>CM029496.1:5786677-8229177 GCA_017140595.1 Eucalyptus curtisii
AGAAGCATGACCGTTTCATTTTAGTTATGAGTTTTATGTAAATTTGTTGTAAGACTGGGATACGCTAACCCATAATACAAAATAACTACTATTGTGATCCTCTAAATCAAAAGATCAAAGTTAGATCTTGCTTACTTCCTTCAAATAAATGACACATTAGCAATCAAATTTGAGGGCTTAACCTAAGCAACATCACATTAAATTATCACGTTGTGAGAACTCTTCTACACATACCCACAATGAAAACACTAACTCGATTAGGGGTGAGAATGGTTTCAAGATAGACCCTGAAACTGAAGAACTGGACTAGTAGGAATCTATCCGGTTTTAAGTTCCAAGGTATCCAGTGTAGGTTGTAAATTCTAAAAATTAGAAAACTTATTTTGACGGATAGGTTTTAGGTTCTAGGTAGACAAAATCTAAAACCTAAATTAAATTTTTGTGTTTTTCTTGATCTATAACTTCGCACTATTTTGTAATATTCAAAAGTGTCTAATGATGAGTATTAATTTGGAATCATTAGTTAAAATGTTCCATTTTATGATTGAGACTTTTATTTTATTAAATATAAGTCATAATCAGTGGATTATAACAGCAAATTGTGATTATTAAGAGTGATAATTCATTATAATCGTTCAATTAATAATATAAGTGGAACCTGGATAAAAGTTGAAATTGACCCTGGAATCTTTATAAGGGTAGGTTTCAAGTTTCAAAAAATAAAAAATTTATATTAGCAGAAATGTCCTAAAATTCACATATAATTTGTACAGAATTTGAAACCACTTACCTCTAAACATGATTTTCTCTCTCTTTTCTCTCTCTCTTTAACACACCGCAATCGACTTGCCTCCGCCTTTGCCACCTGCCGTCAAGATGAACCCCGCCTCGGCCACCACCGGGACGCCCAGATGTCCTTTCCCGCTCAACCACCTGTCCAATTCTAATCCAGCTAAATTAGATATAGCTCATTCTCTATAACCTAGAACCTATAGACCCCTACCGCTGAACACATGCTGCGCCGCACCGTCTTCTCCAATGGCAATTAAAGTACATGTTCCCTCAGAAAAGAAAAAAGAAAATTAGGTACAACGCCCACTGGAGGCAACCCCCCTAAGGTCGTCGTTGGCATGAATGATGGTGTCTCTGCATGGCGTGACATGGCAACGTGATGTGAAACGCGGGGTAAAATGGAAAAAGGCTGGTGGTAGACCCGGCGGGCGGGGCTGCGCTCTGCTTCGGCAATATTTCCGGGACTGAAAACCCTAGAAGGGGGGATCGCCGCCACGTGTAAAGCGCTGGCGTTCGGCAGGGGAGGGGACGCTTCGGGAGGGGAGGATCACCAGACTTGTCCGAACTACCGAGACAGCGAGGCTGAACGAGTGACCAACGTTGTAGGATCGTGAGTTTGTCCACGATGACAATCGCACAGATCTAACCAACAGCTTAGAGACTAACAAGTTCGTGGCCGTGGTCGCGTCTACGTAGCTTGTGCAATCAGGGGCGGGACGAGGCCGGGTCGAATAGAATGTTTGTCGAGTCTTTTCCTGCCTTCTATTCGTTTTTCGGACGAGGCCGGTGCCGGCACTATGCATCGCCCTGATTCAGACTCGATACTCAAGATCTTCTTGGTGATTGAAAGCGGCCTTTGTGAACACTATGAATGCATACACAAGAGGCAATGCAATGATTGACAGAAATTTAATACTCCACCCTCCTGCTGTCGCACTACCAAGAAGGGGTCCTCATTTGCACTTCGTAGGGCAATCTCACACGTGCAAAGATCCTCTTCAGAATGATGTGTCGGAATCGTGGGCGGCCTTTCAAACAAGCAGGTCATATTCAATAAAGAATGATAGTCCGATACGAGTCAGTGTTAGAAAGTCTAGCATTTTCCTTGGATCAGTCGGCGTGCGGGGCTTTGAATGCAGCATCCGAAACTTGCAACCTTCAAGATTTCTTCATTTTTCCTTGGCATCGGTTTTGGTTATAATACGGCTTCAGGTAATATCATTCATCGAAAAATTTGGAGGAGTTTTTAGTCGTCTGCTGGAGCAATGCATTTAAAAGGTTTTCCTTTTCCAAGATTTCGGAGGACGTCAATTGGAATAATTCTGAGTTGGCCATTGCTTTTATTTGGATTTCAAAGTGAGAACGTGCATGTGAAATTCCATAAATGCCTCCCTCCTTTCCCCCATCTAAAAAAAATATAAAAAGGCAGAAAATAAAGTCGCTTTCCATATCTAACTCAGAACACCACCACTTGGTATCTTTTTCATGACGGAAGTGATGCTTCCTCCGTATTTTGTTTGCGCAATTCAGACGAATGCTGAGGTTGTAAGGATGGGCGGCACTGACCAGAAATTCGACATCCCCTTGTTCACAAAATGTCACAAAAATCCGAAAAGCAAATTTGCGAAAGGGTAAGAGAAGATTAGATTTATACATACACAAGTGACCTCAAATTGATGATGGCAAAAAAAGTGATTTCTCTTTTTTCTGGGTAGAGCAAGAAATGCCGAACGTGAACCAAAAATTTTTGCTCTTAGTAATCCACCCCCCCAAAATAAGAATTTCAATACCTCACCAAAAAAAAAAAAAAAAAAAAAAAAAGAGAGATCCTAAAATAATGAAAAAAAAAAAAAGATACAAAAGAAGAAAATAGAGACAAAAAAAAGGAAAAAAAAAAAAAAGCTACATTAAAGGAGTTACTAACTTTCTTCATCCTACGGTGATAATCGCGACGGAGTCTCCTCATCGCAAATCAACGGCTGCTTCTCGTCGTCGAGACGACGCCCGAGCACTCCGTCCCCATACCCGTTACACGTCAACATCTGGGCCCGCTTCGCCTGGAAATCCCAGTCCGTGGTCCCCACCACATACAACATAAGGCCCGCGCAGCAAACTTGGGCCGAGAGCAGCCCCACCCAGAGCCCACAGAACCCGACCCCGAGCCCGAACCCGAGCCCGATCGCCGCCGGCATCCCCACCAGGTAGAAGGCGCCCAGGTTGACGTTCGCGGCCGTGCAAGGCCGCGCGCTCCCCCGCAGCACGCCGCACCCGACGGTCTGCGGGCAGTTGCCGAGCTCGCACAGCCCGAGGATCGGCAGCGCTGCCGACACCAGCCGCAGGATCGCCTCGTCCTGGGTGAACATGCGTCCCCACGTGTCCCGCATGGCCCACGAGAACGCCGCCGCGCACATGCCCATCACTGCCGCGAGGGCCCCCGCCACCGCGGAGGAGAGCCGAGCCCCGCCCGGCCGGTCCGCGCCGAGCTCGTTCCCGACGCGGGTCGACACGGCGAAGCCGAGCGAGGACGGGAACACGTAGAGCAGCGAGGTGGTCTGGATCAGGATCCCCATGGCGGCCACGGCCGACTTCGGGTCCGCCAGCAGCCCGCACAGCACGATCATAATCTCGTACCACCACCATTCCAGGCAGACTGAGACGCAGCTCGGCGCGGCGAGCCGGAGCAGTGGCCGCCACCCGGCAAAGCAGTCCCAGCCGGGGCTCCTCCACGTTGGCTCGTGCAGCCGCGCCACCCACACGTAAACCACGAGAGCGATGAGGGCGAAAGCGTTTGAGGCTGCCGACCCGGCGGCGACTCCGGCTACGCCGAGGCGGAGGCGGCGGACGAGGAGGAGGTTGACCGGGACGTGGAAGATCGTGCCGACGAGGGAGGCTAACGTGAGGGGGTGGGTGATGCCCTGAGCGCGGAGGTAAATGCGGATTGGGTGGAGGAAGGAGTTGGTGAGGAGGTCGGGGAGGGAGAAGAGGAGATACGTGTGGGCAATGCGGGTGATGCTGGGGTCCTGACGCAAGTAGATGAGGACCCTCTGCATGTTGAGCCAGAGGAAGGAGATGGGGACGGAGCAGGCGAGGAGGAAGACGACGGAGCGGTGGAGGGTGACGGCGAGCAGCTTCGGGCGGCGGGCCCCGAAGGCCTGCGAGCAGAGCGGCTCCATGCCGAGGGCCAGGCCGGAGAGCACCGAGTAGCCCGTGATGTTGGCGAAGGCGATGGCGAGGGACCCGGCGGCGAGCTCGGTGTCGCCGAGGCGGCCGAGGAAAATCATGGACAGGGCGGAGCGGGAGTAGAGGATGAGCGCGGTGAGGGCGATGGGGAGGGCGAGCGCCAACAGGGACCTGGCCTCCGCGACGGAGGGGAACGAGGTGGTGGCCTCGTCGGGCTCCGGGGACTCTTCTTGCTTCACGCCGGGGAGGGAGAGGAGGTCGAGTAAGAGATGGGCCGGCGGCGGCGGCGGCGCGGCCTTCTCGGGCTCCGGGGACTCTTCTTGCTTCCCGGCGGGGAGGGAGAGGAGGTCGAGCAAGAGATGGGTCTGCGGCGGCAGCTGCGCGGCCTTCTCGGCCGTGGCCACGGAGGTGCTCGGGTTGCACATTTCCTGGTGCGCGACGATTGAACGATGATGATGATGATGAATTCAAGATGGGGCCAAATACAATCTCAACACTCACTCTCTGATCACAAGTTCAAGAACTTACAGAGAGAGGGAGGGAGGGAGGGAGAAAGAGAGAGAGATACTCTCGTGGAGAGCACTCTGTTTTTCTGCTTTCTTTTTCTGCTGCAGTTGCAGCAGTTGATGTTATGTATGGATGGATGTGGGGCGAAAGCTTGAGGCTTTGCTCTGCTCTTTTACTTCGCAAAGACAGATAGGATTTGGGGAGGGGAGGGAAGATTGATCTTTCCGTTGTCGAGGGAGAAGTTATTAAATAGACGAGTATGTTGGTGGGGTTTCCTATTGTTGCTTTTTTTTTTTTTATATTCCTTTTATTATTTTTTTGCTTTTTTTTTTTTTTTGGGTGCTCATTTTGAATTTCTTTCTTCGGACCCTTTTATTAAGGTTCCTTTCGCGAGATGAATATTTATTGAGAGATTTTTGCGAAAAGATATTTACCCCGTTTGTCTTTTTTATTTCTTTACTAAATTGCTGAGTATAGGTTTGTTTTGAGACTTTCTTATGTGGTAACATGTCAGATTCTGAATAAGGTCCAATTTCCCATACCCACAAGTTAAAACTAAAAGTGACCTTCTTAGGCTCCGTTTAATTCCGTAAAAAAAATGTAAATTTTGAAATATAATTACTCATGTCGCTTAAAATAATTAGTCAATGAATAATATTATTATGGATGATTGAAAAAAAATCAGTCATTCATTTTAGTAAGTGATACAAACAATAATTTTTTGAAAAACATTTCTAAAATCATTCATTTTTTAGTAAAACAAACATATCTTTATTGAGAGATCGACCTGTTTCATTGGAAAGAGTTTTGAGTTCACTCTTTAAATATATTTCATTTCAAATAATTCAATTTTCAAAGCACCAACAAAAGATTGTAAAAAATTCCCCTTGAAACGAAATGGTAAAGAGCCATATTAATATTCAATGGGACAAGAGTGTCGCCCTTTTCTTTCAAACGGCAGTGTGAATGTTGACCGATGAACTAGAAGAAGGGCGTCTTGGTCTCGTGTTCAAATCGCCTCCAACCCTACATTCAACTGCCTTTCCATTTACGAATAGATATAATCCGGAAAAGATTGATTTTTTAGAGCGTTCCCATCATCAATTATTTTGACCAGAAAAAAGGCTCGTTTTGCGGTCAGGAAAGATGTTGGGTTACCAACGGGCATTGATAACTTGCTCGAATTCCATGTAAAAAGTGTAACTAAACACGCCTTGAATTCGGGGAAAGAGTTAGCAAATTCTGTGCAATCCTAAGTGCGTCGCGTGGTACCTGAAAAATAATCAGTTACTAAAAAAGCATTTACTATATGGTTTTTTAACGACTGCACTGCGATCTGAGGTGACAGTCCACATTTACTTAAGTCCAGCTAACAACTTGCTTTGCTTTAATCAAAGTTCTCTTTTTCCATCATAAGGACGATTTCTTCATCGCTTTCTAAATTATAATTGGGGGCCTCTCTAGAAAGCTAAAATAAAAATTGGTACACGATTTTCAAGCATTTGATTGTTTAGTGATGGTTTGCTTTTTTCTTCTTCTTTTTTTCCTCAAAAATTTTTGACCAATATCTAAGCAGTATTGTCTTTTTATTCAATTTGAAAATAGGATTAATACCACGAAAAAAACTTCAAACTATGTCCACTGTGATATAAATATGTCGATTTTTGTTTGTATTACCAAAAATCCTAAACTCGCCCATTGTGACGCATATACCCTAAAAAATTTTGTATTATAAAAATCCTAAACTTATATCACATATACATCCTAAATGGAACTGAAATAAATGATTATATGTCATACATATATAACTTTGGATTTAATCTCAACACAAAAAAATAAAAATAAAATTATGATATGTATGTCACAGTAGACATAGTTTAAAGTCTTAGGCCACTTTAATATAACAGTCATGTTTGATAGGCTTGACACAAAATAAAAAAGAAAAAAATTCACAATAATCTCTATAAAGAAATGCAAATTGGCATGTTTTTAAAGTGTTATAATAATTCATGTCATGTTGGATAGGCTTGGCGATGTCATCACATTATTCTTCAGGATTAAAAAAATGTTGGCAATTATCGAAATATCCATACAATGCGGAAAATATCGGATTTAAATTATACATCTATAATTTTGGGTAGACAAAATCGAACTGTCCCGTCGGATTAGCTTACACGTCAGCAAAGATGTCCGCAAAAATAAACAAAAGAATAAAGTATGCCAAAACGGGACGCGGCTGGGTGTTTTGTTTGCCCCTCGAAGATACTTAACGTTAGAAAACGCCGTTCCTCCTCACGTAATAGCAAATCGTGAAAAAGCAAAAAATCATCACATTTGAGAATTTTCATGACCACAAGTTTTGCTATCTGCAAAAAAAGATAACAAGACTGAAAAAAACCCCAATTTCAGTTTAATACAGTGCCAGAAAGTAATTTGTTTGTGAATTATTAATTTCCACTAC
This sequence comes from Eucalyptus curtisii, assembly GCA_017140595.1. NCBI lineage: Eukaryota > Viridiplantae > Streptophyta > Magnoliopsida > Myrtales > Myrtaceae > Eucalyptus > Eucalyptus curtisii. The sequence goes on from CM029496.1 coordinate 5,793,618, forward strand.
ATTGTAATTTCCAATTTTTGAAAAATAATTGAACACATTTAGGGGGCATTTACTTTGTGAGATATAAACAATTTTTAAATCACAAATTTGGCTCTTTCCAAAAAGATAACGAGACTGAAAAACCACATTTTCATTTAATATACCACTAAAATTAATTTGTTTGTGAATTATTTCTCTCTTCCAAATTTTGGAAAATAATTTAATACATTAAGCGCGCGTCTGCTTTGTGAGATATAAACAATTTAGATGAAATTTTTCTAAATCCCTCGATGAAATGGGTGACAAATTTTTGTTCCCACTTTTGACAAAATTGTACAAGGATAGCATGTTATTAACAAAAGCATTTTCCAAAAACTATATAAATGATGAAAGTTAGGAAAAAGAATCTATTCTAAATTACGTATTTTCCTGCGTCCTTCGGTATTTCTCTCCGAGTTTTGCATGGCGAGGTAGCAGGTGTAAACATGGAAGGTCACATGCAGTCAAAATCTACGTGAGAGAGAGAGATGGAGAGAGAGAGGGGGAAAGCCAACTGGTAACATGCCGCAAGGACAAATTGCAGTGCAGAGAGCACAGCGAGTCTCACTGGTTTGGAAAGCGAACTCGAGGACGTGATCGACGGGAATAATCGAGAGAGAGAGAGAGAGGGAGAGGGAGGGAGAGAGGGAGGGAGGGGACACGCAAGACGACGGTCAAGTCTCGTTGGTATTTTCGCAAACAGATGGAAGGAAGGAGACACGTCCCCCCACCGTACCCGATTCATTCATTTTAGCGTCCCCCCCTTCTCTCTCTCTCTGACCGTCTCTGTCGTGTTGAGTTGTGAGCAAATTGACTGTTGTTGTCGTCTTCCCCCCCGCCGCGCCCGTCTCCCTCGACCCACTGTTCGCTTTTTCTTTTTAGCCTTCCGCAGCGGAGAAAAAACAAACAGCGTGACATTGTTGCTGCGTGGGGGTTCTTTTGTTTTCTGGCGCAGGATCGAGCAGAAGAAAGGAACGAAGAGAGAGAGAGAGAGGGGGGGCTTTGCTTTGTGTGTGGAGAAGAGAAGCGTTGACGACCCCACGGCCACAGGATTGGCAAGAAGAAGCCACCACCGTCCTGACACGAGACTCAGAGGCTCTGGTGTGGGTCCACCACAGTCACTTAGGGCGCGCATGACAAAATTTATATTTCTCGATTTCTCTCGTTTCTCTCGTTCTAATAGGTTTGGAATAGAAATCCGTTTGTAACGATTTGATTTACTCTATTTAAAACAGATTTCATTCCGAAATAAAGAAATTGAAGAAATCGTTGAAATTTTTAACTTCGGTTTAAAATAAAATCGAAAGTTGAAATCAAACCATATAAAAGAACCTTGTGCTTTCTTGCTAACTTAATTCACTCATAACCACAACTTCACAAATTATTGTTAATTTTCTTTTTCTTATTTTGCTCGTGTTTTTTTTTTCAATTTTTTTTTTATAACTTCCTCTTTAGGATGAAAGACAATCGAATGGGTCCCCAATTTTAAAAAACGACCAAAGTTCTTAAATGCTTACTTAAAAACAATGAGGCTATTTCCTCCTAGAAAAGGGCACACGCATGGCCAATTGAAGAAAAAGTTCTTACGTAATAGATGGATAAAAAACGTGCCTAGAAATTTAACCTTGTTTTTTTACGGATTCAAAATTCTTGCAAAATCAAAATAATTAGATTGTTACACAATCTTGAATTTTAATTCGAAGGCAAGAGATTCAAGAGAATCTCTCTCTTTGCTATGCAATGGCCATTAAAGGTTCATTGAGCAACGATAAAGAAATTAGAGATGAGCAACTGGACTGATTCAATTCGAGAATCAAAATAAATCGATCTTCCCCCGATTGGTTCCTAACCATAAACGTTACTTCAAGGTAGAATTCTCATATATTCCTTTACACCATCAATTTTATTTTATTGATAATCTTGTATAATACTAGTTTTTGATAAAATGACAGGGGCTATATAGGCGCCATTGATGGCACCCATATTCATGCTTCCGCAGATCTTTGTCCGAATCTACGTAGGATGAGCTTGCAAACGATACATTAACCGATGAGGGAAACCAAATAAATACGCTTAGGAGAACCATTGCCAATAAAATGGCAAAGGATAATAATATGCCGGAAATTTCATGAAATTATATTTTCAACTTTTGTAATGTATTATTATTATTTCGACTATTATTTTGTATTTGAGGATTTTATATGTTGTTATCTAATTAATTTATATTCCTATAAATATAAATTTTATTCTTATCAAACTTTACTGTTTAAATAGAAATTTTAGTCGTTATCAAACGGGTTTTACTTTCTTTCGGAAACTTGTTTCTAATAAAATTGAGAAATTGATTTGGTAAATCAATTTCTGCTTTCGAAAATTTTGTCATGCGCCTTAAAACCATTTCTGGGGCAGCGGGGCGTGTGTTTCTATAACGGGAGCCCCTGCGATGCGTGTTCCACCCTTCCGTGGACGCATCCGGATTTCAATGACCCCTGGCGGGTCCCTCCAACCTCCTCTTCTTCTCTTTCCCCCCCTTAATATTATACCGCTCTGAAAATGTTCGACAGAGAACCACCATCTTTCTCTCTCTTTCTGTAGCAGAATCTCAGGCCCTCGAACAGCTAGCAGATGTGATATGAATTTGAGGGGGACCTGTTCGCAAGGACGGAGTCATTTGGCTCGTCCTAAAAACCCTGATCAAACGCACGCGTCGGGCGAAAGTGCTCCACCACCGAATAAGGCCTCGTCCACATTCCCTTTCTTTCATTCCTGGGAAAGTGAAAAAGAAAACTAAAAACAGAGGAGTACAGATTTCCGTCCTGATACGACCGGGCGATAAGTTGCCTAGATATGGACGGGCTACCTTGCTCATGATTAGATTTTAACTCATGCATAGCCATGCGCATTTTAACTGCGGGTGGTCGTAATGAAATTAAATTTATGATCATGTACGTATTCCGTTTTTGAGTGCATGGCTCGGTTTATTCACGAGAGAGAATTATATAGCAGGCCGTATACATTGTTCAACCGTTTTTCTAATAGTTTAAACTTTAATTAGGAAAGAAAAGGGAAACATTGTGCCTAAATACAATATGATTGCATTGGCTAATTCAGGATATTCCTTTTCAGAAGGTTGTAGACATGTTCGGTTGTAAAAAAGCATTTTTGGTGAACATTTTCACTGGAAAATCCAAGGATACTGTTTAATGTTTTTACACTTTCACTTTTTTTTTTGGATATGTTTTCTTATATTTTATTTGTCAATCCGCACTAGCATCTCCCTTGATTTGGAGAACATGGAATGTAGCTATTTGTTATCCTCCAAGTGCTTTCATGGAATTCAAAAGGACTATTATAATTTATTTTCATTTTCCAAATAACAAGTGAAAATTCTCCCTGACATGATGCACCTTATGCAATCATTTTCAAGCCGAATACAAGTTTTTGGCGTTGCACCTCAGCTCTTCCGTTAGCCACCATTGCACGCCATTGCTACCAGCACATCTCTGGCTCCACCTCCCCTCCTCCGTTGCCAATCCCCCCTCTCTCTCCACACTCACGATGAAGTCATCAGAGGTAGCCAACCAGTCCAGGGAGAGATAGAGAGAGGCGGAGGTGGACAGCAAAGAGTGATAGGCGGGGACGAATATGTAGCTATGGGCTGGCAGCGAAGGAGAGGCAGCAAAGGGAAGGAGAGAGAGAAAGGGGGCATCAGGATTTCTAATTTTTTGTAGTAGATTAGCCTAAATTGTCACGCCACTTTAGTAAATTTGAGACGATTAGGCAGGGTACAGTTATTCCCTTAGAGGGAGAGAATTCTAATGCAGTCCAACTTTTACACTTCTCCATGTGATCGCACCGGGCTTTATCCACAACCATGGTGATGGACGCAGAGGACAGAGAGAGCTAAGCTATAAGATTGAAGAGCCTATATAAAACCACAGTAGTTCCGACCAACTAAAGAGTTCGCAATGCATTCCATTAACGCCTCGACCACTCAAATTGTGCAAACTACATGCCCACTTATCAATCTTTTTGTTTCTTTATTGGTCTTGCTGATTCAGTCTCGATCTGCAGCCTTTGTGTTGGGCTAGTGGAGCAATATAATATGCATGGTACCACGTTTGAAGGAAAGATTGCCATGACCCTCTTACCAATTTTGGTAATAGCACTAAGGGAGAACATCAACAGGTGTTGATTGATCTTTTGAGACCTCCCTCCCTCCCTCCCTCTCTCTCTGTCTCTCTCTCTCTCTCTGAGGGAATATCTTCGCTTTCATTGGTACTTGGTGCGTGGGGTCAACTTTTTTGGAGCTTGTGTAGGAGGGAGAGGGAGAGATAGAGTGTCGATTTTCTTCATTGTTCTCTTCTTTGATTCACGCATTTAATAAAGTTTGGCATGGCCCTTTTGACGCACATGATAAGACGCAATCACTTGCTATCATGAGTTGGTAATGGCCTGTAATTCTTGCCTACGTGGGTCTGTGCTGGCTTGTCTTTCTTAGTCGAGCACACCACACCCATCGAACTATCTCAATGATAACCTTGTGTACAGTCTTTACCCGCAAGATACAAGCCGGGTACATGGAATTCCCGATTTAGAATATGCGTTTCTATTTTTCGTAATCTCCTTCCATGTTCACGTGTTAAAAGTTTAGCTATTCTTAGGCATGTGAACGTAGCTTAAAAGCTCTTTCAAGTTATAAAGGCCTACCTATCTTTTATTTATTATTTTTTTATTGCCCAATACGCTGACATCATAATGAAAATTCAAGTCAATATGATCCGAGTTTCTCGATGTTGGGTTTGTGTGGTATTGAAGCCAAGTGAAGTTCATGCGCGTTTGTAATGTCCCAATCGTAGGGTTCTTTATCAAAATAATTCGCATGCATCTCCATCAGAATTGTCATTATCAAGAACTATCAGCTTGAAGGAAGCCAAAAATAAAGCTTTCATTCGAGTTCTCACCGTGGGTCTGCTAAAAAGAAGAAAAGAAGATGATCAGTGTCGATCAACAACATGGTCCGAAATTTTCATGCCCTTTTCCTCAACAAGGTTTGATTACGAGTTATTTTACAATTTTGCCTTGGAAGCAATGAAATTTGATGGTCTTCTGATGTGTTTTTGGGTAGCAAGCTATATAGCAACTAAGGCGAGTGTACCTTAAGCTTTGGAGCTTGACCTAAGAAAAGAAACCTAAACTAGCTGATCATATATAAAGGATGAACATATTTGCAAACATCTAAGATTAAAAACACCAGGGTTTCCAGGATTCGTTTAACCCACAATGGTCCTCGAAGATAAAATTATTTTCAACCTAATACATGTGCACGTCCATCTCCTTTTGTTTCGCCGAATCAATGGAAAAAATTCGGCAACGGATGGTGTTGGAGTTTGCCTTGTCTCCCTTGAACAAGTCATACACCTGCCGCCTTAGCATAGTTTCTTCTGCTCAATTAATTCCATAGCCTAATTTTGCTAATAAAACTTCAGTGAAATTTCTCTGTCATGCACCCAAACTACTAGGATCGGTCCAAACCTTCAGGGGTCAAATCAGTTTGGCTACACATAGTTTGGGACTGTGGAATTCAACAAACTTCAAATAGCTAGTTGCCGCCCATTAATGGCTTTGACCTTTCTTTCCTTTGATCTATCATCTTATATACGAAAAGAAGGAGAAACATGAATTAATGTTTGAGAAACCCTGTTTTTTTTTTCTTTCCCACAACTGTTGTGTATGGGGTCCATCATTGCATTATTCACAAGATAACATTTTTTAATACCACAGCAAAACCAGGGAAAATGTTATAAATTCGAGATAACATTTTTCGCTTTAAATTTTTCCTCGTTGGATTATATTTTTCCAGAGCTTCCTGATCTTCCTAGAAACATTCATTGATGGGCATGCATTAAAATTATATGCTTTCTATATGCTGGGAATATACTAATAAGGGACACGTGGCAACACCCCATCTATGGCGAGGTAGATTACTAAAGTGTGGTTCGTATCCCTTCCCCACTTTATGAACAAGCTTACTTTTTGGAGTACCCCTTTCCACGAAGGGGCCAAAAAAGTCTTCAAGACAAACTGAGAAAGCACACAGAATTATGAATCCTGCTCTGTGCTTCACATTTTTTCTTCCCATATACTTTCGGTCACTTTACTTCCATAAGGTACAACTGTTGACGGTACTTCACTAATTAGGTGAATGAAAAGCCTTCTGTAATCCACCTCAAACCCATGAGGAGATGATTTAATAGTCTGTGTGCTCATTAGACCTGCTTCTCTAACCAAGATCGCATGGGACATGCATAGATCTTTTTGAAATTTTGCTAGGGTCATTTTTCTTTACGTCTTGCATGTTTTGGGTCTCATAAAGCTAACCTTGATGTTAAAAAGTTTCAAAGGTGAAACGAGCTTTGATCAATTGTTTTAACTCGATTCATGTAATCACCTTGTTATCACTTGGACCCGAGTTCGCAGGGGCTAAACTCTCAAGAGAAGCATCGGCGATGGAAGGATGGGTTTTACTTTAGTATCACTTCACAAGTTCCATGGCCATCCAGAGGAAAATTTGTTGGAATTTGTGAAACTCTTTAGATTAAAGTGTATGTTCGATGGATGATCGGAGACATAGAGAAGTACATAGAGAAGGCAATATCGTGCACATATACCGGAACTACATAACTCAATAACCAAGACATTCAAGGAAATGTAATTTGTTTCCATTGCTAAGCAATCTCTGTTTTGGGCAATGATGCTTTTCCGTCCCTTGTCGATATTAGAAATCAATCTTACATCGGATGTATATATCAAGATATCGGGACATGCATACAAGTAGTATGAAATTGTTATCTAGAGGCGCAAGCATGTCCCCATCTCGATCTTGCGCATGAACAGTGCATGTTTCTTTGGGACTTAATTAAGTGATCATTGTTCTTGGATGATAGCGACACTTAGAATGCGTAAATTGTCAAAAAAAAGGGGATGAAAAGGGCTAATGAGTGCCCTAAAACTGTCCGAGCATAATTTCAAAAGGGGGTATAGAAAAATTCATAGGAAAGTGATGTGCGTGGAGTTGGGGGAATGATGCGAATGCATGGGTCGTTGCAATTGCAGACTGGCCAGCTACTTGCCTCGCACGCACAGCTCACGATCCACCTACAGGACCAATTTGCGCAAAAGCAAACAAAAGAGAAAGAAATAACCCAAAAAAAAAAAAAAAAAAAAAAAAAAAGGAACATCATAGTCATCTCCAAATTATCAAAGAGAGGCAAAGTACAATGCCAATGCATTCAATGCGGAGAGTACATGTCATGTTAGTCCATCAAATCTTGAAATTTCATCCTTCTTATTGTAAGTGTCCTTTGTGTGTGGGAATGATCATCCTTGGTCCCTGTCGATGCTCGTAGCCATTCGTGACCTATTGCTAAAAGTGCGTCGTACCATGCCAAAACCGTCATCGATGGGAAAGGGCAAAACAAAGGGAGAGGGGGGAAAGAGACCAGCAAAAGCAATCGAATATCAATCAAGAACAGGAACTTCGAGTACGGCAAGGCAGAGACCCACACGCATGCCACATCCCACGTGGGACGCATATAAGCACATGGTCATGTGATGTTCTCGTCCGAAATTCCACATTACACAAGCTGATAATTTAAAGCTACTCTTGAACTTCTGATAAAAAGGGGTTAGCTAAAAACGATTATCTTGTGCTCAACTGAGTATTCACGAGAAATTTGTTCTCCTTCACCGCAATGCTTGACCATCAAATCTTGCAATTAAGTCCACGGAATATCTTAGCCCTCATCACACGATCATGATGGTCCTTAATCTTGGACCGTGACATGTGGAGGTGGATATCTTAGGTCTCTACTGTGATTGCGATTCATGAGATCTTATGGAAGTCAAATCAAAGATGCTTTCCCCTTTCACAAAGCATAACCCTTTCTTAGATTTGGCTTCCTTAATTAATGCAACAATAAAAGGGGATGACCGTCCATTCGCTCATGCCCCACCTCGAATTGGATTCCCTCATTCGCATGACCCAATTTATCGACCACAATTTGTCTCGGTCTTCGTATTATGTGGCATGTTGGCAGTGAATAAAATTATTCTATATATCGGATTTTGATTGATATGGAACAACATTTCACTCGTAAAATTTGATCTTTTTACTAGTGACGTGTGCCATAAAACTCTATCCAAATTTTGTTGCTATTTAGTTCTCATTGTCCAATCACGTAACGACCCTTAATACACTAAATTCTGGACTTTTCCCCGCTCTTTTAAAGGGTCAAACATAAAGAAGGGAACTCATCATCGCTCCATTACCTCCTTTAAGAAAACAAAAGATTATCAAGTGTTGACAATAAGGTAGCAAGGATCCCCGGACCGATTTTAAAGCTTGGCGTCCACCATCAATGACCAAAGAAATAAAAAGAAAAGTAAATAGAATGATGGTATTGAGGATACGGTTGGATTTGGGGGGTCAGTCTTTAGTTACACCAGCAATGTTGGAAGGTGAAGAACCAAATAAAAGCATCCTATTATATGCGGAGAATCTAGGGTTTTATTCGCGCATATCTTATCAAGAATGCATTGCCATCATGATGGTTGAATCAAATGGTGCCGCATCTTGTTTTGTTCATCCCTAGGTTCGACCGCGTAAAACTTGGCTGTCTTTTATTAGTCCATCATATAGATTTTCATCGAAGTATGATTGGTCAAAACCAAATCTCTCATGGCCTAGAGAAAATTAATTTTAGTGGGTCTATACTTTGGTTCTTGTGAGGAACATCCAAATCACACAAGCTAGAAAAGTTATTTTTCTCGGACATTCGAGAAATCGAAGAAGCTATACGAGGGTTTTGTCGAGCTTGCTCATTTGGTACCTAATCATATGATAATATTTTCTTTGTGCAGCTGTAAAAAAAAATACGCTTTTTTGGTATATAACCCGGTATTGGCCATAATTCACAAGAACATTCTGTAGAGACTTACGATTTCTTTTGAAACTAATAAGCAAGCTAAATTATGCATTTTAAAGTATGCAGTAGTGGAGAATGCTTAACCAATTGAATAGATTATAACGAATTCATGCGGTTGGTACAATACTTCAAAATGAAAAATATTGTTTTTATATGTTTGAGGTGACAGCGCACTTAAACTAACAGTGCGCCTAAATCTGCTTAATTGTCTCATGCCTTCACACTATCCACAATAAGAACATTGTTAGCTAGAATGTAACTAGATTGGCTTTATTCATGAAGGACGCGCTCGTCGGTCTTCTTCTTTTTCTTCTTTTAATAAATACAGTCGTGAAACTAAATTTAGAGAAACTTTTATTCCATTTCACCAAAGTAAGTTCATGTTTTTTTTTTTTTTTTTTTTTTTTTTTTTTTTTTCTGGATATACCATGACTAGATGCGATAGATAACCTATAAACAGGCTAAGTATATCCAGATTTATGCAACGAGATTAAACTAGGTAACTTACACTATTTGAGCTTTTGGCACAAATGACATGCAATAATCTTGGCATGTTTATTCCCCGTCCTAATCGGTAGAACTAAAACGATTTTGATAGTATTATTTTCGATCGAGTTATTATCATAATATCATGTCGGCTATATTTGTTTATTATTTTTGTAATGTTCGTGCCGTGTCGAGGTGTGTTTACGGTGGAAATGGTTAATGCCCCTAGTCCTCGACTTCCGAATCCAAAATAATACCCAGCTCCGAAATTTTCAAGCTTTCCCATCATGAAATGTAAATTGGTCGGCTTGACCTGTTGACTGAATTATGTCTAATCAGAAAGAAAAATTAAGTATAAGAAGGAATATCAGTGGTGGGAGACCGAGGAAAATCATTGCTAACATCTTCAAACACAACAAAAATTCCATTAAACCACCCAAAAACAATAATCTAAGCCCGTGGGGGTTTTTTCGAATGTTCTGTCTTGAAAAGACAGCCGCTCCGGTATGTGGGGTTATTTCATGTGCACGCTAGATTAGCAATTAATCGTGGAGAATCTCATGATGTTAACTCGAGCACAAAAGTCTCTTAACCAACACAATTATGCCTCCCTTGCTCTCAGCCGAGACGTCAAATTGTCAATGACCATGATGGATGAAATTAGAGGTTTTGCCGATCTCGAGTGTACCACTTTTCTACGTTCCAACCACTTGTTTCACTTTTAGAGGCCAGTCTGAATCTGGCTTCTTACCAGGATTTACCTAGGAAATTTAGGAATTAACGTTGATTAGTGTTTGTCCTGTCATGAAACATCAAGTCTCCATCCTTTGGGCCAAAAGAAAAACGTTTCATCTCTCTTCACGTTTCGTCTCTCTTCACCGACCATTCAAGGGGTGGTTGTATCAACATCCCCATTCTTTGAATAGAAAAGGCATCAAGGAGCTTGAGTTCACTTCAAGTCCATGTACGGGTTAAACGGGTGGTTTTTACATCACTTGAATATTGTTTTATTTTCCCCCTTTGGGTGTAGGCATCAAGGAGCTTGAATTCACTTCAAGTCAATGTATAGATTAAACGGGTGTTTTTTACATCACTTGAATATTGTTTTATTTTCCCCTTTTAGGTGTGTAAGGTGCTTTTACACCAAAGCAATTAAAAGGGGTTGGGATCCGATCAAATTACGTCTGGCTACACATCCTTAAAATCACTGACAACTTACACTCGGAAGGATTTCAAAGTTGAAACTGTTTATATTGATTTGCATTCTCTTTCAATGGTTGAATAAATTTCCTAAAGTCAAGTAAAGTATGCAATGATGGTTTCACTGTAGTGCTTCAAGGAGATTAAGAAGCAAACTGACGATCGAGAATTTAGAGCATGAAGTGTCAAGCTCGATTCTCGACCTCCCGTAATCTAGTTCAGGTGGACCCATCTAGGAAAATTCTCCTGGAAAAATCTCTTAGCCCCTTTAAATGTGATTATTTTAATTAGGACGAGTCTGATGTTTAAAAAAAGGGACAATGGTGCTTAAAATGTTTGCCCGTCATTATCAATCAAGGGCTTCACTTGTAAAGTGGTAGTGGGTTTGATAGGCCCAACCATTTCTACGAAGCAAAATCCTGATGCTATGGGCCAATGAATACTAAAGGCCCGACCCATCCTATTAAGTCCTCTATTTGTAATAATTTGTAGTCTACTTCAAGTGAGGCCGCTAAGGATGAGGAGAATTATTATTCACAAGTTGCAATTAAGTTATAACGCCATTGTTCCAACCACCCGTCCATGGTGAAAGACCTAACTTTAATTGAGTTAGTGAGTATATAAGCCAACAAAAAGGCTTTCGACAAACAGTTTTCTAAGGTCTCAATAAAAAATGATGAAAGTGCACTCCTCAATAATAAAGAAGGATTCAATGTAAAGAGAAACGGATCAGACAGTGGAGCTGCAAGCCAAGGAAATGTCATCGAGACTAGCACAGCTGATTATAAGATATTGACACCTAAATTTTGGCTAAATATTTAAGATTAAATTGCATGAAAAAGTAGGGACCAATTCGGCCCTAAGAAAAAGGATTTCCGCGTCATGTAGGCATTGATATTATTTGCATCTACTAAGTTTTATTTCTATTTCATTGTCCCCTATTTTACCCTATAAATGAAAATTTTTAAAAAAATTCAGAAAAGCCCACTGGGGCTGGGCCTCCGCACCCAGCCCCCCTTTTTAATTCTTTTTCTTTCCACTCACGTGCGGGCCCAAGGCCCATCCTGCCAGCCCGTCTCTCTTTTGCGGCCCGGCCCGGCCCCAGGCCATCCCATCTTCCCCTCTATTCTCTGTTCCTTCACACGAGAAGAACAAGCGCGCAGTGAGGGAGACCAGAGCAGAGCAGCGCGGGCAAAGCAGGCAGGCCGGCGAAGCGACGGGGGGGCAGCTGGCCGGACGTCCAGTCAGCGGAAAACCCACCTCCCTTACGTGCCGCGACGAGCCACTAGGCTTTATAAAAGAGCCGGGGGGTTGGGGGGGAGCAAGGGGGGAAGGAAGAGAGAGAGGGAGATCTGAGAAAAAGAGAGAGGTCCGAGAGAGAGATCTGAGGGAAGGAGGGCAGGACTACCGGCCACCGCAACCGACGCGTAGCCGACGACCCGCCGCCGTGCTTCCTTTCCCGTGTCAAGGCTTCGGTAAGCCGCACCCCCGTTTCTGCCCTGTTTTTGGGCATGCCGGGCCGGAGTTCGCGGCCGTCCGGTTCACGCGAACTCCGGCCCTCGCCGACCAGCTGCTGAGTTGCTGTCCGCGTTGTGAGTCGTGTTTCGAGACTGCCGTCGCCGGTTCCGATCCCGCTCAAGCCGAGAGACCCCGTTGCAGTGGTGCATTCCACCTGTTCGACAGAATGCTCGAGCCGGATCTTCTTTCGTTTCCTTGGGTTTGAGCGTTCAGCGGCCGCGGCGGGGGCCGCAATGGCCAGCAGTGAGCGGTGGATGGCCGGGCGAGGGCCGAGCCGTCGGCCTGGGCGTTCGACGCGAAGCCGTGACGTGCGTGCCGCCGGGCTGGGACGAGCTGCGCCGCTCGCCTCACAGCCCCTACTGTCGTGGCCGAGCCAAGCCTCGGCCAGCGACGGCGGATGGCCAGGCGAAGCCCGAGCCTTCGGCTCGTGGCAAGCTAGGGCGCCGCCGGGGTGCGCCTTCAACCGCTGGCGGAGGCATCGGGTCTGACCGAAGCGCCGGGTCGGACCCGGTGTGTGGCCAACTTTAGGGTTTGACCCTGAGGTTGGGCCCAGATGGGGGCAATGGGCTGGTTTGGTTTGGTTTAAATTGCGGATGGGCATTGTTTGTTTATTTTGGGTTGGTAGTGTAGCCGGATTGGACCATTCGCCGAGCCCAGTCCAGCCGGGAACCAGGGCCACCGACCTGAGCGGGTTCCGACCCGGGTCCGGTCGGCTATAATATAATAATAATATATTATTTTAATATTAGAAAATATATTTTAATAATAAAAAAGAAAATCCAAAAAATATTTTATATTTTCCAAAAAATGAGAAAAATTCTAAAACAAAATTGTTTTGATCGGTTTTCTCCACAAATACATGGAAATTCTTTGAAAACAAAAAAATCCGAACACGATGGTTTAAACAATATTAACTATTGGAAGGGTTTAATTGGTTAATTGGTGTAATCAATTCCCTGATCATAATTTCTCTAGTTTTGTAGAAGTAAATATTTTTTCCCCAATATTTTACTTGAGTTTCCAATCAATTTATCTAAAATCGATTAGTGGCGACTTTTATTTGAAATTGATTTATTGATTAAAAACTCAAACCATAAGTTGTAAATTAGTGAGTTTAGGAGAGCTCGTGTTGAGCCTAACATTTAGAGTGCTATTACCCTTTGCGCCCTTCCCTCTGCGCCCATGCATAAGGGCTCCCGAGAGGTCACGATAGAAGGGATGAGCACCCAACTAGGGGGAACTTGGTAGGATCGAGATAAAGGTTACAATAATGAAGATAATAACAATCATCGCAAGACAATTGTTGCTACATTTGTGGCATAAGCCAAGGTTCGTTAATACATATGCCCAATAAAAAACGTTGCAACACCATAAGAGAGTTTTTGAGCTAGTCCCCACCCAACCATATGAACCAACCTCTTATTGCCTATTAAATTGAAAACTAACTACTTTTTTTTTCTTTTTTTTTTTTCCACAAATGCAACTCTCATAGAAATCTAACTTAACTTTACACCATTTTCACAAACATGTCCCAAATAATAATGCCAAAGAGTAGACAAATTACCTATGGCCATTATAGTTGCAACCATATCATTCCTAGAGAAGGTAAATTGTATTTGTATGCTTTTGCTTTGTTACTACTCTTGCCCCTTGCCCCTGAGGTTATCTTCCACTCTCCGCACCTAAAGTTTGCTAAAAGACCTTAGTCAAGTTTATTAGTTGAGATCAGATTTTTCTCCAACTCTAGCATATGCTTGGTTTCACGCAAATAAAATGTCCTCTACCTCGAGATGTTCACAATCACAGCTTTTTTTTTTTGCAACAATTGGACACATGTGGCCGTTTCCCATAACCACTTGCCTAAAATCTCTACTGGCATAATAAGCAAATACATCTCTTTTCGAGATGCAATGGAAAGAAACATCGTAATCAACAAACCACTTGTTTGTTGTCAAGTCAAACCCTATGGATAAACATAAGTTTTTTAGAAAAGGTTCATCGCTAACCATATTAGCTCATTGATTCTCATCATGCTGCTTCTTTTTGCAGGTTTCATGCTGATACCTTCGGTGTCCGGTCTGGTGACATAACCAATACTTATCTTTTGCAGCCTCTCACTTCCTCTTTGATCGTAACTTGCCATGTTCGTTGAATTTTCCTCCACTTTTACTTCTTCCATGGTTCTCCATTGCTAGTGCCGTTGAAGACATAAATGTCAAAAAATTATCTTCACCTGAGATTTACATTCACATATCTTCATCCATGATACCGTTCACAGCAACATCCAAAGTCAAATCATCCTTCATGATCTCAAAATCCCCTACATTGTGGTGTTATAGCTTTTCGGAAGGGAACATAAAAATTGTAAAGTTAGGAGCTTCATATCATATTTATGCCCACAGTTCAATTGACCTATGATTTGTGTGAAGTTATTGATATGGTCTACCATAGATCTTTGTCAGATAACTTCATGTTAACCTATTTCTTCAGTAAAAATATTTGACTTGATGTGGATGGCTTCTCTCATATATATACTAGAATATCCATGGCCTCATGATGTGATACCTTGTCGATTCGTCAACCTTGGACAGATCCCATCTAATACCTTTTGAGAAAGATTTTTCTATCCCGATTCTACTGTCAGATCCACTTTCATGATTTCATATTTTTAACCCTCAAGTGGTGCATAGAGATCTTTTCGATAAAGATAGTCCTCGATTTTGTTCCACCACCTGAAATCTTGCCTATCGAATTGTTTGCATCATCGAAAGAACCTCGATGTTCTTGATTAGCCAACTAAGCCTCT
Source organism: Eucalyptus curtisii (assembly GCA_017140595.1). Taxonomy (NCBI): domain Eukaryota; kingdom Viridiplantae; phylum Streptophyta; class Magnoliopsida; order Myrtales; family Myrtaceae; genus Eucalyptus; species Eucalyptus curtisii. The sequence goes on from CM029496.1 coordinate 5,808,633, forward strand.
CATACCGAGTGCTTGACTCATAGGGCTAATTGCATTAATTTTATGGACTTCAATTTGGTTCAATTAGAAGAGAATTAAAGAATTGGATGTACAAGATTTTTGCCACGGCGGAAAATGAAATTGAACTTATTGATTCCAAAAAATAATGCAAGCAAACAATCCACATATGTAGAATATAATAATAAATGATTGGAAGAACACATAAAAAATTGGTTATCAAAATTCACCAAACCCAATCTATGTTTCCGCGTTGGAGCACCCTACGAATCCACTAGATTTCGAAGAAAGTAGGAATATATTGATAATCGTCTCTTAAGATCAATACATAAAGAGTTTAAGAACACCTGGGAAGAAAAACTCACTTTTCTTCTCTATTTTTATTTTTCTCTATTTTCTTCTCAGCCACTTTTTTTCCCGAGCTTTTGCCTACCAATAGTGTGACATCTTAGATTTTCGACTCTGCTTTCAATTCAATAAATTGGGCATTTCATCGACGCGCCTATAGTGCTTTTCTCAGAGTTGATTACTCGTGAGATAACTAGACTATCTGGGGAAGCCATTAAGAATTTTAAGGCAAATAGACTTGATAATTCGATTAGGAATCAACTGTTCGACCGTGCTCATTTGTCGAGATCATTACGGCACATATATAAATCGATTAGAGATCAGAGATAGGTCGGTTTGATTGAGATGAGGGGTTAAACGTGGGTGATCCTACTAAATTGCAAAATTCTCATCGACCGACACTAATTTGATTTTTCTATCATTTTGGTACCCTGTGTTCGTATTTGAAATCTCGAGATTTGCACGACAACCGAGAGTCACCAATGTGTCGAGTGGGTTCATTGTGGCTCGAAGAAAATTGACCACGGGTCATTTGCTCTAAAAAGTTATGAAAGCTACTCGATAGCCTAGGTCACGCTAAAAATGCATCGGATTGAAATTAACCGTGAATTTGAACCCGATTTCAGAAATTGAAAGTTCCGTCGCGTCACGAGCTATTTTAGAAAAGTCGACTCATCCTCCGAAGAATTTTCGAGATTTTTATGGAAAATCGATTCGGACGCTGCGGAAAAATGACGAAAATTCGAATGGGCGCAATTGAAGGGACTTCGGACTTGCAAACCGAGCTACTTGGTGAAAGGGAATTGTAGAAATTATAAGGGCTTTTTCTACGTCAAAATTGGACATTAAATTTGGGGAATTTGTGAAGAAATTGAAGCTCAAACCTCGGAAATTCGTATGATTATGGGGGCTGCATTTTTGGCTTTAATTTGGATTATTGGTGGATTTATGGTGCAAGAAATAATTGGGGAACATTAGAGATATTTGTGTGGGCTTTAAGGGGACCAAACATTCAATTAGTTGGCTAAGGATTTTTGACTTTTGGTCCCCCCTCATCCTCAGCTTCTTCAGCACGCTGCAACCGGTTCATCCCCCTCCTTCGCACAGCTCTTTCTCCACCGAAGGCCCCTTACTTTTCCATTTCGTTTTATTTCCTTCGATTAGCTATCCCACCACTAGCCCATTTCTCTTCCTCGAGGCCGTGTGCCATCTGACCCCGTAACCATCCCCACCGAAGAACCCCACTCAGGAGGTCAACACAGTAAAGCTCCCAGGTGGTTTGTTGACCCCATCTTCACGCTAGCGAGCCACCCTCCTTTGCCACCGAAGCTCCCCACCAAATTCATATCTTCTTGCCACATCCTCCAAGCTTCAATCAAACACGCCGGTCAACTCCAGCAATCTTCTCCACCTTGGTTGACCGAGCAGCTCCCTTCTTGCGCCACCTGCCACCTCCTGTTGCCACGACCGAAGCTGCTTCTTGCAGCTGCCGTCCAAGCCGCACGTCCCACAAAAGCCACTTCACCGAGCCAACACCAGTAGCAACATCGGTCTTCAATTCTAGAGGCCCAACGACGGCCTTTCTGCTTCTTCGATTGGCCCAGAACTTCACGCAAGCCAGCCCGTGAAGTTCAGCGATCCAGTCCACAATTTCAGCCCAAGAGGATGGCCCATTAATTGAGTTCTTCAGCCCGTAAGTTCGGCCACAATTCGGCCCAAATCTGCAAGCTTTAGGCCCAGCCCATCTTCAATTTCATCTTAGCCCATTCGAAGCTCTCGAAGACAAGCCTTACAGCAGCAAGCCCAAGCCGAAGCCAAGTCCAGCATTTGCTGTGGGCTTGCAAGGCCTTTGGGCCTGATCCGTGTGCTCGTCAACGCCGCCGAAAATTCGGATTTCAGCCGTCGTCACGGTGATCTAGTCTTCGCAAAACAAGTAAGTTTTACTCACTAATCCTCGCTTAGTAGACTAATGATGCTTAGGGGTTGATTATATTTAATTAAGTGCAATTAGGTGGATATATTATATTAGAATAATTAAATTAGGGATTTATTGATGCATGTTAGGCAAATGGTTAGTGTAGTTAGTAAGTAAATAGGTTCTAGTATTTATTGAACGAACCTTGGAAATTTTCCGGGTCCGTTTTGTCTTCCAATTAGGCTATAACGGGCCTCAGTTGGATTTATTACACTTATTTAATATTTTTCGCAATTATTTAATTTATTATTTATTTTCCGGAAATTAGACCGGGATGGCCGGTGACTGGAAAATTACGCTGATTGCAGCGATTTGATCTATTTATTTAAGTGAGCTTTATATCATGTTGAAGACTCCAGGATACAAAACTCTCCTAGGTCATGAGAAGAAGGGAAGACTCCAGGATACAAGGCTCTCTAGGTCATAAGAAGAGAGAAGACTCCAGGATACAAGGCTCTCCGGGTCATAAGAAGAGAGAAGACTCCAGGATACAAAGCTCTCCGGGTCATAAGAAGAAGGGAAGACTTCAGGATACAAGGCTCTCCGGGTCATAAGAAGAGAGAAAACTCCAGGATACAAGGCTCTCCGGGTCATAAGAAAAGAGAAGACTCTAGGATACAAAGCTCTCCGGGTCATAAGAAGAAGAGAAAACTCCATGATACAAAGCTCTCCGGGTCATAAGAAAAGAGGAATGGGGTCTTACCGTGTACGAATGGGGTTTCGATCAGGTTGAAAATGCATAATTTAAGGACAACCAATGAACCTTAGTAGAAGACATGGTTTAAGGTTGACCACGGACCTTTATAGATGACATGATTTAAGGTTGACCATGAACCTTTGGTTTTTTTAGGGAAGCACCTACTAACCTTTTGAAAATTGCATGGCTTCACTGAGGAGTCCTGTCAACTCGACTTGAGCAAATGTCATTAGAGACGTCATCAAGAGACGTATTGTCAATATTACAGCATTAATTGAACAAGCTAATCAAGTTAAGTTTGATTGCTTTAGAAAAATATTCGATGTTAATCAGCATCATGTGGCGCAAAATTGTCATCTTGCTTGAGGATGTATCATTAATCATCAGATTCTCCAAGAGTCAAGTTCTTATCAAAATGGCTACAACTCATGAAAAAGACTCATTAAGCATGCCAAACTAGAGTTTCTTAGTCAGAAAGGGTTTCTCACACACTCTTGATAAAATGGATGCTTGATCCCATCTATTCGCGTGGGAAATAACTGATTGCTGATGGTATCTCACATAACCCATGTCAAAGGCTTTCAGAAACATTCGTGAAGAGCACAATCTGATCGATCAAAAAGGTCTTTTGAAAGGACCGCAATATAGGCTCGGTTCGGGCTTACACAAAGGAATTATTGCTTTGAGGCCAATAAAGGAACATTTGTCGCTATCTTCATCGGTTTATAAGTTGAGAACTTGGAAGATAAAATAAGATAGAATTACTTCCACTCCTTCAAGCAATAACTTCTTTGTGGTATTCTCATTTTCACTCAAACCATCCCAATCAGAAGAGACTTCGGAAGAGGGTTGTAATGTTCGCTCGGGAAAGGCTCAAAAGGCTTAAACTTTTCAAGGGGTTTTTTAAAAGCGGGTGATCATCATGGCGTCATGACCAAGTCAATCGATATTTTGAAGTCATTTGGCTTTTGAAACACCGCACATCTCGAAAGTCCTTTGACTAATCATTTCGCATGGGAGCTTTGCTCTTTTTCTAATTTCCTTTGCACTTGCGATGATTTTTTTACGCAGGCACTTTGACTTTGATCATCATTTTTTTACATAAGATGCATCCTTTTGGGTCTTTTTCTTGATGGGCATTGGCCTTACTTTTACGAGGCACACTGCTTTTTCATGCCCCCTAGTTTGTCGAACTTTTTTGCTCTTTGAACTTTTGTAGCTCTTATGACTTTCGATATGCTTTTCACGTTTCCTCGTGACTGTCAATTGTATTTGATCAATTCTTATGCCTTGCCCCAGTGAAGCGAGATAATCATCGCTCGGGGTTCAGAAATGAATAATCAGGCCCAAATTGGTTTAAGCAATGGGTATTAGTGTTTGGATAGCGAAGGAAATGCTCTTCTTCACATTAGGATGAGTCAAGCTCTAATGAGAATTCCTTTGAAGTTATCACTAGAAGATTGATGCAAGTGAAAGTAGTAAAATCTTTCTCAACCTTTCGCTCTACAACATGACTGTGACCTCTTATGCTGCCTCAATGTAGGGTCATTTTCGACAGGGGTACTTCGAAGGATTATCTTTATTTGGCCCAAAAGGGTAGGAAGAGATTAGTACGGTGCTTGGGATTGATGAAGGAAATGCCTTTATCATTTCGATCTTTGCGCTCAATGCAAATGAATCATTCATCCTAAAAGAATGTCGCTTTTTACTCAACTCTCAAAGGTGTTTGAAGGATGTGTCTAGAAATGGGTTTGCCTTTCTTCATCCTAAGTACTTCTCGTTTGGCATGGTTAACATTTCACTCTTTTGCCCGAATAAAGTCATTTTTACGAGCCATTTTTCTTGAGGGTCGCAGATGTGAAGCGCGCATAGTGACACTAGAGAATAGGTCATACGAATCATGTCATGCATTTTTGTTTTTGTTCTTATTCTTTTTGCTTGTTTGTTTTGTTTTGTTTTGCCCCTTTTATTGTCTCGACTTACGTCTCAAAAGAGACATTCAACCGTTTGTGCGAAGACTCGATGGATTCTTGAGTCAGCTCTTTCCCCGCCATTTTCTCGTCGACGGTAGGGTGCCTGAAACACAAATAGATATGCGTGTATACAACATATGCATGGTATCTACAATGCTATGCATGATGCTATGCGACTTGAATTGTGCATGAAGTGACCCTTCGGCCTTGATTTCATTCATGGAAAATACTTCTTGATTGCATTAGCGTTTACAGGTCTAGGCAATTCACTGCCATCCATTTCAACTAAAATCATGGCACCACTAGGAAGAATCTTCTTAATGACATACGGCCCTTCGTAGTTTGGGGTGAATTTGCCACGAGGATCTGGTATGATCGGAAGCACCTTCCTCAACACCAGGTCATTGACTTCGAAGTGTCTGGGACGCACCTTTCGATTGAAGGCTTTTGTGACTCGTCTCTGATAGCATTGACCATGACACATAGCTTGCAATCTCTTCTCATCGATCATGTTTAGCTGTTCATGCCTTTGTTGCATCCACTCGGTCTCATCAAGCTTAGACTGGGAAATGACCCTTAGAGAAGGAACTTCAACCTCAACAGGTAAGACCGCTTCCATCTCGTACATGAGTGAAAAAGGAGTTGCCCCTGTAGAGGTGCGGATAGAAGTTCGGTACGCCATTCGTGCATAAGGAAGTCTCTCATGTCAATCGTGATAATTTTCAGCAGTCTTTGACATGATTTTCTTTATGTTCTTATTCGCCGCCTCCAGTGCTCCATTCATCTGAGGGCGGTAGGGTGACGAGTTCAAATGTTTAATTCAAAACTCACTAAGCAAGCCATCCACGACTCTATTGTTCAAATTAGTGCCATTGTCAGTGATGATCGCCTCGGGTACACCGTAACGGGCAACAATATCGCGACGAATGAACCTGGCCACATTCTTGGCGGTGACGTTAGCATACGAGTTGGCCTCGATCCACTTGATAAAGTAGTCCATTGCCACCAAGATAAATCGATGCCCATTTGAAGCTTTGGGGTTGATGGGCCCAATCACATCAATTCCCCACACTGAAAACATCCAGGATTGAGACATTTGGTGAAGTTCATTTGGAGGGACATTTATCATGTCTCCATAAATTTGGCACTGGTGACACCGTCGTGTGTGCTGAATGCAGTCGGACTCCATGGTCAGCCAATAGTAACCAAGTCGCATGACCTTTCTTGCCAAGAGGTGTCCGTTCATATGGGGGCCGCATTCCCCTTCATGTATCTCTTTCATCAAACGGTTGGCTTCTTTAGCGTCGACACATCTTAGCAATGTTGAGTCGAAAGACCTTCTATAAAGGACGTCTCCACTAGCGAAGAATCTTGATGCCGGCCTCGAGATATGCTTCCTGTATGTAGCTTCGCTTCCTTCGGGGAATTCACCTTTCTGCAGGTACTTCAATATGTCGTGATACCATGGCTGTCCGTCGGGCTCCTCTTTGACCGTCATGCAATAAGCTGGGCGCCTAAGGATCTCAATTCTCAATGGTTCAATGTCTATGCCTCCAACTACTTGTAACATTGAGGATAATGTAGCCAGGGCACCCGCGAACTAATTTTGAGATCTTGGTAAGTATTCGAATGCTATTTCTTGGAATCCTTCCGTCAACTCCTCCAGGAACTCATGATATGGAATCAATTTAGAATCCTGTGTTTGCCATTCGCCTTTAGTCCGTAAGATGACAAGGTTCGAATTGCCATAAACTTGCAAACTTCTTCCGGATTTTCATATCGATGGCGGCTTGGAGGCCGAGAATGCATGCTTCGTATTCAGCGACGTTATTCGTACAAGGGAACGTCAATTTAGCTGCGACAAGGTAGTGTTGCCCATCTGGGGAGATAAGGACCGCCCCAGATGCTGCACCCGACTAAGTTAACGCACCATCGAAGTACATCGTCCATTTGTCGCTTGATACAAGTAAAATTCGCTCTTCCGCATCACTATCTTCATCAGATGCTCCAGACCCCTTGGAACTTTCTGCTAACATGTCTGCTATGGTATGACCCTTAACGGACTTCTATCCCGTGCTCGAACGTCGAACTCGAAATTAAGATTTGCCATTTAGCTAGCTTGCCAACCAATGTCGGCTTCTCTAATAGATACCCGATGGGATCATTTTCGGTCACCATAAAGATTTGGTGATGAAGCGTGTATTGCCGCAGCCTGTGCAAGACCCAAATCAAAGCCACGCAAGTCCTCTCAACTTCTCGTGTAGTTCCTCTCGAAAATGGTGAACTTCTTGCTCAAGTAGTATATCGCACATTCTCTCCGTCGTTCGGTCTTTTCTGTGCCAACATGGCTCCCAACGATTCGTTATGTATGGTTAAGTACAAAATCAGGAGAATTTTAGGGAGATGGGGCACTAGGACCGGCGCATGAGTGAGATAGTGTTTTATCTTCTCGAAGGCGCCTTGACACTCAAGATCCCACTCAATCTTTGCATTCTTTTTCGGGAGCTTGAAGAATGGCTTCGTTGTTTCGCACAATTGACGATAAATCTCGCTACATAATTAAGTCGTCCCATCGCCGCGGACTTCTCCGGTGGTAGTCGGGGTCGTAAATCACAAATGGCTTTAACCTTCGACGGATCAATCTCTATGCCCCTACTACTAACCATGAATCTTAATAGCTCCCCAGATTTCGCTCCAAAAACGCATTTTGTGGGATTGAGGCGCAACTTGAACTTCCGAAGCCGTTCGAACAACTTTCGCAAGACTTTAACATGATCTTCGCCACGTCTAGATTTTGCAATCATGTCATCGACATATACTTCGATTTCCCTATGCATCATGTCATGGAATAATGTGACCATGGCCCTTTGATACATTGCCCCAGCATTCTTTAGACCGAAAGGCATCACTTTGTAGTAGAAAGCTCCCCAATAAGTTATGAATGATGTTTTGCTCCTATCTTCCTCCTTCATACGGATTTGGTTATATCAAGAAAAACCGTCCATGAAGGAGAATAACTTGAATCCTGCCATACTGTCAACCAAGACATCGATATACGGGAGCGGAAAGTCATCCTTGGGACTAGCTCAATTTAGGTCACGATAGTCAACACACACCCTAATTCGCCCATCTTTCTTCATTACGGGCACGATATTTGCCACCCAATCAGGGTAACGCGTCACTTCGATAAAATCTACTTTCAGCAATTTCATCACTCCTTCTTCGATCTTCTTGGACAACTCTGGTTTAGTTCTCCTAAGTCTTTGCTTCTTGGGTGCACATTAGGATCCGTCGGCAAAGCATGTTCCACAATTTCAGGGTCTAATCCCGGCATGTCGATATGTCCAAGCGAACACATCTTGATATTCTTTTAGGAGAGTAGTCATCTTTTCCGCCTCGACTCGGAAGACTTGCCCCGATCTTTACTTCCCTGACATTCTCCGCGTCACCCAAATTTATGGTGATCGTTCATTCTTCTGTCAGCGGCCTCAATTCTTCATGTCGATTCCATTCACGCTCGATCCCCTTATGATTGTCATCGGCATCATCTAAATCTGAGAGACTCTCTTCATGCACATCCAAGTCACGCGAGTCTTTATCATGATTATGCATAATGTAATGCCTGAGATGTGATGAGATAAGTTAGGGCAATGTTGATAATAAAGTGGTGCATGTCGTTTTAAAAGAATTTTCGAAGTATTTTTTGTAAAAAGCTTCAAGAACTTATCCTCATATCCTCGGATTTCCTCGTTCTTGCAAAACAATCAAACAAGGGAGCATGTGGAGGCCTAGGCCTCAGCGACCATCATAGGGCTAGTTTGACGTGCTTCCACATGTCCTTAATAAAACATGTGTCTATTTTATTGAATGAGGAAAGATAAGGCCGTATTTTAACACACACCACCCTCGACCAACGGCTCAAGATCAGGGTTGACCATAGTTTACGTTACAAATGACATAAACAGGACACAAAGAAATAAAAACTACGAGATCCCACGCAGGGGAGAAGACATAAAACAAAAGACTAGGCTAGACGAGAACCGCCCTACTCTGGAGGGACAACCACGACTTCAGATGACTCAGCTTCCTCGCACGCCAAGATGGTGCATATGACTTCTTCCTCAAATAGCTCGGTCACACCATAGATGTCCTCTTCTTCCTCAAACAACATCCTTGGAGGTCCTGGAAACGTCTCCTCCAAAGAACGGGGAAATGGGCTCGATTGCTCTCGTCCTCCTCAGTCTGAGAAATACGTTTACTCTGATCTCTATACCTACCTCGGCCTCCATGGGCACTTCGGCCTCCTTGCCTTCCACGGCCTCCTCAGTTGCCACGACCACCTCGCTCACCACGACCTCCTCGCCCCTCAACATATCCTAGGCCTCTCTTCTTCGAGTTTTTATGAGCTTCAATGTGCTTTCGCACACCTTGACCGTGTGATCCAAGGCCCTCTCTAGGATTATACCTGCTCGTTAGCATAATCTTTCCCGCAGCTATGGCCGGCTTAGACAATTCAGGATCCTTCGTGAAAGACCCTGTAGGCACGTGGACCATGGATACCAGCTCGAAGGTTTGAAAGCTGGATTCCTCGGTACACTCAGGCTCCACATACGGGATGGCTGTCTCGTGGTAGATCTTGAAGTCAGATTCTCCATGGACCGTGATAAGCCTGTTGTCCATCACAAATCATACCTTCTAATGGAGGCTAGAGGCAACCGTGCCTGCGGTGTGGATCCATGGCCTCCCTAGCAGAAAATTAAAAGCGCTCGGTATATCTAGCACTTGGAACAGGACTTGGAAAAGTACAGGGCCAATCAGCAACTTGAGTTCGATTTCTCCTATCACTTCCTTCTTCATCCCGTCAAAAGCTCGCACAGTTGACTTGCCAGTACAGATTCTCCCAAGATCAATGCCAAGATGGTGGAGCGTAGCCAACGGGCATATATTGAGCGTCGAACCGTTATCAATCAACACTCTGCAAACGAGAGTGCTCTCATGCTTCACTGAGATGTGCAGTGCTTTGGTATGGTTAGGGTCGTCGGGAGGCAGATCCTCATCAGTAAAGGAAATTTGGTCTTTTAGTAGAATGGCCCCAACAAATTCTTTCAATTGGACTTCATCGATTGTTTCGGGCACGTGTACCTCATTGAGGAACTTCAAGAAGATGTCTCTGTGCTTCTCGAAGATTTGAACAATTCCAAAAGGGAGATTTGGGCCGGCAACTTCGTAGTTGGTCTACGACATTGAACTCGGTGGATTTTACCATAGCCAAGAATTGCTTTGCCTCCTCCTCGGTCACGGCCTTCTTTTCTACTCCTTTATCGGGTGCGTAACGGTGACTCCGATCGTGTGACAACGTCTACCTCATTTGTTTTGTAATCCCAAGGTACAGCCTTATGATCGAATTTGGGAGGATTCTCCAACATTATCACTCCATTTTCCTCCTGGGGTGACAATTCAATCGTGACCGGCGTTGTGTTCCCACCCATGACTTCAATTGCCGACATCTCCTCGACCATAAGGTCGATCACCGTGGGTTCAGCGATTTCCATCTCGATATCGCTGGCGGGCTCCTCATCAGATAATTTGATCACCATTGGGGTTATCATAGCTATCAACCCTTTATTATACAAAGCTGGGGTCTTCGAAATTCCAGCCACAACCTTCCCCGCATGAGATACACAAGCAAAATTGTAGAAAGATGAACGGAATGACGATGGCTTTATCATGGATATGACCCTCTCTCCCTCTTCTCCGCGCCGGATTACCCCCATGGCTACCATCCTGTGGACGCGGTCCAGTTTCTCTTCTAGGGTCACATCCTCCTGACTTCCATAGTATCCCGCCAGCACTAAGGACTCATACAACTTAGAAGCATCCACCACTAGAGGCTGTTGACTCGCCCGTGTATCCTCAGAAATTGAGTTCACTCCCCCCGCATGATTTGGTAGAGGGTTCTGTTGCACATTAGGCTAAGCCTCCCTAAAAGTCGGATGTTCTTGTCTAGAAGCTATTGAACTTTGTATCTCCGTACGCCACAATTGTCTACATCATGCCCCCTTTCTCCCATGTGGTACTCGCAGGTCTTGGTCATATCGAACCCGTCGAATCTCGGGGGATTATCTCTAGGTACCTCCCTCGTAACCATCCTCTTTTCGAGAAGCATGGGCAACAACTTTGATAGCGGGTGTGGTAGTGGGGAAAACCCCTTTCGAAAGGGCCTCTTGTCATTGTCATATGCTTGTGACGAGTTACCTTGAACCATTACAGGCTTGTGCGCAGGTGTTGTAGCCGGTCGAGGGAAAGGTGGCTCTTGCACAAGTGCTACTTCAACTGCGGCTTCCTTATATTTTCTCGTCAGGAACTTCTTCGTGCCCTCGATGGATATCTTCCCCTCGATAAATGCCCACTCAACTCCTTCGGCTATTTTTACAAGCTGTGAAAACGTCTGGCACCTCGAGAACACTAATCCTTTGAAGTATTCAGGGGGTAATGTCTTGAGGAAAAGTTGCTTCATCTCCCTCTCGTTCAAGGCCGGCTTTACCTGTGAGGCCATGGTCCTCCACCTTTGCATGAAAGCCTTAAGTGACTCATTTCTCTTCTTCTCAACGCGAGTCAACTTTCTCTCGTGGGGGCAAGATCAGTATTAAACCGGTACTGCTGCAAAAACTCATTGGCTAAATCTTCCCAAGTTGTGAATTCTTCAATGTCTAGTGCGATGAACCACATCAGGGCAATACTTTTCAAGCTATCCTGGAATGTGTGTATGAGGAAAGGCACATTGTCAACATAGCGAGCCATTTTCCTCACGTAATACCTAAGATGGGTCTTGGGGCATCCCATTCCGTCATACTTTCTCGTGAACTCGGGTTCTTGAAAATTCTCAGGGAAGTTTGTCTTGCATATGAAGACAACCTATTAGCTCCTTTCAGCTCATACCCTTGGAGGACACAAAGTCGCTCCTCCATTTTGGCCAAACGTCTTGTACTTTCTTCATCGAAGCGGACGGCAGGTTCTTCCTTTGGAGGAGGATCCTAATTGATAATTGCCGGCGTAACATAAGGGGCTTCCTCAGAAGCACATTTTCCAGCAGGATTGGTGACATGCGGCTCTCCAGCTGAGGGTGGAGTGTGTCCCGACAAAACGGGAGTAGAGGTTCCAGCTATGGCCGTGACCGGAGGTTCATTGATTTTTCGACTTATCTCGGCCATCAAGGGCAGTGAGTTGAGCCAGCTGGTTCTCCATGTTGGCCATGCGTATGTTGACATCCTCATTTTCCATCATTGCCTTTGCGCGAGTACGGATTGGAGATCTCCTCTTAGCCGTGTTGATAGTTGGACGAAAATAGACAACTCGCCGGTACCTGGTATAAGGGTAGATAAGCATATATAAGCACGAGTAATGATTAGGCGGTCGGCCCATGATAGAGATCTAAACACCCCAATTTATTCATTTCATCGAAAACCAAGTGGCTACATAATACGTAAAAAAGACAACAAGGGAGAACCCCTGAACCACAAAGCTATTTTGAAGACGGAAATATGTGGCATGGTCCCATTACACATTACACTTGACACAATCTAACTAATGAGGACAACTTCCGCTTGTGGGGCCCACACTAACTTGGGTCAACTTCGAGGCACGCTCTTCGGCCTTCTCGAGCTCCCTTTTAAGGCGCTTGATCTCGGCTCGGTGGGTGGTTTTCAATGGCACTTCAGGAATCTTCGGGCGGAGGCTCTCCGGGATCTTATGCCTAAGGATGTACTCCTTTGAGGCATAGTAGGTCTTCTCTTACCCCTCTAACTCTTCTTCAGGCCATGTCAACTTTCGGGGGTGGCACATATCCCACATTGACTTGACTAGCGTGACGGAATCTTCGTGATCCTGACATCCATTGAGGAAGTCTATCATGAGCAGGTCTTCTTGAATGGTTGGTGGAAGCTATTGAACTTCTTGGAACTGTTGGGCGACCCGAGTAGGATAATATTCAATGACCCTAGTAATTCCCAGCAAAGGAATAGGTCGAGTGAGTCCACACACAAATCGCGCTTCTTGAACTCGGAGCCATTTGACATGCCGTTGGAAATCCTCAAGTCCAGGGTTGGTCATGAAAACTAGCCACTCAGAATAATGATAATTAGGGGCAAACATTTTCATGTCCCTAAACTTTAGGATAGGGTGACTAGAGTCAGAAATGTCGCTCACGGCCATCAAGCTACCAAACCCCTTGACGTGAGAGAAGAACCAGATTTGTAAAAGTTCAGGAGGAGCGTGAAAAGCTTTGTTTTCCTTTTCTTTAAAACGAGTAAGGAAAGGAAAGTTTCGGTCAAGACAGCATTAACAAAACCCTTTTCCCATACATACCTCATGAACTACTCATGCCACGGAAGGATTAATAGCGTTCCTACAATGTGGGAATAACACAAACCCGAAGAAAGCTAACAGGAAAATCCTATTCTTTTGGAAAGATGGGGCATTTTGAAAAAGCTCATTTAAGAATGAAAATGGGTAAGTTTTGCGATTGGCTTTCAAAACTTTTCTCACGTCCTCTCCCCTAACTTTAAGGAACTCGGATAAAGTTGATGCATGATCAGTACCTACAAGTGGGCTAACTATCTCCGACACTAAGGGTTTTCCAATAGCAATACTGTATTCCTCCAAGGTTGGAGTGAGTTCGTGATCACCGAATATGAATGTGCAAGTTGCAGGGCACCAAACATGCGCTAACTCTCGCACGACACCATAGTGAGTTTCTATCTCCAAAAGGGGGAGTAATCGTCCGACATAAGATCGGACCCAATCACGGCGAGTCAGATCCAGTCTATCCCACCACGTGCGAAGCTCGGCTTTCGGGACGGGAATGATGTGAAACTCGAGTACCCCCATCGTATGCCTACCAAAGTTATGACAAACCTAATTTGTCATGGACCGACCAAAAGAAAGCGAATAAATAAATTGCGCAAAAAAAGATTTCGAAAAACTTACCCTATTCATTGAATAACAATGCTAATGACATAGACATGCACATGGGCGGTGGTTCAATTTCTACTCTATATGGCTCAAAATGAAGCCATAGGATCACCGGACCGAACCAACAAGGTTGCGGCTAGGTCGGGTTACCCATGACTCCGGCTTCGTCAAAGAACCGACCCGTGTCGTGCGGTTGCAGACCGAGGTAGGTACCTTTGACATAAAGAAAGAAATTTCGGGGTAGAGATGGGCGACTTGTACTACACGGTTGTAGTTGGAGTGGTATCCACCTCAACACCATCCTAAGTGATCCTATGCGGCCCAGGTCCGGTGGCAGGTAGTGTGTGCTATGGTGTAGTGCAATGCAAAAGACGCAGGCACGACAATTTATGATCAATTAGCACTTTATACATGAAAAATAAACCATACATTCCTACACTTCCCTGCAAGACAAATGTGAACAAACACTTCCCCTTATACCTCCCATTATGCAAAAACATTTAATACCTTTAATGTTAGGGGCGTACCTGAAATCCTCGCTGCCAAACAAAAATATTTTTGAACAAGATTAATTTTGGCCTAAGTCCTCTAAGGTTTAAAACCAAGTCCCTAGCGGAGTCACCAATCTGTCGCGACCTACCCCTTGGGGGAGGGAACAAGTTTAGGGGTATTGCCCAAAGAACAGGCCTAAGGCCCATTGATTAGGCGCGGGCTCTCCCAAGCCCATACCCCGCTTGACATTGGGATATTTTAAGGAATTTTGAACAAAAGGGAGTCGCCACTAGCCTATTGGGGTCGTCTAGAAACCAAGTGAGGCATGGGAGCGTACCTCACTTCCTACGCAATCAGAGAATCTAGGGTCGGGGACTTGATTACATTAATTGACTAATTAGTGCCATTTCGGTACCTAATCTTATTCATTTTAACAAAATGATTTTTTGGCAAGCAGTTTGGATTGATTTTATAACTATCCACTAACATGTGAGGTGATCATGCAGGTGTACAATCATTAAAGTAATAGTCATAACTACCAAGATCCTAATTGTAGTAAAATTAACACAATCAACTAAACAATTGCAAACATAGTTAAACATGAAATTAAACATGCAATATAATCAATTTACGAGCAAATAAAGGTCTAATTACACTAAAAAGGTAATACACAACAATTCCTAATCAAACCCTACACTTTTTCAATTTTCGAAATATTTTGATTTTTTTATTAATTAATTTTTTTATAAAATTAAAAAAAATAATTTTAATTTTTTTTATTTTTCGAATTTTCAATATTTTCTGAATTTTTTTGAATTTTATAATGTTTTCTGAATTTTTGAATTTTCGGATGGTTTTGAAATCTTTATTATATTTCGAATTTTTTTTTAAAATTATATATATATATATATATATATATAAATTTGGACCGAATGAACCCGATCCAACCCCCTGACCTAGCCTAAACGCAGATCTGACCCAATCGGATAAAAATACATGTTTTTATATATATTTTTTAGTTAATTTTTTAAAAATTTAATATTAAAAAAAATCTTTTGTCTTCTTCCCTACTTTGTCTTCTTCTACTGCACCTTCTTCTCCTACGATTCCTCCATCCCGAAGTCAGTTTTTACCTTTTTATAGTTTTCTATTTTTTGTTTGTTTTGCTTTTTTTTTTTTATTATTATTATTCTTTTCTTTTCTTTTTTTGGCCTTCTTCTTCTTTGTGGGTTCTCTGCACGCTCGAACCCCTTCCTTCACCAAGGTCTTGTTCCTCACCGAAGCTCGTCCAAATGGCAACACTGACCGAAGCAAATGGCGTTCCACCGCCAAACCACCACCATCTACCAGTCGTCCATTCCAACCGACACAAACCACCGTCGGCCACGAACTCTGACGATCATAAACCCATTTTCCGGAACAAAGAAACACAACCACTCGACGATATATGACTCTTTCACAATAAATGTACAAAAAAAAGCTCAATGGACCCAAGCAAAACAAGTATAATTCTGTGGATATAGGAGCAAGAATGAACCGATCCCGTGTCAAAACGTGAAATATTCTTTCGGTTCTCTTTCGAGCATTTTATCAAATATTTGGGATGCACCAGCCAACAGATTCATTTGAGGCAAGCATCAACACGACATGCGAGAGCAACGTTCAAGATCTGCTAAGGGCCAGGTTAATCACATTTGGAACGGACATGAACAAAGAACAACTATCTCCCATGCTTTAACAAACTTGCAGGACTTGGAATCGTTTACATATTTTCACAAGCATTTGGCGTGCGCTACCGATACAGGGGATTTTTGCCTCGATCGAAACTTAAACACAAACCTAGGTTCCTAGTAGAGCACACCAGAACACCCAAAAACAACCGTAAAAGATCAGCAGGATCGGAGCTCGCGTGAACTAGTCGGCCACGAGCTCCGGTCCGACACCCCCACGAGAACGAAACACAAGCGCTCGAGAGACCTACCTAGTTTCACGGGAAGGGCTGTGACGGACGGTGGCTTTCGGGCGGACGACTAACCACGGTGGAGCTTTCCTTCGAGCTCCCTCTCTCCTTTCGGTTCGCCCTTTTCTTCTCACCCTATTCTTCTGTGTTTGTGTTCTCTCTGTTCCTCTCTCTATTTCTCTCTGTTTTGGGTCTCCGGTCTCTGCCCTCTATTTTATGCCTCTGTGTTTTCTTTTTTGTGCAGGTATCTCGAACGAAGACCCCCTGCCGTGCCAGCTGGTCGATCGGTCCGCTTCCCCGACCCCGCGGATCGCGTCGAAGGCCTGCCATCCCGATCTTTTACCTTGCCTCCTTTTTCTTCCCGTTTCTTTCCTCTTTTTTGCTCTCTTTTTCTCCTGCAGGACCTCGCGCAAAGACCACGGCCGAGCCAGTTGCCGGCCAGCTACTCCTGACCCGCGGATCATGCCGCTCGCCTGCCACACCGATCCTCTGCTGCTGCTCTCGCTGCTTCCTCTGCTCTTTGTAGGTCTTGCAGCGAAGACCGATTGGAGGAAGAAGACCGAACGTGGGCCGGGCCGAAGGAGAAAAGAGGTTGGGCCGGCCCAGCACGTGGGAGGAAAAGAAAAGGAAAGACGGGTCGGGCCAAAGCCGGGTCCGGCCCAACCCGACCATATATATATTTAAAAAAATAGTAATTAATTTTTTTGTGATTTTTTGTAAAAATAGGTGTCAACACTACGTCATTTTGTTGTTTATCTGTAGACTCTATAAGAAGCTGATTTCTGACACGTACTTCGGAGAAATTGTCCAGATAGCTTTGTTGAGAACGGCTGAGGAGTCGGCATTTTTTGGTGATATCGTTCCAGTGAAACTGAAAATTCCTTGCATACTGAGGTTCAATTATAAATTTAATCCTCTCTGCTTCTACATATGAACTCGAGATGGTTGGGTTTCCTCAAACTTCCATCCCAAATTTGCAGGACTCCTCGGAGGTATCAGTCCATCTGCAGCTTAATATTATACCATACCTGTGATGTCTCTAATAGCATCGCTTTTTCACTCCCGTTCTGACTAGTACTACTGAAAAAGTAATCTCTAATTAAATCAGTTGTGCAGTAAATTCTACTTTTACAGCGTACATTGATTGTGACGATTGGATAGTCAGGGAGTTCAAATGCAAATCTAATGGCCCATGTTTCTGGAACAATGAAAGATAGTTGTGTTCTCTCTTATCTGCAATTATCTACAGCTGAATTCACAAATCCCTATTTAATGCTTCACTTTCCTAAATTCAGTTCCCAACTTTAGGAATTGCTGAGTCCCCCTATAGTTGATGCTGATTTGTCCTTCCTCACATATCCGACCCCTCCTTGAGAATGAGGAAAGTTGTAGTTGATCTAAGCGACACAGTTGCCACACGAGGTGCTTGTCTTGCTGCTGCTGGGATACTCTGCATCCTCAAGAAGCCGGAAAGAGATTTCCATAGGGACGGGGAGAAGCTGAGATCAGTTATAGCATTAAATGGAGGTCTTTTCGAGCACCACACCAAATTCCGGAACTGTGTAGAGGCCACTCTCAGGAAGTTGCCGAGACCTGAAGTTGCCGAGAGCGTGGTGATTGTGCTGTCAAATGCCAATTCAGGCATCAGAGCTGCCCTTCTTGCGGCCTCTCATTCACAAAACCTTGAGACGAAGTGACCCTGGAGTGTCTCAGGTTGACATAGTAATCTCAATTTTCCAAATTCGATATGCTTCCCCACCCTTGTCACAGGATATCATTTGGGTCTCCTTGAGGTCTCGTTGCATCACACTTCCTGGTGGGGGACCAGTAGTAGTCTAGCGAGCAACTTTAGCCTAGATAGCTCAACTCTCCGATGAAGAAGAGATGCAAATTTAGTAAGTTGTGAATAAATGAACGGGCTCACATTAGGACTCTTTAGAAAGCTCCTTTTAAGCCCTTTTATTACTCTCTCAATAAAAGGGGAACTATTTTAGCTGGAACCTCAAGGATTTCTGTTTTGTGGATGTTTCCACTAGAAATGATCAATAATAGATGGTTCAAGGAAATATTGTCTTATATCTCAGAGGCAATAATGGTAAGTCGGCAAGTCATTGTTACAAACCGTTTGCATTTCAGTTTACCGAGGGAAATTCTGAAAAATCCCTTTGACTGCCAAATCATTTCGAGGTTACCGATTGCCTTAGTACCAATCCATTATTTTGCATCGTTCATGTCACAGTTGGACAGAAATTGCTGTAAACAGTGTTGCACACGTTTGAGATGAAGTTGGACTATTCTTTAAACTCAATCGTATCAAGAAAACGGGTCTTGTCTCTTGGTTCCTTTTGTGTTGGCATCATGCAATATCAATTCTGAAAACTATAGTTAAGGAATTTACTTCCAAGCCAACAATGGATTTCTCAACTTTATTGAGATGCAAATGCACAAAAAATCAGACATTCAACGGTGATATTCGTGGAACAGCAACATCTTTTGTTGCTGAAGTGACTATCTCCTTGGAAGTCTAACTATCTAGCTCAAATTGACATATCCATCTCTCACATTCTGCACATTCTATAGGATACATTCAGAAACTAGTCTTAGGTATGGATCACGAACATACAGTTAGACAAATCGTTTGATGCTTGTGTCACGGGCCGACAGTTTCCTTGGCCACGGAACGACCCGTGCGGCGCCTGGCGAGCGGAATTCGCCAGGCCAGCCTTCCTTCTATAGTTGTTCCAGCAAACAATACGGTGAATAGCTTCTCTGTACAAGATCGTACCATGCCCAGCTTCGCTCAGGCGTCTAGTCCATCGAGTGAGATAGCAGATCTCTTTAGGCTCAACAACCGGTTTCGGCCTACCATGGTCTCGTCGGAGCGGCATCGCTCCCCGACCAGCTTTATGCACGGGAGGCCAACCTCACCTTTAGAGCTCCTAAGTGATATAATCTTTCTATCCTAGAATTCCTAGCATCAACCGTCCTGACGCCATTCTCACGGACCAGTTGTGTTTGTCCCTTCTGCCTCCTCACTCTTCACTCGATAACCTCAAGCATCGCTCACAAGTGTCATGAGTACGGGAGGATTCACGGACCGTGACATTCTCCCCCACTCAATTTTGCAACGCCCTCGTTGCGATTTGTTTTGTCGCTTCCTTGCGTCCCTTAACCATTGATGTGCCACTTTTGGGATTTCATATCGAATGGTCATGCTAGCCCAACAAAACAGGTTTTGCTCCATCGGTAGCCTCTTTTGATCTCAGTTGTTCGGGCCTTCTTAGTCACCTGCACTTTCTTTGGCAAGTGTGGCATTTTTTGCCAAGTGCCTTTTGGCAACACCATTTTTGCCTACTAAGCATCTTGACCCCAGCAAACCGAATGGAGGTTCTTTCTTTGTTGAAAACGTGGCAGTAGACCTCTTCTTTGAATTCACCGATCGATCCAGGAACGTTATCCCTATTCAGCGATGATTCGATTCTTCTCAGAACCACTGTTCACTCGGCGAGGAATTGACTCTTCCTAGTGCCCCCATTGTCATCCTAGGGGCTTTAGAGAGCCGCGCTTTGTTCGAGCAGCTTTTGCCCTAGCGATTCACTCTCCGCCATCGTAGGACTGGGTAGACTACTAGTACTTCCCAGCTCAACCCACACTGGAGCACGGAGTCCAATTCTCTGACTCACCCACTTACCGGAGGGATTCCTACTCTGATACCATATGTCACGGGCTGACAGTTTCCTTGGCAGCGGAACGACCCGTGCGGCACCTGGCGAGCGGAATTCGCCAGGCCAGCCTTTCTTATATAGATGTTCCAGCGAACAATACAATGAATAGCTTCTCTGTACAAGATCGTACCACGCCCAACTTCGCTTGGACGTCTAGTCCATCAAGTGAGATAGCAGATCTCTTTAGGCTCAACAATTGGTTTCGGCCTGCCATGGCCTCGTCAGGAGAGCGGCATCAGCTCCCAACCAGTTTGTGCACGGGAGGCCAACCCCGCCTTTAGAGCTCCTAAGTGATATAATATTTCTATCTTAGAACTCCTAGCACCAACCGTTCTGACGCCACTCCCACGGACTAGTTGTGTTCGTCCCTCTGCCTCCTCACTCTTCACTCGATAACCCCAAGCACCGCTCGCAAGTGTCACGAGTACGGGAGGATTCACGGACTGTGACACTTGTCTCTCTATAGGATAAGTTGGGAAAGTTTCGCAAAAGTTGGGAGTCCTAAGCCCTTCACTAAGCTTCTGCAACTGTTCTACTGCTAACAGTCAGTAAGTGTTGCACTCAACGAAATGAAAATCGCTCCGTGGCATTTCCTCGTACTTGGAATTCTCTAGGAGTGGGACATCATCAAACTTGCCTTCGGGATTTCTCCTCAACACTGTAAAGTGGATCGCTACATTTGAGTAGCAGTTGCAGTACCTCCTTCATTTTAGGCCTCATGGAAGGCAGAGTAGCGGTGCTAAAGATCCCAAGCTTGAAAATATTGCTTATTTCATCTACATACGAGTCGTCCTTGATATCCTCATCTATCGCGTCAGGAGGAATCAAGCCGGACAGTTGGTTGTCAGACAGGTCCAACTGCGTGAGCACAGGCAGAAGACCGATTTTGCTGGGAGTCGGTCCCGAGATCTTATTGTGACTAAGATCCAGAGTGGTCAAGGATTTCCATGAAACGATGTCTGTGGGAAGATTCCCGGAGAGCTTGTTCTGACCGAGCAAAAGCGTCGTCGGAGAAGGAAGCACGGTCAATTCAGCCGGAACCGTGCCACTGAGGAGGTTTTTACTAGCGTCGAACACCACCAAGTTCCTCCACGAAGACACCGTGCTCGGAATCTTGCAGTAGAATTTGTTGTTGCTCAGATCGATCCGAGTGAGGTTTGGGGACGGCTCCTTGGGAAGCTCGCCAGTTAATCCGTTACCACTTAAGAGCAAACCCCGACATCCAGAGTCCTCCAGGCACATTGCCTGTGAACCCATTGTTGTTCAACATCACTAAGAGCAAAGTACTGCAATTTCCAAGTGACTCCGGCAACTCCCCGCTGAGATTGTTGTCCATGGCGGCCAACCCGAACAGCGTGCCCCCATGGCACAGTTGTTCTGGAAATGCACCGGTCAAGTTGTTGAACGCCACTTCGAATCTTGCGAGCGGGGTAAACTTGCCGAAGTCTGGGGGGATCGTGCCCCGCAAATAGTTGTTGGACAGCCTGACATCAGACAAAGCGGGAAGACTCGCGATACCTTCCGGGATTCCGCCAGACAATTGATTGAACTCTTAATTCAAGCTGTAGAGATTCTTGAGCTGTCCAAAAACTTCAGGTATATTCCCCACCAAATTATTTAAAGACAGATCAATCACGCTCAGGTTGGCGGCGCTGACTGCCTGAGGGATCGACTCGGACACATTAGTCTCGTACACGTACAACTCGCTCAAGTTCCTCAGAGCAAAAATGCTGCCTGGGATCTCTCCGGTCAGTGGATTTATCCCCAAATTCAAGTGCTCAAGAGCCTCCATATCGCTGACCGTCTTCGGGATTTCACCATAAAGGTTCGTCTGCGCCATTGAGAAGAACCGCAGCTTCTTCAGGACAGTGAAGTTCTGCGGTAGCTGTGATGGCACGAACTTCTTGTTGTACGGTTTGCTCAAACTCTGGTCGGTTTGGTCTCACGTTCTGGAACTTAATAAGCTAGGGAGAAGCGGAGCGTTTCCGGGTGTTACCTGGTTCGGGAGCTTGCTGCGACGAACGGCGACGGGCGAGTTGGCTTCCGGAGAAGGTCGAGACGATTCAGACGAATCACCGACGAAGGGGGAGAAAATCTCTCACTCTCGGTTTCGGTCTCTCTCTCCGGATGAAACCCTTCAAAGAAGTCCCCCTCTTTCACTCGCTCCTCTCTCGCTTTTAAGCACCGGCGCGCATGGCCTCCTGCCACGCCAGCTGTTACTGCCGGCCTGCCCCCGACCACGAATTCCGGCGCGACGCTCTCGCGTCTCCTCTGCCTCTGCCCTTGGTCCTCTCTCGTTTTTGCAGAACGCGTGAGAGCGTGAGGGAGAGGAGGAAGGAAATAGGCGCGCGGGCCGGGCCGGGAAAGATCAGAGGAGATGGGCCTGGCCCAAAAGGGAAAGAGGAAGAAGAAGGGAAAAGAAAGAAGGCCGGGCCGGCCTGACCCCGGCCCGGTCTCTCTCTATCTCTCTCTCTTTTTAATATGACAAAAATGATTTTTTAATTAATTTTTTAAAAAATTCAAAAAAATTCTAACAATTAATACTAATAATGCAAATTTTCATAATATCTATGTGTCATGCAATTTAATGAAAATTATTTTGTTTAGGGGCTAGATTTTAGTTCTTATTTTTCTACATGGTTAAGACCTAAATAAAAAAATGCCATAATTTAGGCTCTCATACCAGTTGTTAGGAATCGCACTTTCATTCAGAAAAATAATGCAAGCAAACAATCTATACAAACATAATATAACAATAAAAAAAAAAAGAATCGGAAGAATATACTAGAAAATTGGTTATTGAAGTTCACTCAAACCAGGGCTATGTCTCTACCTAGAGGCACTTGTGAATCATTAGATTTAGAAAAAAGTTAGTATACAATGAAAATCTTCTCTCAAGATCAACACACAAACAGATACTTACTTTTCTTCTATCTTTTTTTTTTCTCTATTTTCTTCCGATGCCCATCAATAGCCGATACATGAGATGTAGCTTTTAACCTAAAAACAAAAAGAAGAGAAAATACAAAAAAACTCTTAAACAAATTTTGCTTCACCCGCCAATAGGGTTGAGGCCAACATCATGCCTAAAAAACATTTGCATATCAAGAATATTATTCGAGAAATGTTAAATTTTCTTGTAAGAGATTTTAGGCTCTGGATTGGCCTGGTTGACTTGCTTGGACTCGAAAAGAAAATGGGAAATCATTAGGCACTTCATCTTAAGTTAACCTACTTTATGTGATTTAACAACTCATGTGGAGTGAGCTAATGAATATCAAGAGTACTAAAAAGATTTGAAGAAAACTTGTCCCAGTCCCCCAATTTGTACTTTAGGGACCAAAAGATATAAGTCACGATTCTATTTTTTGCTTAATTCGTTGCATTGTCGTTGTCGTCAAGGATAAAATATTGATGCATAACTCTATTATTATTAGACTTACTTTATTTTCACGCTTTAAATGGTTATGACATATCTCAATTTATTGAGTTGATGAAAATGACCTTAAAAGAACCAATTGATCTGAATCATAAAGCGATATGAGTATACAAGATTGTCCGTATCAATCAAAACAATGCTGTCTTATTCCACCACCTCATGTTATTTTATTTTTGTCTTTATACAAACATCATTTTCTCTCTAAGCTGAATTTTATGAGGGATTGTTCATAGTAAGTTTGAACCTTGTAAGCAATATTTGTTAATTAACATATCTCTCTAGATTGAATTGAAGTCTTACATCATATTACAAAAATGATTGATCTTCAATAAGAACCGATTAAGATTGAGGTACAGCGAATACAAAATGCCAAATCTTCTCCAACCTTAGCCCCTTCATTCCCACCTCATTCAAATAATCACATTCAAGATAACATCCAATACCCAAAACCCCCGATGGGTAATTTGTGATTATAAAAGAACCCACTTTGCATCTGCTGAATCAGAAAATAGATTTCCAGAAGTTGGGAGTCCAAATCCCTTCACAAAGCTTCTGCAGTTTTCTTTAGTGCTAAGAGTCAGTAGGTGTTGCACCTGTGAAGGCGACAAGCGCTCCGCGGCATTTCCTCGTGCCTAGGATTTGCGAGGAGGGGGGCAACGTCTAAGTTACGTCGGGATGTCTGTTCGACAACGTAAAGCTGATCACTACATTTGAGTAGCGCTTGCACTACCTTCTTCATTGGAGGCCGCTTGGAAGGACGCTTCACGGTGCAAAAGATCCCGAGCTTAAAAACACTGCTTATTTCACCTAGGAACGAGTCGTGGTTGATCTCCTCGTCTATCGCATCAGATATCGCCTTGCCATCTAGGATGTGACGCCACGCCCAATCGACGAGGCACATGTCTTCGTCCCTGCCTTTAGCCTCCCTCCCGGTGGTCAGTTCCAAGAGAACGACCCCGAAGCTATAAACATCGATCTTCTCGTTAACTTTTGTCGTATGAGCATACTCTGTTCATTCAACAAAGAAAAGGCAATACAAAACTGAATGTTCTTTTTCACTGGTACGATATGACGAAGGTGAACTTGCATAGCTGAGATGGACTCATGTCAAGTGAATAGACAAACCTGGTGCAAGATACCCGGCAGATCCGGCAATACCTGACAACGTGATGGCTTCTCCATGCTTGGCCAACATTCTTGCTAGGCCGAAGTCGGCAATTTTTGCGTTGAACTCAGAGTCTAAGAGAATGTTGCTTGATTTCACGTCTCGGTGGATGATGGGCGGTGAACAATCATTGTGCATATAGCAAAGTCCTTTAGCTGCTCCACGCGCAATCTGCAACCTTTTGGGCCAATCCAAGATCATATTGTTGGCGACACCTGAGACGGGCGACAGTCTTTTCTTCTTGTGAAGCCAATGGTCCAAGCTGCGATTTTCCATGTACTCGTACACTAGGAGTTTCGAGTTCTCGCAAGAAATACAGCACGCCAGTTTGATAATGTTTATATGCCTCACGTTCCCAAGTATCTCTACTTCTGCTGAGAATTGCTTCTCCAGATTCTGGTCTAAACTTTGGTTATCTGAAATCCTTTTCACAGCGACGGTGTCACCAGAAGAATTCACCATAATCCTATATACTTTTCCTGATGCGCCACTCCCAATCACATTTTCATCCTTCAATTCCGACAGAATATTCTGTTCTGTAAAATTCAATCTTTGGAACGGGGTCAGTATTGGAGTTGAATCGAACCGGTCCATCTTCTTTCTGGAAGCTCTGATAATGAATAGCACTACCAACAAAACGAACATTGCCGCAGTGATGGGCAAGACCATGATCATGGCGAAATTGGTACGGGATGGGGAATTGCAGACATTGAGATTCATGAATGAATAGGATGAACAGAGGCCGGGGTTCTTCTCTAAACTGTACTCAAACATGGCGTTCTCTAACACGTTCTCTAACTTAGATGGGACTCGTCCGCTGAGACTGTTGTAGGATAAATTCAGAAAGGTCAGATTGAGCAGGCCGATTTCAGGAGGAATGGAGCCGCACAGTTGGTTTTCAGACAGGTCCAACCGCGTAAGTACCGGTAGGGAACCGAATTTGCTAGGAATGGGTCCAGTTAATTGATTGTGAGAAAGATCCAGAGTGGTCAAGGATTTCCATGAAACGATGTCTGTGGGAAGATTCCCGGCGAGCTTGTTCTGACCGAGCAAAAGCCTCGTCAGAAAAGGAAGCTGAGTCAATTCAGTCGGAACCGTGCCCCTGAGGAGGTTATTATTAGCAATAAATACCCTCAAGTTCCTCCACGAAGACACCGTGCTCGGAATCTCGCCGAAGAATTTGTTTTTGCTCATCTCGATCCGAGCGAGGTTTGGGGACAGCTCCTTGGGAAGCTCGCCAGTTAATCCATTACCACTCAAGATCAAACCCGTCAAGTTCCGCGACGTCCAGAGTCCTCCAGGCACATTGCCTGTGAACCCATTGTTGTTCAACATCACTACGAGCAAAGTACTGCAATTTCCAAGTGACTCCGGCAACTCCCCGCTGAGATTGTTGTCCATGGCGGCCAACCCAAACAGCATGTCCCCATGGCACAGTTGTTCTGGAAATGCACCGGTCAAGTTGTTGAAGGCCACTTCGAATCTTCTGAGCGGGGAAAACTTGCCAAAGTCTGGGGGGATTGTGCCCCGCAAATAGTTGTTGGACAGCCTGACATCAGACAAAGCGGGAAGACTTGCGATACCATCCGGGATTCCGCCGGACAATTGATTGAACTCTAAATTCAAGCTGTATAGATTCTTGAGCTTTCCAAAAACTTCAGGTATGTTCCCCATCAAATTATTCTCAGACAGATCGATCACGCTCAGGTTCGCGGCATTGACTGCCTGAGGGATCGACCCGGACACATTAGTCATGTACACGTACAACTCGCTCAAGTTCCTCAGAGCAAAAATGCTACCTGGGATCTCTCCTGTCAGTGGATTCATCCCCAAATCCAAGTGCTCAAGAGCCTCCATATTCACAATAGTCTCTGGGATTCCACCAATCAGGTTTGTTTGTGCCATCGAGAAGAACCGTAGCTTCTTCAGGGCAGTGAAGTTCTGCGGTAGCTGCGATGGCACAAACTCGTTATTGTACCCGAGGTTCAGTTCTTCAAGATTGGAGAGGCCAAAAATCTCTTCAGGGTAAGTGCCGTTGTACTCAGACAACTGAAGGTCAAGGATCCTTAGCTTTGGCAGCCTAGCGATCGACGCTGGGATGTCGAACAAGAAGCTGTTGCCAGCGAGAATCAGGACCTGAAGATTGGCCATGCGGTCGATATCGGATGGAATAGGACCTTCGAAGTAATTCTGGGACAGGTCAAGGTACATGAGCTCGGAACAGTAATAGAGAACTGTTGGAAACTCTCCAGGAATATTGTTGTTGAAGAGATCGAGCTTGGTCAGATTCTTGAAATCGCAGATGAATGGGGGGATCGAATAATTTATGTTCAGGTTGGCAAGCTTAAGTTCGGTGATCGAGCCTTCTTGGCAGGTGACCTCGGGCCATGTGCAGTGGGAGGATGAATTGGAGGTGACCCAGTGGTCGAGGGAAGATGGGTCCCGCCAGGATTGCCTCAGCTTCAAGAGGACTTGCTGTTCTTGATCTTGAATTTGAGACTCTGCAGCATGGGAGAGGAAGCAGAGGAAGACGACACAGGGGATGTAGGAGAAGAAGGGGAAGAAGAAGCGAATATGAGGAGGTGATGAGGTTAGTCTCAACATAATTGAAGGTTGTCCAGAGCTTTTCTGGTTAAAGAGAGGCTCTCCAGGGTTGGAGCTTGAGATCTATCAGCTCAAAACATCAAGCGAAACGCGTCAGTTTGCTTTTGTTTATTGCTCGGCAGAACCTCCTACGGTTTTTAACCTCGTGCCAAAGTCCTGAAATTTGGACCTAGATGAGTGGTGGGTATTACATGCATCGCATATTTGAGTCCTCACATTAATGAATTTTGAGATCTATATCAGCCCACCCTTTTTCATTTCAAAATAATTAAAGAAAACAAAAGAAAATAAAGAATAGTTAAAGAACAATAACCATACAATGTAAGCTGTCGTATCAACGAGAGGTTGCGAACAAATTCCAAAGTTCAGCAAGTATCGTTTGAATTTCCGTAATGTCATCCGACATCTAAATTTCTTAAAGATAAATGAGAAGAAATCATGAGAAACTAGTACCGAGTCCCTTAAAAATAAACACAAGTATCCATGTAACGATTGTATCGTGATTAAATTTGACAGTCGCATCACTTGCAAGTGAAGTCTGATTTCAGGACCAATGCGGGGTATCATAGAGTGCGAATGATAACGTTTCTATTTTCGGGAATAATTTCTGTTTAGAAATAATTTTTTTTTAATTTTTGTTCACTGGACAAGTTTCTGAGTAAAATAATGCGTTTGATAATTGCACAAAATTTCTATTTCGAATGCGTTTGGCATTACCTTCCAATTTTTTTGGGGTCGGGAAATATGATCAAATTCATAGGACTGAGACATGACGTAGAATTTCTTTTAACATTTTAATAATTTTATTATATTTTCTCTTCTTTGTTTCTTTTCTTCTTCTTTCTCTAGCTTGGTTGGTGGCTTTGGTTATGGCGATTACTTAACCGGCCAAACGAGAGCCGACAAGGTCGCCTCGAGTCTTGCTGTGGCTAGGCGAGGCTATGTCGATCTCATGGCGATTGGGTGAGGCTTGGGGTGACCTCATCTGGCTAGTCATCGATCGATTAGGGGAAGAAGAGGAGAAAGAGAAAATGAAAGAAAAGAAAAGAGAAAAAAAAAATATTTTGAATTTCATTATCGATCTGTTCTCGAGAATAAGAAAGTAATCTTTCCTTATTTCTTGATTCTATTTTAAATATATTTTAAAAAATAAAAATATATACAAACGAATTTCCATTCTATTTTTAATACGAACAAAAAAAGGAAAGATGAAAGTTATGCGTCGATAGTCTCTTAAAGTGTTTGGAACACCGCTCACGTGATGGTATTATACCTTTTTCGGAAAATGGAGTACGTCAGTACGTGCAGCTCTCCAATGTTGAACTTGCACCTTGACCATAGACTTTTATTTTATTTTTTATTTTTAAGTAGATTTTGTCGGTTTTTGCCTTGTCCCTTTCTTTGGTTGGAAAAAACGGAAGTTTGGAAAATGTAAGGAAGCAACCATGAAGAAGATTGGCAACCATCATTGATTCGTGTGTTGTGTGCTTTCATTATTAACCAATCAGGTACATTCATCACTACTCTTATTGACTTCTTCTTCTTCTACTTTTTTTTTAATATATTTTTTTAATTTTTCAAATTTAACATTTAAGATAAATGAGTCGAAAATTAAAAAAATGTGAAATAAAATATGTTAACCTGCTCATATTTACATCATAATATAATAAAATAGTTTTTATTGAGAATTTCACAAATTAATCTATTATTGAGTAGAAGCACCGGTGAAAATTGAAAATGATTCCTTAGACTCCTTTAAGAAAGTTATAAATATTGTTAGGATTGTGAGTTGTGTCAGAGAAATTCTACGTCCGAGAATTGATGTAGTGTATAACAATTAATATATTTTAATTGACCCATAATTCATTGTTTTGAAGGTAAATCTAACTGGATCTATTTGACAAGCTTAAACTTGGCATTCTCCTTAGGTGAAGGTATCGAGCTCGGTACTTTAATCACCCGGACATGACTCTTTGCGGCAAAGTTCAATCATTGGCATTTACATGTATAGAAGAATTAGGGCGAATACATGAATATGATCCGAACCACACATGCCTATTGATGGTATCGGCATTTATACATGATGGGCTTAAACTTGGCATTCTCTCTGGGTAAAGGTATCAGGTTTGGTATTTTAATCACCCGGACATGACTCTTTGTAGCAAAGTTCAGCCATCAGCATTTACATGTATGAAAGAACTGGGGCAAATGCATGAATCTGATCCCAACAGCACATGCTTGTTGACCGCATAAAAAAATTCCTGGCCCTGCACAACTGGGCGCTCTTAAAGTAAGGTGAATGATATTGAACTTTGACTGACTGAAAAGAAGGTGAGATCATTACATAAGGATACTCTTATGATTAGGTCTTGCATTGAAATTGATTGAAATTAGAGATTCTTAAGAATTGCTTTGAAATTTATCCTGGGATGTTAATACTTTCCGTGGTGTGGAGATTCTAATTCCGTCGCCAACTCAAGTAGCTCTCTTTCAGAATTGCAGCCGAGCAAGACTATCTAATAATATTCCATATATAAGGAAATTGGAAGAACCAAAAAGGAATGTTGAGCCCAAAAAAGAAGAAGGTGTGATTGAGCCAAGGGGTGTTTATTAAGTCCGTTTGTTTCGAGTGATCGCATAACATATTTTTTACTCATTTATGTTTTGACTATTATATACAATCAAGCAAACGAGAGAGAGAGAGAACAAGTCTTCGTTGTTTTTTTTTTTTTTTAATCTGATGGTAAGTCTTCGTTGTTTAGTCTTCAGTGAAAATTAGTCTTTGTTGCTTAGACTAACGGATAATGTTTGTAGTTGTCAGAACCGTCACACATTTCTTTTGATTCCCAGTTCCAGGTTATCAAGACAAAAACCTGAATGACTGCGAATTGATTCCTTTGGTGGAGCTAAGTAAATGCGCAAATTTTCCATAGCATGATCCAACAATTGACAGGTCGAGCCTTCCAGATGAGTAAGGAAGCTAAAAACTCAATTACATAGAGTCACATGTTCGTAAAATTTTAAAAGCAAATGAACATGTCGAACAAGTAATATGATAATGAGAAAAAATATCGTTCCATAGAAGTTGATGATTAATAAACCAATTAAATTTTTAAAATTGACTAATTATAAATTTTATCTAGTAGATTAAAGTAAAATTGAGAATAAATTAAAATTAACAATCTTAGAAAAAATTTCAGAACTAAATGTAGTAAATAAATCAAATAAATATGTTAGAGTATTCGATTTCACCATAACCATTAAATTTTGAATTTTCATATTATTATGTATACAAGAACAATATCAAACATATGATAATGGAATTTTCTAATCTATTTACTTTCTTTTCTCTAGGTATAGCAAACCTACTCTGTTTATCAATTCACCATATCTCTATGTGAATTTAAATAAACATAAGTACATTAAAATTTGTTAACATTCCCTGTTTACAATGAATCTTTTGGATCACTTTATCATTGAAAGCCACACAAATAACATGGTATACATTTATCCACATTTAGTTCATAGTTATAGAGCAATTGCAAATTATCACTTCTCAGTCTCAAATATACACGTCAGATCATTCAACTAGCCACAAATGCATTAAGCACAATAATGTATAATTAATATGAATGAAATCACTTGCAAAACAGAAAAAAAAATGAAATTCATATCATCATGGTCAAATTATATCTTTGCCCTATCAAAAGAAAATTATAGCATAATAAAAGAAGAAACAAGAATATAAATTATGGGTGGCGCTATTTTCCACCCCCAATATCACTAAATCCATCCCATTTTCACCAAAAAGACTTTTTGCCCTTTATCATTCAATTGCAATTTATACTTGTGGTCCCAAATTTATTTACTTCCCCTTTTTAAGTATTTCTATATCTACGTAGGATTTACTTACCATAATTAATAATTTCATATGTTTAGATTGTGTTTATTGTAAATTTTCCATGTATTTTAAAGGCCCTATTTATTATTATTATTATTATTATTATTATTATTATTATTATTATTATTATTATTATTATTATTATTATTATTATTATTATTAGTTCCATGATAGTTTGTTTTGTGGAAAAGATATCTAGTTCTTTTCCACGTTGCTGATCGAATTTGTAGATAAATTAAGTAGATGAAATTTAATTAAATCACAACATTGCATAAAGTAAAGTTTTTTTTTTTTTTGAAATATAAGTGGATTATCATTCTTTTGGATTGACAAAATTAATATTATTTATGAACTGTTTACGAAAAAAATATAAAGATATGTCATTGTGCACAATGTTTTTAGTGTATTCCTAGATACTCCTTTAACATCTTACATGTATAAAATTATCTCGTCAATATAATAAGCAAAAAAGATAAATTCTTTGAAATAGTAAATAAGGAGACTTGATATATATTTTAGACTAGTGAAATTAATAAAAGTTTCATCAAGAAAGTGAGCCTTTGAGATAAGAGGAACAAAAAAATTTACAAGTTACTATAAGATCAATGATAAAAAAGAAACTTTTCAGTTTCAATTTTATATCAAAAATATCTTTTTTCCTTATCACAAGTGACATAATTTTACACAAAGCATGTAAAACATTATAGGAATATATTACAATCCATTTTTCTTTAATATACTAAAAAAATATGTGAACTACTTAATTATGGTAACTAACCTAAATTAAACCCAACATCTTGAATAAGAAAACAATAATTTTATCACAACTTTGTGTTCTCTCCAAAATACTTGAAAAACTCCCTAAATAATGAAAAATATATCTAAAAATAAAAATGGTTAATATCACGAAAAACCCTAAACTAGTACATCTGTGATAAATTTACCTCAAATGATCACAAAAAATCATAAACCGGTACAACCGTGATAAATTTACCCCAAATGACCACAAAAAACTCCAAATGGGTACACTTATGATAAATTCACCCAAAATTAATTTTTTGACCGCTATAAATCCCAAACTAGATAACAAAACTGATATAACTATGACAAATAAAAAATAAAATCCTAAAATGATATGTTAGTCAAATATTACATGTAATCCAACTTAGTAATTTGACAGTAAAATTTAATGGAAACTAATATAGGATAAATTTATTACAAGTGTACCAGTTTGGCTTTTTTATGGTCAAAAAATTAATTTGGGACAAATTTATCACATATGTACCAGTTTAAGATTTTCTTTTTGTGGTATTAACACAAAATAAAAACCTAGCTTTTCCCCAAGCTCTCAATGTTATTCTATTTATAAGATAAATCAAAGGCTCCAAACACAAGGCAATTATGAATCACAATACCAATTCCTTCCATGATGTGGGTATCT
Source organism: Eucalyptus curtisii (assembly GCA_017140595.1). NCBI lineage: Eukaryota > Viridiplantae > Streptophyta > Magnoliopsida > Myrtales > Myrtaceae > Eucalyptus > Eucalyptus curtisii. Next base: position 5,841,320 of record CM029496.1, read on the forward strand.
CCTAAGAAACTCCTTGAATCATTCCATGATGCGGGTATCTATTAATAAACTCCTTAAATCATTCTTGTGCTTCATAACATGATTCATTATCTATATGCATAAAATTAGTAATATTGCTATGCATTTTTGTAGATTTTGCAAGTGGAGAGAAATTATTGAGAAATTTTTAGGTCTTATCATTCCATGCAGTGGTTGATCCTGCAGGCAAAGAAGAGAACCAAACCTTAACTTTGTCTCTAATGAAAATTGGAAATAATCTTAATCTAATAGCATCATCCGTAACTCAATTATATTTAATTGTGTCACAGATTTCAAGAAAAGAATCGATGTGAGTGTTTGGATAATTGCTTGGTAGCTCATTAAATTATATTGATTGTTGAAGCATCTGAATGAGTTATGGTTTGGTCTCAAAGTTGTTTGCTTGAATTGCAGGTCTCGTGATGATTGATGTGGTGTCCTGAACTATTGGCATAGCATAATCTCTCAAAAGTCTATGTGGATTTTCATACTCAGAACTTGCTCCATCTTTTTAGTGTGATTTCTCTGTTCTCATAGTCGCATTTTAAATGTACGTTCGATTTCTAGATCTAACTTAGTAAGTTTCCCTTGTTGGCTACGTGTCATACACCATGTACACTCTGAAGAAAATAAAAATGAAAGCTAGATTAAACCTTGTATTATCCAATATCGATATTAATTGGTATTAAACAAACAATCCTCGGCAATAGCGCCAAAAATTTGTTTGTAAAATTATAAAAGCAAATGAACATGTTGAACAATTAATATAATGAGGAGAAAAAATATCATCCCACAGAAAATAATGATTAATAAACTAGTTAAATATTAAAAGTGGAATAATTCTAAAATTTATCTAACATATTAAAATAAATTTGAGAATAAATAAAATCAACAATTTTAGAAGCAAAATTTCGGAACTAAATGCAATATATCAATTAAATAAATAAGTTAGAGCATCCAATTTCATCTAACCACTATATATGAATTTTCAGATGATTATATATACAAGAACGATATCAAACAAATGATTGCGAAATTTCCTAATTTATTTATTATCCTATCTTTGGGTATAGCAAACCTATTCAGTTTATCGATCCACCAAATCTCTATGTGCATTTAAATAAACATAAATGTATTAAAATCTATGAACATTTCCGATCTACAATGAATCTTTTAGATTACTTTATCAATACCGAAAACTACACAAATAACATGATATACTTCTATCCACATTTAATTTATGGTTATTTGTAAGGAACAATTGCATATTATCACTTCTTAGTCTCAAATATGCACATCAAATCATTCAAATGGTGGCCAGTCACTTAAAAGCACTAAACACATTAATATATAATTTACATGAATGAAATCACCTACAAAACATAAAAAGCATGATATTCATATCATTATAATCATGAACATAATAGAAGAAGAAACGATAATATAAATTAAATCAATATCTTGAATCAAAGAACAAGAATTATGTCATCATTTTTTATCTTCTCTTCAAAATACTTAGAAACACCCCCCAAAAATAAAAACAATTTAAAAATAAAAACTTAACTATCCCGCAACCTCTCAATGTTATCATATTTATAGGATAAATTTAAGGCTCCAAACACAAGGCAATTGCTTATTTTTCGCATAAAATTAAGAAATAAATCAAAGTCTTGATTCCTTCCAATGCTACTATGGTTGGTATATTCCTTTCATTCTTTTTGCCATTTTTCCCTTATTTTCTCCATATTATGCTGCATAAACAGGAAAAAATTGAATAAATAGAAAGAAATCTAAAAAATTTTCTCAAAATTATTGCATTATTTATTGGCTAAAATTGGTAATATTAATTCTATTTTTATAGAGTTATCATCCCACATGATTAAACTAAACCAATCGTCGTTGTTAGTTCTAGCAGTGCTAAAGCTTGTTTGCGATTGATGGTCCTATTGAAACCCGATGCAAGATTGTGCTGGATGTGCTGCATCATGCCATTCCTTTTGATAAACGTGTCTTGCTTGGATCAATAATAGTTACTTCAAGTCATAAACAAATTGAAGAGTTCAACGTGTATCACCCAGTTGAATTTACACAATATTGTCGAACATGTAGATTTCCTAAAACGCCTAAGAAAAATCATGTAAGCCCCACACTGAACGAGTTTCCATACAATAATTATATTGTGATTAAATTCGTCTATGACTTTGCTTAGAGATTAAGTCGAGGCAATATCTTCCCTAGTAAACTCTGGTCTCTCGTCTCGCCATTATCATTATGTGCTTGTGAATTTGATCACCTTTAGAGGTCGGTATTCCATGGCGTGTGTTTGTGGTCTCGCGAACAGGGTAAAAAATATGGAGTTGGGGATTTACCCACACCTTCAAGGAAATTCAGGGGAAGAAGTAGAAGACAACCCAATGTCAGAACTTTGACCGGGGACACTACTCTGGATTGGTTGGGGAAAAAGACTGAAGGATGTAAAGAAAAGCAAGCACGAATCAAAAGATGATATCGGTTTGATTTCACTTGTCACGCGCTTTGAATTAGATATAGCTTTCAACCGTGCTTTGTAGGATGTGTTCTTTCTAGATAATCAACCAATTGGGATTGATTTAAACATAATCATTCATCGCCCTACTCTTAGGATTTTAAATTGAAGACAAATGAGTGGGTACTTCAAAAAAAATTTGGGGATAAAATCGTAGTTACATCCTTAGTGTTAGGTCTTCATTTCCAAGCAATCTATTTAATACGTTATTTGGTGACGATTATTATGTTGATGATTACGCACCCGCATGATCACCTCACATATTAGTGGATAGGCATAAAATCAATCTAAATTGCCTGACAAAAAAATCTATCTTAATATGAACAAGATTAGGTACCTAAAGGATACTAATTGGTTAATCATAGTAATTAAGTCCCCAATCCTAAATTCTTTGGTTGCGTAGGAAGGGAGGTACATTCTCATATCTCACTTGATTTCTAGCTTATCCCAATAAGTTAGTGGCGACTCCTTATTATAAAATTATTGTGAATACGCTAATATCGCGAGAGGTATGAGTTTGGCAAGTGATCTCAGGCCATGTGCAGTGGGAGGATGAATTGGAGGTGACCCAATGGTCGAGGGAAGATGGGTCCTGCCAGGATTGCCTCAGCTTCAAGAGGACTTGTTGTTCTTGATCTTGGATTTGAGACTCTGCAACATGGGAGAGGGAGCAGAGGAAGACGAGGCACGGGATGTAGCAGAAGAAGTGAATATGAGGAGGTGATGAGGTTAGTCTCGGCATAATTGGAGGTGGTTCAGAGTCTTTTTCTGGTTAGAGAGACTCTCCGGTGTTGGAGCTAGATATCTATCAGCTCAAAACATGAAGCAAAACGTGTTGGTTTGCTTGTGTATTGCTCGGCAGAACTCCATTGTTTTTAACCTCGTTTGAAAGTGCTAAAATTCGGTGGGTCCTAAGATGATGGGTGTGGATGCATTTGTTCCTTTTTGTTCTTTTCCATTTCCACTAATGTCTCATCTCACTGGATGGATAAAAGAGGGGAAGAGTCAAAGAGCCAATGATAATCCCCCAAGCAGAGCAAGCGGGGGAGAAGAAAGTAGGGAAAGATGGAAATTTGACAGAATTTATTTATTTATTTTTTTGTCGAAAGATGGACTTTATTAGGTGGTTGCCAATCTTGCCTATACAATTTCAACTATCCTCAAACCTATGTAACTGCATGTAGCGAATATGTTTGTGTTCACATTTATGGATCGTGACCTCTCTTGGATCACCTTTTTTTTTTTAATTAATTTCAAGAAGGGAAAAGGAAGAATAGTCACATGTTGTATTACAACATATACTATCAGATCATTTGTAATAATTTAGAGTCACAAAAAAATTGTAAAGTATAATATATACATCCAAGTGAATTTCCACATCATTGTTAGAGAACCCTACACCGAACCAACTGAAAAACACAAATTTCCACACGATAATTATGTCTCGATTGGTTTTGACCGTGGCATCACTTACAAATTGAAGGGTCAATATCACAAAAATCCTCAAATTGATGCACTTATGATAAATTTAGAAAATCATAAACTAACAAATTTAACCTTTGTTAATTTCGTTAAATTTTAAAGTTAAATTACTGAGTTAGATAACATGTGGTAATTAACGGGTGTACCATTTTGGGATTTAGTCACAAGTATACTCGTTTATGATTTTTCTTGATATTAATTTAATTTAATAGAAATTAACGAATGATAAATTTATCATAAATGTATCAATTTGAGGTTTTTTGCGTTTAAAATAATAGTTTGGAGTAAATTTATCTTAAATATACTAGTTTGAGATTTTTTGTGGTTAAAAAATTAATTTAGAGTAAATTTGTCACAAATATATTCATTTAATATTTTCACGATATTAATCCTAAATTAAATGTATACTAAATTTTCACGATATATACTAGTCTCTTGTCTCGCCCTAATTATGATCTATGTGCTTGTAACCTCGTTTATTTCTTGGAAACGAAAAATATATACAACAAAAAAAAAGGGAAAAAAACAAATGCAAAAACCGAAAACTAAAAGCTGAAAAACCGAAAAATTGAAAAACCGAAAAACCAAAAAACCAAAAAACCGAACCAAACCAAAATTTCGGTTCGATTTGTATTCGGTTCGGGTCTCATGACGAGGTCTCCCGTTGAATTAATTTCGACTAGAAATTCTTCCGTTTCTCACGCTAATTCCGTCACCTAACTAGCTCACCTTTTGAGTAGGGTTTTTTTGGCTTTTGCCATGTCCCTTCCTTTTGGATGGGAATAAATAATTGGGAAAAATGCAGCTAAAGCAAGCGAGATGGTGGAAAGCTTTGACTCTCCTTGCCCCTCCCATCACGTTATGATGTACATGGGGAAAATTAGAACTGCTCGTTAGACTCGTTGAAGAAAGTTATGTGCAACACGTGAAATCCTATTCATCTGTGGAGTTATGATTTGGTATTTCACACATTTACTATTTGTTTTTGGTCGCGGAAATTAGAAAATAAGACAGCAGCACGAAAGTCAGTCTAACAAAACATAGCTAATCTATCGGCGATCCCATTATATGATGCAGCGAGGATTTCAACCACACATACACTCACTAAGTAACAATAACTTAGTTATGTCTAACGAAAGTCTCTTTTCAGTCAAGTTCAATCGTCTCTCAAATTAATATCATCATTTAAATGATGACATTTTGCATTAACATGATAGTCTTAATTATTGGAAGTCACACGCTTCAAAAACTTGGGGCGAACACATATATCCAATCCGAAACACACCTGCTTCTAAACAATGTAAAAAGAGATGATTCCTAGCCCTCCGAATGGACACTTTTTAAAAAGTAAGGTGAATGATATGAAACATAGCTTGCTAAAAAGAAGGTAAGAGAAAAAATTCATCAAAGCAGAGAACTGTTTTAACCGAGTCAAACCGAACATCCACGACATCACTTACTATGTTTTGGTTATGTAATGACATTAGCTGAGGATGACAGTGAGATAATTACAAATATTTTGAGATTGCTTTCTTATTATTAGGTTTTGCATTGAAACTAATTGAGATTACAGATTCTTAGAAATTGCTTTCTTATGATTAAGTCCTGCTATGAAATTTATCTTAGGAAGCTTATGTTTTCCGAGGCTTGAAGTTCAAATTCTTTCACGGTTAATTCCATTGAAAATCTCAAATCCGTACCCGACGACATAGTCATCTCAAACTAATTTTTATCCCACAAAAAAAATTCCTTAAGTAGGACCTCTATGGCATATTCACCCCAAATTAACTTTTGTCTCATGAAAAATCCCAAATCGTTATTCTTAACCCAAATCCACCTTCCATTGAAATGCATACATATTCCACATCAATTTGTCATTTTCCACGTCCGATCTGTTGTACAGTTGTCTACTACATGTGATCCGTCGTACAATCATCTACCACGTATGCATTTTAATGGGATTATTGAGCTGAATATTAACCGATGGTAGAGTTGGGTCAAGGTGCCAATTTGGATCTTTTTTTTTTGCATGATGAAAAATGAGTTCAAAGTAAATGTGCTATGGGACATCAATTTAAGATTTTTTGTGATACATAAGTTACTTTGGGGTAAATACATCATCGGGTATAGTTTGGGATAAATCCTTCATTCATCAACTCAAGGTAGCTCACTTTTGGAATTGGAGCTGAGCAAGACTGCGTAATAAAATCTGTATACGAGGACATTCTCAGAGCCAAAAGAAATGTTAAGCAAAAATTGATAAAATTTGTAAAAAGAGGTGTAATTGGGTTCCATAAATTGTTGCATAGCATAATGAAGCTTTAAAACTACTGAAAATTATGTAGTCAAGGGTGTCTATTAAGTCCGTTTCTCCTGAGTGATCGCATGATCGATTTGTACTCATTTCTGATTTGACAATAACTTTCATTCAAGCAGAAAAAATAAGCCTTTGTTTTTTAGTCTTCATGAAAAAGAAGTGATTGTTGTTTAGACTGACGTACGGTTCTTGTAGTTGTTGCAACCCACGAACGTGTGTTACGTTCCTTACAGATCGGCCTGACAACGATCTAGACTGATTGATTCCCGCTGGTCCTGGTGCTTTTTTTTTTATTTATTTTGGTAATGTGCAAGTCAAATGGCCAACCTTTGAATCTTCGCTATGCCCTCCTATTTTCCAATGGAATAGCGTTTGAGGCCAGACAACGATCTGGACTGATTGCCGCCCGCTGGTCCTGGTGCTTTTTTTTTTTTTTTTTTTTTTTTTTTTTTTTTGTTTTTTTGTAATGTCCGAGTCAAATGGCCAACCTTTGAATCTTCGCTATGCCCTTCTATTGTCCAATGGAACAGCTTTTGATTAGTTTCACGATGTTCGCCTTCTGGATGATGAGCAAATTGGCCTTTGGTGGAGCTGAGTGCATCTGCAAATTCTCCATGGCATGTCTCCAAACTTGAATTAATGAAAATATAATATTAAATATTTTCATATAATTTAGGGTACTGAAATAGGAAATCACCTACTAAGGACTGGTTCAATAAAATGAGAAGTGGGAACTACTCACCGGATCTATGGACCTATCTGGGCACCCGACCACTAGTCTAGTCCAGTTTTCAAGTGGATACATGGAACCGGTTTACTTATAAATACTATGTTATACTTAATCAATACGTCCATAATGGGGTGCGATGAGAACGCATCATTTCGTCTTGATGCGCTACGATGGAAAGATACATTTTGAAAGGGCATGAGGGATTGATATAAAATTCTTCTGAAGATAACCGTTGATACATTTGGTAGAACGTATGCTCAGAAATAAAGTTCTCATTTTCTTGTCCCCTTTCCATAAAAAAAAAGAAGAAGAAGGCGATCCATTTCTCCTTTACAAAAACAATTGGCATTTATGCTATGAAAATCGGATGTTTTCCTTGTGATTGCATTCATACCAACGTGAAGTATTTTTTGTTCGCGATTCATTCGTAATTCAATGTTCGTTCCCGGGTAAATTGTTGACTGCGCATTGGATAGAGGTAAGTTGTCTTCCGCCGACGTTTTTCCAACATTGGTATCAGAGCCCGGTCGTGATTTCTGCCTTATTTTCATAGAATTTTCTCGTTTACCACTTGATATCGAGATCAAGAGATTGAATTCTACATTGTCTATATGTTTATTGCTTGGAAATGCAATTTGAATCGTCGAAAATGAACCGAAGCGAAGAACGGGTTCAAGGCCGCGTACACCCGTATGGTTTTGGCCATTTTTCGAAATATTTTTTCTGCTAAAACAAATTTTTAAATATACAGGGTGAAAGTACTCGTTGAGATGAGTCCGACGATGGGTCGAGCGCAGCCGGAGGATGCCGAACGCGCCCACACGCGCGGTCAGAAGTCGATGTGCGTGGGAGCCACACGCCTGACGTGTTGGGCACGCTAGTGCGTGAGCGTCACGCACGCGTCAACGAACCGACGCGTGCTGACGTCATCGAACGGTCAATAATTGTTGGATGACATCATCGATGACGTCACCGCCAGCGGCAGTTGGCCAGCTAGTTGCCGGCCGGAGACTCGACTCGAGGCTTGACCCGTGACCAACCCGAACCCAGCCCCAGCCCTGACCTGACCGTTGACCGGTTGGACCGGTCCAGCGGTTGGACCGGCAAAGATCCTCTAAGGATCGCTGGCGTGTGTGCCCCACGCGCCGCACAGAGTTCCGATTGGAGCGTGGTTGGTGGCATTTGATTCGTATGGTTGAGCTTTACACCGTGGTGTAATTATTTTATACTTTAGAGTTTTTTTTTAAATGTATAAAAGTGTGTAGAGAACCCTAAGTACACTTATTTTTAGGGTATAAATGCATAGTTTATTCATTTTAGCTTATATTTTCTTATGGTTTTGGAAATACAATAGCTAGCCTATATGAAAATGATATTATATATGTTGTATAGAGCTTGGTTTGATGATAGCATGTATATAGTTTAATATACTTGCAATTTTCTAGTTTTAAGAAAATTTGAACAATGGTAGGAAATCCTTATTTTTCCATTACTTATTGAATTGCGATTTTGATTGTAGTTCTACATGATTGTTTTTGGTACGTTGGTTCACATCATGCTATGCTTTTGTGTAAATGGAAAAATGTAGAAATTACATGAGGTCATGTAATTAAATTTTTTTTTAGTGGGATTTCGTAGGTTGGTAGAATTTGAAGGAGTTTTCACCTAGAACTTAAAATTTGCACAAATTAAACTAATTAGTGATAATATAACAATCGTACATATGAGCTCATTGGGAACATAGTGAACTTTCGTTTTTGTGTCTTTTGTTGAATATCATTAATTTAGTTTGTCTTTACTGCAAATTAAATATGTGTGTTACTCTGAAAAGTGTGCTAGTATTGATTCTGTGTTTATTAGGTTAATGTGTTATAGCAATTAATTATGGCTTCGGCATCCAAGACCATTGTGATTGACCTCAATAATGGTGAGAAACTGAAGGGTGACAATTATGATATTTGGCATCGAAAGGTTTATTACATCCTTAAGAAGCAAGAGGTTTTGGAAACCCTCAACCACATCATGGATGAGCCTGAGCATGGAACTTCAACTCAATACAGGAGAGGTCTAGAAGCTTATCAAGTTTGGAAGAAGAAAAATAGCATTGCTCGCATCACGCTGCTGAGCTATATGCAAGATGATCTCATGTGTGAGTTTGAAAGTTATGATAAAGCTAAAGCTATGTGGGTTGCCTTGAAAGATAAGTTTGGAGGTACATCTGACACTAAGCTGATTAGACTCACCATCAAGTTTGACACATATCGAAAGCGCCCAAATGTAACAATGAGGCAGCATCTTCGGGAGATGTCAAACATGATTCGTGAGCTGAAATCGGCAGGTCACTCCCTTACTGATGAACATCAAGTTTAGGCTGTTATAAGGTCTCTTCCTGATAATTGGGAGCATATGAAGATCAATATGACACATAATGAGAATATTGTCACTTTTGATGATATTGCGCGTCATTTGGAATTAGAGGATGAGCGCCTAGAGGCTGCGAGGCCCTCTACCCATGCTTATGTTGCTGAATCAAGTTCGCGCAAAGTTTCGGGCTTCAAGCGCAAAAGGAATCATCGATTCAACAACATAGGGAAGAAGATTGATCAGGCACCCAAAAAGGCTAAGATATTCCAACGCAAGAAGCATGGTGGTTAGAAGGACAATGCCAAGATTAAGTGCTACAATTGTGGCAAGATGGGTCACTTTGATCGTGAATGCACTGAGCCGAAAGAAGTACCATATTACTCAATTACTTTAAGTAATGCTTTTGTTTCTAGTACTGTAATACTTGCTGAATATCATCTAATGTGGAATGTAGACTCAAGAGAAACACACCACGTAGTTAGAGATCGAGAAGTATTTGTGGAGTATCGTTAGATATATGTTTGAAACCTATTCAAGAATTGAAGTAAAGGGTATCGGCACATGTAAATTAATTTTACGTGGTGGTTGAAACCTATTCCTACATGATGTCCTCTATACTCCGGATATTCGACGAAACTTGGTCTCCGTAGTTGTTCTTCTTAGCCTAGGTTATGTATTGAATTTTCATGGTGATTGTGTTGACATTTTGTTTGGAAAGTTTATTATGGTTCAGGTCATGTATTGAATGATTTTATGGTGTTAGACATTGATTATGATCGGTACAATGTTAATGTCGATGGTTGTTTTTCTTTAATTGCATCTTCTAGTAATGTTGAGATTGATGCACGTATTTGACATGCTAGATTAGATCACATCGGGTTACAAAGAATGCAAAGATTAGCTAGAGAATGCCTTTTAGGGTCACTCACTAATGTTAATCTACCCGTATGTGAACATTGTCTAGCGGGAAAAACAACTAAAAAACCATTTGGTAAAGGGACTAGAGCCAACTTTCCATTGCAACTCATACATTCTGACGTTTGTGGTCCTTTGAATGTGAGGATGAGGTATAGAGCCTCATATTTCATCACTTTCATAGATGATTTCACACGTTTTGGTTATATATTTCTAATCTCCCATAAGTCAGAAGCATTAGACTGCTTTAGACGATATATAGTGATGGTAAAGAATCAGTTGAATAAAACAATAAAGGCATTGAGAACCGATCGCGGACATGAGTATCTATTGGAGCAATTCAAGGCTCTTTATGATGAAAAGGGAATTGTACGATAATTGACTATTCCTGGTACTCCACAACAAAATAGGGTAGCTGAGAGAAGAAATAAAACTCTATTGGAAATGGTTAAGTCTATGATGGTGCAAGCAAATTTACCTATCTCCTATTGGGGAGATGCGTTATTAACTGCTGCTTATGTACTTAACCGAGTGCCCTCAAAATTAGTCACTTCCACCCCTTATGAATTATGGACTGGTAGGAAACCAGACTTAAGTATTTTACGTCCATGAGGTTGTGCAGCTTATGTTCATGATTCTTTCCATAAATATGGCAAATTAGGTCCTAGAGGGAAAAAAATGTATCTTTATAAAATATTCTGAACACTCCAAATGGTACGTATTTATAGGTGAACAAGCTGATGGAAGTATGACCGAAATGGAGTCTTGAACAATTTTTTTAGTAGATGTGAGATTGATAAGGACTTCCAATTATATAATATGGAAGATTCTAATAACACACCCACCAATGTTGTAGAGGGAAATGAAGATTTGCCTCAACAACATATAAGACCTAGTGGAAGTGTTGTATCGCCCGACAAATTGAATTCAAGAGAAATTCAACTACATAAAAGTAATCGTAAAAGTATTTATCGTCGTTGTTTTAAGATTGAGGGAAGCATTTATGATTGCTCAGAAAGACGATGCTAAGCCTAAGACTGTTCAAGAGGCTCTCTCATCCTCTGATAAGGAAGAATGGAGAAAAGTTTTGGAAGATGAAATAGAGTCAATGAGGGCAAATCACGTTTGGGACTTGGTTGATCTACCACCTAATCGCAAGGCCATTGGAAACAAATGAGTCTTTAAGATTAAGCGAAGGGCAGATGGATCCATTGAAAAGTATAAGGCTCGTCTTGTGGTGAAATGTTATACTCAACAAGAGGGTATAGACTATGATGAAACATTTTCATCAGTTGTAAGGTTTATCTTAATACGCCTTATCTTAGCAATCGTTGCATATTTGAACCTTGAATTACATCAAATGGATGTAAAGACGACATTTCTCAATGGAGAACTAGATGATGAAATCTATATGAAGCAGCAAATAGGTTTCATAGCTAAAGATCAAGAGCATAAAGTTTGCAAGTTTCATCGTTCAATATATGGCCTTAAGCAATCATCTAGACAATGGTATCTTCGTTTTCATTGAGCCATAACAACTTTTGGTTTCACGATGATCGAAGAAGATTACGGTGTATATGTCAAGCGATCCGAATACAACTTTGTGAGTTTATCATTCTATGTGGACGATATTCTATTGGCTGGAAATGACAAGATTTTAGTTATCACCATAAAAGAATAGTTGTCCTTCAATTTTGAAATAAAGGACATGTGAGAAGCTGCTTATATATTAGAAGTTAAGATTGAAAAAGATTGATAAAGGAAACTCCTTAGTTTATTACAAGAGTCTTATATATTGAAGATTCTTGAATGTTTCAATATGCAGTACGTAATCTCATTGATACCCCTGTCATGCAAAGTGAAGGCCTAAGTATTAAGATATGTCCTAAGATTTCAGAAGAAAAAAAATTAATGGAAATTGTTTCTTACGCTAGTGCGGTCGGAAGTTTGATGTATGCTATGATGTGTACTCAACCCGACATATGTTATGCCATGAGATTGGTGAACTAATATCAATCAAATCCTAGTCAAGCACACTAGAAAGTAATGAAGAGGATCCTAAGATACTTAAAAGGTACCATGGACTATCAACTTTGTTACCAAGGGAACGATTTACGTCTATTAGGCTATTCAGATGCTGATTAGGGTGGAGACTTAGATGAGTGTAAATCGACTTCTGGATATGTGTTCTTGCTCAATATAGGTGCAATTTCTTGGAATAATAAGAAACATACATGCATGGCCTTGTCTACAATGGAGACAGAATTTATTGCATGTTATGCTGCAGTGCAAGAAGCAGTATGGCTAAAACGTTTCTTGGAAAATTTAGCCACTGTCACTGAGATTCCAAGACCGATGATAGTTTATTGCGATAGTCAAGCAGCCATTGTCTATGTGAAAGATCCCAAGTATCATGGAAGGACGAAGCACATTGACATAAATAACAACTTCATAAGAGATATAATAGTGCAGAAAGAAGTGATCCTATAATACGTTTTAACTAATAGAATGGTTGCTAATCCATTTACGAATGCTGTTCCTAGAGACATATTCTTGACCCACAGGATATCACTAGGATTGCGTAGAATGTGATATGTATTATTGTAGATGATCATTGGTTTATGTATATGTTGACATATGTATTGTACTTATTTGTTTATTAGTGACTTGATGTTTTATCAATAAGTACAAATCTATTATGAGACTAGCACAAACACACATATATTATTGAAAAATATGTTAGTAGGCAATGATTGACTCACTCACACGAACAATCACCTCAAGTGCTATAGTTAGCACGTTGAGCTGAGACTTTATGTACAAATAAATGTTGAAAAGCAATTGGAGTCAAGATGAGGCATGTGATTTGTTTATAATAAGACCGACCATGTGAGTCCCACAATCATGTATGCTTGAAAGATGTCGGATTTGAGTACTTAATTGGGCTCTATAGAAAGTGAGCTAAACATGAGTACATGAGAAGCACGTGATTATGTTTAAGTTAAGATTCGTATAGTGGATATATTTAATAAATGACATACGTTCTTATAGAAAGAGAAATCCACTATAGCATGTAATTCATACTACATGTGCATTGTACGACCGACAATGGAAGATGAGTAAAATTATTCCTATTTACTCATCGTGTGAGGCCTTGAAGTAATTTATAATTTACCTCATTTTGTGCCATATCTTACTTTTGATTATGTTCTCGAAGTGAAAGATCAATGTTGCTACTTTAGTATGTAACCGACGATCATGAATAGATATGGTTTTATGGGACGTGTCTAGGAAAGTAGTTGTTCTGAAATGGAGAGAGACATGAGTGTGAAGGAAGACTATTGTTATTTTATATCTATCACATGTATTTCTCGATCGATCAATTATATCGTCTTATGTGGTTGCGGATATAATTGTAAATACATGGTGTTTTTTTAGAATAGTCAAGTATAGCCTTTAAGGGATATGTATACTTGGATTGATGTAACAAAATATGTATGTGGCACTGTGAGATATCAATTGTATATCTCTTTTTAGGGTTGTAGCCATAATGTCATCCCTAACATGTGCATAATTTGAGCTCTCAAGTGCAGGTGTACTCACTGGTCGCACAACTTACTTTCCAGTATGAATTGTTTTGTAAAATTGATGAATATTGAATTTCTTATATTCTTGATAGAGCGCTATCAAGCCCATCATGTCCTAGTGGGAGATGTTGTACTTAATCAGTACGTCCATGATGGGTGCGATGAGAACGCATCATTTCGTCTTGATACGCTACGATGGAAAGACACCTTTTGAAAGGGTATGAGGGACTAATATAAAATTCTTATGAAGATAACCGTTGAGACGTTTGGTAGAACGTATGCTTAGAAATAAGTTCTATTTTTCTTGTCCCATTTCCATTAAAGAAAAAGAAGGCGATCCATTTCTCCTTTACGAGAACAATTGACATTTACGTTGTGAAAATCGGATGTTTTCCTCGTGATTGCATTCAGACCAACATGAAGTATTTTTTGTTCGTGATTCATCCGCAATTCAACGTTCGTTCCCGAGTAAATTGTTGACTGTGCATGGATAGAGGTAAGTCGTTTTCCGTCGACTTTCTTCCAACATACTATATATACATCGCCTTAGAATATGCTATTAGAAGTTGTGGGTTGTTTCGAGTAAATAAAATATGGGCAAAATTTGCAGCAGTTCAAAAATTAGAATGCGATCTTACATCCACACGCCAGATGGTCGGTGACATTACATTAACACACACCCGGAAAATTTGCAGCAGTCCAAAGTGTCTGTCTCCACCAGCAATAACACACATCAAAGCCTCTCTCCGAGAAAGGCCACATCGTCGGAGACATTACAACCACACACATCCAAAAATGCTGCAAAATTTGCAGCAGTTCAAAGTGTCGTTCTCTATCCTCTTCATCAGATAACACAACGGGGCAGTCGCCCCCACCAGCATTTTCAGTACTTCATAATTACTTCATAATTAAGTAAAATGGTTTTTACTGAAAATTTTGCAAATCAATTCATTATTGGGTAGTTTTGGGGGCGAGCACATAGATATTCAAACCACCCGTGAATCAAAAGCAAAAACTGTGTAGAAAGAGATGATTCTCGGGCTTACAAATGGACAATTCATATAAGCTAGGTGAACGACATGAAGCTTCACTTTCCAAAAAGATGGTAAGATGCATGAATAAAGACACTCTCTAGGAATGAATTTAGATTAGAGATTCTTATAGATCAAAATAATGCACAAAATAAATTTAAAGAATTTTATGTATATTATTTATAGGCTTTATAAGATGCCTATCTAATGTAACATAAATCAATTAAGATATGAACAAACAGAGAAAGATACACATACAATCTTGAGATATACAGAAAACCATGAAAATGCTCTAATCATCTTTAATATAGGAAAATATCCTAGCAAACTATCCTAATTTATAATTATCTCTAACGCTTAAGATTTGACTTCCTACGATTAGTTATTGCTGTGAAATTTACGCATGCATGGATGTCAATGTTCTCTAAGCCACTGATGGTTTTATGTGATGGGCTTAAGGCCCGTCCGCCCATGTTGGGCCTAAAAGCCCGGCCCACAAGATTAGGGCCCATGGATGAAGGGGTACGTTCCTTTGTTGGAGGGAACGTATAAAAGGAGAAAGAGAGAGGGAGGAATACACCGGTTGGCATAACGAACGTACGTTCCTCTCCCTCTCTCCCTCCAAAAGAAAAAGTGCGCAAACGGCGACGCCATCTTCCCTCCAAGGCCAATTGACGTCATCGGATCGAACAGGGCCAAATTCTCTTCCTCTTATCGGCATTGGTATTTAATCTATGGCTAACAAGGTACGCTCGAATCCGTGGTGTGCTTTAGGATCGGTGATACGTGATTTTCCCGGGCTTGTCTTCCGCATTCGTTTTAGGGTTCGATTTAGTGTCGAATCCGGTTTTTGGGGATCCGATATTCCCAACATTGGTATCAGAGCCCTAGTTCATGTTTTCCCGACCCCTTTGATGTTTTATGATTGATTTTTCGCGAAAATATTCGGCCGACACGGATCGGGCGAGAAATCCCGACACCCGAGCACCGTTTCATCCATTTTTTCGAGTTTCCGTAAGTCAAAATCAATTTTTGATGGCATAGGGTGAAAGAGCTCGTCGAGACGAGTCCGTCGGCGGTTCGAACGCCGCCGGGAGACGCCGCACGCGCCCACACGCACGGCCGAAGCCGCCGCGCATGGGCGCCACGCGCCTCAAGCGGCTCGGCTCGGCCACGCGTGCGACACGCGCCGGTCGGCGAACCGGCACGTGCGCGCCGCCGGCCGGCGAAGGCACGTGCCGGTCCGCGGCGAACCGACGCGTGCGCGTCGCCACCGTGACGTCACGGTAACCGCCGGGATGACGTCATCGATGACGTCATCGCCGACGACCGTTGGATGGCCGGTCACCGGCCGGCGACGGACCCCACGGCGACCCGACCCGACCCGACCCGCATCGAAGCCTGGCGCATGCCACGCACGTGCCGGATGACGCCTCGCGTGACGTCATCCCACGCACGTGCCGGTCGGTTCGTCCGACCCGGTCCGACCAGCCCGTCCGGTTCGACCGGTCCGACCTGCAAGCCCGATGACCGTTGACCGTCGTTGACCGTTGACCGACGACCGTTGACCGTTGATCGACCGTTGACCAGAAAAAAAAAAAAAGGACTTTTTTTTTTCTTTTTCATTTATGTCTCGTGTGGGTTAGAGGTAGTCCATTTTTTATTCTGCATTTGTTGCATGAATCATGGAAAATTATGTATTTTCCATTTTGTTTATTGTGGATTATAAGTGATCCATTTTTAGTTCTGCATTTGTTGCAGGAACTATGATGCGTTATGCACGGATACCTGCAATCCCGAGAACGGACGAAGGAAAAGCAAGACTTAAAAGGCTTATGACAGAGTTAGCTGATTATCGGTGGCATGACGGTGATTTAGTATCACACGTGGTCATGGTCAATCGGATGATACAGAAATCATCTCGTAATGGTTATCTTATGCCGGATTTTGAGAAGGTGCCGGCTTTGATGAACACTCTTCCAACATTGGTATCGAGCTGCTTTTTCATGAACACCCTTCCACCGAAATGGCAAGGAGTGTTGAATCGCATATGGGATGTCAACCGTAGCTGCTTCATATAGGAAAATTGTGATGGATTTTGTAGATGATTATTACCTGATTGTTACAAGGGAAAAGATCAAGAAATTGAACAAAAAAGGATCTTTCCCGATTCGTGTCTTGACTTGGTGTTAGATGCATTGGCTGATCTTTGTTAAGTGTGCTTTGTGGACATCTTATGTAATGTTTACTACCTGATTGTTGTTGATGTAGCAACCGATATGTTAGTTGTATTATGTGAAAGCAATATTATTCTATTGGATGTCAAATATTATTTGTTTTCTGTTATTGCTGGTTGCTGTGGGTAGTTCATAGAAGTTTTTGTAGCTTCATAGAATTTATTTTGCATAAGACAATTATATTAATAATAGTTTTAAGTTAGGATTTTTGGAGGATGATTGGAAACGTAGTGACCTTTTGATTCTGAAACCTTACTTGAAATTATTCATTAATATGATGGGTCTCAGGCAAAAGGGATGCATAAATGATAGGCATTAATAATTCGTGTATATATGTCTCGATGTGTTCGGATCAATGGCTTCACCACAAAGAGCATAGTTGCCGAGATGAACAAAGGTGAAAAGCTCAATGGTGACAACTATGAAATATGGCACATGAAAATTCAATATGTCTTTGGAAGAGCAAGAGGCACTAGAAGCTCTTAACCTGACCATGGTAGAACCTGAAGAAGGAAACACTGCACAGCACAAAAGAGATAAGGAAGCTTTTGCTGCATGGAAAAGAAAGAACTCTCTTGCTCGCATCACGTTGCTGAGCAGCATGGAAAATGACGTCATGCGAGAGTTTAGGCGTTTTGACAATGCCAAGGAAATGTGGGAAGCATTGGCAGCGAGATTTGGTCATACTTCGGTGACTAGATTGAGACAGCTCACTATTAGGTTTGACTCTTATAAGAAGCCTCATGGTCAGACCATGAAGCAACATCTTAGAAAGATGTCAAACATGATAAATGAGCTGAAAGATGCTGGCCATGTCCTCACTGATGAGCAGCAAGTGCAAGTAGTGATTCGTTCCTTGCCTCAGAGTTGGGAGCATATGAAGGTGCACCTGACCCATAATGAAAATATCAAAACCTTTGAGGATGCGGTCGTCATCTTGAGCTGGAAGAGGACCGCCTCTTGGCGGCTAAGCCGGAAGCTGAACTCTATCATGCTAGTTCTAGCTCACATGGAGCTTCGAGCTCCAAGCACAAACGTCCTAACTGGTTTGGTAAAGGGAAAGGCAAGGAAGCAGGTCCTTCAGGGAAGAAACCCAAGTTTAACCAACATGAAAGAGGAAAGCGTCCTCGCATGAAGAAGCTTACAAGGGTGAAATGCTACAACCGTGACAAGAAGGGTCACTATGCTCGCGATCGTCGTGAGCCAAAGAAGGTAAACACCCCTTGTACTTTTCAGAACTTTGCTTTTGTGTCGAGTTCTGTATTCTTAATTGAATCTAATCCTTTGTGGACCGTAGATTCGGGAGCGACAGACCATGTAGCGAAGGATAGAGGATCCTTCGTGGAATTCGACGAGTACCAACTGGAACTAAGTGGATCTATGTGGGAAACAACTCCGAGCTGAAGTGAAAGGAATTGGCACTTGCCAACCGAACATGCATGGTGGACGCATTCTGTTCCTACATGATGTATTGTTTGCTCCGGAGATTCGTCGGAATTTAGTGTCTGTTTTAGTGTTGGTTAAGCTAGGTTTCAATATG
Organism: Eucalyptus curtisii; assembly: GCA_017140595.1. Taxonomy (NCBI): domain Eukaryota; kingdom Viridiplantae; phylum Streptophyta; class Magnoliopsida; order Myrtales; family Myrtaceae; genus Eucalyptus; species Eucalyptus curtisii. Next base: position 5,860,086 of record CM029496.1, read on the forward strand.
AACTTCCATAATAGAGGTGTGGATTTGTTTTTGGATTCAAATTACTATGGTTGTGGTTATTTTCTGGATGGTTTCATTGTATTAGATATTGATTATGTTAATGCAAATGTTTGTTATTCCCTTCTCACGTCTCCTAATTCGTATAATAATGATGTGAATGTGTGGCATGCTAGACTTGGTCATATTGGCCAACAACGTATGAATAGACTAGCCAAAGAGGGCTTGTTGGGCAATATTGAAAAAGTCGATTTGCCCATATGTAAGCATTGCCTAGAAGGGAAAACGACAAGGAAACCATTTGGAAAAGGTAAAAGAGCTGAATTTCCTCTGCATTTAATCCATTCGATGTCTCGTGGTCCAATGAATGTGAGAGGAAGGCATGGGGCTGTTTATTTCATCACTTTTATAGATGATTATACTCGATTCGGATATGTCTATTTGATTTCTCATAAATCTGAAGCAAAAAGTTGTTTCAAAAGGTATATGAACTTGGTAGAAAATCAATTAGACAAGAAAATAAAAGCATTGAGATCCGATCGAGGTCGAGAATATTTATCGATGAGTTCAGAAAATTATGTGATGAAAAAGGAATAGAAAGACAGTTGTCTATTCCATATACTCCTCAACAAAATGGTGTTGCGAGAGAGAAGAAACAAACCCTACCGGAAATGGTTAGGTCCATGATGGCGCATGCTAACTTACCTATTACTTTTTGGAGTGATGCATTGTTAACTGCTGCCTATATACTTAACCGGGTGCCTTCCAAATCAGTTACTTCCACTCCATATGAGTTATGGACAGGTAGAAAACCGGACTTAAGTTTTCTTAAGCCATGGGGTTGTGCTACCTATACTCATGAGTCCTCTCACAAGTTTGGGAAATTGGGTCCCGGAGGAAAGAAAAGTATTTTCATAAGATACTCCGAACACTCGAAAGGGTATGTGTTCATAGGTGAGCAGGAAAGTGGGAGTATAACTGAATTTGAATCACGAGATGTCACATTCTTAGAGGATGAATTTCCTAAGAAGGGCGAAGTAGGGGAAGATTACTCCCTATTTGAGACCTTGGATCAAGATAATGATATTAGTGGAGTTCGTCCAAGTGGGAGTAATATGAGAAGTGATGAATTGAATTCAAATCATTCTCAATTACAACCACATGATAAGACGTCATCATCATTGTCTAATCCAAGTGGGAGCATAATGGGGAATGATGTGCAAAGTGTACAATCTCCCATACGGCGAACAAGTCGCCAAAGTATTCCCCGTCGACGTTTTGACATTGAAGGGGAAACTTTTATGATTGCTCCGCAAGATGAGGATGAGCCAAGAAATATTAATGAGGCTCGAATTGCCCTAGTAAGGAAAAATGGATTCATGCAATGGAAAAGGAAATGGAGTCAATGAAATCAAACCAAGTCTGGGAACTGGTTGATCTTCCAAAAGGACGCAGAGCTATTGGGAACGAGTGGGTTCTCAAAATAAAGCGAAAGGCTGATGGCTCGATAGAAAGGCATAAGGCTCGCCTTGTGGCGAAGGGGTATAATCAACAGGAAGGAATTGATTATGAAGATACATTTTCTTCTGTAGTGAGATTTACCTCGATTCGCATTATTCTGGCAATAGTGGCTAGTATGGATCTTGAGTTACATTAGATGGATGTAAAAACTGCTTTCCTCAATGGAGAATTAGAGGAAGAAATATATATGGAACAACCTGTTGGTTTCATAGTGAAAGGCCAAGAAGAAAAGGTATGTCGACTTTTGAGATCGATATATGGCCTCAAGCAGTCATCGAGACAATGGTATATACGTTTTCATAATGCCGTAATGGCATATGATTTTACAATGATTGATGAGGATCATTGTGTATATATCAAAAGATCCAAGGATCAATTTGTGATCATATCATTATATGTTGATGATATACTAATTGCCGGAAGCAATATGGAGTTTGTTAATACTGTCAAGAGTTGGTTGTCTTCCAACTTTGAGATGAAGGATATGGGTGAGGCTGCATACATTCTTGGAGTTAAGATTTCAAGAGATCGTTGTCTCTTTCGCAAGAAACATATATAAACAAGGTTCTTGAACGATTTCGTATGCAAGATTGTAAACCCATAGACACTCCTATTGCAAAAGGTGAAGGATTGAGCCATAGATCGTATCCAAGGACTCCACAAGAGAAGGAACAAATGAAACATGTTCCTTATGCTAGTGCTTTGTTGGAAGCTTGATGTACGCTATGATGTGTACAAGACCTGACATATGTTTTGCAGTTGGAATGGTGAGAAGATACCAATCCAATCCAGGTCAAGCACATTGGAAAGCCGTTAAGAGAATACTGAGGTATCTAAAGGAGACTGCTGATTATATGCTGAGTTATTAAGGAAAGGATCTGCAACTCAAATGCTATTCGATGCTTTGATTGAGGAGGAGATTTAGATGAAAGAAAATCTACCTGGGTTTGTTTTCTTACCAAATAATGGCACCATATGTTGGAGCAAGAAGAAACAAAAATGTATAGCCTTGTCCACGATGGAAACGAGTTCGTGGCATTATCAGCAGCAATATAAGAAGATGTTTGGCTTAAGAGATTATTGGATCATTTAGGTGTTATTGAAAGTGCTGCAGATTCATTGTTGGTTAACGTGATAGCCAAGCAGCAAAGCGTACACCAAAGATCCAAAATATCATGGCAAGACCAAACATATAGATACCAAGTATAACTTTGTCAAAGATATGGTTGCACGAAAGGATGTGAACTTACAGTACATATCTACGCATAGAATGGTAGCAGATCCTATGACAAAGCCAATACCTAGAGATGTGTTTTGTGGTCATGTAAAATCTCTAGGATTGCGTAGACTCGATGTCTTGGATTGTAATTTCCCGATTTGTTCACATTTAAGAACTTGTGTTTTTTCATTGTTAATGCCTATGAATCTTTGTTTGATCTTTATGCATCTTAATGCTCAGTGCATTACTTTAAGTTGAGAAAGTATGTCGGACAGATAAAAGATTAGCCCACTCACACGGGTAATCGCCTCTATTTACTGTGTGATAAATAGAGATGAGACTGTTTTAAGCTTATTATCTAGGTGATAATCGAGAGCTCAAGCTTAAAATATGTATGTCGCCTTAATCGGGTGTTAAGATGAGGACATAATACTTACTATGTCCGAAAGTAAAATACCCCACATATTTTACTTTATCTGTCTATGATGCCGAGATGTGAGTTCGATGAATTTTGTGAATGAGTAGATACGTGAACTCGAGTTAGACATTGGGTATGTCGAACTATCATCTCGTACGGTATTGAAGGTGTAGACATACGCTCCATGGGAAAGGAGTTAATACCGTAATACGTATTTCATACTACGTATGCATGAGACGACCAATAAGAGTGGCAAAAGTATGATCTCAACTTTTTTGTCGTGTGAGACTCTTGAGGAAAAGAGTTCCTCAATTTTTTAGTCCCCTCATGACTCTTACTTATTCTCAAGATTTCTATTTAGTGTTTGCTATCTTAGGATGTTGCCAATGGTCATGAGTTTGATTCGATCTAATGGGACATTTCTAGAAAAGCAAGCTGAACTGAAATTAAGAGTTTGAAGGAAAGAGGAAGATCGAATATGGAGAATCACATTGTAGTTTTGTATTCACTGGTTAACCAATTATGATTGTCTTTGGGATAATCATAATTGTGAATACAATATATATATCATTGTTTGAAAGAGATCAAGAGAGATATAAATGTGATCGATCGATCTAGGGAACTGCATACTAAATCTACTCGGGATGTGATGCCCATTATGAGCTGCTATATATTCCTACCGATGTATAGCAACGAGCTCTCAAAGTATGCTGGTCGCACGGATTATTCACCGGTATGAATGTTGAAGAGAGGTAAAGAGAATCCTGTTCGGCCCACCATGTGCGAGTGGGAGATGATGGTTTTATGTGATGGGCTTAAGGCCCGTCCGCCCATGTTGGGCCTAAAAGCCCGGCTCACAAGATTAGGGCCCATGGATGAAGGGGTACGTTCCTTTGTTGGAGGGAACGTATAAAAGGAGAAAGAGAGAGGGAGGAATACACCGGTTGGCATAACGAACGTACGTTCCTCTCCCTCTCTCCCTCCAAAAGAAAAAGTGCGCAAACGGCGACGCCATCTTCCCTCCAAGGCCAATTGACGTCATCGGATCGAACATGGCCAAATTCTCTTCCTATTATCGGCATTGGTGTTTAATCTGTGGCTAACAAGGTACGCTCGAATCCGTGGTGTGCTTTAGGATCGGTGATACGTGATTTTCCCGGGCTTGTCTTCCGCATTCGTTTTAGGGTTCGATTTAGTGTCGAATCCGGTTTTTGGGGATCCGATATTCCCAACAGCCACAAAGTTCTAATTCCGTGGAAATGGATTCACGGAGCCAAAAGGAATGTTAATAGAAAAAGAAAATAAAAAGATAAATGAAACAAAAATTATGAAATTTTTGAACCCGATGTGTTTGAGATCCCAAAAATTTGTGTATCGTAATATATTTAAGCACTAAGACTTTTTTGCTTTGACTATAATTTTAACTTAAGCCAAAAAAGACAGTCTTTTGTCGTTTAGATTATGGATGGTACTAAGGTCTATTCCGTTTACCAGATCGGCAAGACAACGACCTGACGGTCAAGCCTTCCGGATTGGTAAGGAAGATAAAACTTGGTTTACATCGAGCCCCCAAATGATTTAACTAAACCAATCCTCATTGCTAGTTCCAGCACATCCTGAGTTATGTAATTGATGGTCCTAATAAGCCCGATGCATGAAAGTAATCCACCCAGGATCATATCAGACGCCTGGCTTCTATGTTTTTGGAAATTTACTAGTTCAATAGTTTATTGGTGCAAAGTTGCCGACACTACTAGGAATCTACTAGTGTGTATCGACAAGCTTAGACATGCTATTGGAAGTTTGTTTATAAAACAAACTAAATGTGTGTTTCCTTATCCTACATAGGAGAGGTGGGAAGACATAAGTCAGTTAATAAGTGTGAGGTTTCTTTAATGTATCTAAAGAAAAGTTTGGGTGTATTCTAGACCCCGCGAGTGGGTGCTTGATTTAGGCGCACTTGGCATGCTTGCGCGACCACATTTTAATTAGCATTGACCATTTTTATTTTATTTTATTTCGTACAGTTATCTTTTTAACTTGTATTAGTTCAAATGTTGTTTTGTTTATTAAGAATTTTTAGAAATTATGAAAATTCTAAATTTTATTTATTTTAAAAATTGTTATTATTTTATTTTTATTATTCCAAAATTTTATATGTGTGTCTTTTCAATATAACTTTTGAAAATGATATTTGTTTAGTTTACAATCTTTTCCAAAAGGTTGCATTTGTTCATTTTTCAATTTCTTCTAAATGGACACCTTTATTCATTTTGCAACTTCTTCCAAAAGGATACATTTGTTCACTTTATAATTTTTCATGAAAAGTTGCCTATATTTTTTAAGATCGATTTATATATATGTCATTTTTGGGTGACAAATATGAATTCATTTTTTCAAGTCCTCTTTCTAAAATTGCAGCCATTCTTTCGATTGTTTCCTAGAGAGACTTTAGAGAAATACTAGAATTGTTATCTAGTATTCTTATTTTGAGACTTTATTGTATTCTAAACGATATTTGCCAGTGATCATTAGCAATTTTGTGGGGCAAATAAATCCTTTAAAAAAGGTGATTAACGTCTCAAAATCCGACTTGATTGTTCTATTGATTCGAAATCATATTTTTCCAACACATGCTTAATCAAACATATAAATGTGTTACTACACGCTTAAATGCACTTCGAGACTTTATTATATGTTAGATAACGAGCCTCCGGTGGATATTCAAGCATAAAACCCCAGCAAAGATCAAATAAAGTATCACTCACTCACTTGTATGCAATACCAATTAATGCGCTCGTCATCCAAGCATGCCTAATAGAGCCCCAACAATCACGCTCTTGTACTAGTCAAGATAGCCGTAATCTACCGTCCAATCGCGGTAAAGTCCAGGAGAAACAGGAGAACTGGGCCACCCAATTCAAACGCGGCAGCCACAATTTCATTGCTAAAGATGGGTTGGTCAGAGAGAGAGAGATAGAGAGAGAGAGGATATCATCATAGACTATGGAGAATATTATTACAGATCTCAACAGCAGAAAAATGCCCATGGCATGCTTCAAGCGCCTGTGAACGTGCAAAACGGAGGAAGCCAAATCATGAAAATACACTAAGTGCTTTCTTTGATTATTGCCAGGTTTTATATCGAGCCCCGACATGATTGAACTAAACCAATTCTCATTGCTAGCTCCAGCGCATCCTGAGTTCTGTGATTGATGGTCCTAATGAGCCTGATGCATGGAAGGAATTCATCTTAGACCATATCAGACGCTTCGTTTCTATGCTTTCAAAACTTACTAATTCAATAGTGAAAGTTATCAACGCAAAGTTGCCAACACTTCTAGGAAGCTGCAAGTGCGTACTATATAAGTTACTATCACCGACATGCTTAAACATGCTTAGTTAAACATGTAAATGTCTTACCCCTGTCATACAACACATTTAAATGCATTTTGAGACCTTAATATATGACAGATAAGGGGCATCTAGTATGTGCTAAAGTAGAGAAACCCGTGGTAATTAAAGAAAGCACCTACTCACATAGTATCAACTAATGTAATAGAGCCTCAACAATCACGCTATTCTACTAGTCAAGATAGTTGGAATTCTAATGTCCAATTGTAGTAGAGTCATAGAGAACAGAAAAATAAGTAGAAAATTTTTTGCCACGAAGGTACATTCAAGTCTTAAAATTTTCAAAAAAATGCACTCAATGAAAGGACTTGATTGGACTAATTTGATAAGTTTTAATATTTAATTGTATTTTTTCAAAGTTTTAAGACTCAATTACATTTTTATAACAAGTTTTACGACTTAATTGTATTTTTTAGCATTTAATTGTACTTTTATGGCAAGTTTTGGTACACTTATCCCTAATAATTATATTGCGATTGATTTTATCCATCCCATTGCTTATAAATTAAGTTGAGGCAATATCTTCTCGGTAATTGCGGGGCTTTTGTCTCGCCATGATCATAATAAGACCGGGGACACCGTTTTGTTGTAGGTGGAAAGATGATTGGAGCTTGTAACGAAAGGCAAAGCAAGCAAGATGCTGGATGATATCAGTTTGATTTCGCTTATCTGGCGCTTTGAATTAGATTTAGCTTTCAAACGTATTTTGTAGGGTGTGGGCTTTCTAGATAATCAACCAACTGGACTTCTTTTAATTATAATCATTCATCGCAAACGTATTTTGTAGGGTCTCTCTAGGCACGCCCGGAGAGACCGATACCAGCCTTTCGTCATCGCTCGCATGCTTGTTCGAATTCTAAGCTCCTTCCTTTTGTTTCGTTGTTGTGAGACACTGCAGTCAAGGACGAAACTTGCGGGGAAGCGAACCGTAAACTCGCTCGGGGTCTGTGTGCTGTGGGGTCGGTGGCGGTGGAGGCGGGAGATGGGTAAGAAGGCGGCGATTGTCGGGTGCGCCACCGTGGCGGCGGCGGCCGCGAGGTGCAGCAGGAGGAGGAGAACAGGAGCGGCGGAGGAGGGGTGGTCGGAGTCGGATGGGAAGTGGGAGAGGGCGGCGGAGATGGTGAAGGAGCTGGAGGAGAAGTGCCGGACCCCCGTCTGGAAGCTGAGGCAGGTGGCGGAAGCGATGGTCGTCGAGATGCACGCTGGCCTCGCCTCCGACGGCGGCAGAAAGCTCAAGATGCTCATCAGCTACGTCCATAGCCTCCCCACGGGGTAACCACGTTTCCTCTTTCCATTTCTGCCCATCATTTGGTTTTAGCGGCAGAACTGATGATTTACTTCAAGAGCGACAGCAAAATTTTCCCGGTCTTGTTGTTCAACAAACATTAAATTTCAACTAATAATAATAATAATCGTGCATGTCACGAATTATGATTAAAACTTTTGAAAATTATTATATTACCTTGTGCCCAGAAATTTTGAATGAGCTAGTAAGCTAGTTTTGGTGTCGGTTGTATCTTTGCTTCTAAATGTTTTATTAAATGTGACTGTTTGTAGAACGTCCCATGTAGTGTGTTCTTCGTTTGGCTTGTTGGGTTTGATTGACTAAAGGTGTTTGATTGACAAAGAGATTATATGTAATTGCTGGAGAGGCCTTGCTTTTGCGATCATTTAGACACAAAAATTCGAAAGGGACAAACTTGAATTACGGTTCGCTGTCTCTATAGTCGCTGGTTCCATTTGAATTTGCAGTGGTGATGAAGCCAAAAGCATAGACAAGAATTGCTGTATTCAGTCAGTATGATTTTCTTTCTTTTGGGTCAGATGATTCTGAGTCCTTACATGGGATGAGAAGATTAGTTGTCAAGGCAGTTTTATGCATTTGTAGACTGAAACCCAGTTTGTGCTTGATTCTGAGAAGAAACGGGGCATTCTGGGCTGTCTAGACTCATTTTGGTTTACTGATGATAATTGATGAAAGAAGCTATTATCTGCTTCAAGTGTTTGATGCTTCCCCCGCAAACATTTATGGTATTGGAAACAGCATTCAGGGTCGAGGGCCATTTTGTATATTTTGGAATAAAGGTTGGGTCTTCAAGTGCGATTATCAAGAACCTAGAGACTGTCCATACTATTTAGCTTGCTGTTTTTTTCTTATTTTTCCCATGATGATGAATCCAACACCAATCCTTGTCTTTCTGAGGGATGAGAAAGGGTTATAATATGCCTTGGATCTTGGTGGCTCAAATTTCCGCGTACTCCGTGTACATCTGGGCTGAAAGGAGAAAGGCATCATCAAATGAGAATTTGAAGAAGTGTCGATACCACCTCATTTGATGACCAGAAGTTCGAATGTGAGTCTCTGTCCATCTGTATAATTGCTAATTAGTTTTCCTGTACTAATGTTAGTTCTATGCCCTGGGGCTTTTCTTTTATTTCCAATTGCTTATAGGAATTGTTTGATTTCATCGCCATGGCATTAGCAAAATCTGTTGCTACAGAAGGTGAAGATTCGCATCTTTACCCTGGTAGACAGAGGGAGCTTGATTTTACCTTCTCGTTTCCGGTTAGGCAATCATCGATCGCATCCGGGACTCTAATTAAATGGACGAAAGGATTCTCAATAGAAGATGTGGTGATAATAGCTATCTTAACTTGTCTTTTACAGCCTGTTACATTCATTCCATTACTATGTCTTGTGATTAACTGCTGTCGTGCCTATTTCTTACATCCTGGTATCCAAAAGGGATGCATGCTGGCAGATCAATCCACCTCCAGCCACTTATGCATGTGGGTCCACTTTCGAATGACACTCATTTCAAGCTTGTTTTTAAATTCTCTCTTTCAAGAGATGACTGTCACCCTCATTTATACTAGAGACTGTTCAGTAGGACAGAAAAAGGAATTGCGCCAGATAATAGCTAAAACATGCCATTCTTATCTTCATTAAACAAGTTTGAGAACATGAGAATATGCCACTTGAAGTTCATTTGTGAATTGCCCAGTAGCTTCCAATAAGAATTAAGTCTTCCATATCTGCATTGCAGTGAGATACGAGAATCTCTTTGTATGAGTTGTTCATGTCTCCGTTAGATCTTGCTTATATCACCAAATGGGTGAGCTAACTGGAGATTGTAGAGAAATGACTGGGAGTGCTCTGTACCATTGTTGGTTTTGTGCGGTTCAACTCTAAAATTGCCTTCGCCTATGACAAAATAAATTTAGCAAAGCAAGTGTAATAAGGATTTGTACAGGTTCATTTGTATAAGCGATCTATTAACCTAGAAGCATGAATGGAAGACTAAGTCTGTCATATCATCTGATTTTCTGAGATCCTTATGTGCTTGCCTATACAAACTCTGATGTCTATTATCTGACCCATTGTGTTATCTTTCCCTTATGGATATCTGAGGAGGTTGGAGAAGATGTCGTCAGTGAATTGAGTAAAGCTATGGGGAGAGTGGGCCTTGACATGCGTGTGGCCGCTTTGGTAAGTGTAGTTTTTTCTTTATTGTTTAGCTGAAACCAAAAGAGATCTGTTAAGATTTTCATATGTCCAACTTGTCGAATCTCTATGGCATCAATCTGGACTGGGCACCATTTATTTGAAAAAACAAGGAAGAAGAATTGGGTGCTACTATTGTGTGCTTAGCATTTTCTGTCAACTGGTTTTGAATGTGATTTCATAGTCAGGATTCCTTAAATTACTTAGTTGATGTAGGTTAATGATACAATTGGAACGTTGGGTGGAGGTAGATATAACAATTGGGATGTTGCTGCTGCTGTCATATTGGGTAGTGGAACAATGCTGCTTATGTTGAGCGGATACATGCCATTCCCAAGTGGCATGGCCCTCTGCCTAAATCTGGAGAAACGGTAAGTCATCAATGGATTTGCCAACTTTATTGAGATGCAAATGTGGCAAAAGATCAGACATTCAACGGTGATACTCGTGGAACAGCAACGAAAGACAGCAACGTGACTATCTTCTTTGAAGTCTATATATCTAGCAGAAATTAACATATCCATCTCTTATATTCTATACATTCTATAGGACACATTCAGAAACTAGTCTTAGGTATGGATCACTAATACGCAGTTAGACAAATCGTGTGATGCTTGTGTCATGGGCTGATCGATTGGGATTGTGACCGCGTGGCGACTCAGGCTCTTTTGGATCGCCTAAGCCAAGCCTTGCTCGATCGATCACATACTTACTCGCTCACCCGGATCGTAGAGAGAAACCTTCTAGAGGGAGGAGCTCTGGAAAGAAAGGAGCTTTGATATTGGATTATTACAAATGAGGGGGAGGACACCCATTCTTATACTAGAGGTCCTCTGATTACATCCGTTGATTGACTCTTGATCTAGCGGACGAGATCGCACTGCCTTATTTACCGACACTAATGACAACTACCAACTACCGACATAAATAGCGAGAGACTACTAGAACTTGGCGTAATGACGGTATCGCCCTCCCTTGGGAATTTCCAGAAGAAGTCTTGTCGGGAAGCCAAGCGAGCACAAGAAGTCCTCCGCGGCAAGGCACGGCCCTTTAGTTAGCAGAACCTCTCGGCCGTGACACTTGTCTCTCTTTAGGATAAGTTGGGGAAGTTTTGCAGAAGTTGAGAGTTCAAAGCCCTTCACTAAGCTTCTGCAACTGTTCCAGTGCTAACTGTTCCAGTGTTGCACTCAAGAACATGAAAATCACCGCGCGGCATTTCCTCGTTCTTAGAATTTCCGAGTTGGGGGGCAGCGTCTAAGCTGTGTTGGAATTTCTTTTCGACATTATGAAGCGGATCGCTACATCTGAGCAGCATTTGCACTACCTCCTTCATTGCAGGCCTCATGGAAGGCCGTGTCGCAGTGCAAAAGATCCCGAGCTTAAAGACATTGATTATTTCATCTAGGTACGAGCTGTCCATGATCTCCTCATCTAGTGCATCAGATATCGGCTTGCCATGTTGGATGTGACAACATGTCCAGTCAGCAAGACCCATGCCTTCCTTCCCGTCGTTAGCCTTCCTTCCAGTGGTCAGTTCCAAGAGAACGACCCCGAAGCTATAAACGTCGATCTTCTCATTAGCTCTTGTCGTATGAGCATACTCTGTTGTTCAACAAAAAAGAAAGACAAAACTAAATATTCCTGCTGGTAGCATATGTAGGATATGAGGAAGGCGAACTTGCAAATAGCTGAAATGAACTCATGTTAAGTGAATAGACAAACCTGGTGCCAAATAGCCGTGAGAACCAGCAACAGCTGACATGGTAACAGCTTCTCCAGGCTTGGCCAACATCCTTGCTAGGCCGAAGTCAGCAATTTTTGCGTTGAACTCTGAGTCTAAGAGAATGTTGCTTGATTTCACGTCTCGGTGGATGATGGGTGATGAACAATCATGATGCATATAGCAAAGTCCTTTAGCTGCTCCAAGCGCAATCTGCAACCTTTTGGGCCAATCCAAGATCATATTGTTGGTGACACCCGGGATGGGCGACGATCTTTTCTTCTTGTGAAGCCATTGGTCCAAGCTGCTATTTTCCATGTACTCGTACACTAGGAGTTTCGAGTTCTCGCAAGAAATACAGCACAACAGTTTGACAATATGCTGATGCTTAATGTTCCCAAGTATCTCCGCTTCTGCTACGAATTGCTTCTCCAGCTCCTCATCTAATTTTTGGTTATTCAAAATCCTTTTCACAGCGACGGCATCACCAGAAGGATTCACCATAATGCGATATACTTTTCCTGATCCACCACTTCCAATCACATTATGCTCCTTCAATCCCGACAGAATATTCAATTCCGTAAAATTCAAACTTTGGAATGAAGTCAGTTTCGGAGTTGAATCTAACCAATCTCTGCTCTTTGTGGAAGCTCTGATCGTGAATAGCATCACCAACAAAACGCATATCGCTGCCGCAATGGCCAAGATCAAGATCAAGGTGAGATTGGTCTTGCTCGATCTATGGGATTGGGCGTTGCAGACATTGATCCTCATGAACGAATTGGATGCACAGAGCCCGGGGTTGTTCAGGAAACTGGTGTCATATGCGGCGTTCTCTAACTTGGCCGGGATTGGTCCCCTGAGGCGATTGGAGGATAAATTCAGACAGTTCAGATTCAGTTGGCCGATTTCAGGAGGAATCAAGCCGGACAGTTGGTTGTCAGACAGATCCAACTGCGTGAGTACAGGTAGAAGACCGATTTCGCTTGGAATCGGTCCTGAGATCTTATTGTGACTAAGATTCAGGGTGGTCAAGGATTTCCATGAAACGATGTCTGTGGGAAGAATCCCGGAGAGCTCGTTCTGACCGAGCAAAAGCCTCGTCAGCTTAGGAAGCTCGGTCAATTCAACCGGAACCGTCCCACTGAGGAGGTTATTACTGGCCTCAAACACGACCAAGTTCCTCCACGAAGACACCGTGCTCGGAATCTTGCCGAAGAATTTGTTGTTGCTCAGATCGATCCGAGTGAGGTTTGGGGACAGCTCCTTGGGAAGCTCGCCAGTTAATCCATTACCACTCAAGAGCAAACCCGTCAAGTTCCGGGACATCCAGAGTCCTCCAGGCACATTGCCTGTGAACCCATTGTTGTTCAACATCACTAAGAGCAAAGTACTGCAATTTCCAAGTGACTCCGGCAACTCCCCGCTGAGATTGTTGTCCATAGTGGCCAACCCAAACAGCGTGCCCCCATGGCATAGTTGTTCTGGAAATGCACCGGTCAAGTTGTTGAAGGCCACTTCGAATCTTCTGAGTGGGGAAAACTTGCCGAAGTCCGGGGGGATCGTGCCCGATAGATTGTTGTTGGACAGCCTGATATCAGACAAAGCGGGAAGACTCGCGATACCTTCCGGGATTCCGCCAGACAATTGATTGAACTCTAAATTCAAGCTGTACAGATTCTTGAGCTGTCCAAAAACTTCAGGTATATTCCCGATCAAATTATTTAAAGACAGATCAATCACTCTCAGGTTGGCGGCGCTGACTGCCTGAGGGATCGACTTGGACACATTAGTTTTGTACACGTACAACTCGCTCAAGTTCCTCAGAGCAAAAATGCTGCCCGGGATCTCTCCTGTCAGTGGATTCATCGCCAAATCCAAGTGCTCAAGAGCCTCCATATCGCTGACCGTCTTCGGGATTCTGCCGAACAGGTTCGTCTGCGCCATTGAGAAGGACCGCAGCTTCTTCAGGACAGTGAAGTTATGTGGTAGCTGTGATGGCACAAACTTCTTGTTGTACTCGAGCCTCAGTTCTTCGAGATTGGAGAGGCCAAAAATCTCTTCAGGGTATGTGCCATTGTACTCGGACATGTAAAGGTGAAGGATCCTCAGCCTCCGCAGCCTCGCTACTGATGCCGGAACATCGAACGAGAAGCTGTTGGCGGCAAGAATCAGGACCTGGAGATTGGCCATGCAATCGATATCGGATGGAATAGGACCTTCAAGTAATTCTGGGACAGGTCGAGGTACACGAGCTTCGAACAGTTGTAGAGAACAGTGGGAAACTCTCCAGTAATATAGTTGTAGGAGAGATCGAGCTTGGTCAGATTCTTGAGGTCGCAGATGAATGGGGGGATCGAATAGTTTATGTTCAAGTTGACAAGATTGAGCTCGGTGATCGAGCCTTCTTGGCATTTGATCTCGGGCCATGTGCAGTGGGAGGATGAATTGGAGGCCACCCAGTGGTCGAGGGACGATGGGTCTTGCCAGGATTGCCCGAGCTTCGACAGCACTTGCAGTTCTTGATCTTGGATTTGAGACTCTGCAGCATGGGAGAGGAAGCAGAGGAAGACGACATAGGGGATGTAGGAGAAGAAGGGGAAGAAGAAGCGAATATGAGGAGGTGATGAGGTTAGTCTCGGCATAATTGAAGGTTGTCCAGAGCTTTTCTGGTTAAAGAGAGACTCTCCAGTGTCGGAGCTTGAGATCTATCAGCTCAAAACATCAAGCGAAACGTGTCGGTTTGCTTTGGTTTATTGCTCGGCAGAACCCCCGACGGTTTTTAACCTCGTACCAAAGTCCTGAAATTTGGACCTAGATGAGTGGTGTGTATTACATTAACCTGTTTCCAAAACACATGGTGTACAAATGTTTATAAGTCGACTGGGAAGTCCACGAACAAGTTTCTTATCGTTCGGACATGGCCAAGCTGATGCCAAAGGTTTGCATCATCTTGAATGGATATTAGACAGAACTTTCTGGTTTTATATGTAGAAGATAAATATTCCCATGACATGATTTTGAATCCGTGCGAACTAATCTTTTGAAATGGAAAACATTGTTGATTGTGAGGCTTCCAATTTTTACTGTACCAAAGGAAACTTTTCCACCATTTATCTGCACAAGCTTAATGAAACAACTTGAATATCCAAATTATAAAGCCACTATCCAAATACATGACCTCAATTACAAAAAGAACTCAAACTTTCTTGGTAAATTTTTTGGGTCAAGAGTCATCATGATTCCAAACTTTAGGACATTCTTCTCAAAATGACATATTTAAGAGCATTTAAGTTTTAAAAACAAAATGATTTTTGTAAAGTGTTTTTGTAGGTCTTTGTTTGATTCTTTCTTTTACTTTGGGAAATCAATTAAAGGAATAGTTTACGGTGTCATACCCAAACCGTATCTTTGTACAGAAATAATCTTTTCCATTCATCCTATTGAAAACCTTTTTAATATTTGAAATGTCCTCTTTCAAAAAAGTATTTTCCTTTGAAAGAGAATATGTATTTTCTTTTAAATCATTAAAACTTTTGTTTAGATTTTCAAATTTTTCTTTTCAAGAATTTTTCTGTTGCTTCAATTTAGAATTCTCCCTTTTAAGTTCAGAAATCCTCTTAAGAGATGTCTTGATTCATCTATATACAGACTTTAGAAAATTTTGAAATTACTAACCTCAATTTCTTCATCTCGAGAAAACCGAAAGATTGATTTGCCATTAGACATTAAATCTTTACTTTCTTCGCGTTTAGTATCGCTTCATGTCTCGCTGTTGAACAATAAACAAAGCATTCAATGTAAGTTTGCCTCATTGTCTTTATTTGTTTCTTCCCCAAATCTCGAGTGCTTTGTTTCTTCCACATTATTCCTTTCATGTTCAACTTCCCGAACTTCCTTATCATGAGGTTTCTTCATCGTTCAACATCTTCTCGAATCCGTCAAATCATCGTTAAATTTTACCGGGATCTTCTTCTTCATTAACTTGTCTCTTCATATGGTTGAATTTCCAACTGTCTCTTTGATAGGCATGATTATCTTAATGTGACTAGTCTTTGGAGAGTCCATTTTATTGACTTTCAAAGATTGGCTGTCCAATATGCTAGAGCATTTACAAATTGAAACATGTCATGATGGATTCTCCGGCTTCATCTTGAAGGCTTCATGTATAGTATGTTGATTTTTGTTTTTAACTACGATTAGTTCCTTCTAAGTAACATGCAAAAAAAACAAGATGAAATTCTGTTATACTTCAAGAGCTTGTCTCTGGTTAACTGCTGTGTTGTCTCACAAAGATTTGTAACTTCCTTTTCCTCTTCGAGGTTGATGTAGCTTTGGGAATGATTCCAGCATCGCATATTTGAGTCCTCACATTCATGATTTTTGAGACCTATATCAACCTGCCCTTTTTCATTTCAAAATAATCAAAGAAACAAAAGAAAAGAAAGGATAGTTAAAGAACAATAACCATTCAATGTAAGTTGTCAAATCAACGAGAGGTTGCGAACAAATTCCAAAGTTTACCGAGTATCGTTCGGTTGAATTTCTGCAGCGTTATCCGACATCTAAATTTCTTAAAGATAAGTGCGAAGAAATCATGAGAAACTAGTATCGAGTCCCTTATAAAAAAAAACACGAGTATCCATGTAACGAGTGCATCATGATTAAATTTGACAATCGCATCATTTGCAAATGAAGTGTGATTTCATGACCAATGCAGGCCATCATAGAGTGCGAATGATAACGTTTCTATTCCCGGGAATAATTTCTATTTAGAAATGATTTTTTTATTATTTTTGTTCACTCGATAAGTTTCTAAGCAAAATAATGTGTTTGATAATTGTACAAAATTTCTATTTTAAAATAAAATTGCATTTGGTACTACCTCCAAATTTTTTGGGCTTGGGAAGTACAATCACATTCATAGGACTAAGATGTGACTTAGAATTTCTATTAATTTTTTAAATAATTTTATTATATTTTTCTCGTTTTTTTTTTCTTTTCTTCTTCTTTCTCTAGCTAGTCGCTGGCCTTGGCTATGGCTTGACTACTAACTGGTCAAACGAGAGTCGGCAAGGTCGCCTCGAGTCTTGCATGGCTAGGGGAGGCTACGTCAATCTCATGGTGGTTGGGTAAGGCTTAGGGTGACCTCATATGGCTAGTCACCAATCGACTAGAGGAATAAGAGGAGGAAGAGAACAAGAAAGAAAAGACAAGAGAAAAAGAAATATATTTTGGATTTCATTATTGAGTTGTTCTCGAGAATAAAAAGTAATTTTTCCTTACTTCTTTATTGTATTTTAAATATATTCCCAAGAATAAAATGTACACAATCAAATTTCTATTCTATTTTTTATTTTGAAAAAAGAAAGGAAACATGAATGTTATGCGCCGATAGTCTCTTAGGGTTGCATGGGAACATTTTTGTTCCCTTATTCTTTTGTTCTTTTGCTTCCCAGAACAAAAAAAAAAACAGAATTCCGTCTGATATCGTCAACTAATGTTTCTATTTCCCAGAATAGAAAAGTGGCAAGAAAATAGATTTGAAATAAAAAAAAATAGAAAAAAGTAACTTCTTGTTTTTTGGAACAATTTATAGAAATAAGTCATTTTTTTCATTTCTATTTTTCTATTTTTCTTCTTCCTTGCCACTGTTGTC
Source organism: Eucalyptus curtisii (assembly GCA_017140595.1). NCBI lineage: Eukaryota > Viridiplantae > Streptophyta > Magnoliopsida > Myrtales > Myrtaceae > Eucalyptus > Eucalyptus curtisii. Next base: position 5,877,539 of record CM029496.1, read on the forward strand.
GCCCTTGGATCCGTGGCCACCCACGGCTGCCGATTGTCGTCAAACTACCGATGCCTAACCATGATCGTAGTCGTCGGCAGCGACAATTAGGTGCGCGGGGGCAGCAATCGACGATCAACAAGCAAGAAGAAGAAAAAAATGAAAAAATATAAAAATTTATGGACCATACCAAACGCATTCCTATTTTTTTTTTCTATTTTGAGAATAAAATTTTGTATAGTTAGCAAACATGTTATTTTACTCAAAAATTGTTTTAGGGAGTAAAAATAAAAAAAGAACTATTTCTTAAAAGGAATTATTTTTCGAAACAGAAATGTTACCATTTACATTTGTAAAATGTTTGAAACACCACTCAAGTGACGGTATACTTTTTCTTTTTCTTTTTTTTTCTGAAAATGGAGTACGTCAGCACTTGCAGCTCTCCAATGTTGAACTTGAACCTTGACCAGAGACTTTACTTTTTAAAATTTTTGAGTAGAATTAGTGGGCTTTTGCCTTGTCCCTTTCTTTGGTCGGAAAAAACGAAAGTTTGGAAAATGTAAGATTTGTGTGTTGTGGGCTTTCATTATTAACCAATCAGGTACAAGCAACCTTCTTCTTTGGTCGGAAAAAACGAAAGATTGGCAATCCATCATTGATCCGTGTGTTGCGGGCTTTCATTATTAACCAATCAGGTACATTCATCACTACTCTTATTGACTTCTTCTTCTTCTTCTTCTTCTTTCATAAAAAAATAATCCGTTAATTTAATTTATACAACAACAAAAAATCATCTAAGATAAACAAGTCGAAAATTGAAAAAAGGTTATTAACAAAAAAAATTAACATTTAAGTGAAATGAAAATATGTTAAGCTACTCATATTTACATCATAATATAATAAAATAGTTTTTATTGAGAATCTTGCAAATTAATCCATTATTGAGTAGTAGCACCGGTGAAAATTGAAAATGATTCCTTAGACTCCTTGAAGAAAGTTATAAATATTGTTAGGATTGTGAGTTGTGTCAAAGAAATTCTACATCCGAGAATTGATGTGGTGTAGAGCAATAATTGACCCAAAACTCATTTTCTTGAAAGTAAATCTAACTGGATCTATTTGACGGGCTTAAACTTGGCATTCTTCTTAGGTGAAGGTATCAAGCTTGGTACTTTAATCACCCGAACATGACTCTTTGTGGCAAAGTCTAGTCAATGGCATTTACATGTATAAAAGAATTGAGGCGAATACATGAATATGATCCGCCACACATATCTATTGAAGATATTGGCATTTATATATGACAGGGCTTAAACTTGTCATTCTCTTTGGGTACAGGTATCGGGCTTGGTACTTTAATCACCTGGACATGACTCTTTGTAGCAAAAGTTCAGCCATCAGCATTTACATGTATAAAAGAATTGGGGGCAAATGCATGAATCTGATCCCAACAACACACCCTTGTTGATCGCGTAAAAAAATGATTCCTGGCCCTACACAACTGGGCACTCTTAAAGTAAGGTGAATGATATTGAACTTTGACTTACTGAAAAGAAGGTGAGATCATTAAATAAGGATACTCTTATGATTAGGTCTTGCATTGAAATTGTTGAGATTAGAGATTCTTAAGAACTGCTTTGAAATTTATCCTGGGATGTTAATGCTTTCCGAGGTGTGGAGATTTCTAATTCCGTCGTCAACTCAGGTAGCTCTCTTTCAGAATTGCAACCGAGCAAGACTATCTAATGATATTCTATATATAAGGAAATTGGAAGAGCCAAAAAGGAATGTTGAGCCCAAAAAAGAAGATGTGATTGAGTCAAGGGTGTTTGTTAAGTCCGTTTGTTTCGAGTGATCGCACAACATTTTTTTACTCATTTATGTTTTGACTATTATATACAGTCAAGCAAAAGAGAGAGAGAGAGAGAACAAGTCTTCGTTGTGTTTTTTTTTTTTTTTTTTTTTTTGATCTGATGGTAAGTCTTCGTTGTTTAGTCTTCGGTGAAAATTAGTCTTTGTTGCCTAGACTACCGGATGGTGTTTGTAGTTATCAGAACCGTCACATATTTCTTTCGATTCCCAGTTCCCAGGTTAGCAAGACAAAAACCTGAGTGACTGCGAATTGATTCCTTTGGTGGAGCTAAGTGCATGCGTAAATTTTCCATAGCATGATCCAGCAATGACAGGTCGAGCCTTCCGGATGAGTAAGGAAGATAAAAACTCGATTACATCGAGTCCCATGTTCTTAAAATTCTAAAAACAAATAAATATATCGAACAAGTAATATAATGATGATAAAGAATATCGTCTCATAGAAATTGATGATTAACAAATCAATTAAATATTTAAAATTGACTAATTATAAATTTTATCTAATATATCAAAATAATTGAGAATAAATTAAAATTAACAATCTTAGAAACAAAAGTTTCAGAACTAAATGAAGTAAATAAATAAAATAAATATGTTAGAGCATTCAATTTCATCATAACTATTAAAATTAATTTTCAGATTATTATGCATACAAGAACGATATCAAACATATCATCATGGAATTTTTCTAATCTATCTATTTTCTTATCTCCAGGTATAGCAAACTTACATTGTTCATCAATTCACCATATCTCTTTGTGAATTTAAATAAAATAAGTGCATTAAATTTTGTGAACATTCCCTGTTTATAATGAATCTTTTGAACCATCTTATCATTGAAAGCCACACAAATAACATGATATACCTCTATCCACATTTAGTTCATGGTTATATATTATAAAGAACAACTATAAATTATCACTTCTCAATCTCAGATTTGGACATCAAATCATTCAATTAGCCACAAAAGCATAAAGCACAATAATGTAGAACTAATATGAATGAAATCACTTGTAGGAAAAAAAAAAAAAACATGAAATTCATATTATTATGGTCAAGCTATATCATAGCCATAGCAAAAGAAAATTATAACATAATAAAAGAAGAAACAAGAATATACATTATGGGTGGTGCTATTTCCACCACTTATATCACTAAATCCATCCAATTTTCACCAAAAAGACAATCTATCATTTATCATTCAATTGCAATTTATATTTGTGGTCCCAAATTTATTTACTTCCCTTTTTTAAGTATTTCTATATCTATGTAGGATTTACTTACCATAATTAATAATTTCATATGTTTAGATTGTGTTTATTGTAGATTTTCCATGTATTTCAAAGGCCCTATTTTATTATCATTATCATTATTATTATTATTATTATTATTATTATTATTATTATTATTATTCTTATTATTAGATATTACTTCCATGAGAGTATGTTTTGTGGAAAAAAACATCTAGTTCTTTTCTACATTGCCGATCGAATTCATAGATAAATTAAGTAGATAAAATTTAATTAAATTACCACATTGCATAAAGTAAAGTTTTTTTTTTTTGAAATATAAGTGGAGTATCATTGTTTTGGATTGACAAAAATTAATATTATATATGAACTGTTTACGAGAAAAAATATAAAGATATGTCATTTTGCACAATGTTTTGAGTGTGTTTCTAGATATTCCTTTAATATCTTACATGTATAAAATTATCTCGTTAATATAATAAGGAAAAAAGATAAATTCTTTGATATAGTAAATAAGGAGACTTGATAATATTTTAGACTAGTGAAATTAATAAAAGTTTCATCAAGAAAGTGAGCTTTTGAGATAAGAAGAACAAAAAAAATTTACAAATTACTATAAGATCAATGATGAAGAATAAACTTTTCAGTTTCAATTCTATATCAAAAATGTCATTTTTTTCCTTATTATAAGTGACATAATTTTATACAAAGGATGTAAACTGTTATTGGAATATATTATAATGCACTTTTCTTTAATATACTAAAAAAATATGTGAACTACTTAATTATGGTAACTAACCTAAATAGAAAACAAAAAATAGAAAAAAAAAAAAAGGAGTGTTATCATCATTTTAAATTGCAATTGAAAGATTGAGGGCAGTCTTATCTTTTTAAGTGTAAATGGGAATGGACAAAATTTTTTAGGAGGTGGAAAATAGTGCTGCCCTAAATTAAACCCAACATCTTGAATCAAAAAACAAGAATTCTATCACAAATTTGTGTTATCTCCAAAATACTTGAAAAACTCTCCAAATAATGGAAAAAAAAATCTAAAAATAAAAGGGTTAATATCACAAAAATTCCCAAACTAATACATTGATAAATATACTCCAAATGACCACAAAAAAGCCCAAACGGATACACTTGTAACAAATTTACCCTAGATGACCATAAAAAAACTCCAAATGGGTATACTTATAATAAATTTACCTCAAATTAATTTTTGACCGCTATAATTCCTAAACTAGTACAGTCATGACAAAAATAACTTCTATTAAATTGAATTAATACCATTAAAAAATAATTGAAATTGATATAATTATGACAAACGAAGAGTAAAATCTCAAAATGATACATTAGTCAAATAATCACGTGTCATCCAACTCAGTAGTTTAATAATAAAATTTAATGAAAACTAACATAGAATAAATTTATTATAAGTGTATCAGTTTGGAGTTTTTGTAGTCAAAAAATTAATTTGGGATAAATTTGTCACAAATGTACCAGTTTAATGTTTTTTCATAGTATTAACACAAAATAAAAACCTAGCTTTTCCGCAAGCTCTCAATGTTATTCTATTTATAAGATAAATCAAAGGCTCCAAACACAAGGCAATTATGAATCACAATCCCAACTCCTTCCAACGCTTTTGTGGCTGGCTTATTTCTTTCCTTTTCTTTTGCCATTTTCCCCTTAATTTCTCCATATCTCATTATGCTTCGTAAATAAGGAAAATTTGAATAAATAGAAGGAAATCAAAATATTTTTTCTTAAATGTTACATTATTTATTGCCTAAAATAGGTAAAATAACTATAATTTAGGGAGTTATCAAACCCCAAAACTTAACATTTTTCTAGTCCTTGAACAAAAGCAAGATATAATATATACTCAAGCCAACAGCCCCCTCCATGACATTCTTCCATCATTGCTCGAATTCACAATTCAAAGAAAAACGTAAATTTCATCCAAACATTGAAATTGATTCATAAGTTAAGAATGTGATCCAAATATGTGTGTGAGTTCTTATCTTTTCGATTTATATGCAATCCAAATAAATTCACAATGGTATACAACCTCTCAAAAATTATTTATAATTATGACCAAATCTTATAAGTTTGCTTTTCATTTTTCTTTCCACTAATGTCCAATAAATCAATAAGACTTTTCTTAGTTTGTAATTTAAGGCTGGGCTAACGATGAGATAACAGTAACTTTAAACTCAGATCTAATTAGAGCCCATAGTATTGTTCCTATAGTACTGTTTCTAACTTATTAAGTATCCAAAGGCTCACTCAGTTGATAATTGGATAGGGAAAAAGCAATTTTTTTAATGATACACCCTGAACAACCATAGCAATCAAATTATTTCCATGCTCCGCCCTTTCTCCCAAATTTCTATTATGGTCAAATAAATTTTTATCCTAAAAATCAATGTGTTCATAAGGTGTGGGACAATGATATAATATAGTAAAATTAAGTTAAAATTATGTGGGTTTTAATGAAAGATTAGATGAGAATTAAGGCTCTACGAGGTGACTAGGGATAAATAAACAGGGTTGGCTTGAAAGATCTAATCGATCCAAAATTAACCTTAATTATTTTCTCAGTTAGATATAGCATAAAAATTTCACCCTAAGAGAAAATCAAACAAATTCTAAGATTTGGATGAGATCTAATAAGATTACATACTCCAAATAAATGTTATCTAGATGTACACACAATTAAAAAATTAAGGACTTAGTGGGTCAACATATCAGAATCAAAATTAACTCACAAATCAATTACGGGTTTGAACAAAATTCTAATCTTCTGCAAAAATTTACAATAAGAAATGCAATTATGGCAAGAATCTTTTTTTTTTTTTTTTAGATTTAGCAAAACTTTTGTCTCTCCCCAAACTTGAATGAAGCATTGTTCTCAATGCGGAAAAAAAACAAGAACAAGAAAACTCTCATTATTGGAGGATGTGTTCATGGATGGTCTTGATGACTAAACTTTTGAAGGTAATCTCTCAAGAAAAAAATTAACTTGGATTAAATAGAAAAAAAAAATCAATCTCTTTTCTTTATCTTTTTTTTTTCTTTTTTTGCGAAAAATGAACTTAAAAACTAATGGAGAAACATAATGAAAATGCTTAGGTTGCTTCTTAAGAAGCACTTCCTTTATAGTTTTTAGTCAAACTATTTCAGATGTCGCTTTTTTGGAGGATAAAGTTCAATGATGATCTTTTGCTTGTTGAAACCACCTCTCAAGTAGGGCTTCAAATGTCTTTGAGGTTGGATAGTGGGTTTGTATTGTTCATTCATCAAAATTTTAAGCACGCAAAGTGAATGGCTAATTCCCTTGATGTCGCCTATTTTTATCCAATTGCACCATTATGCCCTCTCAACACTCTAAGTAGTTTCTCCTTATCAAATCTGTCAAAGAAGACATAATTACTAGCAAAGAAGAAACTCTATCTAAATAAACATATTTCAAATGAGAGGGTAAAGATTTAAGTTCAAGAATCAAAAGCTCTCCAATTGATGGTTTAGGCTTTGTTGTGTGTTGTCTCAATTCCTCAAATTATGTTGCCTTTAACCTTGAATATGATGGATTTGTCTCCATGAAATTTGCACACTCTATTATCTCCTCATTCTCAATTTCTTTGTGCCTTGGTCAAACCAAACCTGTTTCAAGTGGGTTTTTAAAAACATTTTCTAGAAAAACCTTATTCACAAACTTGTTATAGAGTGATATTTCATTACTTTAAAAATATTAAAGGAAACAAGATTATCTTGCACTTCAAAAATCAACTTCCCTTGTTGTAGATCAATGAGAGCTCTTCCTATTGCTAGAAAATGTCGACTTAAGATAAGTGGTATTTCAAAATCCTCCTCAATGTGAAGAATTTGAAATCCGCAAGAAAGAAAAACTTGTCAATATTTACCAATACATCTTCTACAATATCTCTTGGATATTTAATTGATCAATTAGCCAATTGAAGCAACACTATTGACTTTTACCTCACCCAAAATAATTTCCTACAAACTGAAAAATGTATCAAATTAATGCTTGCAACTAAATCAAATAATGCATTTTCAAAGTAAGAGTCCCCAATAGTGCAAGGAATTATAAAACCACATATTTATGTTGGTCTAGAGACAATTATTAATAGTCAATTCTATCCCATAAAGTTTCAAATACCGAATTAGGGTGGTAACTGCATGTACACACGGAGCCTTCCATGGTCATGAATGCTTTCAACTTTACTGATATGGATTCAATATGGTTGTGTGGCAAATAGATAACACATCATGAAAAGTAATACCTTATAGGCTATCGCCTTTGTCGATTAGTATTCTCTTACCTTAGGTGTCACAAGAAACTGGATGTGCCATTGGAGAATATCTTTATGGTTCTAATGAACCCACATATGTCTTATCTTTATGGTTAACATTTCTTTATGTGTAATCAAGACATATGTTCAAGGCTGATAACTAGATGCTCTCAGCCTTACTCAAAGCTTACACAATATTTTGAGATTTCTATTACATGTAATCAACTCAATATGGTGACCACACATTCATGAACACTTTATTGAACATGTAATATATAAGCTTTATTAGAGAAAAATCAAAACAACTCTCACTAAACATCAACATCCAATGATGCTTCCCAACCCATGTTCACAATATGTTGTTCAAGTACACAAGGGCAAAAGTCTTTAGTTAGTGGGTCTACAACTACATCATCTATGGAAATATGTTCTACTGTAGTGTCACCATTCTGTGCCATTTTTTTATGGTAAAAAACTTGACCGACATATATGTAAAGATCTCGAGATCTTTATTGTTGTTGATAAACAACACTGAGAAGTTATTGTCTCGATATAACCATATAAGTTATTCACAAGATCAAATATGGTCAATTTCTTAATGAGGTCTGAAGTCAAATATCCCAAGTAACAATTGAAAAGCATGCTACAAACTTCATTTGAATGATAGATGATGATATAGATTTTGTTTTTTGCTTTGTCATAATATTGCACTTTCTACTAATATAAAGATATATTCTGTTGTCAACTCCTTGTAATCCTAATAGTTATCAAAGTTTGCATTTGAATACCTTACTAGCTCCAGATCTTGAACATGTTTGTCAGCATATAGTTTTCTTGTCATTTTAAGTATCTCAAAATCTTATTGGCGGCAATCCAGTGATCATGTCCTAAACTTGATTGATATCTACCTAAAAGTCTTGCCTCAAAAGCAATATCTAGCTTAGTACAAACTTGAGCATACATGACATTTCTAAGTGCACTGGCATAAAATATATACTTCATTTGAGTTTTCCAAAATCTGAATGAGGATACTGCAGTAGATTCACTTAATTACCATTGATAATAGGAGTAATTTCTAGTTTACAATGTTGCATGATGAATCTTTCTAATATATGACAACATATGAAACTTGAGATAAATCTGACATACGCCAAGAACGATCTTTATGAATCTCAATGCCAAGGATAAAAGATACTTGACTAAGATCTTTCACGTTAAAATTCCTTAATAACATCTATTTTTTCTTATGCAATAATCTAATGTTATTACTCGCAAGCAAAATATCATTTATATAAAGTGTGAGAAAACTAAATTTTCTCCCATTAACCTTGCAGTATATACACTGCTCTACTTTATTCTCAATAAAACTGAATGGAGTGACAACATTATGAAACTTTAAGCACAATTGTCTATAGACTTGCTTAAGGCCATAAATAAGGTTTTTCATTTTACACACAAGCTTACTTGAATCATCTGCTGTGAAACCTTTGGGTTAAACCATATAGACTTCTTTATGAAAGTATTCATTAAGAAACATAGTTTTAACATTCATCTAACGTAACTCCATGTCAAAAATAGCTATTAATGTCATGTTCATTGTGAAAGAATCTTTAGAAAAGATTAGGCTTCTCTCCAAGTGAAACTTTCACTACTAGTTTGAGTTTGAATTTCTCAATATTTCATTTGCAATCTCTTTTAGTCTTGTACACCCATTTGTAGCGGATGAGCTTGCGGCCTTCAAAAAATTCAAGAGGCTTACAAACACTATCATGTTTGATTGATTACATCTCATCTTTCATTGCATCTAACCACAATTCTGATTGAGGACAAGAAACAACATTTATATAAGTTACTAAATTGACCACGCAACAGATATCATAGTCATGCTCTCATAGATAGACTATATAGTCCGATGGTATAATTGAATGTTTTCCTTGGTAGATCTCCTGAGTGGTGCTACTACAACCGCTTCATCCTACACTTGAGAGGCTTGAAAAACTTCATCAGGAATTATATCAATAATAAGATCTTGAACCTCAACAGGCTTAGTTTGTAGTGTAGAAGACTCAACAGTTATCTGTATAAGCAAAGACAAAGACATAGTGGTCCCTACCATACTATTATCTTTTATAGTCTCAGAGTAGCTATCCTTTGTAGATACATCAAATTCCAGAAATTTCACTACCTGTGGTTCCACAATTCTTGTACCTCCATTGGAATCATAAAACCGATATCCCTTCAAATGACCTAGGTAAGATACAAAATAACACCTAATGGTTCTGCAGTCCAACTTACTTAATGTTGGATTATATATCCTCACTTCTATAGGACACTTCAAACCTTAAGATAGTTCACGTTAGGTTTACGTTCAGCCCACAACTCAAAACGAGTCAATGTAACATATTTGGTAGAAATATGGTTTAATACATATTAAGTTGTTTTGCCCCCACAAAAAACCCGACAAATTAGTCCTCATTATCATGTCAATTATGGTACAATTACGCCTTTTGGCCACACCAATTTGTTTAATATTTTCGAGTATGGTAAATTAAGTTACCATCCAAAAATCTTCCAAGTATTTGACAAATGGCCTTTTAAGCCATCTAGCATTGCCATACTTGTCAAAATACTCACCACTGAGGTCATATCTAACAATATTTAATACTTGTCCCAATTGTTTTTTGACTTAGTCCGAAAGAATTTGAATCTATCCAAAGATTATGACTTTTTTTAATCAATTATAAAAGAAATAGTTGTCAATGGCTTGTTGAAATGAAAATTTCTATATAATGTTACCACATATGGTTCACCAATATTAGTGTGAATGACCTTTAACAGGTCAGGACTTCAGACTATAGTTTTCCATTCTTACTCTATATATAAGATTAAGACGTTTATGCTACAATGCTTAAGATTGTTCCTAAGGTAAAAACTTATTGGAAACAATCTTTTCAACTATAAAAATGACGTACATATCGTTGGGAGATTAGCAAAATTGGTACAATCCATTTGATATATTGCAGCACCCAACTTTATTTGACTTGGAAAGCATAAATATAGCATTGTTCTTTACTTCAAAAGAATAGCCACACACTTTCAGACATGATACAGAAACTAAGTTCCATCTAAAGGAAAGTACATAAAAATGTTTCTCAACATTAAATGCATACTAGAATCCAGAATCCAAAGAACATAATTTGTTGTTAGAATCATGGTGGTGGCCTCATCACATTCTAATTACTTTTTGAAAAATTTGGATGATTGCGCCATCCTGGATTGTATATGTTAGAGTAGGGATTATTCTATGGTTCGTTAAAATTCCCAAAAAAAAAAAAAAAAAGTTAGCATCTTCACTAAGTTGTGTAAAAGGTTACATACTTGATACTCTGTGCTAACTTGTTCTCCACCATAAAAATCACATGACATATTCTGAATTTTCATAGCTAAAACATTCATGTTATTTGGTTTTTTGTTGAGTGCTTCGAATTATATAGTAATTGTAGTGAAAACTTCCACTTCATGAAATTCACTAGCTTTTCACACTAGTAGCCTCTCAATAGGTCATTGATAACTACCAGATGCCATTTCCTTTAATAGGTTGGAGGCTTCTTCTGGTGCTTTATTATTTAGAGTTCCCCCTACACTACATCAATCATAGAACAAAGATTTATACTAGACCCATTATAAAAAGTTTGTACTTGCATTCATATGGGTAGTCCATGATGTGGGTATCTCCTAAAAAAATCCTTGAACCATTCCATGATGTGGGTATCTCCTAAAAACTCCTTCAATCATTCTCGTTATGATTCATTATTCATCTACATAAAATTAGTAATATTGTTACGCTTTTTTGCAGATTTTGCAAGTGGAAAGAATATACTGAGAAATTTTTAGGCCATATCATTCCATGTAGCGATTGATCCTACAAGCAGAGAAGAGAGTCAACCCGTATCAATGTGAGTGTTTGGGTCATCGCTTGGTAGCCCATTAAATTGCACTAATTGTTGAAGCATCTGAATGAGTGATAGTTTGGTCTCAAAGTTGTTTGCTTGAATTGCAAGTCTTGTGATGTTTGATGTGGTGTCCTGAACTATTGGCGTAGCATTATCTTTCAAAAGTCTAAGTGGATTTTCATACTCACGAACTTGCACCATCCTGTGATTTCTCTATTCTCATAATTGCCTTTTAAATGTGCGTTCGATTTCTAGATCTAACTCGGTAAGTTTCCCTGTTGGCTACATGTCATACATCATGTACACTGAAGAAACTAAAAATGAAAGCTAGATTAAACCTCGTATTATTATCTAATATCGTATTAATTAGTATTAAACAAACAATCCCTAGTAATAGTGCCAAAAATTTGTTCATAAAGTTCTAAATGCAAATAAACATGTCGAACAAGTAATGTAATGATGATAAAAAATATCATCCCACAAAGATTAATGATTAATGGACTAGTTAAATATTAAAAGTGGACTAATTCTAAAATTTATCTAACAAATCAAAATAAATTTGAGAATAAATAAAATCTACAATTTTATAACCAAAATTTTGGAACTAAATGCAGTATATCAATCAAATAAATATGTTAGAGCATCCAATTTGATCATAACCACTAGATATGAATTTCATATCAATATGTGATAGAGAAATTTCCTTATCTATTTATTATTCTATCTTTAGGTATAGCAAACTTACTCAATTTATCGATCCACCATATCTCTATGTGAATTTAAATAAACATAAATGTATTAAAATCTATGAACATTCTTAGTTTACAATAAATCTTTCATATCACCTTATCACTGAAAGCCACACAAATAACATAATATACTTATATCCACATTTAATTTTTCGTCATATATTATAAGGAGCAATTTCATATTATCACTTCTTAGTCTCAAATATGCACATTAGATCATTTAAATGATGGCCAATCACTTAAAAGCACTAAGCACATTAATATACAATTTACATGAATGAAATCACTTGCAAAACATAAAAAACATGATATTCATATCATTATGATCATGAACATAATAGAAAAAGAAACGAGAATATAAATTAAATCAACATCTTGAATCAAATAACAAGAATTATATCGTTACTTTTTGTCTTCTCTTCAAAATATTTTAAAAACCCCCGAAAAATAAAAACGGTCTAAAAATAAAAATTTAATTATCCTCCAATCTCTCAATGTTATCCTATTTATAGGATAAATTCAAGGCTCCAAACACAAGGCAATTGCTTATTTTTCGCATAAAATTATGGAATAAATCACAGTCTTGATTCCTTCCAATGCTTTTGTGGTTGGCATTTTCCTTTCATTCTTTTTGCCATTTTTCTTTTTTTTTTCTCCATATCTCATTATGTTGCATAAGCATGGAAGATTTGAATAAATAGAAAGAAATCCAAATATTTTCTCACAAGTATTGCATTATTTATTGGCTAAAATAGGTAAAATAACTCTATTTTTATAGAGTTATCATCCCACATGATTAAACCAAAACCAATCCTCCTTATTAGTTCTAGCAGTGCTAAGGCCCATTTGCGATTGATGATCCTATTGAAACCCAATGCAAAATCGTGCTAGGTTGGCTTAGAAGATCCTTTAAAGAGTGCGTATGTGCTGCATCATGCAATTCCTTTTGATAAACGTGTCTTGCTTGAATCGATAATAGTTAATTAAGTCATAAACAAATTGAAGAGTTCAACGTGTATCGCCTAATTGAATTTACACAATATTGTTGAACATATAGATTTCCTAAAACGCCTAAGAAAAATTGCATAAACCCACCCTGCACGAGTTTCCATACAGTAATTGTATTGTGATTAATTTTGTCCATAACTTTCCTTAGAAATTAAGTCGAGGCAATATCTTCCCCGATTTCACCTTTAGAGGTCGGTATTCCACGGCGTGTGTTGTTGGCCTCGCAAACAGGATCAAAAATAGGGAGTTGGGGAATTACCCACACCTTCGAGGAAATTCAGGAAAAGAACTAGAAGACAACCCAATGTCGGAACTTTGACTAGGGACACTACTCTGGATTGGTTGGGGAAAAAGACTGGAACATGTAAAGAAAAGCAAGCACAAATCAAGATGATATCGGTTTGATTTCGCTTATCACGCGCTTTGAATTAGATGTAGCTTTCAACCGTGCTTTGTAGGATGTGTTCTTTCCGATAATCAACCAATTGGGATTGATTTAAACGTAATCATTCATTGTCCTACTCTTAGGATTTTAAATTGAAGATAAACGAGTGGGTACTTAAAAAAAAGAGATAAAATCGTAGTTACATCGTAATTAGTTAAGATGGTTTGTACTGAGAATCTTGTAAATCTATTCGCCGATGGATTGTTTTCTAATCCGATCCAAACCCCCATTGAAGCAAAGACAATCATGTAGAAAGAGATGATTCCTGCGGATACAAATGCTCATTCTTGTAAATCACGCGAATCTCGACCCTCCAAAAACACAAGTGCTATCAACTAAGAGGATGGTACCTCAAATTGGATGATGATCTCAAAATGGAAACATATGCTAGTTGATCATAATGAAATATTTGCAAACACATGAGATGAAAACACTAGGGCTTCCACTGTAAAATTTTCCTAATGTGGGTTATATTAATTGAAATTGTAATTTATAATTTTATGGGGTTAATTTAATAAGGTAAGATATAAGGTTTCTTAATAGTCCGATATGGGTCTAGCTTGTGTGGACCGAGTTGGGCCCGGCCCATGATGAAATGGCCTAATTGAAAATTCTATAAATAGCGCTAAGGTCCTTCATCTAACCCTCTTATCTCCATGAACACACTATCACCTCACATAAGGAAAGCCGTGAGGGGTGGTCTCATCAAACTAGGATCCGAGGGCAATAGAAGAAAAAACTTGAGCATCGGATCATAGTCATTTTGCATAAAGAACGATAGATTCCAAATCAGATACACAAATCTCTTTCTTCTCCTTCACTATATTCGAGTATCTAGCTATGTTGATCCTAGGATGCCGCTTCAGCAGCCAATATTTGATATCAGAGCCACTTCATAGCTTGGAACTTGAACATAAAGAATTTGGCCTGTTTTGAAAATTTTAACCAATGAAAGATTTTGATCACATATTTGGACTCATCTTATTAAGACGGCCATTTTGGTGGCTGGATGGCCTATGGTGGAGGACGTATGTGCTCGCTTGAACATTTTAGATTTGGCACATTTCCATATTGTTTTCCCCGTTTTCATGATTTTTAGTACAATAAAAGTGAATTTTGATCATATATTTGGACTCCTTTCATCAAGACAAGCATTTTGATGGGTGGCACGCCACCGGAAGAAGTTGACGTTGCCTCACATGCTACACAAGCTAAGGAGGCACTAGAGACTGACACCACGCGCCATTGGGTAATGCGTGAATCGCCTCAACGTGGATGACATCATGTGATGTCATCTGCGGACACGTGTCACCAACATGGGATGCATGTCTTTGATGACGTCATGTGCATGCCTTACTTGTGCTTGACACGTAGCATGTAATCTAACCTTTGGCTGACCCAAGTTGATCGGGTTGACCTAACCCGAGTTTACCGATTTTGATCAAACTTGGTTTGACCATTGATCGATTGAACCATTGGTTGGTTGAACTGGTCAACTGATCAGACCAGTTGAGCCTGGTCGGACCAGCTTTCATGGCGGCTCACACCGCGTAGTCCGTTGGCGTGTGAAAGCATGTGCATGCTCCGTTTGGCGCGTTTTTAGTACTAACATGCTCATATGGAGATTCTCTACACCGTGATGTATTTATTTTATATGTTTGATAATTTAAAGGGTGTGAAAATACATGTGGAACCCTAAATACGTGTATGTTTAGGGTATTTTTTTGTGTATTTTTCATGTGTTTCACCATGGTTTTGGAAAAACATTGCAAGCTCACGTGTATATTATCACATAAAAAATGTGTAGAGTATTGATTCATCATGTATAAGGTTCAATATGTATTAATGAATGGAGCAATATAATTGGCATGACATATGATTTTAGTGACAAATTACCCCATTCATTGAGTCTAAAATTACATAATAAGGTAAATGTGAGACATAAAATGCATATCCCTGGTATGAGAGAGTTTCAATGATTCAATTGGGTTTGACTGCCAAAGTAGCACACTTGATTAGATTTGACAAATATCGATCTCATATTATAGTGCGATGTCTCATATTTTAATGCGTGATCAGAGGTGATTGTGTATTAGTTTACGGAGAGATACATGTACAGCATATGGCTGAGTAGTGATTGACCTTAGTGGTTCATATACTCAAAGGTAGTGAATTCACAAAAAGTTAGAATATATTCTCATAATTGCTGTCATGTGAAGAGTATACAATTTCATGTCATATATTCTACTCAAAGATGTTTATATAATGATGTATGTAGCTTTCAAGATGTGTACTTATGCAATTTTCAAGTTACATTGTATTCATATGATGCCAATTGCATACATTGCTTGTTATTAAGTCACATTTATGTAATCAGTAACTCCACTGTGATTGAGGTTCTTATTGGGTCAAATTTTAAGTAGTAAAAAGAGGATTTTCTATTTGAGATTAAGCCGATGGATGTTTATATTGCTCTTACTAAGAATAAGCTGGCAATATCACTACGAGCAATATGGAAATAAAAAGCACATTTTACTATTTAAAAAAAGAGCAATCAAATTTGTCAATTATCCATGAAGCATTCCATTCGGAACACTTGAAAATGATTTACCAACTAACCGAATGCTAAAAGGATGATGGAAACCTTGGTGGCGTGAAATTATGTCTTATCTAATGCCAAGATCGGGATACATTTGCAAGGACTCTTCAACATGAGTTATTATGGTTCTAATGAGGTTAAGGATTACATCCTAAGGATGGTAGATTTGAAGTCCAAAAATTATATTAAAAAAGAAACTCATGAAACCACCGGTTATTTTGATACTCTGGTCTCAAGATAACACCCTTTAAGAGGAATAATATCATCTACTACTTTTGTAAGAAGAGAGGACACGCAAAACACTATGAGAAACATTATGCTTGGTTGTCCAAAAGTGAATCTTTAGCTAATGATTCTTTGGCATTCGTTTATGAATCCAATTCCTATCGAAAGTCTCATCTAGTCATTAGGGCTAGATAGTGATGCAATGATAGATTCATAAATCGAAGGAAGCCAAATTATGATGAATCATAACTCATCATGGAAAACAATGTTAAAGTTGAAGTCAAGGTCATGAGAGATGTTGTTTTAATTCTAGATTGTGGTTTTCATTTGATGTTGAAAAACACCTTTTATATACCTTTTTTTAGACAAAACTTAGTTTCTACATTACATTTGACATGTGTGGCTACTTTTTTGAAGTAAAGAAAAATATTGTTTCTATGTTTTTCAATTCAAGTAAAGTTAAGTTGGGTGCTGCAATATATCAAATGGGTTGTACCAATTGTGATAATCTCTCAATGATATGCACATCGCTTATATAGTTAAAAAAAAATTGTTTCCAAAGACTTTTGCTTAAGGGATAGTCTTGTACATTAACATTATAACCATATGTCTAGAGAATGGGTAGAAAGACTGACAAAGTTAACATTTTGTCTACTCTTAAAGGTTACCTAAAGACTTGCGTAGACTATTATAAAAGTAAGATGACTAAGATAAAGAAGAAAACCGTAATCGAAATTTTGAGCTATTGGAGATCATTTATACTGATATTAGTGGACCCTCTATGGTAACGTTGTGTAGAAATTTTTATTTCATCACATTTATTGACGACTACTCCCGATATGGTTACTTGTATTTGATTAAAGAAAAGTCCAAATCTTTTGACAAGTTCAAGATCTTTCAGACTGAAGTCGAGAAATAGTTGGGATAAGTCTTGAAGGATGTCAAATGTAACATCCCGAAACATCACCCAAAATGTGTTTATTATATTGCTAATTTCTTTGAGCGTGCGGAGGTGAAAATAATAATTTACAAATATTCTTTTAACGACTAAAACCTTACAATTATAACCAACATACTTCTATTTATTTTGTTTACACTACGTATGAGTTCACAAGTTAATCACATCATGAGCAAAAGACAAAAGTTTGGGTAAGGTAGGGAGAATATCTCCAAACTATACTATATTTCCAAAAGTCTACCTATACAAACGTTTTAGATCGAGTCACGAGTCGATAACTTTTCCGTCTGTTGTGCCTCCAACATTCAGATCGAGGCTACTCAATAGACCAACTCTCCATCAAGATTTTGGTACTAGGCAACGAACCAGAAAGGAACCCACTACATGAAACCTCGTACATCAACCCATATTGTAGAACTACACTTGGTATATATTATTCCAGATTCTGATTACACACAAGAACTTTATAGTACAAGGGTTGAGGAGTGTTCATCCTACACTCTGAAAAATAAAAGGGATGAGCTAAAACCTAGCAAATGAAATTTATATTTTTAAGTTAGAAAAATGATCTTACCACTTCACCTGATATATATAAAATGATTGCATAATCATCCAATAAGTATAATACAAACATAAATAGACTTTACCTTTTATTTTTCATCTACCACAGAAATTGTCAACCAACAAAACGTACATCCAGACTCATGCATGTGCACATCATGTTTCACACAATTATTTGGCTCTACACATAACAATGCATTTTATTCATTAATACTTCATTTTCCCGAATACTCTCGAGGCATCCTGACACACGAAGCATCTCAACTTCAAGACATCCGACAAACTTTCATCACAAGGGCATCTTGACTCCTAAGGCATCTTGAAAAACTACCTGGGGCATCCCAACAATTAGGGCATCCCGAAAACTTCCATTATATGACATCGTCACTCACTGCTAGATGGGTGATAGAATCGCATTAATCTCATTCATACCATGGTATATGCATACTCACAAGTATAGCACACATACCTCAACTCAATTTAATCAATTTGTCAATAACCACATAAGAAATAACATACGGACATATTCTGATTATTAAAGTCTGGATATTCCAATGAGTACGTTCTGAGTCTAAATATCGAGCAAGTTTTGGATATCAAAATTTGATAAATCAAATGGGTATATTCTAAATCCGGATGAATGAGTACAATTTGGAGGTAAAGTCTAAATATGTAAATAGGTACATATTGGGTTAGAACAACAAAGTACATTATGGTCATAAAGTCTGAACAATAAAAAAGGTAAATTATGGCTAGATAAACGCTCATAGAACAAAAGAACAATCCAACAATGAACAAACTTATGAATGGACAAATTTAGTAATGGACAGAATCAACAGATTAGTAGACTTAATGAGAATTAGATTCAAATTCAGTAAAGTCTGCCTGAACTAATAAACAGATTTATCAAGAAACGGATTCACAAGTTGGCAGATTCAGTAAGTGAACAAACTCATCAATGAACAGATTCAAGCAGACTCACAAATGGATAAATTTTGTCTTAGAAAATTCTAGTAGAAATAAGTGAAACAAACAGATTATAATTGGGATAATTCAAGCAGAACAAAACAAAACAAACAGGTAACGGGTCATCGAGATAACTACAGAGGAACGACTAAATTCTAACTATTTAGAATGAAGCAGAAAGAAGCAAAATGAACATGCAATGGGTTATTAAGAAAAATGTAGCCTAATGACCATATTCCAACTACCCAAGAATGAGGCAGAAAGAATCAGAATGAACATGAAATAAGTCATCAAGATAAAGATGGCAAAATGGCCAGATTCTAACTATCCAAAATAAGGTAGAAAGAAGCAGAATGAGCATGCAATAAGTCATTAAGATAAATATGGCAAAATGACCATATTCTAACTACATAGAATGAAGTAGAACAAATATGCAATAAGTAATCAAGACAAATATGGTAGAATTGTCATATTCTAACTACCCAGAATGAGATAGAAAGAAGTAGAACAAACATGCAATAAGTCATCAAGACAAAAATGGTAGAATGGCCACATACTAACTATCTAGAATAAAGCAAAAAAAAAAGAATGGATATACAATAAGTCATCAAGACAAAGATGGCAAAATGGCTATATTCTAACTATCTAGAATGAGGCAAAAAAAAACAAAATGAACATACAAAAAATAATCAAGACAAAGATGGTAGAATAACCAGATTTTAACTATCCATAATCAGGTAGAAAGAAATAGAACAAACATGCAATGAGTTACCAAGATAAATATGGTAGAATAAAAAAGAAGTAGAACCATGATTCTAAATATTTAGAATGAGGCAGAAAGAAGTAGAACGAACATGCGTCGACACGTCGTTTCTCAAAAAATAGAGAATAAGTCATTAAGATAAAGATAAATAAATAATTAATTAAAAAAAGCCTAGAATGAGTATAGCCAAAAATTCTAACAACCTAGAATGAGGTATTCAAACAAAGTATAACGAACATGCAATAAGTGGAGAAAAAACAAGCGATCAAGATAAAGATGATTATTTTTATTACTGTGTTTCAATGACCAAATTCTAACTATCCTCGATATTGGAATGAGATAGAAAGAAGTAGAACGAACATATAATGGGTTACTAAAATAAAGATGGAGAGTGTCGGTGCTTCATAGATTCTAACTACCCATAATGACTAGATTCTAAGATAAAGATGACCCAAATTTTAACTATCCTGAATGAGATGGAAAGAACATGTAATGGGTTACTAAAATAAAGATGACAGAAGGGCTAGTATCTATATGCAATGGATTATCAAGACAAACAAACACAATATAATGACTAGATTCTTACTACCCAGAATGAGGTAGAAAGAAGAAGAACGAACATGCAATGAGATATTAAGATAAATATAGCAAAATGAGCACGTTTTGACTACCCAGAATCACATAGAATGAACCAGAATGAACCAAAGTGAAGCAGAACGAACTTGCAAGAAATTATCAAACCACTTAACAACCACCATACTCACATCAAGACTTCACCTCTCACCCAAACAATTAAGATAGAGGTAACTAAGTAGATTTGAACTAATTTAACACTGGAAAATTCACTTACCTCAAACAAACGCAAACCACGGACTATCAATTGTCTTTACCACTTTAATTGCACTTGAATATGAAGCTCTGTTCCCAAATTCTTGAATTGAAAAGTGGAAAATAACACATGTAGCTTCTAATTGGGTTTTTGGAAAGAAATGAAAAATGGATCTTTGACAAGATAAAATGAGTTTTGTTAAAATTAATTAATATAATTTAATTCTTTGCAATGCTAGGTCTAAAATTGCATGTTAATCTTTAGCTTGATGTGGCAATAATGCAAAGCAAGACTCTTGCATGTGGCAAAAAAGAAAGCATTTAGAAAATGAGTTATCTTGAAATAATCTATACTTAGTTTAAGTGTAAAATAATTTAACTAGAAAATATTATGTTCAAAAACACATGGCCATGCAAACCTTTGTTCAATAACATGTGGCACTTCTAATTTTAATTAATAAATTTTGCAATGAAAAATGTAGTAAGCACAATGTACTCTCCTTCTTTTAGCACCATTAACACAAATTATTCCACAATATTATTATTAGTTAACTAAAACTTACATGATTAATAACAACTATTAATTAGTGAAAATTAATACCGTTCTATTATTAACATGCACATAATTTGGTTCACACATCGAACCCGAGGCGATGTAAGTTTGTGAAAATTACTAGCCACATCCCACAAAATTTACAAATTTGATTAAAGTTTATGTGTGCTTGTTTGAATACTAAGGCAAATAATACTTAGCTCAAAATCTTAGTATCATTATCATAGCATAAATTTTCAAATATTACATAATTATAAATATGAAAATTCCAAATGTCACATCAAATATGATCGTAGTGGTGAGTATGGCAATGCTAGATAACTTAAAGGGCCATTTGTCAAATATTAAAAGATTCTTGGATAGTAACTTAATTTACCATACCCGAAAATCTTGAACAAGTTGGTGTAGCTAAAAAGCGTAATTGCACCATAATGGACATGATGGTGAGTATTTATAGTAGGACTAATTTATCCAGTTTTCTATGGGAGTGAAGCATTGGAATGGCCCTTTATGCATTAAATCATGTTCCTATCAAAACTATTCCACTGATTTCTTTTGAATTATGGACCGGACACAAATCTAGCTTTATCATTTTAAGGTTTGGGGTGTCTTGCAGAAATGAGGTTATATAATCAACATTAGGTAAGTTGGAATCTAGAACCACTTAGTGTTATTTCGTGTTTTGCTCAAATCATTCAAAGGGATACTAGGTTTTATAATCCCAATGGAGATGCAAGAATTGTGGAATCACCGATAGTGAAGTTTCTAGAGTTTGGTGTAGCTATGGAGGATAGCTGCTCTCAAACTATTAAAAATAATAGTATGGTGGAGACTACTATATCTTTGTTTTTGCCTATATAGTTAATTGTGAAATCTCCTACACCACAAAAAGCCTATTAAAGTTCAGGATACTGTTATTGATACAATTCTTGATGAAGTTTGTCAAAGCTCTTAGGCATAGGATGATGTGATTGTAGCTCCACTCAGGAGATCTATTAGGGAGAGGCAATCAATTTTACCACCAAACTATATAACCTATCTGTGAGAGCATGACTACGATATCTACTACATGGTCGATCTAGTGACTTATATAAATGTTGTTTCTTGTCCTCAATTAGATCTGTGATTAGATACGATGAAAGATGATATGCAATCTATGAAACATAATAGTGTTTGGGAGCTTGTTGAATTGCCTGAAGGTCATAAGCTCATCTGCTGCAAATGGATGTATAAGACTAAAGCGGGCTCCAAAAGAAATATTGAGAAGTTCAAACCTAGACTAGTAGTTAGGGGTTTCACTCAGAGAAAATGAGTAGACTATAAAGCAATTTTTCCCTAGTCTTTTCTAAATATTCTTTCAAAGTAAACATGTCATTAGTAGCTCATTTTTTATAGGGAGTTACGCTAAATGGATGTTAAATCTACATTTCTCAATGGATACCTTAATGAAGAAGTCTATATGATATAACTCAAAGGTTTTGCAATTTATAATTCAATTAAGTTTGTGTGTAAACTGAAAGTATTATTTATGGCTCAAGCAAGTTTGTAGAGAATATACTTGAAGTTTCATAATGTTGTCAATTAGTTTGGTTTTGTTGAATATAAAGTAGATCGGTGTATACACTCCAAGGTCAGTGAGAGGAAATTTATTCTTCTCATATTTTATGTAGATGACATCTTGCTTGCAAGTAACAATATTGGACTATTGCATAAGACAAAATAAATGTCGTCAAAGAATTTTGACTTCAAAGACCTCAATTAGACATCTTTCGTTCTTGACATTGAGATCCATAGGGATTATTCTCATCGTATATTGGGTTTGTCTCAGAGGGCATATGTCGATTGTATTCTATAAAGATTTAGTATGACATTGCAACCTAGGAATTGTTCATATTATTAATGTTGATAAACTGAGTCTAATGCAATGTCTTCATTTAGAGATTGAGAAAGCTCAAATGAAGGATATACCTTATGTTAGTGTACTTGGAAGTATCATGTATCATCAAATTTGCACTAGACCAAATATGTTTTTACGATAGGACTTCTAGGTAAAAGGGGCTAGTGAATACACCTAGAGGGGGGTAAATAGGTGTTTAAACAAAACCTTGGCAAATATATGCAGAATAAAATAAAGGAGTTTAGGAAAGAGAATAAGAACACAATGTTTATAGTGGTTCGACTTAGATCAAGCCTACGTCCACTGTCCCACGCTAACAGCCTTCTGCTGGATTCCACTATGCAATCAACAAGAGATTACAACTTTGAGTGCAAACACTTAGTGATAAATCACACTATCTCACTAAGTCACTATTTTGGTATTTCTCTCACGATCACAAATGTTTAAGCTCACAAGAGACAAGTGTATGATCGAAGGTCGCTCAGACTTTGGAATTATAAATTCTACGCTCCGTCTCTTACTTACTCATCAGTCCTTTCATCTCCTTAAATACTCCTCCACTTCCAAACTAGCCGTTGGACAATATCTCGAGGATTGTCTTCCAATCTACCCATTAGACAGATTTGTATCTAGAAAATTTGGTAGCCGTTGAGTGATAGAAGTAGAATCCCAAATTGATTCAGATCGTCCATAGAAACAAAATCTTGGTTTCCATAAGTAGAGCTTCTTCGTATAGAAAGTTCTTGTCTTCAATATCTAATTGTCAATCAATTAGATTGGGTCAATCAAATCAATCTTGATAAGGAATCCAAACCAGATCACTAGTCGTTATAAGTTTGGGGCTTTTGTTACGTTCTGTCGAATCTGGATGTAAAGTTTGAGAGTAATAGACTTTACAATCTGAGTTTTAGTGCGATAGACTTTGCAATATGAGTTTGAACATATTCTACTTCTGAACAGATTTAGCTTTAAGGTTTGGACATAATCTGGATAAGTTCAGCTTAAGCATAAAGTCCGTCTTCTGGTTCTTCTTCAGCATAGATTTCGATAATATCATTTACATGTTCTATCATCTGCATAGTATTTTACTCAACCATTAAACACGTTAGTAACCTTTGATTTATTTTGCCATCTTCAAAACATTATAAGGGATTTCCCTAACAATAGGTAGATATTAGTTAAATTCAAGACACGATCACTAAATTGTTGCCATAAAGGTTTTGAGATATTTAAAAGAACAAGAGACTATATGCTAATTTACAAACATGTTCAGGACCTGGAGCTAGTAAGGTATTCAAATGCAGACTTTGCTGGCTGCAAGATGACAATAAGTCGACAACATGATGTATCTTTATGTTAGCAAAAAATGCAGTTCTGTGGCAAAGCGAGAAACATAAATCTATGTTATCCTCTACCATATAAGTAGAGTTTGTAGTATGCTTTTTAGCTATTACTCGAAATATTTGGCTTTAGAACCTTATTAAGAAATTGACCGTATTTGATTTTGAGAATAGATTAATACGGTTGTATTAAGACAATAACTCTTCAATGTTATGTATTAACAACAACAGAGATCTCAAGGGAAACATATGGCGGTCAAGTTTTTTAACATAAAGAAACAGTACAAAGTGGTGACGTTACAGTAGAACATATTTCCATAGATGATATGGTTATTAATCCACTAACTAAATATCTTTGAACTTGTCTATTTGAATGAAAAATCATAAACATGGGCTGAGGAGCATCATTGGATGTTGTTTGATGGGAGTTGTTTTGTTTTTGCTTAATAAAGCTTACATCTATGTTTTATTACATTCAGTAACATTTTGACGTGTATAAACTCTTTCACATTCAATAAAGTGTTCATGAATGTGTTATCATCATGTTGAGTTGATTACATGTAATGAAAATCTCAAGATATTGTGTAAGCCTTGAGTGAAAGTTGGAGGCATTCAGTTATCAGCTTTGAGCATATGTCTTGATTACACATAAAGAAATGTTAACCATAAAAATATGACATATGTGAGTTTATTAGAACCATAAAGATATTCTCTAGTAGCTCATCCGATTTCTTGTGACATTTAAGGTAAAAGAATAATGACTGAGAAAGGGGATGACACAAAAGATATTACTTTTTATGAAGTATTATACATTTGCCACACAGCCATATTGAATCCATATTGATAAAGTTGAAAGAACTTGTGACCATGGAAAGTTTTGTGTGTATACATACAGTTGCCATCATAATTTGGTGTTTATGACTTTATGGGATATGATTGACTATTAAGAATTATCTCTAGACCAACATAATTGTGCCCACATACAGTATAGTCTCAATTAATATAGCTCAAATGAGAGAATGTAAGAATTTTCCTGATGTATACTACATTAATTGAGATTGTAATTTACCATTTTACAGAATTGGTTTAATAAGATAAGACATAAGGTTTCTTAATAATTGGATATGGGTTTGGCTTATATGGGCTGAGTTGGGTCTGGCTCGTGATGAGAGAGTCTAACTGAAAGCCCTATAAATAGAGTTGAAGTTTCTCATTGAACTCTCTTATCTCCAAAAACACACTATAACGTCACACAAGGAAAGCCGTGAGGGGTGGTCTCATCGAGCTAGGATTTGAGGGCGATAGAGGAGAAGAACCTAAGCGTCGGATTGTCGCCATTTTGCATAAAGAACGATAAATTTCAAATCAGGTATGGAAATCTCTTTCTTCTCCTTGACTATGTTCGAGTATCTAACTATGTTGATCATGTGATGCCGTTTCGATGGTCAACATACACAATTTATTCAACCCACAATGGATTAATTACTTTCAGCCTCATACATGTGTAATGTCCATTTTGTTTTGTTTCGCTGAATCCATGGGAAAAACTCGGCAATGCGATGCATCATGTTGGACTTTGCCTTTTCTCCCCCGAACAAGCAATACCCCTTTTTCTACTCACTTCATTCCAAAAGAAAATTTAGTGAAATTCCTATGTCGTGTAGCCAAAGACGGGTCATGTCAATTTGGAAAATTAAACAAATACATTTCACCTTTCTTTGCTTTGATAGACCATAAAATATAAATAAATATATAAAATTGTTGTTTCACATAGAGGGTTAGCTAAAGATGATATGCTCCAAGTCTTTCTACAGCTCCGTTCGTTTCGCGGAAAATAATTTCCAAGAAAACGTTTTCTGAATTTTTCGGCGTTCGTTTCATAGAAAATGAATTCCTTGGGGAAAATATTTTCTATGAAAGGTAAAAAGTCTTCTAAATTAGGGGAAAATGTTTTTCACTTTTCAAAAGTGGAAAACATTTTCCTCTCTTGATCTCTCTTATCTTACACTTCTACAAATCCTCACTTCCTCCTCCCCTTTCTTCTTCTTCTTTTCTTTTTTTATTCGAATTATTTTTAATTTTCTTTTTTTTAATTCGAATATTTCATTTTTCTTTTCTATTTTTCTTTTTCTTTTTCTTTTCTTTGTTTCCTATCTTCTTCTTTCTTGGCTAGTCATTGGCCATTGCCGTGCGAACCTCGAGCTTGTCGATCTCAAGTTCGCACTCTACACTCTTGCTTATCCTTTTCTTTATTTACTCTACCCTGCGGTTGTACATTGCTCAAGCAAAGAGCTCTACATGCTTTGCTTCTTTTTTCTTTTGTTTATTGGAACACAGAAGCCGCAAAGGGAGAACAGGCCACTCAACCGAAAGATTCTCGTTAGGGCTATACATGCTTTGCTTCTTTCTCTTTTGCTTCTTTTTAAAATCCATACGAACATTTTTTAGAGTAGATGAGTGTTTGGTGATAATGAGGGAACAAAGATATGAAGCAAGTTTGCCCGGATTTAAAGGCAAATTCATATTTAATGGATTTATAGGTCAGTAAATGATGCATGCCTAAGTGGTGAAATCTAAGAAAATGTTTTCCTTTCCAAACATCGGAAAATATTTTCCGAAACATTTTCAGGTTTTAGCCGAACACTAGAAAATATTGTTATTTTTCTGGAAAATGACTTCTGGGAAAATATTTTCTGGAAATTGGCCATTTTTTGCGAAACGAATGGACCCTACATTTCTTTTTGAATTATCATGTGCCTAATCGTATCACCCAAAGAAATTTCTCCTCTTTCGAGGCAATGCTTGACCACAAAAATCTTCCAAATGGGTCCACGAAATTCTAACCCTCACGGCACGATCACGACCATCTTAAATCATGCACCATGATGTGTGGAAAATACTCCTTTTCTCCCTTGAATAAGCAATACTCTTTTTCTACTCACTTCATTCCCAAAAGTCCAATTTTGCTAAAAGAAAATTTAGTAAAATTCCTACATCATGCGACCAAAGACGGGTCATGCAAGTTTGGAAAATTAGACAATGAGATTAAACTACGAAACTTAGACTTATTGAGCTTTGGTAGATATGACATGCGATGACGTTGGCAAGTTTTTTTTTTTTTTTTTTGGGAGGGGGGGTTGAGTACGTTGGCATGTTTGTTTCCCATCATAATTATTAGAGCTAAAACAAGTCTAATCATATCATTTTCAATTGAGTTACTCTTATAATTATCGTGTCGTCCATATCTGCTTTTATTTTTGTTACGTTCATGTCGTGCCGAGATGTGTTCGTTATAGAAATGAGAGAAATTATACATAAGAAGTGACATTAGTGGTGGCAAATAGAGGAGAATCCCTTGTTCCATGTTGAAAAGACAATCGATTTAAGGCTTTGTTTGTTTCACAAAAGATATAACATTTTTTAAAAATGTTTTTCAAGAAGTCATTTTTCAAGAAGACAATTTTTTTAGTGTTTAGTTGAAACTCGAAAACAAACTAAAAAATATATTTCATCGTTTGGTAAGGAAAATATTATTTGACTATCCTAAATAACCATAGACTAATTGGTATTAATGACTTGCGCATGAATAGTCGAGGAACTGGGTATGGCACCAAGGTCTTGAACTCGGCCTCAATGGACCCCAAAAGGGGTTAGGTACCCAGGCTCGGGCATGGGAGATGTGAGCACTAGCACTAGGGTTCCGGGCTTGGTCTCGATGGTTCCAAGCATGGGATTTTGAGCCTTGGCCTCAATGGACATGGGCACAAGCGCTGAGGACTCGAGCTTGAACACTAAGTCTCTAGCATGAGCATTGGGGTCCCAAGCCTTGGCCGTGATAGACACTAGCTTGGGCATTAGGGACTCGAGCCCAAGCCGCAAGGACCTAGGTACGGCCTTTGTGGACCCGGGCTTAAGCACCAAGGATTCGAGCTTGAGTGTCAAGTGCCCAGCCTCTGGTGTTGGGATTTGGGCACAGGAAGTAGGATCCTGCGCTTGGCTTTTGTGGAGTTGGGCTAGATTGCTGAGACATCAAGCATGGGCACTGGACCCTTAGGCTCAGCCTTGATGCAATTGGCACAGGCACTAGGGACCTAGGCACTAACGTCCTTAGGCCTATCCTCGATAGAGTCAAGAGTGGGCATTGGGAATTGAGGCACCGGCACTAGAGTCGTGGATCTGACCTATGCGCTTGGACTCCTGCGCTAGGGACCTAGGAACTAGCATTGAGGATCCCATGTCCAAGCATAAATTTTCCGATTCAAGCTTTGATTTATTGTCATATTTTGAAAAATGATTTTCAATTTATTAAAGAGGAAATTATTTTTCTGATTTTAAGTAAAGATTTTTTTTTGACTTATTTTCTTTATCAATCCAAATATCAAAAATTGAAAAAAAAAAAAATCTTCAAAAAATATTTTTCGTGAAATAGTTATTCTTGACATAAAGCGACGCATATGAATAATAAATTAACAATAATTGTCGAGAATCTCGTGATGTAAGCGACAAGCCCACTTATGACTCTCCCTTGTTGAGATGTCACGTCGTCAATGAAGTGATATCGTCGTGTTTGACGCGTTATCTACACTTCGACGACCATATTGGAGTCGTAGTGGGCAGTCGGGATCTGGCTTTCTGATCGGGATTTACGTTAGGAAATTAAGAAATTAACATTGATTAGTTTTTGTCCGGTCGTGCACCATCGCCGATCGTTCAAAAAGGTGGTTGTGTCAACATCTCCGTCCTTTGAAAAGAGTGGGATGCAGAGCTTTATACATATGAGCACAACACGGGGGGAAATATAAAAAAAGAAACCATTCAACCTGTACATGTTCAGGTCAAATGGATGCTTTTTACTAGAGTATGCAAAAGAACCGAAAATTGCCTAGACCTCTTGGAATTAGACCGGACTGGACCGGACTGGAACCGGCAGTTCTCGTGAGAGCCGGTCTAGTTCCTGGTTCCAATTTAGTGGAACTGATAAGTACTAATCGAGTACTTGGTTCTAGAAGTGGAACCATCCGCTCACTTATCCGGACCGGACCGGTATATATGTATATATATAAATTTAAAGAAAGAAATTCCATCTTAATTACTTGATTATTTTGTAGTTTTTTGACTAAATATATATTGATATATGTGTATATTTATAGTTATTTGAATTTCTTGGGAGTGTAATAAGATTAACCCTCCTACTTCTTTTTTCTTATTCTAATAATCCATTTACTTACTTTCTCAACCAAAAAAAAAAAAAAAAACAAACAAACAAACAAACAAACGTAGAGGAAGAAGAGAAACGATTGGAGATGTCACAAGAGCCAACGGCTCATTTTAAAATTATAATTAGGTCCCTCCTTAACCATTCTCATAATGTATTGTCGACATTGAAAAAAGATGAAATAAGTTATTAATATTTTATCTTCCGGTGGTTAAGACTTTTAATTTGGAGTCTAATTCTCTACATGTTTCCGATGTCGAGAAATCTTAGGAAAACCACACTGTGACCTTCGAAAAAGTTTAAGTTTTTAGTTAATAAGTATTGTCTATTTGTCCCGCCCTATAGTTTTCAATCTTTAATCAAAATCAATAGCTCGCAATTCAATCTGAGTATAAGGCCGAACAAGCTTTGTAGAGATTGCGGACCGGCTCCATGGACACACTCGAGGATCGGACAAACCGGCGATTTGTTTCTCAAGTGGATCCATAAACCAATGGGTGGGTCTTAGTTCCAACTTTTTGAAATCGGTTCTTAGTGGGCGGCCCGATTCTAAGGTGGGAACCACTCACCCAGATCATGCTCACCCCTACTTTCTACGTGACTTGAATATGTCATTTTTTTTTTTTTTTGGTATATAAGGTGCTTTCATACCAAAGAAATCAAAAGCATTTTGAGATTCAATAAAATTACGTTCTGATCCTTAACACCATTGGCAACTTCTATTTAGGAAGATTCAATAGTTGAAAGTGTTTACACTGATTTGTATTTTCTTTCTAGGGGAATAGCATATGAATCCCCTTTTAATCGAGTTTGTATCCGGATGATCCAAATGCCATAAACTCAAGTAGGCCTACGCAATGAGGATTTCAGTGTATCGCTTCAAGAAGTTTACAAGGCGGCCAGTGATTGAGAAGTATGAAGTCTCAAATTCGATTCTTGGCCTTACCTAATACCTAATCTACTTCAGGCGAGACCACCAAGGAAAATGCTCCTGGAAAAATCTCCCGGCGCCTCTAAATGTGATGCCTTTAATTAGAACGAGAAAGTAGATTACGTCCGCTGTTTAAAAAAGGGGGCATGATGCTCTGAAATGTCTGGCTGTCATTATCAATGGGGGCTAGTGGTAGTGCGTTTGATAGGCTCAACCATTTCTGCGAAGCCCGATCCTAAAACTTATGGGCCAGTACATCCTGAAGGCCCGACCAGCCCATCAATCCTCTTCCTGTAATCATTTGAAAGCCCTATCGATGTGGAGTTGTTCCATGGGTTAATTAAAAAAAGACCAACTTTAGGTCGATAGACCAATCTGGCCCAAACTTTTTTTTGTCTCGTAAAAAGCACCAACTTTAGGTCGAGTGACAAATCTGCCCAAACTCTTTTTGTCACGTAAAAAAACACCAACTTTAGGTCGACCGACAATTCTAGCCCAATTTTTTTTTTTTTTCATTTTGAAAAAAAATCACCAACTTTCACTTAAATTTTAAATCGGCTCCCTTTAACTTAGATTCATTGATTGTCCCGCACTTGCCGGCTAACACCATCCATTGTCTTATTGTTTGAGCCACGAAGAATAACGGTGAAAACTATTGTCATCTCCTATACTTCACTAGCAAGTAAAAAAATCTCAAGATTGAATTTCTCGGCTAGACTTTATCGTTTTGTCGTAATATGAAGCTCAGATTACCGCCCATCAAGAGAAACCATGGATGAGATCCACCAACCTCACGGCTAGAACATTTTCTCTTGAAATAAGTTTAACTTCAAATAGAAAGTTAATGGTAGGTGTTAGATTTTGGATAGGAGTGAAAGTTTGTGATTTTTTATGAGACAAAAAAAAAAAAATTGGGGCGTAATTGTCACTTAACCTAAAGTTTGTGCTTTTTTATGAGACAAAAGAAAGTTCGGGCCAGATTTGTCTCTAGACCTAAAGTTTATGCTTTTTCATGAGACAAAAAAATGTTTTGGCCAGATTTGTCCATCGACCTAAAGTTGATGTTTTTTTATGGAATTAGCCCGTTGTTCCATCTCCTTCTATTCGAATGAATTGATCACCTGTGGTGACTCATTATTATTGAATTCAGTTTTCATGTGTCGACCTAATGTTTCACTATGTAGGCCTCCTCCTCGGCGACTTTAAAAGGGGGAGAAATCGGGTATGATAGATACATCTACATTTTGTGCATCCAATTCTCATGCTTTATGTTGATTTTATGCGAGTTGCACCGGTGCGAATCTCGTGATTTCTCTTTATGAAAATGAGATGTTAAAAGGGAAACTGTCTTTCGTTCGCCTCTGAGCAATATTCTGAAATTCGAAGCTGGACAAGCGAACAATCTCAAATATGCAGAGAGTTCAATTTGTCAACCCCAAAAAGACTAAACAAATATATAAGAACCCGCGGGAATTGGTGCCTTTCAGGGAGCAGCTAGTACAATCTTGGGATCTGATGTGGGCTTTTTCTAAGCCCGCGGAGAGAAGTGGCACGCCGATGGACGAGACGGATGAGAAGAGATAAAGCCCTTTCGCTCTTCAGCTGCAAATTTGACAGAGGACAAATATCGATTTCCATGAACAGTGGGCCTAAAGCAACCTTTTCGCACTGCACAGAATCATTGCGATTGAATTGAACCTAACAAAAATTTCCATTGTTCGGCACAGACGGTGGACTCTGCAGAGAGTCCTAAACAGGCTCAAGAACAGCTTAAGTTGCAGACTTACAATGCAGGAGAATGTTCTCAGCTTGTTTTGGTTAATGCGAATTCTGGGGATTAGCCAACTCTCTGGGAGACACAGAAAGTTTACAAAAACCAAACAAATCACCCAGGTGCTTCTGCTGTCTCGGGTTGGCAGATGCGATCATAAAAGGATAGATCTCGGCCGTTCATTATCTATGAGCAAAGATTTTTTAAATCGGAATCTCATTGATGCTGCATTCTAACCAAGCAATGATTTCTCGTAAAGATGCCATAGCGCAAGATAAATTTCTTTTTATTGGATTTCAAATGAGCAAGATATCTACCTCTAAAAACACTTGTTAGTTACGGGTGTTATTGAATATTATGAGCTTTCGTCAAAGTATGATCGGTCCTCAGCAAACCAAGCAGGGGTCGAGGTTGAACAGCATGACTAGAGAACCTTATCACAACAAGCATATTATTTGGAAAACATCGAATTATTTTCTTTTAATAAAAAAAATTAGACTATAATAAGACTAATCGGATGAATTGAAATAGGAAAAAAATGAAAAACCATTAGATACCCTCGATCTACTTTAGCCCACAAGTCACATGAGAAAATCCATTATGAGACCCACATAATCTTACAGCTTATTGGAAATGAATTATTGTAGATTGAAAGTATCCAAAAAGCACGAAATAAAATAATTTGTCCAAATATGCCCGGTTTGTACATTTGAGACCTAAAGATCTAGGTCACGATTATTGAGGACAACTGAATTATTTTTCAAAGGTGCGATTGAGTTTGATATCGAAAAGTATAACTTTGGACTTCAATGGACTTATCAACTTTTTTAATCTGTAATCGTCTAGTAAAAACAAAATCGTAAGCATGGTGATTATGCTCCGGTATTTACTTCACTGATGGTTTGGAACTCCGATTTCAAGTTCGAGTTCAAATCTTACCATCATAATTTCAAAAAAAAAAAAATGAATTGATCTCAAATAAGAACGACGGAGTTGAGGTAAGCCGACGTCGGGCCTATTTCAATAAATCCGAGTTCGAGTTTGACATGACTTAGCAAAACTATATTGACTAGAGTGAAAAATAAAGCTGAGCACCGAGTAAGCACCGAGAATTACATCTTCTCGAGGCCGCCAATGGCCACAATCGGACATGTCATCGCCGAAGTCCTAAAAGAACTGAATCCTGAATACAAAAGGCCAAGTCTTCACCAGCCCTAGCCCCCATTCCCAACCTTTTCAAATGATCACATTCATGATAAAGTCCAAAACACAAAACGCCAAACGGATAATCCGTCTTTATAAAAGCATCTACTTGCATCTGCTGTATCAGAAAAGAGACTTATCTAGGCACGCCCGGAGAGAGGGAGACTAACCTTCCATTGGCGCTCGCTCAAATTCAAGCTCTTTCCTTCTGTTTGGTTCTCTCGGAAAATTCCAGGAGTGTTGAGGAGTGGGAGAATATAGTAAAGGACCAAGCTTGCGAGGAAAGCCGAATCGTAACTTGCTTGGGTTCTGTGTGCTGTGGAGTTGGTGGCAGCGGTGCGAGATGAGCAAGAAGTCGGTGATCATCGTGTGTGCCATTGTGGCGGCGGGTGTGGTGGTGGTGAGAGCAGCAGCAGGAGGAGGAGGAGGAGGAGGAGAGGAGTGGAGGAGGGTGGTTGGAGTCAACCTATGCGACATAGTCGCCACGTGAGGTGCTCGTCTTGCTCCTGCCAGGATATTCAGCATCCTGAAGAAGCTAGGAAGAGATACCCTTAGGGACGGGGAGAAGCAGAGATTACTTACAGCTTTGGATGGAGGTCTGTTCGAGCACTACACCAAATTCCGGATCTACGTGGAGGCCACTCTCAATTAGTTGCTGGGACCTGAAGTTGCTGAGAATACGGTGATTGTGCTTTCGAATGACAGCTCAGGCATCGGAGCTGCCCTTCTTGTGGCCTCTCATTCACAATACCTCGAGATAGTGTGACCCTGAAGTATCTCGGTTTGACGAGAGTTTGCCAATTTTTTCAAATTTCGTATAACTTCCCACCCTTTTCTCGGGATATCTTTTGGGTCTCTTTGTATCATACTTCAAGGCGGGGTACCTGTAAGTAGTCTAGAGGAGCAACGAATCCAGTAACTTTAGCCTAGATGGCTCAAGTATCCGAGGAAGAACAGACGCAAATGTATTAAGTTCATTTCTCTAGCAATATGAATAAATGAGGGATCAGTCTCCCATAAGGACTCTTTACAAAGCTCCCTTTTAGCCCTTTATTGCTGCCAATAAAATGGGCTACTACCATAGCAGGAACTTCTAAGGGGTTTTTAATTTATGGATGTTTTCATCAGAAATCATCAATGATAGATGGTTCAAGGAAAAATTATCTTGCACTTCAGAGGCAATAATGGTGCATCGCCCAGTCATTACTGTGAATCATTTGTGTTTCGGTTTATTGAAGAAAATCCTTGAAAGTCCCTTGAACTGCTAATCATTTTGAAGTGACCGATTGCGTTGTTACAGGTGTGCGATTTTGCCTTATCCATGTCCAGTGTGGACCAAAGTTGTTGTAAACAGTGTTGCGGATGCGTGAGATGATGCTTACTGTTCTCAACACTCAATGCTAAAAAAAAAAAAAAAAAAAAAAAAAAAAAGGGGGTCTTATTTCTTGGTTCCTTGTGTGTTAGCATCATTTGATAGCAATTCTAGAAGAGCTTTGCTAGCACAACAATATTTAAGCTATTGTGAGAATAACAGCTTATTATGAGTCACAAATTCTTAAAGGAGTGGACTCCACAATATTTTATAAATTTTTGTTATTTGGTTTTTTATGATCTAAAACATACTGTTATTCTCACTGTATATTAAAGACCGTTACCCAAATATTTTTCATTTTAGAAAGTATTTGAGTGAAGGAGTTTTCTTGGAAGCAATCAATGGATTTGCCATTTTCACTGAGGTACAAATGTGGCAAAAGATTAGACATTCAACAGTTATATTAACCGACATTCCTAGGCAGCATCTCTCATTGCAGACATGACTATTTTCTTTGTAGTCTAAGCAGCAGGAGTGCGTACTCTTCATCTTTGATTTTTTATTTCTTCAATAAATACAGGTTTGTTCAACACCTTCTGCGCAAAGTGCACAAAATTGTTCTCTATCTAGCTCAAATTTACATAGCCATCTCTCATATATTCTATATCTATAGCATACATTCAGAAACTAATCTTAGGTATGGGTCACTACTACATGGTTAGACGAAACATATGACACTTGTCTTCATGTAGGATAC
The DNA here is from genome assembly GCA_017140595.1 of Eucalyptus curtisii. Taxonomy (NCBI): domain Eukaryota; kingdom Viridiplantae; phylum Streptophyta; class Magnoliopsida; order Myrtales; family Myrtaceae; genus Eucalyptus; species Eucalyptus curtisii. Next base: position 5,912,993 of record CM029496.1, read on the forward strand.
GTTGAGGAAGTTTCACATAAGTTGGGAGTATGTATTGCTCCACGGCGGAAAAACGAAGTCATTAATCAAAGTAGACTATGTTCTGCTTATGCTTTTCTTCCCCCAATTTTATTTTCTTGGGTGCATAATGTTTAGACTTATCAAATAGGTGGATAGGGTTGGTTTGGATGGGTTAAAAATGAGTCCGACTAAAAATGACACATATTTTACATTATAAAATTTTAGCGACATATACCGAATTTAACCTGGACCTAATTCATGCCCCATCCAATCCAAATTCTAATTGTTAGTAACTTAACCCCTTAAATATGGAGAATCACATACCTAAAAGAGATAAGTACACTGAAAGTCTTAAAATTTGTTATGAAAATTTTTACCTGCCAAATGAACTACTTTTTTTGGAAAGCAATGACACTAGTTTCATCCCAAATGAAAAAAAAAAAAAAAAAAAAAAAAGAAAAAAAGAAAAAGAAGGCAATAAATAATCTTAAATGAAGAGTGGACCTCCTATTTGAGCTTAGTCTTTGTTGTGTGGCAGATTTGTAATTGAAAATTTTTAAGTTCCAAAAACATGCTGAAGTGAGATTCGAGTTAATTGAGAGGGGTAAGACATAAGAGTAACTTTGTGTTTTAGTAAAACTGAAACCAAACAAAAAGAAGAAAAATAAGGTAAGAAATAATCTTGAATCAAAAGTAGGACTTGTAAAGGATAATGTGGTCAATTTAAGATGGTAGCGGGTGCTACAGTTAAAAAAAAAAAGTACCACAAAAAACTCCAAACTAACATACTTACGACAAATTTATCGTCTGCTAGTCTTCGTTGAATTTTATTATCAAATTTCCAAATTGGATGACGTGTGACGAGTTAATGGATATATCAATTTAGGGTTTTACCATCCATTTATTATATGTACCGGTTTGTAGTTTTATGCGATATTAATCTAATTGAACAGAAATTAATTTATGGTAAATTTGTCATAAATATATCAATTTAAACTTTTTAGTGGTCTAAAAATTAATTTGAGATGAAATTGTCAAAGGTGTACCGGTTTGAGATTTTTCGCGATATTGTGCTAACGTTAGATTATGTAACTCACACTCAGTGAGCTCTGGCACATGTGAGATGCAACGATGTTAGCATGTTTCCTATCACAATTGGTAGAGCTAAAACGAGCTTAATCATTTTATTTACCATCGAGCTACTCTTTTAATGATCAAGCCGTCTATATCCGTTTGTTCTTTTCTTTACTTTCATGTCGTGTCGAGGTGTGTTCGTAACAGAAATGGTTAATCAATTTCCCAGCCCTGACATCATGAGTGGTATTGTAAATTGGTCGCCTTCGCCAGTTGATGGACTTACGTCTAATCAGGAGAAACTAAAAAATAAGAAGTCTAGATTTGTCCTCTTACCCAGATTTAAGTAGGAAGTCAAGAAATCAACGTCGATTAGTCTTTGTCCTGTCGGGCACCATCATACCTCTCCCCCTTAGGCCGGAAGAAAAACGTTTGTATCTCTACGAGGAACTTATTCATCAAAGAAAAATTGTCCAAAAAATCTTAAACATATTACACTTTTACCAATTCAGTCATAAATTTTTCAATTTTCCCTATCCAGTCCTAAACATTTTCATATTTTGTCAATTGAGTCAATCCGGCTAATTGTGATCGGAATTCACTGACATGGACGTCAATCATGTGGACGCCAACCATCTTACGTGACACGATCCACACTAAGATGAATATATTTTTATAGTATTTTGAATTTCTAATGGTTTTTTTTTCCTTTTCTTTGTTTTTTTTTTTTTCTATTTTGGAGTTAGGGCTGAGAAAGGTGGCTAGTCAACTCTCGCTAGCCGCAAACAAGGCCCAGCCAATCCTCACCTCACCGACTCTAGGCGAGAGCCACAATGCCCTTGCCTGTGACTGGCAAGGGTCGGCCAACAACCATCACTAACCCTAGCTCCAAAAATCACAAAAAAAAAAAAAAAAAAGGCAAAGAAAAGGCAAAAAAGCCATAAAAATTTCAAAATATTATTTAAAAATATCTATATCAGTGCTGCCCATTAACGCTAACAATTTTCGGCCAAAATTATCTAGATGGATTCAACTGTGAATTGAGAAAATTAAAAAGATTTAAGACCGAATTAGCAAAAGCACAATAAATTTAGAACTTTTTGAATAATTTTCCCGTTTAACATGTGGTTGTATAGACATCTCTATTCATTGAAAGGAGAGAGATCAAGTTCTTGAATATTCAAACAACTTACACTTGGCTACATTCAATGGTTGAAATTGTTTATCTCGATTTGTATTTGTCTTGGATTCAATGGGCGAATAGCACATGAACCCTATCTTACTTGAATACATTAATATCATCCTAGTTTCATTCAGGTTAAGTGAACTATGTGATGGCAATTTCACGATATCGATTCAAAGAGATCAACGAGCAAGCCAATGATTGAGAATTTACGTCACGAGAAGTATGAAGTCTCAAGTTTGATATTCCGACCTCATGTACTCTACTTCAAGCAAGGCCACCAAGGAAAATGCCCCCGGAAGAATCTCTTTGGCCCCTTTAAATGTCTGAAAAGGGGAAATGATGTTTAAAATGTTTGACCGTCAATTTTCCATCGGGGCCTTTTACTAGTAAGTGGTAGGGGGGTGGATAGGCCAAATCAACTAGCAAAGGAAAATCCTAAAGATTATGAGCCAGTGTAACCTGAAGGCCAGCCCGGCCCATTAATCCATCATTCGAAAGCCCTATTGATGAGGAGTTGTACCATTTTCTTCTAGTCGAGCGTATTGATCACTCGCGGTGGCCTGTTCTTATCAAGTTCCATTGCATGTCTCGGCCAAGTGTTTCACTATCTAGGCCCTCCTCGGCATCCGTATTTATGCACATTTCAGGTGAGTTGCATCGGTATCAATCTCATAATTTCATTTTAGAGATCAAAAGGGGACAAGGTCATAATTTGTCATCTGATGTGTAAAAGTAATACGATCTTTTCTTTTCTCCAAGGAAAGAAGAAATGCTTGAATCAATTAAATTTAGTTAGTAGATGACGAGGCTTAACTATATTTTACTTAGTTGATGCTATGATAAGATATTGATCACTCAGCGCATGCTCACTAGTAACAAAATGATTAAATCTACTCGATAATGATCATCTCAAGTTCTCCATATGAGTGTCCAAAATTTGCAGTTTCCTTCTATACTTTGATCCATTCGAATTCATGTCACTTCTTTCGCTGGCTGTCTTTGGTGTCATTTTCTCACGTATAATCAAATCGAAGTTAGACAAGAAAACAATCTGAAATATAAAGAGTTCATCCTGTCAACCCAAAAGACTAGACTAAGATTTAGAATTTATATGGGCTTTTCTAAAGCTCACAGAGAGGAGTGGGCCATCGATTGATGAGAACCGAATCCCGAACACAAAATGCCAAAGCTTCCTGAACCTTGGATCCTTCATTCACACCTTTACCCTTGCTTACACCTTCTTCATATAACCACATTCATGATAACATTCAAAACCTAAGATGGACAATTTGACTTTATAAAGTCATCTACTTGCATTAGCAAAATCAGAAAATATATTTACAAAAGTTGGGAGTCCAAATCCATTCACAAAGCTTCTGCAACTGTTCTCAGTGCCAACAGTCAGTAAGTGTTGCACTCAAGAACATGAAAATCGCTGCGCGGCATTTCCTCGTACTTATAATTTCTGAGGAATGGGGCAGCATCTAACTTGTGTGGGAATTTCTTTTGAACGTCATAATGCGGATCGCTACATTTGAGCAGCATTTGCACTACCTCCTTCATTGTAGGCCTCGTGGAAGGCAGCTTGGCAGTGCAAAAGATTCCCAGCTTAAAGACATTGTTTATCTGATCTAGGTACGAGTTGTCCCTGATCTCCTCATCTATCACATCAGATATCGGCTTGCCATGACCAAAGTGAAACCATGCCCAATCAGCGAGGCCCATGTCTTCGTTCCCCTCGCAAGCCTCCCTTCCGGTGGTCAGTTCCAAGAGAACGACCCCGAAACTATAAACATCGATCTTCTCATTAACTCTTTTCGTATGATTATACTCTGTTGTTCAACAAAAAAAACGCAAGACAAAACTAAATTTTCTTGCCGGTAGGATATGAGGAATGCGGAATCGCATAGCTGAAATGAACTCATGACGAGAGAATAGACAAACCTGGGGCCAGGTAGCCGAAAGTACCGTCAACACTAGACACAGTAGTAACTACTCCGTGCAACATCCTTGCAAGGCCGAAGTCAGCAATTTTTGCGTTGAACGATGAGTCAAAGAGAATGTTGCTCGATTTCACGTCTCGGTGGATGATGGGCCGTGAATAATAATCATGATGCATATAGCAAAGTCCTTTAGCTGCTCCGAGCGCAATTTGCAACCTTCTGGGCCAGTCCAAGATCATATCGTTGGCGACACCCGAGATGGGCAACAATCTTTTCTTCTTGTGAAGCCAACGGTCCAAGCTGCTATTTTTCATGTATTCGTACACCAGGAGTTTCTTGTCCTCGCAAGAAATACAGCACAACAATTTGATAATGTGCAGATGCTTGATGTTCCCAAGTATCTCCGCTTCTGCTACGAATTGCTTCTCCAGCTTCTTATCTAATTTTCGGTTATTCAAAATCATTTTCACAGCTACGGCGCCAACAGAAGGATTCACATTAATGCGATATACATTTCCTGATCCACCACTTCCAATCACATTATCCTGCTTCAATCCCAACAGAATATCCGATTCAGTAAAATTCAACGTTTGGAATTGAGTCATTTCCAGAGTTGAATTGAACAAGTCCCTATTCTTTCTGGGAGCTCTGATCTTGCACACCACTGTTGACAAAATGACCGACGCCCCTGCAATGGCTGAGATCACGATCAAGGCAAGATTCTTCTTGCTCAATCTACGGGATTGGGAATTACAGATATTGAGCCTCATGAACGAGTTGGATGCACAGAGGCTGGGATTGTTTAGGAAACTGGCGTCATACTTGGCGTTTTCCAACTCCTCCGGGATTCGTCCACTGAGGCGATTGGAGGATAAATTCAGAAGGTTCAGCTTCAGCAGGCCGATTTCAGGAGGAACAGAGCCGGACAGTTCGTTTTCAGACAGGTCCAACTGCGTGAGTACCGGTAGAAGACCGATTTCCCTTGGAACGGGTCCTGATAATCGATTGTGACTAAGATTAAGAAAGTTCAAGGATTTCCACGAAACGACATTTGTGGGAAGATTCCCGGAGAGCTCGTTCTGACCAAGCAAAAGCACCCTCAGAAAGGGAAGCTCGGTCAATTCAGTCGGAACCGTGCTACTGAGGAAGTTAGTACTGGCATCTAACACCTCCAAGTTCCTCCACGAAGACACCGAGCTAGGAATCTTGTCGAAGAATCTGTTGTCACTTATATCAATCCAAGTGAGGTTCGGGGACAGCTCCATGGGAAGCTCACCAGTTAATTCATTACCACTCAAGATCAAAATCGTCAAGTTCGGCGATGTCCAGAGTCCTCCAGGCACATTGCCGGTGAATCCATTGTTGTTCAATCTAACGTCGGCCAAAGAACTGCAACTTCCAAGTGACTCCGGCAACTCCCCGCCGAGATTGTTGTCCATAGCCGCCAACCCAAACAGCATGCCGCCATGGCACAGTTGTTTTGGCAGCGCGGCGGTCAAGTTGTTGAAGGCCACTTCAAATCTTCCAAGTGCGGAAAACTTGCCGAAGTCTGGGGGGATTGTGCCGGACAAATTGTTGTGGGACAAAATGACGTCAGACAAAGCGGGAAGACGGCTAATGCCTTCTGGGATTCCGCCGGAAAATTGATTGTGCTCTAAATTTAACCTTGTTAGTTTCTTGAGGTTCCCGAAATCTTCAGGTATGTTCCCCGTCAAATTATTATTTGATAGATCGATCGCACTCAGGTTCACCAAGCTCACGGGCTGAGGGATCGACCGGGACCCATTGGTTGTGTACTCGTCGTACCTCTCGCTCAAATTCCTCGGAGCGAAAATGTTGCCGGGGATCTCTCCGGTCAACAGATTCATCCCCAAATCCAAGTGCTCGAGACCCTCCATGTCGCCGACCGTCTCCGGGATTTTGCCAAACAGGTTCGTCTGTGCCATCGAGAAGAGCCGCAGCTTCTTTAGGGCGGTGAAGTTCTGCGGTAGCTGCGACGGCACGAATTTGCCGTTGAACTCGAGCCTCAGTTCTTCAAGATCGGAGAGGCTAAAAATCTCGAGGGTAAGTGCCGTTGTACTCGGACTGGTAAAGGTGAAGGATCCTCAGCCTCAGCAGCCTCGAGATCGACGCCGGGACATCGAACGAGAAGCTGTTGGCGGCGAGAATCAGGACCTGAAGATTGGCCATGCGGTCGATATCGGATGGAATAGGACCTTCGAAGTAATTCTGGGACAGGTCCAGGTACACGAGCTTGGAACAGTTATAGAGAACTGTTGGAAAATCTCCGGGAATTTTGTTGCTGGAGACGTTGAGCTTGGTCAGGTTCTTGAGGTCGCAGATGAATGGGGGGATCGAATAATTGATGTTCAGGTTGACAAGATTGAGCTCGGTGATCGAGCCGCCTTGGCAGGTGACCTCGGCCCATGTGCAGTGGGAGGATGAATTGGAGGCGACCCAGTGGGAAAGGGAAGATGGGTCTTGCCAGGATTGCCTCAGATTTAACAGGACTTGCTGTTCTTGATCTTGGATTTGAGACTCTGCAACATGGGAGGGGAAGCAGAGGAAGACGAGACAGGGGATGTAGAAGAAGAAGAAGAGGAAGGAGTGACTATGGGGAGGCGACGATTTTTGTCTCGTCATAATTGGGGGGGGTGGTCGAGTCTTTTTTTCTGGTTAGAGAGAGACTCTCCAGTGTTGGAGCTAGAGATCTCGATCAGCTCGTCACATAAAGCAAAACGTGTTAGTTTGCTTTTGCTTCTTGCTCGGCTGGACCCCCATGGCTTTTAACCTCGTTTCAAAGTCCTAAAATTTGCCAAAATCCTAAGATTATGGTGTGAATGAATTTGTTCCATTTTTTTTTCCATTCCATTTTGCTCCACTCGTGACTCCAACGAAAGAGGGAAAAGTCAAAGAGCCAACGAAATTCGATTCATCTTTCTAGGAATATGTTAAACTAGTTAACCGTACCTCCGATTTCCCCGACCCAAAAAGAAAGAAAACATACCTTTGATTCCTATAATATGTGATACGTAGCAATTGATTTAGTCAAGCCTGTCATTATCTACACTCCCCGAGCAATGGAGACGTGACAGATTTGAGGGGAAGAAAAGGCCGGTCTCTTCGTGTACAATTTACTGTACCGTTACCAAAATCAGGTACTTTTTCTCTTTTCTTGTCCGCCATATGTCAAGACGACGGTGTAATGTTTAGTATATGATGGTATAATCCCTTATATTTGATAGCCAAGCATTAGAATATCTCGATTTAAAAAATTGGCACTCTTACCAGAAAAACTAGCGAATATTACGTTTTTAGGCCAAAAATAAGCATAAGTACACTTTTTATATTCGCAAATTTTCTTCAGGTTGATTTCAGTATTTATGAACAATCAAATTGACAAGTGATTTAAGCTCAAATTGACGAGTGTCGGTGTACATTTTACTAATCCATGAGACAATAGACCTTCCCTGCTTGGTTATTTAAAGTGATCCTTATCATAAGAAATAGTATATTAATAGTAATTCAACTCCTTCGTCACGTGATCTCATCTGAAACTCTTTTGCAATTTTTTTTTTCCTTTCAAATTTAGATTCTGAATATAAACCATCTGTGGAAATACTCATCAGTCTAAAAAAAATTAATTTACTCATTAACTCTATGTAAAAATCTTTGTTTACTTAAATAGTAAAGTTCTTTTGCAACAAATGAAATTAGGATTCCATGTATCCTAGCTAGCACAAATTTTTCTTTCCTCTCTAATCAACTAGATGTATATCATTCAGTTGAATTTTCACAAAGTCGTCCGACATTTAGATTTCTTAAGACATTCAAGGGAAATTATAAGAACCCTATACCAAATCCCATCGGAAAATCCAAGTTTTTGTGCAGTAATTGATTTTATCCATCTTATCGATTTTGTTATGTTGTCTCTCCCTAAGCACAAAGCGTGTAACCTCGGTCACCTATGGAGACAGGCATGCCACCAACCCTGCAGAAACCATCACAGAAGGGGAGTAGGTGACCGATTGCCCGCCCTCCACATGAAATTCAGGGGAACATTCGAAGCCCACCAACGTTGAACGTTGACCGGACAGTTTTTCCGTCGGAGTAGGTTGGAAAAAAGGAAAGCAACCAATTTGCTGGATGATTTCGGTATCTCGCGCTTTGAATTAGATTTAACTTTCAACCGTGATTTAGCGAGGGCTTTCTAGATAATCAAATTGGGATTCTACAAATGGACATTCTTAAAAGTTAGGTGAAGGATTGGAGGAATTTTCTGTATGTTATTTATAAGATTTATGATATTTTTATCTAATATAACATTTACAAATAGAGAGAGATACACCACAATTTTGAGAGATGCAGAAAATCAACGAAAATATTCTAACCATGTCTAATATAAGAAGATATTCTAGAGAACTATTCTAATTATCTCTAACGCCTAAGATTTGGCTTCCTATGATTAAGTATTGCTATGAGATTTACACATGCATGAATGTCAATGTTTTTCAAGCCGCGAAGTTCTAATTCCGTCTCTAACTCAAAGTGGCTCACTTTTGGCAATGGATTTGTGGAGCCAAAATGAATGTTGATCGAAAAAGAAAATAAAAGATAAATAAACCACATATTATGAAATTTCATGAATGAGATGTAATTGAGATTTGAAAATTTGTGTATCTTAATATAAGAAGTTTTAATACTTCCATTTTGACTATTATTTTAAGAGAAATGATTGGATGACAGTATTTAATCTACTATGAGAATAATAATTTGTTTTGGATCACAAAAAATTAAATAACAAAAAAAAATAAGTTGTTGACAACGAAGCACCGACACTCTCCAAGAGCCTTCATGTGGTGTCGAACACTTTGACACTCTAGCTAAGTGCTCTCTAACACTCGGTCAACACGTGTCAGAAAATTCAACACCTTGTCAACTTTCTTGACACTCTCCAACACTCGAGTCGAAATTGACATACGAGTTTTAACACGTAATTCGATATCGAGGTCAATTTTAAAAATTCAATAAATGAGATGTTTTCTCCTCTTTCAACATATCTAACATATGAGTCCAGAATATAGATCGCTTGTTTTTTCTCCAAGTTTTATGAATTATTGAAATATAATTGAATTTGTCAAATTGAAACAATGAATGATATTAATAAATGACGGATTAATGTTTTTAGTGTATATTCATTCTAGGCTTTTTTAATTATTTATTTATGAATTTGATTCAAATTAATTTGATTGAAATAATCATAAAAATGATAATTTATTATGTATATATAAAAATATATATTTAATATACAACGTCTTTCGCGTGTCGAAATTCTCTATTTTTTTTGAGAACGACTTTGTTAGAGTGTCGTGTCGTGTCGTGTCGCGTGTCGCGTGTCACGCGTGTCGATATTGATCTTCTTAGGGTGTTGCAAGCTTTACTCTTTTAAGAATTTATTATTCAAAACAAGTCATTATTCACACAATAGCCTAAAGATTCCTATGCCAATAAAACTCTTATGTTAACTCAAGCCAAAAAAAAAAAAAGGCGCTGTTGTTTAGATTGGCGTATGGTGCTCGTAGCAGTTGCAGCCCCCTAACGTTTGTTTCCCGCATTCTGCAATATAACAGCATTATAAACAAATGGGTCTTTGGTGGTCCTGCGCATGTGCACATTTTTCACCGTCTGAGCCGGAAAAAAACTTGGTTCCATCGAGTCCCCGTGATCGGGCTAAACCAATCCTCATTTCTTGTTCTAGCATATGAGCCGGAGGACGCTTTTTGCTTTTTTTTGTTCTTTTCCATTTCGCTCCACTAATGTCTCATCTCAGTCAACAGACGACAGAGGGCAGGGTCAAAGAGTCGCATCTGAACATCGCTTTGGAATACACTTCAAAAAGCACCCAGATTCCTTTGACTCCCTAGGGTTTTATAGCTGACAAAAGCTGGCAAAATCAGATTTTCTAGATCAGTTCGACCGAAAGCGAGAAAACAACAAGTTCGTTCCTCCATAGAAGGCAAAAACGTTGCTAGGTTCACATGTTCCTCCTTTCAACATCACCATAAGCAGAACTACAAGGGGAGAAGAATATGCATGTTGTGAGTTGGGGCAAGGATCGAAATTTGACGGACTTCATAAGAATCCCTATACCAAATCTCATTGGAAAACCCATTTGTGCTATAATTGACTTCATCTATTGCATCAAATCGTAAATAGAGTCTATACAATATTCTCTTATCTCTCGCTTTGAGCACAAGTTTATAACCCCGATCACCTATGGAAATAGGTATGTCACTACCGTTGACGAAATTTAGGGGAATAACTAGAAGTCCTCCAGCGTTGAATGTTGACCACACACTTTTTTTTTTTTTGGAGTAGGATGGAAAAAAAGAAAGCAAGCCAGATACTGGTTCATTTCAGTTTGATTGCACCATCTCACGCTTTGAATTCAATATAGCTTTCAAGGATGATTTGTAGGATGTGAACTTTCCAAATAATCAACCGAATGGGATCGATTTAAACGTAATTATTCATCGCCTACTCTTAAAAATTTTAATTTAAGATAAAACGTGTCGGTATGGTAAGCTTGACTTTCTAAAAGGATGGTAAGATGCATGGATTAGGACAACTCCCGTGATGAGGTCTTACGTTGAAATTAATTTCGATTAGAAATTCTTAAGAATTGTTTTCTCACGGTAAATTACGTCACCTACTCGGACTGGGTCACTTTTTAAGTACGATTTTTGTGGGCTTTTGCCTGGTCCCTTTCTTTCGGTTGGGAACAAAGAATTGAGAAAATGCTGCCAAAGCGAGAAAGATGGCGGGAAACTTTGACTTTGGTTGCCCCTCCCTTCGCGCTCTGGTGTAGATTGGCTAGCCACCATTTTGTACTTTGTGTTCTTCCCAGACAATCAATTAATCAGGAATAAATTCTAATTTTAAATCTAAGATAAGCGAGTTGGTTTTATAAAATTTCGGAATGAAATGTATCAAATTGATTTCACGATAAAGTAAGATAGTTTACATCGAGAATTTTTAAAATTATGGGTGAAAATTGAGAACTATTGATTACTCTTTACAAAGAGTTATACGTAACACGCAAAATCCCATTCATCCATGGAGTTATGATTAGGTATTTGACACTTTTACTATTTGTTGTTGGTAGCGGAAATTAGAAAATAAGACAACAACATGTAAGTCAGTCTAACGAAATGTGGCTAATCTATCGGCGATCCCGTTATATGATGCCGCAAGAACTTCAACCACACATACACTCGACAAGTAGCAATGATTTAGTAATGTCTAATGAAAGTCTCTTTTCAGTCAAGTTCAACCGTATGTCATATTAATATCACCATTTGAATGATGAGATTTCGCATTAACATGATAGTCTAAAGTATTGGAAGTTACACGCTTCAAAAACTTGGGGCAAACACATATATCCAATCCGAAACACACCTGCTTCTAAACAATGTAGAAAAAGATGATTCCTAGCCCTCCGAATGGAATTTTTTTAAAAAAGTAAGGTGAATGATATGAAACATAACTTGCTAAAAAGAAGGTAAGAGAAAAAATTCATCAAAGCAGAGAACTGTTTTAACCGAGTAAGACCTAACATCCACGACATGACTTACTATGTTTTGGTTATGTAATGACATTAGCTGAGGGTGGTAGTGAGATATTTACAAATATCTTGAAATTGCTTTCTTGTGATTAGGTTTTGCATTGAAATTATTTGAGATTGAAGATTCTTAAAAATTGCTTTCTTATGATTAAGTCTTGCTATGACATTTATCCTGGGATGCTGATGTTTTCCAAGGCTTGAAGTTCAAATTCTTTTTCGGGTTAAAGACCATTGAATATCTCAAATCCATACCTCATGATACATTCACCTCAAACTAATTTTTGTCCCACAAAAAAGTCCTTAAGTAGGACCTCCATGCTACATCCACTCCAAACTAACTGTTGTCTCATGAAAAATCCCAAATCAATACCCTTAACCTAAATCCACATTCCGTTAAAATGCATATATGTCAACACGTATAGATTTCTACATCAATTCTATCATTTTCCACATCGGATCTGTTGTACAATTGTCTGTCATGTGTGATTCGTCCTACAGTCATCTGCCACATGTGTCAACTCGCATGCATTTTAACGGGATTATTGAGCTGAATATTAAACGATGGTAGATTTGGGTCAAGGTAACTCAAGCAGAAAAAACAAGTCTTTGTTCGTTAGTCTTTATGAAAAAGAAGTCTTTCTTGTTTAGATTAACGTGTTTTTGTAGTTGTTGCAAGCCCCTAACTTTTCTTACGTTCCCCATAGATTGGCCAGACAACGACCTGAATGAATCTGATTGATTCCCGCTGGTCCTGGTGCTTTTTCGTTATGTCCGAGTCAAATGGCCAACTTTTGAATCTTCTCTATGCCCTCCTATTCTCCAATATCACAGCTTATGATTAGTTTCGTGATGTTCACCTTCTGGATGATGTGCAAATTGGTCTTTAGTGGAGCTGAGTGGGTATGCAAATTTTGCACGGTGCGTCTCTGAACTTGAATTAATAAAAAGACAAAATTAAACATTTTCATATAGTCCAGAGTATTGGAATAAAAAATTGTCCATTAAAGACCGGTTCCACAAAATGGGAACCAAGAACCGACCATCGATTTCATGAACCCACTCAGGAATTGGACTACTGGTCCCTTCTGGTTCTCGAGTGAGTACATAGAACTAGTATACGTATAAATACTATCTATATATCGCCTCAAAATCTGCTTTTAGAAGTTGAGGTTGTTTCGAGTAAATAAAACAGGGGCAAAATTTGCATCAGTTCAAAGATCAGAATCTGATCTTTCATCCACATACACCACACCGTCGGTGACATTACATCCACACAATAGAAAATTTGCAGTAGTTCAAAGTGTCTCTCTCCTACCAAAAATATCACACACCAGAGCCTCTCTCCGAGAGAGGCCACATTGTCGGTATTACATCCGCACACATCCAAAAATGCTGCAAATTTTCAGCAGTTCAAAGTGTCGTTCTATATCCTCTTCATCAGATAACACAACGGGGCAGTCGCCCCACCAGCATTTTCAATACTTCATAGTTACTTCATAATTAAGTAAAATGGTTTTTACTGAGAATTTTGCAAATCATTTCATTGTTGGTTGGTTTTGGGGGCGAGTACATAGATATCCAAACCACCCGTGAAGCAAAATAAAAATGGTGTAGAAAGAGATGATTCCCGGGCTAACAAATTGACAATTTTTAAAAGTTAGGTGAACGATATCAAGCTTGACTTTTTAAATAAGATGGTAAGATGCATGAATAAAGACACTAGAATGAAATTAGATTAGAGATTCTTAATGGTCAAAATAATGCACAAAATTTAATTTTGAGGAATTTTTTGTATATTATTTATAGGCTTTATGAGATATTTATCTAACATAACATATATCAATCAAAATATGCACAAATAGAGAAAGACACACGCACAATCTTAAGAGATACAAAAAAAAAAACCAATGGAAATATTATAATCATCTCTAATATAGGAAAATATCCTAGAGAACTATCCTAATTATCTCTAATGCTTAAGATTTGGCTTCCTACAATTAAATATTGCTGTAAAATTAGCGCATGCATAGTTATCAATGTTTTCCAAGCTGCGAAGTTCTAATTCCGTGGAAATGGGTTCACAAAGCCAAAAGGAATGTTGATATAAAAAGGAAATAAAAGAAAAATAAACCAAAAATTAAAAAAATTTTCACGAGAAGAAATTGAGATACAAAAATTTGTGTATCGTAATATAATTAAGTACTAAGACTTTTGCTTTGACAATTATTTTAACTCAAGCCAAAAAGACAGTCTTTTGTTGTTTAGATTGCGTATGGTGGTTTTAGCCTAGCCGTTGCAGCCCACTAACGTTTCCCACATCGGCAAGACAACGACCTGACAGCGACAATTCAAACGTTCTAGCTGGGAAAGGAAGATAAAACCTGGTTCATATCGAGCCTCGACGTGATTGAACTAAACCCAATCCTCATTGCTAGGTCCAGCACATGTGATTGATGGTCCTAATTAGCCCGATGCATGAAAGAAATTCATCTCAGACCATATCAGACGCTTTGCTTCTATGCTTTGAAACTTACTAGTCCAATAGTAGAAGTTATCGACGCAAAGTTTCCAACACTTCTAGGATTTTGCCAATGCGTATTATATAAGTTATTACCATCGACATGCCTAGACATGCTTAGTTAAACATGTAAATGTGTTACTGCTGTCATACAGCACATATAAATGCATTTTGAGATATTAATATATGACAAATAATGAGTATCTAGTATGTGCTGAAGCAGAAAGACCCGATGATAATAAAAACAAAAAAGCACCTACTACTCGCACACAGTATCAACTAATGTGATAGAGCCTCACAATGGTGGTCTTCTACTGGTCAAGATAGTTTGGAATTCTACTGTCCAATCGCAGTAAAGTCATAGAGAACAAAAAACCAAGTAGAAAAAACTTTTCATGAAAGTACATTAAGTTCTAAAATTTTCGAAAAATGCAATAAATAAAATGATTCGATTTATTAATTCGATAAATTTTATAACTTTATTGCATTTTTTGAAAATTTTAAAATTCAATTGCACATTCATGACAAGTTTTAGAATTAATTGTATTTTTTGAAAGTTTTAATACTTATTCGACTTTCATGACAAGTTTTAGTATACTTACTCCTAAAAATTATGTTGTGATTGATTTTGTCCATGCTTATAAATTAAGTGGAGGCGATATCTTCCCAGTACATGCGGGTCTCTCGTTTGGCCATTATCATTATTTATGAGAGTTCGAGATTACCGCTCGGTCCCACACCTTTGAGGAAATTGAGGGCGGAGAACTAGAATACACCCCCCCCCCCCCCCCCCATGTTGACCGTCGACCGGGGACATCGTTTTGGCGTAGGTGGAAAAATGATTGGAACTTGTAACGCAAGGCAAAGCAAGCAAAATGCTGGATGATATCGGTTTAATTTCGCTTATCTGGCGCTTTGAAGATTTATCTTTCAAACGTGATTTGTAGGATGTGGGCTTTTCAGATAATCATCTAATTGGGATTGATTTAAATATAATCATTCATCCCGCACTCTTAAGTTTCTAATTTCAGATAAACGAGTCGGGTTTTAAAGTTCTTTTGAATAGAAATCATAGTTATATCGTAATTAAATAAAATGATTTTTACTGAAAATTTTGCAAATCAATTCATTGGTGGGTTGTTTTTTTCTGGTGGTGGGGGGTGGGGGGGAGTACGGGAATCCGATCCAAACCCCATGTGAAGCAAAGACAATCGTGTAGAAAGGGATGATGATCCCGGGACATACAAATGCACATTCTTGTAAATGACATGAAGCTCGACTCTCTGAAGATAAGGTAGCCATGCTGGTTAGGACTTCCATTCTTTCTTTTTTCTCTCGACAGTTTGGACTTGGATTCGTGCACCTCTCCACACGGCAAAAAGTCGCCATCTGGTGGGGCCCAAAATCTCCACTAAAGATACACGGCCCCACCTGAGTCCCATATGATAAAAGTTGCTTTACAACTAGGCCTCGTCTGTTCAAAAAAAAAAAAAACTAGGCCTCGAAAGATTCCAAAAAGACTAATTTTGCCATATATATTTCTTTTAATGAAATTACTCTGTCGTGCACTATTAAGATTGGTCCAAACCTTCGCGGCGGAAGTCAACAGATGTCCTTGACGTTTCTTTCCTTTGATCTTTGGCTAAAGATAATCTGTTCCAAGTTTTTCTAAAGTTCTCTTCGATTTGTCAATAGAATTTTCTCCTCTTTTGATGCAATGCTTGACCGCCATTTTCCAAATTGGACCACGAAGTTTTAACCCCCACGTCATGATCATGACCACCTCAAATCCAGCGCCATGACGTGTATAGTTCGTATTTCAGATCTATACTTTGATTGGATTCATGAAATCTTATAGTTAGATTGCGCCAAATTATGATCAATTAAAATAGAAGCTCTCATAGGCCAAGAGAATATCCATTTAGAGGGTCTATGCTTTGGTTCTTAGGAGGAACATTTGACTGAGCTGGGCTAGAAAAGTTATCTTTCCTAGAAAGAGTTTGGGATTTGCAGTTTTAGTTAGAAACGAACGAAAAAGCTTAAGCATATGTATTATGAAGTTTGCAGGAATGGAGACTGCTGATGAATAAACTGTAAAAAATTGACGTGGTTGGTAAATTGTTTCCAAATGAAAAATAGTGCTTTAATATGTTAAAGGTGATAATGCACTTAAAGTAAATGTGTTCATAGCTTTGCTTAATAGTCTCGCAATAGTGCCTTAACATGGCCCAATTAGCTGCCTAAGTTCACCATACAATAGAAATTGTTTTGCACTATCCATCGTAAGTAGATGTTCTTAATTCATGAACGCTCTTCTCCTTTCTTGCTTCAAGTCCGTGGTACAGGTTAGATGGTTGTTTTTAAAATTGCTCGAACATTTCTTTTTCCCATTTTTGCAAATAAGGTGCACCAGAGGAATTAAAAAGGGTTTGGATCTAATCAAATTAGGGCTCCATAAACATCTTTAAAATCGTCGACAAATTACACTTAAAAAGATTCGATAGTTGAAGCTGCTCATGCTGATTTGCATTTTTGGCAATTTGCCATGATGATTTTATAAGCTTGAGTGAACCACGCACCGACGATTTGACCGTATTGCTTCGAGAAAGATTAACAAGCAAGCCGGTGGTCCACAAATTAAAATGTTCGATTCTCGGCACGCACAGTCTACTTCGGGTGGGGCCACCAAGGAAAGTAGTCCTAAAAAAAATATTTGAGCCCCCTTACCCACGTGTCAACCTGATATCTCTTGGTCAAGCGGGGCCACCAAGGAAAGGAGAAAATATTAGGTGGGCCGCGCGCTCCACGTCACCGTGCACCCTCTCAATCAGGATGCGACACGTGTCGCCACGTGGCTTCACTGAAGCCGGGTCCCGCTTTTGTTTTTAGCCAAATTTTTGCCTTTCTCATTCTCTCTCTTCATTAATGGCCACGTCATTCTCCCACCCTTCGCATTTGAAGTGCCCTTTCTCTTCTGTCTTCTCCCGCACGAAGTTTCTCTCTCACAAAAATCGCTCGATCGCATCCAGCACGATGCTTCCACGGCCTCCGGCACAACGCCTCCGCTATCCTCGAGACACTCCCTTAGGCTGCACAAAGGGTCAACTAAAGGGTCAGCTAGAAAATGATTAATTTTGTTACAAAGAACTAAAAGCAAAGAAAAGAGAACTACATGAGCCAACAAAATTGTCCAACATGAGGTCCATACACCCTATCGAATTCATAATCTTTCTTAGGATTGGTACTGGTCTCATCACCAGTGTCGACACGGATAGTAAGATCATCAGGGAATTCTACAGCAGAGGGACCTTCATCTTCAAATAATGGTCTCGAATGACAGAGTACCTTTATGTTCCCTGAAACTGAAAGCATCTTCAAATCATCATAGGAAAGAAAAATACCCATAAATTTCTGACCGAAAAACTTCGTACAGCCTCAAAAAGGGAGGACTGGAAATTGAAGAGAATAGCTGTTGAAACAAATTATTACAGTAAGAGAAGAGAGCACACAAAGAACAGAGGAATTCCCTATCTTGATCAATTTATGTGCTTCCATTAGAGAGTAACCAATTGAACTATAGTCCCTCAGCAACTAACTAACATAGCCCAACTTCTAAACCAAACAGTTAATTAACGTGTATGCACCTCCTGCACTCATAGCCAACCAAATGGCTTGAAGATGATATGTCCTTCTCACTTAAACACTATTAGTATAACTTTGGTCGACCAATCTAGTGATTGGGCAATCAATGGTGAATTGATGATGTGAAATGAGTCCAAATGGAAATTATATCACAGGTGACTGGACTCTTGTCTGAAAATCATATTTCTTGGGAGTTCTTCCATTAGTTTAATCCAAGAGATTCTATGTAACCATCAATCAAAGTATCAGACTGATCCTAACGGAGGAGGAAGAAGATACACAGAGTAAAAAATCATTTCCGTTCTTGATATCTAGTCTCCATTTACAGATTAACGAATCTATGAGGCATAATCAGTTCTGAACTAACAAATAGCTCATTTTTTCAGACTAACAATGATCAGAAAAATGCATCACAAACTCGCAGCTGTTATCTCAAGTTAATCTGCACTTCATCGCTAAAACTCTATCAGTCATATTCCAACTCGATCTTACTCGTTAAACTCAAGTTTTGTCCTCCTACTACACACTGCAAAATTGCCATACAAGCAAGCTATCTCTACCCATCCATCCGACAGGAACATCATCCCGAAAATGAATTGCAATTCAAACTAGAAATTTTCTGAATTATCAGCTCATGTATCCAAGTACTTCCGCTCCACGTGCTTCGTGTGTAAAGTGGGAGAACTCAATTAAGAAACCAAAGACTAACCTTTGGATGTCAACAACTCATTGAATAACTTCCTCTTCTCACTGACGAGCGGTGCTATCCTAGCCTCACTTTCAAGGGCGACTTGATCAGACACAAAGCATAGAACCTATCAAAAACCGAAATGAGAAACCAAACGTGCATCGAGGCACAACAGACACCGCACCGCCTCACCTAGTTTCCGCGTCTTGTCGGCGAGAACGCCGAGGTAGCACGTGACTCGATCAAGCTTCGCGTTGGAATACTCCTGCAGTTCGCTCACCTCTTGTCTCAGCTCCAAGTAATCCTCCCTCGCAAGCTGCATCCGGAAATCGCTCTTCTCAAAGCTCGGCAACAGAGAAGGAATTGACCGAAGCAAGAAGCAAAAATTCGAAATAGGCAAATCCCCCAACTCAATTGGGAGCCAAAACAGAGCGCGAGACGATAGGAGCGTTTCGGAAAAACCTGGACATTGTCCATGAGCCGCTGGACCTTGGAGGCCAGCGGGAGCTGCGAGGGCGGCGAGGAGGCGGCGACGGCGGTGGCGGAGATCGCGTACCGCTCGACAAGGGGGGCGCTTGGCCGATGCTAGTCGTCGGCGTTGAAGGAGGCGGAGGTCGACGACGACTTCCACGGCTCAAAGCCACTCACCTCCCACTTCCACCGGTTGCTCCTTGGCTTCAACTAAAATTTTTTCAAAATGGCGCCTCTTTGTGTAGCCTAAGGGAGTGTCTCGAGGACAGCGGAGGCGTCGTGCCGGATGAGATTGAGCAATTTTTGTGAGAGAGAGACTTTGTGCGGGAGAAGACAGAAGAGAAAGGGCACTTCAAATGAAAAGGGTGGGAGAAGGACGTGGCCATTAATGAAGAGAGAAGGAGAAAGGCAAAAATTTGGCTAAAAACAAAAGCGGGACCTGGCTCCAGGTGGGGCCATGTGGCAACATGTGTCACATCCTGATTGGGAGGGCGCACGGTGATGTGGAGTGCCTGGCCCACCCAATATTTTTCCCAAGGAAAGTGCTCCCATAAAAATATTTGAGCCCCTTACCGACGTCAACTTGATACCCCTTGGTCGAGTGGGGCCACCAAGGAAAGTGCTCCTGGAAAAAAATACCAGAGCCCTATTACAGCCTGGGACCCCTCGGCGGGGTGGGGCCGCAATGAAAGTGCTCCTGGAAAAATATTTGAGCTCCTTTAATTTAAATGTTATTCTTTTCATTAGAACAAAAAAGTAGATTGCGTCTGATGTAACACCGAAGAGAAAATTATGATGCTTAAAATGTTGGGCCATCATCGTCAATCGGGGGACCGTCGCTTGTACAGTGGTAGTGGGCTTGATAAGCCCAACGATTTCTACGGAGCAGGATCCTAAAAAATCATGCGCCGGTGCATCCTGAAGGCTTGGTCCGTCCCATTAAGGATGCATTGGTTGGACTTTTGGGGAAAACTATTGGGGAAATACAAAGGACTTTAGGTTGAAGGGACTTTTCAGAATGCAAATTGTGTTTGTTAAATTACAATTTAAAAGTCTATTGTGAAGCACCTTGGAGCAAAATGGTGTTTGGAGGAATTATATTTACAAATGACTTTTGTGATAAAAAAATTATCAAAAAAAAAAAAAAAAAATTGATCGGCAATGGCAAGCGGCCGACGGTGATCGAAATCTGTCGCCAACGGCCGACATCTGACTCAAGCAGCCTCGGAGACAATTGGGGAGGGCTGCCCAGGGTTGAGCAACCCCTGAAGACCACCGGCGAGGACTGCCCAGGGTTGGGCAACCCCCCGCGAGGGTCGCCAGATGTTAGGCGACACCGCCGTGACCCAGATCTGGGGCGACGAGGTCGCGGGAGGACCTTGCCGCCCCCGGATATGGATCGCGGTGGGGTCGCGCGATCTCGCCGCCCCTGGATTTGGATCGCGGCAAGGTCACGCGACCTCCGGCGACCGCCACAACCTCCCCGACCCAAATCCGGGGGCGGCGGGGTCGCCGACCCAAACCTCGCCGCGACCCACAGCGATCACCGCGACCTAGACAGGGCGGCGGTCGCACCACTCCTTGGCGACAGTCGCCTGGGCCACCACGACCATGCCGAGCTGTCAGCTGCTGCTCATAGCTTCGAGCAACATATCGGCCAACCTCAATGGAGAAGAAGATGAACAGTACAATGACAAGGGCAAAACCGGAAAAATCAAGAGTAAATGAGGATAATTTTTGAAGAAAATAAAAAAGTGAACAATGCCTCTTGTATGCCAAGAAAACTGAAAGCCCAAGGCACCCTCACACCTTGCGGCTTTCAGCCTTGAGAATGCCAACTTTGGCCTAATGGGAATTTCAAAGTTGTTCCCAAACACCCTAACTTTAGCCTAAGTATCCTTAGAAGCCCAAAAATCATTCGCAAAGCCAATTCCAAATGCACCCTAAGTCCTCATCTTACCATCAGTTGAAGGCCCTATTGATGAGTTGTTGAACCATTTTTTTTTTTATTCGAGTGGATTTTTTAACCCTTTCGACTGACTTTCATTGAATTCAATTTCATGTCTCGACCTGAAGTTTCGCTACATATGCCCTCCTCAGCATCCAGTCGCCTGACCCGCTTGCTCACATGCATCCCACATGAGCTGCATCGGCGTAAACCTCTCGTAATTTCTTCTCAAGAGATCGCGAGTCAAAAGGTCGTATGATTTATTGTCTGATGCGAGGAAGCAATTCGATTTGCTTCTTTCCTTCAAGGGATAAAGAAATGCACCAGTCATGAGTTCCATTTAGTTTGATGATGACTGACACTTGGCTAGATCTTACCTAGTTGCATCATCTCACGTCTTTCACTCACTGTCCCCCCGCACATATTCTCAAATCGGAGTTTAATATTTAGAACTGATACGGGCTTTTTCCTAAGCCCGCAGAGAGGAGTGGTGGCACACGGACTGACGAGAAGAGATAAAGCCTGTTCGGCTGGAGGTTCGACAGAGGAGATGGATCGATTCCTTGAACAGTGGACCAAAAGGGACCTTTTCGCACCGCACGCAAATCATTCCGACTGAATAGAACCTGGTAAAAATTTTCCAGTGCTCGGTCGGGACAGAAAGTAGACTCAGGACACAATCCTAAATAGGCTAAAGAACAGCTCACAAGTCGCAACGTAGGAAGATGTTCTCGTTTTTTTATTTGTTTTGGTTAATGCGAATTGTGGGGATTATCCATCTCGCGGGAGACGGAGTTTACGAAACCAAGCAAATCACCCGCCCGGGATGCTTCTGCTGTCTCAGCCCAATTGGGGCGGACCGGAGCTTGAAGAAAATGATAAATCATGAGATATGCCATGATCTACATTAGCTCACATTTCACATGAACAGTTAGATCAAATGAGATCTATATGAGACACATGTAATCTAAAGATTCATTGGAAATGGGTTATTATGAATAGAAAGTACCCAAAAATGTCAGAAAGGAAACAATTCGTCCAAGTTTGCCCGGTTTGTACTTTTTTGGGACCTAAAGGTCTAGGTCATGATTAACTCAATGTTGTCCTTTAATTGAATATTTTTATACGGTTTAAGTACTAAATCGAACATATACTAAAAGTATGAAGACCATATTAAACAAATTAAAAGTCCAAATGTGACATTGTACATTGAGTTAAAATTTAGGGACTGCATATAATAAATACAAGGAACACATTGCATATTAGACCAAAGTTCAAGAACCATTTATGTCATTATCCATTGAAAATAATGAGCTTTCATCAAAGAATGATGAGTCCTTGACAAATCAAGCGGAAGTCAAGGTTGGATGGCATGCCTAGGGAACCTTATCATAGCAAGCATATTATCTAGGAAATGTCGAATTATTTACATAACTAATTTTAGACTAAATCAGCCTACTTGGGTGGACTGAAGTCGTAAGAAATTGGAAAACCATTAGATACCCCCTATCTACGCTAACCCACACTCCAAATGAGCAATTATATCATGTGAGATCCACATAAAACAAGTCCGAGATACCTAGAGTGTCAAAACTTGGCACGAGGGGATATTTAAGTGCCAAAAGTTAGGAAAATGACACTTAAATGCCAAAATCGAAGCAAAATTGATCAGTTAAGTGTCAACGGCAAGAAAATCTAGCCAAATGCTAATGTAGCGATTTTCTAGTGAGTCAAGTGCAAAACGACGTCGATTTGCACACTAACGTGGCTAGACAAGTGCTACAATGATGTCATTTTGTTGCTGACGTGAGTAAATAGTTAATATAAAAATTAATTAAATTAAATTTAAAACCAAATTTTAAAAAATAAAATAAAATAATTTTTTAATAAAAAGAATGAGGTTTGGGCAGCAACTAAGGGTTGAGCCCTCGCGCCACCGCCTCCCCGCTGTCGTCGGGAAGGTGGGGGGAGGGTCGACCGGGTCGCCGAGCCCTAGCTAGGGCCGGTGACCCCGGTGACTAGCAAGGAGGGCCTACAAGCCCTCGCCCAAATCTCGAGGCGAGGGTCGCAACCCTCGCCCGGCCGAGCCAAGGGCCGCCACCCACCGGCCAGTGAGTGTCTGACGTCCAACGGTCGATGGTAGGGAGTCCAGAGGATGGGTGTCCGGCGACAAGTGGCAGGTGGGCATCAGGTAATAATGAGAATGAATGATAAAAATAGTTTTTATTTCTCACTTTTATTCTAAAAATGAAAAAAGCTAAAAAATTTAACTTCTTATTTTTATTCCAAATCTATTTTTGGAGGAAAAGTTTTATTTCAGAAATAGAAAAATAAATTGCGTTGCCAAATGGATTTCTATTCTAAACTTATTCTTGAGAATAGAAAAAAAAAAATAGATAAACATAATGGTTATCATGCGCGCCCTTGGTTAGTGGAAAATAGAACGAGACTAATGAGAATTTTTTGTTGTTGGATTTTGGATGTGGTTTGAAATAGTTTTATATATGTTTGATGGTAATTGTTAAGTTTAGTTGAGTTTTGAAATGTATAATTCTTTTGTGGATTATAAAAACTACGATGTTGTAATAACACGCCACTTCATTATAATATATAATTTTGATAGCACGTTGATGTTGGTTTCTATTCGAGACTACGTCCTTTGAGTAAGAGAACGGTTGTGTCATTCCCTTGTACTTGTAAGAGTCGGGCGTGTGACCCTCTTAGCATTGGTGACTTCGCTGGTGGCCCCGATAGGAGATGTGTGGAGTTTAAGCTCGGACGGATGGAGATGGCAGATGGGATTTTTTAAGAAAAAGGAACATGAGGCTGACATTGGAGAACATAACGTCAAGTTGGATAACTTCTCTATGGCCATTGAAAGGAATAACAACCGGTGTTAGCAGCCCGAGGGCGACCATGGAGCCGTTAATGTTGAGCACCATCAAGGCCCGTGAGATGATCATGCCAGTGTCAATAGGATTGATGGCTCGGGAGGCCTAGTCGTCATCAGCCGTTAGGGCGGCGATGTATGTGATGGAGGGAGAGAGGAATTGGAGGTTTTGTCCCTGCAGGGATGTAGGCCTCGAGCTGGGAGAAGCGAGTGCAGTTTTTTTTTTTTTTTTTTTTTTTGTCGGTAAGCGAGTGCAGTTGGCGTAAAGCTTTTTGGTGAACCTCTAGGATGCGCAGGTGAGAGAGAGGAGCGAGAGGAAGAGGAGAAAAGAGAGATGTCGCTGTTGTTGCAGAGAGTGAGTGGAGAGAGATACATTTTGTGCTTTCAAAAAGAGAAAGAGAATTTATAAAAAGTGAGACCCATTCGAACATATATGGCGATTAATCAATGAAGTTTTAGAATATGATTTGTTGAAAAGACAACGGCTCTCGGTGTGGGGTTGTCCATATAAACGCTGGATCGATACTTATTGAGGAGAATCTCATGATGTTAAATCAATACGTAGTCAAACTATCAATGACAACGACAATGATAGAGAATCAAGCTTTTACCAATCTCCAGTGGACTCTTTTCAAGAAATTGACTTCGTTTTGTTCGTTGTCCTATCATGAATCATCATATCCTCTTCTCTTGCAAAAAAAGCTCGGGGGCGACGGACTTGAGACAAAAAAAAAAAAAAAAAAAATCAATCGGCCACGAACGATTCGATGGCAAAGTGCGAGAGAGTCAAGAACTTGAAAGGATTTGAACCTAAATAAATCCTTTTATCTGGATTTTTATCCAAATCTCGAGATCACTTAAATATAAAATGTGAAATTTTTGTGATATCATTGTCAATTATTTTAAAAGTTTAAACTGTTAAATTAAAATGTTATTGATTCTGACATTTTCCCTTACGCTCATTAGGGTTTTTTTTACCTAACACTAAGTGTAGCCATATTTAACTGGAGAATTAAATAAGATCTGAAAAGATTCAAACTGAAGACCTCATATTATAATACTAAGTTAAGAACAATATGGAAAAGTGGAAAAGAGAAATTTTTATATATTTCAATGTATCGTAACAAAAATTACATCAACCTAATTAAACACTTTATGAATAACTAAATAAGATAAATATCAATCAAAACATGTACAATCAAAGGAAATATTCACATAATCTTGAGAAGATGTGAAAAACCATCAAAATCATCCTAAATATCTCTAACATCTCCCTCAAACTCAAGGTGCCTTGAGTTTGAAAACAAGCCTAATTAGTGTCCAATGGCTGAGAAGTGGCGGCTGAGGTGCCGTCCAATAGCTGTTCATGGCAAAACTTCTAGATCTAACTTGTTTGAGAGCGATGAGTCCAGTGGTGGTGTTGCTTTTCAAAACGACACGTAAAATGTTAAGAATTCAAGAGGAAATAGCAAATGACCGATGCAATTGGCTTGCAAAACAATAAATGAGCAAACGTAGCTTATACAGTTGGTTTAGGAAAATAATTACTAAGCTATGCGGCTTTTGTGTTTGGCATCAAAAGAAAAGCCACCTACGCGAAAGGCTCAACTAGGTGACGTAGCCAGTGCGATTGGCATTGAAGCACGACCATCATGGGATGGATTTGACTAAGCGCTTCTTCATATGAGAGAGCTCTACAGACTATGTGACAAAAGTTTGTTGGCTACAAGATGAGATCCAAAAACACACTTGGGTGTGCACTCAATACACTCAAGATCGACTACCATGTGAGATTTTTCAGAAACTATTGTTAACTGTTCTAAAAGTTTAAATTATTAAATAAAATCATGTTATATTATTTAAATATTCTAACATAAAACATCAAGTAGGTATATGAGAAGAAAAATATAATGTATCAAATAGGGATACCCACATGTTAAAATAAGAAACACATCCGTAGAGCTTACCATCCTTGTATAACAAACGAATAGGCTGCGAAAACCCCTTTGGGAGCTTTGGCTTATCTTGTGGTGAAATTACATCTTGTAATCAACAATTAATGATCCTCAAGAGACCCATGGTTACAAAGGCTTGGAAGGATTTAATAGTTGAAACAGTTCATACTATTTTGCATTTTCTTTCTAGGTGATTTGCCATGATGATTTCCTAAACTTGAGTGAACCACACACCGATGATTTCACCGTATTGCTTCAAGGAAGATCAACAAGCAAGCCAGTGGTCGACAAATTAAAGTCTCCAAAAATATGAAGTCTCAAATTTGATTCTCAGCATCACGCAATCTACGTCGGGTGAAGCCACCAAGGAAAATGCTCCTGGAAAAATCTCTGAGCCCCTCTAAATGTCATGCTTTTCATTAAAACGAAAAAGTAGATTACGTCCGGTGTTAAACAAAGAGAAAAGTATTATGCTTAAAATGTTGGGCCGTCATCATCAATAGGTGGAATTTCACTTGTAACTGGTAGTGGGCTTGATAGGCCCAACCATTTCTACAGAGAAAGATCCTAAAAATGATGGGCCAATGTATCCCGGAGGCCCGACCCGTCCAATTAAGTCCTCTTCTTATAATCAGTTGGAGGCCCGATTGATGAGTTGTTGAACCGTTCTTTTTTTTTTTTTTTTTCCGGTTGGAGCGGCTCCCTTCAGCCCGTTCCACTAATTTCTATTGAGTTCGATTTCAAGTCTCAGCCCGATGTTTCGCTACGTACGCCCTCCTCGGCATCCGGTTGCCCAACCCACTTGCTCGCATGCATCCCAAACGAGCTGCATCGGCATGAACCTCTCGTAATTTCTTTTCAAAAAATCGTAATTTCTTTTCAAAAAATCGTGGGTCAAATGGTTGTATCATTCGTCATTTGATGTGAGAAGGTAATTTGATTTTCTTCTTTTCTCCAAATAATGAAGAAATGCTCCAGTCATAAATTTCACTTAGTTTGATGATGACTGAGACTTGGCTAGATCTTTCCAAGTTGAATCATCTCACCTCTCTCGCTCCCGGACCCCTGCACATATTCTCAAATCAAAGTTTAATATTTAGAACTGATAAGGTTTTTTCCCTAAGCCCAAAGAGAGGAGTGGCGGCACACGGACTGACGCGGAGAGATAAAGCCTGTTCGGCTGCAGGCTCGACAGAGGACATGGATTGTTTCTTTGAACAGTGGACCGAAAGCGACCTTTACGCACCGCACACAAATCATCCCGATTGAGTAGAACCCGGTAAAATTTTCCAGTGTTCGCTCGGGACAGAAAGTGGACCGGGGACAGAATCCTAAATAGGCTAAAGAACATCTCCCGAGTTGCAACGTAGGAAAATGTACTCGTTTTTGTTTTGGTTAATGCGAATTGTGGGATGGTCCGACTCGCCGGGAGACAGTTTCCGAAACCAAACAAATCGCCAGCCGCGGGTGCTTCTGCTGTCTCGGCCTAATTGGGGCGGACCAGAGCATGAAGAAAATGAAAAATCATGAGATATGCCATGATCTACATTAACCCACACTTCACATGAATAGTTAGATCAAATAATATTCACGTGAGGTTCAAGTGATCTAACGATTCACTGAATGTTGATTATTATAAATAGAAAGTACCCAAAAAAGAATGAAAGGAAACATTCATCCAAGTCTTTTCGGTTTGTACTTTTTTGGGACCTAAAGGTCTAGGTCACGATTAACTCAATTTTTTCATTTTATTGAACATTTTCATACAATTTAGATACTAAATCGAACCTCTAATAAAAGTATAATGATCACATTAAATAAAGTAAAAGTTCATATATAACAGTGCACATTGAGCTAAAGTTTATGGACAACATTGAATAAATATAATGACCACATTACACATTATGTCAATATTTAAGGACCATTTATATCATTATCCTTTGAAAATAATAATCTTTCATCAAAGAATGATGGGTCCTCGACAAATTAAGTGGGAGTCGAGCTCAGATAGCACGCCTCGGGAACCTTATCTAGCAAGCATAATATTTAGAAAACGTTAAATTATTTACATAACTAATTTTAGACTAAATCGGCCTAATTGGGCGGATTGGAGTTGGAAGAAAATGAAAAACCATTAAATATCACCTATTTATGCGAACTCACACTCCAAATGAGCAATTAGATCACATGGGATTCACGTACGACCCACATGATCTGACGGCTCGTTGGAAATGAGTTATTATATTTGAAAAGTACCCAAAAAGTAGGAAACATACCACTTTGTCTTAATCTACACCGGTTTGTACTTTTTTGGACCTGAAGATTCATGTCACATCTCGAAAATCACAGGGATGGGGGTAACACGGCCCTCCTTTTACCCAAAGGACGTAGTCTCAAACCATACTCAAATTCCACCTCAAAAAGTCCCCATTGACAATGGTCTCGCTCTATTAGCTAATAACCAAAGAACTTGAAAAGGTTGGGAAATAGAGAAGTGAGCAACTACAAGCTTAGTGAGTAGTACATCTCTTCTAAGCAGATCGAGCAGCCACTATGCATATATAAATATAGAGCACTATCAGAAATCCATAATTTAACTATTTAATATACATATAAAATCATATAAGAGTTGTTTCATTTGAACAAATTTTATACAATTCATAAAATACTTATTTAAACCATCCTAATAATTCAAGCATCAATGGTCAAATCCATTAATTAATCTCTATAAAAAATCACGTCAATGATCCATCCATTGATCTATCTCATATTAAAACACACGACGATGGTTCATCCATCTACTAATCTTTTGCTCAATATCAAATTATGATCATGACACGACGCTTTGTGACAAGGTGACCAACATTCCCCTGTTGGCAAGGTCTTCACCTACAAAGCTGGTGGCTTTGTCCAGAAAGATATCCTAAACCTAGTGTGCATACCTCATTACCCCTCACTGGGTTTAGAGTCCTATTAAACATAAATAATCATCCTCAATACCAAAAATCTAATCCAAAAATCAATATCATAAATCAAGCAAATAAGTTTTTGCAGCAAGGCCATCCGCCATTTCATATCCATTTCTCCAATCATCATAAATCTTTCCATAAACTAGTTGCAAAGTAATTTTCATAAATATTACTTCATACACTTTGTATAACACGCTTTTGAAACATTCATAATCAATCAAAAAGTAACAATTGCTCAATCCAACTTTTATGCAATAAAAATGCTATTCTCAATTCAATATGTATACATATATACTTCAAGGCATGGTTTTACAAATCCAAAGAAGATATAGTACCACTCACCTCGTCGTCTATAACCAAATCATAAACGATACTTATATTGTCGAACTCACGGGCCTATCAAAAAACCGATGAATAGTGTTAAAATCAAATAAAACTCTATATCAACTACGAAACAACTAAACTACACCTTAATGCTAATAAAAATGATTCCTACGTACTAACAAATCACATATTCTGAGTAATTATTCAAGCCATTCGCAAAATTAAAATTGAAGCCCAAAATTTGATCATGCCATAACTGTCTAGGGGTTCTGAATGTACTATAGTCAATAGAAAGCCCTTCAAACATACTACAAGAATTCCAACTTGATCGTCCCAAAATCAAGCCGAAAACTAACAAAATATGGGTCTGAAGTTGTTGTACACGCATTGTTCATCGTGCATGGGAAATTGCGAAATTTTGTTTCGGGCAAAGCATAAACTCAAATCACAATCCGTAAAATCCTATGGCTCCACAACATCCTAAATTATCATTTCTGCAAAAATACGCAACTCAATGACTCAAAAATTGGCCTTTGCTGCTCGATTTTCCTAAAATTTCGAATTTGAGCCATAAACTCAAAAAAATACTTCGATTAGACGAACGATGGGCTTAAGCTCTTACCGGGCATTGTGAATAAGCTTGGTGAGGCGCCCATAGCGCGAATGCACAAAGTCCACTCTCTTCTTTCTTCTTGTTCTTCTTTTTCTTCTTCTTCCTTCTTTCTTCTTTTCTCGTCTTTTCTTCTGCCCGACTTTTGCCCGAACGTGTGTTTCTTTTCCTTTTTATCTCTTCCCTTTTTCTTCTGCCTTTTTGACTTTTCAACCTTTCTTTTGTTTTGTTTTCTCTCTCTATTTTTTTTTGCTGGGTCCCACTAATGGCCAATATTACAATCCAAGTCCGGATTAACTCTATTATTATTATTATTATTATTATTATTATTATTAGTTAACTCTATTATTATTATTATTATTAATATTGATAAACAAGGAATGACGAGGAATCAATGGAAGTGGGCTAATCATGGGTCCCTGCCACGAAGCGGGCTAATTACACGTAAAGGGAAGCGCAAACGCTATCTATCACTTCAGCTTTATATTCCTGCGGGCTCGTCCGGCAACCGAAATTTGTACCTGCCACATCACTATCCACAATCCAATCCCTCAACATGAAGTGTCGCTATCTTCATATTCGGCTAGACTTAGGGGCTGCATGACAACATTTCTTTTCCCCAAAATTTACTGTTTCTTTTGTTATACAAAAAAGAATGTAAACCCGTTGGAACGCCAAGTTGTTTTTATTCCCCTAATAGAAAAGTTAGGGGGAATAAAAACGAAAACAAAAAAATTACTTGTTCCCTAAACAATTTCTAGAAATAAGCAAATTTTCTTTTTTATTTTTGTTTTATTTCTTTCTCTTGCCGCGACCACCTCCAACCGCCGAACCACCGCCGACCGCCACCCGCCCGCCCTTGGTCGCCGCCGCTGATGATACAATCGCCGCCCGGCCGGTGGCCGGCGGCGGCGGCGATCCGTGGGCAAGAATAAAAAACGAATAAATACAAAGAGAAATTGTTGCGTTACTAAACGCATTTCTATTCCAAGAGTAGAAATTTTGTGTAGTTACCAAAACGGGTTCTTTTACTTTCGTAAATTGTTCCCGAATAGAAATAGAAAAGAACATTTTCGAAAAAAACTCTTCCCCTAAGAGAAACGCGTTCGCGCACCCTTAGAGCATCGATAGGAATATTAATGAGACAACTTAGCCACGAAACTACTAGATATTCGATCACATCCAAATTTCTATCAGAATAAGAGACTCGAGGTCGAGTAAGGCACCTGTTCATCCAATCGGATTGACATGGAACATGATAACATCCCGACTCTTATCGCCACTGTCTCTTACGAGGCGAGCTCGACTAAGCAGTCGACTCTTGTAAGTTTGCATTAGAGCCTAGGGTCATAATTCGAAAATGAATGATCTCGAAGGAGAACGCCGTGACCCGACAAGTCATCTTCGGCCTCCTGAAAAGAACCGAATCCTTGAATACAAAATGCCGAAGTCTTCACCAAGCTTAGCCATCCTTCATTCCCACCGTATTCGAATTGATCACATTCACAATAAAGTCCAAAACCCAGAACGCCAAGTGGATAATTTGCGATTATAAAACCATCTACTTGCATGTGCTGTATAGAAAAGGAGTCATCTAGGCCCGCCCAGAGAGACCGATACCAGCCTTTCGTCATTGCTCGCATGCTTGCTCGAATTCTAAGCTCCTTCCTTTTGTTTCGCCGTTGTGGGATACTGCAGTAAAGGACGAAACTTGCGGGGAAGCGAACCGTAAACTCGCTCGGGGTCTGTGTGCTGTGGGGTCGGTGGCGGTGGAGGCGGGAGATGGGTAAGAAGGCGGCGATTGTCGCGTGCGCCACCGTGGCGGCGGCGGCCGCGGCGGGAGCGGCGGCGGCCGCGAGGTGCAGCAGGAGGAGGAGAACAGGAGCGGCGGAGGAGGGGTGGTCGGAGACGGATGGGAAGTGGGAGAGGGCGGCGGAGATGGTGAAGGAGCTGGAGGAGAAGTGCGGGACCCCCGTCTGGAAGCTGAGGCAGGTGGCGGAAGCGATGGTCGTCGAGATGCACGCCGGCCTCGCCTCCGACGGCGGCAGCAAGCTCAAGATGCTCATCAGCTACGTCGATAGCCTCCCCACGGGGTAACCAAGTTTCCTTCTTCTTTCCATCTCTGCCCATCATTTGGTTTTAGCGGCAGAGCCGACGATTTACTTCGAGAGCGACAGCAAATTTTTCCCGGGTCTTGTTGTTCGACGAACATTAAATTTCAAAAAATAATAATAATAGTAATCGTGCATGTCACGAATTATGATTAAAATTTTTGAAAATTATTATATTACCTTGTGCCTAGAAATTTTGAATGAGCTAGTAAGATAGTTTTGGTGAGTTTCGGTCGTGTCTTTGCTTCTAACTGTTTTTATTAAATGCGACTGTTTGTAGAAAGTCCCTTGTAGTGTGTTCTTCGTTTGACTTGTTGGGATTTGATTGACTAAAGTTGTTTGATTGACAAAGAGATTATATATAAGTGGCGGAGAGGCCTTGCTTTTGCGATCATTTAGACTCAAAAATTCAAAAGGGACGAACTTGAATTACGTTTCGTTGCCTCTATAGTCTCTGGTTCCATTTGAATTTGCAGTGGTGGTGGAGCCAAAAGCATAGACAAGATTGCTGTATTCAGTCAGTATGATTTTCTTTCTTTTGGTTCGGATGATTCTTAGTCCTTACATGGGATAAAAAGATTAGTTGTCAAGGTAGTTTTGTGCATTTGACGACTGAAACCCAGTTTGTGCTTGATTCTGAGAAGAAACAGAGCATTCTGGGCTGTCTAGACTTATTTTTGTTTACTGATGATAATTGATGAAAGAAGCTATTATCTGCTTCAAGTGTTTGATGCTTCCCCTGCAAAATTATGTAAAACATTTATGGTATTGAAAACAGCATTCAGGGTTAAGGGCCATTTTGTATATTTTGGAATAAAGGTTGGGTCTTCAAGTGCGATTGCCAAGAACCTAGAGACTGTCCATACTATTTAGCTTGCTGTTTTTTTCTTATTTTTCCATGATGATGAACCCAAAACCAATCCTTGTCTTTCTAAGGGATGAGAAAGGGTTATATTATGCATTGGATCTTGGTGGCACAAATTTCCGCATACTTCGTGTACATCTGGGCGGAAAGGAGAAAGGCATCATCAAACGAGAATTTGAAGAAGTGTCAATACCACCTCATTTGATGACCGGAAGTTCGAATGTGAGTCTCTGTCCATCTGTATAATTGCTAATTAGTTTTCCTGTACTAGTGTTAGTTCTATGCCCTGAGGCTTTTCTTTTATTTCCAATTTTTTATAGGAATTGTTTGATTTCATCGCCATGGCATTAGCAAAATTTGTTGCTACAGAAGGTGAAGATTCGCATCTTTACCCTGGTAGACAAAGGGAGCTCGGTTTTACCTTCTCGTTTCCAGTTAGGCAATCATCGATCGCATCCGGCACTCTAATTAAATGGACGAAAGGATTCTCAATAGAAGATGCGGTGATAATAACTATCTTAACTTGTCTTTTACAGCCTGTTGCATTCATTCCATTAGTTTGTCTTTTGATTAACTGTTGTTATGCCTGTTTCTTACATCCTGGTATTCGAAATGGATGCATGCTGGCAGATCCATCCACCTCCAGCCACTTATGCATGTGGGTCCACCTTCAAATGAAACTCATTTCAAGCTTTTTTTCAAATTTCTCTCTTTCGAGAGATGACAGTTTGCCCTCGTTTATACTAGAGACTGTTCAATAGGACAGAAAAAGGAATCACGCCAGATAGTAGCTAAAACATGCCATTCTAATCTTAGTTAAACAAGTTTGAGAACATGAGAATATGCCACTTGAAGTTCATTTGTGAATTGCCCAGTTGCTTTCAATAAGAATTCAAGTCTTCAATCTGCATTGCAGTGAGATACGAGAATCTCTTTTTGTGAGTTATATATATGTCTCCGTTAGATCTTGCTTATATCACCAAATAGTGAGCTAACTGGAGATTGTAGAGAATTGACAGGGAGCGCTCTGTACCATTGTTGTTTTTATGCAGTTCAACTCTAAACTTGCCCTTGACTATGACAAAAGTTTTTTAGTAAAGCAAGCATAATAAGGATTTGTACAAGTTCATTTATAGAAGTGATCTATTAACCGAGAAGCATGAATGGAAGACTAAGTCTGTCTTATCATCTGATTTTCCGAGATCCTTATGTGCGCACATTTACAAACTCTGATGTCTGTCATCTAACCCATGGTATTCTCTTTCCTTTATGGATAACTGAGTAGGTTGGAGAAGATGTTGTCAGTGAATTGAGTAAAGCTATGGAGCGAGTGGGCCTTGACATGCGAGTGGCTGCTTTGGTAAGTGTAGTTTCTTCTTTATTGTTTAGCTGAAACCAAAAGAGATCTTTTAAAGATTTTTATATGTTCTACCTGTTGAATTTCTTCAGCATCAATATGGACTGGGCACCATTTATTTAAAAAAAAGGAAGAAGAATTAGGTGTTACTAACGTGTGCTTAGCATTTTCTGTCAACTGGTTTTGAATGTGATTTCTAGTCAGGATTCCTTAGATTGCTTAGTTGATGTAGGTTAATGATACAATTGGAACATTGGCTGGAGGTAGATATAATGACCTGGATGTTGTTGCTGCTGTCATATTGGGTACCGGAACAAATGCTGCTTACGTTGAGCAGATACATGCCATTCCCAAGTGGCATGGTCCTCTGCCTAAATCAGGAGAAATGGTAAGTTCTTTTCCTCCTTAAGTCTTTCAGCCGTTGGCACAAAGATCATTTCAACTGTTTATGAGATTAGGCTTATGCGATAACAGTAACTAACAAACTAATAGGTTTAGTTAAGTCCAAACTTCACTTGATATATTAAGTAAGGAATGAGTTCAATGAAGAAAAAATTTATCAATAAATGTCCAAATCTTCCCAATTATGTTGCTATTGCCTACCAATAATGTTCAGATTCCATTTTTGATTATAAACTAACAGTTTTCAGCACTCACCAGTCAGGCATTATCAAATTCCTTTTCAATCTTCAGCACTCAAAGTCACCAGTACTTGTTCGACCCAAAAAAAAAAAAGAGGTCACCATTACTTAAATTTTGGGCCCTTAATTTCTGTGCTACCAAACAAAGCCTACTTCATCTCTATTGTTATCATGATGTTGCATAGACTGTTCTATCCCCTTATTGCAAATCAAGGTGAAAACGATCCGGTAATCTTTTTGTGGTCTTCTGTCATCAACTTATCAAACTTGATTTCATCTCATTTCTGGATTGTCGTGTTATACTGCTGGATTTGTTTATTACTTTTTCAGAATTAAAATGCTTTGCTTGAAAGAAGGTCGATTGAACCTACTGAGTATGGCAAATGTATGGTGGGTGATCAAACATCTTTGTCCTTGTAGGTTATCAACACAGAATGGGGCAATTTCCAGTCATCGCACCTTCCACTGACAGAATATGATAAAACCCTGGATGACGAGAGTTTGAATCCGGGGGAGCAGGTGGCTTCACTTCTTTTTTCTATCTCATGTGCCTCATGAATGTGTAGTTTAACAAAGATGTATAATGTCATTTTGTTGTTTGGTAGACTTATGAGAAGCTGATATCTGGCATGTACCTTGGAGAAATTGTCCGGATAGCTTTGTTGAGAATGGCTGAGGAATCAGCACTTTTTGGTGATATCGTTCCATTGAAGCTGAAAATTCCTTTCATATTAAGGTACAACTATAAATATAATCAATCACTGTTTCTTCATGTGAACGTGAGATGGTTGGGTTTTTTCCTAAACTTCTGTCCCAAATTTGCAGGACTCCTGACATGTCTGCCATGCATCACGACACATCTCCTGATCTTACAGTGGTGGGGAAAAAACTGAGCGATGTCTTGGAGGTATCAGCCTATCTGCAGCTTGATGTCATACCTGCAATGTCTGTAATAGCATTGCTTTTTCACTTCTGTTCTGTCTAGTACTAATGGAAAAGTAATCTCTAATTATATCAATTGTAAGTAAATACTACTTTTACAGCGTGGATTGATTGTGCCATTTGGGTATTCAGGGAGTTCAAATGCAAATATGATGGCCCAGGTTTCTGGAACAATGAAAGATGGTTCTTTTTTCTCTTATCTGCAATTATCTACATCTGAATCCATAAATCCCTATCTGATGCTTCACTTTCCTAAATTAATTTTCCAACTTTAGGAATTGCTGAGTCCCCTAAAATTAATGCTGATTTGTCCATCCTCAGATATCTGACACCTCCTTGAGAACGAGGAAAGTTGTAGTTGATCTATGCGACATAGTTGCCACAAGAGCTGCTCGTCTTGCTGCTGCTGGGATATCCGGCATCCTGAAGAAGCTGGGAAGAGATACCCTTAGGGATGGGGAGAAGCAGAGATCGGTTATAGCATTGGATGGAGGTCTGTTCGAGCACTACACCAAATTCCGGAACTGCATGGATGCCACTCTTAGGGAGTTGCTGGGACCTGAAGTTGCTGAGAACACAGTGATAGTGCTTTCAAATGATGGCTCAGGCATCGGAGCTGCCCTTCTCGCAGCCTCTCATTCACAATACCTTGAGACAGAGTGAGCCTGGAGTATCTCGGTTTGACATGAGAATCTCAGTTTCCCAAATTTTGTATGCCTCCCCACCCTTTTCTTAGGATATCATTTGGGTCTCTCTGAGGTCTTGTTGTATCATACTTTGAGGTGAGGTACCAGCAATAGTCTAGCGAGCAAAGAACTGAGTAACTTTAGCCTAGATAGCTCAAGTATCCAAGGAAGAAGAGATGTAAATGTATCAACTTCTGAATAAATGAAGGATCCTCCTAATAAAGCGGGAACTATTTTAGCTGGAACTTCTCAGCGGATTTCTATTTGTGGATGTTTCCATTATTTTTGATGGTTCAAGGAGATATTATGTCTCAGAGGCAATTATAGTGAGTCGGCAAGTCATTGTTACGAAGTGTCTGCATTTCGGTTTACTGAGGTAAATTCTCAAAAATGTTCCTATAGCTGCTAAATCATTTCGAAGTTACCGATTGCCTTAGCACCGATCTGTTATTTTGCATTATTCTTGCATTATTCTTATTCTTGTCACAAGTTGGACGGAAGTGGCTGTAAATGGTGTTGCGCATGCGTGAGATGATGTTGCACTATTTTTAAAACTCAATCGTATCAAGAAAAAGGGTCTCATTTCTTGGTTCCTTTTGTGTCAGCATCATATAATAGCAATTCGAAAAATTGTCTGAGTTCAGGAATTTACTTTCAAGCCATCGACGGATTTGCCAGCTTTAGTGAGCTGCAAATGCGGCAAAAGATCAGACATCCCACGGTGATATTCACTGTACAGCAACACCTTTCGTTGCTGATGTGACTATCATCTTTGAAGCCTTAAGTAGCAGGAGTGCTCTTCATCTTCGATATTTTATTGCCTCTATAATTATAGGTTTGCTCTACACCTTCTGCACAAAGTGCACAACCTTGTTCTGTATCTGTCTTGCTCAAATTTACAAATCCGTCTCTCTTATGTTCTATAAATTCTATAGTATACATTTAGAAAATAATACAGACAAAACGCTTGATGCTTGTCTTTATTTAGGACAAGTTGAGGAAGTCCCACAGAAGCTGGCTGTCCAAATACCTTCACGAAGCTTCTGCAACTGTTTTAGTGCTAACGGTCAATAAGTGTTGCACTCGAGAACATGATAATCACTGTGTGGCATTTCCTGGTACTTAGAATTTCCAAGGAGGGGAGCGACATCAAAGTTGTGTCGGGATTTCTTCTCAACATTGTGAAGTTGATCGCTACATTTGAGCAGCAATTGCAATACCTCCTTCATTGTTGGCCTCGAGGAAGGCAGAGTAGCAGTGCAAAAGATCCCGAACTTAAAGACATTGCTAACTTCATCTAGGTACGAGTCACCCTTGATCTTCTCATCTATCGCATCGGATATCGACCTGCCATCTTGGACATGACGCCGTGCCCAATCAGCGAGGCACATGTCTTCGGTCCCATTGTTAGCCTCCTTTCCGGTGGTGAGTTCCAAGAGAACCACCCCAAAGCTATAAACGTCGATCTTCTCAGTAACTCTTGTTGTATGAGCATACTCTGTCGTTCAACAAAGAAAGGGCAAGACATAAATATGAAGTGGGTGAACTTTCATAGCTAAAATGAACTCGTGTTAAGTGAATAAACAAACCTGGTGCAAGATAGCCAATAGAACCGGCAACGGTAGTCATTGTAACGGCTTCCCCGTGCTTGGCCAACATCCTTGCAAGGCCAAAGTCAGCAATTTTTGCATTGAACTTTGAGTCTAAGAGAATGTTGCTCGATTTCACGTCTCGGTGGATGATGGGTGGTGAACAATCATGGTGCATATAGCAAAGTCCTTTAGCAATTCCTAGCGCAATCTGTAACCTTTTGGGCCAATCCAAGAACGTACTGTTGGCTACACCTGAGACGGGTGATGATCTTCTCATCTTGTGAAGCCAATGGTCCAAGCTGTGATTTTCCATGTACTCGTACACTATGAGTTTCGAGTTCTCACAAGAAATACAGCACAGCAATTTGATTATGTTCAGATGCCTTATGCTCCCAAGTATCTCCACTTCTGCTAAGAATTGCTTCTCCAGCTTCTCGTCCAATTTTCTGTTATCAAAAATCCTTTTTACCGCGATGGCATCACCAGAACAATTCACGATGATTCTGTATACTTTTCCTGATCCGCCACTTCCAATCACATTATCCTCCTTCAATCCCGACAGAACATTCAATTCTGTGAAATTCAAACTTCGGAATGGGGTCAGTTTCGGAGTTGAATCAAACCCGTTTCTCTTCTTTCTGGAAGCTCTGACTGTGAATACCACTGCCAGAAAAATGAACATCGCCGCAGCAATGGCCAAGATCACAATCAAGGCGAGATTGGTTGGCAAGCTTTTGCTCGATCTACGGGATTGGGAATTGCAGGAATTGAGCCTTATGAGCGGATTGGATGCACAGAGGCCTGGGTTGTTCAGGAAACTGGTGGCATATGCGGCA
Organism: Eucalyptus curtisii; assembly: GCA_017140595.1. NCBI lineage: Eukaryota > Viridiplantae > Streptophyta > Magnoliopsida > Myrtales > Myrtaceae > Eucalyptus > Eucalyptus curtisii. Next base: position 5,951,865 of record CM029496.1, read on the forward strand.
TTCTCTAACTCGTCTGGGATTCGTCCACTGAGGCGATTGGAGGATAAATTGAGAATGTTCAGCTTCAGGCCAAAATCAGGAGGAATTGAGCCGGACAGTTGGTTTTCAGAGAGGTCCAACTGCTTGAGTACCGGTAGAAGACCGATTTTGCTAGGAATCGGTCCGGACAATTGATTGTGACTAAGATTCAGAGTGGTCAAGGAGTTCCACGAAACAATAGCTGTTGGAAGATTCCCGGAGAGCTCGTTCTGACGTAGCAAAAGCATCGTAAGTGAAGGAAGCTCGGTCAATTCAGTCGGAATGGTGCCACTGAGGAGGTTATTACTGGCATCAAACACCACCAAGTTCCTCCACGAAGACAGTGTGCTCGGAATCTTGCCGAAGAATCCGTTGTTGCTCATCTCGACTCGAGTGAGGTTCTGGGACAGCTTCTCAGGAAGCTCGCCAGTTAATCCATTACCACTCAAGATCAAAGTCGTCAAGTTCTGCGACATCCAGAGTCCTCCAGGCACATTGCCAGTGAATCCATTGTTGTTCAACATCACTACGGACAAAGCACTGCAATTTCCAAGTGACTCCGGCAACTCCCCGCTGAGATTGTTGTGCATAGCAGCCAATCCAATCAGTGTGCCGCCATGGCACAGTTGTTCTGGCAATGTGCCGGTCAAGTTGTTGAAGGCCACTTCGAATCTTTCAAGTGGGGAAAACTTGCCGAAGTCCTGGGGGATCGTGCCTGACAAATTGTTGTTGAACAGCCTGACTTCAGACAAAGCAGGAAGCCGCCCGAAACCTTCTGGGATTCTACCGGACAATTGATTGAACTCTAAATTCAAGCTGGATAGATTCTTGAGCTTCCCGAAATCTTCAGGTATGTTCCCTGTCAAATTATTATATGACAGATCGATCACTCTCAGGTTCGCGGCACTCACTGCCTGAGGGATTGACCCGGACACATTGGTCGTGAACACGTACAACTCGCTCAAGTTCCTCAGAGTGAAAATTCTACCTGGGATCTCTCCCGTCAGTAGATTCATCGCCAAATTTAAGTGCTCGAGAGCCTCCATATCACCGACTGTCTCTGGGATTCCACCAAACAGGTTCGTCTGTGCCATCGAGAAAACCGCAGCTTCTTCAGGGCAGTGAAGTTCTGCGGTAGCTGTGACGGCACAAACTTGTCGTTGTACTCGAGCCTTAGTTCTTCGAGATCAGACAGGCCAAAAATCTCTTCAGGGTAAGTGCCATTGTACTCGGACTGGTATAGGTGAAGGATCCTCAGCCTCCGCAGTCTCGCAATCGACACTGGGACATCGAACGAGAAGCTGTTGGCGGCGAGAATCAGGACCTGAAGATCGGCCATATGGTCGATGTCGGATGGAATAGGACCTTCGAAGTAATTCTGGGACAGGTCGAGGTACACGAGCTTGGAACAGTTGTAGAGAACAGTGGGAAACTCTCCAGGAATATTGTTGTAGGAGAGATCGAGCTTGGTCAGGTTCTTGAGGTCGCAGATGAATGGGGGGACCGAATAATTTATGTTCAGGTCGACAAGATTGAGCTCGGTGATTGAGCCGTCTTGGCAGGTGATCTCAGGCCATGTGCAGTGGGAGGATGAATTGGAGGTGACCCAGTGGTCGAGGGAAGATGGGTCCTGCCAGGATTGCCTCAGCTTCAACAGGACTTGCTGTTCTTGATCTTGGATTTGAGACTCTGCAACATGGGAGAGGGAGCAGAGGAAGACGAGACAGGGGATGTAGAAGAAGAGGAAGAAGGAGCTGGGAATCCGAGGAGGTGATGAGGTCAATCTCGGCATACTTGGAGGTCGTTCAGAGGGTTTTTCCGGTTAGAGAGACTCTCCGGCACTGGAGTCACCGATCCATCAGCTCTATATAAACTATAAAGCAAAACGTGGTAGTTTGCTTTTGTTTATTGCTCCGCAGAAAACCCCCCCTCCCCCATTGGTTTTAACCTCGTTCCAAAGCGCTTAAATTCGGTGGGTCCTAGGATGATGGGTGCGAACGAATTTGTTCCTTTGTTCTTTTCCGTTTCGCTCCACTAATCTCTCGTGTCAGTCAACGGATGAAAGAGGGAAGAGTCAAAGAGCCAACCGTGTTCCCGTGTTCCCCTTGTCTTATCATTGCTTTGGAATACCCTCCAGAAAGCAACCAGATACCTTTGATTCATGTGGTTTTATAACCAATAAAAGCCGGCTAAACCAGATTTTCCAGGTAGGTTAACGGCAAGCCAGAAAACTATGAGTTTGTTCCTCTGCAGTGTCAGCTAGTTTTACATGTTCCTTCCTTCAACATCAGCAGATAAGCAGAGCAAGTGGGGGAGAAGAAAATGCGTGTTATGAATCATAGCAAAGACCCAAATTTGACGTCCTTATTTGGTGGCCAAACTTGGATTATAAATTTCTAAGCAACCCATTGTTTCCACATAGCGATTTCTACCCTCCTCATAATTAATTGTATCGAATATTTTTGTGTTCACATTATAGACAGTGGCCTATCTTAGTTCACCCTTTTTTCATTTCAAAAAGAAAAAAGAAAGTGTAGTTACATCAAAATAATTATTACAAAATACGTTATCAAATCAATAAGAGTTTTTTTAGAGTCATAGATAAATTGAAAAATTCGATGCATATTATTCGGTTGAATTTATACAAAATTGTTAGACGTTTAGAATTAAGAGAAATTATAAGAGCCCTATATCAACTTCCATCGGAAAACACAAGTTTTCATATAATTATTGTGTTGTAATTAATTTTATTCGTCGCATCAATAATAAGTATTGTCTATACGATATTTTTAGGATGAACACCCGTGTCCCACCTCGATAACCTACAGAGATAGGTATACTGCCACGTGGGCTGTTGACTCTGCGGAAACCTTTAAAAACGGCGAGGACGTGTTTAACTGACCTGCAAACACCTTCGAGGAAATTCAGGGGACAACTAGAAGCCGTCCAACGTTGAACGTTGAACGTAGACCGAAGGCTTTTTTTTTTTTTTTTGGAGTAGGTTGGGAAAAAGAAATTGGAACATTTGAAGCAAGCAAGCAAACAAGATGCTGGATGATTTCGTTTTGAATCCGCTATCTCGCACTTTGAATTTGATTTAGCTATTAACCATGATTTGTAGGATGTGGGCTTTCCATATAATCAACCAATTAGGATTGATTTAAATATAATTAAGAAAAAAGCCACTAAAAATCTAAATTATATCCACCGTGGCACATTTACTTCACGTTTATTTTTTTTTTCACAAAAAATCATAAACTTATATATATGACACGTTTATTCCAAATTAATTTTTATGATGCCTCACATTTATGAGATAAATGTGTCGCACGAATAGAAGATTAAGGTTCTTGGTGTCATAAAAAGATTTGGGGCTTTTTATGTTACAAAAATATTGAGATAAATGAGTTACAGTAGGCATAATTTAGGAAATTTGATTGTTTTTTCTCATATAATTATGCATCTCTTACCATATATATATATATATATATAAATATATCTATATATATGTATGTATGATTATGTATTGCCTACTCTTAAAATTTAAATTAAAGATAAGCGAGTCAGAATGTTTGCACCACAAAGTTATCAAGTCGTTGACATGGATGAGCATGTGACTATAGGATGGAGTATTATCGAGCATGTGATGAATGTTGATGACCATATGGATTGTTATCAATATTAGCATACATTGGAGACCAATACTGATTATCTATTGATATACGAAGACGAATGGTTAGCAATCAATAAGGATAGTGAGGGCAACAGATTACTACTCAAGCCATCGAGAGGAAGTCAAGGAGCAGTTACAAATTTGAAGTTGCGAAAGAGTCAAGCAATGGAGGTCGTGGAGCAATCAACATATGACTTTAAAGGAACAACTACTCAAGAATAAAATCATGACATCATGAGTGTATGGGCACAAAATTTTCGGAGGTAAAAGAATATGACTACAACCCCTACAGAACTACTGAAAGACGGTTATGACGTGACCTCTATAAATACTGTTGTTCATCTATTGGAGACTCCCCCGCACAAAAACAAACAAAAAAGTAATATTTCAATTTTCTTTATTTTCTTGCACTATACTTTTAGTTTCCACACTCGAGTTGTCGATTAAATTCCGGTGTACGTCTCTATCCTACTTGTTGCTTTAATTCTAGCATAGCATTTTAGCATTCTCAAGCTTTGTCAACGATTAAATTCTAGCATAGTTTGTTTGCATTATTTGTAAAGTGATTGTATTCTCCAAACATTGTGGATGATTGAATTCCGGCAGTTTGTGTTTGTACAATGTCGTTCGAAGTGAAGCAGTGGTAATGCCTAAATCAGTGTATGCTCCTCAACGACCAAATCTGGTAGTCGACAACAAAGTTAGCCCCCCACATTTGCTCGGAGGGCAGCCTGCTCAAGTGGTCCCTAGTCAAGATCCCTAGAATGTCTGGCCGATGCTAGACTAAGCAATGCGACGTCTAGGGTGTGATCCGGTGAATATCTTACCCATGTACAGAAAGCCGCATCCGGATTAGATGGAGGCTGTATTTTATGCAAGAGGTTTTAAGATACTTGATTTTAACTTTTCGTCTGGCGAAGATGACAATCGACGGTAGAACATATTAGCCTATTCACTATGCAAAGTGGTGACACATCTCATGCCGACTATTGGAAATTAAGGTTGTTTCCCTCACGGTCCAGCGCTACCTTTACATGGTATATTACTTTACCATCCAATGCTGTTCACTCTTGAGAGGAAACTAAAGTTCCATAACCAGTTCTGTAGGCCAGTTCCTTATGTGTCTATCGCGGATTTGGCCGCTTTAAATAGCAGAACAATAAATTGGTAAACTAGTTTACGTCTAGATTCAAAAGAGTGAGAAATCGATGTCTTATGACACTGACAAAAAAATCTTTTGCTGAAATAACTTTTAGTAGCCTGAAAATCATGTCAAGGGACAGATTGGAAGGGCAACCATACAATGACCTTTTCCAATTAGCAACAAAGGCAAATTAGGCATGCAAATTTGTTGGAGTAAAAAGATAAGAAGCCGGACAACAATGATGTGACCTTCGTGGAGAGGTATGGACCTAAGGATGATCTAGACTGTCACACCCCAAAACCTACGGGGGTAACACGGCCGTCCTTCCACTCGAAGAACGCAGCCTCAAACCATATCCAAAGTTCACTTCCAAAGGTCCCCATCGATAGCACTCTTTGACCTACTAGTTGGTAACCAAAGGACCTGAAAAGGTTGGGAAAAAGAGGAGTGAGCAACCACAAGCTCAGTGAGTAGTACATATCTTCTAAGCAGATCGAGTAACTACTATGCATGTATATAAAACAATACCAAACTTCATAACTCAAACTCAATATATAAAATACATATCAAATCATATAAGAATTATTTCTTATCATCGAAGCCTTACACTAATATGAAAAACTCATTTAAATCATCATTAAAAGTCAAGTATCAATGGTTAAGTTCATTGAATAATCTCCATCAAAAACACGTATCAATGGTCTATCCATTGATTCATCTCATATCAAACACAAGCCGATGGTCCATCCATCGACCAATCTTTTGCTCAATACCTAACCATGGTCACGACACAACGCCTTGTGACAAGGCAACCAAGATTCCCCCCTTGGCAAGGTCTCCACCTACAAAGCTGGTGGCTTGGCCCATAAGGATATCCTAAACCCGATATGCATACCCACCAACCTTTCCACCGGCTCACAGCGATATTGAGCACCAAATCCACATCCTCCAATAACCAGAAATTCAATCCATAAATCAATATCGTAAATCAAGCAAATAACCTTTTGAAGCATAGCCTATCATCCATTTCTCAAATCATCATAAACCTTTCTATAAATCAGCCGCAAAGCAATTTCATATATATTTCTCCACAAACTTTGTATAACACGCTTTTCAAACATTCACAATCAACCAAAGAGTAGCAATTGCTCGATCCGGCTTTTATGCAATAAAAATGCTATTCTCGATTCAATATATATACATATATATACTTCAAGACATGATTTTACAAAACCAAAGAAGATATAGTACCACTCATCTCGTTATCTATGGCCAAACGACAAACGATACTTGTATCGTCGAACTCACAGCCCTATCAAATAACCGATGAATAATGTCAAAATCAAAATAAAATTCTATCTCAATTACGAAACGACTAAAATACGCCTTAACTCTCACAAAAGGACTCCTACGAGCTAACAAATCGCATAACCAAAGCGATTGTTCAAGCGGTTCGCAACACAGAGTTTAAACGCAAAACTTGATTGCGTTAACTTTCTCCTCCGAACCCCGATCCAAATGTACTTATAATCAATAAAAATCCTTTCAAACATACTACAAGAATCCCAACTTAGATGTCCCAAAATCAAGCCGAAAAATAACAAAATTCGGACCCAAAGCTGCTGGACGCGTACTGTTCACTGCACGCAGGAAACTTCGAAATTTTGTTTCGGACAAACCATAAACTCAAATCACGATCCGTAAAATCCCACTGCTCCACAACACCCTAAACCATCATTACTACAAAAATACGTGGCTCAACGACTCCAAAATCGGACTTTGCGGCTCGATTTTCCAAAATTCCGAATTTCAAACCCTAACTCCGAAACTACTTTGATTGGAAGAATGAAGGGTGCGATCACTTACCGGGCATTGTAAATAACATTGGTGAGTTGCCCGCGCCGTGAACACACAAAGCTCTCTCTTCTTTCTTCTCTTTCTTCTTCTTCTTCTTCTTCTTCTTCTTTCTTTCTTCTTCTTTCCTCTTTTCTTCTGCTGCCCGAACGTGGGCTTTCTTTTCTTTTTATCTCTTCCCCTTCTTCTTTTTCTGTTTTCTTTTTCTTTCTTTATTTAAAGTGGGTCCCACCACCTTTTCTTTGACCTAATAAAAATCTCAAATATTACATAGACGAAGGAGAATATGCTAAGATAACAGTAGCTAAAATGGTTATTGACAAGTCATATATTTGTCAGGCTAGCATAGAGTTAAAGATAAGTTAAAGGAGAACATCACGCTTTAGGCGAAAGATACTTGGTATTATTCAATTCATGTGAACAAAATGGATGAGACTTTTCACTTGCTTCTAGCCGATGGCCTGATAAAACTGATCGAAGGCCAAACCATACGGAGCAGAAAAGAATTTGGAAACAAGAAATATTGTAAATGGTGCCACTCATGGAGCCATAATATTGCCGATTGCATTATTATTAGAAAGAATTTTTTAAGAGGAAATTCCAATAGGTAAGATTAAGTTTACCGATGAAAAAGAAAAGGCTCCAATGGAGATAGATGTTGACCCATTCCCTCTTATGATTGTGGTGTTTGTGAAGCTAAAAGGTCAGAAGCCACGGTAACCAAATTTGTGTGCTCGTTGCAAGCGAGAAATAGGTCGAAGCTACTATGCCACAAGGAGGATTTCCTGGCCAAAATATAAGGTATAGCTGTCAAATGAATTCTATCAACAGTCCTAATCATATCGGTCAAAGGAGTCGCCCCAAAGTATTTGATCGAGTCGTATTCACTAGGGGCAAATTTAGAAGAAGTCATTCAAACAAAGGTTTGAGGAAGGAGATCCTACTATTGGCGTATTGGGAGAGCCAAGTGGTAAGTTTGAGTATTATGTTAGTTACGCATGCTGATCACCTTACCCACAAGGCATTGTTCTAACCACATGGAGTGAAGAGCTTGATGACATATCTCTTGAAGATACTAGTCGGCCGACACCCTCTCATTGATGAATCTAAGGCTGCATTTGGCAATTAGAATAAAATTAAGGATTTAATAAAATTTATCCTATCTTGGTTTGATGCCTACTCAAAGACAAGGTAAAGTCAGATATAAGGAGAATATACACTGGATAAAATTATCCCAAGAAAAGCTCGCCCAATCCCTAGTGAGGCTCCATTTTGCCGGGCCACCATGAGGTTGGCCTCACCAAGGCTGGGAGACATTGTCCTTATGGTGGCTCCATGGTGGCTAGATGAGGCTCGGCCTCGCCTTGGTTGGGCGAGCCTTACCTAGATCTAGCAAGGCCGACCTTGCCTAGCCGAGCTTCACCCACCTGCTAGGGAGGCTTGGTCGACAAGGCTCAACCTCGCCGGGGGCTAACAACACTCCGACGAGGTTACTAGCCAAAGAGAAAGAATGGGAAGAATAAAAAGAAAAAGGTAAAGAAAAAAAAAGAGAAAAATATAATAAAATTATTAAAAAATTAAAAGAAGTTCTAAGCCACAAAAATGTGAGATCTTACCAAATACATTTCTCTCTTAAGAATAGAATTTTGGACAGTTATTAAATGCATTCAAATGCTCAACAATTATTCTAGGAAATAGAATTAAAAAAAAATCATTGTTAAGCAGAAATTGTTTCCAAAACAAAATGGTTACTAAATAAACCCTAAATGTTTTTCGATGGGTTAAGTTCTAATTCTGTCACCAACTCAGGCAGCTCATTTTTGGAATTGGAGCTGAGTATGTCACACCTCAAATACTACAGGGATGTGGGTAACACAGCCGTCCTTCCACCTGAAGGACGTAGCCTTAAACCATACCCAAAATCCACTTCCAAAGATCCCTACTAGCTACTAACCAAAGGACCTGAACATGTTTGGAAATAGAGGGGTGAACAACCACAAACTCAGTGAGTAGTATACATTTTATAAGTAGATCGAGTAGCCACTATGTGTGTGTCTATATATATATAACTATAGAGCACTATCGAAATATCATAATCCAACTCATTAAATATACATATCAAATCAAGAACGAATCGTTCATTTCAATAAAACTTTATACAAGTAAGAAATACACATTTAAATCTACCATCATGATTTAAATATCAATGGTCAAGTCCATTGATTAATCTCTATAAAAAGCTACATCAATGGTCTATCCATTTATTCATCTCATATCAAAACATACGTCGATGGTCCATTCATCGACCAATCTTTTGCTCAATACCTAACTATGGTCACGACACAACGCCTTGTGATAAGGCGACCAAGATTCCCCCCTTGACAAGGTCTCCACCTACAAAGTCGGTGGCTCGGCCTTCAAGGATATCCTAAATCTAGTATACATACCTCCAAAAACCCCTTACTGGGTTCACAGTCATATTGAGCATAAACAACCATTCTCCAATACTAGAAATCCAATTTAGAAATCAATACCGTAAACCAAGCAAATAATCTTTTGCAGCATAGCCCATCATCCATTTCCTATCCATTTCTCAAATCTGTTGGGTAAATATGGCTTCGAATTGGGTAGAACAATGAAGACAGATTTTTAAAGTACTCGAGTCGGACTTTGAGGCGTGATATTACTTTTTTTAGGATTTATTTGCCCCACAAAATTGCTAATGGTCACCAGCAAATATCCTTCAGGATACAACAAAATCTCAAAATGAGAATACTAGATAACAATTCTAGTATTTCTTCAGGGTCTCTCTAGGATACAATTGAAATGATGGTTGTAGTTTTCTAAAAGAAGACTCGAAAAGATGAAAAATGATCACTATAGTTCTTCTTCAATCTGACATGTATATATATAAAATAGTCTTAAAACGTAGGCAACTCTCCGTGAAAATTTGCGAAAATGAACAAATGTATCATTTCGAAAATTGTCCAAAATGAATAAAGGCGTTCGTTCGTAAGAAGTTAAAACCGAACAAATGCAACCCTTTGGGAAATGTTGCAAATTGAACGGGTATCTTTTTCAAAGGTTGTCTTGAAAAGACACAAACAAAAATTCGAAATAAAAAAATAATTATTATCATTTAATAAATAAAATTTCGAAATTATTTTTATTAATTAATTAATTTCCGAAAATTCTCAATAAACAAAAAAAACATTTGAATTGATTAAAGTTAATAAGATAACTGTACGAAATAAAAAATAAAATTAAATAAAAAATGGATTAGTGCTTTGATTAAACTGCGGGCGTGTAAGCTTGCAAAGTGCTAAGTGCGCCAAATAATCGCGCAATTATTCGTGCACCCGCACGCGCGTATAGTGGGGTCTAGCCCACACCCAATCATTTCTTTAGATGCACAAAAGAAACCTCACACTTATAAATTGATCCATTTCCTCCCATTTTTCCTTATGGGACAAAGAGAAATGCACTTAATTTGTTTTATAAACAAACTTCCAACAAAATCATCACAAATCTTTCCATAAATCAGTCGCAAAGCAATTTTATATATATTTCTCCACAAACTTTGTATAACACGCTTTTCAAACATTCTCAATCAACCAAAGAGTGGTAATTGCTCGATTCAGCTTTTATGCAATAAAAATGCTCTTATCAATCAATATATATATATATATATATATATATACATACATACATACATACATACATACATACATATACTTCTAGACATAATTTTACAAAACTAAAGAATATATAGTACCACTCAGTTGTTTACGATCAAACGACAAATGATACTCATATTGTCGAACTTACGGCCCTATCAAATAAGCAAGGAATAATGTTAAAATCTAAATAAAACTCTACCTTAACTACGAAATGACTAAACTACGCCTTAACTCTAACAAAATGACTTCTACGCACTAACAAATCGCTTAACTAAAGCGATTGTTCAAGTCGTTTGCAACATGAAGTTTAAGTGCAAAACTTGATGGCGCCTTAACTTTCTGCTCTGAACCCCGATCTGAATGTACTTATAGTCAATAGAAAGCCTTTCAAACATACTACAAGAATCCAAACTTGAATGTCCCAAAATCAAGCTGAAAAATAACAAAATATGGGCCAAAAGCTACTAGACGTCTACTGTTTACTGTGCGTGGGAAATTTTAAAATTTTGTTTCGAACAAACCATAAGCTCAAATCATGATCCGTAAAATCCTATGACTCCACAACACCCTAAACTATGATTTCTATAAAAATACACGGCTCAACGACTCCAAAATCAGACTTCACTGCTCAATTTTTCCAAAATTCCAAATTTCAAGCTCTAAGTCCAAAACTACTCTGATTGGAAGAATGAAGGGCGCAATCACTTACCGGGCATTGTAAATAAGCTTAGTGAGGCACCCGTGGCAAGAACACACAAAGCCCTCTCTCTTCTTTCTTCTTTCTTTCTTCTTCTCTCCTCTTTTCCTCTGCCTGAAGTTCTGCCCGAACGTAGGCTTTCTTTTCCTTTTTATCTCTTCCTTTTTTTCTTTTCTTTTTCATTCTTTATTTAAAGTGGGTCCCATCATCTTTTCTTTGACTTAGTAAAAAATCTCAACTATTACAGAGTAAGACCATCTAATAAATTCTTGTATACAACGAAACTCTAAGAACCCAAAGGAAATGTTAAGAAAAAAAAAAAAAAGATAAGATAAACACACGAAAAATTATAAAATCGATGAAGAGATGTAATTAAGTTCCAATTTTCTTTTATTGTTTTGTTTTATATAATGAAGTTGTAAAACTAGTGAAAATAATGTAGTCAAAGATGTCTATAAACGTCGGCGCTGATTAAGAATTGATGTGGACTTTTCCAGAGGCCGCAGAGAGAAGTATCGCGTGGACAGACGAATTATGAGAAGAGGAAAGCCTGTTCAGCTGGAAATTCGACAGGACAAGGATCGATTCCTTGAACAGTGGACCAAAGCAACCTTTAAACACTGCACAGAATGATTCTAACTACATAGAACCTGAAATTTTTTTCAGTGCTCCGGACAGAAAGTGGACTCATGACAATCCAAATCCTAACAAAGGGTAAAAACGCAGCTCGGGAGTTGCAAGGCAGGAAAACCAGTTTGTTTTGGTTAATGCAGTATTTATGTATTATCCAACTCACTAATGGACAAAGCAATGCTCTGTTTAGTTCACGAAAAATAAATAATTTGAGAAATATTTCTTAAAAAATGATTACTTATATTACTTAAAAAAACAAATGAAGAAAATATAGTTTAAGAAAGATGTCCCATGTCATTTTGTTGTTTATTGGTAGACTTTATGAGAAGCTGATTTCTGGCATGTACCTCGGAGAAATTGTCCAGATAGCTTTGTTGAGAATGGCTGAGGAGTCGGCATTTTTTGGTGATGTCGTCCCAATGAAGCTGAAAATTCCTTGCATACTAAGGTGCACTTATAAATTTAATCTTCGCTGCTTCTACTTATGAACATGAGATGATTGGGTTTCCTCAAACTTCCATCCCAAATTTGCAGGATTCCTCGGAGGTACCATTCCATCTGCAGCTTAATATTATACCTGTGGTGTCTCTAGTAGCATCGCTTTTTCACTCCCGTTCTGACTAGTACTAATGAAAAAGTAATCTCTAATTAAATCAGTTGCACAGTAACTTCTACTATTACGGCGTGGATTGATTGTGACGATTGGATATTCGGGGAGTTCAAATGCAAATCTGATGGCCCATGTTTCTGGAACAATGAAAGATAGTTCTGTTTTCTCTTATCTGCAATTATCTACAGCTGAATCCATAAATCCCTAAATAATGCTTCACTTTCCTAAATTCAGTTCCCAACTTTAGGAATTGCTGAGTCCCCCTATAGTTAATGCTGATTTGTCTGTCCTCAGATATCCGACAACTCCTTGAGAATGAGGAAAGTAGTAGTCGATCTATGCAGACATAGTTGCCACACGAGGTGCTTGTCTTGCTGCTGCCAGGATATTTGGCAACCTGAAGAAGCTGGGAAGAGATACCCTCGGGGACGGGGAGAAGCAGAGATCAGTAATAGCTTTAAATGGAGGTCCGTAGGAGCACTACACCAAATTCTGGAACCGCGGGGAGGCCACTCTCGGGGAGTTGCTGGAACCTGAAGTGTGAGGTTGCTGTGAACATGGTGATTGTGCAGTCAAATGAGGGCTCAGGCTGTCATGACTCGACTCCGAGCACATGCACATCCCTCCATGGTCGATATAAAATTTTTGCAACATCCCAGAACCCGTTGCCGACCCATTTGCTTATCAAGCATGCGGAAGCGAAATCATATTCTCCCAACAAAACAAATATGAGATAGCTAACATAGGATTATATTTTTACAAACCATACGCGTATTACAAACCGCACTTACTCTTACTATAGCATTCAAATACAGAAGAGTCTAACAAAATATGGATTGTTTCAAAATGAAAAGCTCTTAGGCTAACTACGCTCTGAGCTCTTCGCCCATGGGGTCAGGTCTCTATGTACAACCTTGCCAGACTCTTCAATAGACTCGGGTGAGTAGTCACCCACTATCTAGACCTGACGGCAGACCCGTTACTATCCAGCAAAAGCTACAAAGGCATCCGTACTCCACTGCCTGTAGACCTCTGTCTCTTGCCTGTCCACCCTCCAACTAGGCCTGAAAATGTTAGCCCACTAAGGGTTGAGATCACATCTCAGCAAGTCAATCCCCTAAATCCATATTAGGAGAAGGGTACACTCAACATGCAGTCTAATCGCCTTTCTCACACTTTCTTAATACTAGTACTTCCCTGCACGTTAGTGTCAATCAAATCATGCATAAGATATTGAGATCATATATCGTCAGAATACTTTTAACATGTATATATGTAAGGACATAAATGTCAACATAATTACACGGGCCCCCAATTACCAGACTAAACCGTTATGGTACGTCCCATACCGCACAACATATTTTCGTCTTTTAATTAGGTCCCCCACTTTCACCCATTCATGTGTCACAAATGATTTCAATGCATAGATAACAGTCTTCCGGCATAACCGAGCATCGTCTCGCACCGCCGAGTGCGGTAACGTCTACATCTAGACGGCATTCCGATTAGGAGCATCGGTCCAGCATCCATTGCGACCGTCATCCGTTGACTTGGGGCATTCCCGAAGGAGCATCGCCCGGCCCCAAAGGCTCATGGCAGAACCTCATGTCGTGAATGCATATAATCAATGTTACCCTTCAATAATCACTTACACATAGCATTCACAGCATCAATTGGGCAATTTTACAGCAAGAATACTTCAAAACAAGCATACACTCTTACTAACCCAAATTGACAGCAAACTGTCCAATTACGCTCTCCCAAATTCGAAGTCATAAGCCCGCTCATATGAGCTCGAAAAATTATTAAATTTGGACACGTGCTAGAAAACATATTAAGAAACATTTTTCATGAAGACACCGAAATCCAGATCCCTCTGGATTCGGCCCAGAAATTCTTTCTATCCAGCACAAAAATCGGGTCCAGTTCCAGATAGCCTAACTCAAGGAAATCAGTTCGGTTTCGGGTCGAAATCTGGTACGTTTGATTTGAAATTCGGATATGTTAAACTAGAAGTTTTAGCGAACAACTTTCATGAAGAAACCGATTGGAAATTCGACCTCTAAAGGTCTGTAACAGCCCTCGGAATCATAACAGGTCGCGGTTCACAGTACTGTCCGAATTTCTGCTTAAAGGATGACGTAGTTAAAATCGTCATCTTTTTAATTTCCAAAAATTCTGGGAAAAATATATGTTATTATTTAAGATGTCTAAAACATTTCTTCAGAAGGAAGTTTCTTCAAAATCGCAGCATACAGTCGTCTAAAAAGTTAACAAAACGCGCGTCTAGGAAACTGTTTCAAGAACCAGCCTCTGTTCTTGGCCGAATCTTCATCCGCGGTGTTCCTCTTGCCCTCTAAACCATAACTAAGCTTTTCTATGGCTATTCTAACATTCCTAACCAACATCCATCCATGTATAACATCATCTACCTCTTTCATATACAAATGAACTCCTAAACAAGGGTACTCAGCCCCTAATCCGAATTTAGAAGACAACTTACAAGTTTGGAACTAACGGCGGTCCTCAATTGTGGCGGGACGGCAGCACAATGACAAACCTCGAGCTCTTTGATGGTGAGTTGAAGCCGGAACAGCAGCTGGAGTTGCCGTTGGGCGACCACAACAGCAGCACAGAGAGTCACAAATTTTTTTTTTTTTTTTTTTTTTTTTAGAGAGAGGAAAACATGAAGCTTGGCTGGATTGACGTTCCTCTTAGTCGCTGGTTTGTCATCCAAGAGGGAGCAGAAACGGGAGTTACACGTTCAAGGAAGGAGAAAGCAACAGCTTATACGTTGAAAGAGACAAGGGAAAAAGAAAAGAAATCAAAAAGGAAAGAAGGAGGCTTCCGCACGGCAGCAGGGGAGAGAAACACGCACAAAAGAAAAGAGACAAAGGAAAGAAAGGACAAGCTTTTTCTTCCTTCGGTTAAGAGAAAAAAAAGAAAGAAAGGAAAGGGAAAGAAAGAGAAAGGGGAGGGGGGGGGGGGGGGGGGGGAGAGAGAGAGAGAGAAAATAGATAGTCAAGTGGGGCCAAGAGATGGGAATTTCACGGAAGGGGGAAAGAAGAAGAGGTCGGACGTAGGGGGAAAAGGAATGGAGAAAAAGAACCAAATGAGGCCCCACTCTCATTTTTTTTTTCCACAAGAAGGTGGTACTTTTTCCATGGGGAGTTTCCCTACAATTTACCTATTCTTACCTTGTTCCAAGAGATGGTGAAATGCTTCGTAGAAGTGGGCAGCCGAATTGCTAATCCTCTTAACTTTTCTTTTTCACTTTGTCTATTTCACCACCTTAATTAATAAGGACAATTTCCCATTTAAGTCCTTATAATCCTTTTTCTAAATATTCCACCTTAAAGGCCCAAAAATCATTTAAAATGTGGCATTTCCCTTATTTATTTTTTTAATTTGCCACATTTGTATTTTTCACGAACAATTCCCGTCATCCATAAACTTTGAAAAGGTGTAACAATATTTCTCGGGATTAATTGTGACACGAGAAAATTCTCATTTTCTGAAATCGGCATCATTTCCTCGATTAACTTTAGTCAAATGTGACTTTAACGCAACCTAAACCGTTGGGTAGTTTTTGGGAATTTTCAGTGCAACGGACTCGTGGTCGATTATTGTCGAACCACATGCATCTTTGACTCATTAGCGACTCTCGGTTGTCGTGAAAATCTCTAGGTTTCAATTACAAGCACAGAGGTACCAAAACAACACAAAAATCGGTTTAGTGCCGATCGATGAGAATTTTGTAATTAGGTGGAATCACCCATGCCTAATTATATATCTCTATCGAATCGACCTATTTCCGGTCTCTGATAGATTTTCGACTTTGCCGAAATGATCCTTGCAGACTAACACGGTTGAGCAGTCGATTTTTGGTCAAATTCTTAAGCTTGTTGCATTAAAATCCCTTAATGACTTCCCCAACTAGTCTAGTTATCTCACGAGTGATCAGCTCAGATAATAGTATTATAGGCACGTCGATGAAAAGCCCGATTTATTCAATTGAAAACAGAAGTAGAAAATCGATCGTCACAACTCTTCCCCTCTTATAAAAATTTCGTCCTCGAAATTTAAGTCGTCACATCTCTTAAATCAAACAGGTAAGGGTATTGTTGCTTCATTGCGTCCTCACTTTTTCAAGTTGCTCCTTCTGTGTCGAATGTTCCGATAAGTCAAGGTCCAATCTTTAGTCCTCATGCCACGTGAATTTCACCCTAATGCCATTTTTAATATAACTCAGACTGGCAGGCGGCTTTGAGGATTCATGCGTGACCGACTCGTGCCAAACCATGTTCAAGACATCTTGATTCATGGACGTCCTTGACTACATGGAATTGTGGAGGATAGATTCTTATTTCAAAGTACACGACATCGAGGGTTGATCTAGGGTCGTTCGTGGGCTTAATAACAGTAAACAGAATCACCCGTCGTTCCATTATGTTCTGTCCGCGAATCAACTTCTAGTCGTCCTTGAAATCGGCCTGCCTATCTACAGGATCGTCCTCACGCAAGTCTCACGATCAAGTCGTTTTCCCAGGTCAAGTTCTTTAGTCGTACGAGTTCGTCCTCATTAGCCTTTCCCTCATGGTCAGATCTTAGAGTGATTAATTCCGAGTGAGATCAACCAACAATGCATTGACGAAATTCACATCCATTCATCCCTCAGAGGACTCAAATTTCAAGATTTCAAAGGGACCTACGTACCTCGGACTTAATTTCCCTTTCTTACCGAAGCGTGAAGTAACTCTCATTGGTGAAACCTTCAAAAAGACCATGTTCACTAACTTGGAATTCTAATGGTTTTCGTCGCTAGTCGACATAACTTTTCTGGCGACTCTGGACAGTCTTTATTCTGTTTCGGATGACAGTAACTACGTCTACTGACTGTTGGACTAGCTCTGGGCCCATGATCTTGCGTTCTCCTACTTCATCCCAACACACCAGCGTTCTACACGCCCGGCTATACAATGCTTCAAAATGAGCCATCTGAATGCGCTGTTGGTAACTGTTGTTGTAGGCGAACTCGACGAGATAAATTTGTTCTTCCCAACTTCTTTTAAAATCCAGTACATAAGCCCATAGCATGTCTTCGAGCGTTTGGATGGTCCTTTCAGATTGACCATCCGTCTGAGGATGATAAGCTATGTCAGTACATGCCTTCGTTCCTAAGGTGGCCTGCAAACTTTTCAAAAAAAGCAGTTGTAAATCCCGGGTCTCGGTTTGATGTGATCGTCATAGGTACTCCATGTAGACGAACAATCTGGCGAACGTACAGCTCTGCATGTCTGTCTAAATCGAGATCTTTCCTTACTGTAATGAAATGAGCCGACTTGGTCATCCGTCAACCACTATCCAGATAGAATCATTACCCCTTTGACTCTTTAGTAAGCATGTCACAAAATCCATTGTGATGTGCTCCCACTTCCACTCGGGAATCTCGAGAGGTTGCGAAAATCCTCCTAGCTTATAGTGCTGAGCCTTAACTCGCTGGCATGTCAAACATTTGGCGACATGTTTAGCTATGTCTATTTTCATGTCTGACCACCAATAGTGTCGACGTAAATTTTGATACATCTTCACACTTTGTCGGGATGTATACTGTAACGCTATGATGTGCTTCTGATAGGATTTCTTCTTTAAGTTTTGTGTCATCGGGTACACACAATCGTCCTCTGAATCTCAATGTTCCGTTCTCTGAAATTGGGAAGTCTGGCTTTCTCTTTTCTACCTCTTCTTGTACAATCTTCTGGATTTCTGGTTCAGTCCACTGAAGTATCTTAATTCTCATTTGAAGTTCCGATTCAATTCTGAGGGTGGCCATAAGATTGGAAATGTGGCCTACCTCAAATTTGAAATCCGAATCTCTTATCTTTCTCGATCAAAGTCCATTCTTTGAGCACCATCTGTGCTACAGAAGACTTTCGACTCAGCGCATCTGTGACTTTATTTGCCTTACTAGGGTGATACAAAATATCACAATCATAATCTTTCAGGAGTTCCATCCAACGACGTTGTCTCATATTCAATTCTTTCTAGGAGAATAAATATTTGAAACTTTGATGGTCCGTGAAGATCTGGAATTTCTCTCCACACAAATAATGTCTCCAAATCTTCAAAGCGAAGACAATTGCTGCAAGTTCTAAGTCATGCATCGGATAATTCAATTTGTGGGGTCTCAACTGACGGACGCGTATGCAACTACTCCGTCATGCTGCATTAACACGCAACCCAAATCCTCGAACGATGCATCACCGTAGATCTCGTATCCTCCAGACCGTATGGTATGGTCAAGACCGGTGCAATTGTCAACTTCTGCTTAAGTTCTTGGAAACTATTTTCGCACTTGTCTATCCACACGAACTTCTCTCCCTTCCTTAACAGCCGAGTCATAGATGACGCTATCGCCGAAAACCCTTATACGAACCGTTTGTAATATCCCGCTAACCCCAGGAAACTTCTAACCTTGGTCACTGTAGTCGGTTTTGGCCGCTTGATCATGGCTTCAATTTTGCTTTGGTCCACGTAGAGATTCCTTCTCCTGAAATTACGTGTCCTAGGAAAGTAACACGAGTCAACCAAAACTCACACTTGCTAAACTTAGCATACAACTCGTGACTCCTCAGAATCTGGAGTACCTTTCTCAAATGCCCTTCATGTTCCTCTGAACTTCTAGAGTACACTAGGATATCATTGATGAACACAATCACGAACTGATCTAGGTATTCCTTGAACACACAGTTCATCATATCCATAAAAGCAGCTGGAGCGTTCGTCAATCCGAACGGCATTACTGTGAATTCATAATGGCCGTATCGGGTACGAAATGCGTACTTAAGAATGTCCTCCTTCCTGATTCTCAACTGATGATATCCTGTCCTCAAGTCGATTTTAGAAAATATCGACGCTCCTTGCAGTTGATCAAACAGGTCATCAATTCTTGGCAGTGGATACTTGTTCTTGATCGTCACCTAATTGAGTTGTCGGTAACGATGCATAGACGTAACGGACCGTCTTTCTTCTTAACAAAGAGAACTGGAGCTCCCCACGGCGATGCACTAGGGCGTATGAATCCCTTATCTAATAACTCCTACATTTGCACCTTCAGTTCTTTTAATTCTAACAATGCCATCCGGTAAGGAACCTTAGAGATTGGTTCTGTCTCATGGCTAACTCAATCACGAACTATATTTCTCTTTACGCGACGTAATGACCCGGCAATTCTTTTGGAAACACATTCGAAAATTCTTGTACCATTGCAATATTTTCAACTTTCAGCTCTTCAACTGTCGTGTTCGTGATAGTCGCCAAGTAACTTTGACAACTCTCGTCTAACAACCGAGTTGCCTCAAGTGACGAGATTAGAGCAATCGAAGGTCCTTCTTGACTTTTAATAAATTCAAAACTGCCTCTTGCCACTAGATTAAACTGAGTTGCTTTACAATAACAATCCATTATAGCAAGATGCTCCTCCTTTCTCCAACCTCATTCCATTAAATCGAAGTTCCACAAGCTTAACGATACTTTCGTTGCGCCACTCTGATAAATTATCCCAGAAACAATGCCCCTCCTGTTCGGTGCATAGCCCGGTTCATTCCCGCCCCTTCGCCATCCTAGAAGCCTGCCAGGAGCCGCTCCTTATCCGGGCTCTTTAGCCTCGGCGATCACTCCCCGCCCTCATCGGACCGGGTTGTTACAGGCCCACCAGCCTTCGCATGGTTTGTCCCCGAGTTACCCATCTACTGAAGGAGTCCCGTTTCTATAGGGACTAACTTACATAGGCATTGTTCGCTTTGGCTCGTCCCATACCGAGCCTCACGGTTTTACCCTTTGGCGCATGGTTAGGCACTATCCCAGGAGATCACCCATCCTAGTAGTGCACTGTCCTAAGCTTGCTTATCCTTCAGGTTCAGAGGCATCAACTGACTTCCTATGTCCAATTTTAAATCGTCCAAAAACCTCTTTGTCTCACCTACTAGATCCTCAATTAGTCTATGTGCATACTTAGACAATTCTGCAAACTTTGCCTTGCACTGATCTATAGACATCTAATTCTGGCGAAGCCGTTGGAACTCTGCCACCTTGGACTCTCTCGCACTGTCTAAGAAGTACTTTCCATTGAAAGCCTCACAAAAGGCACCCCAAATCTAAGATGTGCCTTCAGGGAACACTCTTCCTTGAGTGGCTTCCCACCACGTACTGGCGTCACCTTGAAGTTGATAAGTCGCTAGAAGTACTCGATCTTCCTCTGAACACCTCAACACAGTGAAGGTTTTCTTAACATCCCTTAACCAAAGGGTTGCAGTCTCAGGGTTGCCCACACCACTGAACCACAGTGGCTTAAGTCTCATGAACTACTCTACCAGCTTGTGCATCAGTCTCCCCCTGACCACAATCCCAGGTTGGACTCTAACAGGTGCGACTGTAGCAGCGGCAGCGGCAGCTTGATTCTAAACTTGCTGTCCCATCTAAATTCCTAAAGACTCAAGTGCCTGCACGATTCTATTTAATCTGGGATCGCCAAGTGTTGCTACACCAGTACCAGCCTGAGGTGGTACTCTCTCACTCGCGTTGGCCTAAGCCTGCGCTCTTCCTCGGGTACTGACCCTAGTCGACGTCCTATTCCGAGTGACAGACGCGACAGACCTCCTCTTAGGAGTCTTCTGATTCGGATCACTCGTCCTACAGGATCTCTACAGAACTTGTCTCCTAATTCCGCACCGAATTAGGGAAAATTGAATGACCCACACCAAACAACTATCAATCAGTTACCACTCACATGCATCAGCATATTAAAAGTTTTTCCTACTAACTATCCCATGACTCATCGCACCTTATCACTCCAAACACTAACCTGGCTCTTATACCACTTAATGGGGATGTCATGACTTGACTCCGAGCACGTGCACATCCCTCCATGGTCGATATAAAATTTTTGCAACATCCCAGAACCCGTTGCCGACCCATTTCCTTATCAAGCATGCGGAAGCGAAATCATATTCTCCCAACAAAACAAATATGAGATAGCTAACATAGGATTATATTTTTACAAACCATACGCATATTACAAACCGCACTTACTCTTACTATAGCATTCAAATACAGAAGAGTCTAACAAAACATGGATTGTTTCAAAATGAAAAGCTCTTAGGCTAACTACGCTCCGAGCTCTTCGCCCATGGGGGTCGGGTCTCTATGTACAACCCCGCCGAGACTCTTCAATAGACTCGGGTGAGTAGTCACCCACTATCTAGACCTCGACGGACCCGTTACTATCCGGCGAAGCTACAAAGGCATCCGTACTCCACGCCCGTAGACCTCGCGCTCTTGCCTGTCCACCCTCCAACTAGGCCTGAAAATGTTAGCCCACTAAGGGGTGAGATCACATCTCAGCAAGTCAATCCCCTAAATCCAGATTAGGAGAAGGGTACACTCAACATGTAGTCTAATCGCCTTTCTCACACTTTCTTAATACTAGTACTTCCCTGCACGTCAGTGTCAATCAAATCATGCATAAAATATCGAGATCATATATCGTTAGAATACTTTTAACATGTATATATGTAAGGACATAAATGTCAACATAATTACACGGGCCCCCACTTACTGTACTAAACCGTTATGGCACGTCCCATACCGCACCACACAGTTTCGTCTTTTAATTAGGTCCATCACTTTCACCCATTCATGTGTCACAAATGATTTCAATGCACAGATAACAGTCTTCCGGCATAACCGGGCATCGCCTCGCACTGTCGAGCATGGCAACGTCTACATCTAGACGGCATTCCGATTAGGAGCATCGGTCCAGCATCCACTGCGACTAGCATCCGTTGACTTGGGGCATTCCCGAAGGAGCATCGCCCGGCCCCAAAGGCTCGTGGCGGAACCTCATGTCGTGAATGCATATAATCAATGTTACCCTTCAATAATCACTTACACATAGCATTCACAGCATCAATTGGACAATTTTATAGCAAGAATACTTCAAAACAAGCATACACTCTTACTAACCCAAATTGACAGCAAACTGTCCAATTACGCTCTCCCAAATTCGAAGTCAGAAACCCGCTCATATGAGCTCGAAAAATTACTAAATTTGGAAAATTGCTAGACAACACATTAAGAGACATTTTTCATGCAGACACCGAAATCCAGATCCCTCTGGATTCGGCCTAGAAATTCTTTCTATCCAGCACAAAAATCGGGTCCAGTTCCAGAGAGCCTAACTCAGCGAAATCAGTTCGGTTTCGGGTCGAAATCTGGTACGTTTGATTTGAAATTCGGATATGTTAAACTAGAAGTTGTAGAGAACAACTTTCATGAAGAAACCGATTGGAAATTCGACCTCTAAAGGTCGGTAACAGCCCTCGGAATCATAACAGGTCGCTGTTCACAGTACTGTCCGAATTTCTGCTTAAAGGATGACGTAGTTAAAATCGTCATCTTTTTAATTTCCAAAAATTCTGGGAAAAATATATGTTATTATTTAAGATGTCTAAAACATTTCTTCAGAAGGAAGTTTCTTCAAAATCGCAGCATACAGTCGTCTACAAAATTAACAAAACGCGCGCGTCTAGGAAACTGTTTCAAGAACCAGCCTCTGTTCTTGGCCGAATCTTCATCCGCGGTGTTCCTCTTGCCCTCTAAACCATAACTAAGCTTTTCTATGGCTATTCTAACATTCCTAACCAACATCCATCCATGTATAACATCATCTACCTCTTTCATATACAAATGAACTCCTAAACAAGGGTACTCAGCCCCTAATCCGAATTTAGAAGACAACTTACAAGTTTGGAACTAACGGCGGTCCTCACTTGTGGCGGGACGGCAGCACAATGACAAACCTCGAGCTCTTTGATGGTGAGTTGAAGCCGGAACAGCAGCTGGAGTTGTCGTTGGGCGACCACAACAGCAGCACAGAGAGTCACGAATTTTTTTTTTTTTTTTTTTTTTTTTTTTTAGAGAGAGGAAAACATGAAGCTTGGCTGGATTGACGTTCCTCTTAGTCGCTGGTTTGTCGTCCAAGAGGGAGCAGAAACGGGAGTTACACGTTCAAGGAAGGAGAAAGCAACAGCTTATACGTTGAAAGAGACAAGGGAAAAAGAAAAGAAATCAAAAAGGAAAGAAGGAGGCTTCCGCACGGCAGCAGGGGAGAGAAACACGCACAAAAGAAAAGAGACAAAGGAAAGAAAGGACAAGCTTTTTCTTCCTTCGGTTAAGAGAAAAAAAAAAAAAGAAAGGAAAGGGAAAGAAAGAGAAAGGGGGGGGGGAAGAGAGAAAAAGATAGTCAAGTGGGGCCAAGAGATGAGAATTTCACGGAAGGGGGAAAGAAGAAGAGGTCGGACGTAGGGGGGAAAAGGAATGGAGAAAAAGAACCAAATGAGGCCCCACTTCCATTTTTTTTTTTTTTCCACAAGAAGGTGGTACTTTTTCCATGGGGAGTTTCCCTACAATTTACCTATTCTTACCTTGTTCCAAGAGATGGTGAAATGCTTCGTAGAAGTGGGCAGCCGAATTGCTAATCCCCTTAACTTTTCTTTTTCACTTTGTCTATTTCACCACCTTAATTAATAAGGACAATTTCCCATTTAAGTCCTCATAATCCTTTTTCTAAATATTCCACCTTAAAGGCCCAAAAATCATTTAAAATGCGGCATTTCCCTTATTTATTTTTTTAATTTGCCGCATTTGTATTTTTCACGAACAATTCCCGTCATCCATAAACTTTGAAAAGGTATAACAACATTTCTCGGGATTAATTGTGACACGAGAAAATTTTCATTTTTCAAAAATCAGCATCATTTCCTCGGTAACTTCAAAAATGTGACTTTAACACAACCTAAACCGTCGGGTAGTTTTTGGGAATTTTCGGTGCAACGGACTCGTGGTCGATTATTATTGAACCACATGCATCTTCGACTCGTTGGCGAGACTCGGTTGTCGTGAAAATCTCTAGGTTTCAATTACAAGCACGGGGTACCAAAACAACACAAAAATCGGTTTAGTGTCGATCGATGAGAATTTTGTAATTAGCTGGAATCACCCATGCCTAATTATATATCTCTATCGAATCGACCTATTTCTGTCTCGATAGATTTTCGATCGCGTGCTTGAAATGATCCTTGCAGATTAACAAGGTCGAAAATCGATTTACGGTCGAATTCTCAAGCATTGCATTAAAATCCCTTAATGACTTCGCCAACTAGTCTAGTTATCTCACGAGTAATCTGCTCGAGAGAATAAAGATTATAGGCACGTCGATGAAAAGCTCGATTTATTCAATTGAAAACAGAAGTAGAAAATCAGACTGTCACACAGGCAGTGCAGCTGCCCTTCTCGTGGCCTCTCATTCACAATACCTTGAGACGAAGTGACCTTTTTCTCAAGATATCATTTTGTCTCTTTGGGTCTCGTTGTATTATACTTTGAGGTGGGGGACCATCGATGGTCTAGCGAGCAACTTTAGCCTAGATAGCTCAAGTATCCGAGGAGGAAGAGATGCAAATTTATTAAGTCTGTGAATAAATGATCAGGCTCACATGAGGACTCTTTAGAAAGCTCCTTTTGAGCCCTTTATCACTCTTCCAATAAAACGGGAACTATTTTAGCTGGAACCTCAAGGATTCTTGTTTTGTGGATGTTTCCACTAGGAATGATCAATAATAGATGGTTCAAGGTGTTGGAGAAAACTCCTTTATAGTTTTGAAGTTAACAAAGTCTGAAGTGTCAAAATCTGAAGACCATCAGACTTTAGGTTCAAAGTCTGTCCACATTGACAGATTCCAGACTAAATGCTACTGAAGGATGAAGACTTATCCAGATGCGAGATTATCTTTATTTCTTCAAGCATCCGATTTGTATGGCTTATGGATGATTCTCTGGTTGGATGTAGCACTTACATGATTAATTATCCTTAATGGAATTAATTCCGTTAATCAAATATTTTGGATGGCAAGCAAACGTGGAAAGTTCTACTTATGGAAACTAAGATCCTGACTGTATGGGCGAGCATGATTGATGGGCTTTCATCACAATCAAACAATCAACTCGAGATCCCCTTGATTGATTCTGTCCAACGGGTAAATTGGAATAATTCTTTTGGAAAGTGCCAACGATCGTGATGGTATAAATGAGTATTTAAGGTGGACTCTTCAGCTATCAGAGTGTGTGCGTGAAAGAGAAATTTCAAAGTCTGAAGTTTCCTAGTTCCTTATTATTTCATTTACTGAGCTCTAAGTTGTATACAAAAGAGAGAAACACTTAGTGAGACTTCGTGAGCCACCAGTATACTCTTCACTGTGAAGTCAAGTTCACACTGTTGTAAAATCTCTTTTATTCTTAGTGAAATTCAGCTAGTGGGCTGTCAGCGTGGGAGAGTGGACGTAGGCTTGATCTAAGCCGAATCACGATAACCATTATGTCTTTATTCTTTTCCCTCAACTCTTTATTTAATTCGTAGTTTTGTTTATCTGTTTAAGTTTTTGATTCACTCATAATCTGTTATATTCTAAAAGCAAATTACTTCTATTAAAATTTGCGAAAATTTTTCTTCATACCTATTCACCCCCTCTAGGTGTTCTTACTAGCCATTTCACAAGGAAATATTGTCTTTATATCTTAGAGGCAATAATGGTGAGTCTGCAAGTCATTGTGACGAATTGTCTGCATTTTAGTTTACTTGAGCATAATTCTAAATAACTCAATTGTATCAAGAAAAAGGGTCTTATTTCTTGGTTCCTTTTGTGTTAGCATCATTTAATATCAATTATGAAAACTGTCTGAGTTAAGGAATTTATTTTCAAGCATCAATGGATTTGCCAACTTTATTGAGATGCAAATGTGGCAAAAAATCAGACATTTAATGGCGATATTCGCGGAACAGCAACATCTTTCATTGCTGAAGTGGCTCTCTCCTTGGAAGTCTTATCTATCTAGCTCAAATTGACATAGCCATCTCTCATATTCTGTACATTCTAAAGGATGCATTCAGAAACTAGTCTTAGGTATGGATGACTAATACATAGTTAGACAAATCGTTTGATGCTTGTCTCTCTATAGGACAAGTTGGAAAAGTTTTGCAAAAGTTGGAAGACCAAAGCCCTACACTAAGCTTCTGCAACTGTTCTAATGCTAACGGTCACTAAGTGTTGCACTCAAGAACATGAAAATTGCTGCGTGGCATTTCCTCACGCTTGGAATTTTCGAGGAGTGGGACAGCATCGAAGTTGTGTCGGGATTTCTTCTCCACATTGTACAGCGGATCGTTACATTTGAGCAGCACTTGCAGTACCTCCTTCATTGTAGGCCTCGTGGAAGGCAGAGTAGCAGTGCAAAAGATCCCGAGCTTGAAAACATTGCTTATTTCATCTACGTTTGAGTCGTCCTTGATCTCCTCATCTAATGCGTCAGATATCGGGTTGCCATCTTGGATGTGACGCCATGCCCAATCAGCGAGGCACATGTCTTCGTTCCCGTCGTTAGGCTCCCTCCCAGTGGTTAGTTCCAAGAGAACCACCCCAAAGCTATAGACATCAATCTTCTCATTGACTCTTGTCGTATGAGCATACTCTGTTGTTCAACACCAAAAAAAAGGCAAGACAAAACTAAATATTCCTGCTGGTAGGATATGTAAAGTATGAGGAGGGCGAACTGGCATAGCTGAAATGAACTCATGTTAAGTAAATAGCCGAACCTGGTGCCAAATAGCCGAAAGAACCAGCAACGGCTGTCATGCTAACAGCTTCTCCAGGGTTGGCCAACATCCTTGCAAGGCCGAAGTCAGCAATTTTTGCGTTGAACTCTGAGTCCAAGAGAATGTTGCTCGTTTTCACGTCTCGGTGGATGATGGGTGATGAACAATCATTATGCATATAGCAAAGTCCTTTAGCTGCTCCGAGCGCAATCTGCAACCTTTTGGGCCAATCCAAGATCATATTGTTGGCGACACCTGACATGGGCGACAAATCTTTTCTTCTTGTGAAGCCAATGGTCCAAGCTGCTATTTTCCATGTACTCATACACTAGGAGTTTCGAGTTCTCACAAGAAATACAGCACAACAATTTGACAATGTGCCGATGCTTAATATTCCCAAGTATCTCCACTTCTGCTACGAATTGCTTTTCCAGCTTCTCGTTTAACTTTTGGTTATTCGAAATCCTTTTCACAGCAACGGCGTCACCAGAAGGATTCACAATAATGCGATATACTTTTCCTGATCCGCCACTTCCAATCACATTCTGCTCCTTCAACCCCGACAGAATATTCCATTCCGTAAAATTCAAACTTTGGAATGAAGTCAGTTTCGGAGTCGAATCAAACCAATCCTTGTTCTTTCTGGAAGCTCTGATCGTGAATAGCACCGCCAAGAAAACGCACATGGCCGCTGCAATGGCCAAGATCACGATCAAGGTGAGATTGGTCTTGCTCAACCTATGGGATTGGGCGTTGCAGACATTGATCCTCATGAACGAATTGGATGCACAGAGCCCAGGGTTGTTCAGGAAACTGGTGTCATATGCGGCGTTCTCCAACTTGGCTGGGATTGGTCCGCTGAGGCGATTGGATGATAAATTCAGACGGTTCACATTCAGTTGGCCGATTTCAGGAGGAATCAAGCCGGACAGTTGGTTGTCAGACAGGTCCAACTGCGTGAGCACAGGTAGAAGACCGATTTTGCTGGGAATCGGTCCCGAGATCTTATTGTGACTGAGATCCAGAGTGGTCAAGGATTTCCATGAAATGATGTCTGTGGGAAGAATCCCGGAGAGCTCGTTCTGACCGAGCAAAAGCGTCGTCAGAGAAGGAAGCTCGGTCAATTCAGTCGGAACCGTGCCCTGAGGAGGTTATTACTAGCATCAAATACCTTCAAGTTCCTCCACGAAGACACCGTGCTGGGAATCTTGCCGAAGAATTTGTTGTTGCTCATCTCGATCCGAGTGAGGTTTGGGGACATCACCTTGGGAAGCTCGCCAGTTAATCCATTATCACTCAAGATCAAAGCCGTCAAGTTCCGCGACATCCAGAGTCCTCCAGGCACATTGCCGGTGAATCCATTGCTGTTCAACATTGCTACGGACAAAGAACTGCAATTTCCAAGTGACTCTGGCAAGTCCCCACTGAGATTGTTGTCCATAGCAGCCAACCCGAACAGCGTGCCGCCATGGCACAGTTGTTCTGGCAATGTGCCAGTCAAGTTGTTGAAGGCCACCTCGAATCTTGTGAGCGGGGAAAACTTGCCAAAGTCCGGGGGGATCGTGCCTGATAGATTGTTGTTGGACAGCCTGACATCAGACAAAGCGGGAAGACGCCCAATACCTTCCGGGATTCTGCCGGACAATTGATTGAACTCTAAATTCAAGCTTTTTAGATTCTTGAGCTTTCCAAAAACTTCAGGTATGTTCCCCATCAAATTATTCTCAGACAGATCGATCACGCTCAGGCTCACGGCACTGACTGCCTGAGGGATCGACCTGGACACATTAGTCATGTACACGTACAACTCGCTCAAGTTCCTCGGAGCAAAAATGCTACCTGGGATCTCTCGTGTCAGTGGATTCATCCCCAAATCCAAGTGCTCAAGAGCCTCCATATTCCCAATAGTCTCTGGGATTCCACCAATCAGGTTTGTTTGTGCCATCGAGAAGAACCGTAGCTTCTTCAGGGCAGTGAAGTTCTGTGGTAGCTGCGATGGCACAAACTTGTCATTGTACTCGAGCCTCAGTTCTTCGAGATCAGACAGGCCAAAAATCTCTTCAGGGTAAGTGCCATTGTACTTGGACAGATGAAGGTCAAGGATCCTCAGCTTTGGCAGCCTAGCGATTGACACTGGGATGTCGAACGAGAAGCTGTTGCCAGCGAGAATCAGGACCTGAAGATTGGCCATGCGGTCGATATCAGATGGAATACGACCTTCGAAGTAATTCTGGGACAGGTCAAGGTACATGAGCTCGGAACAGTAATAAAGAACTGTTGGAAACTCTCCAGGAATATTGTTGTTGAAGAGATCGAGCTTGGTCAGATTCTTGAGGTCGCAGATGAATGGGCGGATCGGATAATTTATGTTCAGGTTGGCAAGATTGAGCTCGGTGATCGAGCCGTCTTGGCAGGTGATTTCGGGCCATGTGCAGTGGGAGGATGAATTGGAGGTGACCCAGTGGTCGAGGGAAGATGGGTCCTGCCAGGATTGCCTCAGCTTCAACAGGACTTGCTGTTCTTGATCTTGGATTTGAGACTCTGCAACATGGGAGAGGGAGCAGAGGAAGACGAGACACGGGATGTAGAAGAAGAAGTGAATATGAGGAGGTGATGAGGTTAGTCTCGACATAATTGGAGGTGGTTCAGAGTCTTTTTCTGGTTAGAGGACTCTCCAGTGTTGGAGCTAGATATCTATCAGCTCAAAACATGAAGCTAAACGTGTTGGTTTGCTTGTGTATTGCTCGGCAGAACTCCCGGGTTTTTAACCTCGTTTGAAAGTGCTAAAATTCGGTGGGTCCTAAGATGATGGGTGTGGATGCATTTGTTCCTTTTTGTTCTTTTCCATTTCCCTCCCCTAATCTCTCGTCTCATTGGACGGATGAAAGAGGGGAAGAGTCAAAGGGCCAATGATAATCTCCTTATCTTAACACTGCTCTGGAGTACACTTCGAAGAGCACCAGAATTTATTTACTTATTTTTTGGTCGAAAGACAGAGACTTTTATTAGGTGGTGGTCAATCTTGCCTATGCAATTTTAACTGTCCTCAAACATTTGTAACCACATGTATTCGAATATATTTGCATTCACATTTATGGATTGTGACCTCTTTTGGATCACCTTTGTTTTTCATTTTAAAAAAAGAAAAGGAAGAGTAGTCGCATAACAGTAACTATTACAACATATGCAATTAGATCAACCGTAATTATTTAGAGTAACAAACAAATTATAAAGTATAATATACATCATTTGTGTGAATTTCCACAACGTTGTCAAATATTAACATTTCTTAAAACATTTAAGAGAAACTAGGAGACCCCACATCCAACCAACTCAAAAACACAAGTTTCCACACAATCATTATGTCATGATTGATTTTGACCGTCACATCACTTACAAACTAAAGGGTTAATATCACAATAATTCCCAAACTGATACTTCTTTAGTAAATTTATCCTCGAATTGTTACATTTTTAACAAATTTACCCAAATTAATTTTTTGATCACAAAGCCCTGAAACTAATATACACGTGACAAATTTATTTTTCATTAATTTAATGAAATTTTACAGTCAAATTGCTGAATTAAATAACACGTGGCATTTTTTTTTTGGTCGGTAATAACACGTGGCAGTTAACAAGTGTATCAATTTGGGGTTTTAACCTCCGTTTGTCATAAGTGTACCAATTTGTAATTTTTTGTGATATTAATCCAATTTAACGAAAACTAACGAAATGTAGATTTATCACAAATGTATCAATTTAAAATTTTTTTTGATTAAAAAATTAATTTTAAGTAAATTTATCTTAAGTATACCAGTTTGAAATTTTTGATGATTAAAAAATTAATTTAAGATAAATTTATCATAAATGTACCATTTTAAGATTTTTATAATATTAATCGTAAATTAAATATCCACAAAATTTTCACGGTACATACTGGTCTCTTGTCCCGCCCTAATAATAATCCATGTGCTTGTAACCTCGATCGCCCATAGAGAGAGGAATACACCACCACGTGAGATGTGCCTTCGGGGAAAATGCCGGGGGACAGGTGGAACTGGAAGCCTTCCAACGTTGAACGTCGACCGTAGACTTTATGGCTTTTTAAGTAGGGTTTTGGGTCGGCTTTTGCCTTGTCCCTTTCTCTTAGTTGGGAACACAGACCTTGGAGAAACTACTGATGAAACAAGTGGAAGACTTTGACTTGACTTGCCCCTCCCTTCACGCCACACGACGTAGATTGGCTAAAAACAGTGATTTCTATTTTGTGCTCTTTGTCTTCCCATGCATCAATAAATCAGGATTAAATTCTAATTTTAAATTTAGGATATGCGATTCAAAATTATAAAATATAATAAGTCCACGATAAGATGAAATAATTTTTATCAATAATTTTACAAACCAATCCATTATTGAATGGCAGTATGGGCGAAAAATGAGAACTATTTGTCAAGCTCATTGAATTTATTTATCTATAGAGTCACGAGTAGGTATTCAACACTTTTACTAATTGTTTATGATAGTGTAAATTAGAAAATTAAGACAACAGCACATAAGTAGGTCTAACCAAATATAATTAATTTATTTGTGAAAAATTCCAAATAAGGATCCGAAGTGGACCAATTTTTTCAAATAAAGACCCGAAATTAACTTTGTGTCAGATACATACCTAAAGTGGACCCATTGTCTCAAATAATGACCAAAAGTGGTTGAATCAATTCCAAATAATAACTTGAGCTTGCTGGTCAACCAAATATTACATGTAACATTTCTGATGACTGGAGTTTGGGCAATTTTGTTAAAAAAAATATAAGGAAAATTAACAAATCATAAAACAGAAAAAAAAAAAAAAAACTTAGGTTTTCTACGGTCTCCCCGTTCCTTGTACCCGTCCTCTGCAAAGTCAAAGACCGAACTCCCCATTCCTTGTACCCATCCTCCGCAGTGTCAAAGACCCAAATTCTCCGCCGGTTGAGGCACGAATTAAAAAATAAGAAGAAAACCATATGCTTCTTTCTTTGATTGCGGAGACCCAAATTCTCTGGCAGTCAAGCAAGGCGAGGAGCGATGGGAATCAAGTCACGACGACGACCAGGCAATGATTTGGTTGAGGAACAGTGAGGGAGAAGAAAAAAGAAAATGTAAACATCTAAATGAATAACCTAAACTTAATTAATTTAAAATTTTTTATTTTTTTCCAATCACAAATTTCTGACAAAATTGTCCCTATTTTAATCGATGGAAAATGTCTGCCAGCGAGCTAATGTCCTTAATAAAGATTAACTTGATCACTTCGAGTCCTTATTTGACACAAAATTCACTTCAGATCATTCTTTGAAACAATGGGTTCACTTTGAGTCCTTATTTGACACAAAGTTTACTTTGGGTCTTTATTTGAAAAAAATAGATTCATTTCGGGTCATTATTTAGAATTTTCCCATTTATATATGATCATGTTATATGATATGACAAGATTTTTCATTGTGCATATAGTCAACAAGTAGTCAACAAGTAGTAATGATGACTTAATAGTGTCTAACGAAAGACTCTTTCCAAGCATCTTCAGCCATTTTTTTAGATTATCATCACCAGGAATATTAAGATTTTTGCGTTGACACGAGAGTCTAAATTACTGGAGTTTACATGCTTCAAAAACATGGGGCGAACCATATGTCCCATCCGTAACACACGTGTTTCGTGACCGTGTGGAAAGAGATGATCCCCAGTCCAACAAAAGGACAAAAAGTACGGTAAACGATCTGAAACTCGACTTGCGAAAAAGAAGAGGAGTGAAAAAAGAGTCGATCATGAAAGCGGAGACCCGTTTTAATCGAGTTAAGCCAAACATCCGCGACATGACTTACTGTGTTTTGGTTATGTGTTTCTCCCTCCCTCACTGCACCATGGGGGCGGCATCATCAGTGTCATCCTTAGCTAGTAGGTTTTACTGAGGATGACATCAGCTAAGGATGTCCGTGAGGTATTTACAAATATCTAGAAATTGCTATCTTATAATTAGGTTTTGCATTGAAATTGAGATTAGAGATTCCTAAGCATTTCTTTCTCATGATTAAGTCTGGCTGTGAAATTTATCCCGATGCTGATGTTTTGAGAGGCGTGAGGTTCTAATTCCTTCACGGGTTAATATTATTAAAAATCTTAAACCGGTATCTCCATGAGACATTCATCTTAAATTTATTTTTGTTCCACAAAAAATCTTTAAGTAGGATCTTCATGATACATTTAATCCAAACTAATTTTTGCCTAATGAAAAACCCCGAATCGATACCATCGACCCAAATCTACATTTTGTTAAAATACATAACTGTTAACACACATGGATTTCACACGTTGGTCTTGTCGATTTCCATGTCGGAACTGTCTTAATGTTGTTTGCCACATGAGATATGTCTTGCAGTCGCAAATGACGTGTATCAGCATGTATGCATATTAACGGGATATTGAATAAAATATTAGCGAATGGTAGATTTGAGTTAGATACCAATATAGATTCGTTTTTGTAACGAAAAAATAGTTTAAGATAAATATGTCATAAGTTTCAATTTAGGAGTATTTGAGAAATAGAATTTAGTTTGAAAATAAATGTCATAAGGCATCAATTTGGAATTTTTAATGGTAATAATCCTTCCTTATTGCAAAACCCTTCCTTCCCTAACTCAAGTTGGCTCACTTTCGGAATCAATGCTGAGCAAGTCTGTCTAATAAAATCCTATGGACAAGGACATTCTTGGAGCGAAAAGGAATGTCTAGCAAAAAAAAAAAAAAAAAGATAAAATTCAACAAAAATCTTAAAATTTAATAAAAGAGATGTGATTTTTTTTTTGTCGGTCCTATTCTACTCCTATTCTAACTTACTCTCAGACTTTTGCCTATGCTCCTCGCAGCGCGTGGGAGTCAAACCCACTCCCGAAACTTATTTCGTCCCCACCCCAACCCCCCATAAGACGGTAGGGATTCGAACCCCCCACCTCCCTCTTCCAAGTTGGAAAGTTGGCCACTGGGGTAAACCCCAGTGGTTAAAGAGATGTGATTGGGTTGTAGAAATTGTTGCATAATATTAGACCTATCAAAATAAGTCATAAACTCATATAGATGGGATGAGTCGTTACATAGTTAAGTCATATTCAATAAATGAGTTATAAATGAACTTAAACATCATTTGGATATTAAAATATTCATAAATGGGTTTACAACTTATTTAGACCCAATCCGTCTCTATAACTCTCTCTTTTTTCTCTTTTGCCCTTACTCGATCTCAAGCTTGCTCACTCCCTACTCTCTCTTCATTGTGTCTGTTGTATTATGATAATAAAATGAGGCTCTAAAACTAGCTGAAATTTATGTAGTCAAGGGTGTTTTTTAAGTCCGTGTGTCCTGAGTGATCGCATGATAATTTTTTACTCATTTCTATCTTGACTATTACTTCTACTTGAGCAGAAAAAACAAGTCTCTGTTCGTTAGTCTTCATGAAAAGAAGTCTTTGTTGTATAGATTAACGTGTTGTGCCTGGAGTCGTTGCAACACACTAACGTTTGTGCTTAGAGTTCTTGCAACGCCCTCACGTGTCGTACGTGACAGACAATGAATGTTCGCCGTGCCCTCCTATTCTCCGATGGGACAGCCTCTGATTAGTTTCCTGATGTAATTGGTCTTTTGGTGGAGTTGAGTGCATGGGCAAATTTTCCACAGGATGACCCGGCAATGACAGATCAAGCCTCCTAGATGAGTAGGGAAGATAAAGCTTGGTGACATCGAGCCCACATGTCTGAACTAAACCAATCCTCATCGCTAGTTCCAGCGCATTGTGAGGTCTGTGATTGATGGTCCCAATGAGCCCGATGCACGGAAGGAATTTATCTCAGACCATATCATACGCTTCCCCTCTGTGCATTGCACGCTTACTAATTCAATAGGAGTTGTCAGAGCAAAGTTGCCAACACATCTAGGAATCTTGCCAAGGCATATTACACAAGTAACTATCATCGACATGCTTAGAAATGCTTAGTTAAACAAGTAAATATGTTACCTGTGTCAACACTGGCACGCTTAAATGCGTTTTGAGATTTTAACATGTGACAGACAATGAGCATCTAGTGTAAACTAAAGCAGAAAAAACCCAGCAAAGATCAAAGAACGTATCTACTCACGCACTATTAATTATTGCGCTCGTCATCCAAGCATGCGTAATGGAGCTCAATAATCACGCTCTTGTGCTAGTCAAGATAGTAGGAATTCTATTATCCAATCGCAGTAAAGTCACGGAGAACTGGAGTGTTGAACTTCTCGTTTCAAACACGGCAGCAACAAATTCTTTGCTAAAGCTGGGTGATCACACTATAGTTTGTCTAAAGTTACTGATGGTTTTATGTGATGGGCTTAAGGCCCGTCCGCCCATGTTGGGCCTAAAAGCCCGGCCCACAAGAATAGGGTCCATGGATGAAGGGAGTACGTTCGCTTTGTTGGAGGAACGTATAAAAGGAGAAAAGAGAGGAGGAACACACTGTTGGCATAACGAACGTACGTTCCTCTCCCTCTCTCCCTCCAAAAGAAAAAGTGCGCAAACGGCGACGCTATCTTCCCTTCAAGGCCAATCGACGTCATCGGATTGAACAGGATCGGTTTTCTCTTCCTCTTATCGGCGTTGGTGTTTAATCTGTGGCTAACAAGGTACGCTCGATTCCGTGGTGCTCTTTAGGA
Organism: Eucalyptus curtisii; assembly: GCA_017140595.1. Lineage (NCBI taxonomy): Eukaryota > Viridiplantae > Streptophyta > Magnoliopsida > Myrtales > Myrtaceae > Eucalyptus > Eucalyptus curtisii. The sequence continues at coordinate 5,987,601 of CM029496.1, forward strand.
TCGGTGATACATGTGAATTTCCCGGGCTTGTCTTCCGCATTCGTTTTAGGGGTTCAATTTAGTGTCGAATCCGTTTTTGGGAATCCGACATTCCCAACATTGGTATCGAGCCCTAGTTCATGTTTTCCCGACCCCTTTGATGTTTTATGATTAATTTTTCGCGAAAATATTAGGCCGACATGGATCGGGGCGAGAAATTCCGACACCCGAGCACTGTTCATCCATTTTTTCGAGTTTCCATAAGTCGAAATAAATTTCTGAAGGCATAGGATGAAAGAGCTCGTCGAGACGAATCCATCGACGGGTCGACCGCCGCCGGAAGACGCCGCACGCGCCCACACGCGCGGCCAGAAGCCGCTGCGCGTGGGCGCCACGCGCCTCAAGTGCTGGCTCGGCCAGCGCGTGCGCCACACGCGCCGGTGACGGACCGGCACGTGCGCGACGCCGCCGCCCGGCGAACCGCATGCGCGTCGGCGAACCGGCGCCGTGCGACGTCACGGTAACCGTCGGGATGACGTCATCGATGACGTCATCGCCGACGACCGTTGGACGGCCGGCGACCCGATCCGACGGCGACCCGACCCGACCCGCATCGAAGCCTGGCGCATGCCGCGCACGTGCCGGATGACGTCTGCGTGACGTCATCCCACGCACGCGCGCGACATGTGCCGGTCGGTTCGTCCGACCCGGCCGGACCGGCCCGTCCGATCCAACCGGCCCGTCCGATCCAACCGGTCCGACCGGCAAGCCCGACGACCGGCGACTGTGACCGTTGATCGGCGTTGACCGGCGACCGACGACCGTTGACTGTTGACCGACGACCGACGACCGTTGACCGTTGACCCGAAAAAAAAAAAAAAAGAAAGGAATTTTTTTTTTTTTCAAGTTATGTCTGTATGGGTTAGAGGTAGTCCATTTTTTATTCTGCATTTGTTGCATGAATCATGGAAAATTATGTATTTTCCATTTTGTTTATTGTGGATTATAAGTGATCCACTTTTAGTTCTGCATTTGTTGCAGGAACTATGATGCGTTATGCACGGATACCTGCAATCCCGAGAACGGACGAAGGAAAAGCAAGACTTAAAAGGCTGATGACAGAATTAGCTGATTATCGGTGGCATGACGGTGATTTAGTATCACACGTGGTTAGGGTCAATCAGATGATACATGAAATCATCTGTAATGGTTATCTTATGCCGGATTTTGAGAAGGTGCCGGCTTTGATGAACACTCTTCCACCTGAATGGCAAGCGGTGTTAGATCGGCTATAGGGAGGTCAACGTGGTCCCGGGTTATAGGAGGCTAATGGTAGCTTTTGTTAGAGAGTACTATAGGGTTGAGTTAACCAAAACTTCAACTCTTAGATTGAGCGCCACATGGCGCGAGTGAATGCGCCTTGGAGGCGACATGAGAGCTCTCCAAAAGTTTTTCCATGGTTGGCAAATGTGCCTTCAAATTTCTCAGATATTTTGATTGATAGATTAGAAGGGACATTCCCTATTTATTTCTTAGATTAGTTTGAGATGTTTTTTAAGTGTGAATATCTCTTTCTATGTTGATATTTCTTCTTTGAATATATTACTTAGTGTAATTGATTGTTGTATTATGTGAAAGCATTATTATTCTATTGGATGGTAGATATTATTTGCTTTCTGTTATTGTTGATCTGCTGTGGGTAGTTCATAGAAGTTTTTGTAACTTCATAGAATTTATTTTGCATAAGACAATTATATTAATAATAATTTTGAGTTAGGATTTTTGGAGGATGATTGGAAACATAGTGACCTTTTGATTCTGAAACCTTACTTGAAATTGTTCATTGATATGATGGGTCTGTGCAAAGTGGATGCATAAATGATAGGCATTAATTATTCGTGCATGTATGTCTGATGTGTTCAGATTGATGGTTTCAGCAACTAAGAACCTAATTGCTGATATGAACGGCAACAATTGTGAAATATTGAATATGAAGATTCAATATGTGCTGGAAAAGCAAGAAACACTAGAAGCTCTTGACCATATTATGGAAAATCTTGAGAATGCCGTGCGCCACCTTGAGCTAGCAGAGGACCGCCCAACGGCATTTGAGCCAAGAATAGACATTTGCAATGCTGGTTCTAGCTCAGAAAGGGCTTTGAGCTCTAAGCGCAAGCGTATTGATTCGTTCAATATGTGGGATTGCAAAGGATCAAGTCCTTGTTGCAAGAAATCAAGAGTTAACCAACACAAGAGAGGAAAACGTCCTCAAGTGAAGAAAATGTCAAGGGTGAGGTGTTACAATTGTGACAAGAAGGGTCACTATGCTCGCAATTGTTGTGAGCCGAAAAAGGTAAACACCTCTTGTACATTTGAGAACTTTGCTTATGTGTCAAGTTCTGTATTATTGGCTGAATCCAATCCTTTGTGGACTGTAGATTCAGGAGAAACAGACCATGTAGCAAAGGATAGAGGATCCTTCGTGGAATTTCGACGAATACCAACTGGAACTAAGTGTATCTATGTAGGAAATAACTCCAGAGCTGAGAGTTAAAGGAATTGGCACCTGCCAATTGAACATGCGTGGTGGACGCACCCTGTTCCTACATGATATTCTATATGCTCCGGAGATTCGTCGAAACTTTAGTGTCTGTTTTAGTGTTGGTTAAACTAGTTTTTAATATGAACTTCTATAATAGAGGTGTAGATTTGTATTTGGATACAAACTACTATGGTTGTGGTCACTTTCTGGATGGTTTATTGTATTAAATGTTGACTGTGGTGATGTCAATATTTGTTATTCCCTTGTTTCACGTCTTCTACTTCATATGATAATGATGTGATTAAGTGGCATGCTAGACTTGGTCATATTGGCCAACAACGTATGAATAGACTGGCCAAAGAGGGCTTGTTGGGCAACATTGAATAAGTCGATTTGCCCATATGTGAGCATTGCCTTGTAGGGAAAACGACAAGGAAACCATTTGGAAAAGGTAAAAGAGCTGAATTTCCTCTGCATTTAATCCATTCTGACGTCTGTGGTGCAATGAATGTGAGAGGAATGCATGTGGCTGTTTATTTCATCACTTTTATAGATGATTATACTCAATTCGGATATGTCTATTTGATTTCTCATAAATCTAAAGCATTAAGTTGTTTCAAAAGGTTTATGAACTTGATAGGAAATCAATTAGACAAGAAAATAAAAAGCATTGAGATCCGATCGAGGTCGAGCATATTTATCTGATGAGTTCAGAAAATTATTTGATGAAAAAGGAATAGATAGATAGTTGTCTATTCCATATACTCCTCAACAAAATGGTGTTGCAGAGAAAAGAAACAGAACCCTACTGGAAATGGTTAGGTCCATGATGGCGTATGCTAACTTACTTATTACTTTTTAGAGTGATGCGTTGTTAACTGCTGCCTATATACTTGACCGGGTGCCTTCTAAATCAGTTACTTCCACTCCATATGAGTTATGGACATGGGATAGTGCTGCCTATACTCATGAGTTCTCTCACAAGTTTGGGAAATTGGGTCCCAAAGGAAATATGAGTATTTTAATGAGATACTCCGAACACTCGAAAGGGTATGTGTTTATAGGTGAGCAGGAAAGTGGGAGTATAACTGAATTTGAATCACGGGATGTCACATTCTTAGAGGATGAATTTCCTAAGAAGGGCGAAATAGGGGCAGATTACTCCCTATTTGTAATCTTGGATCAAGATAATGATATTAGAGGAGTTCGTCCAAGTGGGAGTAATATGAGAAGTGATGAATTGAATTCAACTCATTCTCAATTGCAACCACATGATGAGACAACGTTATCATTATCTAATCCTAGTGGGAGCATAATGGGGAATGATGTGCTAAGTGTACAATCTCTCATACGGCGAACAAGTCGCCAAAGTATTCCCCGTCGACGTTTTAACATTGAAGGGGAAACTTTTATGATTGCTCCGCAATATGAGGATGAGCCAAGAAATATTAATGAGGCTCTGAATTGCCCTAGTAAGGAAAAATGGATTCATGCAATGGAAGAGGAAATGGAGTCAATGAAGTCAAACCATGTTTGGGAACTGGTTGATCTTCCAAAAGGATGCAAAGCTATAGGGAACAAGTGGGTTCTCAAAATAAAGCAAAAGGCTAATGGCTCGATAGAAAAGCATAAGGCTCGCCTTGTGGCGAAGGGGTATAATCTACAGGAAAGAATTGATTATGAGGAAACATTTTCTCCTGTAGTGCGATTTGTCTCGATTCGCATTATTCTGGCAATAGTGGTTAGTATGGATCTTGAGTTACATCAAATAGATGTAAAGACTGCTTTCCTCAATGGAGAATTAGAGGAAGAAATATATATGGAACAACCTGCTGGTTTCATAGTGAAAGGCCAAGAAGAAAAGGTATGTCGACTTTTGAGGTCGATATATGGCCTTAAGCAGTCGTCAAGACAATGGTATATACGTTTTCATAATGTCATAATGGCATATGATTTTACAATGATTGATGATGATCATTGTGTATATATCAAAAGATCCAAGGATCAATTTGTGATCATATTATTATATGTTGATGATATACTAATTGCCGGAAGCAATATGGAGCTTGTTAATACTGTCAAGAGTTGGTTGTCTTCCAACTTTGAGATGAAGGATATGGGTGAAGCTGCATACATTCTTGGAGTTAAGATTTCAAGAGATCGTTCGAAGAGATCGTTATCTCTTTCGCAAGAAACATTCATAAATAAGGTTCTTGAACGATTTCGTATGCAAGATTGTAAACCCATAGACACTCCTATTGCAAAAGGTGAAGGATTGAGCCATAGACTGTGTCCAAGGACTCCACAAGAGAAGGAACAAATGAAACATGTTCCTTATGCTAGTGCTGTTGGAAGCTTGATGTACGCTATGATGTGTACATGACCTGTCATATGTTTTGCAGTTGGAATGGTGAGTAGATACCAATCCAACCCAGGTCTAGCACAATGGAAGGCCGTTAAGAGAATACTGAGGTATCTAAAGGGGACTGCTGATTATACGTTGAGTTATTAAGGAAAGGATCTGCGATTCTAAGGCTATTCTTATGCTGATTGGGGAGGAGATTTGGATAAAAAGAAAATCTACCTCTAGGTTTGTTTTCTTACCGAATAATGGCACCATATGTTGGAGCAGTAAGAAACAAAAGTGTATAGCCTTGTCCACGATGGAAACTGAATTCGTGGTATTATCAGCAGCAATATAAGAAGATGTTTGGCTTAAGAGATTATTGGATCATTTAGGTGTTATTGGAAGTGCTGCAGATTCATTGTTGGTTAACTGTGATAGCCAAGCAGCAAAAGCGTACACCAAAGATCCAAAATATCATGGCAAGACCAAACCTATAGATACCAAGTATAATTTTGTCAAGGATATGATTGCACGAAAAGATGTGAACTTAGAGTACATACTACGCATAGAATGGTAACAGATCCTATGACAAAGCCAATACCTAGAGATGTGTTTTGTGGCCATATGAAATCTCTAGGATTACGTAGAGGCTGATGTACTTGAATATTGTAATTTCCCTAAGTGTTCACATTTGACGAATTTGTGTTTTCATCATTAATGCCTATGAATCTTTATTTGATCTTTATGCATCTTAATGCTCAGTGCATTACTTTAAGTTGAGAAAGTATGTCGGACAGATATAAGATTAGCCCACTCACACGGATAATCGCCTCTATTTACTGTGTGATAAATAGAGAAGAGGCTGTTTTTAAGCTTATTATCTAGGTGATAATCGAGAGCTCAAGCTTAAAATATGTATGTCGCCTTAACTGGGTGTTAAGATGAGGACATAATACTTACTATGTTCGAAAGTAAAATACCCCACATATTTACTTTATCTGTCTATGATGCCAGATGTGAGTTCTGATGAATTTTGTGAATGAGTAAATACGTGAACTCAAGTTAGACATTGGGTATGTCTGAACTATCATCTATACGGTATTGAATGTGTAGACATACGCTCCATGGGAAAGGAGTTAATACCGTAATACGTATTTCATACTACGTATGCATGAGACGACCAATAAGAGTGGCAAAAGTATGATCTCAACTTTTATGTCGTGTGAGACTCTTGAGGAAAAGAGTTCCTCAATTTTTTAGTCCCCTCATGACTCTTACTTATTCTCAAGATTTCTATTTAGTATTTGCTATTTTAGGATGTTGCCAATGGTCATGAGTTTGATTTGATCTAATGGGACATTTCTAGAAAAGCAAGCTGAACTGAAATTGAGGGTTTGAAGGAAAGAGGAAGATCAAATATGGAGAATCACATTGTAGTTTTGTATTCACTGGTTAACCAATTATGACTGTCTTTGGGATAATCATAATTGTGAATACAATATATATATATATATATATATCATTGTTTAAAAGAGATCAAGAGAGATATAAATGTGATCGATCGATCTAGGGAACTGCATACTAAATCTACTCGGGATGTGATGCCCATTATGAGCTGCTATATATTCCTAACGATGATGTATAGCAACGAGCTCTCAAAGTATCTTTGTCGCACGGATTATTCACCGGTATGAATGTTGAAGAGAGGTAAAGAGAATCCTGTTCGGCCCACCATGTGCGAGTGGGAGATGATGGTTTTATGTGATGGGCTTAAGGCCCGTCCGCCCATGTTGGGCCTAAAAGCCCGGCCCACAAGATTAGGGTCCATGGATGAAGGGGTACGTTCCTTTGTTGGAGGTAACGTATAAAAGGAGAAAGAGAGAGGAGGAACACACCTTTGGCATAACGAACGTACGTTCCTCTCCCTCTCTCCCTCCAAAAGAAAAAGTGCGCAAACGGCGACGCTATCTTCCCTTCAAGGCCAATCGACGTCATCGGATCGAACGGGATCGGTTTTCTCTTCCTCTTATCGGCGTTGGTGTTTAATCTGTGGCTAACAAGGTACGCTCGATTCCGTGGTGTGCTTTAGGATCGGTGATACATGTGAATTTCCCGGGCTTGTCTTCCGCATTCGTTTTAGGGGTTCGATTTAGTGTCGAATCCGTTTTTGGGAATCCGACATTCCCAACAGTTACCATTAATCTTACATGATTTCCCATAAAGAATCCATCTCTAGCTAAAGTTTCCAGTGGAATCTGAACTAATTCCAGATTCGAGACTGGATACTTTGTCTCCACAAACAGCAGTTAGTGTATCCAACTCTCGGTATTCAGCAATTGACTATAGTTCAGTCGCAAGATGAGGGTAAAACGATAAGTGATTCCACTAAGAGAGTGCTTTCTGAACATTAGACTACGAAATCCTATGAGAGGTTGCAGTAAAGAACGAGTCTGTGAGAAAATTGATTTTAGTATTGAATGTTGCATATAGCACCGTCAAATACAGTCAAAACAAATCATTAACCAGAAAAGATAAGATTTCACTAACTCCTTGATATGAGAGAGAGAGAGAGAGATATCATCATAGACAATGGAGAAGATTATCACAGATCTCAACAAGAGACGGGAACAATGCCTATGGCGTGCTTCAAGCACCTGCAAACTCGCGAAACAGAGGAACTCAGACAGAGAGGATATCATCATAGCCTATGGAGAAGATTATCACAGATCTCAACAAGAGACAGAAACATGTAGACACGCGAAACAGAGGAACTCTTGTTTACTACTCCTAATGCTTATGTGGCAAACTTATTTTGACTAACCAAAGAGTTATATCAAAAGACACATGAAATACTTCATGTACATGAATAAAGGCAATTGCTTCGGAAGTCCATAGATGCTGAATATTTTGATTCAAGTGTCTTCAATTCGAGCTTCATCATGAGTGACGAAGTAGCACTAAATATAGAAGATGATGAATTTGTGTCTATCGCAGATTTGGCCGCTTTAAATAGCAGAACAATAAATTGGAAAACTAGTTTATGTGTAGATTTAAAAGAGCGAGAAATCGATGTCTTCTAACACTGGAAAAAATATATTCTGCTGAAATAACTTTTAGTAGCCTGAAAATCATGTTGAGGGACAGAATGGAAGGGCAGCTATACAATGACCTTTTCCAATTAGCAACAAAGGCAAATTAGGCATGAAAATTTGTTGAAGGAAAAAGATAAGAAGCCGGACAAAGATGATGTGACCTTCGTGGAGAGGTATGGACCTAGGGATGATCTAGACCAAGGAGAATATGCTAAGATAACAGTAGCTAATATGGTTATTGACAAGTCATATATTTGTCAAGTATTCAGGCCAGCATAGAGTTAAAGAGAAGTCGAAGGAGAACATCATGCATTAGGCGAAAGATACTTGGTATGATTCAATTCATGTGAACAAAATGGATGGGACTTTTTACTTGCTTCTAGCCGACGGCCTGATAAAACTGATCGAAGGCCAAACCATGCGGAGCAGAAAAGAATTTGGAAACAAGAAATATTGTAAATGGCGCCACTCATGGAGCCATAATATTGGCGATTGCATTATTATTAGAAAGAATATCCAAAGAGATAATTCCAATAGGTAAGATTAAGTTCATCGATGAAAAAGAAAAGGCTTCAATAGAAATAGATGTTGACCCTTTTCCTCTTATGATTGTGGTGTTTGTGAAGCTAAAAGGTAAGAAACCGGACAGTCCTAATCATATCGGTCAAATAAGTCACCCCAAAGTATTTGATCGAGTCATATTCACTAGGGAGCAAATTTAGAAGAAGTCATTCAAACAAAGATTTGAGGAAGGAGATCCTACTATTGGCATATTGGGAGAGCCAAGTGGTGAGTTTGAGTATTATGTTAGTTACGCATGTTGATCACCTTACCCACAAGGTATTGTTCTAACCACATGGAGTGAAGAGCTTGATGACATATCTCTTGAAGATACTAGTCGGCCGACACCCTCTCATCGATGAATATAAGGCTGCATTTGGCAATTAGGATAAAATTGAGGATAGGATAAAATTTATTCTATCTTGTGTTTGGTGTCAACTGAAAAACAAGGTAAAGTAAGGTATAAGGAGAATATAAATTGGATAAAATTATTCCATGATGAGCTTGCCTAGTCCCTAGCAAGGCTCCATCTTGTCAAGTCACCATAAGGTTGGCCTCACCAAGGCTGGGCGACGCTGCCCTTGTGGTGGCTCTGCGGTAGCTAGACGAGGCTTGGCCTCGCCTTGGCTGGGCAACCCATGCCCAAATCTGGCGAGGTCAACCTCGCCCAGCCGAGCCTCACCCACCCGCTAGGGAGGCTCGGCTGACAAGGCTCAGCCTCGCTGAGGGCTAATGATACTCCGACGAGGTTGCTTGCCAAAGAGGAAGAAGGGGAAGAATAAAAGGAACAAGGTAAAGACAAAAAAGAGGAAAATATAATAAAATTATTAAAAAATTAAAAGAAATTCTAAGTCAGAAAAAAATTTGAGATCTTACCAAATGCATTTCTATCTTGGGAATAAAATTTTTGAACAATTATTAAATGCATTCAAATGCTCAAAAACTCTTCTAGGGAATAGAATAAAAAAAAAAGTTCATTTCTAAATAGAAATTATTTGCGAAAACAGAATGGTTACTAAATAAACCTTAAATGTTTTTGGATGGGTTAAGTTCTAATTCTATCACCAACTCAGGCAGCTCATTTTTGGAATTGGAGCTGAGTAAGACCATATAATAAATTCCTGTATGCAAGGAAACTCTAAGAACCCAAAGGAAATGTTAAGAAAAAAAAAAGATAAGATAAAAACATGAAAAATTACAAAATCGGTGAAGAGATGTAATTAAGTGCCAATTTTCTTTTATTGTTTTGTTTTATAAAATGAAGTTGTAAAACTTGTGTAAATAATGCAGTCAAAGATGTCTATAAACGTCGGCGCTGATTAAGAATTGATGTGGACTTTTCCAGAGGCCATAGAGAGAAGTATCGCGTGGACTGACGAATGATGAGAAGAGAAAAGCCTGTTCAGCTGGAAATTCGACAGGACAAGGATCGATTCTTTGAACAGTGGACCAAAAGCAACCTTTAAACACTGCACAGAATGATTCTGACTACATAGAACCTGAAAATTTTTTCAGTGCTCCGAACAGAAAGTGGACTCATGACAATCCAAATCCTAACAAAGGGTAAAAACGCAGCTCGGGAGTTGCAAGGCTGGAAAACCAGGTTGTTTTGGTTAATGCAGTTTTTATGTATTATCCAACTCACTGATGGACAAAGCGAGGCTCTATTTAGTTCACAAAAAATAAATAATTTAAAAAATATTTCTTAAAAAATGATTACTTATATTACTTAAAAAACAAATGAAGGAGATATAATTTAAGAAAGATGTCCCATGTCATTTTGTTGTTTATTTTGTTGTTTATCGGTAGACTTTATGAGAAGCTGATTTCTGGCATGTACCTCGGAAAAATTGTCCAGATAGCTTTGTTGAGAATGGCCGAGGAGTCGGCATTTTTTGGTGATGTCGTTCCAATGAAGCTGAAAATTCCTTGCATACTAAGGTGCAATTATAAATTTAATCCTCGCTGCTTCTACTTATGAACATGAGATGGTTGGGTTTCCTCAAACTTCCATCCCAAATTTGCAGGACTCCTCGGAGGTACCAGTCCATCTACATCTTAATATTATATTTGTGGCGTCTCTAGTAGCCTCGCTTTTTACTCCCGTTCTGACTAGTACTAGTGAAAAAGTAATCTCTAATTAAATCAGTTGTGCAGTAAATTCTACTATTACAGCGTGGATTGATTGTGACGATTGGATATTCGGGGAGTTCAAATGCAAATCTGATGGCCCCTGTTTCTGGAACAATGAAAGATAGTTCTGTTTTCTCTTATCTGCAATTAGCTACAGCTGAATCCACAAATCCCTAAATAATGCTTCACTTTCCTAAATTCAGTTCCCAACTTTAGGAATTGCTGAGTCCCCCTATAGTTAATGCTGATTTGTCGGTCCTCGGATATCCGACAACTCCTTGAGAATGAGGAAAGTAGTAGTCGATGCAGACATAGTTGCCACACGAGGTGCTTGTCTTGCTGCTGCCAGGATATTTGGCAACCTGAAGAAGCTGGGAAGAGATACCCTCGGGGACGGGGAGAAGCAGAGATCAGTAATAGCATTAAATGGAGGTCCGTAGGAGCACTACACCAAATTCTGGAACCGCGTGGAGGCCACTCTCGGGGAGTTGCTGGAACCTGAGGTGTGAGGTTGCTGTGAACACGGTGATTGTGCGGTCGAATGAGGGCTCAGGCAGTGGGGCCGCCCTTCTCGTGGCCTCTCATTCACGATACCTCGAGACGAAGTGACCTTTTTCTCAGGATATCATTTGGGTCTCTTTGGGTCTCGTTGTATCATACTTTGAGGTGGGGGACCAGCGATGGTCTAGCGAGCAACTTTAGCCTAGATAGCTCAAGTATCCGAGGAGGAAGAGATGCAAATTTATTAAGTCTCTGAATAAAAGATCAGGCTCACATAAGGACTCTTTAGAAAGCTCCTTTTGAGCCCTTTATCACTCTCCCAATAGAGCGGGAACTATTTTAGCTGGAACCTCAAGGATTCCTGTTTTGTGGATGTTTCCACTAGGAATGATCAATAATAGATGGCTCAAGGAAATATTGCCTTTATATCTCAGAGGCAATAATGGTGAGTCGGCAAATCATTGTGACGAATTGTCTGCATTTTAGTTTAGTTGAGCATAATTCTAAATAACTCAATTGTATCAAGAAAACGGGTCTTATTTCTTGGTTCCTTTTGTGTCACCCTCATTTAATATCAATTATGAAAACTGACTGAGTTAAGGAATTTATTTCCAATCCATCAATGGATTTGCCAACTTTTTTGAGATGCAAATTCGGCAAAAAATCAGACATTCAATGGCGATATTTGCGGAACAGCAACATCTTTCGTTGCTGAAGTGGCTATCTCCTTGGAAGTCTATCTATCTAGCTCGAATTGACATATCCATCTCTCATATTCTGTACATTCTATAGGAGACATTCAGAAACTAGTCTTAGGTATGGATGACTAATACATAGTTAGACAAATCGTTTGATGCTTGTCTCTCTGTAGGACAAGTTGGAAAAGTTTTGCAAAAGTTGGAAGACCAAAGCCCTACACTAAGCTTCTGCAACTGTTCTACTGCTAACGGTCAGTAAGTGTTGCACTCGAGATCATGAAAATTGCTGCGTGGCATTTCGTCATGCTTGGAATTTTTGAGTGGGACGACATCGAACTTGTGTTGGGATTTCTTCTCCGCATTGTACAGTGGATCGCTACATTTGAGCAGCACTTGCAGTACCTCCTTCATTGTAGGCCTCGTGGAAGGCAGAGTAGCAGTGCAAAAGATCCCGAGCTTGAAAACATTGCTTATTTCATCTACGTTTGAGTCGTCCTTAATCTCCTCATCTAATGCGTCAGATATCGGGTTGCCATCTTGGATGTGACGCCATGCCCAATCAGCGAGGCACATGTCTTCGTCCCCGTCGTTAGGCTTCCTCCCAGTAGTTAGTTCCAAGAGAACCACCCCAAAGCTATAGACATCAATCTTCTCATTGACTCTTGTCGTACGAGCATACTCTGTTGTTCAACACCAAAAAAAAGGCAAGACAAAACTAAATATTCCTGCTGGTAGGATATGTAAAGTATGAGGAGCGAACTGGCATAGCTGAAACAAACTCATGTTAAAGTAAATACACGAACCTGGTGCCAAATAGCCGAAAGAACCAGCAACGGCTGTCATGCTAACAGCTTCTCCAGGGTTGGCCAACATCCTTGCAAGGCCGAAGTCAGCAATTTTTGCGTTGAACTCTGAGTCTAAGAGAATATTGCTCGATTTCACGTCTCGGTGGATGATGGGTGATGAACAATCATTATGCATATAGCAAAGTCCTTTAGCTGCTCCGAGCGCAATCTGCAACCTATTGGGCCACTCCAAGATCATATTCTTGGTGACACCCGACATGGGCGACAATCTTTTCTTCTTGTGAAGCCAAAGGTCCAAGCTGCTATTTTCCATGTACTCATACACTAGGAGTTTCGAGTTCTCGCAAGAAATACAGCACAACAATTTGACAATGTGCCGATGCTTAATATTCCCAAGTATCTCCACTTCTGCTACGAATTGCTTTTCCAGCTTCTCATTTAACTTTTGGTTATTCGAAATCCTTTTCACAGCGACGGCATCACCAGAAGGATTCACAATAATGCGATATACTTTTCCTGATCCGCCACTTCCAATCACATTCTGCTCCTTCAATCCCGACAGAATATTCCATTCCGTAAAATTCAAACTTTGGAATGAAGTCAGTTTTGGAGTCGAATCAAACCAATCCTTGTTCTTTCTGGAAGCTCTGTTCGTGAATAGCACCACCAAGAAAACGCACATGGCCGCTGCAATGGCCAAGACCACGATCAAGGTGAGATTGGTCTTGCTCAACCTATGGGATTGGGCGTTGCAGACATTGATCCTCATGAACGAATTGGATGCACAGAGGCCGGGGTTGTTCAGGAAGCTGGCGTCATATGCAGCGTTCTCTAACTTGGCCGGGATTGGTCCACTGAGGCGATTGGATGATAAATTCAGACGGTTCACATTCAGTTGGCCGATTTCAGGAGGAATCAAGCCGGACAGTTGGTTGTCAGACAGGTCCAACTGCGTGAGCACAGGCAGAAGACCGATTTTGCTGGGAATCGGTCCCGAGATCTTATTGTGACTGAGATCCAGAGTGGTCAAGGATTTCCATGAAATGATGTCTGTGGGAAGAATCCCGGAGAGCTCGTTCTGACCGAGCAAAAGCGTCGTCAGAGAAGGAAGCTCGGTCAATTCAGTCGGAACCGTGCCCCTGAGGAGGTTATTACTAGCATCAAATACCTTCAAGTTCCTACACGAAGACACCGTGCTGGGAATCTTGCCGAAGAATTTGTTGTTGCTCATCTCGATCCGAGTGAAGTTTGGGGACAGCTCCTCGGGAAGCTCGCCGGCTAATTCATTACCACTAAAAATCAAAACCGTCAAGTTCCGTGACATCCAGAATCCACCAGGCACATTGCCGGTGAATCCATTGTTGTGCAACATCACAAAGGACAAAGAACTGCAATTTCCAAGTGACTCTGGCAACTCCCCACTGAGATTGTTGTCCATAGCAGCCAACCCGGACAGTCTGCCGCCATGGCACAGTTGTTCTGGCAATGCACCAGTCAAGTTGTTGAAGGCCACTTCGAATCTTTTGAGCGGGGAAAACTTGCCAAAGTCTGGGGGGATCGTGCCCGATAGATTGTTGTTGGACAGCCTGACATCAGACAAAACGGGAAGACGCCCAATACCTTCCGGGATTCTGCCGGACAATTGATTGAACTCTAAATTCAAGCTGTTTAGATTCTTGAGCTTTCCAAAAACTTCAGGTATGTTCCCCATCAAATTATTCTCAGACAGATCGATCACGCTCAGGTTCACGGCACTGACTGCCTGAGGGATCGACCCGGACACATTAGTCATGTACACGTACAACTCGCTCAAGTTCCTCAGAGCAAAAATGCTACCCGGGATCTCTCCTGTCAGTGGATTCATCCCCAAATCCAAGTGCTCGAGAACCTCCATATCGCTGACCGTCTCCGGGATTCTGCCAAACAGGTTCGTCTGCGGCATCGAGAAGAACCGCAGCTTCTTCAGGGCGGTGAAGTTCCGTGGCAGCTGTGACCGCGCGAACTTTTCATTGTATCCAAGCCTCAGTTCTTCAAGATTGGAGAGGCCAAAAATCTCTTCAGGGTAACTGCCATTGTACTCGGACAGGTGAAGGTCAAGGATCCTCAGCTTTGGCAGCCTAGCGATTGACACTGGGATGTCGAACGAGAAGCTGTTGCCAGCGAGAATCAGGACCTGAAGATTGGCCATGCGGTCGATATCGGATGGAATACGACCTTCAAAGTAATTCTGGGACAGGTCAAGGTACATGAGCTCGGAACAGTAATAGAGAACTGTTGGAAACTCTCCAGGAATATTGTTGTTGAAGAGATCGAGCTTGGTCAGATTCTTGAGGTCGCAGATGAATGGGGGGATCGAATAATTTATGTTCAGGTTGGCAAGCTTAAGCTCGGTGATCGAGCCTTCTTGGCAGGTGACCTCGGGCCATGTGCAGTGGGAGGATGAATTGGAGGTGATCCAGTGGTCGAGGGAAGATGGGTCCTGCCAGGATTGCCTCAGCTTCATGAGGACTTGCTGTTCTTGATCTTGGATTTGAGACTCTGCAACATGGGAGAGGGAGCAGAGGAAGACGAGACACGGGATGTAGAAGAAGAAGTGAATATGAGGAGGTGATGAGGTTAGTCTCGACATAATTGGAGGTGGTTCAGAGTCTTTTTGTGGTTAGAGACTCTCCGGTGTTGGAGCTAGATATCTATCAGCTCAAAACATGAAGCTAAACGTGTTGGTTTGCTTATGTTACACAAGTTGTGTATTGCTCGGCAGAACTCCCGGGTTTTTAACCTCGTTTGAAAAGTGCTAAAATTCGGTGGGTCCTAAGATGATGGGTGTGGATGCATTTGTTCCTTTTTGTTCTTTTCCAATTTCCCTCCCCTAATGTCTCGTAGGGGTGTGCAAAAGAATCGGGACCTGCCCGGACCACCCGGAACCATATTGGAACCGCCCGGAACCGGTGGTTCTTAAGTCACCGATGCTTGTTCCGGTTCTAATTTATGGGAACCGATGGAGACCCTGCCGGTTCCGGTTCTATGAAATAGAGATCCGCCCACCCGGATTGGACCCGGTTATATTATAATAATATATTAATTTTTAATATTAAAACAATTCAAAATTAGTAAATCTAAAATTTAGGGCTCCAATCACCTTCTTGTCTCAATTCACTACTCTCCTACTCCATCTCGTCTCTCTCAATTCAAAATATCCCCGAGCTCACTCTTCCTCTCCGATCCACCTCCGGATCTACTCATCTCCCTTTGAGTCCTAGTTTGATCTCGGCGAAATAGTGAGTTAATTCTCTTTTCCTCCCTCGAACTTGAACTCTCCCTCCACGTCGTCACCACCTTCGCATTCACTGTCACTGTTGTCCTCTTCGTTGTTGGGCTCGTCCTGCTTCTACCTCCCCTCTTCCTCCTCCCCTCCTCAGGCTTCTCCCCATCATCCTCATCTTCAGGGACGGGCAAACTCTACATTTAAGAATGGCTCATTGTCCCCATTGTCCTCCTCATTGTCAGTCTCAAGGGAGGAGTGAGAGACAACGGAGGCGATGGCCAAGATGGTGGTGGTGGCCGAGACGGAAGCGGAGCGAGGGTCGCAACTGGTTGAAGGCGAAAAAGGGGAAGGCATGGAGGTTTGACCGGTTCTATGAATCCACCTGGGAATTGGACCGGACCGACAGTCCGGTTTCCAAGTGGATCCATGCAACTAGTGGGCGGTTCCCGGTTCCAATTTTCCGGAACCAGTTCTTAGCGGGCGGTTCCCGATTCTACGTCGGGAATTGCCCGTCCGGACCATGCACACCCTTAATTTCTCGTCTCACTGGACGGATGAAAGAGGGGAAGAGTCAAAGAGCCAATGATAATCTCCTTATCTTAACACTGCTCTGGAGTACACTTCGAAGAGCACCAAGATACCTTCGACATCTGTGGTTCTATAACTGATAAAAGCCGGCAAAACCAGATGTTCAGATCAGTTTAACGGCAAGCCAGAAAACGACAGGTTTGTTCCTCTGCAGAAGACAAAAAAGTTGCTAGGTTTACATGTTCCTCCTTTCAACAGCAGCATGAGCACAGCAAGCAGGGGAGAAGAAATTGGAGCAAAGATGGAAATTTGACAGAATTTATTTACTTATTTTTTGGTCGAAAGACAGACTTTGATTAGGTGGTGGTCAATCTTGCCTATGCAATTTTAACTGTCCTCAAACATTTGTAACCACATGTATCGAATATATTTGCATTCACATTTATGGATTCTGACCTCTTTTGGATCACCTTTGTTTTTCATTTTAAAAAGAGAAAAGGAAGAGTAGTCGCATAACAGTAACTATTACAACATATGCTATTAGATCAACCGTAATTATTTAGAGTCATAGACAAATTATAAAGTATAATATACATCATTTGTGTGAACTTCCACAATGTTGTCGGATATTAACATTTCTTAAGACATTTAAGAGAAACTAGGAGACCCCACGTCGAACCAACTCAAAAACACAAGTTTCAACACTATCATTATGTCATGATTGATTTTGACCATCGCTTCACTTACAAATTGAAGGGTCAATATCACGATAATTCCCGAACTGATACATCTTTAATAAATTTATCTTCAAATTGACACATTTTTAACAAATTTACCCAAATTAATTTTTTGATCACAAAAGCCCTTAAACTAGTATACACGTGACAAATTTATTGTTCATAAATTTCATGAAATTTTATTGTCAAATTGCTAAGTTGGATAACGTGTAGCGGTTACAAGTGTATTAGTTTGGGGTTTTATCCTCCGTTTGTCATAAGTGTACTAGTTTGAAAATATTTTTTTATATAAATCCAATTTAATGAAAACTAACGAAAGTATATTTATCACAAATGTATCAATTTAGAATTTTTTTTTTGATTAAAAAATTAGTTTTAAGTAAATTTGTCTTAAGTATATCAATTTGGGATTTTTGATGATTAAAAAATTAATTTAAGATAAATTTATCATAAATGTATCACTTTAAAATTTTTTATAATATTAATCGTAAATTAAATGTCCACAAAATTTTCACGGTACATACTGGTCTCTTGTCCCGCCCTAATAATAATCCACGTGCTTGTAACCTCGATTGCCCATAGAGAGGGGAGTACACCACCACGTGAGATGTGCCTTCGGGGAAAATGCCGGGGGACAGGTGGAACTGGAAGCCTTCCAACGTTGAACGTTGACCGTAGACTTTATGGCTTTTGCCTTGTCCCTTTCTCTTAGTTGGGAACAAAGACTTTGGAGAAACTACTATAAAACAAGTGGAAGACTTTGACTTGACTTGCCCCTCCCTTCACGCCACACGATGTAGATTGGCTAAAACCCGTGATTTCTATTTTGTGCTCTTCGTCTTCCCATGCCATCAATAAATCGGAATTAGATTCTAATTTTAAATTTAGGATATGCGATTTAGAATTATAAAATATAATAAGTCCACGATAAGATGAAATAATTTTTATCAAGAATTTTACAAACCAATTCATTATTGAATGGTAGCATGGGCGAAAAATGAGAACTATTTGTCAAGCTCGTTGAATTTTATTTATCTATAGAGTCACGAGTAGGTATTCAACACTTTTACTAATTGTTTATGGCGGTGTAAATTAGAAAATTAAGACAACAACACGTAAGTAGGTCCAACCAAATATAATTAATTTATTCGTGATTATTATATGATATGACAAGAGTTTCCATTGTGCATACAGTCAACAAGTATTCAACAAGTAGTCAACAAGTAGTAATGATGACTTAATAATGTCTAACGAAAGACTCTTTTCAAGCATCTTCAGCCATTTTCTTAGATTATGATCACCATTGGAATATTGAGATTTTTGCGTTGACACGAGAGTCTAAATTACCGGAGTTTACATGCTTAAAAAACATGGGGCGAACCATATGTCCCATCCGTAACACACGTGTTTCGTGACCGTGTGGAAAGAGATGATCCCCAGTCCAACAAAAGGACAAAAAGTATGGTAAACGATCCGAAACTCGACTTGCGAAAAAGAAGAGAAGAGTAAAAAAGAGTCAATCATGAAAGCGGAGACCCGTTTTAATCGAGTTAAGCCAAACATCACGACATGACTTACTGTGTTTGGTTATGTGTTTCTCCCTCCCTCACTGCCCCATGGGGGCGTCATCATCAGTGTCATCCTTAGCTAGTAGGGTTTACTGAGGATGACATCAGCTAAGGATGTCCGTGAGGTATTTACAAATAACTAGAAATTGCTTTCTTATAATTAGGTTTTGCATTGAAATTGAGATTAGAGATTCCTAAGCATTTCTTTCTCATGATTAAGTCTGGCTGTGAAATTTATCCCGATGCTGATGTTTTGAGAGACGTGAGGTTCTAATTCCTTCATGGGTTAATATCATTGCAAATCTTAAACTGATATCTCCATGAGACATTCACCTCAAATTTATTTTCCTTTCACAAAAAATCTTTAATTAGGACCTTCATGATACATTTAATCCAAACTAATTTTTGCCTAATGAAAAAACCCAAATCGATACCGTTGACCTAAATCTACATTCTGTTAAAATACATAACTGTTAACACACGTGGATTTCCCACGTTGGTCTTGTCGATTTCCATGTCAAAACTATCTTAATGTTGTTTACCACATGAGATCTGTCTTGCAGACGCAAATGACATGTGTCGGCATGTATGCATATTAACGGGATATTCAAATATTAGCAAATGGTAGATTTCAGTTAGGGTACCAATATGGATTCGTTTTTGTAACAAAAAATTAGTTTTAGGTAAATATGTCATAAGTTTCAATTTAGGAGTATTTGTGAAATAGAATTTAGTTTGAAAATAAATGTGTGAGGAGGCATCAATTTGGAATTTTTAATGGTAATAATCCTTCCTTATTGCAAAACCCTTCCTTCCCCAGCTCAAGTTGGCTCACTTTCGGAATCAATGCTGAGCAAGTGTGTCTAATAAAATCCTATGCACAAGGACATTCTTGGAGCGAAAAGGAATGTTTATCAAAAAAAAGAAAAGAAAGATAAAATTCAACAAAAATCTTAAAATTTAATAAAAGAGGTGATTGGGTTGCAGAAATTGTTGCATAATATTAGACCTATCAAAATAAGTCATAAACTCATATAGACGGGATGAGTCGTTACATAGTTAAGTCATGTTCTATAAATGAGTTATAAATGAACTTAAACATAATTTGGATATTAAAATATTCATAAATGGGTTTACAACTTATTTAGACCCAATCCGTCTCTATAACTCTCTATTTATTCTCTTTTGCCCTTACTCGATCTCAAGCTTGCTCACTCCCTACTCTCTCTTCCTTGTGTCTCTTGTATTATGATAATAAAATGAGGCTCTAAAACTAGCTGAAATTTATGTAGTCAAGGGTGTTTTTTAAGTCCGTTTGTCCTGAGTGATCGCATGATAATTTTTTACTCATTTCTATCTTGACTATTAATTCTACACGAGCAGAAAAAACAAGTCTCTGTTCGTTAGTCTTCATGAAAAAAAATCTTTGTTGTATAGATTAACGTGTTGTGCTTGGAGTCGTTGCAACACACTAACGTTGGTGCTTAGAGTTGTTGCAACGCCCTCACGTTTCGTACGTGACAGACAATGAATGTTCGTGGTGCCCTCCTATTCTCCAATGGGACAGCTTCTGATTAGTTTCCTGATGTAATTGGTCTTTTGGTGGAGTTCAGTGCACGGGCAAATTTTCCACAGGATGACCCGGCAATGACATACCGAGCCTTCTAGATGAGTAAGGAAGATAAAATTTGGTGACATCGAGCCCACATGATTGAACTAAACCAATCCTCATCGCTAGTTCCAGCGCATCGTGAGGTCTATGATTGATGGTCCCAATGAACCCGACGCACGGAAGGAATTCATCTCGGACCATATCATACGCTTCCCTTCTACGTTCCATAGATCGGCAAGACAGCAACCTGAATGATTCTGATTGATTCCCACTGGTCCCGGTGATTTTTTTTTTTTTTTGGTAATGCCCAAGTCAAATGGCCAACCTTTGAATGTTCGCCGTGCCCTCCTATTCTCCAATGGGACAGCTTCTGATTAGTTTCCTGATGTAATTGGTCTTTTGGCGGAGTTGAGTGCATGGGCAAATTTTCCACAAGATGACCCGGCAATGACAGATCGAGCCTCCTAGATGAGTGGGGAAGATAAAACTTGGTGACATCGAGGCCACATGTCTGAACTAAACCAATCCTCATCGCTAGTTCCAGCGCATTGTGAGGTCTGTGATTGATGGTCCCAATGAGCCCGATGCATGGAAGGAATTCATCTCAGACCATATCATACGCTTCTCTTCTGTGCAGTGCACACTTACTAATTCAATAGGAGTTGTCAGAGCAAAGTTGCTGTTAAATTAATGTCTCGAGTTTGAATTCGGATAAATCGAATTTGTTGATAAAGTTTTTCCCAAATGGATTATAAATCAGCTGAAGAAGGAAGAAACTGGATTCTCTGTTTCGGACGTGTGCAAAGCAAGACAAAAGAATAAAATAAAATAAAAAGGAATCTCTGCAGTTTCGAATTCCTTTGAAAAAGGAAATCTGGCCGTGAAGCTGAAGATCTGCGTGTAAAACCGAAAAGAGGAAGGTGGGGCCCAAGGTCAAGAGTTTGACCTTGGGCACACCCACGTATAAAAAAGAATTTTTTACGCAGGTTTTGCTGCTTCCTTTTTCGGTGAGTTGCTGCACCCCTACGAAGCCGCCGAAGACCTATGAGGAAAAAGGAGCCGCACGTTCGATGATCAACGTCCGCCAAGCCAGATTCCGCGCCAAGCTTTGAAGAAATATAGTGTATTGTTTTGAGCTTGAACACGCAGTCTTTTTGTCGTGAGTTTATACCCAAACGAGTTGTTATTTATAAATACTTTGGATTTGTGGTTAAATTTAGGTGTGGGAAACACTTGAGCGATTGAGTTATTGTAAACTTCGATTCTTCGATTTTAGTGGATTATTTGCTGCTGGCTCTCCCCGTGGACGTAGGTACCGATACTCGGACCGAACCACGTAAATTTCTGATGTCCTTATTTTTTCTCGTTAATTTCTCCGATGATTTCGCGTTGACGTAAATTGCAAGATCTTGGTAATTCCGCATATTATATCCCAACAATTGGTATTAGAGCTTGGGGTTGGATTTCTTGATTGTGATTTGGAGCTTTTGCTTGTCGATTATTATTTGGAAATTTCATTCGCAATTATGTCTCGAGAGGAAATCTGAAATTGAGAAGTTTAACGGGAGTAATAACTGTGTTATGGAGTATCAAGATGCGGGCATTATTGACAACACAAGGTTTGGCCAAGGCATTATATGGTGAAGATGAGTTGCCGATTATAATGAAAGCCTAGGGTAGAGTTGATGGAAAAAGTAAAGAATATAATCCTGTTAAATTTGACGGATGAGGTCTTATTAGAGGTTCTTGAGGAGAAGGATGCCGCATCATTATGGGCAAAACTTCAAGCACTCTATATAAAGAAAGGTTTGAACAATCGCTTGTACATGCTGAAGAAGATGTTTTCAATTTGGATATATCTTTTGAAGGTACGTCTATCAGATTCCACCTAGATGAATTTAATAAACTCATGTTGGATCTGAAGAACGTCGGTAAGTTACTTGATGATGAAAAGCAGGGCATGATGTTGTTAACCTCTTTACCAGAATCATGGGAGCACTTTACTGATTCACTGTTGCAGGAGCGTACTACAATTATCTCAGAAGAGATAAAGTTCGCTTTATTCTCTAAGGAGTGGCAGAGAAAGTTGCGAGATGACAGTCCGGCGCAAGGAGCAGCGCAAGCACGACGGTTCGGGGGCGAGAACAACATCGAGGGCCTAGTAGCGCGAGAGGTAAAAGCGAGATCAAAATCACGCCATAGAAAGTCCAAGGGACGCGTGAAGTGCTTTGAGTGTCATGAGGAGGGGCACATCAAGAGAGACTGTCCTAAGCGGAGGAATAAAGTTGATAGGCAAAATGCCACAAGCAGTGTGGCAAACGTTGCCGATGGGAGCATTAGTGATGCTTTGAAGCTGTCTTATGTGTGACTACTACTTCGTCAGGAGACGAATGGGTGCTAGATTCGAGGTGTTCTTATTATATGACGCCTCATCGGAACCGGTTTACTACTTACCAGACTGTAGATGGTGGTAGAGTTCTTTTGGGGAATAATGCAGTCTATAAGGCTGTGGGGATATGGACAATTCAGATCCGGATGCACGATGGGGTGGTGCGCACATTGACAGATGTGAGGCATGTACCAGAGCTCAAGAAGAACCTTATTTCTTTGGGGACACTCGATGATATCGGGTGCAGGTACACCGTTGAAGGTGGAGTACTAAAGATCTCTCGAGGTGCCATGACAGTGATGAAGGGGAAGAAAGTGAATACTCTCTATCATCTACTAGGAGAGACCGTGACCGGAACCGCTGTAGTTTCATCAGGTGAGTTAGATTCTGACTTGACTCAATTATGGCATATGCATTTAGGGCACATGAGTGAGGCATGTATGACGATGCTAAGTGAAAGAGGGTTGTTGAAGAAGACAGGAAAGCTGGACTTATGTGAAGCAGCACCGAGTTAAGTTTACAACAGCTATTCATTCGACCAAACGACCAGTTGAATATATTCATTCAGACGTCTGGGGCTCGTCTTCGGTTCCTTCGAAAGGAGGTGCCCGATATATGCTGACATTTATCGACGATTATTCAAGGAAGGTATGGGTATACTTTCTGAAGCACAAATATGAAGTGTTTGATCGGTTCAAGAAATTTAGGGCATTGATTGAGAAGCAGTCAGATAAACAAATCAAGTGCCTGAGAACCGATAATGATATGGAGTTCTGTGGTAAAGATTTTACTGAGTTCTGCAAGAAAGAAGGTATTGTAAGACACCGCACGTGCACTGGACACCACAACAATGGTGTTGCGAACGGAAGAACAAAACTTTGCTTAAGCGAGCTCGATGCATGCTTTCACATGTAGGACTTGGCAAGGAATTTTGGGCCGAAACAGTGAACATGTCATGTTACCTGGTAAATCGATCTCCATCGTCTGCTATCGAGTGGAAGACTCCTGAGAAAGTATGGTCGGGGAAACCTGTTGATTACTCTGGATTACGTATATTCGGATGTCCTACGTATGCTCATGCGAGTAATGGTAAGCTTGAGCCGAGGTCGAAGAAGTGCATATTTATGGGTTATGCACATGGGGTAAAAGGCTACCGGCTGTGGTGCACTGATCCCAGATCACCCGGTTTTCTAATCAGCAGATATGTGATCTTCGACGAGACTGCAACGCTTCAACAGAGGAATTCTGAGACACAACAAGCAGAGAAGACAGATCATGGTGTCATGAGTGAGGTGGAGTTTCAGGTGGAGACTCCGAGAGACCTCGAAGGCAACGAAGTTGAGACTGAGATGAAGCCGCAGTTCTGAAGTCGGTGATAGTGAACAACCAGCAAAACCGCAGCGGACTATAGCCGCGAGATAGACGGAAAAGGCACATTAAATCACCGATACGTTATGGTTATACGTATATTGCTTATGCATTGACTGTAGGTGATGAGGTGGAGACAGATGAGCCTTCGTCTTATTCTGAGGCGATGGCTAGTTCGGAGTCATCGCAATGGCTAGGGGCTATGAGTGAAGAGATGTAATCTCTTCATCGAAATCAGACATGGGAGTTGGTCAAAGTACCTAAGAGCCAAAAGATTGTCAGAAGTAAATGGGTCTTTAAACGGAAAGAGGGCATTCCTGGTGTCGAGGCAGCGAGGTATAAGGCGAGACTTGTGGCAAAAGGGTATACACAACGTGAGGGCATTGACTACAATGAGGTGTTCTCTCCCCGTGGTAAGACATACTTCTATTCGTGTTTTACTTGCCTTAGTTGCTTCGCAGAATCTCGAGTTAGAGCAGCTAGATGTGAAAACTGCATTTCTTCATGGTGAGTTGGAGGAGCAGATTTACATGAGGCAACCAGAGGGATTTGCTATTTCGGGTAAGGAAGATCATGTTTGCTTGTTAAAGAAATCTTTGTATGGGCTGAAATAGTCTTTTAGGCAATGGTATAAACGTTTTGATGCTTTCATGACTAGTCAAGACTACTTGAAAAGTCAGATGGATAGCTGTGTTTACTATAGGAGATTGAAGAATGGTTCTTTGATTTACCTACTCTTATATGTTGATGATATGCTGATAGCAGCTAAGAATATGTCTGATATTGATGTGCTGAAGAGGCAATTAAATACTGAATTTTAGATGAAAGATTTAGGTGCTGCAAAGAAAATATTGGGTATGGAGATTTTGCGTGATAGGACTGCAGGAGTTTTACATCTATTTCAAAAGAAATATATTGAGAAGATCATAGCACGTTTTAATATGCATAGCAAAATCTGTAAGTACACATTTAGCGAAGCATTTTAAACTTTCAGATAAATTATTACCGCAGACTGAGGAGGAGGAGGAGCATATGTCCCGTGTTCCTTATTCTAGTGCCGTGGTTAGTCGCTATATGAAGCGTCCTGGTAAAGTTCATTGGGAAGCTGTGAAGTGGATCCTCAAATATTTGAAGGGGATAACAGACGTGGGTATAGTATATCGAAGGGATAGTAATGGCAGTGAGACCACTAGTTTTGTGGATTCAGATCACGCCGGTGACTTGGATGATTGCAGGTCTTTAGCAGGGCACGTGTTTACGCTAGCGGGTGGTGCAGTTAGTTGGAAAGCGTCCTTACAGGATCACATTGCATTGTCTTCGACTAAGGCAGAGTACATGGTACTAACCTTTGTAGCGAAGGAGGCGATATGGTTACAAAGTTTGCTCTCGGACTTTGGGTTAGAACAGAAAAAGTGTGGATATACATTGTGATAACCAATGTGCGATATATTTGGCGTATAATCCAGTTTATCACGAGCGAACGAAGCATATCAACATCAGGTACCACTTTATCCGAGATGTCTTAGCTAAGGGTATTGTTATTGTTAAAAAAAATTGCTACAACACATAACCCGGCAGAGATGATGACTAAGTCTGTTCCTTTGGTGAAGCTCAAACTCTACTTGAGCTCTATTGGCGTCTGTGGAGAGTGAAGCACCCGTCGAGTACAGTTGGGAGAAAGAAGCGTGGATGATGAAAGACTATAACTTGGTTTCAAATATCGAGCCAAGGTAGAGAATTGTTAAATTAATGTCTCGAGTTTGAATTCGGATAAATCGAATTTGTCGATAAAGTTTTTTCCAAACGGATTATAAATCAAATGAAGAAGGAAGAAACTGGATTCTCTGTTTCGGACGTGCAAAGCAAGACAAAAGAATAAAATAAAAAGGAATCTCTGCAGTTTCGAATTCCTTTGAAAAAGGAAATCTGGCCGTGAAGCTGAAGATCTGCGTGTGAAACCGAAAAGAGGAAGGTGGGGCCCAAGGTCAAGAGTTTGACTTGGGCACACCCACGTATAAAAAAGAATTTTTTACGCAGGTTTTGCTGCTTCCTTTTTCGGTGAGTTGCTGCACCCCTATGAAGCCGCCGAAGACCTACGAGGAAAAAGGAGCCGCACGTTCGATGATCAACGTCCGTCAAGCCAGATTCCGCGCGAAGCTTTGAAGAAATATAAAGTGTATTGTTTTGAGCTTGAATGCACGATATTTTTTATACCATGAGTTTATACCTAAGCGAGTTGTTATTTATAAACACCTTGGGTTTGTGGTTAAATCTAGGTGTGGAAAACACTTGAGCGATTGAGTAATTGTAAACTCCGATTCTCCGATTTTAATGGATTATTTGTTGCTGGCTCTTCCTGTGGACGTAGGTACCGATACTTCGGGCCGAACCACGTAAATTTCTGGTGTCCTTATTTTTCTCGTTAATTTCTCCGGTGATTTCGCATTGATGTAAATTGCAAGATTATGATAATTCCGCATATTATATCCCAACAGTTGCCAACACATCTAGGAATTTTGCGAAGGCATATTACACAAGTAACTATCATCGACAAGCTCAGACATGCTCATTAGACATGCTTAGTTAAACAAGTAAAAATGTTACCTGTGTCAACACTGGCACGCTTAAATGCATTTTGAGATTTTAACATGTGACAGACAATGAGCATCTAGTGTAAACTAAAGCAGAAAAAACCCAGCAAAGATCAAAGAACGTATCTACTCACGCACTATTAATTATTGCGCTCGTCATCCAAGCATGCGTAATAGAGCTCAACAATCACGCTCTTGTGCTAGTCAAGATAGTTGGAATTCTATTATCCAATGGCAGTAAAGTCACGGAGAACAGGAGTGTTGAACTTCTAGTTTCAAACACGGCAGCAACAAATTCTTTGCTAAAGCTGGGTGATCATACTATAGTTTGTCTAAAGTTACCATTAATCTGACATGATTTCCCATAAAGAATCCATCTCTAGCTAAAGTTTCCAGTGGAATCTGAACTAATTCCAGATTCGAGACTGGATACTTTGTCTCCACAAACAGCAGTTAGTGTATCCAACTCTCGGTATTCAGCAATTGACTATAGTTCAGTCGCAATATGAGGGTAAAACGATAAGTGTTTCCACTAAGAGAGTGCTTTCTGAACATTAGACTACGAACTCCTATGAGAGGTTGCAGTAAAGAACGAGTCTGTGAGAAAATTGATTTTAGTATTGAATGTTGCATATAGCACCGTCAAATACAGTCAAAACAAATCATTAACCAGAAAAGATAAGATTTCACTAACTCCTTGATATGAGAGAGAGAGAGAGAGAGAGAGAGAGAAAGAGAGAGAGATATCATCATAGACAATGGAGAAGATTATCACAGATCTCAACAAGAGACAGAAACAATGCCTATGGCGTGCTTCAAGCACCTGCACACGCGAAACAGAGGAACTCAGACAGAGAGGATATCATAATAGCCTATGGAGAAGATTATCACAGATCTCAACAAGAGACAGAAACATGTAGACCCGAATCAGAGGAACTCTAGTTTACTACTTCTAATGCTTCTGTGGCAAACTGATTTTGACTCACCAAAGAGTTATATCAAAAGACACATGAAATACTTCATGTACATGAATAAAGGCAATTGCTTCGGAAGTCCATAGATGCTGAATATTTTGATTCAAGTGTCTTCAATTCGAGCTTCATCATGAGTGACGAAGTAGCACTAAATATAGAAGATGCTGAATATGTGTCTATCGCAGATTTGGCCGCTTTAAATAGCAGAACAATAAATTGGAAAACTAGTTTATGTGTAGATTCAAAAGAGCGAGAAATCGATGTCTTATAACACTGAAAAAAATATCTTTCGCTGAAATAACTTTTAGTAGCCTGAAAATCATGTTAAGGGACAGATTGGAAGGGCAGCTATACAATGACCTTTTCCAATTAGCAACAAAGGCAAATTAGGCATGAAAATTTGTTGAAGGAAAAAGATAAGAAGCCGGACAAAGATGATGTGACCTTCGTGGAGAGGTATGGACCTAGGGATGATCTAGACCAAGGAGAATATGCTAAGATAACAGTAGCTAATATGGTTATTGACAAGTCATATATTTGTCAAGTATTCAGGCCAGCATAGAGTTAAAGAGAAGTTGAAGGGGAACATCATGCTTTAGGCGAAAGATACTTGGTATGATTCAATTCATGTGAACAAAATGGATGAGACTTTTTACTTGCTTCTAGCCGACGGCCTGATAAAACTGATCGAAGGCCAAACCATACGGAGCAGAAAAGAACTTGGAAAAAAGAAGTATTGTAAATGGCGCCACTCATGGAGCCATAATATTGGCGATTGCATTATTATTAGAAAGAATATCCAAAGAGGTAATTCCAATAGGTAAGATTAAGTTTACCGATGAAAAATAAAAGGCTTCAATAGAAATAGATGTTGACCCATTCCCTCTTATGATTGTGGTGTTTGTGAAGCTAAAAGGTAAGAAGCCGGACAGTCCTAATCATATCGATCAAACGAGTCACCCCAAAGTATTTGATCGAGTCATAATCACTAGGGAGCAAATTTAGAAGAAGTCATTCAAACAAAGGTTTGAGGAAGGAGATCCTACTATTGGCATATTGGGAGAGCCAAGTGGTAAGTTTGAGTGTTATGTTAGTTACGCATGTTGATCACCTTACCCACAAGGTATTGTTTTAACCACATGGAGTGAAGAGCTTGATGACATATCTCCTGAAGATACTAGTCGGCCGACACCCTCTCATTGATGAATCTAAGGCTACATTTGGCGATTAGGATAAAATTTATTCTATCTTGTGTTTGGTGTCTACTGAAAGACAAGGTAAAGTAAGATATAAGGAGAATATAAACTGGATAAAATTATTCCATGATGAGCTTGCCTAGTCCCTAGCAAGGCTCCATCTTGTGAAGTCACCATAAGGTTGGCCTCACCAAGGCTGGGCGACGCTGCCCTTGTGGTGGCTCCGCGGCAGCTAGACGAGGCTTGGCCTAGCCTTGGTTGGGCAAGCCTTGCCCAAATCTGGCGAGGTCAACCTCGCCCAACCGAGCCTCACCCACCCACTAGGGAGGCTCGGCTGACAAGGCTCGGCCTCGGCGAGGGCTAACGATACTCCGACGAGGTTGCTTGCCAAAGAGGAAGAAGGGGAAGAATAAAAGGAACAAGGTAAAGACAAAAAAGAGAAAAATATGATAAAATTATTAAAAAATTAAAAGAAATTCTAATTCACAAAAAAATTTGAGATCTTACTAAATGCATTTCTATCTCGGAATAAAAATTTTGAACAGTTATTATATGCATTCAAATGCTCAAAAACTCTTCTAGGGAATAGAATAAAAAAAAAGTTCATTTCTAAACAAAAATTATTTGCGAAAACAAAATGGTTACTAAATAAAAATGTTTTTGGATGGGTTAAGTTCTAATTCTATCACCAACTCAGGCAGCTCATTTTTGGAATTGGAGCTGAGTAAGACCATCTAATAAATTCCTGTATACAAGGAACCTCTAAGAACCCAAAGGAAATGTCAAGAAAAAAAAAGATAAGATAAACACATGAAAAATTACAAAATCGGTGAAGAGATGTAATTAAGTGCCAATTTTCTTTTATTGTTTTGTTTTATATAATGAAATTGTAAAACTTGTGTAAGTAATGCAGTCAAAGACGTCTATAAACGTTGGCGCTGATTAAGAATTGATGTGGACTTTTCCAGAGGCCACAGAGAGAAGTATCGCGTGGACTGGCGAATGATGAGAAGAGAAAAGCCTGTTCAGCTGGAAATTCGACAGGACAAGTGTTGGCGTGATTTTCTCTCCTATCTTAAGAAAGGAGATTTGTTAATATTGTATTCCTATAATTCTAGGATCTCTTCCTTTTTCTGATTTTATTCTGGTTGCTTGTTTCCTTAGTTGTAGCAACATTTCTTGTGCGTATGGTTGAACAATGGTAGATGCTCAACATAACAAAAATACAAAAAAGAGAACGAAAGCTTTGTCCGAGGACGTAGGCACATTGCCGAACCTCGTAACCTTTGTGTCTTTGTGTGAATTTCTGTTTTTCTTCATGGTATCAGAGCGGGTTATGACCCTGATTATTTGAAGAACTTGCCTCGTCCTCTTTGCATCGTTTTTTTTGGGTGAGCACCATGACAATTTCAGAATTAGAATCTGGAAAACTTCCCGACAAAGGTGCGAGCTTTGAATTAGCATCAGCGAAGGCTGCGGTGCTTGAGGGAAATAGCCAACGTCTGACATCTATTTTGCTGAATGGAAGGAATTTTCTCCCATGGTCACGAGCAGTGACCATTGCGCTTGGAGGCCGATCGAGGCTTGGACATAGAGATTTTTGCTTACTCATATTCGGCCAAAACATTGTGGGATTCGCTGCCTGGGATGTATGGTCAAGCCAATAATGCATCTCAAATCTTTGAGCTTCAACAAGGTCTTGCTACCTCTAGGCAAGGTGCAAATCAATCATTCACAGAACATCTAAGGAACTTAAAAAAAACAGTGGGATGAACTTCGTCAATACAGACCTGCAACCCAGAATGTGCGTGACTATGTGCAAAGGGAAGAACAAGATAGAATTTTTTTATCTCTTGGCAAGCCTAAGGCCGGAGTTTGAAGACACCAAACGTGACATTCTTATGAGGCCGCAGTTGCCATCCTTTAATACCATTTGCTCCATAATACAAAGTGAAGAAACAAGGAGGAGAGTCATGCATTCTGACTCGATTGTGGCACCATCAACAGGCTCATCAGAACACTCTGAAAATGCTGTTAATTCCAATGCTAGGCAAAGTGATGGTATTACTCGGTGTGTCAAAGGGAAAGGAAAGAAGCCCCTTCGTTTCCATTGCGATCATTGTGATCGAGATGGGCATTCCAAGGAACGATGTTGGATTCTACACCCTTAGCTGCGTCCAAATAAGGACAAAGGTCCGGACGCTAAGATAGCAATTCAACGGAATACCATAGACTTCCAATCCAAGTTGGAGTCTCTAGCACTGCAGGTTCAACAACTACTTCAAACACATGGTTCGGGTCCCTCTGGCACTGATTCCGTAAATTTGGCCAATACTTCTAGTAATATTAGTGCACTTTATGTTGAGTCTACAAATCAATTTATTGTTAATTATGGTGCCACAGACCATATGTGTAGTTCCCCACTTATTCTATCTAATACTACTTCTAGCTCTTTGTATCCACCGATCACAGTAGCTAACGGAGTGCAGGTGCCAACCCAAGGTGTTGGGCAACTGAATGTGCTTTGAAAAAAAACTGAGGCTTTATTGGTTCCAGGATTATCTTCTAATTTAATATATGTGAGCAAATGTACTAAATAGTGGAATTGTAATGTCATTTTTACTCCACAGAAGGTGTTGTTCCAAGATCGCAATACCAGGAGGATGATTGGTGAAGGACAACTTCGGGATGGGTTGTACACCTTAGATTTGCATGGTGAAGCGTTGGTGGCTAGGAAGGGGAATGTGGATACCTCTCGTCTATGGCATTGGCGCGTGGGTCATCCTTCAGATCGGGTGTTGCAGTCCTTAAACATGTCTTTGACTCACGATTCTAGTAGTTGTGATCCATGTCACTTTGCTAAGCAACATAGGTTGTCTTTCCCTAAACATTTGCATAAATCAACTGAATTGTTTGCTTTGGTACATTCAGACAGTTGGGGATATTCTCCTGTTGATTCTAGAGAAGGTTTTCGGGATTTTGTTACCTTTATTGATGATAAATCAAGAGTTACCTGGCTTTATCTTCTTAAGTACAAAAGTGAAGTGCTTACAGTTTTCCAGGATTTTTGCAATATGGTGAGTAATCAATTTAATACTTTTGTGAAGGTTCTTTGTACCGACAATGGTACCGAATACACCAATAAGATATTTCAGGCTTTTTTACGAAGCAAGGGTATTATTCACGAGACAACATGTGTGGGTACTCCACAATAGAATGGGATAGCTGAAAGAGAAAATCGTCACCTACTGGAGGTCACCCAAGCCTTGTTATTCTCTGCGAATTTGTCTAAATCTTATTGGGCAGATGCAGTTCTGACTAGCTGTTATTTAATTAATAGACTCCCTAGTCGAGTGTTAGGGTATATAACTCCTATGGAAGTGTTGTATGGGCGAAAATTTGATATATCTCACTTGAGGATTTTTGGGTGTGTCTGCTATGTTCACTCTCAAACTAGTGGAAAGCTAGATCCTCGTGCCAAGAAATGTGTGTTTGTTGGTTATTCATCTGTCAAGAAAGGCTACAAGTGTTATGACCCCTACACAAAGCGTATCTATATATTTCTCGGGATGTTGTATTTGATGAAACTCATATGTTTTTTTCTAACAAGAGCCACATTCAGGGGGAGTGCAAAGATTATTATAAGAATTATTATGAATTTGCTCCTGTTCCTATGGATGTTAATGGGACCAGTGAAGCCAAAGTCAACAATGGGGGTGTTGAAGCCAACAATGGGAGCTGTGCTTCGGGTTACGAATCCGCAGATCAAGAAAATTCAGAAGTGGATCGAGAGATTGAGGCAATCGTTGTTCTAGAAGCTGAACCTAGAATTGTCACTGATGGGTCGATAGATGAAAGGGCAGCGGATGTAATCCCGTTACGAAGATCATCTCGTGTCACTAGACCCTCAACTCGACTTCAAGATTTTACTACTTATTATTCGATTCAATATCCCATTCAAGAATTTGTTGGTTATGACAAAATATCTCACAATTTTTTGAGTTTCTTATATGCTATTGAAGAACAACAGGAACCTCACAACTATGAGGAAGCAAAGGAAAAAGCCATATGGGTTAATGCAATGAAGGATGAACTTCGGGCTTTAGATCGAAATCATACTTGGGAACTTGTACAACTTCCAAGAGGGAAGAAGATAGTTGGTTGCCGATGGATCTATAAGATCAAATATAACAGTGATGGATCAGTTGAAAGATATAAAGCAAGGCTGGTTGCAAAAGGATACACTCAAACATATGGTATAGACTACAAAGAGACCTTTGCACCTGTGGTTAAAATGAACACTGTGCGTGTTCTTATGTCAGTAGCTGTTAATTGTGGATAGTCCTTGTTCCAAATGGATGTAAAGAACACATTCCTTCATGGAGATTTGGAGGAGGAGGTTTATATGGATCTTCCTCCTGGTCACCCCTTGCATAATAAAGATGGAATTGTTTGTAGGTTGAAGAAGGCCATATATGGTCTCAAGCGACCTAGAGCTTGGTATGGTAAACTGAGTGCTGCACTCATCAAGGTTGGATTCAAAAGAGGGACAGCAGACTCGTCAATGTTCACCAAGGTTGACGACAAAGGTATAGTTGTTGTACTTGTTTATGTTGATGATATTGTGATTACGGGCAGCGATCAATTTGGAATCGAAGCACCGAAGCAGCATTTGAGCAAGGAATTTGATATCAAAGACCTTGGCAAATTGAGGTATTTTTTGGGTATTGAGGTGGCGAGATCTCACAAAGGATTATTTTTATTTCAGAGAAAATATGTCATGGATTTGTTGAAAGAGACTGGGAAGTTGGGAGTTAAACTGGCCAATATTCCTATGGAGTATAATAGTAAGTTCATTTTAGATGACACTCTAATACATGATGTTGGGCAGTTTCAGCGACTTGTTGGATGGTGTATTTATCTGACTATCACTAGACCTGACATAGCATATACTGTTAGTTACATAAGTCAATTTATGCAAAAACCAACTCGAGGGCATATGGAGCTAATAAATCATTTGCTACGGTATTTGAAGGCCACACCTGGGAAGGGAATTTTAATGAAAAATAATGGTCACACAGAACTTGTTGGCTACACTGATGCAGATTGGGCCGGAAACCCTATAGACAGGAAATCTACTACATGGTTTTGTACTTTTGTGGGAGGAAATATTGTCACTTGGAAAAGCAAACAACAAACGGCGGTTGCTTGTTCAACCGCAGAAGAAGAATATCGGGCCATGGCTACTACTACTACTGAAATTGTGTGGTTGAGACTACTGCTTCAGGAATTGGGTTGCAATTGCATGACCAAGCCTATGAAGTTGTTTTGTGATAATTAGGCTGCAACTCATATAGCTTCAAATCCAGTGTTTCATGAGAGGACCAAACATATAGAGGTGGATTGCCACTTTGTGAGAGAAAAGGTGCAAGACAAGACAATTGAGACCTCGTACATTCGGAGTGAGGGTCAACTGGCCAATGTTTTTACCAAAGCATTACCCAAGGGAGTATTTCAAGAAATGATAAGCAAGTTGACCTCCGACGAGGTCTTCGGCCCAACTTGAGGGGGAGTGTTGGCGTGATTTTCTCTCCTATCTTAAGAAAGGAGATTTGTTAATATTGTATTCCTATAATTCTGGGATCTCTTCCTTTTTCTGATTTTATTCTGGTTGTTTGTTTCCTTAGTTGTAGCAACCTTTCTTGTGCATATGGTTGAACAATGGTAGATGCTCAACATAACAAAAATACAAAAAAGAAAACGAAAGCTTTGTCCGAGGACGTAGGCACATTGCCGAACCTCGTAACGTTTGTGTCTTTGTATGAATTTCTGTTTTTCTTCAACAAGGATCTATTCTTTGAACAGTGGACCAAAAGCAACCTTTAAATACTACACAGAATGATTCTGACTACATAGAACCTGAAAATTTTTTCAGTGCTCCGGACAGAAAGTGGACTCATGACAATCCAAATCCTAACAAAGGGTAAAAACGCAGCTCATGAGTTGCAAGGCTGGAAAACCAGTTTGTTTTGGTTAATGCAGTTTTCATGTATTATCCAACTCACTGATGGACAAAGCAAGGCTCTATTTAGTTCACAAAAAATAAATAATTTGAAAAATATTTCTTAAAAAATGATTACTTATATTACTTAAAAAAACAAATGAAGGAGATATAATTTAAGAAAGATGTCCCATGTCATTTTGTTGTTTATTTTGTTGTTTATCGGTAGACTTTATGAAAAGCTGATTTCTGGCATGTACCTAGGAAAAATTGTCCAGATAGCTTTGTTGAGAATGGCCGAGGAGTCGGCATTTTTTGGTGATGTCGTTCCAATGAAGCTGAAAATTCCTTGCATACTAACGTGCAATTATAAATTTAATCCTCGCTGCTTCTACTTATGAACATGAGATGGTTGGATTTCCTCAAACTTCCATCCCAAATTTGCAGGACTCCTCGGAGGTACCAGTCCATCTGCAGCTTAATATTATACCTGTGGTGTCTCCAGTAGCATCGCTTTTTCACTCCCGTTCTGACTAGTACTAATGAAAAAGTAATCTCTAATTAAATCAGTTGTGCAGTAAATTCTACTATTACAGCGTGGATTGATTTTGACGATTGGATATTCGGGGAGTTCAAATGCAAATCTGATGGCCCATGTTTCTGGAACAATGAAAGATAGTTCTGTTTTCTCTTATCTGCAATTATCTACAGCTGAATCTATAAATCCCTATTTAATGCTTCACTTTCCTAAATTCAGTTCCCAACTTTAGGAATTGCTGAGTCCCCCTATAGTTAATGCTGATTTGTCTGTCCTCAGATATCCGACAACTCCTTGAGAATGAGGAAAGTAGTAGTCGATCTATGGAACATAGTTGCCACACGAGGTGCTTGTCTTGCTGCCGCCAGGATATTTGGCATCCTGAAGAAGCTGGGAAAAGATACCCTCGGGGACAGGGAGAAGCAGAGATCAGTTATAGCATTCAATGGAGGTCTGTAGGAGCACTACACCAAATTCTGGAACAGCGTGGAGGCCACTCTCGGGGAGTTGCTGGAACCTGAAGTGTGAAGTTGCTGTGAACACGGTGATTGTGCAGTCGAATGACAGCTCAGGCAGTGGGGCTGCCCTTCTCGTGGCCTCTCATTCACAATACCTCGAGACGAAGTGACCCTTTTCTCAGGACATAATTTGGGTCTCTGTGGGTCTCGTTGTATCATACTTTGAGGTGGGGGACCAGCGATGGTCTAGCTAGCAACTTTAGCATAGATAGCTCAGGTATCCGAGGAGGAAGAGATGCCAATTTATTAAGTCTGTGAATAAATGATCAGGCTCACATCAGGACTCTTTAGAAAGCTCCTTTTGAGCCCTTTATCACTCTCCCAATAAAGCGGGAACTATTTTAGCTGGAACCTCAGGGATTCCTGTTTTGTGGATGTTTCCACTAGGAATGATCAATAACAGATGGCTCAAGGAATTATTGCATTTATATCTCAGAGGCAATAATGGTGAGTCGGCAAATCATTGTGACGAACTGTCTGCATTTTAGTTTACTTGAGCATAATTCTAAATAACTCAATTGTATCAAGAAAACGGGTCTTATTTCTTGGTTCCTTTTGTGTCAGCATCATTTAATATCAATTATGAAAACTGTCTTGAGTTAAGGAATTTATTTCCAATCCATCAATGGATTTGCCAACTTTGCTGAGATGCAAATGCGGCAAAAAATCAGACATTCAATGGCGATATTTGCAGAACAGCAACATCTTTCATTGCTGAAGTGGCTCTCTCCTTCGAAGTCTATCTATCTAGCTCGAATTGACATATCCATCTCTCATATTCTGTACATTCTATAGGACACATTCTGAAACTAGTCTTAGGTATGGATGACTAATACATAGTTAGACAAATCGTTTGATGCTTGTCTCTCTGTAGGACAAGTTGGAAAAGTTTTGCAAAAGTTGGAAGACCAAAGCCCTACACTAAGCTTCTGCAATCTAGTGCTAACGGTCAGTAAGTGTTGCACTCGAGATCATGAAAATTGCTTCGTGGCATTTCCTCATGCTTGGAATTTTCGAGGAGTGGGACGACATCGAACTTGTGTCGGGATTTCTTCTCGACGTTGTACAGCGGATCGCTACATTTGAGCAGCACTTGCAGTACCTCCCTCATTGTAGGCCTCGTGGAAGGCAGAGTAGCAGTGCAAAAGATCCCGAGCTTGAAAACATTGCTTATTTCATCTACGTTTGAGTCGTCCTTGATCTCCTCATCTAATGCGTCAGATATCGGGTTGCCATCTTGGATGTGACGCCATGCCCAATCAGCAAGGCACATGTCTTCGTCCCCGTCGTTAGGCTCCCTCCCAGTGGTTAGTTCCAAGAGAACCACCCCAAAGCTATAGACATCAATCTTCTCATTGACTCTTGTCGTATGAGCATACTCTGTTGTTCAACACCAAAAAAAGGCAAGACAAAACTAAATATTCCTGCTGGTAGGATATGTAAAGTATGAGGAGAGCGAACTGGCATAGCTGAAATGAACTCATGTTAAGTAAGTAGACGAACCTGGTGCCAAATAGCCGAAAGAACCAGCAACGGCTGTCATGCTAACAGCTTCTCCAGGCTCGGCCAACATCCTTGCAAGGCCGAAGTCAGCAATTTTTGCGTTGAACTCTGAGTCTAAGAGAATGTTGCTTGATTTCACGTCTCGGTGGATGATGGGTGATGAACAATCATTATGCATATAGCAAAGTCCTTTAGCTGCTCCGAGTGCAATCTGCAACCTATTGGGCCACTCCAAGATCATATTGTTGGTGACACCCGACATGGGCGACAATCTTTTCTTCTTGTGAAGCCAATGGTCCAAGCTGCTATTTTTCATGTACTCATACACTAGGAGTTTCGAGTTCTGGCAAGAAATACAGCACAACAATTTGACAATATGCCGATGCTTAATGTTCCCAAGTATCTCCACTTCTGCTACGAATTGCTTTTCCAGCTTCTCATTTAACTTTTGGTTATTCGAAATCCTTTTCACAGCGACGGCATCACCAGAAGGATTCACAATAATGCGATATACTTTTCCTGATCCGCCGCTTCCAATCACATTATGCTCCTTCATTCCCGACAGAATATTCGATTCCGTAAAATTCAAACTTTGGAATGAAGTCAGTTTCGTAGTCAAATCAAACCAATCCCTGTTCTTTCTGGAGGCTCTGATCGTGAATAGCACCACCAAGAAAACGCACATTGCCGCCGCAATGGCCAAGGTCACGATCAAGGTGAGATTGGTCTTGCTCAACCTATGGGATTGGGCGTTGCAGACATTGATCCTCATGAACGAATTGGATGCACAGAGGCCGGGGTTGTTCAGGAAGCTGGCGTCATATGCAGCGTTCTC
The DNA here is from genome assembly GCA_017140595.1 of Eucalyptus curtisii. NCBI lineage: Eukaryota > Viridiplantae > Streptophyta > Magnoliopsida > Myrtales > Myrtaceae > Eucalyptus > Eucalyptus curtisii. The sequence goes on from CM029496.1 coordinate 6,025,883, forward strand.
TAACTTGGCCGGGATTGGTCCACTGAGGCGATTGGATGATAAATTCAGACGGTTCACATTCAGTTGGCCGATTTCAGGAGGAATCAAGCCGGACAGTTGGTTGTCAGACAGGTCCAACTGCGTGAGCACAGGCAGAAGACCGATTTTGCTGGGAATCGGTCCCGAGATCTTATTGTGACTGAGATCCAGAGTTGTCAAGGATTTCCATGAAATGATGTCTGTGGGAAGAATCCCGGAGAGCTCGTTCTGAACGAGCAAAAGCGTCGTCAGAGAAGGAAGCTCGGTCAATTCAGTCGGAACTGTGCCACTGAGGAGGTTATTACTAGCATCAAATACCCTCAAGTTCCTCCACGAAGACACCGTGCTTGGAATCTTGCCGAAGAATTTGTTGTTGCTCATCTCGATCCGAGTGAGGTTTGGGGACAGCTCCTTGGGAAGCTCACCAGTTAATCCATTACCACTCAAGATCAAAGCCGTCAAGTTCCGCGACATCCAGAGTCCTCCAGGCACATTGCCGGTGAATCCATTGCTGTTCAACCTTGCTACGGACAAAGAACTGCAATTTCCAAGTGACTCTGGCAACTCCCCATTGAGATTGTTGTCCATAGCGGCCAACCCGAACAGCGTGCCACCATGGCACAGCTGTTCTGGAAATGCACCGGTCAAGTTGTTGTAGGCCACTTCGAATCTTCTGAGCGGGGAAAACTTGCCAAAGTCCGGGGGGATCCTGCCCGATAGATTGTTGTTGGACAGCCTGACATCAGACAAAGCGGGAAGACGAGCGATATCTTCCGGGATTCTACCGGACAATTGATTGGACTGTAAATTCAAGCTGTATAGATTCTTGAGCTTTCCGAAAACTTCTGGTATGTTCCCCGTTAAATTATTAGCAGACAGATCGATCAAGCTCAGGTTTGCGGCGCTGACTGCCTGAGGGATCGACCCGGACACATTAGTCATGTACACGTACAACTCGCTCAAGTTCCTCAGAGCAAAAATGCTACCCGGGATCTCTCCTGTCAGTGGATTTTTCCCCAAATCCAAGTGCTCGAGAGCCTCCATATCACTGACCTTCTCCGGGATTCTGCCAAACAGGTTCGTCTGCGGCATCGAAAAGAACCGCAGCTTCTTCAGGGCGGTGAAGCTCTGTGGCAGCTGTGACGGCGCGAACTTGTCATTGTACCCAAGGCTCAGTTCTTCGAGATTGGAGAGGCCAAAAATCTCTTCAGGGTACGTGCCATTGTACTTGGACTGATAAAGGTGAAGGATCCTCAGCTTCGGCAGCCTGGCGATCGACGCTGGGACGTCGAACGAGAAGCTGTTGGCAGCGAGAATCAGGACCTGAAGATTGGCCATGCGGTCAATATCGGATGGAATAGGACCTTCGAAGTAATTCTGGGACAGGTCAAGGTACGTGAGCTCGGAACAGTAATAGAGAACTGTTGGAAACTCTCCAGGAATATTGTTGTAAGAGAGATCGAGCTTGGTCAGGTTCTTGATGTCGCAGATGAATGGGGGGATCGAATAATTTATGTTCAGGTTGACAAGATTGAGCTCGGTGATTGAGCCGTCTTGGCAGGTGATCTCAGGCCATGTGCAGTGGGAGGATGAATTGGAGGTGACCCAGTGGTCGAGGGAAGATGGGTCCTGCCAGGATTGCCTCAGCTTCAACAGGACTTGCTGTTCTTGATCTTGGATTCGAGACTCTGCAACATGGGAGAGGGAGCAGAGGAAGACGAGACACGGGATGTAGAAGAAGAAGTGAATATGAGGAGGTGATGAGGTTAGTCTCGACATAATTGGAGGTGGTTCAGAGTCCCTTTTCTGGTTAGAGAGGCTCTCCGGTGTCGGAGCTAGACATCTATCAGCTCAAAACATGAAGCAAAAAGTGTTGGTTTGCTTGTGTATTGCTCGGCAGAACTCCCAGGTTTTTAACCTCATTTGAAAGTGCTAAAATTCGGTGGGTCCTAAGATGATGGGTGTGGATGCATTTGTTCCTTTTTGTTCTTTTCCATTTCCCTCCACTAATGTCTCATCTCACTGGACGGATGAAAGAGGGGAAGAGTCAAAGAGCCAATGATAATCTCCTTATCTTAACACTGCTCTGGAGTACACTTCGAAGAGCACCAAGATACCTTCGACATCTGTGGTTCTATAACCGATAAAAGCCGGCAAAACCAGATGTTCCAGATCAGTTTAACGGCAAGCCAGAAAACGACAAGTTTGTTCCTCTGCAGAAGACAAAAATGTTGCTAGGTTTACATGTTCCTCCTTTCAACAGCAGCATGAGCACAGCAAGCAGGAAAGAATAAATTGGGGCAAAGATGGAAATTTGACAGAATTTATTTACTTATTCTTTGGGCAAAAGACGGACTTTTATTAGGTGGTGGTCAATCTTGCCTATGCAATTTTAACTGTCCTCAAACATTTGTAACCACATGTATCGAATATATTTGCATTCACATTTATGGATCTTGACCTCTTTTGGATCACCTTTGTTTTTCATTTTAAGAAGAGAAAAGGAAAAGTAGTCGCATAATAGTAACTATTACAACATATGCTATTAGAGCAACCGTATTTATTTAGAGTCATAGACAAATTGTAAAGTATAATATACATCATTTGTGTGAATTTCCACAACGTTGTCAGATATTAACATTTCTTAAAACATTTAAGAGAAACCAAGAGACGCCACATCGAACCAACTCAAGAACACAAGTTTCCACACAATCATTATGTCATGATTGGTTTTGACCGTCGCGTCACTTACAAATTGAAGGGTCAATATCACGATAATCCCCGAACTGATACATCTTTAACAAATTTATCTAAATTAATTTTTTGATCACAAAAGACCTAAAACTAGTATACATATGAAAAATTTATCATTCATTAATTTCATTAAATTATTGCCGAGTTAGATAACATGTGAAGTTAACAAGTGTATTAGTTTGGGGTTTTACCCTCCATTTGTCATTAGTGTACTAGTTTGTGATTTTTCATAATATTAATCAAATTTAATGAAAATTAACAAAAACTAAATTTATCACAAATTTATCAATTTATGATTTTTTGTGATTGAAAAATTAGTTTTAAGTGAATTTATCACATGTATACTAGTTTAGATTTTTTATAATTAAAAAATTAATTTAAAATTAATTTAAAATAAATTTATCATAAATGTATCATTTTAAGATTTTTTATAATATTAATCGTAAATTAAATGTCTACAAAATTTTCACGGTATATACTGGTCTCTTGTCCCGCCCTAAACGTAATCCATGTTCTTGTAACCTCGATCGCCTATAGAGATAGGAATACGCCACCACGTGAGATGTTGACCTGTGAGAACCACGAAAAACGGGGATGTGCCTTCAGATCTGCAGGCGCCTTCGGGGAAAATTCCGTGGGACAGGTGGAAGCCCTCCAACGTTGAACGTTGAACGTTGACCGTTGACTTTATGGCTTTTTAAGTAGGGTTTTGTGTCGGCTTTTGCCTTGTCCCTTTCTTTTAGTTGGGAACAAAGACTTTGGAGAAACTACTGATAAAACAAGCAACGTGATGGAAGACTTTGACTTGGCTTGCCCCTCCATTCACGCCACTCGATACGATGTAGATTGGCTAACAACCGTGATTTCTATTCTGTTCGCTTCATCTTCCCATGCCATCAATAAATTGGGATTAAATTCTAATTTTAAATTTAGGATATGCGACTCGGAATTATAAAATTCTGAATGAAATATAATAAGTCCACGATAAGATGAAATAATTTTTATCGAGAATTTTGCAAACCGATCCATTATTGAACGGTAGTATGGGCGAAAAATGACAACTATTCGTCAAATTCATTGAATCTTATTCATATATAGAGTCACAAGTGGGTATTTAGCACTTTTACTAATAGTTTATGGTGGTGGAAATTAGAAAATTAATACAATAGCACGTAAGTAGGTCTAACCAAATATAGTTAATTTATCCGTAATCATGTTATATGATATGGCAAGATTTTTCATTGTGCATACAATCAACAAGTAATAATGACGACTTAATAGTGTCTAACAAAAGACTCTTTTCAAGCATCTTGAACCATTTTCTTAGATTATCATCACCATTTGAATATTGAGTGTTTCTTGACCGTGTGAAAAGAGATGATCCCCAGTCCAACAAAAGGACAAAAGGTACGGTAAACCATATGAAACTCGACTTGCGAAAAAGAAGAGAAGAGTAAAAAAAGAGTCAATCATGAAAGCGGGGACCCGTTTTAGTCGAGTTAAGCCAAACATCCACCACATGACTTACTGTGTTTGGTTATGTGTTTCTCCCTCCCTCACTGCCCCATGGGGGCGTCATCATCAGTGTCATCCTTAGCTAGTAGGTTTTACTGAGGATGCCATCAGCTAAGGATGTCCGCGAGGTACTTACAAATATCTAGAAATTGCTTTCTTATAATTAGGTTTTGCTTTGAAATTGAGATTAGAGATTCCTAAGTATTGCTTTCTCATGATTAAGTCTGGCCGTGAAATTTATCCCAATGCTGATATTTTTAGAGGCATGAGGTTCTAATTCCTTCATGGCTTAATATCATTGAAAATTTTCTTTAAGTAGGACCTCCACGATACATTTTATCCAAACTAATTTTTGCCTCATGAAAAATCCCAAATCGATGCCATCGACTCAAATCTACATTCCGTTAAAATATATACATGTTAACACACGTGGATTTCCCACATTGGTCCTATCAATTTTCATGTCGAAACTGTCTTACTGTCGTCTACCATGTGTGATTTGTCTCACAGTCGCAAGTGACGTGTGCCAGCATGTATGCATACTAACGGGATATTGAATAAAACATTAGCCGATGGTAGATTTGGATAAGGGTACCAATATGGATTCTTTTTTGTAACAAAAAATTAGTTTAAGTTAAATATGTCATAAGTTTCAATTTAGGAGTATTTGTGAAACGGAATTTAGTTTGAAAATAAATGTGTCATAAGGCATCAATTTGGAATTTTTAATGGTAATAACCCTTCCTTATTGCAAAAACCTTCCTTCCCCAACTCAAGTTGGCTCACTTTCGGAATTAATGCTGAGCAAGACTATCTAATAAAATCCTATGGACAAGGACATTCTTGGAGCGAAAAGGAATGTTTAGCAAAAAGATGAAAAGAAAGATAAAATTCACCAAAAATCTTAAAATTTATTAAAAGAGATGTGATTGGGTTGTAGAAATTGTTGCATAAGATTAGACCTATCAAAATAAGTCATAAACTCATATAGATGGAATGAGTTATTACATAGGCAAGTCATATTCAATAAATGAGTTATAAATGCACTTAAACATAATTTGGATATTAAATATTCATAAATGGGTTTACAACTTACTTAGATCCAATCTGTCTCCGTAACTCTCTCTTCATTCTCTCTCACCCTTACTCGATCTCAAGCATGCTCACTCCCTCTTCTCTCTTCATTGTCTCTTGTATTATGATAATAAAATGAAACTCTAAAACTAGCTGAAATTTATGGAGTCAAGGGTGTTTTTTAAGTCCGTTTGTCCTGAGTGATCGCATGATAATTTTTTACTCATTTATATCTTGACTATTACTTCTACACGAGCAGAAAAAACAAGTCTCTGTTCGTTAGTCTTCATGAAAAAGAAGTCTTTGTTGTATAGATTAGCGTGTAGTGCTCGGAGTCGTTGCAACACACTAACATTTGTGCTTAGAATTGTTGCAACCCACTCACGTTTCGTACGTTCCATAGATCGGCAAGACAGCGACCTGAATGATTCTGATTGCTTCCCACTGGTCCCGGTCCTTTCTTTTTTTTTTTCTTTTGGTAATGTCCAAGTCAACTGGCCAACCTTTGAATGTTCGCCGTGCCCTCCTATTCTCCAATGGGACAGCTTCTGATTAGTTTCCTGATGTAATTGGTCTTTTGGTGGAGTTGAGTGCATGGGCAAATATTCCACAGGATGACCCAGCAATGACAGATCGAGCCCACATGATTGAACTAAACCAATCCTCATCGCCAGTTCCAGCGCATCGTGAGGTCTGTGATTGATGGTCCCAATGAACTCAATGCATGGAAGGAATTCATCTCGGACCATATCACACGCTTCCCTTCTATGCAGTGCACACTAACTAATTGAATAGGAGTTGTCAGTGCAAAGTTGCCAACACATCTAGGAATCTTGCCAAGGCATATTACAAAAGTAACTATCATCGACATGCTCAGACATGCTTTGTTAACCATGTAAATATGTTACTTGTGTCAACACTGGCACGCTGCATTTTGAGATTTTAACATGTGACAGACAATAAGCATCTAGTGTAAACTAAAGCAGAAAAAACCCAGCAAAGATCAAAGAACGTATCTCCTCACACGCAGAATCAATTATTGCGCTCGTCATTTAAGCATGCGTAATGGAGCTCAACAATCACGCTCTTGTGCTAGTCAAGATAGTTGCAATTCTATTATCCATTCACAGTAAAGTCAAGGAGAACAGGAGTGTTGAACTACTCATTTCAAACACGGAAGCAACAAATTCTTTGCTAAAGCTGGGTGATCATACTATTGTTTGTCTAAAGTTACCATTAATCTGACACGATTTCCCATAAAGAATCCATCTCTGGCTAAAGTTTCCAGTGGAATCTGAACTAATTCCAGATTCGAGACTGGATACTTTGTCTCCACAAACAGAAGTTGCGTATCCAACTCTGGGTATTCAGCAATTGACTTTAGTTCAGTCGCAAGATGAGGGTAAAACGATAAGTAATTCCACTAAGAGAGCGCTTTCTGGACATTAGATTACGAACTCCTATGAGAGGTTGCAGTAAAGAACGAGTCTGAGAAAATTGATTTTGGTATTGAATATTGCATATAGGACCGTCAAATACAGTCAAAACAAATCATTAACCAGAATAGATAAGATTCCACTAACTCATTGATGAGAGAGAGAGAGAGAGGATATCATCATAGACAGTGGAGAAGATTATCACAGATCTCAACAAGAGACAGAAACAATGCCTATGGCATGCTTCAAGCACCTGTAGACACGCGAAACAGAGGAACTTAGACAGAGAGGATATCATCATAGCCTATGGAGAAGATTATCACAGATCTCAACAAGAGACGGAAACATTGCCTATGACGTGCTTCAAGCACCTGTAGACACGCGAAACAGAAAAACTCTTGTTTTGTCACACCCCAAAATCATGATGAATGGGGGATGACACGGCCGTCCTTCCACTGGAGGGACGCAGCCTCAAAACTCCCAAAATCCAACTACTAAAAGTCCACTTTTCGATATTTCTCTCATACTACTCATCATTAGTTGAGGAACTTGAAAAAAAAAATTGACAAATAGAGAGGTGAGCAACCACAGTTCAGTGAGTAGTGCATCTTTTTTAAACGGACTGAGCACCCACTATGCATATTTATAGATCAGACCACAACTCTTTTAACTCAAACCTATCATATAGCAAATATAAAATAAAAAAAATAAGTTACATATGCTTTAGTAGAAATATTCTTTTCATAATAATATCAAAACAAACATCAATGGTCAAATCCATTGATCAATCTCATTAATTGACATACTAATGATTCATTCTATTGGTTAATCTCATGTCACACATCAATAGTCTATTCCATTGATTAATCTTATATGAAAACACACGTCAATGGTCAATTCCAATGACTAAACTAAAATCATATGTCAATGGTCCACTCTATTGACCAAACTCATATCACATGTCAAAGATCCATTCAATTGACCAATCCGTTGCTCAATATCAAACTATGGTCACAATACAACGCTTAGTGATAAAGCGACCTAAATTCCCCCTTAGCAAGGTCTCTAGGTGTAATGTAGATTAGGTCCCACCTATTATTAGTCAGTGGCTTGGCCCACAAGGATATTTTAAGATAGTATGCGCATATCTACAAGTCCTTCTACAAGTCCTTCACTGGACTCACAACGATATTGAGCATCAATACCAATCTAGAACAACACTATCCACGATCCATAAAACCAAATCCATAAATCATTTCATATATCACCAAAAGATTTCACAACTCAACTCATTCACCAAAAATACTTTTCATAAAACATTCTCAAATAATTTCAAGACTCTTCTCATAACTTGATTTTATAAACCAAATCAAATCAAATGCATGTCATAAGACATTTCACAAATCGATATACACAATATTCCATAATTCATGCTCAAAGAGTTTTTCGAAAAAGAGGTTTCGCGAATCCATAATATATAATATTTCTTAACTTCGTCCCTCAAGCAGAATATATTTTTCTACCAAAAAGTTTTCACACTATTCACAAATACCAAAACGTAGTAAATGCCTAATCCAATTTTTTGTAACAAACATGTTTATTCATAATTCATTAAAGATCAAATCTTTATCATTTTGAAGACATGAGTTTATAATTTTTTAGAAGAGATAGCACCACTCACCTCGGAATACTAACGATCAAATAACAAGTGTTACTCGAATCGTCGAACTTGTGATCCTATCAAATAAACGAGAAACAATGTTAAAATCGAGTGAAATGCTACCTCAACTATGACTTCACTAAACTAAGCATGAACGCTTAGAAAACGACTCCCACGTGCCAATAAATCACTCAACCAAAGCAATTACTCAAAGCCATCCATAGCGCGAAGCTTGAGAATGAAACTTTATCATGCCATAATTTTCTCCATCGAACTCTGTTTCAAGCGTACTTATAGTCAATGGAAAGCCCATCCAACATACTACAAGAACCCCAATTTAGCCAACCCTAAATTAAGCTGAAAATTAACAAAATATGGCCCCGAAGTTCTGGTCGTGCATTGTTCATCACGCACGATAAACTCCAAAATTTTGTTTCGGGCAAACCGTAAGCTCAAATCACGATCTGTAAAATTCTACGGCTTCAAAACACTATAAACTATCATTTCTATAAAAATGCCCGGCTCAACGACTCAAAAATCATACTTCACCACTTGATTTTCCCAAAATTCCGAAGTTTAAGCCCTAGGTCTGAAATTACTCCGATTGAACGAATGGGCGGCATGAGCGCTTATCGAGTATTGCGTTACGTAGTTAAGGTGGCTTGGCGAGGCTCCCATGATGAAAACACATAAAAGCCTCTTTCTTCTTCTTCTTCTTCTTCTTCTTCTTCTTCTTCCTCTTCCTTTCTTTGAGCACAAGCTCTCTGGTCTCCCTTTCTCTCTCTCTCCCCTCCTTTTTCCTTCTCTCTTTCCCTTTTATCTCCTCATTTTTCCTCCTTTTTCTTTTCTTTTCTTTTCTTTCTTTCTTTGGTTCCTTCTCTCTCTCTCTCTCTCTCTCTCTCTCTCTCTCTCTTCTTTTTCTTCTTCTCTCCTGAAGACTCTCGGTCTCTCTCCTTCTTCTTTCTCTTTTTATTTTTTTGACCGGGTCAAGACCCATATTTTACATTCTCCTCTCCTTAAAAAAATTGTTCTCAAAATTTAGACATACATTAATTACCAAACAAGTGAGGGTATTTGTGTCTTGCCTCCTCCTCGAGCTCCCAAGTGGCCTCTCTCTGTTATTGTGATTTTCCATTGGATATTCACATATGTTTTCAACAATCGCAATAACTCATGACATGTAGTACGTGTAACTTCATATTGGGTTTCCTTGAGGCTTGGAAGCTATACTAAGGTTCCTGTTATTAGTACCATTACTTGCAAAACATGACCCAACTTTATCATCAATAGCTTCTCTTGAGTGGCGAGCATATGTTGCACCAGTATAGCTCGACTTTTGCAAATTTCATTTACTCCACTGCTAGCTCAGTAAAATCATCGAGATTGGAAACTTTGTTTTTTTTTTTTTTGGATCATTTCCAATTGAACCTCGACTATATTCGCTTGAGCGCAACTCAATAGCCGACTTAACATCCCCGGGCTCCTTCCCTTGTATTGCTTAAACTAGTGATAGTTAAGGAAACATCATAATCATAGTTGGTCTGAGGGTACTTCTGCAATCCCACGGGCTCCTAAAGTAGAAATATCCAATGCCATAAGCATGCTCCTGATAAGCTACTCCACTTCTTTGAGCATACCAGTATGCCCCCAAAATGTCCACCATTCACCGTAATGCTTGACATTAGGTTGTATCTCGTATTCTTGTATCATGAATCAAAGTGAAAGCATTCCTTATTTACTAAGCCCATATGTTTATATGCTCTAAGAACTCCAATAAAGGTTTTGCCATTAGGTGTTACTCCGCAATTTTTCATCACTAGAAAGATTTTTTGTTACCTTCCTATCAAGCCATTCATTGCCAACCCAAGAATCATAACGTTTCACGTGGAGACACCTTTGTCTTCCCTTAACTAGAAAACATCAATAGCATTTTAAACACAATCACACTTCATGTACATGTCTATTAGGGTTGTATCCAAAATAATATCAACCTCAAGACAAATCTTCCTCATTTTCACATGAATCCATTTTCCTTGTTCAAGGGCAACCAAGTGAGTACAAGTTGAGACGACACTCGCCAAAATAATTTCATCGCGCTACATCTTGATATGTGTGACTAATTCCATATGCCTCAATGATGGTAGTCCAAGTCCCGTAACTTAGACAATGATTGAAATAAATATGGACTTTGTAGTAAAAACTGACTGGCAACTTTCATACACTTTCATTATTTCTGAAGAAACGAAAGGGATCATCCTAATCTCTTTCTTTTTTTTTTTTTTTTTTTTCTTCAAAACTTGCCCATGGATCTCCTTCCCAATTTTCAAATCTCAAAGTTGAGTACAAACATTCAAAAGCCTTGCTAGCGCAATAGAGTATAGCCTATGCTTCAACAATTGCGTAGCGCTAAATATGTCCAAAGTCTCATAGAGAAACCCACTCTCCGCACAAGTCAATCATTGTTGTCCAAGTGATCACATTTCTCTGAGGCATATCTTCAAATAACTTGAGTGAATAATTTAAGATTATGTATTTCGAGTACATCACAATCAAGTAACTACAAACACCTTATCAACAAATCCATTCTTTGTAGTATAAGTATGAATCCCTTTCCCATGTTTTAGGTCCTTCAATGGGCACAAATGGCAAAACAATGGCAATTATGATACTATTGGGCTACAACCTTCTTGCGGCACCCACACGATTGACCTCAAGGCCTGCTTAAGCCTCCCTTTCGAGATATAACTCGACACTAGGGCTGTCCAAGAAATAACATTTCTTTGTGATGAACCGCAATATACATGTCTTCCATATCCTATGTCCCCACGCTTGCAATACAAATCAATCAATCCAACTTTTTATAAATAATTGCTTCAAGTCACTCTTTGTCTTCAGCACATACGCATGAACCTCTTGACCCAATCATCATGCCTATCACAAGTAGGATTGTTGTCAATATAACCGAATTTGGAGTAATTCCTTCTTTCTGAAACTTTGGTCTTCTCTGGGAATTTTTTTTTTTAAATTTCTCCATCGTAAAAGAACGAGCCATGTCTTTCACATCAGCAAAATCTACTTTTGAGCTCTCTCATTAATAGAATTTCTACACTACTGAAGAATGTAGCATTTTCTATGTCTGGAGACACAAACTTGGAAGTGGCACCTTCACCAATGTCACAATTTAAATTGCCACACCTAGCAATCTTGTTTGGCTCCTCAGTTTTAACCCCTGGTCACAAACTTCCAAGTAGTCAAGGGCAAAGAGCTTAAATTTACGTTTAAAACTTCACCATAGTCAAAATATCTACCGTGATAGACCTCACTGCTTAATGAGTAGAGACACCACCTCGTATCCTTCCATTATTTGTACTTCACCATTCAACTTTCTTTTGATACCTTTGGCCCAAATTCATGATTGTCATATTTTGACTCATATAAGATGGGCGTAAACCCATTATCCAAACCAAAGTCCTCCTCCTTGTAAAGATTGATGAATTCAATTGACATGCACCATTCTAATAGTCTAAGTCGGCCATGCAAGGAGGCATTGTCATGTCCTCCTTTTCGTCCTCAGGGAGTTCGACCACAACTGCTTTAATTGTAATAAAAAATGATGACGCATTAACAACATCAATCAAGGCAAACCTAATAGCTTTCAGTGGATCAATAATTCCAAATTTGACAATAACAACATAGCCACCTTTTGATGCATCTTATCCTTAGAGTTATCCTGGGTCATCCTACTCCAAGACTTTTCCTATGACGATAGCTCCTCGACTCCAAAGATTGCAAACAATGATATCCACAAGTGTCTTCAATGCATTATGAATATTTCTTAGAAACCATTTTTTTATATGACATTCTGGATGGAAATCACACCTATGAGATTGAGGTTGGTGATTAAAAAATTCCTGTCAAAGTCTCTAAATACATAGATAAACTTTGTCTCAGTCTCAAACCCTCTCTTAAAAGGATTTCTGAACTAAAAAGGGAGAATTCTAAGCTCAGGTAACAGGAAGTTTCTTGGAAAGAAAATTTTTAAAGTTTGAAAATAAGTTTTGATAATTTGAAAGAAAATTCCGATTCTCTTTCAAAGGAAAATACTTTTTTGAAAAGTGATATCTCAAATATAATAAAAAGATTTTTAAAAGAATATGAGAAACTAGAGAAAATTCTTTCAGCTCAAATACCTTACTTTAACAAATCTGGTTTGGGTATGACTTCAGAAACAGTTCCATTAATCGATTTTCCCAAAGTAAAAGAAAGAATTAAACAAAGACCTGCAAAGGCATTTTACAAAAATTATTTTCAAAAAGATTTTTTAAAACTTGTTGGCCGAAGACACTTAGACGTTCAAAGTGTAATAGTTTAGAACATTTCGAGAAAGAATGTCCCAAGGTTTGGAGAACAGTTAAGAAGGACTAGGCTAAGACTGTTTTTAATACTAACCCTCCTGGACCCAAGAAAATCTGGGTACCAAAGAAAGTTTGAATTTTTCTTATGATCATAGGTTACTATCAAAAGGAAGATCAAATTATATTTGGATAGTGGATGTTCGAGGCATATGATAGGAGACTCAAGCTGCTTTATAAAGCTTGTTAGACTGAATGGAGGAAAAGTATCTTTTGGAGGAAACAACAAATGAAAAATTATAAGATGTGGAACCGTGAAGATTGGTAGCTTGACTATCAACAACGTTTCCTTGGTGGAAGGTTTGAACTATAATTTGCTGAGCATAAGTCAACTTTGCGATACTGGTTTTAGAATAAACTTCCAAGAAGGCATTTCTTCTGGAACGAGTCAAGACTTCTCTCAAGCTTTCACTGGGCGAAGGCATGGCAACATTTACCTTCTGGATGTAAATCCAGAAAGTTCTCAATGTCTTATTTCCATTCAAGATGAAGCAAGTCTCTGGCATCAGAAGCTTGGTCATGTTAACTTGAAGTAAATTGCCAAGATTTCTTCTAAGAAGCTTGTTCGAGGACTTCTTAATTTGGCTTACCAGAAGAATGAGTTGTGCACTCCCTGTGTTCTAGGAAAACAAGTCAGAAGTTCCTTTAAACTTGTGAATCAAGTTTTACCAATCGAGCTCTGCAGCTTCTTCATATGGACCTTTTTGGTCCAACCAGAACTCAAAGTATTGGTGGAAAGAAATATTGTTTAGTAATTGTAGATAATTACACTCGCTCCACTTGGGTCTACTTTTTGGCAAGTAAGTCTGAAACCTTCTCCTATTTCTCAAAATTTGCCAAGAAGGTTCAGAATGAAAAGGGTTATGCTATTTCGAGCATACGAACTGACCATGGAGGTGAGTTTGAAAATGAAGACTTTGCAAAATTCTGTGATGAATCTGGTTTTCAGCATGTTTTCTCTTCTCTATACACTCCAGAATAAAACGAGGTTGTGGAAAGGAAGAACAAATCCTTACAAGAGATGGCCAGAACTCTCTTAATAGAGAGCAAAATATCCTCTCGATTAGGAGCATAAAGCGTTTCAACCGCTTGCTATATTATCAACAGAGTATTCTCGAGGCCTATTATAGAGAAAACTCCTTATGAAGTGTATAAAGGAAAGAAGTCAAATGTTTCCTACTTTCATGTCTTTGGTTGTAAATGTTTTATTCTAACGAATGCGAATGATCGAGCTGGAAAGTTCGAGAAGAAATCAGACGAAGGAATCTTCCTAGGCTATTCGACTTCAAGCAAAGCTTACAGAGTCTTTAACAAGAAGACTCAATCCGTGGAAGAATCTATGAACGTCAAGTTTCAAGATTATGTGAAGAATCTACCAGACCAGACTCAACTTGAAGAGTTTGAATTTGTTCTAGACTTTACAAAGTCTATTTCCTCTGAAGAGGTTCAGACTTTTGGAGAATAGCAACAAGCAGAACGAGAAGATTCAACCGAAGGAGAGGATTAACAAACTTTCAAACCAAGCAGAATCGGAAGCACAAGTCAAGTCATCCAAAAGAACTCATCATTGGCAACATTGATGAAGGAATTCACATCAAATCTAGAGGAAGAGAAGAGTCTAGTGCTTTAGCAATTGTTTCGAGATAGAACCAAAAGGTGTAGACAAAACCTTGTCTAATGAAAGCTGGATAGAAGCTATGCAGGAGGAACTCAGACAATTCTATTGGAGAAATCCTTCTGGAATATTTTGAAGCTGACAAAACATTTCTATCAGTCTAGTCTGAAGATTAGCAGACTCTACTATTTAAAGTCTAAAGACCTTTGACCGCGGACTCAAGACTCAAAGTCTATTCTCATTGACAAATCGTAGTTTGTCGAAGAAGGTCTATCCAAACTATGTGTTTCGTAAATGATTTGATCTTATCGATCGACGAAGATCTCTTGGCTGGATAAGACATTACGGATTCCTTTATTCGAATCAAAATTGATTGAAGATCCGATGATTGGCAAAGCATACTTGGAAGGTTCTACTTATGGAAACCGAGATCCTGATTGTATGGGCGAGCAGGATTGATGGGCTATCGACATGTTCCTTTAATGGCTCGAATGATCTTTCTAATTGATTCTGTCCAACGGGAGGATTGGAAGAATTCCTTTGGTAAGTGCCAACGGGTATGATGGCATAAAGGAGTATATAAGGAAGACGTTCCAGTTGTTCGTGGGAGTGCACGATAGAAGAATTCCAAAGTCTGAAGCTCTTTATTCTTAGTCAATTCATTTACTGAGCTGAATCTTATACGCAAAAGAGAGTCTATATTTTGAGATACCTTGAGGAAGTGTGGTAAAATTTCTACACTGTGGAATCAAGGGAAAGCATTGCTGTAACTTCTCTTTTGTTCATAGTGAAATCCGGGTGGGACCGTCAAGGCGAAAGAGTGGACGTAGGCTTGGAATAAGCGGAACCACTATAAATCTTGTGTTCAATTTTCTCTTCCCTACTCTCTCTTTACTTTGATCATAATCTGTTTTAGAGAACTTCCTTTCTATTGTCCGCCTAGTATTGCTTTCGTATCTCGATAAATTGTTTTTACACCTATTCACCCCCTCTAGGTGTTTATACTAGCTATATCAATTGGTATCGAGCCTCGTGTACTCACTTTGTTTGAAGTGTTTTACTTCGAGTTAAAAATCCATGGCTAGTATGTTAGCTCCGAGGCTGGTGGAAGGGCAAAGCAATACCGCACCTCCTTACTTTGATGGAAAGGATTACAACATCTGGAAAAACAAGATGAAAGCGTTCTTAAGATCAAAGGATCCTCCGGAATGGGACGTTGTAGAAAAAGGAATCACTCCTAAAGCTGCATCTGTCTCGAGAGAGGAAAAGATACTATTGAGTCTAGCGAAATGACTCAAAGAAGAGATAATCAAGAGACAAGCTCTTGATGCAAAAGCAATTTATTCTTTATATTGTGCCTTGTCACCTATCAATATAACAGAATATCTTCTTGCATTACAGCAAAAGAAGTCTCGGGATAGATTACATATTACCTATGAAGGAACTGATCGAGTGAAAGAGACCGTAATCAACATTCTCCTCGAAATAATACGAAGCCTTCAAAATGAATTCAGGAGAATCTATAACCGACATGTTTAGTCGTTTTACGTAAATCGTGAATGGTCTTGAAAATCAAGGTCAACCAATTTCTGATCCCATGAAAGTAAACAAGCTATTGCGTGGACTCTCCAAGGATTGGAATCACATAAAGACCTCAATAAGAGAGACACAAAGAATCATGCCACTATCTGTCGATGAGTTGGTTGGAACTCTTCAGTCTTATGAAGTGGAACGAATCAATGAAGACGAATTTCCTAAAGGTAAGAAATCCATTGCATTAAAATCCAATGATGATTCTGATGTTACAGATTCTGAAGGCGATATGAATGATGAGGAGCTTGCACTTATGATAAGAAGATTCGTAAAGCTGAACGTAAAAGGAAGAAGATTCAATCCAAAGAAACAAAGTTTTCAAAAGCAACATACTAAGTCTGTGAGGATGATGAATCAAACAAAGATATAGTCCGCTTTGAATGTAAGAAAAAAGGACACATCGACCCAACTGTCCTCTTCGAGGAAGAAGAAAGGAAAAGCTGAAAAGTATCGAAAGGCTCTTAAAGCGAAAACTCGGAGTGATACGAGTGTGAAGAAAGTGATGATGATTATGCCAATATTTGTCTGATGGCACAATCGGACTCAGATTCAAACTCCGAGACAGACTCAGACTCAGACTCAGACTCAGACAGTGAATTTGAGGTAAGTAACTTTAAAATCCCTATTAAAGTTTCTAAATACATTGATGAGCTGTGTTCTAGTCTTAAGACTTCTCTTAAAAGGATTTCCGAACTCAAAAAGGAAAACTCAACTCTAAAACAACAGAAAATGCTTTGAAAGAAAAGTTGAAATGTTTAGACATGAATGTTTCTACTCTCAAAGAAAGTGAAGAAAATCTTTTAAAAGAAAATGAATTTTTAAAAATAGACATATCAAATATTTCAAAAAGATTTTCAATAGGATCTGAGAAACTTGAGAAAATTCCTTCAGCACAAAAACCTTATTTCAATAAATCTGGTTTGGGAATGACAAAGTGGAAACCATTCCTCTAATTGATTTTCCTAAAGTGAAGGAAAGAATTAAGCAAAGACTCACAAGAAATGCTTACAAAAATCATTTCGAAAAGGTTTTTGTAAAACCAAGTTGGACGAAATGCTCTCGATGCTCAAAATGCAATAGTACGAGATCATTTTGAAAAGGAATGTTCTATGGTTTGGAAACCTGTTAAAAAGGAATGGGCAAAAACCGTATATCATACTAACACCAATGGACCCAAGAAAATATGGGTACCAAAGAAAACTTGAGTCTCCTTTTTAAATGCGAGTCACTATCAAGAAAAAGGTAAAATGGTATCCTGGATAGTGGATGCTCAAGACATATGATAGGAGATTCAAATTGCTTCATAAAGCTCGTTCAAATAAATGGTGGAAAAGTCTCATTTGGAGGAAACAAAGAAAGGAAGAATTGTGGGGTTTGGAACTAAAGATTGGAAATCTCACAATAAGCAATGTTTCCTTAGTAGAAGGACTCAACTACAATCGCTCGATCGGTCAACGTGATACTTGGTTTCAAAATAAACTTTCAAGAGGGAATATGTTCAGAACCAAGAAGATTCTACTCAGTCATTTATGGGTCGAAGACATGGAAATATCTACCTCTTGGACGTGAAACCGGATGAAACGCAATGTCTGATCTCAATTCAAGACGGCGAACTTATGGCACGTAAAGCTTGGGCACATCAATATGAAGCAGATAGCTAAAATTTCATCAAAGAAGCTTGTTCGTGGTTTACCCAATTTATCATACCAAAAGTCTGATCTATGCACTCCATGCGTATTAGGAAAGCAGGTAAGAAATTCCTTTAAACCAATAAATCAAGTTTCAACTAATCGTGAACTGCAGCTTCTGCATATGGATCTCTTTGGACCAACCAGAACTCAAAGCAATGGAGGTAAGAAATATTGCCTAGTAATTGTGGATGATTACTCACGATTTACCTGGGTATATTTCCTAGCAAGTAAGTCTGAAACATTCCTTTACTTTGAAAAGTTTGCTAAAAAGGTTCAAAATGAAAAAGGATATGTTATTTCAAGTATAAGAACAGACCATGGAGGTGAATTTGAAAATCAAGATTTTACAAAATTTTGTGATGAATCTGGTTTTCAGCATTTATTCTCCTCTCCATATACTCCAGAGCAAAACGGAATTGTGGAAAGAAAGAATAGGTCGCTTCAAGAAATGGCTAGAACTCTTTTAATTGAAAGCAACATTTCCTCACGTTTTTGGGTCAAGCGCTTTTTCTACAAGATGTTATATCATTAATAGAGTTTTTCTAAGACCAATTCTGAAAAAAACCCCTATGAATTATTCAAAGGAAAGAAACCCATTGTTTCATACTTTCATGTGTTTGGTTGTAAATGCTTTATTTTGAAAAATGCAAATGATCGAGTTGGCAAGTTTGAAGAAAAATCGACGAAGGCATCTTCCTTGGATATTCTATCTCGAGCAAAGCATACGAGTCTATAACAAGAAGACTCAATCTGTGGAGGAATCAATGAATGTCAAATTCCAAGATTCTATGCAAAATGAATCGCCGTACTCATCTTGAAGAATCCGAACCCGCTTCGACTCTATAAAGTCTAAAGAAGCAGCTCGGACTCGAAAGACCAAAGAACAAGTAGTTATTGAAGATTCAAATGAAGGAAGTGATCATCAACCTGAAAATTAATCAAGAATCGGAAGCATAAGTCCAAATATCCCAAAGATCTCATTATTGGCGACATTAATGAAGGAATTCGCACAAGATCCAAAAGGCGCGAAGAGTCTAGTACTGTGGCTCTTATTTCTGAAATAGAACCCAAAAGCATAGAAGAAGCTTTATCTGATGAAAGCTGGATTGAAGCTATGCAAGAAGAACTCAGACAATTCAGCATTAATGATGTCTAGGAATTGACTCCTAAACCAAAAGGTAAATCTATTATTGGAGCTAAATGGGTTTTCAGAAACAAGATGAACGAGAAAGGAAAAGTTATAAGAAACAAAGCAAGACTCGTAGCAAAGGGATATACGCAAGAAGAAGGGATAGACTATGATGAGACTTACGCACCGCAGGGGCAAGCAGGTTAGAAGCAATTCGATTATTACTTGCTTTTGCTTGTTATAAGAATTTCAGGTTATTCCAAATGGACGTCAAAAGTGCTTTCCCGAATAGATTTATCCATGAGGAAGTCTATGTGGAACAACCACCTGGTTTGAAGACCCAAAGAAACCGACTCGATTCGACCGAAAAAGGCCTTGTATGGTTTAAAGCAAGCACCTCGAGCTTGGTACGACAGTGAGTAAGTTTTTAATTCAAAATGGCTTTGTTAAAGGTAAAGTAGACACTACTCTATTTATCAAAAGAGAAAGCAAAAGTTTTCTGCTTGTTCAAATATATGTTGATGATATTATTTTTGGATCTTCTAATGAAAGTTTGTGCAAGAATTTCTCTAAGTCTATGCGAATGAATTTGAAATGAGCATGATGGGCGAACTAACCTTCTTTCTTGGACTTCAAGTGAAACAATTGAAGGAAGGGACCTTTATTCATCAAGAAAAATATGCTAATGATCTTGTCAAAAAGTTTGGATTGGAAAATTGCAAAAAGACTGAAATACCAATGTCAAGCTCTTTGAAGATAGACAAAGATGAAGAAGGAAAGAAAGTTGACCAGAAGCAATACAGGAGTATCATTGGTTCACTTCTTTATCTTACTGCTTCTAGACTTGACATTTTGTTTAGTGTTTGCATGTGTGCTAGATTTCAAGCATACCCTAGAGAATCTCATCTAAATGCTGCAAAGCGTATTATCAAATACATTGCTTCAACTCCAAGCATCGGTCTTTGGTATCCTAAAAAGGGAGACTTTACTCTTCTTGGATACTCGACGCGCATCTAGCTGGTTGCGAGTTGATAGAAAGAGCACTTCGGCACTTGTCAACTACTTGGAAACAGGACAAGATCTTGGTTTTCAAGAAAACAAAATACGTAGCTCTTTCTACAGGCGGTAGTATGTAGCTCTTGGAAGTTGTTGTTCACAAATTCTGTGGATAAAACAACAACTAAGAGACTTTGGAATTGAAGACTCATGCACTGAGATTAACTGTGACAACACCAGTGCAATCAATCTTACCAAAAATCCAATCCTTCACTCAAGAGAAAAGCATATAGAGATTCGACATCACTTCATTAGAGATCATGTTCAAAATGGAGAGATTTTGATTCAGTTTGTTGACTCAAAGAACCAACTGGCGGAACAAAACACAGTATAAAGAATAGATGACATTTGCAACAAGAGCTTCTCTCTTGGTAATTTATGCTCAGTTGGTTTACTCCGCATCATTGTCTAAGACTTATTTTCCCTTGTCAGATGTAGAAGTTGCCTTTGGGTTGATTCCTCTTTTTACAACATCTCATTCTAGTTGATTTGTGCATCTCAGGAATGCCTTCATTTTATTCTTTCACACATTGTACTTTTTTCCATCAAAATAAGGTGGCTTGGTATTGCTCTGCCCCTCCACGAGTCTTTGTGCTAAACAACTAGCCATAAAAGAACTTTAGCTCAGAAGTATAAACACTTCAACAGATGAGCACGGGGTTTTAATACAAATTGATAAAGCTAGTACGAACACCTAGATGGGGTGAATAGGTGTTTAAAAGAGTTTTTGAAAATAAATTTTGAACAAAATCTAAGAACCAAACGGAGTCTGATAAACAAGTCACTAGACTTTTGATGAATATTCAAAATCAAAGAAGAGATGGAATTGGTTTTTGCAATACTTAAAGGATGCAACATATTTAAATAAAAAGAGTTAAGGGAAGAGAAAATTGCACACGAAATTTATAGTGGTTTGGCTTAGATTAAGCCTACGTCCACTCTCCCACGTTGATAGCCTTCTGGCTAGAATTCACTATAGCATCAATAAAGAAGTCAATTTTTTCGAGTGTAACGCTTAGTGGAAGCTTCATTTTCTCTCACTAAGTCACTCTTCTTGTGATTTTCCATCTTGAATACAATTTGTAAGGACCGTCGATGAAGAACAAATGGTTGGAAAGCCTTCAAACTTTGGAATTTCAATTTTCACGCACTGTCTCAAATAGACTGAATGACTTCCTTAAATACTCCTCCACACCTCACTAGTCGTTGGCATTTTTCAAAGGAATTTCTTCCAATCAATCCGTTGGACAGAATCGATTAAGGAAATCTTATAGCCGTTTGAAGATTGAGATGAAAATACGTTGATTCTGGTCGCTCACATAATTATAATCTAGGTTTTCATAAGTATATGCTTACAAAAAAAAAAAAAGCTTGTCTTCAAAATTGATTTCATCAATTTGCGATTGATTACATCAATGTATTTATGAGAGGTAAGTGAGATTCTTCGCTAGAGAGTCGGATATTGAAAAATAGATTCCGACTGCGTTCAATCTGAATCCTTATTGCAAGATCAATAAATCTAAGTCTGATTATATCTTCGTTCTGTACTCGGTTTCAGTTTGGATTGCGTCAGAGCGGGAAAGACTTCTGGAATAAATAGACTTTGGCAAGAGTTTACGATATAACTTCAAAAGTATACTATTCTTCAGAATAAGAATAAGAATAAGAAAGTTTCGTCAACTTCAAAACTATGGTAGGAGTTTTCTCAACATAAGTAAATTTCCTTTTTAAATCCTTTTGAAAAATTGAGATATCCACTTTCTAATTACTTAGGACGCGCATGGCAACCATTCTATTTTTATTCAAGAACAATTTTTTTGTTCCAAACTTGTTTCTAGAACATAAATACATATGGTGACGCAATTTCATTTTTCTATTTCTAGAACAAATTTTTAATTTAGAAATAAGTTTGGAATAGAAATACGAAATAAAAACTCTTCTCATCGCTCGTCCTCTCTATTAGTCAACCACCTACTCATTGTTGCCGTCATCTGCTACCAATCCCCGGCTACGTTCCGCCAATCATTGCCGATTGTCGGTTGCCGTCAACCGCCACTGTCTGCCAACTGCTACCGCCGTTCGTCGGTCGCTACCATCGACACTATCTATTCGGGCCCTGAGAAAAAGAAATTTTATGTCGTTATCAAACGTAATTCTATTTCAAAAGTAGAAATTTTGCATCGTTATCAAATACGAATTTTTGCTCAGAAATAGAAGTAGAAAAATCTATTTTTCTTTCAAAAATCAATTTCTGACCAAAATGATTATCACTCGCGTCTTTATTGTGTCTTTTTTTCCCCTCTGGTTATTATGTAGTTTTTTTTTTTTTACACTAACTATGTTCTCTTTCACACTGGATCTTTGCCTCTTTAGTAGTCCCATCAAATGGAAAAGTTTAGCAACAACACAGGAGTGTTAAATTCAAAATATATTTTCCTACAAAAGAAACACCTGTTAACCAATATTGAGGGAAAAACTCCTGTTGGAGAGTGCTCCGTCACAATTGCGAGAGTAACGGAGCCATTCCCTTCTCATTTCCCAACTAGAAATCTACCAAGATAAGGCATCCTTTACGGGATTAACTTGAGATATATTTTCAATAAGGTCCAAGTGCTTCACTATGGCATCAGTTCTATATGATTTATGGAGATGAAAGACCGGTGTTTATGGAGACGTTTTTTGGCTCCTACATAATCGTACATCTAAGGTGAGCCAACCTTATTTCATTTACACAAGAACCTCTTTTTCTTTGAAATTTTTGAAAGTAGCAGAATGCTTTTTGCTGCTCGTAGGAAATAATTAAAGAGTTCTTTTCCTTAGAAGAGAGAAAAGAAAGAAAATTTCTTCATGAACACCAATTTCTTTGTTATTTTCTTTTACAATACTTGTTTGCCAGAAGTAATCTTTTATCAACAGCCTGAAGCACACATAGCTTCGAGGATCTGCAATTGGCTCAGATATTATAACCTAAACAAGCTCTAAAGGGGAAAGAAAGGGAAGCCTGATAAGTTTCCCAATTACTGAGCGACATGCACTCGATTAATTATTAACGACGGTAAAACATATGCCTTAAGATTTGACTCGCAATTGATTGGTGGGGCTAAAGGACACTCGATGGTTCGAAAGCATCTCGATTTCAAATTCTGTAATAAGTATCCATTGCCAAAGCTCCACTTTCGCCCCCTTTGGTCTTGTAGATGCGGGATAGACCGGCAACATCAAAGGGCTTGAAAAGCAAAGGGTGTTGGTCGTCCACAAGCTCATCAGGACACTGCATCGTGCCTTGAACGGAAGAGGAGTCCTATGCAATATCTTGCCTCGTGCCCACTCATCATTACACGGTGACAAGGGCTGTGTACTCTCCCGTTGCTCCATCCCTACACGCAAAACATGAAAAAAAGGGAGGGGCTCACAATGATGATGGTCTGTCTCATCACAAGCTAGCATCAATTTTGTTGTATCAATATGCATTCAACCATACATGAATCTATGTTTCACACAGGAACCGTCTATGAGAATTTCACAAAGAAATCAGCTTTAATGTCATAATTCTAGCTATTGCCAGACGTGATGATCAATACTAGAAATATAAACAATAATTTACGATTGATATGTAAAGTCAGGTTCCCGAATTCTTGTTCGATGCTGTTATAGCATGTTACCTGCTTTTTGAACCAAATTCAATAAAGAGAGAGTGGGTGGGGGGAGACTCACGTAGAATGACTCCCCAGCAAGGACAATGGAAGAGGTAGTTGAGGAAGGGGCGACCTCGAACCAACATCCGTCCTTAGTTTGCACTTCCAATCCGTTCACATGGTTCTGGTGAAGTATGGTCACGAAGTTTGCGTCGCGATGGCACCTAGCCCCAAGCTTCTTGGACTCCTCGGTCCCAGGAGCAGCATATCTCATAAGACGGAAATTGTAACTAACCGACTTGGCTAGAGATTCCAGGTACTTGTCTACGCCCAAGCTTCCCAAAACCAGCTTCTTCACTAGTGAATCCAACTCCAAAACCCTCGTCACATACGTTTTCATTGTCTCGCTGCATATTCATGCAAAACCACAATTTCTGTAGATAAGGTTGTGGATTGGCATCTTCACAGATGATTCATTTTACATTTTCTTTTCACTCCTGTCTTCTTCACTTGTTTATTCTTCGAAAAAGTTATCATCTTTCTTGGGAAAAGTCAAGTTCGGAATCTTTCAAGACTGAGAAAGATGTCGTCTTCAAGAAAGTCTTCGAGGATTGCAAGCAGGGGACCACGGCAAATGAGTGAGGGGCCTACTCATTTTGATCTCACTGAGGAAGAGGAGTCACCCAGTCAGCAACAGAGCCCACAACATTCTCAGCAGCGTCATTCTTCTCCAACTAGTTCACAGGGTGCTGGTCATCCCGAAGAAGAAGAAATCGTTGAAGAAGCTGTTCCTGTAAGAACTCAAAAGCCCTCTTTTATTTATAAGCTTTACTGTGCTTTAAAGAGGAGCGGTACTCCATTGAACTACATCGACGAGTTTCTTAAGGACAAGGGATATGGAAATGAGTTCATCTTTTTGCGAACTATGGAGCGTTTGGGAATTGCTCCTAAGGGGATGGCGAAGAATCCCTTGCAAATATTCCAAGTGATCCGCGTGTTGGAGGACCGAATCCGATAGATGGGAATGATGATGATAAATTGTTCACCAATTTCAACCGAGAATGGGTGTTGCGGCAAAAATTCGAGGAAAAAGGACAGACTTGTTTCGATCGAAGGAACGAAGGATCTATACTCCAAATTGTTAAAGCGTGGGGTGATAAACCCTAGGAGTGTGGATTTTGATTTCCTTGATGCTGTGCATGTTAATTTGAGGGAAAAGTTTCGTTCTCTTCAACTTGAACAATTCCCGCTCGCTCGACACTACGTGCCTATGCTCGAACTAATCGCATATTTCTATTCGAATCTCGCCTTCTTGGATGCGAATAAAATTTCTTTTAGTGTCCGAGATCGGACTTTGTGGTGGATGTAGATATGCTAGCTGATGTGATTGGAGTTGAGAGAGGAAAATATCAACCAATCAATGTCTCTATTGCTCGTGCTACATTGGAACTTGTTAAGGATAGAAGAACAGAGGGAAGAATTTCCTACTCAAGAATGCGTGTATTTAACATTCTGCTTCACAAGATTGTGATAAATTGCCTTAGACCGAAATCTACTTCAAAGACTGATGTCTCAAACTCGAGGCAAAGCGATGTACGCCATCAATGCTTTGGAAAAAGGTTTTCTCTTCCTCACACTATTTTGTTCCACATATATAAAGCAAAGAGTGAAGGACAAGGGTCAGCTTCCTTATCCAGGTCTTGTGTCTAAGTTATTCGACATTTGAATATTCAGCCTCCACAATTTCTTTGTGTTCGACCTTGTGATAAAATGGTGGTAGGACTGAAAATGGTGTCCAAAATGCGTCTGAAAGAACTCAACAGGGCTTTGGAGAAATTCAAGGAGACAACCCCTGCCAAACCTCATCAAATCTCTTTGGCAGCAAAAAGAAAAGGAAAGGAGCCTATGGTCACTTCATCCAAAAAGAGAAGAGCTCTCATCATTGAGGATGAAGATGATGAGGATGACATCACCATTTCTGCTATGGCACTGAAGAACCTGAGTCGTTCTGTTCCAAAATCAATGGAACGACAGGAAAAAGAAGTAGAAGAAAAAGAAACAAAGAAAAAGAAGCGGAGGAAAAAGAATCGAGGAGAGAGAAGCTGAAGAAAAAGAAGCAGAGGAAGAAAGGCTTGAAAAAGAAGAAGAAGAAAGAGGAAATCCGGAGGAAGGAGAGCATGAAGAACACTCTTCTCCACCCGAAGGCATGGAAACAGGGGAGATGATGAGAAAAGAGGAATGTTCTCACATCCCGCTACCGGAAGGAGTCGGCGCTCTCCAGCGGATCCGGAGGACATTTATGCCTCTCAATTTCCCGAGGAGGAACATGAAGCTTCATCGCCAAATCTGCGTGATTATGCCGATATACCATCGTCTCGCTTTTACTCCATCTAATCGTGTCGAAGCCAAGACGTTGATCGATAATTCAGCAGACTTCCACGAATTCTCGATGTTCTTTTGGAAATGCGGGGTCAGATATATGCTTTGGGATACGAAGTTCAGAACTTGCAGAATGCTGGACAAGCTTCTTCAGTTTCTTTGAATGATCAGATCCAAGCTCTTACTCTTCAGATTCAAGCCAATGCAAAAATTGAAGAGATAGCTCAACGAAGGAAGATTTGAAAAAGCTTGAAGGCATCGTCCAGTCATTGGGAGATTTCCAGCTTGTTCGCATTCCCAAGCAATCTTGACTTTTTCTCAACTTTTTTATGATGACAAAAAGGGGGAGAGATGCAAGATTTGAAAACTTTGAACTTTAATCTTTTATTCTGTTTGTTTTGATGATTGATTTGTTTGACTTGTGTGTTTCACTTGTGTGTCTATCTGGTTGTGGACTGAATTTGGGATTTGGATTTGACTGCTTATATTAAGTACTGTTGATATCTTATAAATGGCGTTACACTCACTAACCTATTTTCTGTGGTTACAGATTCTAGTGTTACATTAACTTTTTATGAGATATCCATATTTGCTTAAGTAATGTTTTGCAGTCAAAGATATTCAAATCAAGAAAGTTTTGTCACCATCAAAAAGGGGGAGATTGTTGGAGAAATCCTTCCGGAATATTTTGAAGCCGACAAAACATTTCTATCGCCTAGTCTCGAAGATTAGCATACTCTACTATTTAAAGTCTAAGGACTCGCGTACTCAAGACTCAAAGTCTATTCTCATTGATGTACCGTAGTTTGTCGAAGAAGGTCTATCCAAACTATGTGTTTCGTAAAGGATTTGATCTTATCGATCGACGAAGATCTCTTGGCTGGATAAGACATTACGGATTCCTTTATTCGAATCAAAATTGATTGAAGATCCGATGATTGGCAAAGCATACTTGGAAGGTTCTACTTATGGAAACCGAGATCCCGATTGTATGGGCGAGCGGGATTGATGGGCTATCGACATGTTCCTTTAATGGCTCGAATGATCTTTCTAATTGATTCTGTCCAACGGGAGGATTGGAAGAATTCCTTTGGTAAGTGCCAACGGGTATGATGGCATAAAGGAGTATATAAGGAAGACGTTCCAGTTGTTCGTGGGAGTGCACGATAGAAGAATTCCAAAGTCTGAAGCTCTTTATTCTTAGTCAATTCATTTACTGAGCTGAATCTTGTACGCAAAAGAGAGTCTATATTTTGAGATACCTTGAGGAAGTGTGGTAAAATTTCTACACTGTGGAATCAAGGGAAAGCATTGCTGTAACTTCTCTTTTGTTCATAGTGAAATCCAGTCGGTGGACTGTCAGTGCGAAAGAGTGGACGTAGGCTTGGAATAAGCAGAACCACTATAAATCTTGTGTTCAATTTTCTCTTCCCTACTCTCTGTTTACTTTGATCATAATCTGTTTTAGAGAACTTCCTTTCTATTGTCTGCCTAGTATTGCTTTCGTATCTCGATAAATTGTTTTTACACCTATTCACCCCCCTCTAGGTGTTTATACTAGCTATATCAAATTCAACATCAACGATGTATGAGAGCTAATTCCAAAACCCAAACGCAAATCCGTGATTGGAACAAAATGGGTTTTCAGAAACAAGATGAATTAAAATGGCAAAGTGGTCAGAAACAAAGCAAGACTCGTGGCAAAAGGATATACACAGGAGGAAGGGATAAACTATCACGAGACCTATGCACCAGTAGCGAGGTTAGAAGCAATTAGATTATTACTTGCTATACTAATTGCAGGTTATTGTAGATGGATGTCAAAAGTGCATTGTTGAATGGGTTCATACAAGAAGAAGTCTATGTGGAACAACCACCAGGATTTGAAGATCCAAGAAAGCCAGACTCAGTCTACAGATTGAAAAAGGCCTTGTATGGACTGAAGCAAGCACCTTGAGCGTGGTATGAAAGGTTGAGCAAGTTTCTAACTCAGAATGGTTTTGAAAAGGGAAATGTTGATACAACCTTGTTTATAAAGAAAGAAGGATAATACTTTCTACTAGTACAAATTTATATAGATAATATTATTTTTTGTTCTCTTTACGAAAGTCTTTGCAAGAAATTTTCAAGATCTATGCCGGATGAATTTAAGATGAGCATGATGGGTGAGATAACTTTCTTTTGGGATTGCAAGTTAGACAATCGAAGAAAGGTATATCATTCACTAAGAAAAATATGTCAAAGATCTCATCAAGAAATTTGGATTGGAGAATTGCAAGAAAATAGAGACTCTAATGTCAAGTTCTTCAAAACTGGACAATGATGAAGAAGGGAAGAAAATAGATCAGAAGCTATACAGAAGCATGATCGGTTCACTTCTCTACCTTACTGTTTCTAGACCTTATATTTTATTCAGTGTTTGCATCTATGCAAGATTTCAGTCTGACCCAAGAGAATCTCATCTAAGTGCTGTAAAATGCATCATTAAATATATTGTGACTTATCCAAAACTAGGTCTGTGGTATCCACAAGAATGAGACTTTACTCTTCTTGGATATTCAGACGCTAAATTTGCAGGTTGTAAAGTCAATAGAAAGAGCACATCTAGCACTTGCCAACTGCTAGGAAATATGTTGGTATCTTGGTTATCAAGGAAGCAAAGTACCGTAGCGCTTTCAACAGCAGAAGTAGAGTATGTTGCTCTTGGGAGTTGTTGCTCTCAAATCCTATGCATAAGACAACAACTAAGAGACTTTGGGATTGAAGAATTGTGTACCAAGGTCAAATGTGACAACACCAGCACTATTAATCTCACAAAGAACCCAATTCTTCATTCAAGGGAGAAGCCTATAGAGATTCGACATCACTTTATAAGAGATCATGTCCCGAATGGGGAGATTCTAATTAGAATTGGGAGATTATGATTCAGTTAATTGATTTGAAGAATCAGCTAGCAGACATTTTCACAAAACCCTTGGAGAAAAATCTATTTGAGTCCATTTGCACCAAGTTGAATATTATTTCTATTCGGAGTAAAGTTTGAAGTTGGTTAGACTCAGAATTTTCAGACGCTACTTTAGTAAGAGAATGTCTCAAATCCAGGTATTTTATTTTTGGAATAAAAAGGTATGATAAACCGAATCGTTGCTTGCCTATTTTATTTTTAGAAGTTATCTTTTTCGAATTGTTGAATTTTTGGCAGTTTTATTTATTTTGAAAATGCAGTTTTCTTTTTCCTTATGACGGTTCTATTACCTCTTTTCTTTGTGACCTTTCATTTTCTTTATAAATCCTCTTGTATTTCTATCGAGCACTTCTTTTCAAACCCTAAAATATAGACTCTTTACTCTCTCGTTTCTACTCTCAAGTTTGTTCCGCAAGTTTCCATCTTGTTCACTCAAACCTGTCTGTGAAATCTTCCAAGCTTGCAAATATGTCTTACCAAAGGAAATCCTTTCGGATTACTAATCAAGGTCCGAGAAGCATGCCAGAAGGGTAGACACATTTCGATCTCACTAGGAAGAGTCCCGCACAAGTCTCCACAACATTCTCCACAGCATTTTACACAGAATGTTTCGTGCCAACCTCTAGAAGAGGAAGTTGAGGAAGACACATAACCTCTCAGAGCCTCGAGACCCCAGGTTCTCTATAAGCATTATACTTATTTGAAGTAGGGTGGTACTCCTATGACTTTTATCGATGGTTTTCTAAGAGAAAAATGGTACAAAAATGAGACTTTGTTTTTAAGAATGATGGAACGGTTGGGTATAACTCCAAAAGGATCGGTAGACAATGCCTTTCTCTTTTTTCCTTTAGACCCTAGGTTTGGTTCTAATCATCATGAGAACAAGGATGATAATGAGAGATTTTATTTGAATTTTCCACCCAAGATGGGTGTTGCTGCTGATATTCCTGGAGAGAGAACGTGATTGTTTCGTTTTAAGAAACACAAAAAGGTTTACTCACGGATGCTGAAGAGAGGGGTGACCCTCGAACTGTTGATTTTGATTTCTTAGACTCAATCAAGGTTAACTTGACGGAGAAGTTAGCCTTACTTCAACTCGATAATTTTTGTTCTGAGAGAACTGTTGCATATTTAGAGTTGACTACATTTTTCTATTCGAATCTGTCTTTTCTTGACCAGAATCGAATCCAGTTTACTATGAGTGATAAAGCCTATGTGGTGGATGTTGACACACTGGTAGACATTATTGGGGTGGGAATGAATGGTTTTCAACTAATAAGTATCTCTTTTGGTCAAGCACTGAGATTTCTTGTCAAGGACAGAGTACTAGAAAGAGGCATGACATATTCTAGACTACCAGCCTCAAATGTTCTACTGCACAAAATTGTCATTAATTGCATCAGACCAAAGGCTACTTCAAAAACAGATGTTTCCAGATTCGAAGCAAGGCTCATGTTTGCTATCTGCAATGGGATGAGATTTTCACTCCCTCATACTATCCTGATGCACATGTACATGATAGTTATGAAGGATAAATGATAGTTGCCTTATTCTGCGTTGATTACAAAGTTGTTTAGACATTTTGAAATCGAGTTTGCCATCTCTCTTTGCTCTCGAACTGTTACTCCTATGGTTATAGGACTGAAGATGATTTCAAAGATGAGGTTGAATGATTTCAAAGATGAGGTTGAAGGATCTGAACAAGGCTATAGAGCGCTTGAAGAAAGAGTCCTTAAGCAAAACCAAGGAAGATTCTGCTGGAAGAAAAAGGAAAGGCAAGGAAGTTGTGAAAGAACCCGTAAAGAAGAGGAGATCACTTATCCTGCAGGACGAAGAGGATGAAGATGATATTACAATTTATGCCATTGCCTTAAAGAATCTTCGAGGTTTTGTTGTTTCTGAAAAACCAATGGATAGAGAAGAAACAGAGCCAGAAGAAGAAGAAGAAACAAAGAAAGAAGAAGCAACAAGAGAAGAATAAGCAAGAGATGAAGAAGGAAAAGATCATACGGATGACTCTTATGAGGCGACAATTGCCATATCTTTATCTGAGAATTCAGAAGCAACTAGGAGTGGAACAGTAGGAGTACATACAAAGAAAGAACATCACTCTCGTTCTGAAAATGAGAAAACACAAGAAGAAGGAATCCCTTCTCCACCTGTAGGCATAAAAACAAAGGGAGCTATTGAGAAAATAAGAACTTCTTCTCCTCTTTTTGTGAGTGATGGTATAAGTCGATCTCCTGCACACCTAGAAGATGTCTATGCTTCTCAATTTCCTGAACCGAACATTGAAGAATCTACTCCGAGTCATGGGGCTAGACAAGTTGATGTTCCCTCATCTCTGAACTCTCCATGAACTCAATTCGCTGAAGCTAGTGCATAGACTGGACCGAATGCTGACTATCCAAGGATGATTGAGCTCCTTTTGGAAGTTAAAGCTCAGCAATACGCCATGGAGATTAAGATTCTGAAACTTCATACTCCGTTGAGATCCTCTTCTGATTTTCACACTAGAAAGGTACAGTCCTTAGATACTTAGGTATAGACTTTGAATCAACAAGTATCTCAGACTGTGGCCAAGAATGATCAGACTATTCAAATTCTCAAGACTGTTCAGACTCAAGTCGAGAATGTTCATCACCAGTGCTAGAAGGTTGAAGAGGCAGTGCAGTCCATGGAGGATTTCCAACTAGTTCGAATTCCAAGACAGCCTTGATTCCATTTATCTCTATTTTCTTTTGACTTTCTTCACTTTGTTCTGTTGACAAAAAAATGGGGAGAATGTGCAGATTTAAACTTTTGAACTTAACTCTTTGATTTGATTTGAGTTTATTTGATGTTTTGAATACTTATACTCTGTAGCAACTTTTGTGGTGATGTTTATGGATGTGGATGTTTAAATCTTGATATGTGTCTAATTTTTCAAGATTAACATGTTTTTCTGTGGTTGCAGAATCGATGCTATCCAAATCCTTAACTAAATGCTTTTATGAGAAATCATGTACTGCTAAAAGTTGTTTTGCAAGTTATAAATCTTTAAATTTGCATGAAAGTTTTGTCACCGTAAAAAATGGGGAGATTGTTGGAGAAAACTTCTTTGATATTTTGAAGTTGACAAAACTTATCCAAAGTCTATTATGAAGATTTCCAGAATTTTGTGTCAAAGTCTGAAGACTCCTAGACTTTGTGTCAAAGTCTACTCACTCTGACAAATTCCAAACTGATTACAAGTGAAGAATGAAGACTTATCCAGATAAGAGATTATCTATCTTTCTTCAAGGGTTCGGTTCGTAGAGGTTATATATGGCCTTCTGGATGGAAATCACACCTATGAGATTGATTATCTTTATTAAAATCAATTTAGATACATCAAATCTTTTTGGAAGGCAAGTAAATTTGGAAATAATCTATTTATGGAAACCAAGATCCTGATTGTATGAGCGAACATGATTGATGGGCTTTCATCACAATCTTCAAACGGCTCGAGATCTCCTTGATTGATTCTGTTCAATGGGTTGATTGAAAGAATTTCTTTGGTAAGTGCCAACGGTCGAGAATGTATGAAGGAGTATTTAAAAAGGACTCTCCAATTGTTTGAGAGAGGGTGCACGTAAAGAGAAATCCCAAAGTTCTGAATCTTCGCATTCTCTTGTTATTTCTTATACTGAGCTCAAAGCTGTACTCAAAAGAGAGAGACTTTTAGTGTAACTTCGTGAGAGAGCCGTAGAGACTCTTCATTGTGAAGTCGAGATCGCAAGATTGTAAATTCTCTTTTGATTCATAGTGGAAACCAAGCAGAAGGCTGTTAGCGTGGGAGAGTGGACGTAGGCTTGATCTAAGCTAAACCACTATAAATTCTGTGTTCATATTCTCTTCCCCGAACTTCTTTATTTAATTGCTAAAGTCTGAACTTGCTCAAATCTGTTATTTTTTAAACTCAGTTTCAAAAGTAAAATATTTTCACCGTTCTTTGCAAGAAATTGTTTTCACACCTATTCACCCCCTCTAGGTATTCATACTAGCACTTACAATTACTTCATCACCAATAAGAGTGACAAGATCCTATAAATTTGCTTTCTTGTTTAATTCAAAACCAACAGCCTTAATAGCATAAACCTTGACTCTTATGCAAAGCTTCTTTAGCATAAGGGTTGCTAGGCATAACTTTCACCGTCCTTAGCAACAATGAACAATGGTCCTTATTTGTTTAGTGCAAATAAAACTTTCACAACCGAACCTCAAGAACCTTAAGATACATTTCCGATATTAAAAGTAAGAAATTGCTTGGTTATGTTGTCCCTTAAATATAAAACATGCTATTTGTTGATTACCTGAACCTAAAATAAAACACACGTCCTAGTACCTAACAAAGGACTAAAGCATTATAAACTAACACACAATCTCACAACGTCCCATAAAATCTACACCAAAAAATCATAACCTAACCTTTGGTACCACAAGATGTCACACCCCAAAACCATTATGAATGGGGGATGACATGGCTGTCCTTCCACTCGAAGGACGCTGTGATATCCTGAAATTTGGCCCTATTTCGAAATATAGGAAATAATTGTTTCGTCAATGCATTTATAATTACTTTACTCTAAATTGATCACTCACGAATTAAATAATTTATTAGGTGAGGCTGTAAAGGGTTAAAACGCAAAAGACCAGATAATTCGATCAAAAATCGGCCACTCGACCATAAGGATCAACAAGGGTCAATACTACACTGGTACAAGTCAATTAGTGAACGGATATAAATTGATTCGACGGAAGTACATAGTCGATTCACGGGTGATTCCGCACTATTACGATATTCGTGTCGAACGACGATAAACCAATTTTTCTATTGATCTTATATTCATGGTAAGTAATTGAACCCTCGCGATTACATGATAACTGAGGGTCAACGGCGATTCGAAGACGCACAAATGTGAATTGAAAATTATTGGCCACGGGTCAACCGCGCGATAAACCCCTAAAACGATAGATTAGGTTGTACTAAAGTCGCGTTCGATCAATTTTAACCATGAAATTTAATTTGATTTTGGGTATTGTACTTTCGAGTGTTTCGAGATTTAATTATTGGACATCGTCTCCTCGTCCGACGAATTATCGGCGAGTTCGAAATTTTTGGAAAAGGAATTATCGGACCCAAAAAAAAAAAAAATTCGGATCAAGTGGCAAAATTGATATTTTTTGGACCAAAAAGATTGTTTCATGAAATTAGAAATAAAAATAAATAGTGGGGGGGGGGGGGAAGAGACTTGATGAGAGTGATTTAGGGGGAGCGGTGTGAGGAAAATGATGATTTTTGAGGGAAAAATCTATCCAAAATCCTCTCTCTATTTTCTCTCTCTTCCTTTCCTCTCTTGGCCCCTCCTTCTGCCAAGCTCACCCACTCCCCTCTCCCCTTTCTTTTCGTTTTCTTCTCTCTCTTTCTTTTTCCTCCCCTCATGTCACCCTCCTGTCACACTCCTCTTCCCTTTGCATTTTATTTTTATTTCTCTCTTTCTTCTCCCTCTTCTCTCTTTTCTCTTCTCCCTCACTACTGCCGCATCCTTCCCCTCCATTTTTCCTCACCCCATCTTCTTCCCCTCCTCCATTTCCTTCCTCCCTTTCTTCCCCCACGTTCACCATCCATCCCATTTTCACCACCATCATCTTCACCGCCATCCACCACCACCCCCATCACCCCATCTCCACCACCACGCCACCATCACCATCACCATCTCATGCCACCTTTGTCCGCCGCTTGGAGCTAAGCCGTTCACTGTCCTCACCGCCGAACCACCAAGCTTGGTTGCTCCTCAACTTCATCGAACCACCACCTTTGGCCGCCATTCTTTAATGCCGGATCACTGCTGCTTATCGCCGTGCTCGTGTTGCCATTCGAGCCCCTACCTTCGCCGTGCTGCCGTCGGTGCCGTGAGACCCGAATTCTCGATGCCGTCATGCCGCCGTCGCCGTGAGCTCGCCATTGCCGGAAATCCCTAATCGTGGATTAGGGTATTAATTACATTTAGGAGGTAGATTAGTTTAATATTAATGGCGGTTAGTATTAGTTAATTTTAGTTTAGCCTTAATTACGATTAAGGATGGTTTAGATTAAATTTAATTGCGATTATTTTTAGTAATTACGATAAGATTAATTAATTATGGTTATATTAATTAATTGAATTTAGTGTAATTAATCGTAATTAGCCTAATTAATTGTGATGAGCTTAATTAATTGTGATTAGCGTAATTAATGACGGATTAGCCGTTAAGTTGAATTTTATGTCCGTTTTTCTAGATGAGTTTGTGCATAATTCTGACTATTTGCACGTGTGATGCTATGTTATTGATCGTCCAATTATATATTTTATTTATTATAAAAAAGGGTTTTATGGGCAAGAAAATAGAGAATTTTGAGGTGTTGGGTTTGGACGCCAAATTTTATGCGCTAAATAAAACAATGAGATTTTAAAATAGAAGTGTGTGAAGTTTGATTGATTGCTTTCAAATAAGTGATCACGTACGAATATTTTATTGAGATTTTTAAATTAGAAAAATCGCCAAAGTCAATTATTTGAAACGAACTCTTTTGTTCTTGGCTAATTAATGGCAATAAGAATTGGCTTGATTGTTGATGTGCTTAAGTGGTCATTTAATCAAACCCGTCACCCAATGAGAGTTTAAGGGCAATGCTCGATTTTTATCGGATGTCCGGACAAGGGTCCGGATGTCGAGTCGCAATTGAGGCCGGACCGATGCTCCTTTATGGAATGCTATCTAGGCGGGGATTCTATACGATGTCGTGCCCAATGGGGTGGGATGATGCCTGGTCATGCCGGAAGACCACCGATTCTTGTATTAGCCGTGGCCTGATGGGTCATAATAATTAGAACATGTGTGTTGGTAATGCAC
Organism: Eucalyptus curtisii; assembly: GCA_017140595.1. NCBI lineage: Eukaryota > Viridiplantae > Streptophyta > Magnoliopsida > Myrtales > Myrtaceae > Eucalyptus > Eucalyptus curtisii. Next base: position 6,061,730 of record CM029496.1, read on the forward strand.
ATGGAATGTTTAGAATGTGTTCTAATTATTATTTATGCATGTTGCACTATTATTGCCATGTGAGATGTGCTAATATGCAAGGGTGTGCCAAGGTGAGGTAAGTTTATATGTAATGCGTGTTTAGGTTGCTTCCGAGACGAATTTGCATCCTAATCAAGGTTTAGGCTATTAACTCGTTGAGATTTATATCTCACCTCGTTATTGTTAAATATTTTCAGGTCCGTAGTATGGAGAACCATTAAGTGCGGTTTGGTGTCTCGATGGACCAAGACGTGGGCATGCCTAACGTTACTTTTGGTTGGTCTCATCGTTAGTGAAGTTTAAGCTAACCCCGACCCTTTCTGACCCTTTTTGCCTATTGGTCGTTAGGAAGTTGTCTTTTGAGGTCGACTTGTAAATATCAAACTTCTTGGGGTTAACAAGTGGATAAATAAAGGTGCAACTTTTGGAAATCGTCTGTTGTGTTTTACTATCCCTGTTGTTTGTTGATTGATTGGGTGTTTATTGGAGTTGCTTCCGCATGCGTTTAATCGAAAGATAAAAAGAATGGGTTGGCGACCTGTCCTAAGACATCACAATTTAATCACCCGCCGAGAGATGTTCACGCGCTCGGGGTTCGGGGCATGATAGACACAGCCTCAAAGCTCCCAAAATCCAACTCCTAAAAGTCCCCTTGTCAATATCACTCTTGTATTACTCATTGTTAGCCGAAAAACCTGAAAAAAAAAAAAAAATTTGGCAAATAGAGGGGTGAACAACCATAGGTCAGTGAGTAGTGCATCTCTTCTAAGTAGATCGAGCACCCACTATGCTTTAATAGAAATATTCTTTTCATAATAATATCAAAACAAATATTAGTGGTCAAATTCATCGATCAATCTCATTAATTCACACACCAATGGTCCATTTCATTGGTTAATCTCATGTTACATATTAATGGTCTATTTTGGTCCATCTAAACTCAAATCACATGTCAATGGTCCATTGCATTGACCAAACTCATATCACATGTCAATGGTCCACTCCATTGATCAATCCGTTGCTTAATATCAAATCATGGTCACAATACAACGTCTAGTGACAAAGCGATCAAGATTCCCCCCTTGGTAAGGTCTCCACCTATTATTACCAGTGGCTCGGCCCACAAGGATATCTTAGAATAGTATATGCATACCCACAAGCCCTTCACTAGACTCACAAAGATATTGAGCATTAATACCAATCTAGAACAACACTATCCACAATCCACAAAACCAAATATATAAATCATTTCATATATCACCAAAAGATTTCGTAACTCAACTCATCCCCCAAAAATACGTTTCATAGAACATTCTCAAATAATTTCAAGACTCTTCTCATAACCTGATTTTATAAACCAAATCAAATCAAATGCATGTCAAAAGACATTTCACAAATCAATATATATATATATATATATATATATATAATATTCCATGCTCAAAGAATTTTTCGTAAAAAAGTTTCACGAACCCATAATATATAATATTTCTTAACTTCATCCCTCAAGCAGAACATATTTTTTCATCAAAAAGTTCTCACATTATTCACAAATACCAAAACGTAGTAAATGCCCGATCCAATTTTATGCAACAAACGTGCTTATTCATAATTAATAAAATATCAAATTTTTATCATTTTGAAGACATGAGTTTATAAATTCTTAGAAGAGATAGCACCAGTCATCTCGAAATACTTATGATCAAATAACAAATGTTACTCGAATCATCGAAATCACGATCCTATCAAATAAACGAGAAACAATGTTAAAATTGAGTGAAACGCTACCTCAATCATGACTTGACTAAACTAAGCCTAAGCGCTTAGAAAACAACTCCCACTAGCCAATAAATCGCTCAACCAAAGCAATTACTCAATGCTGTCCATAGCGCGAAGCTTGAGCACGAAAATTTATCATGCCATAATTTTTTCCACCGAACTTTGTTTCAAGCGTACTTATAGTCAATGGAAAGCCCATCCAACATACTACAAGAACCCCAATTTAGCGAACCCTAAATCAAGCTGAAAATTAACAAAATATGGCCCCGAAGTCCTGGTCACGCATTGTTCATCACGCGCGATAAACTTTAAAATTTTGTTCGGGCAAACCGTAAGCTCAAATCACGATCTGTAAAATTCTACGACTTCAAAACACTATAAAGTATAATTTCTATAGAAATACTTGGCTCAATGACTCAAAAATCATGCTTCACCGCTCGATTGATTCAAATTTTGAATTTCAAGCCCGAGGTCCGAAATTACTCCAATTGAACGAATGGGCGGCACAACCGCTTACCGGGTATTGCATTACGTAGTTAAGGTAGCTTGATGAGGCTCCCATGATGAAAATGCATGAAACCCTCTTTTTTCTTATTCTTCCTCTCTTCCTCTTCCTTTTTTTGAGCACGACCTCTCTGGTCTCCCACTCTCTCTCCTCCTTTATTCCTTCTCGCTTTCCCTTTTATCTCCTCCTTTCTTTCTTTCTTTCTTTCTTTCTTTCTTTCCTTCTCTTTCTTCTTCTCTCCTGAAGACTCTCGGCCTCTCTCCTTCTTCTTCCTCCTTTTTATTTTTTTGACTGGGTCAAAACCCATATATTTTACATGTTTACTACTCCTAATGCTTCTGTGGCAAACTTATTTTGACTCACCAAAGAGTTATATCAAAAGACACATGAAATACTTCATGTACATGAATAAAGGCAATTGCTTTGTAAGTCCATAGATGCTGAATATTTTGATTCAAGTGACTTGAATTCGAGCTTCATCATGAGTGACGAAGTAGCACTAGATATAGAAGATGCTTAATATGTGTCTATTGCGGATTTGGCCGCTTTAAATAGCAGAACAATGAATTGGTAAACTAGTTTACGTCTAGATTCAAAAGAGCAAGAAATCGATGTCTTATAACACTGACAAAAATATCTTTTGCTGAAATAACTTTTAGTAGCCTGAAAATCATATTAAGGGGCAGATTGGAAGGGCAATACAGTGACCTTTCCAATTAGCAACAAAGGCAAATTGGGCATGAAAATTTGTTGAAGGAAAAAGATAAGAAGCCGGACAAACATGATGTGACCTTCGTGGAGAGGTATGGACCTAAGGATGATCTAGACCAAGGAGAATATGCTAAGATAACAGTAGCTAAGATGGTTATCGACAAGTCATATATTTGTCAAGTATTCAGGCCAGCATAGAGTTAAAGAGAAGTTGAAGGAGAACATCATGCTTTAGTTGAAAGATACTTGGTATTACTCAATTCATGTGAAAAAATGGATGAGACTTTCTACATGCTTCTAGCCGATGGCCTGATAAAACTGATCGAAGGCCAAACCATACGGAGCAGAAAGAATTTGGAAAAAAGAAATAATGTTAATAGCACCACTCATGGAGCCATAATATTGCCGATTGTATTATTATTGGAAAGAATATCCAAAGAGGTTGTATATCGTGTTCTTGTAGAAATATCCAATGCCATAGGCATGCTCCTGATAAGCTACTCCACTTCTTTGAGCATACCAGTATGTCCCCAAAATGTCCACCATTCACCGTAATGCTTGACATTAGGTTGTATATCGTGTTCTTGTATCACGAAATCAAAGTGAAAGCATTCCTTATTTACTAAGCCCATATGTTTATATGCTCTAAGAACTCCAATAAAGGTTTTGCCATTAGGTGTTACTCCGCAATTTTTCATCACTAGAAAGATTTTTTGTTACCTTCCTATCAAGCCATTCATTGCCAACCCAAGAATCATAACGTTCCATGTGGAGATGCCTTTGTCTTCCCTTAACTAGAAAACATCAAATGCATTTTAAACACAATCACACTTCATGTACATGTCTACTAGGGTTGTATCCAAAATAATATCAACTTCAAGACAAATCTTCCTCATTTTCACATGAATCCATTTTCCTTGTTCAAGGGCAACCAAGTGAGTACAAGTTCAGATGACACACACCAAAATAATTTCATCGCGCTACATCTTGATATGTGTGACTAATTCCATATGCCTCAATGATGGTAGTCCAAGTCCCGAAACTTAGACAAGGATTGAAATAAATATGGACTTTGTGGTAAAAACTGACTAGAAACTTTCATACACTTTCATTATTTCTGAAGAAACGAAAGGGGTCATCCTAATCTCTTTCTTTTTTTCTTTTTCTTTTTTCTTCAAAACTTGCCCATGGATCTCCTTCCAAATTTTCAAATCTCTAAGTTGAGCACAAACATTCAAAAGCCTTGCTCGCGCAATAGAGTCTAGCCTTTGCTTCAACAATTGCATAGCGCTAAATACGTCCAAAGTCTCATAGAGAAACCCACTCTCCGCACAAGTCAATCATTGCTGTCCAAGAGATCACATTTCTTTGAGGCATATCTTCAAATGACTTGAGTGAATAATTTAAGATTATGTATTTCGAGTACATCACACTCAAGTAACTACAAACACTTTATCAACAAATCCATTCTTTGTAGTATAACTATGAATCCCTTTCCCATGTTTTAGGTCCTTCAATGAGCTAAACCAGAAAAACAATGGCAATTATGATACTATTGGGCCTACAACCTTCTTGCGGCACCCACACGATTGACCTCAAGGCCTACTTAAGCCTCCCTTTCGAGATATAACTCGACACTAGGGCTGTCCAAGAAATAACATTTCTTTGTGATGAACCGTAATATACATGTCTTCCATATCCTATGTCCCACGCTTGCAATACAAATCAATCAATCCAACTTTTTATAAATAATTGCTTCAAGTGACTCTTTGTCTTCAGCACATACGCATGAACCTCTTGACCCAATCATCATGCCTATCACAAGTAGGATTCTTGTCAATATAATCGAATTTGGAGTAATTCCTTCTTTCTAAAACTTTGGACTTCTCTGGGAAATTTCTTTTTCTTTTTTAGTTTCTCCATCATAAAAGAACGAGCCACGTCTTTCACATAAGCAAAATCTACTTTTGAGTTATCTCATTAATAGAATTTTCTACACTACTGAAGAATGTAGCATTTTCTATGTCTGGAGACACGAACTTGGAAGTGGCACCTTCACCAATGTCACAATTTAAATTGCCACAACTAGCAATCTTGTTTGGCTCCTCAGTTTTAACCCTTGGTCACAAACTTCCAAGTAGTCAAGGGCAAAGAGCTTAAATTTACGTTTAAAACTTCACCATAGTCAAAATATCTACCGTGATAGACCTCACTGCTTAATGAGTAGAGACACCACCTCGTATCCTTCCATTATTTGTACTTCACCATTCAACTTTCTTTTGATACCTTTGGCCCAAATTCATGATTGTCATATTTTGACTTGTATAAGACGGGCGTAAACCCATTATCCAAACCAAAGTCCTTCTCCTTCTAAAGATTGATGAATTCAATTGACATGCACCATCAATTGGAAGTCTAATAGTCTAAGTCGCCCATGCAAGGAGGCATTGTCACATCCTCCTTTTCGTCCTCAGGGAGTTCGACCACAATTGCTTTAATTGTAATAAAAAATGATGACACATTAACAACATCAACCAAGGCAAACCTAATAGCTTTCAGTGGATCAATAATTCCAAATTTGACAATAACAACATAGCCACCTTTTGATGCATCTTATCCTTAGAGTTATCCTAGGGTCATCCTACTCCAAGACTTTTCCTATGACGATAGCTCCCTCGACTCCAGCATTGCAAACAATGATATCCACAAGTGTCTTCAATGCATTTTGAATATTTCTTAGAAACCATTTTTTTTTTTAAGTTGGCAATTTACAACTTGTCCAATTCTTTTTATGCATAAGAAAGAGCAACACCTCCACCTAATACTGTACCCTCTTCTATAGCTTCCTTTATGGCATTCAATGCATCGGTAACCCCTATCCTTCTTCTCACCTACTTCTGCTTCACTAACTATTCCAATCTTCAAGACAATCACACCATTAGATAGTTTTGCCAATCTCTCTTGCAATTTCTCTTTGTCATAGTTTGAAATACTCAACTCATTTGCGGACCTAATTCGTTCACTTGTCTCTAAACTTCTCGTCACCAGCACTATCAAGGATAACTAAGTCATCTTTAAACACCACCTTTTTGCAAGATCCAAGCATCTCAAGATCTACCTCTCTATGTTCATTCCAAGTTCTTCAGTAATTACTGTTGGAGAAAACTTCTTTGATATTTTGAAGTTGACAAAACTCATCCAAAGTCTATTATGAAGATTTTCAGACTTCTGTGTCAAAGTCTAAAGACTCCCTGACTTTGTGTCAAAGTCTGCTCACTCTGACAAATTCCAGACTAAACACAAGTGAAGAATGAAGACTTATCCAGATAAGGGATTATCTATCTTTCGTCAAGGGTTCGGTTCATAGAGGTTATATATGGCATTCTGGATGGAAATCACACCTACGAGATTGAGGTTGGTGATTAAAAAATTCCTGTCAAAGTCTCTAAATACATAGATAAACTTTGTCTCAGTCTCAAATCCTCTCAAATCCTCTTTTAAAAGGATTTATGAACTAAAAAGGGAGAATTCTAAGCTTAGGTAACATGAAGTTTCTTGGAAAGAAAATTTTGAAAATCTAAAAACAAGTTTTGATAATTTGAAAGAAAATTTTGATTCTCTTTCAAAGGAAAATACTTTTTTGAAAAGTGATATCTCAAATATAACAATAAGATTTTCAAAAGAATCTGAGAAACTGGAGAAAATTCTTTCAGCTCAAATACCTTACTTTAACAAATCTGGTTTGGGTATGACTTCAAAAATAGTTCCATTAATCGATTTTCCCAAAGTAAAAGAAAGAAATAAACAAAGACCTACAAAGGCATTTTACAAAAATTATTTTCAAAAAGATTTTTTAAAACTTGTTGGCCGAAGACACTTAGATGTTCAAAGTGTAATAGTTTAGAACATTTCGAGAAAGAATGTCCCAAGGTTTGGAGACCAGTTAAGAAGGACTTGGCTAAGATTGTTTTTAATACTAACCCTCTTGGACCCAAGAAAATCTGGGTACCAAAGAAAGTTTGAATTTTTCTTATGATCACAGGTCACTATCAAAAGGAAGATCAAATTATATTTGGATAGTGGATGCTCGAGGCATATGACATGAGACTCAAGCTGCTTTATAAAGCTTGTTAGACTGAATGGAGGAAAAGTATCTTTTGGAGGAAACAACAAATGAAAAATTATAGGATGTGGAACCGTGAAGATTGGTAGCTTGACTATCAACAACGTTTCCTTGGTGGAAGGTTTGAACTATAATTTGCTGAGCATAATTCAACTTTGCGATACTTGGTTTTAGAATAAACTTCCAAGAAGGCATTTCTTCTAGAACGAGTCAAGACTTCTCTCAATTTTCACTATGGGCGAAGGCATGGCAACATTTACCTTCGGATGTAAATCTAGAAAGTTCTCAATGTCTTATTTCCATTCAAGATGAAGCAAGTCTCGGCATCGAAGCTTGGTCATGTTAACTTGAAGCAAATTGCCAAGATTTCTTCTAAAAAGCTTGTTCGAGGACTTCTTAATGTTCTGAGAAAACAATTCAGAAGTTCCTTTAAACATGTGAATCAAGTCTTTACCAATCGAGCTCTGCAGCTTCTTCATATGGACCTTTTTGGTCCAACCAGAACTCAAAGTATTGGTGGAAAGAAATATTGTCTAGTAATTGTAGATAATTACTCTTGCTCCACTTGGGTCTACTTTTGGGCAAGTAAGTCTGAAACCTTCTCCTATTTCTCAAAATTTGCCAAGAAGGTTCAGAATGAAAAGGGTTATGCTATTTTGAGCATACGAACTAACCATGGAGGTGAGTTTGAAAATCAGGACTTTGCAAAGTTCTGTGATGAATCTGGTTTTCAGCATGTTTTCTCTTCTCTATATATTCCAGAACAAAACGAGGTTGTGGAAAGGAAGAACAGATCCTTACAAGAGATGGCTAGAACTCTCTTAATAGAGAGCAAAATATCCTCTCGATTTGGGGTAGAAGCAGTTTCAACTACTTGCTATATTATCAACAGAGTATTCTTGAGGCCTATTATAGAGAAAACTCCTTATGAAGTGTACAAAGAAAAGAAGTCAAATGTTTCCTACTTTCATGTCTTTGGTTGTAAATGTTTTATTATGAAGAGTGCGAATGATCGAAATGGAAAGTTCGAGGAGAAATCAAACGAAGGAATCTTCCTAGGCTATTCGACTTCAAGCAAAGTTTATATAGTCTTTAACAAGAAGACTCAATCCGTGGAAGAATCTATGAACGTCAAGTTTCAAGATTATGTGAAGAATCTACCAGACCAGACTCAACTTGAAGAGTTTGAATCTATTCTAGACTTTACAAAGTCTATTTCCTCCCAAAGAGGTTTAGACTTCTGGAGAACAGCAACAAGTAGAACGAGAAGATTCAACCGAAGCAAAGGATTAACAAACTTTCAAACCAAGTAGCAACTGGAAACACAAGTCAAGTCATCCCAAAGAACTCATCATTGGCAACATTGATGAAGGAATCCACATCAAATCCAAAGGAAGAGAAGAGTCCAGTGCTTTAGCACTTGTTTCTGAGATAGAACCAAAAGGTGTAGACAAAACCTTGTCTGATGAAAGCTGGATAGAAGCTATGCAGGAAAACTCAAACAATTCAACATCAACGATGTATGGGAGCTAATTCCAAAACCCAAAGGCAAATCCGTGATTGGAACGAAATGGGTTTTCAGAAACAAGATGAATGAAAATGGCAAAGTGGTCAGAAACAAAGCAAGACTCGTGACAAAAGGATATAGACAGGAAGAATGGATAAACTATGACGAGACCTATGCACCAGTAGCGAGGTTAGAAGCAATTAGATTATTACTTGCTTTTGCTTACTATAAAAATTTCAGGTTATTCTAGATGGATGTCAAAAGTGCATTCTTGAATGGGTTCATACAAGAAGAAGACTATGTGGAACAACCACTAGGATTTGAAGATCCAAGAAAGTCATACTCAGTCTACAGATTGAAAAAGGCCTTGTATGGACTGAAGCAAGCACCTTGAGCGTGGTATGAAAGGTTGAGTAAGTTTCTAACTCATAATGGTTTTGAAAAGGAAAAGGTTGATACAACCTTGTTTATAAAGAAAGAAGGAAAATATTTTCTACTAGTACAAATTTATGTAGATGATATTATTTTTTTGTTCTCTTTACGAAAGTCTTTGCAAGAAATTTTCAAGATCTATGCAAGATGAATTTGAGATGAGCATGATGGGTGAGTTAACTTTCTTTTGAGATTACAAGTTAGACAATCGAAGAAAGGTATATTCATTCACTAAGAAAAATATGCCAAAGATCTCATCAAGAAATTTGGGTTGGAGAATTGCAACAAAACAGAGTCTCTAATGTCAAGTTCTTCAAATTTGGACAAGGATGAAGAAGGGAAGAAAATAGATCAGAAGCTATACAGAAGCATGATCGGTTCAATTCTCTACCTTACTATTTTTAGACCTTATATTTTATTCAATGTTTGCATCTGTGCAAGATTTCAGTCTAACCCAAGAGAATCTCATCTAAGTGCTGTAAAACGCATCATTAAATATATTGTGACTTATCCAAAGCTGGGTCTATGGTATCCACAAGAATGAGACTTTACTCTTTTTGGATATTCAGACGCTGAATTTGCAGGTTGTAAAGTCTATAGAAAGAGCACATTTAGCACTTGCCAACTACTAGGAAATATGTTGGTATCTTGGTTATCAAGGAAGCAAAGTACCGTAACTCTTTCAATAGCAAAAGTAGAGTATGTTGCTCTTGGGAGTTGTTGCTCTCAAATCCTATGGATAAGACAACAACCGAGAGACTTTGGGATTGAAGAATTGTGTACCGAGATCAAATGTGACAATACCAGTGATATTAATTTGACCAAGAACCCAATTCTTCATTCAAGGGTGAAGCATATAGAGATTCGACATCACTTTATAAGAGATCATGTCCAAAATGGGACGATTATGATTAGAATTGGGAGATTATGATTCAGTTAATTGATTCGAAGAATCAACTAGCAGACATTTTCACGAAACCCCTGGAGAAAAATCTATTTGAGTCCATTTGCACCAAGCTGAATATTATTTCTATTATGGAGTAAAGTTTGAAGTTGGTTAGACTCAGAATTTCCAGACGCTACTTCAGTAAGAGAATGTCTCAAATCCAGGTATTTTATTTTTGGAATAAAAAGGTATGATAAACCGAATTGTTGCTTGTCTATTTTATTTTTAGAAGTTATCTTTTTCGAATTGTTGAATTTTTGGCAATTTTATTTATTTCGAAAATGCAGTTTTCTTTTTCCTTATGACGGTTCTATTACCTCTTTTCTTTGTGACCTTTCATTTTCTTTATATATCCTCTTGTATTTCTTTTGAGCACTTATTTTCAAACCCTAAAATACATACTCTTTACTCTCTCGTTTCTACTCTCAAGTTTGTTCCGCAAGTTTCCATCTTTTCCACTTGAACCTACATGTGAAATCCTCCAAGCTTCCTAATATGTCTTACCAAAGGAAATCCTCTCATATTGCTAATCAAGGTTTGAGAAGCATGCCAGAAGGGCAGACACATTTCGATCTCATTGAGGAAGACTCCCGCGCAACTCTCCACAACATTCTCCGCAGCATTTTACACAGAATGTTTCGCGCCAACCTTTGGAAGAGGAAGTTGAGGAAGACGCATAACCTCTCAGAGCCTCGAGACCCTAGGTTCTCTATAAGCATTATACTTATTTGAAGTAGGGTGGTACTCCTATGACTTTTATCGATGGTTTCTAAGAGAAAAATGGTATAAAACGAGACTTTGTTTTTAAGAATGATGGAACGGTTGGGTATAGCTCCAAAAGGATCAGCCGACAATGCCTTTCTCTTTTTTCCTGTAGACCCTAGGTTCGGTTCTAATCATCCTGAGAACAAGGATGATGATGAGAGATTTTATTTGAATTTTCAACCCAAGATGGGTGTTGCTATTGATATTCCTGGAGAGAGAATGGGATTGTTTCGTTCTAAGGAACACAAAAAGGTTTACTCACGGATGCTGAAGAGAGTGGTGATGAACCCTCAAACTGTTGATTTTGATTTCTTAGACTCAATCAAGGTTAACTTGAGGAGAAGTTAGCCTTCCTTCAACTCGATAATTTTTGTTCTAAGACAATTGTTGCATATTTAGAGTTGATTGCATTTTTCTATTCGAATCTATCTTTTCTTGACCGAATCGAATCCAGTTTACTGTGAGTGATAAAGCCTATGTGGTGGATGTTGACACACTGACAAACATTATTAGGGTGGGAAGGAATGGTTTTCAACTAATAAGTATCTCTTTTGGTCAATCAATGAGATTTCTTGTCAATGACAAAGTACTAGAAAGAGGCATCACATATTCTAGACTACTAGCCTCAAATGTTCTATTACACGAAATTGTCATTAATTGCATCAGACCAAAGGTTGCTTTAAAAACAGATGTTTCCAGATTCGAAGCAAGGCTCATGTTTGCTATCTACAATGGGATGAGATTTTCACTCCCTCATACTATCCTGATGCACATGTACATGATAGTTATGAAGGATAAATGACAGTTGCCTTATTCTGCGCTGGTTACAAAGTTGTTTAGACATTTTCAAATCGAGTTTCCCATCTCTCTTTGCTCTCGAACTGTTGCTCCTATGGTTATAGGATTGAAGATGATTTCAAAGATGAGGTTGAAGGATCTGAACAAGGCTATAGAGCGCTTGAAGAAGGAGTCCTCAAGCAAAACCAAGGAAGATTCTACTGGAAGAAAAAGGAAAGGCAAGGAAGTTGTGAAAGAACCTGTAAAGAAGAGGAGATCACTTATCCTGCAGGACAAAGAGGATGAAGATGATATTACAATTTCTGCCATTGCCTTAAAGAATCTTCAAGGTTTTGTTGTTTATGAAAAACCAATGGATAAAGAAGAAACAGAGCCAGAAGAAGAAGAAGAAAAAGAAAGAAGAAGCAACAAGAGAAGAAGAAGCAAGAGATGAAGAAGGAAAAGATCATACGGATGACTCTTATGAGGTGACAATTGCCATATCTTTATCTAAGGATTCATAAGCAACTAGGAGTGGAATAGTAGGAGTACATACAGAGAAAGAACATCACTCTCGTTCTGAAAATGAGAAAACACAAGAAGAAGGAATCCCTTCTCCACCTATAGGCATAGAAACAAAGGGAGCTATTGAGAAAATAGGAACTTCTTCTCCTCTTTTTGTGAGTGATGGTATAAGTTGATCTCCTGCACACCTATAAGATGTCTATGCTTCTCAATTTCCTGAAGCTGACATTGAAGAATCTACTCCGAGTCATGGGGCTAGACAAGTTGATGTTCCCTCATCTCTAAACTCTCCACGAACTCAATTCGCTGAAGCTAGTGTACAAACTGAACCGAATGCTGACTATCCAAGGATGATTGAGTTCCTTTTGGAAGTTAAAGCTCAACAATACGCCATGGAGATTGAGATTCAGAAACTTCATACTACGTTGAGATCCTCTTCCGATTTTCACACTAGAAAGGTATAGTCCTTAGATACTTAGGTATAGACTTTGAATCAACAAGTATCTCAGACTCTGGCCAAGAATGATTAGACTATTCAAATTCTCAACACTATTCAGACTCAAGTCGAGAATGTTCATCACCAGTGCTAGAAGGTTGAAGAGGCAGTGTCCATGGAGGATTTCCAACTAGTTCGAATTCCAAGACAACCTTGATTCCATTTATCTCTCTTTTATTTTGACTTTCTCCACTTTTTGCTGTTGACAAAAAAAGGGGGAGAATATGCAGATTTAAACTTTTATACTTAACTTTTTGATTTGATTTTAGTTTGTTTGATATTTTGAATACTTATACTCTGCATCAACTTTTGTGGTGATGTTTATGGACGTGGATGTTTAAATCTTGATGTGTGTCTAATTTTTCAAGAGTAACATGTTTTTCTGTGGTTGCAGAATCAATGCTATCCAGATCCTTAACTAACTGTTTTTATAAGATATCATGTACTACTAAAAGTTGTTTTGCAGGTTATAAATCTTTAAATCTGCAGGAAAATTTTGTCACCATAAAAAATGGGGAGATTGTTGGAGAAAACTTCTTTGATGTTTTGAAGTTGACAAAACTTATCCAAAGTCTATTATGAAGATTTCCAAACTTTTGTGTCAAAGTCTGAAGACTCCTAGACATTGTGTCAAAGTCTACTCACTCGACAAATTCCAAACTGATTACAAGTGAAGAATGAAGACTTATCCAGATAAGAGATTATCTATCTTTCTTCAAGGGTTCGGTTCGTAGAGGTTATATATGGCCTTCTGGATGGAAATCACACCTACAAGATTGATTATCTTTATTAAAATCAATTTAGATACATCAAATCTTTTTGGAAGGCAAGTAAATTTTTGGAAAGAATCTATTTATGGAAACCAAGATCCTGATTGTATGGGCGTACATGATTGACAGGCTTTCATCACAATCTTCAAATGGCTCGAGATCTCCTTGATTGATTCTGTCCAATGGGTTGATTGAAAGAATTTCTTTGGAAAGTGCCAACGGTTGTGAAGGCATGAAGGAGTATTTAAAAAGGACTTTCTAATTGTTCGAGAGAGGGTGCATGAAAAGAGAAATTCCAAAGTTCTAAATCTTCGCATTCTCTTGTTATTTCTTACACTGAGCTCAAAGTTGTATTCAAAAGAGAGAGACTTTTAGTGTAACTTCGTGAGAGAGCAGTAGAGACTCTTCACTGTGAAGTCGAGATCGCAAGATTGTAAATTCTCTTTTGATTCATAGTGGAAACCAGCCAGAAGGCTGTTACCGTGGGAGAGTGGACATAGGCTCGATCTAAGCACACCACTATAAATTCTGTGTTCATATCCTCTTCCCTAAACTTCTTTATTTTGTTCATAGTTTTATTTAACTGCTAAAGTCTGAACTTGCTCAAAATCTGTTATTTTTCAGACTCAGTTTCAAAAGTAAAATATTTTCACTGTTCTTTGCAAAAAATTGTTTTCACACCTATTCACCCTCTCTAGGTATTCATACTAGCACTTACAATTACTTCATCACCAATAAGAGTGACAAGATCCTATAAATTTGCTTTCTTGTTTACTTCAAAACCAACAGCCTTAATAGCATAAACCTTGACTCTTATGCAAAGCTTCTTTAGGATAAGGGTTTCTAGGCATAACTTTCACCGTCCTTAGCAACGATGAACAATGGTCCTTGTTTCTTTAGTGCAAATAAAACTTGCAGAACCGAACCTTAAGAACCTTAAGGTACATTTCCGATGTTAAAAGTAAGAAATTGCTTGCTTATGTTGTCCCTTAAAGATAAAGCATGCGATTCATTGATTACCTGAACCCAAAATAAAACACACGTCCTAGTACCTAACAAAGGACTAAAGCGTTATAAACTAACATACAATCTCACAACGTCCCATAAAATCTATACCAAAAAATCATAACCTAACATTTGATACCACAAGATATCACACCCCAAAACCATTATGAATGGGGGATGACATGGCTATCCTTCCACTCGAAGGACGCTGTGATATCCTAAAATTTGGCCCTATTTCGAAATGTATGAAATAGTTGTTTCGTCAATGATCACTCACGAATTAAATAATTTATTAGGTGAGGCTGTAAAGGGTTAAAATAAAAAAGACCAGATAATTCGATCAAAAATCGACCACTCGACCATAAGGATCAACAAGGGTCAATACTACACTGGTACAAGTCAATTAGTGAACGCATATAAATCGATTCGACGGAAGTACATAGTCGATTCGCGGGTGATTCCGCACTATTACGATATTCGTGCCGAACGACGATAAACCAATTTTTCTATTGATCTTATATTCATGGTAAGTAATTGAACCCTCGCGATTACATGATAACGAGGTCATCCGCGATTCGAAGATGCACAAATGTGAATTGAAAATTATCGGCCATGGGTCAACCGCGCGAGAACCCCTAAAAGCCACCCGATAGATTAGGTTGTACTAAAGTCGCATTCGATCAATTTTAACCATGAAATTTAATTTGATTTTGGGTATTGCACTTTTGAGTGTTTCGAGATTTAATTATTGGACATCGTCTCATTGTCCGACGAATTATCGGCGAGTCGAAATTTTTGGAAAAGGAATTTCGGACCCAAAAAAAAAAAAAAAAAAAAAAAAAAAAAAAAAAAGAAATTCGGATCAAGAGGCAAAATTGAATTTTTTGGACAAGAAAGATTGTTTCATGAAATTAGAAGTAAAAATAAATAGTGGGGGGGGGGGGGGGGGGGGGGAAGAGACTTGGCGAGGGATTTAGGGGGAGCGGTGTGAGGATTATCTCTTCCCTTCCTCTCTCTCACGTCCATCTTGCCCCCTCCTTCTGCCAAGCTCACCCACTCCCCTTTCTCCTTTTTTTTTTTTTTTTTTTTTCTTCTCTCTCTCTTTCTTTTTCCTCCCCTCACGCCATCCTCCTGGCACACTCCTCTTCCCTTTGCATTTTCTTTTTATTTCTCTCTTTCTTCTCCCTCTTCTCTCTTTTCTCTTCTCCCTCACTACTGCCGCATCCTTCCCCTCCATTTTTCCTCACCCCATCTTCTTCCCCTCCTCCATTTCCTTCCTCCCTTTCTTCCCCACGTTCACCATGCATCCCATTTTCACCACCATCATCTTCACTGCCATCCACCACCACCCCCATCACCCCATCTCCACCACCACGCCACCATCACCATCACCATCTCATGCCACCTTTGTCCGCTGCTTGGAGCTAAGCCGTTCGCTGTCCTCATCGCCGAACCACCAAGCTTGGTTGCTCCTCAACTTCACCGAACCACCATCTTTGGCCACCGTTCTTTGCCGCCGGATCACCGCCGCTTATCGCTATGCTCATGTTGCCGTTTGAGCCCCTACCTTCGCCGTGCCGTTCATGCCACCGTCGGTGCCGTGAGACCCGAATTCTCGATGCCATCATGCCGCCGTCGCCATGAGCTCGCCATGGCCGGAAATTCCTAATCGTGGATTAGGGTATTAATTACATTTAGGAGGTAGATTAGTTTAATATTAATGGTGGTTAGTATTAGTTAATTTTAGTTTAGCCTTAATTACGATTAAGGATGGTTTAGATTAAATTTAATTGCGATTATTTTTAGTAATTACCATAAGATTAATTAATTATGGTTATATTAATTAATTGAATTTAGTGTAATTAATATTAATTAGCCTAATTAATTGTGATGAGCTTAATTAATTGTGATTAGCATAATTAATGACGGATTAGCCTAGAATTCTATGTCCGTTTTTCTGGATGAGTTTGTGCATAATTCTGACTATTTGCACGTGTGATGCTATGTTATTGATCGTCCAATTATATATTTTATTTATTATAAAAAAGGGTTTTATGGGCAAGAAAATAGAGAGTTTTGAGGTGTTGGGTTTGGACGCCAAATTTTATCCGCTAAATAAAACAATGAGATTTTAAAATAGAAATGTGCAAAGTTTGACTGGTTGATTTCAAATAAGTGATCACGTACAAATATTTTATTGAGATTTTAAAATTAGAAAAATTGCCAAAGTCAATTATTTGAAAACGAACTCTTTTGTTCTTGGTTAATTAATGGCAATAAGAATTGGCTTGATTGTTGATGTGCTTAAGTGGTCATTTAATCAAGCCCGTCACCCAATGAGAGTTTAAGGGCAATGCTAAATCAAGCTGAAAATTAACAAAATATGGCCCCGAAGTCCTGGTCGCGCATTGTTCATCACGCGCAATAAACTTTAAAATTTTGTTCTAGCAAACCATAAGCTCAAATCACAATCCGTAAAATTCTATGAGTTCAAAACACTATAAACTATAATTTCTATAAAAATACTTGGCTCAATGACTCAAAAATCATGCTTCACCGCTCAATTGATTGAAATTTTGAATTTCAAGCCCGAGGTCTGAAATTACTACAGTTGAACGAATGGGCGGCACAACCGCTTACCGGGTATTGCGTTACGTAGTTAAGGTAGCTTGGCAAGGCTCCCATGATGAAAATGCATGAAACCCTCTTTCTTTTTATTCTTCCTCTCTTCCTCTTCTTTTTTGAGCACGACCTCTCTGGTCTCCCACTCTCTCTCCTCCTTTATTCCTTCTCGCTTTTCCCTTTTATCTCCTCCTTTCCTTCTTTCTTTCTTTCTTTCTTTTATTCCTTCTCTCTCTCTCTCTCTCTCTCTCTTCTTCTCTCCTGAAGACTCCCGGTCTCTCTCCTTCTTTCTCCTCCTTTTTATTTTTTTGACTGGGTCAAAACCCATATATTTTACATGTTTACTACTCCTAATGTTTCTGTGGCAAACTTATTTTGACTCACCAAAGAGTTATATCAAAAGACACATGAAATACTTCATGTACATGAATAAAGGCAATTGCTTTGTAAGTCCCTAGATGCTGAATATTTTGATTCAAGTTACTTGAATTCGAGCTTCATCATGAGTGACGAAGTAGCACTAGATATAGAAGATGCTGAATATGTGTCTATTGCGGATTTGGCCGCTTTAAATAGCAGAACAATGAATTGGTAAACTAGTTTACGTCTAGATTCAAAAGAGCAAGAAATCGATGTCTTATAACACTGACAAAATTATCTTTTGCTGAAATAACTTTTAGTAGCCTGAAAATCATATTAAGGGACAGATTGGAACGGTAACTATACAATGACCTTTTCCAATTAGCAACAAAGGCAAATTGTTTTCCAATTAGCAACAAAGGCAAATTGGGCATGAAAATTTGTTGAAGGAGAAAGATAGAAGCCGGACAAACATGATGTGACCTTCGTGGAGAGGTATGGACCTAAGGATGATCTAGACCAAGGAGAATATGCTAAGATAACAGTAGCTAAGATGGTTATCGACAAGTCATATATTTGTCAAGTATTCAGGCCAGCATAGAGTTAAAGAGAAGTTGAAGGAGAACATCATGCTTTAGTTGAAAGATAACTGGTATTACTCAATTCATGTGAAAAAAATGGATGAGACTTTCTACATGCTTCTAGCCGATGGCCTGATAAAACTGATCGAAGGCCAACACATACGGAGCAGAAAAGAATTTGGAAAAAAGAAATAATGTAAATAGCACCACTCTTGGAGCCATAATATTGCCGATTGTATTATTATTGGAAAGAATATCCAAAGAGGTAATTCCAATAGGTAAGATTAAGTTTACCGATGAAAAAGAAAAGGCTCCAATGGAGATAGATGTTGACCCATTCCCTCTCATGATTGTGGTGTTTGGGAAGCTAAAAGGTAAGAAGCCACGGTAACCGAATTTGCGCGCTCGTTGCAAGCGAGAAATAGGTCGAAGCTACTACACCTTGCGTAAAGAAAAAATGCCACAAGGAGGATTTCCTGGCCAAAATATAAGGTATAGTTGTCAAATGAATTCTACCAACAGTCCTAATCATATCAGTCAAACGAGTCGCCCCTAAGTATTTGATTGAGTCGTATTCCCTAGGGGGCAAATGTAGAAGAAGTCATTCAAACAAAGGTTTTACGAAGGAGATCCTACTATTGGCATATTGGGAGAGCCAAGTTGTAAGTTTGAGTATTATGTTAGTTATGCATGTTAATCACCTTACCCACAAGGCATTGTTCTAACCACATTGAGTGAAGAGCTTGATGATATATCTCTTAAAAAACTAGTTGGCCGACACCCTCTCATCGATGAATCTCAGGTTGTGTTTGGCAATCGGCATACAATTAAGGATAGTAAAATTTATTCTATCCCGCGTTTGGTGCCTACTCAAAGACAAGGTAAAGTCAGATATAAGGGGAATATTGATTGGATAAAATTATCCCAGGATGAGCTTGCCTAGCCCCTAGCTTGGTCAGGCCACCATGAGGTTGGCCTCACCAAAGCTGAGCGATGTTGCCCTTGCAGTGGCTTCGCGGCGGCTAGACGAGGCTCGGCATCACCCTAGCTGGGCGAGCCTTGCCAGATTTAGTGAGGCCAAGCTCGCCTAGACGAGCCTCACCCACCCGCTAGGGAGGCTTGGCTGACAAGGCTTAGCCTTGTTGGGGGCTAACAACACTCCCACAAAGTCGCTAGCCAAAGAGGAAGAAGGGGAAGAATAAAAGGAAAAAGGAAAAGAAAAAAAAAAAGAAGAAGAGAAAAATATAATAAAATTATTAAAAAAATTTTAAAAAAATTCTAAGTCACAAAAAATTTTGAGATCTTATCAAATGCATTCAAATACTCAAAACCTCTTCTAGGAAATAGAATAAAAAAATAATAATTTCTAAGCAGAAATTATTTCTGAAAACATAATGATTATTAAATAAACCCTAAATGTTTTTTGATGGGTTAAGTTCTATTTCTATCACCAACTTAGGCAGCTCTTTTTTTGGAATTGGAGCTGAGTAAGACCATCTAATAAATTCTTGTATACAAGGAAACTCTAAGAACCCAAAGGAATGTCCTATCTAATAAATTCTTGTATACAAGGAAACTCTAAGAACCCAAAGGAATGTCCTGCTGTATAGCTACATAGCTTTCGGTTTTAGTTCAATATATCTCTTACCTTTACCCAAAAAAAAAAAAAAAAGAACCCAAAGGAAATGTTAAGAAAAAAGAGATAAGATAAACACACCAAAAATTATAAAATCGACGAACGAGACATAATTAAGTTCTAATTTTCTTTTATTGTTTTGTTTTATATAATGAAGTTGTAAAACTAGTGAAAGTAATGTAGTCAAAATGTCTATAATTGATATGGACTTTTCCAGAGGCCACAGAGAGAAGTATCGCGTGGACTGACGAACGATGAGAAGAGAAAAGCCTGTTCAGCTGGAAATTCGACAGGAGATTCCTTGAACAATGGACCAAAAGCAACCTTTAAACACTGCACACGATGATTCTGACTGCATAGAACCTGAAAAATTTTTCAGTGCTCCGGACAGAAAGTGGACTCATGACAATCCAAATCCTAATAAAGGGTAAAAACGCAGCTCAGGAGTTGCAAGGCAGGAAAACCAGTTTGTTATGGTTAACGCAGTTTTTATGTATTATCCAACTCACTGATGGACAAAGCAAGGCTCTGTTCAGTTCACGAAATATAAATAATTTGAAAAATATTTCTCAAAAAATGATTACTTATATTACTTAAAAAAAATAAATGAAGGAAATATAGTTTAAGAAAGATGTCCCATGTCATTTTGTTGTTTATCGGTAGACTTTATGAGAAGCTGATTTCTGGCATGTACCTCAGAAAAATTGTCCAGATAACTTTGTTGAGAATGGCCGAGGAGTCGGCATTTTTTGGTGATGTCGTTCCAATGAAGCTGAAAATTCCTTGCATGCTAAGGTGCAATTATAAATTTAATGCTCGCTGCTTCTACTTATGAACATGAGATGGTTGGGTTTCCTCAAACTTCCATCCCAAATTTGCAAGACTCCTCGGAGGTTCCAGTCCCTCTACATCTTAATATTATATTTGTGGCGTCTCTAGTAGCCTCGCTTTTTTCACTCCCGTTCTGACTAGTACTAATGAAAAAGTAATCTCTAATTAAATCAGTTGTGCAGTAAATTCTACTATTACAGCGTGGATTGATTTTGACGATTGGATATTCGGGGAGTTCAAATGCAAATCTGATGGCCCATGTTTCTGGAACAATGAAAGATAGTTCTGTTTTCTATTATCTGCAATTATCTACAGCTGAATCCATAAATCCCTATTTGATGCTTCACTTTCCTAAATTCAGTTTCCAACTTTAGGAATTGCTGAGTCCCCCTATAGTTAATGCTGATTTGTCTGTCCTCAGATATCCGACAACTCCATGAGAATGAGGAAAGTAGTAGTCGATCTATGCAACAAAGTTGCTACACGAGGTGCTTGTCTTGCTGCTGCCAGGATATTTGGCATCCTGAAGAAGCTGGGAAGAGATACCCTCGGGGACGGGGAGAAGCAGAGATCATTTATAGCATTAAATGGAGGTCTGTAGGAGTACTACACCAAATTCTGGAACCGCGTGGAGGCCACTCTCGGGGAGTTGCTGGAACCTGAAGTGTGAAGTTGCTGTAAACCCGGTGATTGTGCAGTTGAATGACGGCTCAGGCAGTGGGGCTGTCCTTCTCGTGGCCTCTCATTCACAATACCTCGAGACGAAGTGACCCTTTTGTCAGGACATAATTTGGGTCTCTTTGGGTCTCGTTGTATCATACTTTGTGTGACATCCTGATTTTCCAATTCTGTTTTCAATAGAATGAGTCGGGCATTTCTTCTACGCGCTTATAGTTAATTTCTCTGAGTTGGCCACTCACGAGAAAACTAGTCTATCAGGTGAAGCCGTTAAGAGATTCTAACGCATCAGACTTGAGAATTCGACCAGGAAACGACTTCTTGACCGAGCTAATCTGCAAGGGTCATTACGGCACAGTTAAAAAATCGATTAGAGATCGGAGATAGATCGACTCGACAACGGCATGTAATCAAGTGTGGGTGATTCCACCCGATTGCACAATTCTTGTCGATCGGCACTAGACCGATTCTTCTGTCGTTTTAGTGCCCTGTGTCTGTATTTGAAACCTTGAGATTTCCACGACAACCGAGAGTTGCCAATGTGTCGAAGATGTAATTTGTGGCTCGAAAACAGTTGACCACAGGTCAAATGCAATAAAATTCCTAAAAGCTACCTGGTAGATTAGGACGCGCTAAACTCGCGCCAGAATGAAATTAACCGTGAAATTGAACCCGAATTCAAAAATTGGAAGTCCTGTCATGTCACAAATCATTTTAGGAACGTCAACTCATCTTCAGACAATCTTTCTGCGAACCGAGTTTTTCGTCGAAAAATCAAAGTATGGTCGTTTTGGCTTGGGAAAATTGGTAGGCCCGCTTTTGGTGGCACTTTTGGGATCCAAGACGATTCTATGGTCAAGGAAAATTGTGGAATCAAGTGTGGTTACATGGGATTATATTATAGACTTCAATTTGAGCTCAAGTGGATTTAATTGGAAGAGAATTGAAGGAATTTGATGTACAAATGTATGAAATTCGTATGCCATGGGGGGAGAGCTATTTTGCACCTATTGGCAAGGTTGTGGAGGAAGTTTGAGGAGAGAGAGTGGCTGATGTCATGCGATGTCATGGTGGGGGCAAAGCCATGAGAAATTGGCAAGTGTTGAACTCTAAAGAGCCCAAGGAGACCCCCCTCTCTTCAGCAGCTGCTTCTCCCTCAATTCTAGGCTTTCTCCATTGTTGTAGCCTTGAGAGAGCTTGAGAAAACCAGAGGAGATCAGCCAACAGCCGCCCAAGACCGTCGCTTGCCCGTCGGACCCGATTTCCCCTCTGTTTTCTCCTTCTGCCAGTTTCTGCTCCAGCCGACCTTTTTCCAAAGATCCGAGTAAAAATTTGACTTTCCGGTTGAATCAGTGAACGATCCACCTATCAACGCGAAGAGGACATCCAGACCGTTCCATTAAGCCTGACCTCGCCCCGAACGGAGCCTCCGGCCGTTCTGTACGGCCGTCTCAAGCCGCCGGTCGCCGGTCCGTCGGTCCTCTGCCCGCCTGCACTGTTTCGCGTTTTCTTGCTGTTTCGCCCCATTTTGACCCTTTCTTTGGCCATCCCAACCTTAAACAAGATCCCCTTGACCCCTGGGAGCCGCTGGTTGCCAACCACCCACTTGCCGGAGCTCCGATCAGCCCGTTTCCTCGCCATTCAGCCCTTCTTCTTCTCTGGTTCGGTCCTTGGAACAGAAGCAGAAGACAGCAAGGTTTTGGATATTCAAGGCCCGTTTTAGGTGCCTTCCGGTCCTCGCTTGGTGTCGACACGTGGAGGTTTATCGACCGCCTCACCGTTGTCTTCGCCGTGGACTCATCGGAAAGCAATAGAGAGGTTAATCATGCTTAAGGGATGTTTAGAGTAAGTTAAGTGAGGTTTAGGTGGATAGATTAGCAAGCTAATTAGATTAAGTAGTTGGATTAGTTTAGTGGATAATTAATTAGGGCTAATTATATGTTTAGATTAGTGTAATCTTGATTAGGCCTTAATTAATTATTTTAGATTATTTAATTAATTCGAATTTATTTATATAATAAAAATATATTTTATATTTAATTAATAAAATATTATTATTTATTTAATTTTCGGAATATAATTAATTATTTTCGAGATAGCCAGATCGATATAATTACGTGTTGACTACTGTGATGTGTTCAGATTATGCAATTGATTGTTAGATATTGCAAATTGGGTGCTGATTGTGAAATGTATGGATTTTATTAAGAAAATCCCGTGTGTCGGGTTTTGATACCGAAAATGAATTTTAAGTATTATATCAACTAGTGGGGTTTGAAAAAGGAAAATGTCGGTTTTACGTTCGAATTGATGGGTGCCACGCACGACTATTTTCTTAGATGTTTTTAATACGAAGAAAAGAGGCCGGGATTACTATTTTAAATTGAGGCATTTGGTTGAAATGTATGGTATCCTGGGCCGACCTTGAGTTGTCGTGTGTTGGTTAAGAGGAAACCGTCCTAAGCTGTTGAGTTGGATATGCCCCTATATGGGATGCCCCACACAACGGATGTGGGTCGCAGTAAATTCTGGGCCCATGCTCCTTCAGGAACGCCGTCAAGTGGTGACGAAGCCGTGCTCCACGGTGGGGAGACGATGCCTGGCTAAAGACCAGTAGATAGCCAAAATGTGAGTAGGCTAGGCCCGTGTGTGGCAGTGAATAACAATTGGAACGCATGCTGAGTGTTGCTGATGAACCGGATTATGGGATGGAATTATGTAGCACGGTATGAGATGTGTCATAACGATTTAGTCTTATAATCGGGACTCATGTAATAGTTTGATATGTGAAAGTGATTGCGTTCCGATTGTTTAAGTTCGTATTACTGCATATGATTGAGTGATATGAACATGTGATTGAGTGTTATGAACTGTGCTAACCTGCAAAAAAGAACTTAGGTAAAGGTGAGTCTCATTGTTTGTGATGGTGTGGCTAGGTCGCCCTTGAGCATGTTTTCCTTTCTAATAGGGGTTTAGGGGTGTACTTGCTGAGACAACGTCTCACCCCGTTGTGGGCCAATATTTTCAGGTCCGTAGATGGCGACCTCGGAGGTTGAAGAGTCAGAAGTGGGATCGGCAAACGATTTTGACTAGTAGTCATAGGACCGTTCCTTTTTGGTGGACCGATCTTTTTGTTGGCTGACTTTTGATGTATATATACTCTGGTGTGTATGTATATATATATGAAAGTATGTTTGGTTGTGAATGAGTTGGTTCCTGCTTTCATATCTCATATTTTATTGTCAGGGGTTTTAATTGTTCGCTTCTGCATGCTTACTAAAATGAATGGGTCGGTGACACGTCTTGAGAACGTCGCATATCTGATCGACCATAGTGGGATGTGCGCGCGCTCGGGGTTTGAGGCGTGACACTTTGAGTTGGGGACCAGCGATGGTCTAGTGAGCAACTTTAGCCTAGATAGCTCAAGTATCCGAGGAGGAAGAGATGCAAATTTATTAAGTCTATGAATAAATGATCAGGCTCACATCAGGACTCTTTAGAAAGCTCCTTTTGAGCCCTTTGAATCATCCTTTCCGCGGAAGTAAATCTTTGCCTGCCCCAGTTGGTCCTATACATGTGACCTGCTATCAAGAAAAGAATTGCAATAGCTAAATGATGATGAGCAATATCAGTCAGCCATAGACCCCTAGTTACTGGATCTAATCCGCCATGAAGAGTAAGAAATTCCGCATATTTTGACCAATTCAAGGTAAAAAAATGGGGTTGCTCCCTCGGCAAAACTGGGATAAAGTTGAGCCAAAAGATCCCAATTCAAGATAAATTCATGAGGAAGTGGGATCTCTTTAGGATCTACTCTGGCGTTTAGAAATTGGGAATAAAGCGGGAATTATTTTAGCTGGAACCTCAAGGATTCCTGTTTTGTGGATGTCTCCACTAGGAATGATCAATAATAGATAGTTCAATGAAATGTTGTCTTTATATCTCAGAGGCAACAATGGTGAGTCGGCAAGTCATTGTGACGAACTGTCTGCATTTTAGTTTACTTGAGCAGAATTCTAAAAAACTCAATTGTATCAAGAAAAAGGGTCTTATTCTTGGTTCCTTTTGTGTCATTATCATATAATATCAATTATGAGAACTGTCTGAGTTAAGGAATTTATTTCCAAACCATCAATGGATTTGCCAACTTTATTGAGATGCAAATGCGGCAAAAAATCAGACATTTAATGGCAATATTCGCGGAACATCAACATCTTTCATTGCTGAAGTGGCTATCTCATTCGAAGTCTATCTATCTAGCTCAAATTGATATAGCCATCTCTCATATTCTGTTCATTCTATAGGATACATTCAGAATCTAGTCTTAAGTATGGATGACTAATACATAGTAGACAAATCGTTTGATGCTTGTCTCTCTGTAGGACAAGTTGGAAAAGTTTTGCAAAAGTTGGAAGACCAAAGCCCTACACTTAGCTTCTGCAACTGTTCTAGTGCAAACGGTCGGTAAGTGTTGCACTCAAGAACATGAAAATTGCTGCGTGGCATTTCCTCATGCTTGGAATTTTCGAGGAGTGGGACAACATCGAACTTGTGTTGGGATTTCTTCTAGACATTGTATAGCGGGTCGCTACATTTGAGCAGCACTTGCAGTACCTCCTTCATTGTAGGCCTTGTGGAAGGCAGAGTAGCAGTGCAAAAGATCCCGAGCTTGAAAACATTGCTTATTTCATCCACGTTTGAGTCGTGCTTGATCTCCTCATCTAATGCGTCAGATATCGGGTTGCCATCTTGGATGTGACGCCATGCCCAATCAGCGAGGCACATGTCTTCATCCCCGTCGTTAGCCTCCCTCCCAGTGGTTAGTTCCAAGAGAACCACCCCAAAGCTATAGACATCAATCTTCTCATTGACTCTTGTCGTATGAGCATACTCTGTTGTTCAACACCAAAAAAAAAAAAAAAAAAAGGCAAGACAAAACTAAATATTCCTGCCGGTAGGATATGTAAAGTATGAGGAGGGCGAACTGGCATAGCTGAAATGAACTCATGTTAAGTAAATAGACGAACCTGGTGCCAAATAGCCGAAAGAACCAGCAACGGATGTCATGCTAACAGCTTCTCCAGGCTTGGCCAACATCCTTGCAAGGCCGAAGTCAGCAATTTTTGCGTTGAACTCTGAGTCTAAGAGAATGTTGCTCGATTTCACGTCTCGGTGGATGATGGGTGATGAACAATCATTATGCATATAGCAAAGTCCTTTAGCTGCTCCGAGTGCAATCTGCAACCTATTGGGCCAATCCAAGATCATATTGTTGGCGACACCCGACATGGGCGACAATCTTTTCTTCTTGTGAAGCCAATGGTCCAAGCTGCTCTTTTCCATGTACTCATACACTAGGAGTTTCGAGTTCTCGCAAGAAATACAGCACAACAATTTGACAATGTGCCGATGCTTAATGTTCCCAAGTATCTCCACTTCTGCTACGAATTGCTTTTCCAGCTTCTCATTTAACTTTTGGTTATTCGAAATCCTTTTCACAGCGACAGCGTCACCAGAAGGATTCACAATAATGCGATATACTTTTCCTGATCCGCCACTTCCAATCACATTATGCTCCTTCAATCCCGACAGAATATTCGATTCCGTAAAATTTAAACTTTGGAATGAAGTCAGTTTCGGAGTCGAATCAAACCAATCCCTGTTCTTTCTGGAAGCTCTGATCGTGAATAGCACCACCAACAAAATGCACATCGCTGCCGCAATGGCCAAGATCATGATCAAGGTGAGATTGGTCTTGCTCAACCTATGGGATTGGGCGTTGCAGAGATTGATCCTCATGAACGAATTGGATGCACAGAGCCCGGGGTTGTTCAGGAAACTGGTGTCATATGCGGCGTTCTCTAACTTGGCTGGGATTGGTCCGCTGAGGCGATTGGATGATAAATTCAGACGGTTCAGAATCAGTTGGCCGATTTCAGGAGGAATCAAGCCGGACAGTTGGTTGTCAGACAGGTCTAACTGCGTGAGTACAGGTAGAAAACCGATTTCACTAGGAATCGGTCCCGAGATCTTATTGTGACTAAGATTCAGAGTGGTCAAGGATTTCCATGAAACGATGTCTGTGGGAAGAATCCCGGAGAGCTCGTTCTGATCGAGCAAAAGCCTCGTCAGAAAAGGAAGCTCAGTCAATTCAGCCGGAACCGTGCCACTGAGGAGGTTATTACTAGCATCAAATACCCTCACGTTCCTCCACGAAGACACCATGCTCGGAATCTTGCCGAAGAATTTGTTGTTGCTTATCTCGATCCGAGTAAGGTTTGGGGACAGCTCCTCGGGAAGCTTGCCAGTTAATCCATTACCACTCAAAATCAAAACCGTCAAGTTCCGTGACATCCAAAATCCACCAGGCACATTGCCGGTGAATCCATTGTTGTGCAACATCACAAAGGACAAAGTACTGCAATTTCCAAGTGACTTCGGCAACTCCCCATTGAGATTGTTGTCCATAGCGGCCAACCCGGACAGCGTGCCGCCATGGCACAGATGTTCTGGAAATGCACCGGTCAAGTTGTTGAAGGCCACCTCGAATCTTGTGAGCGGGGAAAACTTGCCAAAGTCCAGGGGGATCGTATCCGATAGATTGTTGTTGGACAGCCTGACATCAGACAAAGTGGGAAGACGTGCAATACCTTCCGGGATTCTGCCGGACAACTGATTGAACTCTAAATTCAAGCTGTATAGATTCTTGAGCTTTCCAAAAACTTCAGGTATGTTCCCCATCAAATTATTAAAAGACAGATCAATCACGCTCAGGTTTGAGGCGCTGACTTTCTGAGGGATCGATCCGGACACATTAGTCTTGTACACGTACAACTCGCTCAAGTTCCTCAGAGCAAAAATGCTGCCCGGGATCTCTCCTGTCAGTGGATTCATCGCCAAATCCAAGTACTCGATAGCCTCCATATTGCTGATCGTCTCCGGGATTCCACCATACAGGTTTGTCTGCGCCATTGAGAAGAACCGCAGCTTCTTCAGGGCGGTGAAGTTCTGTGGTAGCTGCGATCGCACAAACTTGTCGTTGTACTCGAGCCTCAGTTCTTCGAGATTGGAGAGGCCAAAAATCTCTTCAGGGTACGTGCCATTGTACTCGGACTGGTAGAGGTGAAGGATCCTCAGCCTCTGCAGCCTCGTTATTGACGCCGGGACTTCGAAAGAGAAGCTGTTGGCAGCGAGAATCAGGACCTGAAGATTGGCCATGCCATCGATATCAGATGGAATTGGACCTCCGAAGTAATTCTGGGACAGGTCGAGGTACAGGAGCTTGGAACAGTTGTAGAGAACTGTGGGAAACTCTCCAGGAATATTGTTGTTGGAGAGATCGAGCCTGGTCAGATTGTTGAGGTCGCAGATGAATGGGGGGATCGGATAATTTATGTTCAGGTTGGCAAGCTTGAGCTCGGTGATCGAGCCGTCTTGGCAGGTGACCTCGGGCCATGTGCAGTGGAAGGTTGAATTGGAGGGGACCCAGTTATCGAGGGAAGATGGGTCTTGCCAGGTTTGCCTCAGCTTCAAGAGGACTTGCTGTTCTTGATCCGGGATTTGAGACTCTGCAACATGGGAGAGGGAGCAGAGGAAGACGAGACACGGGATGTAGAAGAAGAAGTGAATATGAGGAGGTGATGAGATTAGTCTCGGCATAATTGGAGGTGGTTCAGAGTCCTTTTCTGGTTAGAGAGACTCTCCGGTGTTGGAGCTAGATATCTATCAGCTCAAAACATGAAGCAAAAAGTGTTGGTTTGCTTGTGTATTGCTCGGCAGAACTCCCGGGTTTTTAACCTCGTTTGAAAGTGCTAAAATTCGGTGGGTCCTAAGATGATGGGTGTGGATGCATTTGGTCCTTTTTGTTCCTTTCCATTTCCCTCCACTAATGTCTCATCTCACTGGACGGATGAAAGTGGGGAAGAGTCAAAGGGGAAGAGTCAAAGAGCCAATGATAATCTACTTATCTTAACACTACTCTGGAGTACACTTCGAAGAGCACCAAGATGCCTTCGACATCAGTGGTTCTATAACCGATAAAAGCCAGCAAAACCAGATGTTCCAGATCAGTTTAACGGCAAGCCAGAAAACGACAAGTTTGTTCCTCTGCAGAAGACAAAAATGTTGCTAGGTGTACATGTTCCTCCTTTCAACAGCAGCATGAGCAAAGCAAGCAGGGGAGAAGATATTGGGGCAATGACGGAAATTTGACAGAATTTATTTACTTATTTTTTGGTCAAAAGACGGACTTTTATCAGGTGGTGGTCAATCTTGCCTATGCAATTTCAACTGTCCTCAAACCTATGTAACCACATGCGTCCAATATTTTTGTGTTCCCATTTACGGATCTGACCTCTCTTGGATCACCTTTTTTTTTCCTCATTTTAAGAAGAGAAAAGGAAGAATAGTCACATAACAGTAACCATTACAACATATGTTATCAGATCAACCATAATTATTTAAAGTCATAGAAAAATTGCAAAGTATAATATATATCATTCGTGTGAATTTCCACAACGTTGTCAGATGTTAACATTTCTCAAAACATTTAGAGAAAGTAGGAGACCCCACATCGAATCAACTCAAAAACACAAGTTTCCATGCGATCATTATGTCATGATTAGTTTTGACTGTCGCATCACTTACAAGTTGAAAGGTCAATGTGAAGAAAATCCTTAAATTTATACATATGTAATAAATTTATCAAAACTAATTTTTAACTATAAAAAACCTAAAACTAGTATGACCATGACAAAATTACTCTTTGTTAATTTCATTAAATTTTACCGTTAAATTGCTGAGTTGTATAACATGTGGCGTATCGGTTTTGAGTTTTATCCTTCATTTGTCACATGCAAACCAATTTGTATTTTTTCATTATATTAATCCAATTTGATGAAAATTGATCGAAAGTAAATTTATCACAAATGTACCAATTTGAGTTTTTTTGTGATTAAAAAATTAGTTTAGGTAAATTTATCTCATGTGTATAGGTTTTGGATTTTTGTGGTTAAAAAATTAATTTATAATAAATTTGTAATAAATGTACTAATTCAAGTTTTTTTTTTTTTATAACATAAACTTTAAATTAAATATACACAAGATTTTCATGATATATACCGGTCTCTTGTCCCGTCCTAACCATGATCTATGTGCTTGTAACCTTGATCACCTATAGAGATAGGTATATACCACCACGTGAGACGTTGACCCTGCGAAATCCATGAAAAACGGGGGAGTGCCTCTAGATCTACACGCGCCATCGGGGAAAATTCCAGGGGACAATTGGAAGCCCTCCAACGTTGAACGTTGACCGTAGACTTTTTGGCTTTTTAAGTAGGATTTTGTGTAACCACTGGGTTTTCCCCATTGGCCACCCTTCCAACATGGAAGGCGGAGGTGGAGGGTACCGATCGCCACATTCTCGGGGGGATTGGGGTGGGGACGATTTAGTTTCTAGTGTGGGTTTCGACTCCAACGCCTTGCAAGAATGCATAACAAAAGTCTGTGAGTAAGAGTTAGAATATGAGTAGAATATAACAAAAAAAAAAACATAAGATTTTGTGTCAGCTTTTGCCTTGTCCCTTTCTTTTGGTTGGGAGTAAAGAATTTGGAGAAAATACTGACAAAACAAGCAACATGATGGAAGACTTAGTGTCATGACCCCGACTCCATGAAGGTCACGAGCAACAAGGGTTATTTTCACGACGTCCCAAGCGCGTCGCCGTCCCATTTGTTTTTTATATTTTCATTAAACACATGTGGAAGCATATATATAACACCCGGATAGCAACAAGCAGCCAGAAAAACAACAATTTAAAAATATACAATTACATTAGTTATATTTACAAGTTCTTTTTTGTCATGGCTGTTATATTTACAACCATTACATGCTTTATGTTAAAAAGACCGGGGTAAATCTTAGCTCCTCTATCAAGATTTCAACCCCTCCATACCTACAATCTGAAAAACAATGGGGTGAGTCATGGACTCAGTAAGTAAAACCCCTAATTCTTTACTAGGAAGACATCTCATCATCAAAATCTAATAGGTACAACACTCGCAATGCAATATCGATGGCAGATCATTAACAAACTTATTGCTACACTTCAACTACATGTAGATGTCCATTACAACATGCTTCAATGCTTGCTTACCTTAAGCTTGTCAATGAACATATCAACATATCATACTTATGCATATACCGGCACTCATACAAATTCATTTATCGTCTTGGCTTAACAAAGCCCTCCCGACTCAACCGAGGCATCCAGCTTCAAGCTAGGGATCCTCAACCGGCTCAACCATGGCATCTCGGCTCTCACCAAGGCATTCGGGTATCCTAGGCGCTAGCTCACCAAGGCATTCGGACTCAAACCCAAGCATCCTAGCTCAACCAGGGCATCCCGTTCAATGAACGAGGCATCGCCACTAACGCTGTGTGGTGACGGACACCTTTTCCTCGTTAAGTGCATCCATAAATGCATCACACAAGTTGTTCTTTTCTTTGCTCTTAGTCGACACATGCATGGCTTGAAGACGTGCTCATTCATTTGTGTGTGTCATGAATTTCTTATACTTCACTAGCAAATGTGTTGGGAACAATCTTTAGTCCATAACTTGAACCAATCACTTAGCGCCATCCTTGCACTAGACAAGGCTCGGAAACGGCATGCCTCAATGCCAATTCATGACCTTGAGGCTTGGGTACACCTTGCTTAGGTGACGATCCCAAGCTTGACGGACCTCAACATCAACCCGATGTGACTACACATGTATCGAGAATGACCCTCGGCTCGCAGTAATGACCCTCGGCTCGCAGTTTCATTCAACGTCAAGCACAAAGTCCCTGCGTCCATTTAGACCATGGAAATCAGCATGCTTGGTGCCTTACCCAGACCTCGTGGACTTGGGCGATCCCCTTACCGATCAAGACATAAAATTGACACGCTTCAATGTCGACTTAGGACCTTGCAACCTTGGGCGATTCCCGCACCAAGCGAGACTTGGACCTGGCATCCTATTTATGCCGAAACCAATACTTTTTGGCTTGGGCAACTTTGTCTTGCGATGAACTCAACCCGAACGAACCTCGGCTCTATTCCGAATGTGAACAACTCAAGCACATGTTCATGCACAAACATGAGTAAAACCATACAAAAGATCCAACATCCTATCTACAGCTTGATGGGTGAGCACCTAACTAGACTCGACAATGGAGACTACCGCCCTAGATGAGACATTGAGATCTTACTTACCTTGGCAACCTTGAAGAGCAACTTAGATTAGCTTGAGGATTTGAGGATGCAAGGCCGAGAGAAAGAAAATAGAGGATGGAAAGAGAAAGTGAATGACATGGTTAAAAATGAGGAGGGATCCTCCTATTTATACTACTCGGCGCCATTGTTACTTATCCAAGCGGCCCAATCACATTTCTTAAAGTGGCATGGCTATGGCATCAAGTTGCAAGCCTAGTTTGCAAGGTGGCACGCCTAGGGTCATAAGAGAATACTTGTCATCTTCTTATTGGATCACTTATTGACTTGCTCTCCAAGGCTCAATTTAGGCTCATGATGTGCCTATGGTCCTAAGGGACACATAAGCCCCTTTGATGCCTAATGTCATATCTTGATTGGTTGGCCTTTGCCTTGTTCACCAAGGCTATCCTTTAGGCTCATCATAACCTAAGATTTTAGAGGACACCTAAGCATGAATTACTAACTTCTTCTCCAAGGCAAATCTCAAGCCATCATTACCAAGCCAAATGGTCCACTCTAATTTTTCCAAGTGTCCCACTTAAAGTCCTTGGGTGGCAAGTCTACTTGCCTCATGATTAAACCAAAAGGCTTTGCTTGGCAATCTAGGTTCTAGGCATCATCGATGGTGGCTCTCTTTTCGCTCTTCCATTGGTCCACCTATATGCCGTATTTAATGGACATTTAATGAAGTTTGACAATAATTGTGCTATAGTTGCCAACTCGGCAATTCTAGAACATTCGATCATTAATGAGGCCTCGTGTGTTGCTCTCTAATTGGTCCACTTATGTGCCGGCTTCCTCTAGAATCTTCAAAGATATTTTGGCCACCTTCATGGCTTTTGACCATTCAAAGAACAACTCACCCCTTCATTTAATGAGGGGTTTCTAGAAATTTCCTTATTTTGCCTTTTCCTTCATTAATAAAGTGGTCTAGAGAATTATATCATCCAAGTTGGTTTCGGGGCCGAGGAAGAGATCATTAGATACACTTCTACCGAATCACGTACACCCGAGGTTCGGCCATCACACCCCAAATTCCCCCAAACCGTTCCTTTGGACAGTCGGTCGACCAATAGGGTCGATTGTCTTTTGATCGGTTCGAGACCAATCCTAAGGCTACCCATGGCCTATTACATAGCCAAGGCACTCATAGACCTTAGAATTGGTGACAGAATAGTCGGGTCTATCCCTGGGCTCATTTCGGTCGGCACCCGATCCACCGGTAGGGTTCATGGTCGGTGCATTACTAATCCATGATCAGATATCACCAATTCGAGATTCCGCTCTGATCACTAAGAATTAAATAGGGAATGATGCATTTTTTGTCGAAAGATGGTTACATTAAATCAATTCGGATTGTTCGTGTATTGATACATAACCGGGTGGAATCACCCGCGACCAGAAACTATGACTGGTCGAATCGACCCGTGACCATCCACCGATCCAAAATCATCTCATGAGCAATTCTCGTGATCAAAAAGTCATCTTATGAGCTAGTGCTCCTATCCCATCGGTATGGTTGGTAGAAATTCACGGCCGACACCTCGACCAATTCGTGATCGGTTGGTCGGTCGATCGTGACCGATCCACAAGTCCTTGCCAATCGAACCAATCGATCCATGGCTAATGGCTCATGATCGATCCTTTCAGGACCTTATGGCTGATCCTTACGGGGTCGGAATCAAGGGTGTTACACTTTGACTTGGCTTGCCCTCCTTCATGCCACACAATGTAGATTGGCTGACAACCATGATTTCTATTTTGTGCTCTTCCCTTGCCTTCAATTAATCAGGATTAAATTCTAATTTTAAATTTAGGACATGCGAGTCGGAATTATAAAATTCGGAATGAAATATAATAAGCTGCTTGATAGACGTCACGATAAGATGAAATAATTTTTATCAAGAATTTTGCCAACCAATCCATTATTGAGTGGTAGTATGGCCGAAAGTTGAGAACTGTTCATCAAACTCGTTGAATCTTATTCATATGAGGAGTCACGAGTAGATATTGAGCACTTTTACTTACTGTTTCTGGTGGTGGAAATTAGAAAATTAAGACAACAACATGTCAATAAGTCTAACCAAATATAGTTAATTTATCCATGATCACGTTTTATGATATGGCAAGAACTTCAATCACGTATACAATCAACAAGTAGTAACGATGATTTAATAGTGTCTAACGAAAGACTGTTTTCGAGCATCTTTAACCATTTTCTTAGATTATCATCACCATTTGAATATTGAGATTTTTGCGTTGACACGATTTTCTAGATCACCGGAGTTTACATGCTTAAAGAACAAGGGGCGAACCATGTATCCCATCCGTAACACACGTGTTTCTTGACCGTGTGGAAATAGATGATTTCCAGTCCAACAAAAAGGACACAAAGTACGGTAAAAGATGTGAAAGTAAACTTGCGAAAAAGAAGAGGAGAAAAAAAAGTCTCAATCATGAAAGCAGAGACCCGCTTTAATCAAGTTAAACCAAACATCTCCGACATCACTTACTGCGTTTTGGTTATGTGTTTCTCCCTCCTTCACTTCCTCATGGGTGCGTCATTATCAGTGTCATCCTTAGCTAGTAGGTTTTATAGAGGATATCATCAACTAAGGATGTTGTGAGGTATTTTTAAGGAAAAATACACTAGAAGTGCCAAAAGTTGTGTACGACACTCACTTTGATACCAAAAGTTTCTGTCGGATCACTTAAGTGTCAAATTAGAGAAAAAAAAATCACTTTGGTGCCACCGGCGAGAAATTCTAGCTAAATTGGTTACGTGACTATTGTATAAGAAAAAAAGTTGACGTGGCAAAAATTTAAAAATGCATTCCATGTGGAATGGCATAAACGACGTTGTTTTCTATTCTTCTTAAGAAATGATGTCGTTTTGCCATTGTACGCGGATTGAAATCAAGGTTCTTCGTCCACAATCCTCGCCTGACGCCAACCGTAGCTCACTCATCCACTCTCGCTTGCCCACCGTTGCTTGGCCGTCGTCATTCAGCCACCGTTGTAGTTGCTCAACTAGGTAAGCGACGACGAGTTCGTTCATGGCGCGCGTGCCTCTCCTGTACATGGTGCCCATCCCCTGTAGCTCAAATTGGTGCATGGAGCTGTCGTTTTTAGGCTTGGCTCGCCAGGAGAAGGTGGGGGCATGACCAAAACGACGAGGCATGCAGTCATTTCTAGGCTTGGGAGCGAGGAGCGGCTAAGGTCGCTGCTTAGGTAAGAAGCGATGGGATGAATAGGAGGAGAGGGTGGAGGAGGAGGAGGAAGAAGGGGGTTGAAAGTGGAGAGAGTGAAGATGAGAAGGGTGAGGGAGACGAGGAAGGCGAGGATGGAGATGGTGGACTGGGTTCTGCTCAAGAGGCGGTCGAAGTGGGTCCTTCTGAAGGGGGAAGGAGAAGGAGGAGAAGGAAAGGAGGAGGAAAGGAGGAGGAGGACAAGAGCTTGGGCTTGTCAACAATGTCAGATGAACTGGAGATAGAGCAGTGTTGGTGTTGGTGCTTGTGTTGTTCTTTGGGGAAGAAGACGAGAAGGAAGCGTATGCCTGATAAGTTCTAGTCACTGCTCCTGCCTTTGCTCGTCACAAGTATGCCCAATTGCTTGCCTTCCACCCCCTCTCTCTCTTGATCTTTCAATTTGGGAATATAGGGTTCTTACTTGGGGGAAAAACCTAAATAGCGTCATTTTATTGATTGGATGCTAACTGTACTCTCCGGCAAGCCACATCGGCTTCAAAAATTAATAAAAATGCGCCACGTCGGATTTCCGGCCAATCATATCAGCGTTGGCACTGAAATGATATTTTTGTAAACTTATTGGCACTTAAAGTGAGCGCCATACATAACTTTGTCACTTTTAGCGTACTTACCCTCGTATTTACAAATATCTATAAATTGTTTTCTTATAATTAGGTTTTGCATTGAAATTGAGATTAGAGATTCCTAAGTATTGCTTTCTCATGATTAAGTCCGGCTGTGAAATTATCCCAATGATGATGTTTTCAAAGGCGTGAGGCTCTAATTCCTTCATGGGTTAATATCATTGAAAATCTTAAATCTATGTCTCCATGAGACATTCACCTCAAATTTATTTTCATTCGAAAAAAAAAACATTAAATAAGACCTCCATGACACAATAAATTAAAACTAATTTTTGCGTCATGAAAAATTTCAAATTGACATCATCGACCCAAATCTACATTCTATTAAAATATAGACATGTTCATACACATGGATTTCCCACGTTGGTCCTATCAATTTCCATGTTAGAATTATCTTACTGTCGTTTGCCACGCGTGATCCGTCTTGCAATCACATGTGAACACGTATGCATATTAATGGGATATTGAATAAAATGTTAACCGATGGTAGATTTGGCTTAGGGTACCAACATGGATTCTTTTTTTTTTTTTAACTAAAAATTAGTTTAAGGTAAATAGGTCATAAGTTTCAATTTAGGAGTTTTTGTGAAACTGAATTTAATTTGAAAATAAATGTGTCATGAGGTATCAATTTAGAATGTTTAATGGTAATAACCCTTCCTTATTGCAGAACCCTTCCTTCTCCAACTCAAGTTGGCTCACTTCCGGAATTAATGCTGAGCAAGACTGTTTAATAAAATCCTATGGACAAGAACATTCTCGGAGCCAAAAAGGATTGTTTAGCCAAAAAAAAAAACAGAAAAGAAAGATAAAATTCACCTAAAATCGTAAAATTTATTAAAAGAAGTGTGATTGAGTTGTAGAAATTGTTGCATAATATTAGACTTATCAAAATAAGTCATAAACTCATATAGATGGGATGAGTTGTTATATAGTTAAGTCATATTCAGTAAATGAGTTATAATGGGCTTAAACATAATTTGGATATTAAAATATTCATAAATGGGTTTATAACTTACTTATACTCTCTCTTCATTCTCTCTCACCCTTACTCAGTCAAGCTCGCTTGCTCCCTAATCTCTCTTCATTGTGTCTCTTCTATTATGATTGTAACATCCTGGGTCTCCATTGTACACATATTGTCCACTTTCGACACTAACTCCTAACGGTTTTGTTCTTCTCAGCGTAGCCCATACTACCCCAAGAAAACGCGTGTACAATTAGAGGTCTCATTGCCTTATAAGGCAGCCCAGAACTCCCTCCCTAGGCGATATAGGACATGAGACATGCCCCCTCCCTACGCACGTCCGGAGACCGAGGCGCGGACGCACCGCCATACCTCCTCCCCGCACACCGCCGGTTTGGTTATCACAATGATAATACAATGAAGCTCTAAAATTAGCTGAAATTTATGTAGTCAAGGATGTTTTTTTAAGTCCGTTTGTCCTGAGTGATCGCATGATGATTTTTTACTCATTTCTATCTTGACTATTACTTCTACTCGAGCAGAAAAAACATGTCTCTGTTCGTTAGTCTTCATGAAAAAGAAGTCTTTGTTGTATCGATTAGGGTCTAGTGCTTGGAGTCGTCGCAAGACGCTAACGTTTGTGCTTAGAGTTGTTGCAACCCACTCAAGTTTCGTACCTTCCATAGATCGGCAAGACAGCGACCTGAATGATTCTGATTGATTCTCCTGGTGCCCTTTTTCTTTTCCTTTTTTCCCTAATATCCAAGCCAAATGGCCAACCTTTGAATGTTCGCCGTGCCCTCCTATTCTCCAATGAGACAGCTTCTGATTAGTTTCCTGATGTAATTGGTCTTTTGGTGGAGTTGAGTGCATGCGCAAATTTTCCACAGGATGACCCGGTAATGACAGATCGAGCCTTCTAGATGAGTAGGGAAGATAAAACTTGGTGACATCAAGCCCACATGATTGAATTAAACCAATCCTCATCGCTAGTTCCAGCGCATCGTGAGGTCTGTGATTTATGGTCCCAATGAGCCCGATGCATCCCAATGAGCCCGATGCATGGAAGGAATTCATCTCGGACCATATCATACGCTTCGCTTCTATGCAGTGCACACTTACTAATTCAATAGGAGTTGTCAGTGCAAAGTTGCCAACACATCTAGGAATCTTGCCAAGGCATATCATCGACATGCTCAGACATGCTTAGTTAAACATGTAAATATGTTACCTGTGTCAACACTGGCACGCTCAAATGCATTTCGAGATTTTAACGTGACAGACGATGAGCATCTAGTGTAAACTAAAGCAGAAAAAACCCAGCAAAGATCAAAGAACGTATCTACTCACACGCAGTATCAATTATTGCACTCGTCATCCAAGCATGCGTAATGGAGCTCAACAATCACGTTCTTGTGCTAGTCAAGATAGTTGGAATTCTATTATCCAATCGCAGTAAAGTCACGGAGAACAGGAGTGTTGAAATACTCATTTCAAACACGGCAGCAACAAATTCTTTGCTAGAGCTGGGTGATCATACTATTGTTTGTCTAAAGTTACCATTAATCTGACATGATTTCCCATAAAGAATCCATCTCTGGCTAAAGTTTCCAGTGGAATCTGAACTAATTCCAGATTTGAGACTGGATACTTTGTCTCCACAAAGAGCAGTTGCGTATCCAACTCTCGGTATTCAGGAATTGACTTTAGTTCAGTCGGAAGATGAGGGTAAAACGGTAAGTAATTCCACTAAGAGAGTGCTTTCTGGACATTAGACTACGAACTCCTATGGGAGGTTGCAGTAAAGAACGAGTCTGTGAGAAAATTGATTTTAGTATTGAATATTGCATATAGCACCGTCAAATACAGTCAAAACAAATCATTAACCAGAAAAGATAAGATTCCACTAACTGATTGATGAGAGAGAGAGAGAGAGAGAGAGAGAGAGAGGATATCATCATAGACAATGGAGAAGATTATCACAGATCTCAACAAGAAACAGAAACCATACCTACGGCGTGCTTCAAGCACCTGTAGACACGCGAAACAGAGGAACTCAGACAGAGAGGATATCATCATAGCCTATGGAGAAGATTATCACAGATCTCAACAAGAGACAGAAACAATGCCTATGGCGTGCTTCAAGCACCTGTAGACACGCGAAACGGAGGAACTCTTGTTTACTACTCCTAATGCTTCTGTGGCAAACTTATTTTGACTCACCAAAGAGTTATATCAGAAGACACATGAAATACTTCATGTACATGAATAAAGGCAATTGCTTCGGAAGTCCATAGATGCTGAATATTTTGATTGAAGTGACTTCAATTCGAGTTTCATCATGAGTGACCAAGTAGAACTAGATATAGAAGAGGCTGTTAGAAGGAAAATCACACATGTGCAGTATGATTAAACCAGAGCGATACCTCATTTTGCATAAAATATAGTGTAAGAACTCAGAGGCTACTACTATGTAATATCGTCTGCTTTGGACCTCTGGCTCTCATGACTTTGAAATGTGTTACACAAAGTAGAGAACTCAAACCTTATCAATTAGTTCAAGACTCCCTCCTTAGGCGATGTGGGACAAGAGATATGCACTTAGCCTCGCTCGCATACTACCAAGTCATTGCACTAGACCGTTCCTCCGCACTTCTTGGGTCTAGGTCTTTACATTCTGTCCCCCTTTGGGCACAACAGCACTAGATCGTTCCTTTGTACTTCCCGAGTCTGGGTCATCATATTCTCCCCCCTTTTGGGTACAACATCTCCATTGTGTCCCCACACGTTAGGGGAGTCAGCTCTGATGTCACTTGTAAGGACTCAGGGGCTACCACTATGTAACATTGTCCGTTTGGGCCTCTAAACCTCACGGCTATATAATGCGTTACATAGAATATAGAACCCAAGTTTTATCAACTGACTCAAGACTCCCTCCCTAGATGATGTGGATAGCCTCACCCACGTATTGCCGAGGCGTTGCACTAGATCATCCCTCCATACTTCCCGGGTCTAGGTTGTCACATATAGTATATGACTGCCCTACGCTATCAACATATATTCAACCACCAAAAGATTTTATTTTTTTTTTTATGACCGAGGGACCGTCGGAGATCACCCTTCGGGGATCACACGACCCTCTGGTGCTCGGTAGCACCGGTGGAGCCTTGCCGCAAGCCGCTATTTAGACGTAAATCCTCAGGGGGGGAGGGGGGCTGGCTCAGTAAACCACCTCTGGGACCCCCACTTAAGTCACGAGCATCCATTCAAACTCGTTCCCCTTGCGATGAGGTAGTAAAGCCCAACCATCACGGCTACCTATGGGTGGGTTCAACCACCAAAAGATTAATATTGAATTTATTCAAGAATGACAAAGTGACACAAAGGCAAAATGTAAGGTTATTTATGCCGTTAGAGATGACAAGACGAGATTGTTTCTAGTAAACACTTTCAAAGATGAGCACACGTGTACTTGGTCTTTCCAAGTGAGAAGCTTTACATCTACGTGCAAGCAAAACATTATCTAAGCTTGTGGAGGCCAGTTCCTAAAGTGAAGTTGAAAGAGTTTAAGAAAATTGTGCGAAAGCAAATGAGCTTAGATGTTTGCCAGTGAAGAAGGACTAAGCCTAGGATAATCGTAAAACTAAATGGGTTGTTCACTTATAAATTCAACGTGTCATGGAATTATTATGAAGAAATTATTTATAGAAATCCTTGAAATACTATGGAGGGAAAGGTTATGATAGAATAACCAAATTCAAAGACCCATCTTCCAACGGTTTTATGTTCTCTTTGATGTAATGAGGAAAGAAATTACTTGTTATGGCAGATGCAGAAACTATAATGAAATTGAAATTGAGAAGAATAAAAGAACACTAGATTTTACATGGAAACCCTTGCGGGAAAAATCATTGGAGGAGGAGAAGCAAAATCCACTATAGAAATCAAGAATTACAAAAGTTGTCTCTAAAAAGCTTAGACTCTTTTTATCCCAACTTCTTATATATAGGCAAGAATCAATTCCAAAGTAGGAAACCTCTTTTTAGGAAACCTTCTCCAACTAAGAAAACTATTTAATTAGGAAACCTATTCAAAAAAAAAATAAAAAACTCACTTGAATTAGGAAACTTTCCTTTTCGGGCTCAAACTTGAAACATATTTACTGTGTGTTTGGTTCAGCATTCCCAAGGGACTTTTAGTCTCCAAAGCCTCTTGGGGAAATGATGGATTGTTCGGCAATCATTTTGAAGTAGCTTTCAAGTAAAAGTTAGCATTGGGAAGGCTGAAAGCCCAATGCTAGTAGGGACTAGCTTTGAGCTTTCAACATTTGGCCAAATGCTGAAACTTATTTTTTTCTTCCAAAAATATCCTCGTTCATTCTTCCAATTTATGATTTTGCCATCATTATTTTTTTTAAATGCCAAAATAATGATAAAAAAATCAAATAATTTTGATTTTTTTAGCATTATTGTCAAAATTTATATTTAAAAAGTTGCATACATTATTTTTTCAATTTTAAACAAATAAAAGTTAAAAAATTCCAACGAAGGGTTTGGTCTTTATATATATATATATATAATATATATATGTATGTACGTATGTATTTGATTTCTTAGCATTATTTTCAAATTTATATTTAAAAAGTCACATACATTATTTTTTCAAATTTAAAAATTAAAAATTAAAAAATTTCGAAATACGAAGGATTTGGTCTTATATATATATATATATATATATATATATGAATTTGATTATTTTAGTATTATTGTCAAAATTTATATTTAAAAAGTTGCATACATTATTTTTTTTTTTTTTTTTCAATTCTAAACAATTAAAAATTTACAAATTTTGATGAAGGGTTTGGTCTTTTTTTAAAAATATGTATTCAATTTTATTATTATTGTCAAAATTTATATTTAAAAAGTTGTATACATTATTTTTTTCAATTTTAAGCAAATAAAATGAAAAAACTAATATTAATTACCCAAAGAGCTTTTCAAATGTGTTTTTTACCAAACATCATTTCTTTCAAAGTTGCTTCTCAAAGTATAGTTTACCAAACGGTCTTTGCATTTGTCTAAAGTCCTTTAAACTAAACTGCTTTGCATTTTCCCAATGGGCTTTCAAAATACTGAACCAAACGCATCCTTATTAATCTCCACCTCGGCTCAACATTTGAGTCAAGTTACAATCACTTGACTTGAATTCTACATAAGCAATAGACAATCTTCTCCTCCTATTAGAGTAAAACTCAACTGCAATAAATATTAACCAAATCTAAGCAATGCTTGAAATTGTCGA
Organism: Eucalyptus curtisii; assembly: GCA_017140595.1. Classification (NCBI taxonomy): domain Eukaryota; kingdom Viridiplantae; phylum Streptophyta; class Magnoliopsida; order Myrtales; family Myrtaceae; genus Eucalyptus; species Eucalyptus curtisii. Next base: position 6,104,218 of record CM029496.1, read on the forward strand.
TAGGCAAAGGCCTTGGTAACATATCCATTAGATTGTTTTCTGCACCAATCTTCAAGACCTTAATATAGCCATCAACAAGAATTCTCGAATAAAATGATATCGCATATTAATATGTTTTGTCCTCGCATGATACATTTGATCTTTAGTAAGATATTTAGCACTTTGACTATCGCAATGGACAACAATCACAACATGATCCATATTGAGCTCTCTAAATAAGCCTCTTAACCATATGGCCTCTTTAACTACTTCTGCAATAGCCATATACTTTGCTTCTGTAGTAGAAAAAGTTACTGTATGTTATGAAGTAGCTTTCCAATTGAATACACAACCTCCAATAGCGAAGATGTATCCAATCAAAGACCTCATCTTATCAAGGTCACCAGCCTAATCGAAATCAACATATCCTATCAGAATGTCACCAATTTTCCCAAAACTTAAACCAAAATTAGAGTTACCTATCAAATATCTCAAAATCCACTTCACAACTTGCCAATGAATTTTCCCTGAGCATGATAAATATCTACTTACCACGCTAACAGCATGTGAAATATTGGGTCGAGCACAAACTATGGCATACATAATACTACCAATTGCACCAGAGTATGGAATATGTGACATATATTTTACATCCTCATCTATGTGTGGACATAATTTAGTTGATAATCTAAAATAAGCAGCAAGAGGAGTACTTACTGGTTTGGCATCTTTCATGCCAAAATGATCTAACAACTTCTTAATGTAACTTTTATGGGAGAGATATAATTTTCTTCTTTTACGATCTCACCGAATTTTCATGCCTAGGATTTTATTCGCTGCAGCTAAATCCTTCATCTCAAATTCAACACTCAACTGTGCCTTCAAATTCTATATATCATATATATCTTTTGCCACAATCAACATATCATCAAAATATAATAAAAGATAAATGAAAGAGCCATTTGGAAGTTTGCGCAGATATACACAACTATCATATTTGCTCCTACAATAGCCAAGATGCACAATAAATGAATCAAACCTTATATACCACTATCTAGGCATGGCCATATATAGACTTTTTCAATAAATAATCATAATCTTCCTTACCTTCAAATTGAAAACCTTATGGTTGACCGATATAGATTTTCTCTTCAAGTTCACCATGCAAGAAAGTTGTTTTCACATTGAGTTGCTCCAACTCTAAATCATGCATGGCAACTACGCAAGAAAAACCCAAACAGAGCTGTGTTTAATGATAGGAATACATTCATTTCTTTTGAAAACCCATTTACAACCCATGATTTTCTTTCCTCTTGGTGGTTTGACAAGCTCTCAAGTTTGATTCTCTTCAAAGGTTTCATCTCTTCATTCATAGCAACTATTCACTTTGCTATATCTTTTGAAGAAATAGCTTTTTTGTAAGTTTTAGGCTCATTATACTCTATTGACTCTACAACTGAAAAAACAAAAGTAACAAAATCTGAGAACCCGTATTTATGTGGAGGTTTCACCGTCCTTCTTGGTCTATCTCTAACAATAGAATATTGTTCCTCTTCATGTTCTCTAAACTCAATATTATCAGTAAACGATTGAACTGTTGTGTGGAGTTGGCGGTGGTGTGGAGGTGGTGAGGCGGTGGAGCTGGCGGGTGGAACAGGCGGGTGGTGGCTATGTAAGGGTGAAGTGGCAGTGGAGATGGCGATGGATGATGAGGGATGGGGGGATGATGGTAGATGAAGATGTTGGGGTGATGGTGGATGGTGGGCTGATGGTACATGAAGAAGTTGGGGTGAGCGAATGGTGGTGGGGTGGTGCGAAATGGACGCTGGCAGAAGGAGAGGGGGAAGGAAATGCATGAGGGAAGAAGAGAGAAATAGAGAAGAGAGGGAAAATAGAGAAGGGAGGGGCTATTCGGCTGAGGAGGGAAAGAGAGAGAGAGAGAGAGAGAGAGAGAGAGAGAGAGAGAGAAGGAAAATAAAGCAACCAATCGAAGACTCTTAGGAAATATCTCAAATTCATCATCACACATGCCTCAAAAGTCTTCTATGTTCACCTATAGTCTCCCAAATATCTTCTTAACTCTTATTTCCCCAAAATTAAAGCTTTTTGGGCAGCAAATTCCCAATTTGCCTCCCCATCCAAATTTCATTTCCTTTTTCTTTTTGTCCGAAAATCATTTTTTTTGCAAAATTTCGGACTCGTCGAAAATTTGGCGAAAGATGAGATGACATCCAATAATTAAATCGTGATATGCTCGAACGTTCGATTTCCAAAATCGAATTGAATTTTGTGGTTAAAATCGATCGGATGCTACTTTAGTACGACCTAATCTATTGGGTAGTTTTTAGGGGTTTTAGCGCATTTGACACGTGGTCGATAATTTTCAACCCACGTTTATGCATCTCCGAATCGTAGACAACCCTCGTTTGTCATGTAATCGCGATGGTTCAATTACGTATCCTGAATATATCAATAGAAAATCGGTTTATTGCTGTTTGACGCTAATATCGTAATCATGCAGAACCACCCGTAATTTGACTGCGTACTTCCATCGAATCGGCTTATATCCGTTTGCTAATTTATTTATATCAGTGTAGTATTGACCTTTATCGATTATTATTGTCGAGCGGTCGGTTTTTGATCGAATTCTCTAGTCTGTTGCATTTATAACCCTTTACGGGCTCACCTAATAGATTAGTTAACTCGTGAGTGATCAGTTCAGAGTAAAATAACCATAAGCATGTCGATAAAATAGCCATTTCATATATTCGAAACAGGGGCCAAATTTCGGGATGTCACGCAAGGCCAAGTTTCGCTTTATATTTAGGTTTAAGTGATCGCTTTGGGTAAGCGATTGAGTTGTCTTGTTAATACTTTAGTTAAGTTTAACTGAGCTGTAATTGAGATAGCATTTTACTTTGTTTTGATGCTATTTCTCGCTTATATGATAGGAATGCAAGTTTGTTGATTCAAGTCACCTTATAGTTTGGTTTGGGGCATGTCCAGGTGAGTGATACTATATCTTCTATGAATTTGAAAACTCATATCTTAATTAAAAGTGATATAGATTTGAATATCGAATAAATATGAAAGACATGGCACGGTATTGTATTTATAAAAATGGAAGAAGTGATGTTTAAAGCATAATTGCTGCATAAATTTGAATCGGGCATTTACTACCCTGTTGATTTCAAAATGGCATAGTAAAATATTTCTGGAAATGGCTTATGAGTCGATTATTGGGCAATGGATGGAAGAAATTTTATATGAAAGAATTCTTCTGTTACATGTTATACGTTTTGGTTTATGAGGAATTGAAGAAGGCATCATTTGAAAGAACTTGAACTGATTATTTGTAAGCGCCTTGATCAAATGCTTTGTGAAGAAATTGCAAAAAGTTGTGAGATGAATTATGGTTTTGATTGTGAATTTTATGAAATAATATAAGAAATGCTTTACGAAAAACTATTTCTTTAGGATGAACTAAATTGCGAAGGGTTATATCATTGATTTGTGAAATGTATTGTGGATTATGAGATTGATTTATGGATTGAATTTCTAGATATTGGAGGATGTGGGTTTGGTGCTCAATATCACTCCTCAGCCGGTCGGTATGCATACCAAGTTTAGGATATCATTTTGAGCCAAGCCACTAGCTTTATAGGTGAAGATCTTGTTATAGGGGGAATCTTGATTGCCTTATCACCAAACATTGTGTCATGACCATGGTAAGATATTAAGCAAAAGATCAGTTGATAGATGGACCATCAATATGTCTTTTGATATGAGATGGATCAATAGATGGATCATTGATGTGGTTTTTGTTATAAAGATTAATTAATGGATTTGACAATTGATGCTTGAATTCCGAAGATGCTTTAAATGAGTATTTTCTTAATTGTATAAATCTTGATGAAATAAAACAACATTTATATGATTTGATTTGTAAATTAAAGTTTTGGATTATGAGTTCATAATATATATAGTGACTACTCGATCCGCTTAGAAGAAATACGTACCACTCACTGAGCTTGTGGTTGCTCACCCTTCTCTTTCCTAATCTTTTCAAGTTCTTCAGTTAGTAGCTAGTAGAGTGGAAGCGTTATTGATGGGAATTTTTGGAAGTAGAGTTTGTGTGACATCCCAAAATTTGGCCCCTGTCTCAAATATATGAAATGGTTACTTCATCGATGCGCTTATGGTTATATTACTCGAAACTGATCACTCCCGAGTTAACTAATCTATAAGGTGAGGCCGTTAAGGGACATAAATGCGACAAACTAAAGAATTCGATCAGAATTCGACCGCTCGACCATAATAATCGGCAAGGGTCAATACGACACCGTTATAAATCGATTAGCGAACGGATATAAGTCGATTCGATGGAAGTACGTAGTCGAATTGCTGGTGGTTCCGCACGATTGCGATATTCGTGTCGAACGACAATAAACCGATTTTCTATCAATATTATATCCAGGATACATAACTGAACCCTCGCGATTATATGACAACCGAGGGTGATCTATGATTCGAAGATGCACAAACGTGGATCGAAAATTATTGACCATGGGTTAAACACACTAAAACTCCTAAAAGCCACCCAGTAAATTAGGTCGTACTAAAGTTGCGTTCGATTGATTTTAACCAAAAAATTTAATTCGATTTCGGGAATCGAACGTTTGAGCATGTCACGATTTATTTATTGGATGTCATCTCATATTTCGGAGAATTTTAGATGAATCCGAAATTTTGCGGAAAAATGATTTTTCGGACAAAAAGAAAATGGAAGTGAAATTCGGATCGGTAGAGAAATTGGATTTTTTTCTACCCCAAAGGCTTTAATTGTGGGAAATTAGAGGTAAATTGTGATTGGGTGACTAAGGATGAGCATAGGACTTTTGAGGCTTAGGTGATGATGATTTAGATATTTCTCAAGGGCTTTGATTGGCTTGCTTCTCTTATTTTCTTTTTTCCCTCTCTCTCTCTCTCCCACTCTTCTTCCTCCCTCATGCACGTTTAGCCCCCCCACCCCCACCAGCGAAGAGCCCCCATTTTCACTACTTCTCCCTCACGATTTTCCATCCAGCTTCTTCTTCACTCTACTGCCGCTAGCCCATTTCCTCTCCACTTTGACCTGGTTCTGTTCTCTTTCATTTGCTGCTGCCTCACCACCATCAAAACGCCACCACACCACCACCAACATCCCAGCGTCCAGCAACCGCGCCTCACGCCACCACCTTTTCGCTTTTGCCGGCTCCCGACATCACCAAGCCATCCACCGCCGTCCTCACCCCCACGTCCAGCTCCACCGCCAACTCCAGCTCACCTGCATGGCACCCTCAAGCCCACCTCACTCCCTCAGCACCACCACCAGCTCACCTTGACACCTCACGTCCGCCACACAGCCATAGCTCCACCGCAGCCCACCTCCGCGTTCAGCCACCACCACGCTAGCATTACCGCCTGCCAATAGCACCACCAAGCCGAGCCTTCCTCCCCTCTTGGCCGAGAGCTTGGAGGGATTGTCACCGCCACTGTTGAGCCCCATTCGATCCCTCAGTGGCACGTCCTCGACGCCGTCGCGTTGCCGTGGCCGCGAGCCCGCCGCCGTCGTAAACCAGTGAGTTAACTCCCTAATCTTTTATTAGGCCGTTAATTGTGCTTAGGGATGGTTAGATTATTGCTAATGAGGGTTAGTCTTAGTTAAGCCTAGATTAGTCTTAATTAAGCTTGGTTTAGTTTAATTGAGGTTATGATTGGTTTAGATTAATTTTAATTGCGATTAGCCTAAGTAATTACGATTAGGTTAATTAATCATGATTAGATTAATTAATTGAGTTTAGTTTAATTAATAGTAGTTTACTTAACTTAATTGTCATTTATTTAATTAATCGCAATTAGCGTAATTAGTGACGGATTAGTCGTTACATAGAATTTTACACTCGTTTTCTTGGATGAGATTATGCGTGATTTTGATGGGTTGTACGTATGATATTTTGAGTTTATTGTTCTTTCGTAGGTTCCGATTTTTAATACAAAACTTGGTTTTATGGGCAATTAAATGGAAAATAATGCGGTGTCGGGTTTGGATGCCAAATCTTATTTGCTCAATAAAACAATGGGGTTTTAAAATAGATGTGTGCAAAGTTTGACCGGTTGATTTCAAATACGTGACCCCATACGAATTTATTTCGTGGGCCGCCCGTAGGAAGTGAGGTTGAGCAAGACACTGACCGGATGGATATCGACATCCCGGATGGTGTCGTAATAGATCCAAATACGGAGCCAGAAGGACTCGGAAAGCCGTGCTCACCTGGCGACATACCCGACTTCTTGGCTGGGCCTGGGTATGGGTATTAGGGCGGATGCTATAGTGGTGTAGTTGGAAGTTAACCCCGAGCTTGACCTTTTCTATTAGTAGGTCTCGTAGGAGTCGTTTTTGTAGTAGGTATGTACATATCGAACTCCTTGGGTTAACCTGTTAATAAATAAATCGTAGTTTGTGAAAAATTGTTGTGTGTTTTTACTATCCCTATTTATGATGGTTGACTGGGTGTGTATTTAATTTGCTTCCACATGCGTTTAATCGAAAAATAAAAAGAATGGGTCGGCGACGAGTCCTGGGACGTCACATTTTTAATTGACCGCTGATGGATGTTTACGTACTCGAGATTCAGGGCGTGACATCCCCGCCCGAAGTGGTAGCAGAGTCTGGTCAAGGTCTGGAGTGATAAAGTGCGATGGGTCATGGGATAGTTATTAGGAAAAACATTTTCTTTACGCTTATGCTTGTGATTGATTGATTGTTTGTGCGGATCGCTCAGATTTCTAATTCTGTGACAGAATTGTAAGGCTAGTTTCTGTAAAGACCCTGCAAGATGAGCGATCCCGACGAGCGAGAGCCCCTCGGAGACAGGCCGTAGTAACGACAGGTGCTAGAGGGAAGGCACCGAGACGAGCGAGTGCTAGAGGTAGAGCGTCAACTCAAGTTAGCGCCAGGAGAAGAGTACCGCCTTAGGCTGGTGCTGGAAGAGGAGCACTAGGCAATCCCAAGTTGGATGGGATCGTGCAGGCGTTAGAGACTCTGGGAAACATGATCAGTCAGCAGGCTCAGAACCAAGCTGCTGCTACCGCCGCTGCCATTGCTGCTTCCAATGCTATTGCTCTTTGTTGCCACCGCACTTTTGAATTCCCACTAGGAAATGGGAATGATGAGCGGCCGATGCATAAACTGGTGGAGCAATTCCTGAAACTAAAGCCGCCAATGTTTACTGGAGTGGGCGATTCGAAAGCTGCAACCTTCTAGATCTGAGAACTAGAGAAAGTCTTCGCATGACTTAGGTGCTCTGAAGAGGACAAGGTAGTCCTGGTTGTCTACCAATTGCAAGGTAACGCGAGTACTTGGTGGGAAGCCACCAAAGGGAGAGTATTTCCCGAAGGTACGGTCTCGGAGTGGGATACCTTCGTTGAGGTCTTCTACGGGAAGTATTTTTCGGACTTTGTGAGGGAGTAGAAAATGGCCAAGTTCCAACGTCTCCGTCAAAATCAGATGTTCGTGGACCAACACGAGGCAAAATTTGCTGAGTTGTCCAAGTATGCACCAAGACTAATTGAGGACCCGGTGGACAGAGGAAGGAGGTTCAGAGACGATCTGACGTTAGAGATCAAGGACTCGCTGGTACCGTTGAATCTCAAGGACTATGATGAGCTGTACAAGAGTGCCCAACTGATTGAGAGGAACCTAAACAAATGGGCCGCAGCATCTGGGTCACGGTTCGTGCACAACAGGGATAGCAACCGGTTTGGGAAAAGGCCGATGACATGAGGAAAGTATTCCATTCCTCCCAATCGAAAGGGTGGAATCGGAAGCATGTACCCAATACAAATGGTGTGTGCGGATTCTGTGGAAGGAAACATGGACCAATCTCGTGTCCCGCTAGAACGGGAGCGTGTTACGGATGTGGTTAGCACGGCCACCAGGTGAAGAACTATTCGTGCAGGCCTATAGGAGCACAAACACCACTGCCACAAATAGGGCAATTAGGAGGGAGTGCATCGTATAACGCATAGCAGGGCATTTTAAGTAGGCCTCCGATGTAGGGAATGGTGTATGCTGTCGCCCGAAAGGAGGCGAAGGACTTGCAGAACGTGGTTATAGGCACGGTCTCGCTGAACGACCATGCTGCTTATGCGTTATTTGATCCCGGAGCTACCCATTCATTTATTACTGAACAATTCGTTAAGTTAGTAGGATTAAGTTCAGAACCGTTGGAAGCGAGTCATTAGTATATCCACCCCATTAAAGGATAAAGTGTTGTCGGCGTTAGGGTATCCTGGTTGCAAGTTAGTGATTGGTGAGCGAGAGGAAATGATAGAGTTGATTGTGCTGGCAATTTTTAATTTGAATGTGATTATTGGCATGGATTAGCTCACCAAGCAATGAGCTACTGTAGACCTTTATCGTAAATCGATTCAGTTTAACCCGTTAGCGGGTGAAAGTTTCGAGTTTATAGGGAGTCGAGGAGGACCCTCGATTACCTTAATCTCGTCACTTGAGGCAACTCGATTGTTAGAGGTCGGTTGCCAAGGTTATTTGGCAGTCGTAGTTGATACGCTAGTTGAGGAGCCAAGAATGGAGGACATCGCCGTGGTGCAAGAGTTTTCTGATGTGTTTCCCAAGGAATTGCCTAGTTTGCCCCCAGAAAGGGAGATAGTGTTCGTGATCGAGTTAGCCCCTGGGACGGAGCCAATTTCTAAGGCTCCTTACCGCATAGCACTATCAGAGTTAAAGAAACTAAAGGTGTAGATGCAGGAGTTGTTGGACAAAGGATTTATACGTCCCAGTGCGTCACCTTGGGAGTGCCAGTTCTGTTTGTAAGGAAGAAGGACGGTTCGTTGCGCCTTTGCGTCGACTATCGGCAACTCAACCAGGTAACGATCAAGAACAAGTATCCGTTGCAAAGGATTGATGACTTATTTGATCAGTTACAGGGAGCATCAATATTTTCCAAGATTGACCTGAGAACAGGTTATTATCAGCTAAGGATTAAGAAGGAGGATATACCGAAGACGGCTTTTCATACGCATTACTGCTATTATGAATTCACCATAATGCCGTTCGGTTTGACCAATGCCCCAACTGCTTTCATGGATTTGATGAATCAAGTGTTCAAGGAGTACGTAGACCAGTTCATGATTGTGTTTATCGATAACATCTTGGTGTATTCGAGAAGCCCAGAGGAGCATGAATAACACTTAAGGATGATAGAACTAGTACGAGCACCTAGAGGGGGGTGAATAGGTGATTAAAGTGATTTTTGCTAATCGTAACAAGATAGATTAATTTTCATCGATTGATAGACTAAGAGATTGAAACAATAATAAACGTATGAAGATGCGATGCAAAGTAAAAGGATTAGGGATAGAGAATCAATACTTCAAGTTTATAGTGGTTCGGCTTAGACCAAGCCTACGTCCACTCTCCCGCACTGACAGCCCATCGGCTATATTTCACTAAGAATCAAAAGAGAATGTACAGTCTCACGTCCTTGATTCCATAGTGTAGAGACTCTACTACACTTCCTCAAGGTCTCACAAATATTCAGTCTCTCTTTTGATGACAAGTATAGCTCGATGAATAAGATCACAAAATAGCAAGGAGATTCAGAATTTGAAATTTTTCTATCGGGCACTCTTTTTGTAGTTTTCCGGTTCAAACTTTTTGACAAGTTCTTTTGCATATTTCTCTTGATGAATGAAAAATCCTTCTCTCAGTTGTTTCACTTGTAGGCCAAGAAAGAAGGATAGTTCACCCATCATGCTCATCTCGAAATCATCCTGCATAGACTTAGAAAATTTCTTGCACAAAGTCTCATTAGATGATCAAAATATAATGTCATCAACATAAATTTGAACGAGTGAAAAGCTTTTACCTTCCCTTTTGATAAACAAGGTAGTGTCTACTTTTCCTTTAATGAAACCACTTTGAATTAAAAAATTACTTAACCTTTCGTACCAAGCTCGAGGAGCTTGTTTTAATCCATATAAAGCATTTTTCAGTCTAAACACATAGTCTGGTTTCTTCAGATCTTCAAATTCAGGAGGTTGTTCCACATAGACTTCTTCTTGAATAAATCCATTTAGGAATGCGCTTTTGATGTCCCATTTGGAATAACATGAAATTCTTATAGCAAGCAAAAGCAAGTAATAATCTAATTGATTCTAACCTTGCTATAGGAGTGTAAATCTCATCGTAATCTATCCCTTCTTCTTGCGTATATCCTTTAGCCACAAGTCTTGCCTTGTTTCTTGTCACTTTTTCTTTTCCATCCACTTTGTTCCTGAAAACCCATTTAACTCCAATAATAGACTTACCTTTTGGTTTAGGAGTTAATTCCCAAACATCGTTAATGCTGAATTGTCTAAGTTCTTCTTGCATTGCTTCAGTCCAACTTTCGTCGGTTAAGGCTTCTTCTATATTTTTGGGTTTTATTTTAGAAATAAGTGCCACAGCACTAGACTCTTCTCGTCTTTTGGATCTGGTGCGAATCCCTTAATTAATGTCACCAATAATGAGTTCTTCAGGATGACTAGACTTATGCTTTCAGTTACTGAACAATCTGACTGGTTGTTGATCTTTTTCTTGAGTTGATCCTTCATCATCAATTCGTTGTTCTTCTACTGGGATCTGAACTGTTTCAGGGGAGGTAGACCTTGTAGAGTCTGGAGCAGGTTCAGATTCTTCAGTCTGAAACGGTTGAATTTGTGGAGAGTCTTGAAATTTGACGTTCATTGATTCTTCCACAGTCTGAGTCTTCTTGTTGAATACTCTGTAAGCTTTGCTTGAAGTTGAATATCCAAGAAAGAATCCTTCGTCCGATTTTTCTTCAAATTGCAAGAAAGTAGACCCAAGTAAATCGTGAAAAATCATCCACTATTACTAGGCAAAACTTTTTTCCACCAATGCTCTGAATTCTAGTTGGTCCAAAGAGATTCATATGCAGGAGCTGCAGTACACGATTAGTGAAAACTTGATTTATTGGTTTAAAGGAATTTCTAACCTATTTTCCCAATACGCATGGTGTGCATAAGTTAGACTTTTGGTAATTGAGATTAGGTAATCCTCGAACAAGCTTCTTGGAAGAGATTTTGGCAATTTGCTTCATGTTGATATGGCCAAGCTTTCGGTGCCATAGATTAGCTTCATCTTGTACTGATATTAAGCATTGTGATCTTTCTTGATTCACATCCATAAGGTAGATATTCCCATGTCTACGCCCAGTAAAAGATTGAGAGAAGTCTTTACTAGTTCCTGAACATGTTCCTTCCTGGAAGTTGATTCGAATCCAAGATCGCACAATTGGCTTATCTTTGAGTAGATTGTAATTCAACCCTTCCACCAAAGAGACATTATTAATTGTTAGACTTCCAATTTTTACTGTTCCGCGACCAATAATCCTTCCTTTGTTGTTACCACCAAAAGAAACTTTCCCTCCATCTATTTGGACAAGTTTTATAAAGCAACTTGAATCTCCTGTCATGTGTCTTGAGCAGCCACTATCCAAATACCATTTGATCTTCCTTTTGATAGTGATCTGCAATTAAGAGAAAATTCAAGCTTTCTTTGGTACCCATATCTTCTTGGGTCCGTTGAAGTTAGTGCAATAAACGGTCTTTGCCCAATCCCTTTTAAAAGGTCTCCAAACCATAGGGCATTCTTTCTCAAAGTGTTTAGAGCTTTGACACTTTGAACATTTGAGAGCATTTCGGCCAACGTGTTTTACAAAGACTTTCTGAAAATGATTTTTATAAACAACTTTCGTAGGTCTTTCTTTGATTCTTTCCTTTATCTTTGGAAAATCAATTAGAGGAATGGTTTCAGAAGTCATACCAAGACCTAATTTGTTAAAATAGGGTCTTCGTATTGAAAGAATCTTATCCAACTTTTCAGATCCATTTGAAAACCTCTTTGAGATGCTAGAAATGTCATTTTTTAAATGAGTATTTTCTTTTGAAAGAGAGTCTGAGTTTTCTTTTAAACTGGTAAAGTTTTTATCTAAATTTTCAAATTTTTCTTTCCAAGATTTTTCCCGTTGCTTTAATGTAGAATTTTCCCTTTTTAATTCGAAGATCCTCTTAAGAGAGGTTTTGAGGCTAAGACATAGTTCATCAATATATTTCGAAACTTTAGCAGGAATTTTTAGATTACTTACCTCAATCTCACTGTCTAAGTCTGATTCTGTATCTGTCTCGAGGTCTGAGTCTGAGTCTGATTTTGCCATTAAACAGATGTTGGCATAATCATCATCACTTTCTTCACATTCAGTATCACTCCATGTTTTTGCTTTGAGAGCCTTTCTGTATTTCTCAGTCTTTCCTTTCCTTTTTCCTTTAATAAAGGACAGTTGGGTCTGATGTGTCCCTTTTTCTTGCATTCAAAGCAAGTCACGTCTTTGTTGGAATCATCATCTTCGTTGATTTGTTCGAGATCTTTGAGTACTTTGTCTCTTCCAATTGAATTTTCTTCCCTTTTTGTTCAGCTTTCGAACCTCTTTATCATAAGTGCCGTTCTTGATCATCTAAATCTTCTTCGAGTCTCGTAGCATCGGAATAATCGTTAGACTTTAAAGCAATAGACTTCTTACCTTTGGAGTCTTCTTCATCGTCTGTGTGCTCCACTTCGTAAGACTGAAGTGTTCCAATCAATTCATCTACAGAAAGTGGTGCAATCCTTTGTGTTTCCCTTATCGAAGTCTTTATATAATTCCAGTCCTTAGAGAGTCCACGCAGCAGTTTGTTGACCTTCATTTGTCCTGAGATTGGATGTCCCTGATATTCTAGACCATTCACAATTTCAGTAAAACGACTAAGCATATCAGTGATCGATTGTCCCGATCTCATTTTGAAGACTTCATATTGTCCCAAAAGGATATTGATCCTTGTCTCTTTCACTCGATCAGTTCCTTCATAGGTAATGTGCAGCCTATCCCAGACTTCTTTTGCCGTTTCACAAGAAGATATTCTGTTATACTCAGTAGGAGATAAAGCATAATATAAAGAGTAAATAGCTTTAGCATCAAGAGCTTGTCTCTTGGTTATTTCTTCTTGAGTCATCTCGATAGGAATCCTCTCTCTGATGTTGATGCAGCAGTAGGAGTGATTCCTTTTTCTACCACTTCCCATTCCATGGGATCTTTCGATCTTAGAAATGCTTTCATCTTGTTTTTCCATATGCTGTAATCTTTTCCATCAAAGTAAGGAGGTCTGGTGTTGCTTTGACCTTCAACCAACCCTGTAGGCAACATACTAGCCATAGATCTTTAACTCAGAAGTAAAACACTTCAAATAAATGAGTACACCAGCTCTGATACCAATTGATAGAACTAGTACGAGCACCTAGAGGGGGGTGAATAGGGAATTAAAGTGATTTTTGCTAATCGTAACGAGATAGATTAATTTTTATCGATTGATAGACTAAGAGATTGAAACAATAATAAACGTATGAAGATGCGATGCAAAGTAAAAAGATTAGGGATAGAGAATCAAGACTTCCAGTTTATAGTGGTTCGGCTTAGACCAAGCCTACGTCCACTCTCCCGCACTGACAGCCCACCGGCTGGATTTCACTAAGAATCAAAAGAGAATGTACAGTCTCACGTCCTTGATTCCACAGTGTAAAGACTACTACACTTCCTCAAGGTCTCACAAATATTCAGTCTCTCTTTTGATTACAAGTATAGCTCGATGAATAAGATCGTAAAATAGCAAGGAGATTCAGACTTTGAAATTTTTCTATCGGACACTCTTGAACAACTTGAGCGTCTCCCTTTTATACTTCTTCATGCCTTCAATACCGTTGGCACATTCCAAAGAAGTTCTTCTAATCAACCCGTTGGACATAATCAATTAGAGAGATCTCGAGCTCTTCAAGGAAAATGACAATAGCCCATCAATCATGCTTGCCCATACAATCAGGATCTAGGTTTCGATAAGTAGAACCTTCCAAGTATAATTCGCGGATCTAGAGGATCTAGATTACTCGAATATGAATAACAAATCTTGAAGTGCTAATACCAGCCGTGAGATATTCCTTAGCCAAACGAATCAAATCCATAACGATATGCTTTAATTTATCCGAATAGAACTTTAACTTCGTCGGTCTGGAAACTATCAATGAAGGTAGACTTTGAATCTTGGGTCTGGAGGTCTTCAGACTTTGTAAATAGAGTCTGCAAGTCTTCAGACTAGACTGATGGAAACGTTTTATTGACTTCAAAACAACTTAAGAAGATTTCTCTAACAAAGGACGGTACTTTAGACCCTGCAAGAACACGAGCTATATGCCAAGTTCAATAAGTGTGAGTTTTGGCTAACTCGTGTAGCTTTCTTAGGTCACGTGATTTCTGGCAAAGGGATTTCCATGGACCCGACCAAGATTGAAGCTGTAATAAACTAGCCGAGACCAACAACGGTGACAAAGATTCGAAGTTTCTTGGGATTGGCAGGCTATTATAGATGGTTCGTGGAAAGATTTTCTACGACAGCCATGCCCTTAACACAATTACCGAAGAAGGAAGAGAAGTTCGAATGGACGAATAAGTGCAAGTGTAGCTTCCAAAAGCTCAAGCAGAAGCTGACTACCGCACCAATGTTGATGATTCCGTCTGATCCTAGAGGATATGAGATTTATAGTGATGCGTTGTACAAAGGACTGGGCTACGTTTTAATGCAGCATGGGAGAGTTATTGCATATGAGTCTCGTCGGTGAGGCCTCATGAGTTGAATTATCCAACGCATAACTTGGAACTCGCAACGATCATCTTCGCCTTGAAGATTTGGAGGCATCACTTATGCGGAGAAAAGTTCCAAATTTTTATGGACCATCAAAGCCTGAAGTATTTATTCTCTCAGAAGGAGTTGAACATGAGACAACATCGTTGGATAGAGCTTCTCAAGGACTACGACTATGTATCAACCCGGAAAAGCCAATAAGGTCGCGAATGCGTTAAGCCAGAAGTCATCGATTGCACAGATGATGGTTAACGAATGGATTCTACTTGAAGGAGTTCGAGATTCAAATTTCAAGTTTGAGGTAAGCCACATTTCAAATCTTATGGCTACCCTCAGAATTTAACCGGAAGTGCAAGTAAAGATTAAGACGTTACAGTTGACAAACCTTGAAATCCAGAAAATTCTGCTGGAGGATGCGAAAAAGAGGAAAGCTGACTTTCTAGTTACTGAGGACGGAATAATAAAGTTTCGTGGGCGGTTATGCGTACCCGACGATGTGGGGCTTAAGGAGGAAATCTTGTCAGAAGCCCATCGTAGAAGTTACAGGATTCATCCAGGCAGTACAAATATGTATTAGAATCTGCGTCAACACTATTGGTGGAACGGTATGAAGGCGGATATCGCCAGACATGTTTCCAAGTGTCTGACGTGTCAGTAAGTGAAAGCGCAACATTGCAAGCCTGGAGGACTTTTGCAACCTCTCGAGATTCCCGAGTGGAAGTGGGAACATATCACAATGGATTTTGTACCGAGGAGTCAGCGAGGTAACGATTCCATATGGGCCGTAGTCGACAAATTGTCGAAGTCCGCTTACTTTATCGCTGCATGAAAGGACTTTGCATTAGACAAATATGATGAATTATACGTGCGACAGATAGTTCGTCTTCATGGAGTGCCGATGACGATCACGTCAGATCGAGACCCAAAGTTTACGGCAGCCTTTTGGAAAAGTTTACAAACAGCCTTGGGAACAAAGCTGCAGTATAGCACGGCCTATCATTCGCAGACGGATGGTCAGTCTGAGAGGACTATTCAAACCCTCAAGGACATGCAATGAGCTTGCATATTAGACTTCAAAGGAAGCTGGGAGGAACAGTTTCATCTAGTTGAGTTTGCCTACAACAACAGCTATCAACAGAGTATCGAGATGGCACCATTTGAAGCGTTGTATGGCAGGGCTTGTAGGACTCCTGTATGCTGGGACGAAGTTGGAGAACATAAGATTACGGGCCCTTAGTTGGTTCAACAGTCAGTCGACGCCGTCAAAGTCATTCGAGATAAACTCAAGACCGCCCAAAGTCATCAGAAGAGCTATGCAGATAAGTGGCGTAGACCATTGAAGTTCCAAGTAGGTGAACACGTATTCCTCAAGATGTCACCGATGAGGGGTATTTCGCACTTTGGCAAGAAAGGGAAGTTAAGTCTGACGTATGTCGGTCCCTTTGAGATTGTGGAGCAAATCGGGACTTTGGCGTATCGTCTTGCACTGCCACCGAGACTTACTCAAGTGCATGACGTCTTCCACGTGTCAATGTTGAAAAAGTATGAACCCCATCCAACCCACGTGCTGAATTTCAAGGAAATAGGCGTGGACAAGACAGTGTCATAAGTGGAAAGACCGGTTCGGATAGTGGATCGAAAAGAGCAAGTGCTACGCAGCAAGACGATTCCCTTGGTTAAAGTGGTCTGGCAACACCACGGAATGGAGGGAGCCATGTGGGAAAGCGAAGAGTGTGGCACCCCAAACCAATAGGGTCGCCACAGTGCGCTTTCCACTCGGTTTCCTTGACTTGAAGGTCTATAAGTCCTGAGAGTTTGACATATATATTTTTTTAACGGTCCCGGCGCAACAGAAAAAGTATAGCGAGAAGCGATTTCACATCTCCCAAACTAAAAAATTTCGAAATGATGCACACTTACTAAATATTTTCATAAGATAAACCGAGCACTTTTTATTTATCTAACTTGATGGACAACACGAGTTGGTACAATCAAAAGGCCAAGGCTTTACTAAAACTCGGCTAGAC
Organism: Eucalyptus curtisii; assembly: GCA_017140595.1. Taxonomy (NCBI): domain Eukaryota; kingdom Viridiplantae; phylum Streptophyta; class Magnoliopsida; order Myrtales; family Myrtaceae; genus Eucalyptus; species Eucalyptus curtisii. The sequence continues at coordinate 6,121,014 of CM029496.1, forward strand.
CCAAAAGCGACCAACTCTATAACAACCATCAACTTCGATCCATCAGAAGGTGCGAGACAAATAAAAGCTTCATCTCCTACCCATCGCGGATGTCGATCACACCCAACCTGGTCCATCGGCTGGCGGCAGCGGCAGCATCCCCATCATAACCCCGTCACGGCGAATGTGCACTGATAAGAACTCCTGCACCACAGGGCCTCCAGGTTGGCCTACATCGTACATAACTAGGACTCGGACTCGAATGAACACCAACCCTCGCACACCGACGCAAATGTGCTCTGAACACGAGCACTCGACATTGACTAGTACGCCATAAAAGGTGCCGCGAGAGATAGGTAGCAAAGGCATCTTAATCTAAAATGTTAGTCCCCAAACGGGGTGAGTACAACCACTCGGTAGCAAAAGATTCAACAAGCTATGTCAAGCATAACTATCAATACCTAATTTCATACAAGATGGACAAAGCAAGAAATCAAGGAATAAATAAATATCAATGTCATGAAATTATTCAATATTAAAGCAATTGCAATTCTATAAGAATCATATGCCACATAATCAGATCACATATCATCTATTTAACCTTCAAAGATTTCATTCCTTAGAGGACCAATGTTTGCGTCCCTCCGGGCATTCGCATCCTCCCTGGCATCGCGAAAGCCTCCGGCATTCAACAACATAGAGCCAGCGGGCATCTGGAGCGAATCACGCCTCCAGGCATCTCGTACCCCACCTGGCATCACGAGGAAAAACTTCCGAAGCTCACCATGAGGATGGTTGCTTGGCCATCCGGGTTTACGTACCGACAAGCATACAACAAGGCATCCTGAAGCTCCCGGGGCATACCTCCAGCATTCAGCCTTTTAGGGCTACTGGGCATCCACAAGGCATCGACTCTTTCGATCCTTTGGACCTCCCGACACCCGGGGCATCATTAACCTGTGGGTTCAATGGATAATAATTCATATTGGTATTCACAAATGCATCATCACATGTCAAGCAAGATATCTCATGAACCTTTCATCAATTTCACTATCCCACCATCAGCATTATCATAGTCACATGGCAATTCGAAAACTATACTTCTTATAGGACAATTTTTATGGAAATCTCGAAACAGTGGCCTAATTTCTACAATTGCACAGTTCTGGTAACAATTCTGGATTAATTACTAAACGAGCTCAGAAAATTACGAAATTTTAACACATTATCAATGAGACCTAGAGGAAAAAATCTAGAGAAGAAGACCAAGTCAGATTCCTTATGTAACGAGGACAAATATCACGATTTTTCCTAACTATCATTCTGTAAAATTCCAGATATCATATTTTCATAGGAAAATTATTTCGATGGTCATACCTTGTTCTTTTTCTCTGAATTTTTGATATGTTGTTCATGAGGGTGTGCTCTAGAACTTTCATCATGGGCTCGAAATCAAAGTGTGGCCAGATAATTACAGAAAAATTAAAATGTCGCCAGGGGTCACACTGTTTTTCCACAAATCAGTCCACAATTTCACAAAACTCCTCCTATACCTTAGATTTCGACCTCCCATCATTATATTCATTGCATATACACACATTGTACCATACCACAGCATGATTATCACTGAAATTTCCCATGATCAGATCTCAAATTTGTTTGGTTTCACTTGCAAATTCGAAATCCAACACTCACACTTCATCAAATTCGAAATCCAGCACTCACACCTCATCCACACCTAGCTTTCTTGATCTAACACCCTCCTATACATCAAAATCTCCACATGCAGCTCTAGTACTTCATCTACCTCACACATTCTACCTCTTTTCTAGGTAAGACAGCATGCTACAACATAGATGGAAGAACAATTGCTTGCCTTGGACTCTCTCACACAAGAGTTGCCCGAAAATGGAGGTTTGGGGGTCACGGCTTGGCCGGTCGGCGACGGGGTCCGGTGACGTCGACGGCGGCTGCACGGACAAGATGAGACGCGGCTCTTCCTTCTCTCCCTTCGCTGCTCGCATAAACGATCGACCCTCCTCCTCTCTTTGCTCGGTTCCCTCTCAAGTTCTCTCGACCTCTCTCTCTCTCTCTCTGCCTTCGTACGAAACCCCCCTCCCCCTTTGTTTTGTTCTTTGTTTAATCAACAAATTTAAAATGAACAGATGGCAAAAGAGAAATGACAGGTGGAATTATGGTGGAAGACAAGTGTGGGAGGCATGCAAAATCTCCCCCTCCCCCTTTGCTTAGTGCAACACCTATGGGGGTGTTCTTGGGCCTGCTTGGGCCCAAATTCTTGGGCCCAATAGTCCATAAAATAAGGCCCTAATCCCTTTTATATATATACATATATATATATAATATTTTATCTCTTATCAAATTTAATTTAATAACAAAAATTCAGATTGCTTTATATATATATATATATATTCCAAAATCTTGCGGCCCGTTCAATATTATTTAAATTTGCGCATAGAATTCTTAGGTGAGATCGAATCCCATCCTTTTGGTTTAAAAGGATAAAATTGAAATACTAATCCAAATGAACAAATACAAATTAATGCTTGTAAAATAAAAACAAAGTCACGGTTCGGTGACTACCTATCTGAGGTCACCTAAAGTTTTGGATGCCACAAAGAGTCGATGAGACGTCAATACCCTCACCTTTTTGTTGAAGGGTTGTAATGGTTTAAATTTCGAGGACGAAATTTTTATAAGAGGGGAAGAGTTGTGACATCCCGAAATTTGGCCCCTGTCTCGAATATATGAAATGGTTACTTCATCGACGCACTTATGGTTATATTACTCTGAACTGATCACTCGCGAATTAACTAATCTATTAGGTGAGGCCGTTAAGGAATATAAACGCGACAGACTAGAGAATTCGATCAGAAATCGACCGCTCGACCATAATAATCAACAAGGGTCAATACGACACCGTTATAAATTGATTAGCGAATAGATATAAGTCGATTCGATGAAAGTACGTAGTCGAATTACGGGTGGTTCTGCACGATTGTGATATTCACGTCGAACGGCAATAAACCGATTTTTTGTCGATATTATATTCAGGTTATCTAATTGAACCATCGCGATTATATGACAACCGAGAGTCATCTACGATTCGAAGATGCACAAACGTGGATCGAAAATTATCGACCACGAGTCAAACGCGCTAAAACCCCAAAAAGCCACCCGATAGATTAGGTCATACTAAAGTCACGTTCGATCGATTTTAACCACGAAATTTAATTCGGTTTCGGGAATCGAACGTTCGAGCGTGTCACGATTTATTTATTGGATGTTGTCTCATATTTGGGAGAATTTTCGACGAATTCGAAATTTTGAGGAAAAACGATTTTTCGGACAAAAAGAAAATGGAAGTGAAATTCGGATTGGTAGAGAAATTGGATTTTTTTTTCTACCCTAAAAAGGCTTTAATTGTGGGAAATTAGAGGTAAATTGTGATTAGGTGACTAAGGATGAGCATAGGACTTTTGAGGCTTAGGTGATGATGATTTAGATATTTCTCAAGGGCTTTGATTGGCTTGCTTCTCTTATTTTCTTTTTTCCCTCTCTCTCTCCAACTCTTCTTCCTCCCTCATGCACATTCAACCCCCCCCCAACCAGCAAGACAGCCCCCATTTTCACTCCTTCTCCCTCTAGCTTCTTCTTCACTCTACTGCCGCCAGCCCATTTCCTCCCCACTTTGACGTAATTATGTTCTCTTTCATTTGCTGCTGCTGCACCACCATCAGAACGCCACCATACCACCACCAGCGTCCTAGCGTCCAGCAACCGCACCTCACGCCACCACCTTTTTCCCACCGTCGGCTCCCAACCTCACCGAGCCATCCACCGCCATCCTTACCCCCACGTCTAGCTCCACTGCCAACTCTAGCTCACCTTCACACCACCCTCAACACCACCTCACTCTCTTAGCACCACCACCAGCTCACCCCAGCACCTCACGTCCGCCACACAGCCGCAGCTCCATCGCAGCCTACCTCCTTGTTCAGCCACCACCACGCCAGCGTTACCGCCCGCCAGCAGCACCACCAAGCCGAGCCTTCCTCCCCTCTTGGCCGAGAGCTTGGAGGGATTGTCACCGCCGCCGTTGAGCCCCGTTCGATCCCTCAGTGGCACGTCCTCGACGCCGTCCCGTTGCCGTTGCCGCGAGCCCGCCGCCATCGTAAACCAGTGAGTTAACTCCCTAATCTTTTATTAGGCCGTTAATTATGCTTAGGGATGGTTAGATTAGTGCTAATGAGGGTTAGTCTTAGTTAAGTATAGATTAGTCTTAATTAAGCTTGGTTTAGTTTAATTGAGGTTAAGATTGGTTGCGATTAGCCTAAGTAATTACGATTAGGTTAATTAATCATGGTTAGATTAATTAATTGAGTTTAGTTTAATTAATCGTAATTTACTTAATTTAATCGTTGTTTATTTAATTAATCGCAATTAGCGTAATTAGTGACGGATTAGTCGTTACGTAGAATTTTACACTCGTTTTCTTGGATGAGATTATGCGTGATTTTGATGGGTTGTATGTATGATATTATGAGTTTGATTGCTCTTTCATAGGTTCCGATTTTTAATACAAAACTTGGTTTTATGGGCAAGTCAATGGAAAATAATGCGGTGTCGGGTTTGGACACCAAATCTTATTTGCTAAATAAAACAATGGGGTTTTAAAATAGATGTGTGCAAAGTTTGACCGGTTGATTTCAAATACGTGACCCCATACGAATTTATTTCGGAGAGTTTTAAAGAAAAAAAAAAGGGGCGTTGTCAAGTTCATTATTTGAAAAGGGAAGTGTTATCTTTTCGGTTAAATAACGGCAATAAAAGTGGACTTGATTGATGATATGGTTGAGTGCTCACGTAATTGAACCCGTCACCCAACGGGAGTTTGGGGACGATGCCCGATTTTATCGGATGCCCAACGAGGGTCCGGAAGCCGAGTCACGGTTGAGGCCGGACCGATGCTCCTTTATGGAATGCCGTCTAGCGGGGGTTCTAGACGTTGTTGTGCCTAATGGGGCGGGACGATGCCCAGTTATGCTGGAAGACCACCGACACTTGTGTTGGCCGTAATCCGAGGAGTAATAATTGGATCACGTGTGCCAATAGTGCGTGTTAAATTTTCATGTGTGTTTTGATTATTAATTATGCACCTTTTACTATTATTATTGTGCGAGAAGTGCTAATGTGCAAGGACGTACCGAGGCGAGGTGAGTATATGTGTGACACGTGTTTAGGCTGCCTTTGAGACGAATTCGCGTCCTAGTCGAGGCTTAAGGATTTTAACTGGCTGAGATTTATCTCACCCGTCGTTGATAACATTTTCAAGTCCGTAGAATGGAGATGCACCCGATACGTTTCAAGGTCCCCTAGGAGATGGAGGTAGAGACTACCCTCTACCTTATCCCCGGGACCAATCGATTCCGTGAGTTAGTAGTGACGACGGTTTGAGTCAATGAGGGTTTCGTGAATGTGGTACCCCACCGCTTTAAGGCTTTGTTTATTACAGAACTGAATGGCGGTCGGGAGGGTCCTATGCACGGTTTTGACGAGCCGCCTATAGGAAGTGAGGTTAAGCAAGACACTGACCCGATGGATATTGACATCCCGGACGGTGTCGTAATAGATCCAGATACCGAGCCAAAAAGGCCTAGGGAACCGTGCTCACCTGGCGACATACCCAACTTCTTAGCTAGGCCCGGGTATAGGTATTAGGGCGGATGTTGTAGTGGTGTAGTTGGAAGTTAACCCCGACCTTTTGGCCCTTTTTGTTAGTAGGTCACGTAGGAGTCACTTTTGTAGTAGGTATGTACAAATCAAACTCCTCGAGTTAACCTATTAATAAATAAATCGTAATTTGTGAATAATTGTTGTGTGTTTTTACTATCCCTATTTCTAATGGTTGACTGGGTGTGTATTTAATTCGCTTCCGCATGCGTTTAATCGAAAGATAAAAAGAATGGGTCGGCGATGCATCTTGGGACATCGCATTTTTAATCGACCACTGAGGGATGTTCGCATACTCGGGATTCAAGGCGTGACAATTTGGGTTTGGTATGAGGCTGCATCGCTTGGGTGGTGTGACATCCTGATTTTCGACCCTATCCCGACTTTATGAACTGGGCATTTCATCGATGCGTCTATAGTCCTTTTCTCTGAGCTGATCACTTACGAGATAATTAATCTATCTGGTGAAGCCATTAAGGAATATAAACGCGATAGACTTGAGAATTCGATCAGAAATCGACTGCTCAACCGTGCTAATCGGCAAGGGTCAATACGGCACTGTTAAAATCGATTAGAGACCGGAGATAGGTCGATTCGACAAAGGCATGTAAATAAATTGTGGGTGTAACCACCTGATTGCAAAATTCGCATTGAACGACACCAAACCGATTTTTCTGTCGATTCTGTACCTAGTGCCTGTAATTGAAACCTTGAGATTTCTACGACAACCAAGAGTCACCTATGAGTCGAAGATACACAATGTGGATAAAAAATAATCGACCATGGGTCAAATGCGCTAAAAGTTCCTAAAAGCTACCCGGTAGGTTAGGTCACACTAAAATCGCATCCAGTTGAAATTAACCACGAAATTGAGCTCGGTTTCAGGAATCGAAAATTCTAGCGTGTCGTGATTTATTTTTAGGACATCGACTCATACTTTGAAAATTTTCGACGAGCTCAGATTTTCAGCGAAAAATCAAAATTCGGCAAAATTGATTCAAGAAATTCGAATTGCCATTTTTGGGTGAACTTGTGGCCTTTAAGTTGGATCAAATGGTAAGGGAAATTGTGGAAATTGGTATGAGCTTCCTCCTCAACAAATTTGGCCATTAAATGGAGGTTATTTGGAGTGAATTGGTATGAAATTGAAGATGGAACTCATGAAATTCGTAGGGCTGTGGGGGCTGCAACATTTGGACTTTATCCTTGGCTTGTTTGAGAAGATTGGGAGGGGAAAGTGGCTGCAGGTGATGGCTGAAGACTTTAGGGGCTCCACTCAAGTGTTTGGGATATTTAGAGTGGACTTTGGAGGCCCCTTGTCCCCCCTCCTTCCCAACATCAACTCCATCTTCTTCTTCCTCAGTTTCTCCTTCATTTTCACTAGCTGAAACCTCCATTTCCAGAGCAAGCAACCACATCTAGCCCCTTACTGAACCAGCCAGTAGCTCGCAAGCCACTACCAAGCCCCTAGCCACTCGTTGGAGCCGCCCGAGCCACTTGCCTACCTCCGTCCGGGAGCCCAACTCCGTCCGCCTTGCGTCCGTCGCATCCCGCCAAGCTACGACGCCTGGCCGCCCGTCGCCCCCTCAGTCACTGCCAGCCAGCCACCCGAGCCACCGCCATCTACCCTTACCCACGCCACCGAACTGTCCTGCCGTTCCCTCGTCATTCTAGCCATCCGATCGAGCTAAGTCCCGCGGCCAGTAGCCCTCCGCAAAAGCAAAGTCCAGCAGTAAATTGTGAGGTTTGCTGGGCTTTTTCAGCCTTTCCTGGCCTCCTTTGGTGTCGCCGTAGACCCAAGTTGTGGTCGTCGTTGCACCGCCGTCGCCGTGAACTGGTTTATTCGATAATCCGGTAAGTTTACCTCTTAAACTCTTATTAGGAGGCTAATTTATGCTTACGGTGGATTGGTTGGGTTAATTAGGGATTATTGTAATCCCTAGTTAGTTTAATTAGCTAGTTAGTGTGACTAGGTGGTTAGAATAATTAGTTCCTAGGTTAATCTAGTTAGGTGGATAGTGAAGGGATATAGTTAGTTTAATTAGATTAGAATTAGTTAGCTTAGTTAGATTCATTAATTAGTCCATTTAGATTAGACCGGTTAGATTATTTAATTTAATTAAGTGCTTTAATTTAATTATTTTGCAATTTATTTATTTAAATGCAATTTATTTAATTATTTATTATTTAGCGTAATTTATATCGGGATAGTCGGTCATCATAATTTCGTGCTGATCGTCATGATTGTATTGGTTTGTGCAATTGGGTGCTAATTTATGCAATTAAATGCTAATTGATGATTTTTTATTTATTATTTCAAAAAATGAAATTTTGGTATTTAATTAGAAAAATACCAAGTGTCGGGTTTTAACACCAAAATATTTTTAGGTACTATACAAAATCATGGGATTTTTAAAAGAGAGGATATCACATTTTATGGTTCACTCGATCGTGTGTCCACGCATAATTATTTTACCGAGTGTTTTTAATATGAAAAAAATAGGCCAAATCCATTATTTGAAATGGAAGTATTTGGGTGAAAAGCACAATGTTCTTGGCTAAACATGGATGTGCGTGTGATCGCTATGAGAACCCGTCACTCGATGAAAATCGAGGGCGATGCTCTATATAGAATACCCCCTGTCAACGGAAGCCAGTCGTAGTGGAGGCCGGGCCGATGCTCTTTCGGGAATGCTGTCTAGAGGTAGACGTTGCCGTGCTCAACGAAGCAAGACGACACCCGGTTATGCTAGATGACATCCGACTATTTAGTTGGCCGTGGCCGTTGGGTCGTAATTAATTGGAACGCTTGAATGAGTGAGATAATCGCGCCTGATTATGGGACAAAATTGTGTGGCACGGAATGGGACGTGTCATAACGATTTTGCCTTATAATCAGGACCCATGTGATTGATTGATATATAAAAGTGAAGTGTTCCAATTATTGAGTGCATTTACTGCATACATATGTTATATGAATTGTACTGACGTGCAGGAAGGTGCTGAGGTGAGGTAAGTCTTATATGATGTGTATATAGGCTGCCTCTAGGTGAATTATCTTCCTAATCGGGGTTTATGGTGTAGACTTACTGAGACATTGTCTCACCCCATCGTGGTTTATAATTTTCAGGTTCCTAGATAGAGGTATGACAGGTACGATATGGGGTCCCGCAGGTGATGGATTTTGAGCACACCTTTTTCCCTATCCCCAGGACCACCCTGACCCGAGAGCTAGTTAAGTCTACGGTCTGGGTCAATGAGGACCTACCCCAGTTGGTACCTCACCGATTCATAGCGTGGTTCATTGGCTTTCCTTAAGGGGGTCGGGACGGTCCCCTACGGGTTTCGATGGGCCTCCCATTGGGATCGGGGAGTGGAAAATAAGGCATCCTATGGATCTCGACACTCCTGATGGTGTCGTGGTTTAGATAGCTCAATAGCTCCTTTTTGGTTTAGACGCTTGTGTATATAAACCTGGTTTGTTTATAAGATAGGTATTGTGCAAAATTGGTTGTCCTGCTTTTCTATCTCATGTTTGATTGGTTTCTAGAGATTGTTTAATTCGCTTCCGCATGTGCATAAATGATTGGGTTGGCGATGTGTCCTGGGAACATCGCAATTTAGTCGACTACCGAGGGATGTGCGTGCGCTCGAGGTTCGGGGCGTGACAAGTGGAACGTGGAAAGATGGCTGTGTCACCCCATTACTATAGTTTTTGGGGTGTGACAATAATAATTATCTTAACTTGTCTTTTACAACCCATTAGGCCGTTATGTTCATTTTCGAACTATATGTCCTATGATGAACTACTGCTATGCCAATACCCAAAATGGATGCATGCTATCACACTCCCGCCCCACCTCTAGTACGAGAGTTTGACCTGGCGGGTCAGTATCGATGTCCCAGGCACGTCGATCGTCCCAAAAATATTTTATCTTTGATTAAGCACATACGAAAGGGAATTAAAAACAATCCCCATACTCAAACAAACATGGAAGTCAAGCAACATATATACAAGTCAAGCAAACAAAAGCAACATATATTCATACATATATACACATACCAAAAGTTATTATGATTACATGCATATCTTAGTCCTGGGCTACTTATCTTCATTACCACAAATCGACGATTAAAAAGCTGGGGTAGCCTAGCTCCTTTATCGAGCTTCTCCAAAAATTGCCCCCATCCTAGGCCCTTTTACTACGATTCTCTTATAGGATCCATCAGAAGGATGAGACCTCGGATGGGACCTAAAATGTCTCCAGAAAAAATGAGGCACCAAGCCTCCTACACATGGGGAACCAAGGTGTCTACCCCTTCTTGAACCCGTACAGTGGTAATATACTTTTGGTAAATGATGTCTTTTTCTAAGTCTACTATATTCGTCACAGTAGTAACCATATCAATCGGAAGACTAAGACAGATGGGCGGTAAGGTTGGTCACGCATCCCACACCTGAAATGGTGAAAACAACAAAAGTGAGTTGATGACTCAGTAAGTATAAATCGCTAATTCTCCTATAGGAGGATGTCTCCCCATCGATCCTCGGATACAAGATCACCATCCACTTGTCAATGAAAAATCAATAGTAAGGTTTGTGTCTTGCCTTGCTTATGCATATGAAGGGCTCTCAATCAGTTATGTGCTTTCAGGTATCAAAGAGAATGAGTTAGTGCATAAAAACAAGCCCTCCAAAGATCTGTGGCTTACGATCAATCCAGTCACTAAAAGGGATGCATGTATCACATAAAACTCATTCAAGCACTAAATGACCCAATGCAAACATATGCTCAAATTGATGTAATGACTCAACAATACATATCAAATGAACCCAGCTTTTGCAAGCCTCAATTCCAGTATTGGTGCAAGCATTAATTCAAGCATCACACATGCATCAATCATGGACTACATGTGGACTTCCTGTTTATTTCAATTAGTTTAGTTAGTCGAAATCCATCGACCCTTCCGGTATCAATCGGGCATCGGTCCCCCTCTTAGCAACCGGCATTGTCCCGATCTCATTATCAAGACGGCATCCAGGGCGACCCCTAAGCATTGGCCTCACCTAAGCCGGCATCGTCCACAATCTCAATATCGAGATTGCATCTGAGGCTTTACCCTAGGCAACAATCTAGCATACCCCAGCGTCGACGGTAAAAGTCCATTGTGTATCCATGCATTCAAGCATCAATCAATCAATCCATTTTGTTATCTTGAATCATTAGCCGAATGAAAGGCCCAAAAGCGTGCCATACAAAGTGAATCAATGACTTTTGTGCCCTATTAAACTAGACTCATACCGGATGCAGTTCGGGCTCGTGCTCTTGACTTGGAATCGTTCGCTTTGGCTTCGGCATGGACCCGATGCTTGTCCCAAGTAACAACACGCTTCAATGTTATCTCGAGATCAAGTGTGGGCCGTGCACCCACCTCTGCACATATCCAATTTGCCGAGACCTTTCCTCGTATCTGGGTGTGCTCGACACCCACGAGAGACCATGATTTACTTAATGTAAAGACAAGTAATTGAAAACACGCAAACAAGCACAACATATAAGCAAACACAAGCAAGCGATGACAAGATCCTAAATCGATACGTGTAGCACATCGCCCTATAGAAGAGTTAGGAAAGTCTACTTACAACTTTTGAACCTAGCTCCAAGATGCTCCTTTGGTGACCGAGTGGCTCCTAAGGTGGCTTGGTGAGAAAGGCGTGAAGGAGAGGAGAGAAAGGGAGAGGAAATGAGAGAATGGCTCACTATTAAAATGTGAGGATGCCTTCTCCTATTTATAGGCCTCTTCCTCTTAGATTTTATGCAAAACTCATGATTAAGCTTAAGATACGAGTTGGCCTATCTAGCCTCCTTAGTTAGCGCATATGCTTATTTGTGTTTAAGTTTGATTAGTCCGCCTATTTGCTTATCTTCCAAGGCTCACTCTAGGCTCATTATTGCCTATAGCGCCTAAGGGACACATAAGCCCCTTTAATGCCTAATGTATTCTTCTAATCAGTTGGTTCTAGCCTTGCTCATCAAGGTTATAATCTAGGCCATCATGCCCTAAGATTCACCTAAGATTCTAGAGGACACCTAAGGTAATGATTCATCAAAATCATTAATGAACTAATGTCCAAAGCCCTTAAATGAGTGCCTAGATATTTTGCCAAGCTACTTGAGAAGCAAGTCTCTCCCCCCAATTGACATGTGGCATATAATGGATAAGGATAGAATATGGTCAAAGGTTATGGAAGATTCTAGAACCCCCAATTATCTCTTGACACTTGTTAAATGATTCATCCCCGCATTAATTAATTAATGTCCAAAATCCATCCAAGGCATTCATAAGACTAACATAGGGTGTCGCCTAATTGGAGAAGTCATTTATATTTGTACATGATCAACGATTCTATGAGAATCGAGGTTCATGCCAAACTTTACTAAACTTTACTCAAATGAGTGTGATTAAGTTGATAGCCTTCTTAAACTTGTCAATGATGATTTTCAATTAGAATTGGTCCATTGGATGTCTTAAAATTAACCTCATGGTCGGTCTTGGTTATTTGCCCTAACCGGATCTCGATCAGGTGGATTGGGTCCATGGTCGAACATGCCATGTATTGGTCTATCTAAGGTTTATGTCATTAATTCCCATGATCAATCCTCATACCTTATTCTTAGGGCTTGGAATCGAGGATGTTACACATGCTGGCAGGTTCATCCACTTCCATTGACTTATGCATGGGTATTTACTCCCGAATGAAACTCATTTCAAGCTTGTTTGTAAAGTTATGATCTCTCTCGAAATCCCAATTCACCCTCATTTATACTAGAAATTGTTGGTAGTTTGTTCATAAAACAAATTAAGAAGTGCCTTATCCCACATCAAAAAGATATGAGGTGCACACGTGACGAGATTTAGCACTAACCAACAATCTTTATTTTTTTTTATTGAAAATTCGGATTTATTTCTATAAAAAAAAAATTAATCATAAAGTCTTATTGAAGCAATGCAACTATTCACAAAGAAGTTACGGTTATTTTTTTATTTATGATTTATGTAATTCTGAATTTTTTTATGTCTTTTCAATGTAACCTTTGGAAGACGTACTTGTTCACTTTGTAACATTTCCCGAAAAGTTGTCTCTATTCATTTTGCAACCTTTTGAAGAGTTGGCTCTGTTCAAAAGATAAATATAAGTACATTTATATTTTAGATCATTTCAAGTCTTCTTTCCAAAGTTACAGCCATCTTTTCCAATTGTTTCCGAGAGAAACTCTGGAAAAATACTAGAATTGCTATCTAGTATTCTCATTTGAGATTTGTTGTATCTTGGAGAAAATTTGCCGGTAATCATTAGCAACATTGTGAGGCAAATAAATCTTTAAAGAAAGTGATATAATGCCTCAAAGTCCGACTTGATTGCCCCGAAGATCCGACTTCATTGTTCTATCCAATTCAAAGCCATATTTTTCCAACAATTTTAAGAATTTATTTTTGCAACAATGGAGCGAGAGTCGATTAAAGTCATGAATTAAGATATGGTGAAACTAGACCACACGAGGAAGAGAGGTGAAGATGCTGGGCGAAGCCATTCACAATGTGGCGTGCGCTGACCAGGATGTGGGAATTAGTCGCTAAGGGCCAATGGATTATTTTCACTGTCTTCTCCATTCTCATTATCGCTGTTCTTTTAAAGATCTCAATATTACATTACTTGATGGCATCGATATTCACAATACAAAGCGGGAACACTGCAATGTTTCATCAAAATGTGTCTTGGTTATTCAGTGCATTAGTGCAGGATATCTCCTCCGATGAGGAAATGGTGGTCCATCGGGGAATGGGTTATTTGACATGCCTAAATTGGAGTGCAGCTGGTTCATCTACGACAACAATAGCGAGGATGACATAGACGACATAATCGAGTCCCTTGCCAACATCAATCACAACATCTCAAGGCACATGTGGCCGTAGATTAAGACGCAAGAAGCCAGGTTCGCCCATTAAGTGATGCAGGCACCAAACGCAAGCGAGTGGGTTGGGTTCATCAACGTGGACAAGTTCTTTCACTTGCCAATATGTCTATTCCCGGAATGCTTCCATAGACGCCAACGATCATCGCTCATCACCATCAGCCATACTTTCGAAAGAGCACAGAGCATTTTGCTCTGCTCTGCCTCATGGCTGAGAGCCTGAAGCGACTGGATCTCAATCGAAACCTTTCCGTTGGCCATGACTCCGATCGTCAACAGTAACTGAAGTTTTTGTCCTCAATCCAGTTGCCAATCTATTAACAATATCTATTTCCAGGGAATATGATAGATAAGACAAACAGACCGAGAGAGTAGGTTGTGATGGGAGAACGGTAACAATTCGAACAATATCAAATTAACGCAGCGGAATAAAATAATCTCCCCTCTTGTGTAAACCTAATAAGAATCGATATAGTAGAGTAAAATAAATACCAAGCACGCGAACACAAAACGTTTTTTTTTTTACGTGGAAAACCTCCTCGATGTGAGGAGATCGAAAACCACGGGATCGGAGTCCACCCGAAAATCTTCACTATCAGCAAAATTGGGTGAACAATGTTCTTCTCTAGCAAATACTAGAGGTACATAGTAGCAAAGACCTCAAGAACATAATTCTTGGCAATACACATGAATTTCACAAGAGATCAAGGACAAATCTGACCAAAAAACGCAGGTTTTGATCAATCCACGAAAAACCTGATGGAGGCAGCTTCAAACGAAAATCAAACCGTTCAGATTCGAGAAGATTGCGCCACGAACATGTTGACAAAATTTCAGCTCAATCGAACCACGAATCGACCTTCGATGCCAGCTTGATGTAAATAAGATATTGCCTCAACCCCCAGATTTTTTGCTTTCTCTTTTTCTCTTGTTACTATTTCCTTTTGTGGCTATCACTCTTTTATAGTGAGAAACCCTATTTCTCCATATAACTTATTATATGGGCTCAAGCCCTTTTTGGGCTTGCAACTCATTTGGCTTCCTCCATATAGGAGTGAACCCAGCTAACAAATCTCCCCCTCACGACAATGTGGAGGGATTCACCATCCCTACTATCGATTGGCAATGTTCAAGCTTCTCTCTTGGTAGAGTCTTCATCATCATATCAGAGCCATTATGATCCGTATTAATTTTCTCAAGTTTCAACAAATTTTCATCTAGAACATCCCTTATCCAATGATATCTAACATCAATATAATTCGATCTAGAATGAAAAGATGAATTCTTACCAAGATGAATTGCGCTTTGATTATCACAAAATAGCACATACCTCTTTTGCTTGAACCCAAGTTCTTCTAAGAACTTCTTCATCCATAGCATCTCTTTACTAGCTTCAGTTGCTGCAATAAATTCAGCTTCGGTTGTAGAAAGTGCAACACACTTCTGCAATCTTGACTTCCATGACACAACTCCACTCGCAAAAGAAATCAAATAACCATAATTTAGATTTACGAGTATCAATATCTCCTGCCAAGTCGGAATCTGTGTATCCAACTAACTCAAGTTTTCCGGTCCCAAAACTGAGTTTCAAATTTGAAGTTCCCCGAAGATACCTCATAATCCACTTCACTGCATTCCAGTGCTCTCTGCCTGGATTTGACAGATAGTGACTAACAACACCAACCGCATGCGCCAAGTCTGGGCATGTACATACCATCGCATACATTAAGCTTCCTACAGCTGAGGCATACGGAACACTTTCCATGTCTTTCTTCTCTTTATCAGTCATAGGACTTTGCTTTATATTTAATTTAAAGTGGGCAGCAAGAGGAGTACTAACCACTTTAGCCTTATCTATTTAAATGAAAAATCTTTTCGATGTACTTCTCTTGCGACAAGAACAACTTCTTAATATCTCTGTCTCGAGTAATTCTAATGCCAAAAATTTACTTTGTTGCACCCAAGTTTTTCATGGCAAAAGACTTGCTCAACTCGTTTCTTCAATAACTCAATTCTTGAAGCATTCTTGCCAACAATCAGCATATCATCAACATAAAGCAAGAGAATAATAAAGTCATCATCAGAAAATTTTTGGACAAACACACAATTATCCGAGAAAGTCTTCTTATAGCCATGTTCTGTCATAATTGACGCAAATTTTTTGTACCACTGCCTCGATGCTTATTTTAGGTCATAGAGACTTTTCTTCAATTTGCACACATAATCCTCTTTCCCTTTCGCTTTAAAACCCTCAGGTTGTTCCATGTATATATCTTCCTCCAAATCACCATGTAGGAAGGCTGTTTTAACATCCATTTGCTCAATTTCCAAATCTAGGCTAGCTGCCAAGCCTAGTACCACACGGATAGAAGACATTTTCACTATCGGAGAAAATAGATCATCAAAATCAATACCCTTTCTCTGACCGAATCCTTTAACAACCAATCTAGCTTTGTACCGTGGTTGTGAAGTATGTTCATCTTGTTTCAACCTATATACCCATTTGTTCTTCAAAGCTCTTTTACCTTTAGGTAACTTCACCAATTCAAAAGTATGATTATCATAAAGTGACGCATCTCATCTCGCATAGCATCAAACCAATTGCTTTTGTTCTCATCTTCTATTGCTTCGCATAGCACTCGTTCACCCGCACATCACAATAATACATACTCATCTTCGAATACCTGGTGGAAGGTCGTCGATCTCTAACGGATCTCTGGACTTGAACATCCAGTGGAACATCTAATTGAGCCTCTGGTTCAAGAATAGTATTATCTGTTTCAACATGTTCAGGAGCATGTGCATTATTTGGAACATTGACTTCCCGCTGCTCTTCATCAACCTGTGTAGGAATATTTGTAAGAGCAACTGGATCCAAATCAACCAAATTATCACTAACCTGTGGTGTTGAAATCATCTCTGCTTTCTCAATATCCTCTATTGTTTGATCTTCCATAAACACAATGTCTCTGCTTCTTATTATTTTCTTTTCAACTGGATCATAAAATTTGTAGCCAAGCATATCTTGTCCATAACCAATAAATATGCACTGTCGTATTTTCACATCAAGTTTAGACCTCTCATCTTTGGGAATATGCACAAATGCTTTGCACCTAAAGACACACAAATAATCATAAGAAACATCTTTGCTTGTCCAAACTCTATTAGGAACATCAAACTCTAAAGGAATGCATGGAGTAAGATTTAATACGTGCACAACTGTACTTAAAGTCTCACCCCAAAAGGATCCAGGTAGCTTTGACTCGTGAAAGTAAGCATCTTACCCTTTCAACCAATGTTCTGTTCATTCTCTCGCCTAAGCCATTTAACGAGGCATCTTGGGAGGTGTCTTTTGATGTCGAATACCTTGTTGTCTGGAATATTCATCAAAAGGTCCAATATACTCTCCCCGTTATCGGATTCCGATACACTTCAATTTCTTTCTAGTCTGTCTCTCAACTAAAGCCTGAAATTGCTTAAAAGCATCTAATACTTGATCTTTAGTTTTCAAGGTATGGATCCAAATTTTTCTTGAAAAATCATCTATGAAGGTAACAAAATAAAGAGAGCCACCAAGTGATTTTGTTTTCATCGGACCGCAAACATCAGAATGCACTAAATCCAATAGACCTGACTTTCTTGAAGGAGAGGAGCTTTTAAATGCAACTATATTCTGTTTTCTTGCTAAACAGTGAGCACACTTCTTTAGCGCCGAACTTTTTAATCTTGAAAGGAGTTTCTTCTTGGCCAATATTGACAAACCCTTCTCACTGATATGACTAAGCCTCTTATCTCATAACTCAGTTGCATCTTCGCTGTGTACTGCATTAATTTTGTCTGTGGACAACTTTGCCTGCATAATGTACAACGAAGAATATTTTTCACCTCTAGCCACAATAAGAGAACCTTTGGTGAGCTTCCATTGACCATTACTCAAGGTGCTGCAATACCCCTCATCATCCAACTTGCCTGTAGAAATCAAATTCAAGCGGATATCGGGTATATGTTTAACATTATTCAATACTAACCTTGTGCCATTGCTGGTTTCTAGGCACACATCACCGATGCCTACAGCTTGAGCTAGCCCATTGTTTCCCATCTTCACAGATCCAAAGTCACCTTACCTGTATGATGTAAAGAAATCTCTACGAGATGTAGCATGAACAGATGCACCACTATCAATTACCCAACTGGTCTCATGAGATACAAAATTCACCACATCACCATAAAAAATAATGAAAAAGTCTTCTTTAACTGCAGCGACACAATTGTCATCACTGTCATTATCACTTTCCTTCTCTTTACCTTTCTCCTTTTGTTTCTCCCTTTTTAACTGGCGACAAAACCTCTGAATATGTCCCTTTCGATGACAATGATGGCACTCAACATTAGCAAATTTATTACACTTACCTCTGCTTTTGTCTCGATTTTTATCTCTATTTCTCGGACCTCGAGACTCACTTCTTCCCCTTTTCTCAACAACCAAGGCATCAGAATGTGAAGCGAACGATCCTTGGGTCTTCCTTCTCATCTCTTCATTCAAAATACTACTCTTGGCCACATCCATGGTAATCGTACCATCCGGGGCAGAATTAGACAAAGATGTTCGTACCGTCTCCCATGAGTCCAGCAAAGTACCAGGCAACCATAGTGCTTGTATCTCATCATCAAACTTGATTCCCATCGCAGCCAACTGATTTATAATTCCTTGAAAAGAATTTAAATGATCAATCAAACGAATACCATCTTGATATCTCAGAGCCATCATCTATTATTCCCAGTCTTTCGAACATATAACTGTTCGAGCTTATCCCATAAACTGCGTGCATGTGTTTCCTCAATAATATGGTTCAAAACATTATCATCCACCCATTGCCTGATATAACCACACACTTGACGATGAAATATAGACCATTCGGAAATAGCTTTATTCTCTCGGTTTCTCCTCGAAATACGGGTAAATAAAAATCTTTCACATATAAAAGATCTTCTATCTTCCCTTTCCAAATATGATAATTCGAACCATTCAGTGTAACCATTCTACTTGTATTCATTTCTATTGTTTAACACAAGGCAGAAAAATCAAGCAATAACCTGATGCTCTGATACCACTCTGATGGGAGAACGGTAACAATTTGAACAATATCAAATTAACGCATCGGAATAAAATAATCTCCTCTCTTGTGTAAACCTAATAGGAATCGATATAGTAGAGTAAAATAAATACCAAGCACGCAAACACAAGACGTTTTTTTTACGTGGAAAACCTCCTCGATGTGAGGAGATCAGAAACCACGGGACCGGAGTCCACCCGAAAATCTTCACTATCAGCAAAATTGGGTAAATAATGTTCTTCTCTAGCAAATACTAGAGGTACATACTAGCAAAGACCTCAAGAACTTAATTGTTGGCAATACACATGAATTTTACAAGAGATCAAGGATAAATCTGACCAAAAAACGCAGGTTTTGATCAATCCACGAAAAACTTGATGGAGGCAGCTTCAAATGAAAATCAAACCGTTCAGATTCGAGAAGATTGCGCCACGAACATACTGAGAAAATTTCAGCTCAATCGGACCACGAATCGACCTCCGATGCCAGCTTGATGTAAATAAGATATTGCCTCAACCCCCAGATTTTTTGCTTTCTCTTTTTCTCTTGTTACTATTTCCTTTTGCGGCTATCACTCTTTTATAGTGAGAAACCCTATTTCTCCATATAACTTATTATATAGGTTTAAGCCCTTTTTGGGACTCATCGGCTTCCTCCACATAGAGTGAACCCAAATAATAGGTTGTACGGGTTTTCTAATTTTGATGTATGTATTTCATTGAGCATGAAAATTTGATAATGCATATTTTTGATTGGATGCCCCCCCCAAACATTCTTGAAATGGGGGTATATCTGAAGGGGACTTTGAAACTAATATGACCAGAATCATTGAGATTAATAAATATCTAACTTTTATTTTGAAAATGAAAGATTTGGGTGAAGTAGATACTCTCTTAGATATTAAAAATTAGAAAAATAGTTTGGTTATTTTTTTAGCCAAAGTGATGACATGAAAAAGATGTTAATTATATTTAAACATCTTGGCTTCAAAGAAATGAGTACTTCATTTGATTATACTATTAAATTAAATTATAATACTAGCAGAACAGTAGCACAACTTGAATATGCGAGTGCTATAGGGTCTTTAATATATTTAATACATTGTACTAGACCTGATATTGCTTATTTTGTGTGTAAGTTGAGTAGGTATACTAGTAATCTAAGCATAGAACATTGGAGATCCATTACCATAATTTTTTATTATCTTAAGAAAACTAAAAATTTAGGATTGTTCTATGATAATTATCCGGCTGTAGTAGAATGATACACCTATACTAGTTAGATTACAAGTGTGGATGATAAACAATTTGCTACTGGATGGATTTTCACATTTGATAGTTGTGTGATTTCCTAGTTGAGCAATAAATAAGTAAATAAATAAATATACACATATATAAGTCAACGATGGAATCCAAATTCATTGCTTTAGCCGCAACTAGGAAAGAGGTTGAATAAATTAGGAATTTGTTGTTGGATATTAAGTTATGGCCTAGTCCTCTACCTCCTATTTCTATCCATTGTGATAGTCGGGCTACTTTGGTAAAAGCTTATAGTAGCACTTATAATGATAAGTCTAGACAACTAGTCTAAGACTTGAGTACGTGAGACAGTAATTAAATATGGCACCATAACAATTGTCTACGTGAGGTTTAGCAACATTCTAGCCAATCCCTTGACAAAGGCTTTATCAAGAAACATGGTAAAAATGATCTCACAATAAATGGGGCCAAAACCCTTTAATAAAAATCACCAGTAATGGCAACCCAATATTTTCCTAGAATATCACTACTTATAAGGTTTAATGGATGAGAACAAGTTACTAAATGTGATTGTTTGATACTAATGTAACCTGATATGATAAGTTAATATAATCTATTACGTTTTGTAGGTTAAATGTATAGTACAAATTTG
Source organism: Eucalyptus curtisii (assembly GCA_017140595.1). Taxonomy (NCBI): domain Eukaryota; kingdom Viridiplantae; phylum Streptophyta; class Magnoliopsida; order Myrtales; family Myrtaceae; genus Eucalyptus; species Eucalyptus curtisii. Next base: position 6,141,745 of record CM029496.1, read on the forward strand.
TAATGTGATAATGGTAATAGAAACACATAGTAGATACTTCACCTATATGAGCTTAGAAGTAATGCCGCTTCTTACGAAAGTTAGGGTTACTTTCTAAAGAGCTCATAAAACAGGATCAAACACAAGGCCATAGTAGTGTGGAATAATATAGAACTTCCCGCTAAAATAAGAGGTTAGCATGTGTGCAGTATGTTCAATTCTATTATTTAAAAATACAAGTTTAGAGCCTAGCTACTTGTCACTTTAATAGAGTTTTGAGATATTTGCACTAAGTAAAGGTTTAACTCTAAAGAAACCTTTATGTATGTATATTAATCTTATGGAAATTTTGGCTATATATTTCTAATGTTTTATTTCTACTTTTTGTTTTACAAACAAAGTGGGGAATTGTTGGTAGTTTGTTCATAAAACAAATTAAAAGGTGTCTTGTCCCATATCAAAAAGATGTGAAGTGCGCTAGATTTGACACCAACCAACGATCCTTATTTTTTATTAAAAATTCGAATTTATTTCTATAAAAAAAATTAACCATAAAGTCTTATTGAAACAGCGCAACTATTCACAAAGAAGTTACGGTTATTTTTATTTATTATTAATGTAATTTCGAATTTTATATGTCTTTTCAACATAACCTTTGAAAAATGTACTTGTTAACTGTGTAACCTTTCCTAAAAGGCTCTTTGTTCATTTTGCAACCTTTTGAAGAGTTGGCTCTATTCAAAAGACAAATATAAGTACATTTGTTTTTTAGATCATTTTTTAGTCTTCTTTCCAAAACTACAGTTGTCTTTTCTAATTGTTTCCTAAACAGACCTTAAAAATTACTAGAATTGCAATCTAGTATTCTAATTTGAGACGTTGTAATATATTGGAGAAAATTTGCCGGTGACCATTAGTAATATTGTGCGGCAAATAAATTCTTAAAGAAAGTGATATTACGCCTCAAAGTCCGACTTGATTGCTCTAAAAATCCAACTTCATTATTCTACCAAATTCGAAGTCATATTTTTCCAATAGAAACTATTTGCTAGGACAGAACAAGAAAGTTACACGAGCTGATAGCTAAAACATGCCATTCTTATTCAGTTGAACGAGTCTAAGAACATGAGAATATGCCACTTGAAGTCCGTTTGTGAATTGCCTAGTTAATTACGATAAGGATTCAAGTCTGCCGTCTGCGGTAGAGCGAGATGTGGGAATCTCTTCTTATGGGTATTGCTAATTTACCTCTCCATTGGTTCCTGCATATATCACCCAAACTGTCGGCTAATTGGAAATCCTTTTTACCACAACAGCGTCACCAGAACGATTCTCGATAATATTGTGTACTTTCCCTGATCCGCAAATTCTGATCACATCATGCTCCTTCAATCCCGACAAAACATTCGATTCTGAAAAATTCGAACTTTGGAATAGAGTCTGTTTTGGAGTTAAATTAAACTCGTCTCTCTTCTTTCGAAAAGCTCTGATTGTGAATATCGCTGCCATCAAAACAAATATTGCCACAGCAATGGCCAAGAGCACAATCAAGGCGAGATTGGTCGGCGAGCTTTTGCTCCATCTATGGGATTGGGAATTGCAGACATTGAGCCTCATGAATGAATTGGATGCACAGAGGCCGGGGTTGTTCAGGAAACTGGTGTTGTACACAGCGTTCTCTAACTCATTTGGGATTCGTCCACTGAGGCGATTGGAGGATAAATTGAGAAGGTTCAAATTCAGCTGGCCGATTTCAGGAGGAATCAGGCCAGACAGTTGGTTTTCAGACAGGTCCAACTGCGTGAGTACCGGTAGAAGACATATTTTGCTAGGAATCGGTCCTGACAATTGGTTGTGACTAAGATTCAGAGTGTTCAAGGAGTTCCACGAAACAATAGCTGCGGGAAGATTCCCAGAGAGCTCGTTCTGACCTAGCAAAAGCGCTGCCAGAGAAGGAAGCTTGGTTAATTCAGTCGGAATGGTGCCACTGAGGAGGTTATTACTGGCATCAAACACTACCAAGTTCCTCCATGAAGACACCGTGCTCGGAATCTCGCCGAAGAATTTGTTGTTGCTCATCTCAATCCGAGTGAGGTTTGGGGAAAGCTCCTCGGGAAGCTCTCCAGTTAATCCATTACCACTCAAGATCAAAGCCGTCAAGTTCTGCGACATCCAGAGTCCTCCAGGCACATTGCCGGTGAATCCATTGTTGTTCAACATTGCTACAGACAAAGTACTGCAATTTCCAAGTGACTCTGGCAACTCCCCGCCGATATTGTTGTCCATAACAGCCAACCCGAACAGCGTGCCGCCATGGCACAGTTGTTCAGGCAATACGCCAGTCAAGCTGTTGAAGGCTACTTCGAATCTTCTTAGTGGGGAAAACTTGCCGAAGTCCGGGGGGATCATGCCCGATAGATTGTTGTTGGACAGCCTGACATCAGACAAAGCGGGAAGACGCCCAATACCTTCCGGGATTCCACCAGATAATTGATTGAACTGCAAACTCAAGCTGGATAGATTCTTGAAATTCCCAAAATCTTCAGGTATGTTCCCCGTCAAGTTATTAAAAGACAGATCAATCATGCTCAGGTTCGCAGCACTCACTGATCGAGGGATGGACCCGGACACGTTGGTCATGTACACGTACAACTCGCTCAAGTTCCTCAGAGTGAAAATGCTGCGCGGGATCTCTCCCGTCAGTAGATTCATCCCCAAATCCAAGTGCTCAAGAGCCTCCATATTCCCAATAGTCTCTGGGATTCCACCAATCAGGTTTGTTTGTGCCATCGAGAAGAACCGTAGCTTCTTCAGGGCAGTGAAGTTCTGCAGTAGCTGCGATGGCACAAACTTGTCGTTGTACTCGAGCCTCAGTTCTTCGAGATCAGACAGACCAAAAATCTCTTCAGGGTAGGTGCCATTGTACTCGGACTGGTAAAGGTGAAGGATCCTCAGCCTCCGCAGCCTCGCAATCGATGCTGGGACATTGAAGGAGAAGCTGTTGGCGGCAAGAATCAGGACCTGAAGATCGGTCATGCAGTCGATGTCGGATGGGATAGGACCATCGAAGTAATTCTGGGACAGGTCGAGGTACACGAGCTTGGAACAGTTGTAGAGAACAGTGGGAAACCCTCCAGGAATATTGTTGTAGGAGATGTCGAGCTTGGTCAGATTCTTGAGGTCACAGATGAATGGAGGGATCGAATAATTTATGTTCAGGTTGACAAGATTGAGCTCGGTGATCGAGCCTTCTTGGCATGTGATCTCAGGCCATGTGCAGTGGGAGGATGAATTGGAGGCGACCCAGTGGTCGAGGGAAGATGGGTCTTGCCAGGATTGCCTCAGCTTCAACAGGACTTGCTGTTCTTGATCTTGGATTTGAGACTCTGCAGCATTGGAGAGTAAGCACAGGAAGACGAGACAGCGGATGTACGAGAGGAAGAAGATGTGAATATGAGGAGGTGATGGGGTCGGTCTCGGCATAATTGGAGGTCGTTCAGAGTCTTTTCTGGTTAGGGAGATTCTCCAGTGTTGGAGCTAGAGATGTATCAGCTCAACATGAAGCAAGACGTGTTGGTTTGCTCTTGCTTATTGCTCGGCAGAAGCCCTAAGATATTTAACGTCGTTTCAAAGCGCCAAAATTTGGTGGGTCCTATTTACCAAAAAAAAAAAAAAAATGGTGAGGCCTTAATGTAATATTTGGCCTTGTTCACGCTTGTAAAAATGCTTAATACTACGAAAAATCAAACGGGTACATTAATAATAAATTTATCATAAATCAATTTTTTTTACTACCAAAAACCTCAAACTGGTACAAACGTGACATATTTACCTTCTGTTAACTTCCATCAAATATTGTTGTTAAATTGCTAATTTAGATGTGACGTTGGGTCCACGTAGATCAATTAACAAGTTAATACAATGAAAAATCCTAAACCGGTACATCGATAACAAATTTACCCATATTTATACACCTTTGACAAATTCATATCAGATTAACTTTTAGGTCACTAAAAATCCCAATTTAGTACACATGACACAATTATCCTCTGTTAACTTTCCTTAAATATTGTCATTAAATTGCCAATTTAGATGCCACCTTGAGTCCATGTGGATCAATTAACGAGTTAATACCACAAAAAATCTTAAACCGATATGCCTTTAATAAATTAATCCCAAGCTAATATTTGGTCACCAAAAACCCCAATTTAGTACATGCATAACAAATTTATCCTCCGTTAGCTTCCATCAAATTTTATCATTAAATTTAGCGAGACTTGTAGATTGTCTTCTTCTTCATCGTCGTCTAAAGCGAGCACTCTTTAGTGACACTTTTAGTAACTCTAACATTACGTTGCTTGTGGTATTGTCAGTTTCTTTTGTTAGACGTCCCTCCTTCGATGGTTGGTTGCTTTAGATGCTTCCTTGGCCCACCTTTGAATTGTTGCATGAAACCGTCTGAAATTTATGTAGTCAAGGGTATCTATTAAGTCCGTTTGTCCTGAGTGATCGCGTAACAATTTTTTATTCATTTCTGTTGTGACTATTTTTTGCACTCAAGCAGGAAAAAAGAAAGAACAAGCCTTTGTTCTTTAGTCTTCATGAAAAAGAAGTCTTCGCTGTTGACATTAGCGCATGACGCTCGGCGTTGTTGCAACCCACTAACGTTTCGTACGTTCCATATATCGGCAAGACAGCAACCCGAATGAATGTGATTGATTCCTGTTGGTCGTGGTGCTTGTGTAATGTCCGAGTCAAGTGGCCAAGCTTTGAATTTTCGCTATGCCCTTCCATTCTCCAATGGAACGGCTTTTGATTTGTTTCCAGATGTTTACCGTCTGGATGATGAGCAAGTTGGTCTTTTGGTGGCGCACGTGCATGCGCAAACTTTCCACAGAGTTGACCCGACAACGACAGGTCGAGCCTTCTAGATGGGTAAGAAAGACAAAACTTGGCTTACATGGAGCCCCCACATGATTGAACTAAAACCCAATCCTCATTGCGAGTTCCAGCACATCCCGAGTTGAGTAATCGATGGTCCTAATGAGCCCGATGCATGGAAGGATTCAATTTCGGACCATATCAGACGCCTGACTTCTATGTTTTTGCAAACTTACTTGTTCAATAGTAGAAGTAATTGGTGCAAAGTTGCCGGCGCTACTAGGAATCTGCCAGTGCATATTACACAAGTTACTATCATCAAGATACTTAGACATGCTTAGCTAAATATGTGAATGTATTACCCATGTCAACATTACATGCTTAAATTCATTTCAAGACGCTCTCATACGACAGATAATGAGTGTCCAGTGGATATTTAAGCGGAAAAACCCGGCAAAGGACAAAGAAAGTATCACCCACTTGTACGCAATACCAATAAATTCGCTCGTCATCCAAGCATGCTTAATGAAGCCTCAACAATCATGCTCTCGTACTAGTCAAGATAGTCGGAACCTACTGTCCAATCGCAGTAAAGAAGAAAACAGGAGAATTAGGCCACCCAATTCAAACACGGCAGCCACAATCTCATTGCTAAAGCTGGGTCGATCACGGAGACGCAGAGAGTGAGACAGAGAGAGAGAGGACATCATACTAAAAGAATTCCCTAAAGTATGGGTGAGCATGGTCCCAAGGTAGAATCGGAAATCTAATAACCAGTCCAGTACTAGGTTCTAGAATATGTAGGATAGGCAGCATCTTTTGCTTAAAAATATGAGCAGCTCAGATCTCTCTCTCTCTCTCTCTCTCTCTCTCTCTCTCACACAAATCTGTGAGGGGACTTGGACAAGCCCAAAAGAAAGGCAAGACAACAATTTAAAAGAATTTACTAAAGTAGGAGTGAGCATGATTTCAAGGTAGAATTGGAAATCTAAGAACCAGTCCAGTACCAGATTCTAGAATATATAGGATGGGTTTCAAGTTCTAAAAATTGGGGAATCTATTCTGACAGGTAGGTTGTTCTTAGAACCTAGAATAAGTCTTTTCTATTTTTCTTGTTCTATGTCTTCGCGCAATACTGCGACATTCCATTGTGTCCAATGATGAGTATGTAAACCGAAACCACTAGTCTTAGCTTCCATTCATAACTAAAACTATCACTTTGTTAATATTTCATAATCTTCATATGTCTAAATATGAGTTATGAGTAGTGGATTGTAGCAAATGTGGTCATTAAAAGTAATGATTCATTAGAATAATTCAACTAAGGGTACATGTGAAACCTAAATAAATCTTGGACCATGTGACCGGGTAGGTTCTAAGTTCCTCGGTATGTATGATAAGTTCCATGATAAGTTCCAACTTCCAAAAATTAGAAAACTTGTTATGAATGGTAGGTTTCAAGTTCAAAGTTGAATCTGGATGGAACCTGAAACCACTCACCGCTACCCTAAAATACATTTTTGAATGCACAAAAAAAAAAAAAAAAAAAAAAGGCAACAACAAGAGTGGGGTAGACAAGATTACGATATTCGGAACATTAGAGAGTGAGAATTATTTCAGTCTTACAATCTTTTCACAATCATACTTGTAGATCATCAAGACTGTTCCCAATAATAGGTCTCATTAGATGCTCATATATCAGGGTTTTGATTTTACTTGCAGTTAGTTGCAAGCATATATGATTTCTTGCCACACAATCATGTTCACAATTGTGAGATCAGATTAGCATCTGCTTATCCTTTATCAGATTACATGTTATCCTTGAGAACCATTGAGACAAACTTGTACAGGCTTTTGTGGACAGAGACAACACAAGGAAGCCATTGAAGAAAGGAACTAAGCTAATTCAACCATGATCACCTGATGTTGCTGCTCTCATGGTTTTGCTACTGTATTGGAGAGAAATTGTGTTGAAGATGATTATAGATACCATTGATGGTACAAAAGTTGGCAGCTAGAAGGTAGGTAGTATCATCAAAGACATAAAACTCTAGCACACAAAGGTATCCATGATTAGATCCAATCGGGTTAGAAGGACTTGCTGATTTATTGGCCCAATACGAAGCCGCAAATTAAGTGATAAATTGGAGATATCAGTCTTGATAATTATGGTTACTTTGATGCTGTAAGTTGATTTTAATCAATGAATGAACTAACACTTCTCCAGGAATAAGAAGAAATATATACCTTGGGTGCGTTGCAAGAATGGAAAAGTTTCTCACAGAAAATGCTTTCATCTCAAATTCTGAAAGTGAATACCACAATCTATTTCCGTACCTAGCCAAACAAATCATTAACAACTTCGTTTCCTAGACAGTAAACAAAACCGCAACAAAAAGTGAAAAACCAAGAGTTCATCAGCAGGCCCGTAAAAGTAATGCCGTTTCCCTCTCCGTGTATTGCTATACAACTCATAAATTGTTATGAATCCAGGAAGTTACCATGGGGACCATTAAATTGCAATAAAGAAGTTGAGGAAAATGTTTATGCGACAAACCATTTGACAAATACTCCACTTTGTCTCACGAATCCTGATTAACATATTAATCCCAACCTTTTCCTTAACATTCTATCATACCTTCGACAAATAGAAGCACATAATTCTCCATTCAATAGCCAACCATAGTGATCCAAATGGACAAAGTCTTTTGTTGATTGAATTAAGGGATAGTGCTAGTAGTCGTTGCGACCCACTAATGTTTGGTACGTTCAATAGATCGGCAAGACAGCGACCCGAGCGATTCTGATTGATTCCTGTCGGTCGCGGTGCTTTTATGTAGTGTCCGAGTCAAATGCCAAAACTTTGAATCTTGGCCATGCCCTCCAATTCTCCGATGGGACAGCTTTTGATTTGTTTTCTGATGTTCGCCTTCTGGATGATGAGCAAAATGGTCTTTTGGTGGCGCAAGTACATGCGCAAACTTTCCATAGCGTTGATCCGACCGCAGCAGACCAAGCCTTCTAGGCTGCGCATGACAACGTTTTTTGGCTGGGGAAAAGTTTTTTTTTCAGAAATAGTTCTTTTCTATTTCTATTCCAGGGGACAATTTCTGAGTAAAATAAAGTGTTTGGTAAATACACAAAATTTCTACTCTTAGAATATAAAAACAATAGAAATGAGTTTGGTATGAAACGGTTTATTTTTTGTATTTATTCGCTTTTTTATTCTTGCTCATGGATCACCAACCGCCGACCGCTGCCACCGTCGCCGCCGCTGCCGCACGATCGACCGCCGGCCGACGCCGATCATCACCGCCGACCATCGCCGCGCCACCGTTGCACGACGATCGCGACCGTCACCGCTAACCGCCACCGCACAGCCCCCATCGGCCGCCACCTCTCGCAGCCACCCATTCCGCTCGGGCCGCCGCGGGAGGTGGCGACCGATGGGCTATGTGGCGGCGGTCGGCGGTGATGGGGCCGGCCGCGGCAATGGGGGGGCAATGGGTGGCGAGCGGCGGCGGCAATAGGCAACCGGCAGCAGGGCGGCGTCGACGGCCAACGGCCGACGCGATGGTGGCTCGGCGGTTGGAGGTGGCCGCGGCAAGAAAGAGGAACAAAAGAAAAATAAAAAATAAATATTGGCTTATTTTTATAAATTGTTCCTAGGAACAAGAAGCAACTTTTTTTTGTTTCTCATTTCTGCTCAAAATCTATTCCCGGGCTAACTTTCTATTCCGGGGAACAGAAAAACAACTTAGCGTTACCAAACGGATTTCTGTTCTTTTTTTGTTTCGGGAAACAAAAAGATAGAAATCCGAAGGACCAGAAACGTTCCCATGCGCTACCCTAGATGCATAAGGAAGATAAATCTTGGTTTACATCGAGCCCCCACATGATTAAACTAAACCAATCCTCATTGCAAGTTCCAGCACATTCTGAGGTCTGTGATTGATGGTCCTAATGAGCCCAGCGCATGGAAGGAATCCATCTCGGACAACATCAGGCGCTTGGCTTCTATGCTTTTGGAAACTTACTAATTCAATAGTAGGAGTTATCGGCACAAAGTTGCCGGCACTACTAGGAATCTACCAGCGTGTATTACACAAGTTACTATCATCAACAGGCTTTAGACATGCTTAGTTAAACATATAAATGTGTCACGACTTGCTTAAATTTTCGAGAGGTTAATATATGATAGATAGTGAGCCTCTAATGTATATGTTAGAGATTTTTAGTATAATTCTGATAGTTTTCTATATCTCTAATGATTACGTAAATATCTCTACTTAATTGTACGTATCTTCATTAATATATTATCTTATTTATTTATTACATGAAGTCCATCAATAGGCTGATGTAATCTTCATTATAACATATCGAAATATATATAATTACTTTCTTTTGCATATTTTTCTTATTTTCTAAATTTGATATCAAAGCTAGTCATCCTAAAGTGCACTGATGTGCTCACACTTGGTGCACACCCAAGTACCCATCCAGAGTTAATTTTGCATCTTCTTTTTATTTTTCAAATAAGTCTTAATATCCGCCAATCAACATTGATTTAACATTTTTCATCTGATCCGATAGCCAACAAACTTTTGTCGCATAGTCTCTAGAGCCCTCTCATATGAGGAAATGCTTAGTCAAATCCATTTCATCATAGTTGTGTTTCGGTGCCGATCACAACAATCGCATCACCTAGTATTGTAAGCCGCATCAATAAAAAAACTATTTTCCCAAACCAGTCGCATAGGTCACTTGACACTATAATGCCAGCCATAAAGGCCGTTCGCTTAATTACTATTTTACAAGCCAACCGCATCAGCCGTTTTTTGTTTTCCCTCCAATTGTCAACGTTTTGCTTGTGGTTTCAAGAGGCAAGACCACCATTAGGCTTGTCGGTCTCAGACTAGCTAAATATGAAAATTTCGCCATGAACAATTGTTGGACGCCGCCTCATCCGCTGAGTCTCAACTGTTGGACACTATTCAAATTTCTATTCAAACTCAAGTTGGCATATTCAATGCGCCTTAACTTTGAGGGGATGATAGAGATATTTGGACAATTTTGATGATTTTATGTATCTCAAGATTATGCAAATATCTCTATTTCATTGTGCATATCTTGATTAATATATTATCCTATTTAGTCATTTCATGAAACCCATTATATAGGGTAATATAATCTTTGTTACGACATATTGAATATATATATATATATAATTTACGGCGAAAGAACCTTTCAAGTGCCATAATTTGGCAAAAAGGGACACTTAAGTGCCATAACTTACGAAAGGTACACTTAAGTGCCACATTTTAAGAAAAGTAGGACACCTGAGTGCCATCTCCGGCGAAGTTGGTCGGAAATCATATGTGGCATTAAAATATTAATATTTCTCGCCGATGTGTATCGCCGAAGAGCCGAGTCAGCTCGAATTCACCCCAAACAATGTCGTTTCGGGTGTTGGCCAAAATAGAACTCTTAAATCGGCTAAAACAACGTCGTTTTGGCATAATTTGAATTTTAATATAAAATAAAAATTATTTAAATTAAATTTAAAAATAAATTTATTTAAAAAAATTTTAAAAATAAATTTCAAAAATTTCAAAACTTTAAAAAATTTACAAAATTTACAAAATTTACAAAAAAATTAAAATATTCACAACAAAAATAAAAAAATTAACAAAAAATTTACAAAATTTACAAAAAATTTCAGCCCTCAACCCCCTCCGTTTTTTTGTAAATTTTTTAATTTTTCTAAATTACTAATTTTTTAAATTTTTTAAAATTTTAAAATTTTATTTTTAAATGTTTTCAATAAATTTAGTTTTAAATTAAATTTAATTAATTTTTATATTAAATATGTTACCACGTCGCACCAAAACGACGTCATTTGAAGTGTTGGCCAGAATAGAGCCCTTAAATCGGCCAAAAAGACAATGTTTTGGCATAATTTGAATTTTAATATAATATAAAAATTAATTAAATTAAATTTAAAAAAATAATATAATTTATATTTATTAAAAATAAAAATGGAGGAGGAGGAGGAAGGCGGCCGGCGGGCCGAGGGCGAGCCCTCGCTGCCGCCGCCTCCCCGCCGTCGCCGGAAGGTGGGGAGGGTCGGCCGGGGCCACCTCCCTTTTTTAAAATTTTTTTATATTTTTTATATTTTTTAAAATTTTTAAATTTTTTTAATTTTTTAATTTTTTTAAAACTTTTTTATTTTTTTAATTGTTTTAAATAAATTTAGTTTTAAATTAAATTAAATTAAATTAAATTTTATATTAAATTTTTTACCACGTTAGCACCAAAACGATGCCGTTTTGCACTCACTTCGCCGGAAAATTGACATGTCAGCATTTTAGCCGGATTTTGGCCGGATTGGCACTCAAGTGATCCATTTTGCTCCGATTTTGGCACTTAAGTGTACCTTTCATAAGTTATGGCACTTAAGTGTCCATTTCTGTCAAGTTATGGCACTCCAGGGATCCGCGTGTCTATAATTTACTTTCTTTCATCTATCTTTCTTATAGGTATGGTTTAATATTTAATGACTATAATACTCCCCCTCACCCTTAATCTATTCTTTTGCATAGTATTGAGTGTAAAAATTTAATTGAGAAGGCAAATTGGATCCGAAAAGATTTGAAGTCGGGATCTTGTGCTCTAATACCAAGTGAATCCAAGCAGAAAAACCCAGCAAAGATCAAAGAAAGTACCACTCGCTTGTGCGCAATACCAGTTTAATGCGCTCGTCATCCAAGCGTGCGTAATGAAGCCTCAACAATCACGCTCTTGTTCTAGTCAAGATAGTCGGAATCTACTGTCCAATCGCAATAAAGTCGCAAAGAACAGGAGAATTGGACTACCCCATTCAAACATGGCAGCCACAAGTTCATTGCTAAAGCTGGGTTGATCATTTTTTTCTTTTTCTTTTTTTTTGGGGGGGGGGGGGGTGTAAGAAGGGAGAGAGAGAGAGGATGTCATCATAGACTATGGAGAATATCATCACAGATCTCGACAACAAACAAAGAGAGGATGTCATCATAGACTATGGAGAATATCATCACAGATCTCGACAACAAACAAAAAGAAATGCCCATGGGATGCTTCAAGCGCCTGTGGATACACGAAATGGAGGAACCCTTGTTTCTGCTCCTAATGTTTCTGTAGCAAACGGATTTTGCAAACCAAAAAGACACCTATCAAATACTTCATGTACATGAAAAAAAGCATTTGCTTGGGAAGTCCACAGATGCTATCCACTTGCCTCTTATATCAACTTTCCCATTTCTGGTTATTACTTAACAATGGATACATTATCTGCTCTGCATAGCTAACAAGCTTTCTAGACTAGATTTACATAAACATTAAGCATTATCTGTTCTGCATAGTCAACAAGCTTTCTACACCAAATTTACATAAACATTAAGCTCTTCACCAAAGAGTTTAGGCACAGCAACTTTTGCTTAAAAATATGAGCAACTCGGGACTCTCTCTCTCTCTCTCTCTCTCTCTCTCTCTCTCTCTCTCTCTCTCTCTCTCAAACCTATAGACAAGCCCAAAAGAAAGACAAGACAACATTCTAAAAGAATTGCCGAAAGTAGGGTGAGCATGGTTCTTGAGTAGAACCAAAAACCTAAGAATCAGACCCGTAGGAACCGGTTTGGTACCAGGTTGGAACTAGTTTAGTACTAAGTTCTGGGATATGTAGGGTAGGTTGTAAGTTCCAAAATTTGGGAAATTGTTCCAACAGGTAGGTTCCAAACGGGTAAGTTCCACGTTCCGACAGGAACCTATAATAAATCTTTCTATTTTTCTTGTTTTATGTCTTCACGCAATATTGTGGCATATAATGATAAATATGTATTATGAAACCACTGTCCGAGCTTCCATTTTCGACGATATTCATGATTGAGACTTTTGCTTTATTAATATTTCATAATCTTTGTGTATTTAAATGTAAGTTGCGATCAGTGGATTGTAACAAATAGTGGTCATTAAAAGTGATGGTTCACTACAATCATTCAATCAAGAGTACATGAGGAACCTAGATAGGCCTTAGAACCAACCTTTGAACTTGTGATAAAGTAGCTTTCAGGTTTCGGGTGAAACCTAAACAAAACCAGTAATCGCTCATTCCTACCCTAAAGCACCTTTGTGAATGAAGAAAAAAAAAAAACAAGAGTGTTGTAGAGAAGATTACAATATTCAAAACATCAGTGGAAATTATTTCGGTATTATAATCTTTTCACAATCATACTTGAAGGTCATCAAGACCGTTCCCAATAATGGGCCTCATTAGATGCTCATATGTCAGGTTTTAATTTTACTTGCAGTAAGTTGCAAGCATATATGCTTTCTCGCCCTAGCATCCCGGTCACAATTGTGAGATTAGATTAGTACCTACTTATCTTGTATCATACTACATGTTATTCTAATTGGAGTCACCAGTGAGCCGTAATGCGCCATGATTTGCTCACCTTCAAATCCTGCTCCTTGAGAACCATTGAGACAAACTTGGACCGCCTTTTGTGGACAGAGATGACACAGGGAAGCTATTGAAGAAAGGAACTAAGCTCATTCAAGCACGATCATGTGACGTTGCTATTCTTGTGGTTTTGCTACAATATTGGAGAGAAATTTTGTTGGAGATGATCATAGATACCATTGATGGTACAAAAGTCGGCAGCTAGAAGGTAGGTAGTATCATCAAAGATATAATAACTCTTGCACACAAAGGTATCCATGATTAGATCCCATCGCTTAGAAGGAATTCTTGATTTATTGGCCCAATGCACAGTCACAAGTTAAGTGCTAAATGGAAATATCAGTCTTGAAAATTATGGTTAATTTGACACTGTAAATTAATTTTTATCAATGAATGAACTAACACTTTTTGAGGAATAAGAAAAAATGTATACCTTGGGTGAGTTACTAAAATGGAAAAATTTCTCATAGAAAATGGTCGCATCTCAAATTCTGAATGTGAATACCGCAATCTATTTCCGTTCTTAGCCAAACAAATTACTAACTACTTCGTTTCCTATACAGTAAACAAGACCGCAACCAAAAGTGAAAACCAAGAGCTCATCAGCAGAACCATAAAACTTATACTATTTTACTCTCCATGTATTGCTATACAACTCATAAATTGTTGAGAATCCAGAGAGTTACCACGGTCACCACCAAATTGCAATAAATAAATTATAAAAAAAAAAAATGAGGACAACGTTCGTGCGACAAATCATTTGACAGATACTCCGCTTTGTCTGACGAATCCTGATTAACATATTAATCCCAACCTTTTGCTAGTCAGTCTATCATGCCTTTGGAAAATAGAAGCACATAATTCTCCATTCACTAGCCAACCATAGTAGTCCAATAAGACAAAGTCTTTTGTTGTTTGGATTAACGGATAGTGCTTGGGGTTGTTGCAACCCACTAACGTTTCGTCTGTTCCATAGATCGGTAAGACAGCGACCTGAGTGATTCTGATTGATTCCTGTTGGTCCTGGTGCTTTTATGTAGTGTCCGAGTCAAACGGCCAACCTTTGAATCTTGGCCATGCCCTCCAATTCTCCGATGGAACAGCTTTTGATTTGTTTTCTGATGTTCGCCTTCTGGATGATGAGCAAATTGGTCTTTTGGCGGCGCAAGTGCATGCGCAAACTTTCCACAGCGTTGACCCGACAGCAGCAGGTCGAGCCTTCTAGATGGGTAAGGAAGATAAAACTTGGTTTACATCGAACCCCTACACGATTGAACTAAACCAATCCTCATCGCAAGTTCCAGCACATCCTGAGGTCTGCGAATGATGGTCCTAATAAGCCCAGCGCATGGAAGGGATCCATCTCGGACAACATCAGGCGCTTGGCTTTTATGCTTTTGGAAACTTAGGCTGCGCATGACAACGCTTCTTGGCTGGGGAAGAGTTTTTTTTCAGAAATAGTTCTTTTCTATTTCTATTCCGAGAAACAATTTATGAGTAAAAGAACGTGTTTGGTAACTACACAAAATTTCTACTCTTGGAATAGAAAAAGAATAGAAATGCGTTTGGTAACGCAACAGTTTTTTTTTTTTTTTGTATTTATTCGTTTTTTATTCCTGCTCACGGATCGTCGACCGCCCGCCGCCGCCTCCGCCGCCGCCTCCGCCGCCCGTCGCCGGCCGCAGGATGTGGCATCCTAAAATTTCAGAACGATCCCTAGATACACTACGGCCCATGACTAGGTGATGGAAGCACCATCGGACTATATTATAGTCATTAGACCAATGGATTACAATTAAGCAAGGGCCAAGCATTGAATGGACTATTGTTTTGTTGGAAATGTATCATATGCTTATGTTCGACCAAGGAAAGGAAGTATCGATGTCACAGATTGACGAAGTGCTATCTGATTTTTGCCATCGACACCAAGTATTGAAAATTTTGTTATACCATCATCATCACCGGCACTACCTTGAACCCCGCCGATTTGTGTATATTTTTTTTGGAGATACTACGCGGCATTATCACTTAAGTGTATATGGAACAAGAAAAGAATTTGAGTCATGAAAAAGTAAATTTGATAAATTGTTAAATCATGAAGCCATAGGACCGAAAATGCCCCAGGAATGTACAAAATTATGGATCAAATTTGTGAGAAAATTTGGGCCACTAATCGCCGGCCCAAAACCACCCAAAAACAGCCCCATATTAGCCGACACTTAAGTCAACTAATGGATGAGGGATTGACTGGAGCTCGGCCGAATGAGGCCACATCAATGCATGTAATCAAACAAGTGGCAAAAGAGACTGCATGAGGTGTCACCGCCCCTTGCTTCCACCAGAGATTTCCCATGCAAAACCTCATGATTACTAGCTAATTAAGAAAACAAAAAGAAAAGAGAAGGGGACGGAGTGAACGAGGGAGTGATCGAGAGAGAGAGAGAGAGAGAGAGAGAGAGAGAGAGAGAGAGAGAGTAACCGAGAGAAAGAGAGAGAATTCGAGAGGGGGCATCAGCGAAGGAAAGAAGGAGACCAGCCCCACCGTGAGCACGCCTGCTGCCGCCGTCGATGCCGCTTATCTTCGCCGTCGATCGAGCCGCGCCCGAAGTTTGCAAGTCGCCATCTTGCTTGCTATGGTTGCATCGGCTTAAGGCAAGTGAAGTCCATTGATCTACATTATGTTGTGCTGTGGTTGTCTAGTAAAGTGTAATAGATTTCGAGATGCTTGAATTTTGATGCTGGATGCTGGAATTCGAAAGAATAGAAGTAGTTCTCTAGGACTAGCAAACTGTTTCATGGAAAAACAGCTTGACCTTTGGCGACTCCGTGAATTTTATGCAATTATCTAGTTGAAATTTGACTTTGTGTCCTTAATGAAAGTTGTATATGACATCTTTAGGAGTAACATACTAAGATTTGAGAAGAAACGGACAAGTATTGGTTAGTGAAACGAGTTTTCTTTAAAAATGTTAAACCTGGAAACTGTTACAGAGGGTTAGGGAGAGTTATAGCGATTATAGCTCTTGATCTACTATGAATTTGACTTAAAATTATTCATGAAACTTTTATCTCTAGGTTTTATCTATAACATATCAAAATTTCAGAATTTTCTGAGTTCATTTAGGAGTTATACCGAAATTGTTATTGAAACTGTGTAATAGTGATGTTTGAAGATTTATGGCTGTGATGCACGGACCATTGCGATTCATACGAAATTTTATTGACTTGGTGTTCTTCATAAAACCTTTTTCCCTAGATCTCGTTTATAACATATTAAAATTTTAGAATTTATCAAGATCATTCCAGAATTTCAATTAGTGGAGTGCATTCTGTTTTGTTCAAAAACTGTTTTATTTTAAGACCAAGTGATTTGCTCTATAAGTTGTGATGTCTTGAGTTGTTACTTATGCAATGGATGCGGTGACATTTAGCATATCATATGACATCAAAAATTGATGAGGCTTTATAAACTCATTGAAACTTTTGACATTATTGCATCGAATGATATTTTCAAAGTGAGACATATATGTATATATCATGATGTTGATGATACCGTCGGACGGCTGAGTCGACGATGCCCCGGGATTATCGAGATGCCCATAAGGTCGAGTGAGTCGACACCGATTGGATGCCCGGAGGTATGTGCCAGAGGTCCTCGGGAGTTTTCGAGATGCCTGGTTGTAAGCATTGTACGTAAATCCAGATGGATGGGGCAACCATTTTGATGGCGAGCCCTGGATGTGCCTCGTGATGCCAGTTGGGGTGCGAGATGCCCGGAGGTGTGTGCCGGATGCCCGGAGGTGTGTGCCGGAGGTCTCGCGATGCCAGGTTAGGTGTGAAAGCCAGGAAGGATGCAAACACTGGTCCTCAGGAAAATGAGATTCTTTCAAATATTAAAATGAGAAATCAATCATGTACATGTGTGTGCATATGGCATGGTACATGAATTGTCTATGAATTTTGAGTTGGTATTATCTGGCATTGAAAATGTGGTTATTAAGGCATGGGATGAACCATATGGATTTATGTGCATGGTTGCATAGATGATATGTGCATTTCACTTGAAATCTTGGTTGTCTTGCTTGTTGCATTGTGTAGTTTGATGGATCTTTTACTGCTGAGTGGTTGTACTCACCCTTTTGGGCACTAACATTTCAGACTAGGAGACATGCCTTTACTACCAGTCACCCCAGGCACGTTCTATGGTATACCGACCGATGTCGAGTGTGAGTGTACGGAGCATCATCATCCCGAGATACGGGGCTTACTTTTTGTTCGTGTCCGGGTTCTGGTCTTGTACGACGTTGGTTTGCCCGCCAGCCCAGTCATTTAGGAGTTTCTGTCTATGCATGTCCGTCGTGATGGGATCATGCTGGGGATGCTGCCGCCGCCAGCTGACGGACCGGGCTGGGTGTGACTGAGCTTGATGGGTAGCAGATGAAGCTTTTTGGGACTGCTGACACTTACTGATAGACTCATGTATAGGACTTTTGAGAAAGAAAGCTAAAAGGAAAGTCGGTTATCTTTTGGTATGTAGCCGAGCTTAGAAAAGCCTTGGCCTTTTGATGTACCGACTCATGATGTCCATCTAGATATGTAAATAAAAGCCTTCGGCTCTAACTTATATAAAATGTGTAGTTGGTGTGCATTGCATTATTTTGTTAAGTATGGGATAGGGAGACTTTTAATATGCTTCCGCTATATGAACTGCGCTGGGACCGATCTAAATGATATAAACCCCCAAGACTTATGGACCCATTATAATTCTATGGTATCAGAGTGAAATATTATCAGGTCAAGTGAAAGGTAAGCGAACTGTGGCGACCCTAACGGATCGGGGGCCGTTTCGGGGGTGCCACACGGGAGGAGGCAGCCGATGGGCTATGCGTCGGCGGTCGGCGGTGACGGTTGGTGGCCGGCCAGTGACGGGCGGCGGCGGCGGCGGCGGCCGGCAACAGGCGGCGGTTCCGGGCGGTTGAAGGTGGCCGCAGCAAGAGAGAAGAATAAAAGAAAAAAAAATTGACTTATTTCTAGAAATTGTTCCCTGGAACAAAAGCAATTTTTTTTTTGTTTCTCGTTTCGCTCCAAATCTATTCCTAGGCTAACTTTCTATTCCCCGGAATAAAAAAAACAACTTGGCGTTACCAAACGGGTTTCTATTCTTTTTTTGTTCCGGGGAACAAAAGAACATAAATTCTAATAAATAGAAATGTTACCATGCACTGCCTTACTAATTCAATAGTAGGAGTTATCAGCACAAAGTTGCCCACACTACTAGGTCTACCGACATGTATTACGCAAGTTACTATCATTGATAAGCTTAGACATGCTTAGTTAAACAAGCAAATGTGTCACCCATGTCAACAACGCGGTTAAATGCATTTCAAGAGATTAACACGCGACAAATAATGAGCCTCTAATGTATATGTTAGAGATATTTAGGATAATTCTAATGATTTTCTATATCTCTCAATATTGCACATATATTTCTATTTGATTGTACGTATCTTGATTAATATGTTATCTTATTTAGTCATTTCATGAAACCTATAAATAGGCTGATGTAATATTCGTTATAACATATCGAAATATATGTAATTACTCTTTCTGCATAACTTTCTTATTTTCTCAACTTGGAATCAGAGCTAGTCGATCCTGAAGTGCACCGAGTGTACTCGCACTTAGTGCATGCCCAAGTACCCTTCCAGAGCTAATTTTGCTTCTTGTTATTATTTTTTTCCCCAGTAAGTCTTAATATTGTCCGCTCAACATTGATTTTAACATTATTCAATAGCCAACAAACTTTTGTCTCATAGTCTCTAGAGCCCTCTCATGTGAGGAAGCACCTAGTCGAATCCATTCCATGATGGTTGTGTTTTAGTGCCAGTCGCAACAATCTCATCACCTAGTTGAGCCCTTCATGGAGGTGGCTTTTCTTCCATTGCAAGCCGCATCGGTCAATAATTATTTTCCTAATCCAATTACACAGGCCACTTGATACTACGATACCAGCCATATACGCCACGTCACTCAGTTACTATTTTGCAGGCTAGCCACATCGGCCCCTTGCTATTTCCCTCCAATTCTCAATGTTTTGCATGTCATTTCGAGAGGCAACACTGCCATTAGGCTTGTCACTCTTAGACCAGCTGGGTCTAGAAGTTTTGCCATGAAAAACTATTGAACACCGCCTCATCTATTGCGTTTCAACCATTGGACACTATTCAAACTTGTATTAATACACCTTAACTCTAAGGGGACGTTTAGAGATATTTGAATAATTGCTAATGGTTTTCTGTGTTTCAAGATTATATAAATATCTCTATTTGATTGTGCGTATCTTGGTTAATATATTATATTCTTTAATCATTTCATGAAATCTATTAAATAGGGTGATGTAATCTTTGTTATGACATATCGAAATATATACCGAAATATATACAATTACTCTATTTCATATATCTTTCTTATAGGCATAGTTTATTATTTAATTACTCTAACACTCCCCCTCATGCTTAATCTATTCTTTTGCATAATACAAAGCATGGAAATTTAATTGGAGAGGTAAATTGAATTTGAAAAGATTTGAATAAATTGAATTTGAAAAGATTTGAACTCAAGATCTCGTGTTCTAATACCGTGTGAATTCAAGAAGAAAAGCCTGGCAAAATCAAAGAAAGTATCACTCACATGTGCGCATTACCACTTCATACGCTTGTCATCCAAGCATGCGTAATGGAGCCTCAACGATCACATTCTTGTATTAGTCAAGATAGTCGGAATCTACTGTCCAATTGCAGTAAAGTCGCAAAGAACAGGAGAAGTGGATTACCCCATTCAAACACGGCAGCCACAAGTTCATTGCTGAAGCTGTGTTGATGAGAGAGAGAGAGAGAGAGAGAGAGAGAGAGATATTATCATAGACAATGGAAAATATTATCACAGATCTCGACAACAAACAAAAAGAAATGCCAATGGGATGCTTCAAGCGCCTGTGAACGCACGAAACGGAGGGACCCTTTGTTTCCTACTCCTAATGTTTCTGCAGCAAACGGATTTTGACAAACCAAAAAGACACTTAACAAAAAACAAATCAAATACTTCGTGTACACGAGTAAAAGCATTTGCTCTGGAAGTCCACGGGTGCTATCCACTTGCCTCTTATATCAACTTTCCCATTGCTGGTTATTGCTTAACAGTGGATACTTTATCTGTTCTGCATGGTCAACAAGCTTTCTAGACCAGATTTACATAAACATTAAGCTCTTCATCAAAGAGTTCAGGCACAGCAACTTTTGCTTAAAAATATGAGCAGCTCAGGACTCTCTCTCTCTCTCTCTCTCTCTCTCTCTCTCTCTCTCAAACAAATCTATAGACAAGCCCAGAAGAAGGACAAGACAGCATTCTAAAAGAATTGCCGAAAGTAGGAGTGAGCATAGTTTTTGAACAGAACCAGAAACCTGAGAAACAGACCCATAGGAACCGGTTCAGTACTAGGTTCTAGTATATGTAAAGTAGGTTCCGGATTCCAAAAATTGGAGAACTTGTTCCGACAAATAGGTTGCAAACGAGTAAGTTCCAAGTTCCAATGAGAATCTAGAACCTGCAACCTATAACAAGTCTTTATGTTTTCTCGTTCTATATTTTCGCATGATGCCGAGGCATTTTATGGCATCCAATGATGAATATGTAATCTAAAACTACTAGTCTAAGCTTCCATTTCTGATTATATCCATGAGTGAGATTTTTACCTCATTAATATTTCATAATCTTTGTGTATCTAGATATGAGTTATGATCAGTGGATTTTTAGCAAATGGTGGTCATTAAATATAATAATTCACTGCAATTGTTCAATTAAGAGTACATAAGAAACTTGAATAGATCCTAAAACCAACCTTAGAACCTATGATGAGATAGGTTCCAGGTTTGAGGTGGAATCTAAATAGAACCTAGAACCACTTATCCCTACCCTAAAGCACATCTGAGAATGCAAAAAATAAAAAAACACAACAACAACAAGAGTTGTCTAGACAACATTACAATATTCGGAACATTACAGAGTGAGAATTATTTCGGCATTGTGATCTTTTCACAATCATACTTGGAGCTCATCAAGACCGTTTGCAATAATGGACCTCATTAGATGCTCATATATTAGGATTTTTAATTTTAGGGATATGTACATTGGAAATTTTAAAACTTGTTACAAAAGTGCAATCAAGTTCTAAAATTTGCCAAATTAATACAATTGAGTCCTTTGTTAACTCTATCCATTTAGACTAACGGAAAATATTGACGTGGCTTTTTTTAATATTTTCTTTCTCCTGCGTGGTGATGATGTGACTAAAACATAAAACACTAGGCTAAAATAACGTCGTTTTTTATCTAATTTTTTTAACCATAAGCTTAATTAAATAAAATAAAATATTTTTAAAAAAAATGGAATAGAGATAAGGGCGGAGGCCCTTTCCACCACCGCCATTGCCCCATCATTGGAAAGGGCCAACGAGGGCTCGACGAGGGCTGGCGAGGGTCACCAAGGCCTCAACCAGGGCTAGCAACCTTGCCGAACGTAGGCAAGGGTCGTCAACCCTCGCCTAGATTTGGGTTGAAGGTTGCAGCCTTTGCCCAAATCTGGGGAGGGTCATCAAGCCCTTGCTTGGGGTCAGCGAGGGTCGTTGACCTTAGCCGAGGCCTTGGCGATGGGGGCAACGATAGCAAGGGCCTCCACCCTTGCCTTTGCCTTTTTTTGTGTTTTTTAAATTATTTTTTATTTTATTTTATTTTATTAAGCTTATGGTTAAAAAATTAAAATTAAATCCAACGATGTCATTTTAGTCTAGTGTTCCATGTTTTGGTCATGTCATTGTCACGTAGGAGAAAGAAAACATTAAAAAAAAAACTACATCAGCATTTTTCATTAGTCTAAATGGACTGAGTTTATAAAAGGACTCGATTGTACCAATTTGACAAGTTTTAAGGCTTGATGAACTTTTTATAAGTTTTAGAACTCAATTGCATTTTTATGATAAGTTTTAGGATTTATAGTGGACATATCATTAATTTACTTGCAGTTAGTTGCAAGCATATATGCTTTCTCACCACATCATCCTGGTCACAATTGTGAGATCAGATTAGTACCTGCTTGTCCTGTATCAAGTTACATGTTATTCTAATTGGAGTCACCAGTGAGCCATAATGCGCCATGATTTGCTCACCTTCAAATCCTCTTCCTTGAGAACCATTGAGACAACCTTGGACTGGCTTTTGTGGACAAAGATGACACGGGGAAGCTATTGAAGAAAGGAACTATGCTAATTGTGTTGAAGATGATCATAGATACGTTTATGGTACAAAAGTTGTCAGCTCGAAGGTAGGTAAGTATCATTAAAGACATAAAACTCCTGCACACAAAAGTATCCATGATTAGATCCAATGGGGTTAGAAGGAATTCCTGATTTATTGGCCCAATGCGCAGCCGCAAATTAAGTGATAAATTGGAGATATCAGTCTTGACAATTATGGTTATTATGATATGTAAGTTCATTTTAATCAATGGATGAACTAACACTTTTCCAGGAATAAGAAGAAATATATACCTTGGGTGAGTCAGTACAATGGAAAAGTTTCTCACAGAAAATGATCTCATCTCAAATTCTGAATGTGAATACCACAATCTATTTCCGCACCTAGCCAAACAAATCATTAGCTACTTCGTTTCCCAGACGGTAAACAAGACCGCAACCAAAAGTGAAAACCAAGAGCTCATCAGCAGATCCATGATGGTTATACTAATTTCCTGGCCATGTATTGCTACACAACTCATAAATTGTTGTGTATCCAGAGACTTACCATGGTGACCATCAAATTGCAATAAAAAAAATGAGGACAATTTCTATGCGACAAATCATTAGACAAATACTCCGCTTTGTTTCACGAATCCTGATTAACATATCAATCCCAACATTTTCCTAGTCAGTCTATAATGCCTTTGAAAAATAGAAGCACATAATTCTTCATTCAATAGCCAACCATAGTAATCCAAATAGACAATCTTTTGTTGTTTGGATTAATGGATAGTGCTTGTAGTTGTTGCAACCCACTAATGTTTTGTACATTCCATAGATCGGCAAGGCAGCGACCTGAGCGATTCTGATTGATTGCTGTTGGTCCTGGTGTTTTTTTGTAGCGTCCGAGTCAAATGGCCAGCCTTTAAGTTTTCGCCATGCCCTCCTATTCTCCAATGGAACAGCTTTTGATTTGTTTCCCGATGTTCGCCTTCTGGATGATGAGCAAATTGGTCTTTTGGCGGCGCAAGGGAATGCGCAAACTTTCCACAGCATAGACCCAACATCGACAGGTTGAGCCTTCTAGATGGGCAAGGAAGACAAAACTTGGTTACATCGAGCCCCCACATGATTGAACTAAACCAATCCTCATTGCTAGTTCCAGCACATCCTGAGGTCTGTGATTGATGGACCTAATGAGCCCGATGCATGGAAGGAATTCATCTCAGATCATATCAGACGCTTCGCTTCTATGTTTTTGAAAACTTAATAGTTCAATAGTAAAAATTATCAGCGTGAAGTTGCCAACACTTCTTGGAATTTGCCAGTGTTTACTACATAAGTTACTATTATCGACATGCTTGGACATGGTTAATTAAACATGTAAATGCATTACCCCTGTCATACAGCACGTTTAAATACATCTTGAGACTTTAATTTATGACAGAAAATGAGCATCTAGTGTATGCTGAAGCAGAAAGACCCAGCGAAAATCAAGAATGTATCTACTCACTTACACACAGTATCAACTAATGAGCTCGCCATCCAAGCGTCCGTAATGGAGCCTCAACAATCACGCTTTTCTACTGGTCAAGATAGTTGGATTTCTACTTTCCAATCGTAGTAAAGTCACAGAGAACAGGAGTTTTGGACTACCCATTTCAGACACCGCAGCAACATATTCACTGCTAAAGCCGGGTGATCAAACTATTGTTGACCTGAGATTACCATTAAGACTGACATTATTTCCTTAAAGAATCCATCTCTGGCTATAGTTACTAGTAGTATCTGGCCTAATTCCAGATTTGAGACTGCATACTATCTCAAATAACAGCAGTTACGTATCCAACTATCGGTACTCAGCCATTAACAAACAGTTTAGTCACGAGTGGAGGTTGAAACCATCAGTTATTCCACTAAGAGAATGCTTTCCAGACATTAGAATATGGACTCCCATGAGAGGGTGCACTGAAGATAGAGTCTGTGCAAGAATTGATTGAGTATTGAAGATTGCATATAGCACGGTCAAATACAGTAGAAACATATATTTAACTAGAAAAGATATGATTCTACTAACTCATTGAGAGAGAGAGAGAGAGAGAGAGAGAGAGAGAGAGAGAGAGAGAGGATATCATCATAGGCTATGGAGAAGATTATCACAGATCCCAACAACGGACAGAAACAATGCCTATGGGATGCTCCAAGCACCTGCGGAGAAACGAAACAGAGGGACTCTTGTTTGTTACTCCTAATGCTTCTGTGGAGCAATGAAGACACGAAATAGAGGGTCTCTCTCTCCTCCCTCCCTCCCAAGTGCACTCATGGTTGTACCCTTCTTGGACTTGATCGAACTAAGTTGCCGCAACGAACCAGTTGCATCTCTTCCTGTTCCTCCTCGTGGGCCTCGACAAGCGCCATGCATTTGGCCTCGCGTTGGGCAATCACGAGCCATGTGTGCACCATCGCACAACAAACACTTGAAGGAGAAGCGCTCCTTCTTGTGTACTCCACCACTCAACTCCGCCTTCGCCTTTATAGGGCCATTGGTGGTTTGCTTCCACTAGGGCGGTGGAACTTGTTATCCCACAATGACTTTGTCCCTCGGTCAAGAGTCCGACTTGTTCCCGGAAGTTGCCTTGTATTCCACAAGGGTCTCAGCCACAGACATGGCCATATAGAGATCCTTTGCGTTGCACCATTTCAGCTCTTGCTCTACCTAGGTTTGAGACCACTCATGAATTGGAAGTAGGCCTCCGTATCATTGATGAAAGGGATTTGGAATAGCAATTCTAAGAACTTCTTCACATATTCATGGACTCCTCCTCCCTTTTGCTCAAGGTAACAGAGCCTCCTCTTCCGCATAGGTGGGATAGTATTGTCATCAGAACTCCTCGACGAACATCTCCCAAGTCGTAATAGGCTTACCGCACCTATCATCGCAACTATGACGCCACCACAATAAAGAATCATCGGTCAAGTATATGGCCACAGTAGTTACCCGTAGTGTGCCATCGGTAAGCCCCATTGCTCAGAAGTATTGCTCCATGTACCACAGGAAATTGTCCATATCCTTGGCCACCCACGAGCCCTTGAATTCCTTTGGTTTCAGGACGTCTACTCGTGGACCAGATTGCACAGTGATCACCCATTCATGCATGCCGCTTCCAGCTTGGCGAGCTCCACCTTGATCTCAGCCATCTCCGCATGCATGGCCTCCACCAAGGCCTCCAAGGCATCATTTCGCTGCCAGAGTTCATTGGCTCTGTCAGTCAAGGTGCCCAACATCTCTCCTCGGAGTTCTCCCATGCCGGGTTTGAGCTATTGCACCTTTGCTTCGAGCTCTCGCTTTCCAGACTCAACTCCTTTGATACTCTCGGATAATCCTTCGACCGTTCTTTGGACGTCCCCGACAACGATCTCCATCTTCGCCACGCGTGTCTCCAAGTCATGCAGCACATCCCTTGAACTCGAGCTACCGCGTCCCTTCTTTGCCTTGGCGCCTTGTTGCTCAGTGGCCCTCCCACTTTGTTCCTCAAACACGGCTTTCTCACCCTGGATGGACATTACGTCCAAACGTGGATCCATTGTGCCTTGAATCGACTTGCTCTGATACCAGATTTACATAAACATTATGCTTTTCATCAAAGAGCTTAGGCACAGCAACCTTTACCCCCTCCTCTTTTTCTTTTTTCTCTCCTCCTCCAGGGAACTAAATTTCTAGAGGAACTTGGAGAAGCGCAAAAGAAATTCCCTAAAGTATCTCTGAGAATGCACCCTTAAAAAAAAAAAAAAAAAAAAAAAAAAGTGCTGTAGAAGAATTATTTCAGTGTTTTAATCTTTTCAAATCATACTTAAAGATCATCAAGACTGTATCTAATAACGGGCCCAGTTAGATGCTCATATATCAGGGTTTCAATTTAACTGTGGTTAGTTGCAAGCATATATGCTCTTTGCCACACAATTGTGAGATCAGATTAGTACCTGCTTACCCTGTAGAAGATTACATGATATTCTAATTGGAGTCACCACCGAGCCCTAATGCGCCATAATTTGCGCACCTTCAAATCCTGTTCCTTGAGAACCATTGCGACAAACTTGTATTGGCTTTTGTGGACAGAGATAACACAAGGAAGCTATTGAAGAAAGGAACTAAGCTAATTCAACCATAGTCACCTGACAGTGCTGTTCTCATGGTTTCGCTACAGTATCGAAGAGACATTGTGTTCAAGATGATTATAGATGCCATCGATGGTGCAAAAGTTGGCAGCTAGAAGGTAGGTAGTATCATCAAACACAAAGACTCTTGCACACAAAGGTATCAAGATTAGATCCAATCAGGTCAGTAGGAACTAAATTCCTGGCCCAATGCGCAGCCGCAAATTAAGTGATAAATTGGAGATATTAGCGTCAAAATCATGGCCACTTTGATACTGTTAAGTTGCTTTCAGTCAGTAAAGGAACTTAGAACTTTTCTAGGAATAAGAAGAGATACAGACCTCGGGTGCATTACTAGAATGGAAAAGCTTCTCACAGAAAATGCTCTTATCTTAAATTCTGAATGTGGATACCACAATCTAATTCCCTTCCTACCCAAAACAAATCATAAAATACTTTGTTTTCTAGACAGTAAACAAGCTTAGCTACCACAATCAAAAGTGAAAGCCAGGAGCTCATCAGCAGACCCATAACAGTTATACTATCCTCCTTTCCATGTATTGCTGTACAACTCATAAAGTGTTATGAATCCAGAGAGTTACCATGGTGACCATCAAATAGCAATGATAAGGTGAGGACAATGTCCAAGTGACAAATCATTTGAAAAATACTCCACTTTGTCTCACGAACCCTGATTAACATATCGATCCCAACCTTTACCCCGTCAGTCAATCATACATTCGACATATAGAAGCACATAATTCTCCATTCAACGTCCAACCATAGTAATCCACTCCTCTTACAACACCAATACAAGAGCAGAAAATGTAACTCTTTGTATATAGCAAATGATCATTTGTTTACGTATACCAATATGAGTACACAATAAGAACCCTAAGCAGAGGTCATACTCATACATTGGAGGAGCCCGCATTCTCGAGCTTAACATTGTTAAGCCGCTCAAGAGCCAGAATGAGCGCCTGAGTGCCCAAATTCCCCTCCCCGTGAGCCTTGAGCGACAAGTAAAGCTGCTGAGCGAGCGCCAAGCCTGGCAATGCGAGCCCCATCCTCTCACATTCCTTTAGGCATATCCCCAAATCCTTCACAAAATGGTTCACATAGAACCCGGCCTCGAAATCCCTCTGCAGTATCCTGTTCCCATACAAATCCAGCGACTTCGAGCCCGCAGCCCCAGTCGATATCGCGCTGACAAACATCCCAACATCGAGCCCCGCCTTATAGGCATAAACCATGCCCTCCACCAGCCCCACCATCGTCGAAGCGATCGTGATTTGATTCCCCAATTTCGCGAACTGCCCCTTTCCTGGCCCGCCCATGTAATTGACCTTCCCCATCACGGAGAACAGGGGCTCCAGCCTGCGGACCGTCGCCGGGTCGCCACCCGCGAAGATCGCGAGGGCAGCGTTGCGGGCACCACGGTCGCCGCCCGAGACAGGGGCGTCGACGGCGTGGCAGCCCTTGGCGGAGGCGCCAGCGGAGATCTCCTCGGCGAGGGAGGGGTCGGAGGTGGTCATGTCCACGAGGACGCCGCCGGGGCGGAGGGAAGCGAGGGCGCCGGAGGAGGGGTCGAGGAGGACGGAGCGGACGTCGGAGGGGTACCCGACGATGGAGAAGACGACGTCGGAGAGGGCGGCGAGGGAGCGTGGGGAGTCGGCGAGGCGCGCGCCCACGTCGAGGAGGGGCTGGGCCTTGGAGACGGTGCGGTTGAAGACGGTGACGGCGAAGCCGGCGCGGATGAGGTGGCCGCACATGGAGCGGCCCATGACGCCGGTGCCGATCCAGCCCACGCGGGTGTTGGAAGGGGCGATGGGGTCGGAGGCGGCGGCGGCGGCGGCGGCGGACATGGCGCGGCGGAGGAGGAGGGAGAGAGCGGAGGAGGAGGGAGGAGAGGGTGAGCGGAGGAGTCTAGCGAGTGGCAGTGATGAAGGCATCGGCATCCTTCATTTCAAAAGGGCAGAGGAGGAGAATCAAGCGAAAACTTACAAATTGGATTTTCTGCTCCTTTTTTTTTTTTTTTTTTGTCTTATAATGCGTCAGCTTATTAAATTGAAAATATTTTCTTATTAATTACAAATAACAAAAGTCCAGGCCCTCGCAGAATTGCTCGTTTGTTTTCGTCGGATGATGATGACATTTCGGTGTATTCCATGTTTCTTTGCGAAGGCAGACGGAAAAATGCACGGGTGCGACGTACCTGAGACGAGAAATGCCGACCAAACTTTTACTAAGCGTCTTAGGCTCAACTCGATTGATCACTCGAAATTGATTCCGCTGATGTTTATTCGAGTTATTCGATTAGCTGTCGAGTTCAGTTTGAGATAACTTACGCACGATGTTGATAAATTTGAGAGCTTTATCAAATAGTCAACAAAGACTTTTAATACTTGTAAGTTGTAATGTTAGATCAAGCTTGAGTACAAGAACATGTCAATTTAGTGAATTGAAATTCCAACTGGGCAATTTAAATCGCTTCAATTTGAACTTGGCCATATTTTGTAACGTTTCTGTTTCTCAATTTTTTTCTTCTTCTTTTTTTCCCAAAATAGAAAAATGGCATAAATCCATTTAGTAACATCAACTAACTTTTAATTTTTAGGAACAAATCAACAGCTAGGGAATAGATTTGGAACATAAACAATAAGAAATAAAAATCACTTCTTTGTGTCTTGAAACGAGAGGTATCTGAACCGAACCCTCTGAAAAATGGGTCCGGGAATTGGTTCTCGTTGGAATCAGTCTGAAAACAAGTTCCAAATTTTTGGAACTAATTGTAACTGGTCCGAGAACAAGTTCCAAATTAATACCCACCCTAAAATCGAATCAAACTATCCTATTTTGGAATTGATTTTCAGAACTGGTTTCATAAGCTAAAAAGCCAAAATCCTAATTCATTTGTCTCATAAATTCTAACATTAACACTCTTTCATCCTTTCATCTTCCCCTCAATTTTTATGGATGAATGGGAAATAGAATTTTATAATTTATGTTTTATATTACGTGTTTGAACTTTTTGTCATTTATAACTATACATGACTACATATTCATCTTATGGATTGTTATTTTTTGCGAATTAGGATTTTTGTTGTTCATCTTTTTACTTTGAATCGTTTTGTTACTTATAATCTCATATAATTTTACTGTAAAAATTGAACCAAAATAAGGAACAAAAATATAAAACAAGTTATTGGGTAGACCTTAAAATCGGATCGTAAAAACAAAGTAGGTTCCATAACCAGTTCTCGGCAAACAAGGTAAGCTCCAGGATCCAAAAATTGAGAATCGATTATAATAAGGTAAGTTCCAAGTTCTTATCCATCCTGAAACTCCTATCCATCCTGGAACCAATCACCCCCATTGGAAACAATTTCAAAAACATGTCATTTTCTTCTTTTTCTTCCTCTAACTAGTGACCAGTTAGAGACGAGGCCTGGCGACCTCATTGGCTTCGAGGGAGCCTTACAGGCCTTCAACCGCGAGGTCAAGCATCGGCTAGCCATGATGAAGCTCCCCGAGGTCAGCAGCCATCACCAAGGCCCGGCAACCAACTAAAAAAGGAAGAAGAAGAAATAGTTAAAAAATCTGCATTTTAGAATCGTTCCAAACGCATTAATACTATATTTCTATTTCGAGAAAAGAAATAGTTACCAAATACGTTTGAATGCTCAGAAACTATTTTTGAACATAAATTATTCACGGAAATAAAAATGTTACCAAACTCGCCGACATTATCTATGGTTCAATCTGCATTTGAATAAAATAAAAAAAAAAACATGAAACTTGACCTGAAATTGCCACAAGAGATTAGCTCAAGTATGACAGTCGCGAAATACAACCCTTACACCAAATTTGAACGCTTACAACAATACACAGAGACCATAGTTTTATTTGCGAAAACAAGTTCTATTGAGCTGAGGAGCCATTCAAAATGGTGATCAGATTTCTTGTCGCTTTGACAAAAACACGTTTTTTTCCAGACTTTGATCGACGATTGGGGACCAGTGTGGCAATTGCTAAGACAACCCAAGCATTAACAAGGACAAGCAAAACTATGTTCCTGATCAGTACAATTCACTGTAAGGACACCCAGTAACAGAGAAAAATAATACTCCAAGACCCAACCAGCCAGATATGAAATGACCAGGACAAACCAAAGACAAGCTCATGGATATAAAACTCGAGGTATGATAATATTAAATTTCTCCCACACTAAGAGAAGCAACATCTAGATTGGGGTCCCCATGTTTAGGCTTGTGAGAAAGATGAAGGCTCTTAAAGGCCGTTTGAAGCATCTCAACAGAGAGTCTTTCTCTAATATCTCTGAGAGGGTGTCTGCAACAAGAAGTGCTCTTAGGCTAGCACAGGTTGGCCTGCAGCAAGATCCGTATAGCGAACTTCTTGCTAATTTGGAGAAGACTCACCGGAAGGCCTTTTTGGAGTTAAGGAACCAGGAGAAATCCTTCTTCAGGCAGAAATCCAAGATCAAGTGGCTCAGGGAAGGTGACCGGAATAGCAAATTCTTCCACCATTCTGTTAATAGGAGACAATTGAAAAACATGATTCTTTCTGTTATGGACACTTCTGGTAATATTATCTCCGAGTTGAGTTTGGTGCAGCAGACTTTTGTCTCGCATTTTCGGGAGCTCCTAGGACCAAGTCCCCTGTCTTCCAGCCCCTCTTTGCAGGATATTCGGGAGGTCATACGATGCCCTCTCAAGGATGATCAGATTAACTTCCTCTCTCGTCCATTCTCTAATGTGAAGATTCATGATACTTTATTCTCCCTACCTCGCGGGAAGGCTCCAAGGCCGGATGGTTTTGGTGTTGAGTTCTTTAAGCATAATTGGGAAATTAACAATACTATTCTAGTGTTGATCCCGAAAGTTCCTAATGCGACATCCGTAAATGATTATAGGCCTATTGCATGTTACAACACTATATACAAGTGCATTACCAAGGTTTTAGCTAACCGGGTTGTTGCGGTCCTTAATGATATTATCAGTACATATCAGAATGCTTTCGTTAAAGGCAGGCATATTAGAGACAATATTCTCCTTGCCCAGGAGTTATTTGCGAGTTTCCATCTTAATCCATACAAGCCTAAGTGTGCGGTAAAGGTGGATTTTTGAAAAGCTTATGACATGGTGGACTAGGACTTTCTTGAGATGTTTCTCCATGCATTTTGTCTCCCAGATCATTTTATTCGAATTATCATGGTCTGTGTTCGCACGCCCAAGTTTTCTATTTCCTTAAATGGAGAACTTCATGGGTTCTTTCCAAGTGGCCGGGGCCTTCGCCAAGGGGATCCGATTTCTCCTTATCTTTTCACCTTGGTTATGGAAGTTTTCTCTGGGATTCTAAGTGCTCGGGCCAAGCAACCGAGGTATTCTTTTGGGGATGCAAGGCTTTGAGTCTTTTCCACCTCTTCTTTGCGGATGATGTGTTCCTATTTTGCGGTGCTGACTTGCCATCCATCTCTCTCTTGAAGGATGGTTCGGATACCTTCTCCACATGGAACGGCCTCAAGCCCAATTCCAACAAGAGTGAGGTTTTTATTGCTGGAGGCTCCGCAGCTCTGCGTAGTGAGATCCTCCTTGCTCTTGGTTTCTCTAAAGGGACTCTGCCAGTGTGTTACCTAGGAGTTCCTATCATCTCCTCCAGGCTCGGCAAGGCGGACTGTGTCTGCCTGGTTGATCGAATAACCAACAGGTTCAATCGTGGACCAGCGCTTCCTCTCCTTTGATGGTCGTCTTCAGCTTATCAGGTTTGTCCTTCATGTAATCCAAGCCTACTGAGCGAGTGT
This sequence comes from Eucalyptus curtisii, assembly GCA_017140595.1. Lineage (NCBI taxonomy): Eukaryota > Viridiplantae > Streptophyta > Magnoliopsida > Myrtales > Myrtaceae > Eucalyptus > Eucalyptus curtisii. Next base: position 6,174,367 of record CM029496.1, read on the forward strand.
TTTTACTATCCCTGTTGCTGTGTTGGATCACATTGAGCAGATCTTCAGGCAGTTCTTTGGAAGGGCCTTGGCCTAGGGAGAGGAGGTGCCAAGGTCTCTGGGATAATGTTTGCCTTCCAAAGGAAATATGAGGCTTAGGTATTCGTCGGCTAAGGGATTGCAATAATGCGGCTATGTTGAAACACATCTCGGATCCTGTTCACGAACAAGGAGTCCTTATGGTGTAGGTGGATCCATTAAACATTCCTAAAAAGGGAGAGTTTCTGGATGGTCAAACAACCCACCTTTTGCTCTTGGGTGTGGAAGAGAATCCTCCATCTTAGAACGGAATTTCGGCTTTCTTTTCGCTAGAGGATAAGGGATGGCCATTCTGTGTCATTCTGGTTCAACAATTGGCACCTAAGAGGCCCCCTCAATCTATTGTTTTCGGACTCGTTGATCTACTGTTCGAGTTTATCCAAGCTTGCTATGGTGGAGGATCTCTTCTCGCCGGCTGGCCAGTCCATTCGTGCATTGCTAGAGTCTTGGGAGCAGCCTCTTCCTCTATTATCATAGGTATCGAATCGCTTTACTTGGGAAGGAAGTACTTCCGGTTTATTTTCAGTTGCTTCGGCATGGCACCTAATTAGAAGGAAGAAGCCGCGGGTCAACTAGGCTTCCTTGATCTGGAATAATGCTATAACCCCAAAATATCAATTCAATCTCTGGCTTATCACCAAGAATCGTCTCCCCATTCAGGCCCTGCTTTTATCTTATGGCAGGATTGGAGATGCGGTTTGTGCTTTTTGCAATTTGACGCCGAATTCGATATATCATCTGTTTTTTGATTGTAGCATTACAGCCAGTTTTGCATTTCTTTGGGCTGCTCAATGCAACCTTCCTTGGTGAAATAGCAGTTGGGCTGACAACCTTCGCTGGGCTTTGAAATTCTTACCTGGTAAGGACTTCTATCACTCCATTGCCCGGTTTTCCTTTGGAGGGCTATGCCATATTATTTGGAAGTATAGGAATGAGATCCTATTCAGGGATATTACCTTCACGATTCCGGCCGTGAAGAATCACCTCATTAAGGTGGTTAAGGACAAGGCATTAACCTTTACAAATGTAGAGGACAATCCAAGAAACAGGAGACTTCAATGTAGCTGGGGGATTGACCCTCGCATCTTTCATTCTTCCTTGGTGGTTCTTTAGGAGTCCTATTGGTGGAGTGTCTGCTGGTTGGGCTTCCTCTTTCTTGTGTCGCGGCCTTGTTAGTGGTTGCTGCTTTTGGGCTCTGTCGTTTTGTGTTGGGTTTTGGGCTTGGGTTGCCATTATTTGGCTAGCTGGTCACCTTCTTTTGTTTTCGGTCATTCTTTAGGATGTGGCCGTTGTTGTGCCGACTGTGCCTTCTAGCTTTTGCCTTGTAGTCTTTTCTTTTATTTCGGCACCCTTCCACTCATTATGCCTTCTTCATTTTGAGTGTAAGCTTTGGTGCCGTTTGCTTGTACATATTGGTTAAGTTTAATACAATTACCGTTCACCAAAAAAAAAAAAAATCTAGATTACTCCAGACATGCTGAAGCAAGACCAGCAGAACCTTAGAAGATAATCCTATAGCACATGGCTTCAACTCGTTCTATAGGGACAACATTAAGCCAGGAAGAACACACACAGATGTGTGCCAATGAGTAGCATCACAATATCGAGACGGCCAGAAAAGTAAAGTGAGGGGGGGAAATGGGAGCACACAGAACCTAGACATCCCATGATCGCCCTCCTCAGCAACTGCGACCTATTTAAACATAGTATGACATATAAAGACAAAGAATGTGCGACACAATACATTTCACTTCAAAAAGACAATCCAAAGGGAATGCTGCTAAATAAGATGCAACTTCAAGGCCTAGTCCCCTATTACCAAAGATAGCTGAATATGATGTACTTGAAGATCGAAGTTTCGCCATGAACAGCTGTCGAAGCCGCCTCATCCGCCACGCCTCAGCTGTTTGACACTATTCAAACTTGTATTCAAACTCAAGTTGACATCTTCAGTGCACCTTAACTTTAAAGGAATACTAGAGATAGTTGGATAATTTTGATGGTTTTCTATATCTCAAGATGATGTGAATATCTCTATTTGATTATACGTATCTTGATTAATATGTTATCTTAGTTAGTCATTTCATGAAGCCTATTAAATTGGGTGATGTAATCTTCTTTATAACATATCGAAAAATATATAATTACTCTCTTTCATATATCTTTCTTATAGATGTGATTTATTATTTAATTATTCTAATACTCCCTCTCACACTTAATCTGTTTTTTTGCATAGTACTAAGCATGGAAATTTAATTAGAGAGGCAAATTGGATCTGAAAATATTTGAACTCAACACCTCGTGTTCTAATAGTACGTGAATTCAAGCAGAAAAACCCAGCAAAGATCAAAGAAAGTATAACTCATTTGTGCGCAATACCAGTTAATGCGCCCGTCATCCAAGCCAGTTAATGATTTCAAGAAACCATTTTGTTTATTGGTGTTGTACTAGTCGAGATAGTCGGAATCCACTGTCCAATCGCAGTAAAGTCGCAAAGAACAGGAGAATTGGACTACCCAATTGAAACAGAGCAGCCACAAATTCATTGCTAAAGCTGGGTTGATCAGAGAGAGAGAGAGAGACAGGATATCATCATAGACTACGGAGAATATTATCACAGATCTCGACGACAAACAAAAAGAAATGCCCATGGGATGCTTCAAGCGCCTGTGAACACACGAAAAGGAGGGACCCTTGTTTCCTACTCCTAATGTTTCTGCAGCAAACGGAATTTTGACAAACCAAAAAGACATATCAAAAGACATATCAAATACTTCATGTACATGAATAAAAGCATTTGTTCTGGAAGTCCACAGGTGCTATCCACTTGCCTCTTACATCAACTTTCCCATTTCTGGTTATTGCTTAACAATGGATACGTTATCTGTTCTGCATAGTCAACAAGCTTTCTAGACCAGATTTACATAAACATTGAGCTCTTCATCAAAGAGTTTAGGCACAGCTACTTTTGCTTAAAAGTATGAGCAGCTCAGTACTCTCTCTCTCTCTCTCTCTCTCTCTCTCAAACAAATCTGTAGACAAGCCCAAAAGAAAGACAAGACAACATTCTAAAAGAATTGTTGAAAGTAGGTTGAGCATGGTTCTTGAGTGGAACCAAAAACCTGAGAATTGGACCCAAGGGAACCGGTTGAAGAAGTTTTGATTCCCACTCATTTGATGACTGGAAGTTCTCCGTGTACATCTAGGCGGAAAGAGAAAAGCTGTCCATCTGGATAATTTTGATGACTAATTCGTGGTCCTGTCCATCTGTAATATTGGTTCTAATTTGGTTCTATTCCCGAAGGCTTTCCTTTTTTTCTACAATTGTTTATAGAATCATTTGATTTCATCTCGACGGCATTAGTAAAATCTGTTGCTACAGAAGGTGAAGATTCACATCCTTTCCTGGTAGTAGACAACGGGAGCTCAGTTTTACTTTCTTCTTTCCGTTTGGGCAATCATTGATCACATCAGGGACTCTAATTAGGTGGACAAAAGGATTCTCGATAGAAGATGCAGTGATAACAACTATCTTCACTTGTGTTTTACAGCCTGTTAAGTTCATTTCAGGACTACATGTCCTGTGATGAACTGCTGCTATGCCAATACCCAAAATGGATGCATGCTGGCAGTTCCATCCAACTCCATTGACTTATGCATGGGTATTTACTCCCGAATGAAACTCATTTCAAGCTTGTTTGAAAAGTAATGATCTCTCTCGAGATGACAATTCACCCTCATTTATACTAGAAACTATTCGCTAGGACGAACAGGAAAATCACACGAGCTAATAGCTAAAACATGCCATTCTTATCTCAGTTGAACGAGTTTGAGAACATGAGCATATGCCACTTGAAGTCCGTTTGTGAATTGCCTAGTTGATGACAATAAGGATTCAAGTCTTCCGTCTGCGGTAGAGCGAGATATGGGAATCTCTTCTTATGGTTATTGATAATCATACGTGTCCATTGGTTCCTTCACCCAAATGGTCGGCTAATTGGAAATCCTTTTTACCACAACCGCGTCACCAGAACGATTCTCGATAATATTGTGTACTGTCCCTGATCCGCAACTTCTGATCACATTATGCTCCTTCAATCCCGACGGAACATTCGATTCTGAAAATTTTGAACTTTGGAATGGAGTCTGTTGCGGGGTTGAATCAAACCCATCTCTCTTCTTTCGGAAAGCTCTGATTGTGAATATCGCCACCATCAAAACGAGTATCGCCACCATCAAAACGAGTATCGCCACAGCAATGGCCAAGAGCACAATCAAGGCAAGACTGGTCGGCGAGCTTTTGCTCCATCTACGGGATTGAGAATTGCAGACATTGAGCCTCATGAATGAATTGGATGCACAGAGGCCCGGGTTGTCCAGGAAACTGGCATCGTACACGGCGTTCTCTAACTCGTTTGGGATTCGTCCACTGAGGCGATTGGAGGATAAATTGAGAAGGTTCAGATTCAGCTGGCTGATTTCAGGAGGAATCAAGCCGGACAGTGGGTTTTCGGACAGGTCCAACTGCGTGAGTACTGGTAGAAGACCAATTTTGCTAGGAATCGGTCCTGACAATTGATTGTGACTAAGATTCAGAGTGCTCAAGGAGTTCCACGGAACAATAGCTGTAGGAAGATTTCCAGAGAGCTCGTTCTGACCGAGCAAAAGCCTCGTCAGCTTAGGAAGCTCGGTCAATTCAGTCGGAACCTTGCCACTGAGGAGGTTATTACTGGCATCAAAAACCACCAAGTTCCTCCACGAAGACACCATGCTCGGAATCTTCCCAAAGAATTTGTTGTTGCTCATTTCGATCCGAGTGAGCTTTGGGGACAGCTCCTCAGGAAGCTCGCCAGTTAATCCATTACCACTCAAGATCAAAACCGTCAAGTTCCGGGACATCCAGAGTCCTCCAGGCACATTGCCGGTGAATCCATTGTTGTTCAACATCACGATGGACAAAGTACTGCAATTTCCAAGTGACTCGGGCAACTCCCCGCTGAGACTGTTGTCCATGACGGCCAACCCGCACATCGTGCCGCCATGGCACAGTTGTTCGGGCAATGTGCCAGTCAAGCTGTTGAAGGCCACTTCGAATCTTCTGAGTGGGGAAAACTTGCCGAAGTCCGGGGGATCATGCCCGATAGATTGTTGTTGGACAGCCTGACATCAGACAAAGCGGGAAGACGCCCGATACCTTCCTGGATTCCACCAGATAATTGATTGAACTGCAAACTCAAGATGGATAGATTCTTGAGCTTCCCAAAATCTTCAGGTATGTTCCCTGTCAAGTTATTAAAAGACGGATCGATCACGCTCAGGTTCGCGGCGCTTACTGACTGAGGGATCAACCCAGACACGTTGGTCGTGTACACGTACAACTTGCTCAAGTTCCTCAGAGTAAAAATGCTGCCCACGATCTCTCCCGTCAGTAGATTCCTCCCCAAATCCAAGTGCTCAAGAGCCTCCATATTCCCAATCGTCTCTGGGATTTCACCAATCAGGTTCGTCTGTGCCATCGAGAAGAACCGCAGCTTCTTCAGGGTGGTAAAGTTCTGCGGTAGTTGCGACGGCACAAACTTGTCGTTGTACTCGAGCCTCAGTTCTTCGAGATCAGACAGGCCAAAAATCTCTTCAGGGTAAGTGCCATTGTACTCGGACTGGTAAAGGTGAAGGATCCTCAGCCTCCGCAGCCTTGAAATCGATGCTGGGACATCGAACGAGAAGCTGTTGGCGGCAAGAATCAGGACCTGAAGATTGGCCATCCGGTCGATGTTGGATGGAATAGGACCTTCGAAGTAATTCTGGGACAGGTCGAGGTACACAAGCTTGGAACAGTTGTAGAGAACAGTGGGAAACCCTCCAGGAATATTGTTGTAGGAGATGTCGAGCTTGGTCAGATTCTTGAGGTCGCAGATGAATGGGGGGATCGAATAATTTATGTTCAGGTTGACAAGATTGAGCTCAGTGATCGAGCCTTCTTGGCATGTGATCTCAGGCCATGTGCAGTGGGAGGATGAATTGGAGGAGACCCAGTGGTCTAGGGAAGATGGGTCTTGCCAGGATTGCCTCAGCTTCAACAGGACTTTCTGTTCTTGATCTTGGATTTGAGACTCTGCAACATTGGAGAGGAAGCACAGGAAGACGAGACAGGGGATGTACGAGAGGAAGAAGATGTAAATATGAGGAGGTGATGGGGTCGGTCTCGGCATAATTGGAGGTCGTACAGAGTCTTTTCTGGTTAGGGAGACTCTCCGGTGTTGGAGCTAGAGATGTATCAGCTCAACATGAAGTAAGACGTGTTGTTTTGCTCTTGCTTATTGCTCGGCAGAAGCCCCAAGGTATTTAACGTCGTTTCAAAGCGCCAAAATTTGGTGGGTCCTATTTACCAAAAAAAAAAAAAAAAAAAAAAATAGTGGGGTCCTAATGTAATATTTGGCCTTGTTTACACTTGTAAAAAGGCTTAATACTACAAAAAATCTCAAACGGGTACATTAATGATAAATTTATCATAAACTAATTTTTTTTACCACCAAAAGCCTCAAACTGGTACACACGTGACATATTTACCTTTTGTTAACTTCCATCAAATATTGTTGTTAAATTGCTGATTTAGATGCGACGTCGGGTCCATCTAGATCAATTAACGAGTTAATACAATGAAAAATCCTAAATCGATACATCAATAACAAATTTACTCAGATTTATACACCTTTGACAAATTTATATCAAATTAACTATTGGGTCACTAAAAATCCCAAATTAGTACACGTGACACAATTATTCTGTATTAACTTTCATTAAATATTGCCATTAAATTGCAGACTTAGATGCCACGTTATAAAGATGTTCGTCTTGCTCTTACCTTTCATGGTCGAAAAGGCTTACCAGTCGTGGCTAGAATAGCGTTATTGGATACTCAATTCTTAGAATACCAGCATGTCTGAATTGGCACCGTCCAAACCACTTTGAATGCTGGAACAGTCTTTGTAACCTTATATCTACACTTCAATATCGCTCTTTCAAACCCCTAGCTACTCTCCTTTCTAAAAGTCCAGATCCAGCTCGCTAGAGCTCCTCAAACCTGACTTTATTACAACAACACTATACTACCAAATGGTTTATCGAGTGCAGAACCATGGTCTTAACTTAAATTTCCACAATGGGAATGAAGATGCTCTATTCATCTCTATGCAGAATGATCAAGCATCCCGCATTCATGTTCCTAGACAAATCCCAAAAGAGAAGCTAGCCAAGCTCCTTCCAAAAACCTAGATTACCAACTATGAAAAACTACATCAAAATAACAAATTTTTCCAGTCCTTAGACTTCGAATTCGTCAGAAAGAAAGATGGCACTATTTCTATCAAATTTGGCAAGGAAAATGAAGAAAATCATTATATCTTCCAAACCCTCTTCATGATTGAACCTTGTGTTCATGAATCAATTTCCGAACCAAATCTCAAAAGGCTTGTCCAATATTTTCAGAGTAATGGAAACCCTGTCCATTACTACAATGATCGATATGGTCACTGTTTCTAGGACCCTTTTTGTCAATGCTCTTATTGTACAAAATCTCCCAACGAAATAGACCCAAATGCAAGACCCCGACAAAAACACAATAAGTCAAAGGATACTATGTACCAAAGGTACTTGAACGCATACTCCTCCGTTGATACTCTTGGTGAGTGTGATAAATTTCAATTTATGGTTTCTTATGCTTCAACTCCACCATCATCACCTCCTCCATATAAAAAATAAGTTATTTCCCCATTTTATAAGCCAATCCTAAAGTGGGCAAAAAAACATTCCTACCTACTCGAGACTCCAGAAGAAACATCACCCAGATCTTCCATCACCATGTTCCAAGAGGTAGATTTTCCTCCTCTTGTTCGAGAAAATTCGAAACTTTCTTTCCCTGCCCCAGAAGAATTCATCGACCCACAAGGCGGATATCGACATGCTCCCAAAATACCTGCCCCAACTGATGTGGACGAACATGGAAGACAAAAAAGGACTCATGTGGCTGAAGCCGTCCAGAATTGGCAATCGAAGACACTTTTGGCACACAACAATGCGTTCAAAACAATTGACTCCAAAATTGTGGATGTGCAACAAGATCTTTGAAGATATAATGAAATCACTAAAAAAATGCTTTCGGACTTCCAGAAAAGGCTTCATACCTTGGAATCTGGACAACATTTGGGATGTTATCATCTCGAGAGCCTCAAGGCGGAAATAGAAAAGCTCAAAAGACAAATCCAACTTCTTGAAGAATGAAGATTCAATCCTTTCAACCCATTTCCGACTACATTGCGGGCAAAATATTCGCTTCCTCCACCATCTCAGAATACGTCTATCTTTCCTGCCCTCATAGAAGCTCCCACTAGACAAGACAAGATAGATGTGGTAGAAATGCGAAATCACCTCAAAGAATTGGATCAATAAGGAAAGAGAAGGGAAAAGAGAATATGCCTGAAGAATTCTCGATAGCTATAAGAGAAAAACCAAATCAAATGATGCTATCCAATCCGTTAGAATTATTCCTGAGAGATATGGGCAATCAAGAAGAACAACCTAATCCTGTTACCTTGAAAGATCAAATCCTATTTCCATCAAAACTAGTTTTTCCAAACAACTTTGATACTGAATTAGACTCGGTATCCCTCTCATCCTCTTCATCCTTTTCAGTCCCTACCATTCATTCCTTTCCTATTGCACTAGTAACTTCATCAATATTTATGGCCGACCCTCCGGACCAAGATATGGAATCTAACCCTTCTGAACCAGAGGTTGTTCGACCAAATAATCTTTCTCAGCATGTGACTACTTCTTCCAAACAGTTTTTCACTATTGATGACATTCCATAATCCAAATGGCCAAAAAGATTTGAAGAATTCCATACTTGATTAAATGCCCAAGCTCTTACCAATCAAGATAAATATGATGTCCTTTTTCGTTTTGTCATAAGGTTTACAGGTAGCCTCAAACATTGATGGCAATTGGTGATAGAATAAGACCAAGTTCAATTTCTGCTTACACCTGACTTTATCCATGCCATTACCCTCCTATATCATTTTTTTCATTGGAAAACCTTTTGACCTTCATGAGCTCAAAATGAGAGAATTTTTGAAAGAAAATGCTGCTCTCTCCAAAAAAGGCATCTCGATAAACATTATCAGAAAATGCTCAAGCTTTTCTATGGTATTGGAGCTTATCCCAACCTAAAGCAATTTTTTCTGACTTCCATTCCCAAAGAGTTATCCCAGCAGGTTGAGAAATCTTTTCTCAATAGACAGAGGAGAATTACGGACATTCCTTTGGGAGAAATACAACAAGAAATCCATTTGTGCCTTAACGATTTGTGTTTAAAGCGCCAAATGGTTCAAACTCATCTCATGGACAACAAAGAACTTGATAGAGCCTATTCTCGCCAGAAGTAGAAGATCAAATACTCCAAGCGAGACTCTGATGGTTCTTGTGGAAAGTTTTCTAAAAAGAAGAAGCACTTCAAAAAAGTCTGGATAAAGAAATCCAAACATGGATCTAAGCACTTTAGGAGAAAGAAAAAATAGCGATTCATACGCAAAAGAAAAGATCATTTAGGCCGCAAGAAATCAACTTGATGCTTCATTTGCAACAAAGATGGTCATTTTGCTAAAAATTGCCCCCAAGCAAGAAAATGTTAGAATCATCTAATACATCACATAGAGATTGAAACTGGTATTTCACTCGAAAACAATGATATCGAATCTCTATTCTCTGTGGAAGAAGAACCATCTAAACAAACTTTTTGTATCATTCCTTGTTACCAAAATTCCAACGAAACTGATTCAGATTCAGATTTTGAAGATATTTTTCACATATCCCTCACTTCTTCAAAACAAAACCCTGACATATTTTCAAGCCAAATCCATTGTCCCCATTTTCCTGTGAACATCTTCACTTCAAAGTTTGCCAAACTCATCACTGCCATTGCTCTCATAGATACTAGTGCAAGTTCTTCAATTCTAGACACTAAAGTTCTTCCTAAAGAATATTGGACTTCCTATGTTCGATATTTCAATTATACCCTAGGAGATACTTTTTCTACGAATGTAAGAACTACCCCAATAATTGTCCAGTTTTTTCCCCAATGTTCCATAACAAAAAAAATCTTTGGATCTAATATTACCAACAAAGATCTAATCATCGGTTGGGATATCATGACTCAGATTTCTCAACTTCGTATCATTCCGGAAAATGTCTTAAGTATAATAATCAATTCTCTGAATTCGTCAATATCCAAAGACTTTTTTCCATCCAAATGAATTTGTTAGATCCAATCATGCAAAAATTGTTAGAATCCTGTTCAAAATCCCATTTGGAATTCTCTAAAAAATATTCTCATCCTTTATGGAAAAATCCGGAATTCTTTGTTCGCCTTCCCTTCAAAAAAAAAAAAAAATGAAGACATTAATCCAACCAAGGCAAGTCATATGAGAATGAAGCCAGAACACCTAGTCTCGGCTTAGAATGAATGCTCAGAACTGTTGCAACAAGGTCTTATTGAAATTTCAAATTCTCAATGGACTTGTGAAACCTTTTATGTCAATAAACGTGCCGAGCAAAATAGAGGAAAGATGCGGCTGGTAATAAACTATCAACATCTTAACATTTTCCTTCAAGATGACAAATTCCCTTTACCTTCCAGAAATTCCCTTTTACCGGATTATCCAAAGCCCATATTTACTCCAAATTCGACCTCAAAGCCAGATTTTGGTAATTGGGTATTCATCCTGAAGACAGACCCAAAATAGGGTTTTGTATTCCGAACCAACATTTCCAATGGAAAGTTCTTCCTTTTGTATTAAAGGTAGCTCCATCCTTATTTCAAAATGCCATGGTAGAATTTTCCAACCAATCTTGTCAAATGCAGTAGTATACATTGATGACATCCTGCTATACAGCCCTGATGAGGAATCCCACTACCAACTTCTTGGGCAGTTTGCAGACATTGTAAAGGAGCATGGGATTATGTTTTCTCAAAGAAAGATGAATATCGCCCAGATAGAAATTGAATTTCTTGGTATGCACCTTAACAAATGAACATACTATCTAGGGCCATACATTGCTCAGGAACTGCTAAAATTTCTTGAAGAGAATTTCACGACAAAGTAAATTCAGCAATTTCTTGGGATAATTAATTATCTCAGAAATTTTGTTCCAAACATTACAAAACTACTTATTCCACTACAATCAATGCTAAGAAAAATCCTCCACCTTGGGGAAAATCTCAGACTAAAGTAGTCGTTGAATTTAAGGAGATCATGCAAACTCTTCCTCCATTGCAAATCCCATCAACAGGAAAGAGAATTCTCCAAATTGATGCCAATGATGAATATTGGATAGCCATCCTATTTGAAGAAATTGATGGTAAGAGACCCTTATGTGCTTACAAAAAAGGAAAATTTTCCCATGCTGAAATGTATTATCATTTCACTTTCAAAGAAATCTTGGCGGTAAGAAATAGAATAAAAAAGTTCGAATTTCATCTCATCGACCACCACTTCCTCGTAGAATTGGACATGGCATCTTTTTCCCAAATGACCAAGTTCAAACACAAGCAGATTCCACATTCTCAACTGCTTCGATGGGTTGAATGGTTTTCAAAATACTCTTTTGAAACCATTTGAAACCAAACACATTGCTAGGAAGAAGAACATGTTTGCTAACTTTTTGACAAGACCAAAAGCACCAGGAAAATCAACATGCATATCATAAGACATGTTTTCCATACTTTTCACCACAATGAAAAGTACAAGATCGAAAAAATATTAGATTGGCCAAGCTGGCAATACTCCTAGGAGATTGTTGAACAAATCCAAAATGACAGCCTCACTGAAAATCTAGAAACCCTTATGTGGCAATGCCACACAGACCTATTCAGACTTCATGGAGGTTCAATCCTTTATCCTTTTGGATTAAATTCCAGCTATCCGTTCATACACCCTTTAATCTAGAAGGAAGACGACTTCTCTGATCAACTGCGATGGTTATTATGGTACTTAACCAATAAGTACTTAATAACTATCGAAATTCCACCAGAAGATTCATTACCAACCTAACAAGATATTCGGGCTCAATCGAAACACTAAAAAGGAAAGTGACAGAAACCTCTTAGCTTTTCTCAATTGGTTTATCCTCCCACTTATTGGAAGCATTTTCTACAGCAAGAACTGAGAACTGTCCGACCAAACCTAGAGATTCACATTATTCTATTCTTCCGACAACCATGGGCTTTTGTTAAAAAAAAAAAAAAAACGGCATCATCACCACTGCCCCCATAAAGTATAGGAATCACATTCTATAAACCTCAGCCACACCTTAAGGAAGCTCAGATTTACAAATCTTTTCCAGGACCTGTTGGTTGCTGTGAATACCAGTACCAAGAACTCCAAAGAGTTTTGTGCAAAGAAAACAAAATCATTTCTAAAGATGTATGGAATTATAATATACCCACTACATTGGATCATTATAGCCTTACACCAAAAGCCAAAGAAGCACTCGAAAAATTTAGATATGCTGCAAAGACAACTCCATCATCACATGAACAAAAATGACAGATACAGATGACCATGCATAATCATCCCAAGACCCTTATGCACAATGGGGGGGGGTCCTCTCTCTCAAGACCCCTATGATCAAGGACCCATGTCCTTATCTCTAGGGATGGACACATCTTACTATGTTCAATCATCCAATTGGCCTCAGACAAACGTGCATGCTGACACTACAGGATCTTCTAGGAATCATGAAGATGCATCTTCATCAATTGAGGCAAACAGGTGGAATACTCAAACTCTCTCTAAAGATCCACTTGCAGGACTTGAGCAGAAATACGAAGAACATCTTCTGACAAAAATGCATAGTTCTAATAACTCAGACTACGACTACAATGCCCACGATGGAAGAGATCAATGACTGTAGCAGATCATTGTAGCAAGGTCACTGTAGCAGTAGGCTAAGGAAATCACTATTCATTGTCACTGTTCATATCGCCGAAAATAATTCCCTATCGGATTTTCCGAGCCTTTGTTTATTTTAGGACCCGTGAGCTTGTTCCTTATTTGGGTGTGACCTCATAATGTCTATAAAAGGCAAGGAGATTGTAATGTGTGTTAGATAAAACTTCTTGATGTTTTAAAGCTAACAAAACTTATCTAAGTTTTATTCTGAAGATTGCCAGACTCCTATGTTAAAGTCTATTTACATCAGAAGTCTACCCACTCTGACAAATTCTAGACTGAACGCAATAATGAAGACTTAATCAGACTCAGGATTATTTTCTTCAAGGTTTCAATACGAACAAGATACATCAGGCTTTCTAGTTGGAAATATCACTTACCATATTGGTTATCTTAATTAGAATCAATTTCGAAGAAGTAAATCATTTTGGAAGGCAAGCTTATTTGGAAAGAATCTATTTATGGAAACCAAGATCCTGATTGTATGGGCGAACATGATTGATGGGCTTTCATCTCAATCTTCAAACGGCTCGAAATTTCCTTGATTGATTCTATCCAACGGGTTGATTGGAAGAATTCCTCTGGAAAGTGCCAACGGTGACAAGGTATGGAGGAGTATTTAAGGGGATTTTTCAAGTCATTCGAGAAGAGTGTGAAAGAAGAATTCCAAAGTCTAAAGCTCCCAAATCACTTGTCCTTCATCATTTAGTGCTCAAAATTGTATTCGAAAGTGAGAAACTCTAGAGAGTGATCTTGTGACAACAGTAGAGACTCCTCACTAAGAAGTTGAGATCACGGGGCTGTAACATTCTCTTTCGATTCATAGTGGAAACCAACCAGAAGGCTATCAGTGTGGAAGAGTGGGCGTAGGTTTAATCTAAGCCGAACCACTATAAATATTGTGTTTATTTTTCTCTTTCTTGAACTCATTTACTCTATTTGCTGTGATATCCTTCTGTGTTTTGAAATAGTTGTTTAAGTTTGAATCCTTCTACAAAGGCTATAGTCAATCAGACTCAATTTAAAAGTAAAACATTTTTACTGCATTTCGCAAAGTCTATTTTCACACCTATTCACCCCCTCTAGGTGTTCTACTAGCCCTTTCAATGTGTTGGGCAAAGTCCCTTGAAGTAAAGTGAGTATTTTGTTAAATCCCCAATGTCTTTCTAAAAACTTCTTCTTCTCTAGCCTGGTAGAATCTTTGAGAAATGCAGCTCGGATAATTAGAAATGTTACCATCCTGGCATCTTTTAGTGTCTCTAGGCTTTGAACTAAAAGCCAAAGTGGTTTTCTGCTAAAATGCTATCTCTAAAAGGTTTGAATAAGAGGTTCAAGCTTAGAACTAGGGAATGCTTTCCCACTACGGGCGAACCTCTCATTCAAACCCTCCGGGGAAAGCATGCTTAGAAGCCAGGGAAGACGGAATCAATTTCCTGCAGGTATGCCTTCCCACTATGGACGAACCTCTCGTTCAAACCCTTTAGGGACAGCATTTTAGCAGAAAACCACTCTGGCTTTTAGTTTAGAGCCTAGAGACACTCAGAGATGCCATGAATGGTAACATTTTTAATTATCCGAGCTGCATTGATTAACAAGTTAATACCACAAAAAATTTCAAACCGATATGCCTTTAATAAAATTCACCCTAAGCTAAATTTTGGGTAACCAAAATCCCAAATTAATACATGCATGACACATTTATCTTCCGCTAGATTCCATCAAATTTTATCATTAAATTTAGCGAGACTTGTAGATTGTCTTCTTCTTCATTGTCGCCTTTGTCTAAGGTCGTAACACTAAAGTGAGCACTCTTTAGTGGCACTTTTAGTAACTCTAACATTACGTTGCTTGCGGTATTGTTAGTTTCTTTTGTTAGACGTCTTTCCTTCGATGGTTGGTTGCTTTGGATGCTTCCCTGGCCTACCTTTGAATTGGTGCAGGAAACCTTCTGAAATTTATGGAGTCAAGGGTATCTATTAAGTCCGTTTGTCCTGAGTGATCGCATAACAATTTTTCATTCATTTCTTTTGTGACTATTATTTGCACTCAAGCAGGAAAGGAAAACCTTTGTTCTTTAATCTTCATGAAAAAGAAGTCTTCGCTGTTGACATTAGCGCATGGTGCTCGGCGGTGTTGCAACCCACTACCATTTCGTACGTTCCATATATCGGCAAGACAGCAACCGGAATGAATGTGATTGACTCCTGTTGATCATGGTGCTTCTGTAATTGTCCGAGTCACATGGCCAAGCTTTGAATTTTCGCCATGTCCTCCTATTCTCCAATGGAACGGCTTTTGATTTGTTTCCAGATGTTCACCTTATGGATGATGAGCAAGTTGGTCTTTTGGTGGCCCATGTGCATGCGCAAACTTTCCACAGAGTTGACCCGACAACGACAGGTCGAGCCTTCTAGATGGGTAAGAAAGACAAAACTTGGCTTACATGGAGCCCCCACATGATTGAACTAAAACCCAATCCTCACTGCGAGTTACAGCACATCCCGAGTTGTGTCATCGATGGTCCTAATAAGCCCAATGCATGAAATGATTCCATCTCAGACCATATCAGACGCCTGGCTTCTATGTTTTTGGAAACTTACTTGTTCAATAGTAGAAGTAATCAGTGCAAAGTTGCCAGCACTACTAGGAATCTGTCAGCGCGTATTACACAAGTTACTATCATCGAAATGTTTAGACATGCTTAGCTAAATATGTGAATGTATTACCCATGTCAACATGACATGCTTAAATTCATTTCGAGACGTTCTTATACGACCGATAACGAGTGTCCAGTGGATATTCAAGCGGAAAACCCAGGAAAGATCAAAGAAAGTATCACCCACTTGTACGCAATACCAATAAATTCGCTCGGCATCCAAGCATCCGTAATGGAGCCTCAACAATCACGCTCTTGTACTAGTCAAGATAGTCAGAATCTACTGTCCAATCGGAGTAAAGTCGAGGAGAATAGGAGAATTACACCACCCAATTCGTACACGGCAGCCACAATTTCATTCCTAAAGCTGGGTTGATCACGGAGAGAGAGAGAGAGAGAGAGAGAGAGAGAGAGAGATATCATCATAGACTATGGACAGTATTATTACAGATCTCAACAACAAACAGAAAAATGCCGACGGCATGCTTCAAGCGCCTGTGAAAACGCAAAACGGAGGGACCCTTGTTTGCTAGTCCTATTGTTTCTGCAGCAAACCAATTTTGACAAACCAAAGACACATATTAAAAGACATCAAATACTTCATGCACATGAATAAAAGCATTTGCTTTGGAAGTCCACAGATGCTATCCACTTGCCTCTTATGTCAACTTTCCCATTTCGGGTTATAGCTTAATAGTGGATGCACTATCTGCTCTGCATAGTCAACCAGCTTTCTAGACAATATTTACATAAACATTAAGCTTTTCATCAAAGAATTTGGGCACAGCATCTTTTGCTTAAAAATATGAGCAGCTCAGATCTCTCTCTCTCACACAAAAATCTGTAAAGGGACTTGGACAAGCCCAAAAGAAAGGCAAGACAACATACTAAAAGAATTCCCTAAAGTAGGGGTGAGCATGGTTCCAAGAAAGAATCAGAAATCTAAGAACCAGTCCAGTACCAAATTCTAGAATATCTAGGATAGGTTTCAAGTTCTAAAAATTGGAGAACCTATTCTAACATGTAGGTTGTTCTGACGAGAATCTAGAACCTAGAACCTTGTTGATACCTAAATTTTTGGGGTTATTTTTCGCTAAATAAAAAATAATAAAAAATCATAATCACATGGCATATAGTTTAGGAAAATTTTATTTTGTTAAGATTTTTTCATATATTTAGGTAATATACATTGGGAGATGCACTTTTGCACAAAAGGGAAATTTTCTTGATGGAATATGCGAAAAATATTTCGGCGATATATTTAGGGGTATCGTGCTCAAGTAAAATTAGAAATGAAATATATCCCCAAGATACAATTTTTTGGCTTATAAAAGGAGTCACGTACGGTAAGTTCAAAGGGGGGTTCTTTTTCCGTCGTGAAAAAAGCACAAAAAAAAAAAGGCAAAAAGTGAAAAACTGAGGTAAGAGAGAGAAAAAGCAAAAAAAAAAAAAGGGCCCACGCGCGACCGTTCATCTTCCTCGCGCGGGGAGGTCTCCGCCGGCCACCGCGGTCCCGCTCGCCGCAGCAGCCACGATCCAACCGCCCGCGCCGCCCCCGACGTGTCGCCGCCTTTGAAGGCCGCGCCATCCCGCGTCGCACCGCCTCCGTGCACCACCGCCCGTGTCGCCCGTTCACCGCGCCGCCGCCTCCGCCTCTGATTCGAGGCCCCCACAGCAGCCACGATCCGACCCCCGGATCGTCGCCGGTCCCGATCCAACGCTACCCGGACTGGTCCACGACGCCGCTCGCGCCCTTCCCGGCCGCCGCGCTCCTCCGGGTCTCGCCGCGTTCCGCCTCAACCGAGGACCACCGCACTGCAGATCGAGGCCTCCGACGGTAGCCGGTCCAGATCCAAGCCATGCCGAGCCTCCGGCGACCTAGAGTCGCGCGCCGCGCCGCGAGCTAACCTTCCCCGTGCCGCCGCGTTGCGATCCCGGGCGCGCTACGCCGCCCGACGCTCGCGGCTCGACGCTGCTCGCCACCCGCAAATTTGAACAGCGGCCGGCCCGGATCCGACGCCATCCCCGTCTCCTCGTCCCGTCCCGACGCCGCCGTGCCGCCCGATCGCCGATCGACGTAGTCCGTCCTCGGCCCGCCGATCCCCGTCCGATCCGACGCCACCGCGCCTCCTTTCGCGACGCCGGTAGCCGAGCTCCTGCCGCCTCGCCGACGTTGCACCGTTCTGTCTCTCTCGCCGGAACCCTAGCCGGCGAGCTCCCTCTCACCGGCCGGTCTCCAATTTATTTTTTTTTTCTTTTTTTGAAAAAAAAAAAGAAAACAAAAAAAGAGGAAAAGAAAAATTAGGTAAATTCTTATTTTTCTTTTCCGCTATTTATTTATTATTTATTGTTTTTTTATTATTGTTGATGTTGCTTATTATTTGCTATATTTAGTGTAATTATTCCTTTGATGTGAAATTGAAATTCCATGATATGAAATTGCCTTTGAAATTAGTGAATGTCGATCCGATTTTCGCGCCCAAATCCGACTCGCAATTACTTAAAAAATTGCCAATCCGATCTCCCGCCCGAGATCCGATTTGTGATTTATGTGAAATTGGCCAACCCGATCTCATGCACGAGATATGGTTCGTCAATTTGGGTATCAATATTGCTTGATTTGCCGTGGTGTTACCTAGGTTAGTTTTCTTTAAAAAAAATAATAAAAAATGTAGTTTTAGGGTTTGCATGCTCACAATAGGGATTTTATTTCGAATTTTCAATAATAAAAAAAATCAAATCAATTAATTTAGGTTGTTAGTTCATTTTTTAACTTGGATTGCGTGTTTAAGTATTTGGCAATTATTAATTTCGAAATTAAAAAAAAAACAAAAACACAAAAAAAATCATCATGCATATATCATGTAAAATTAGGGTATATTTTGCACGTCATTGCATATTAGGATAAAAATTGCACTTAGTTTAATTTAGATATCTTTTTTTTAATTTATCATAAGTTTAGGTACTTTTTTTAGATATATTGCATTTTAGGGTTATTTTGATTAAGATAATATTTTAGTTTAAATTAGGATGTCGCTCAACCTAATTCCTAATATAAATTAAATAGGATCTTAATCTAATTAGGTAATTTTCACATTTCACCAAATTTCGAATTTCATGAAAAATACAAAAAATGTCATAGGTTAAATTAGTTTTATCATTTAGGATAAAATGCATTCTTTTAGAAAATACAAAAATGTCATATACACGTCTTTAGGGTTAGATTCATTGAAATGCATGTCATTTAGTATCTTTGCTTGGCCCAATTAATTAGAAATTGTATGTCATTAGAATTAGGTCATTTAGTTAACATCGCATTGCATATTGCATGATTTTCATTAATTAAGTGAAAACAAAAAAAAAGAAATTGAGTGTTAATTAGAAACCATATCTAAGATTATTGATATGGATTTTAATTTAACATTGCAGATGCTTTCGTTGCTTTGAGGTAAGTTCTTGCAATTTGTTCATTGCTTTATCTGGGTGTTAAATTGGTGGTTTGCGCACCCGCATGATCACTCACATGTTAGGGAGATAAATTAAAATTAATTCAAGCTGCTTGCCAAACATTTTTCAAAATAAAAGAATGGTACTGAAAGGGCATTAGAGAAATCTAGTGTAACCAAGTCCCCGTACCCATAATCTCTGGTTCGTAGGAGTAAAGTAAAACTCCCGTTACTTTACTTGGGTTTCTAATCGACCCACCAAAAATAGATTAGTGGCGACTCCTAGTTAAAAATCAATTGCATGTTAAAAATTTGAACCTAAGTCGCGAATTGGTATGGGCTTGGGAGAGCCCGAGCTAAGTCTAAGCTTAGCAAGCCATTAGCCAAACCCTAGGTGGTTTACCCCCGAAAAATTTGGTCGCGACAAACCTAGAATAAGTTTTTCTATTTTTCTTGTTCTATGTCTTCGTGCGATGCTGCGACATTCCATTGTGTCCAATGATGAGTATGTAAACTGAAAACAATAGTCGAAGCTTCCATTCCTGACAATACTCATAACGGAAACTTTTACTTCGTTAATATTTCATAATCTCCATATGTCAAATATGAGTTATGATTAGTGTATTGTAGCAAATGGTGGTCATTTTCATTAAAATAATTCAATTAAGAGTACATGTGGAACCTAAATAAATCTTGGAACTTGTGACCGGATAGGTTCCAGGTTCCTCGGTATGCATGATATGTTCCAACTTCCAAATATTAGAAAACTTGTTATAAATGGTAGGTTCCAAGTTCAAGGTTGAACAACAATAGTGGGGTAGACAATATTAGAATATTCTGAACATTAGAGAGTGAGAATCATTTCAGTATTACAATCTTTTCATAATCATACTTGGAGATCATCAAGACCGTTCCCAATAATGGGCCTCATTAGATGCTCATACATCAGGGGTTTGATTTTACTTGCAGTTACTTGCAAGCATATATGAATTCTTGCCACACAATCATGTTCACAATTGTGAGATCAGATTAGTATCTGCTTATCCTTTATCAGATTACATGTTATCCTTGAGAACCATTGAGACAAACTTGTACAGGCCTTTGGGGACAGAGACAACACAGGGAAGTTATTGAAGAAAGGAACTAAGCTAATTCAACCATGATCACCTGATGTTGTTGCTCTCATGGTTTTGCTACTGTAATGGAGAGAAATTGTGTTGAAGATGATTATAGATACCATTGATGGTACAGAAGTTGGCAGTTAGAAGGTAGGTAGTATCATCAAAGACATAAAACTCCAGCACACAAAGGTATTTATGATTAGATCCAATGGGGTTAGAAGGATTTCCTGATTTATTGGCCCAATGCGAAGCCGCAAATTAAATGATAAATTGGAGATATCAGTCCTGATAATTATGGTTACTTTAATGCTGTAAGTTGATTTTAATCAATGAATGAACTAACACTTCTCCAGGAATAAGAAGAAATATATACCTTGGGTGCGTTGCAAGAATGGAAAAGTTTATCCCAGAAAATGCTTTTATCTCAAATTCTGAATGTGAATACCACAATCTAATTTTGTACCTAGCCAAATAAATCATTTCGTTTCCTTGACAGTAATTAAAACCGCAACAAAAAGTGAAAACCAAGGGGAAAAGTGCCAAAAAAGTCCTAAACCTTTTATCTTTGTGCTGATTTAGTCTTAAACCTTTTTTTGGTGCTGATTTAGTCCTAAAACTTTTTACGTTGTGCCAATTCAGTCCTTTCCGACTGATTTTGGCCAAATTTTCCTGACTGGACACCGGCCGGCTGACGTGACCTGATCGGCCCTAACTTAGACAACTTTTAATAATATTTTTTCTTTTTTTTTTTTTTTTTTTTTTTCTTCTCCTCTTCTTCCTCCACCCGGTCACCGGACCTTGGCAACCGACAAGAGGCGACAGCCGGCAAGGGCGGCCTCGTGCGGGCGGCGAGGCTCGCCCATGGCCGGTGAGGGCAAGCCCCGCCAGCTCGGCGCGAGGCTAGGCCTCGAGATGAGCATCCTAAGGTACCTCCTGACGACGGACGAGACTTGGGTCGGCGACAGGCCTCGGTTCTGTAAGACCTCAAGGACCGAATCTAGCCACCTCCTCGCGCCGAGCAAGTGGGGCTCGCCCATGGCCGAGGTCCGGCGACCGGCCGGAGGAAGAAGAGGAGAAGAAAAAAAGAAAAATATAAAAATATAAAAATATTATTAAAAAATATTCAAAAATCTTAAAATATTATTAAAAGTTGTCCACGTCAACGCCGATCAAGCCACGTCAACCAGCTGGCATCCAATCAGCAAAATTCGGCGAAAATTGGCCGAAAAGGACTGAATTGGCACAACATAAAAAGGTTTAAAACTAAATTGGCACCAAAAAAAAGGTTTAAGACTAAATCGGCACAAAGACAAAAGGTTTAGGACTTTTTTGGCACTTTTCCCGAAAATCAAGAGTTCATCAGCAGGCCTGTAAAAGTAATAGTATTTTCCTCTCCGTGTATTGCTATACAACTCATAAATTTTTATGAATCTAGGAAGTTACCATGGTGACCATCAAATTACAATAAAAAATTTGAGGAATATGTCCATGCGACAAATCATTTTGTCTCAGAATCCTGATTAACATATTAATCCCAACCTTTTCCTTAACATTCTATCATACCTTCGAAAAATAGAAGCACATAATTATCCATTCAATAGCCAACCATAGTAATCCAAATGGACAAAGTCTTTTGTTGATTGAATTAAAGGATAGTGCTAGTAGTCGTTGCAACCCATTAATGTTTGGTACATTCAATAGATCGGCAAGACAGCGACCCGAGCGATTCTGATTGATTCCTGTTGGTCGTGGTGCTTTTATGTAGTGTCCGAGTCAAATGGCCAAACTTTGAATCTTGGCCATGCCCTCCAATTCTCCGATGGAACAACTTTTGATTTGTTTTCTGATGTTCGCCTTCTGGATGATGAGCAAATTGGTCTTTTGGTGGCGCAAGTGCATGCGCAAACATTCCACAGCGTTGACCCGAAAGCAGCAAGCCGAGCCTTCTAGATGCAGAAGGAAGATAAATCTTGGTTTACATCGAACCCCCACATGATTATTTTGAGTAGGTCACTCTCAATTGGAGAGGCCAACGCAATTATGTATATATATGTAGTAGAATATGTATGGTATTGAGTGTGTAAAAGTAAAAAGAAAGAAAAAAAAAAGGAAAAAAAAAATCAAAAGAGATCGGG
Source organism: Eucalyptus curtisii (assembly GCA_017140595.1). Taxonomy (NCBI): domain Eukaryota; kingdom Viridiplantae; phylum Streptophyta; class Magnoliopsida; order Myrtales; family Myrtaceae; genus Eucalyptus; species Eucalyptus curtisii. The sequence goes on from CM029496.1 coordinate 6,196,807, forward strand.
AGATAAATCAACATGATCTTCCACATCCAGAAAATCAAAGGAGATTGGGAAAGAAATCAAAGTGATCTTCTCAGATCTACAAAATCACGAGAGACTAGGAGATAAATCTACGTGATTTTCATATCGTACAATTCCAATTGGGATTGCATTTGCTCCTATAAATAGGAGTCCTCCTCAATGGAGAAGCATTTACAAAAGCAAGAATATCGAGCAACGTAGCGGAAGGAACGGTTTTCTTCTTCCAAGAAAGAGAGTTATATTTTAGTGAGTTATCCAGTTTGTGAGAGGTTCAGATCCACAAATTGAAGACAGTGAGAGATCCACCTTTTGGGTGAAGTTGTATCCCATTATTTATCATAGTAGAAGTTTGAAGTGGACTACGGTCCGATGGTTTTTCCCTTCACCTTGGAGGGTTTTCCACATTAAAATTCTTGTGTTATTTACTATTCATCTTTACTGCTTTCATTCAATATTTTATCCTCTTTAATTTGCACAGAAATAGTAATGGGAAAAATTATCTGGGCCTTCTCCACAAATATCGTTGTTTTTCCCAACAAGAACGTTATTTTATTTTTCCCAATAGAATAAACTGAACCAATCCTCATCGTAAGTTCCAGCACATCCTGAGGTTTGTGATTTATGGTCCTAATGAGCCCAGCGCATGAAAGGAATCCATCTCGGACAACATCAAGTGCTTGGCTTCTATGCTTTTGGAAACTTACTAATTCAATAGTAGGAGTTATCGGCACAAAGTTGCCGGCACTACTAGGAATCTACCAGCGTGTATTACACAAGTTACTATCACCGACAGGCTTTAGACATGCTTAGTTAAACATATAAATGTGTCACAACGCGCTTAAATGCATTTCAAGAGGTTAATATATGATAGATAATGAGCCTCTATTGTATATGTTAGAGATATTTAGTATAATTATGATAGTTTTCTATATCTCTCAAGATTACGTAAATATCTCTATTTGATTGTACATATCTTAATTAATATATTATCTTATTTAGTCATTTCATGAAGTCCATAAATAGGCTAATGTAATCTTCATTATAAAATATGGAAATATATATAATTACTCTCTTATGCATATTTTTCTTATTTTCTAAACTTGGTATCAAAGCTAGTCATCCTGAAGTGCACTAGATGTGCTCGCACTTGGTGCACACCTAAAAACCCATCCAGAGTTAATTTTGCTTCTTCTTTTTTTTCCAATAAGTCCTAATATCCTCCAATCAACGTTGATTTGACATTTTTCATCTCATCCGATAGCCAACAAACTTTTGTCGCATAGTCTTTGGAGCCCTCTCATATGAGGAAACGCTTAGCCAAATCCATTTCATCATGGTTGTGTTTCGATGCCAATCACAACGATCACATCACCCAGTATTGTAAGCCGCATCACTCAATAATTATTTTCCCAAACCAGTCGCATAGGCCACTTGACACTACAATGCCAGCCATATAGACCGTGTCACTCAGTTACTATTTTGCAGGCCAACCGCATCAGCCGTTTGTTGTTTTCCCTCCAATTCTCGATGTTTTGCATGTCATTTCAAGAGGCAACACCACCATAAGGCTCGTTGCTCTCGGACTAGCTAAACATGAAAATTTCTCCATGAACAATTGTCGAATGCCGCCTCATCCATTGAGTCTCAACCGTTGGACACTGTTCAAATTTGTATTCAAACACAAGTTGGCATCTTCAATGCACCTTAACTTAGAGGGGATGATAGAGATATTTGGATAATTTTGATGATTTTTTGTATCTCAAGATTATGCAAATATCTCTATTTCATTGTGCATATCTTGATTAATATATTATCTTCTTTAGTTATTTCATGGAACCCGTTATATAGGGTGATATAATCCTCATTACGACATATTGAATATATATACATATAATTTACTCTCTTTCATATATGTGACGGCCCAGGCGGCGGTGCGCGGGGAGGAGGGATGGCGGTGCGTCCGCGCCTTGGTCCCCGGACGTACGTAGGAGGGTCTCATCTCCTATCCCACATCGCTTAGGGGGGAGTCCTAGGCTAGTTTATAAGACTTAAGTTCTCTAACATGTGTAACACGTTTTAACGCTATAAGGGCCGAAGGCTCAAAGCGGACAATATTACACAGTGGAAGGCCCGGGTCCTTACAAATGGTATCAGAGCCTGTGGCATCCTAAAACTTCATGACAACCCCTGGATATACCATGAACCTTATAAGTTGGATTTTATCGATTATTGTTGCAATTTTGTGGCCAAGTAAATAAGTGTAATTAGGTATTTATATAAGTGAAAACTAAGGTGGATTATTAGGAATAATTGTGGGCTGGGTATTTGAGGACCGAATCAGCCCAAGATAGCCCACAATCACCCACCATTCGACCGGCCAAGCCCAGCCCAAAGGAGCCCGTGAAATTGTCGACCAAGAAGCCTGGCCCACGAAGCCCAAAGGAGCTACCGTCGACAAAAGGGGGAGAGGGAGAGGCCCGGCCCATTTGGCCCATCAACCTACATGGGAAAAATGCCAAGTGGCGAGAGGGACTTACCAAGTGGCACCGGCATGCAATGCTAATGATTTCTAATCATGAGTGGAAGGAAGAAAAGGGGATAGAGAGGGGCGGATTGCTCGAGGGTTTGAGCCGAGAGAGAGAGGAGGTGTCGCGCGCGAGGAAGAGAGGAAGAGAGAAAGAGATAAAGCGGGCGTACGAGAGAGAAAGAGGAGGAGAAGACCGGCCGCCGTGCACCCGCCTAGTCCCGCCGTCGAGCCCGCCTTGCCCCACCGTTTGCTTGCTGCGATTTTCTTTGAACTAGAGGCAAGTAGAGTCCATTGATCTACCCTTTGCTTACTGTGATGTGTGTGTGGTGAATGGTAAACTTCGGATGTGGTAGAAGTGAGGAATTTTCGAAGCTTTGGGGAGAAGTGTCTTAGCCTAGCATTCTGTTTTCTAGAAAGGCAGTCCGACCTTTGAAGATTTCGTGAGCTGCATGCAATTTTCTAGTTGGAATCTTGCTTCGACTTCTTGATGAAAGTTGTAGAGGACTTCTTGGAGAGTAACATATCAAAATTTCAGAATAAATGAACAATTATAGAACGGTGAAACTATTTGTCTATGAAGAAGTTAGATCTGGAAATCGTAATGCTGACCTAGTGTGATTCTGTAAATTTTATAAAATTATCCGGTTGAAATTTGATCTCGTGTTGTTAATGAAAGTTGAAGATGATATTTTAAGGAGTAATATACTATAATTTGAGAGGAAATGGACGAGTTTAGGTTGGTGAAACGATTTTTATCCGAAACAGTTAGATCTGGAATTCGATGCCGAGGGTTAGGGACGGTTATGGTAATTATATTTTTTAATATATCACAAATTTGATTTTGAGTTATTCATGAAATATTTACTTCTAATCTTTTTCTATAACATCAAAATTTCATAATTTTTGGAGCTGATTAGGATTTTTACCGAATTTGTGAATGAAACTGTGTATGGCAATATTCCGAAATTATAAAGACTGATGCATGGACTGTACCGAATTGTATGAAGCTCTTTTGATATGGTGTTCTTCATGAAATATTTTCCTCTAGATCTTGTATATAACATGTCAAATTTTTATAATTTATTAAGACCGTTTATTAATTTTTCAAGCATTTTAACTAAAGGAGTGTATTCTATTTTTATCCGAAAATTGCTGTATTTTCAAAAATAAATGAATTTGCTCTATGAGATATAATGTCTTGAGTGATTGATTTTGCTGCATATGTGGTGACATTGGGCATGTCATATAGTATCAAAAAGTTGAATTTGACCTTTGTTACTGTTACATCAAATGCCATGTTGACATTGAGACACATATGTGAATATAAATTATTATAATGATGATACCGTCAAAGGTGTGCGCCGACGATGCCTCGGGAGTGTCGGGATGCCCAGAGCGTGGGTGCCGGATGCCTGGAGTGTGTGTGCCGGATGCCCCGGGAGTGTCGGGATGCCCAAAGGTGTGTGCCGGAAGCCCTGGAGGTGTGTGCCGGGGGGAATTCCTCGTGATGCCAGTTGGGGTACGAGATGCCCGGAGGTGTGTGCCGGATGCCCGGAGGTGTGTGCCGGAGGCTCCTCGCGATGCCGGGGTTGGGTGCGAGCAATAAATGGGGGATGCAAACATTGGTCCCTGGGAAGAAAAAAAAATGATGATGAGATCCAATTGAAAGATAAAATTGGAAATTGAATCATGCGCATGGATGTGTGCATATGGGATGAACCTCATGGAAACGCAAGCATGAAGTGCATGGTGATATATGCATGGTTGCTTGATGATAAATGTACAAGTGCATGGTGGTATATGCACGTTGCATGGTGATATATGCATGGCTGTATGGTGAGGTATGCTCAAATGCATGGATGATATGTGCTTTATTCGTGATACCTTGATTGTTCTATCTGACGCATCGTGTAATTTGGTGGATCTTTACTGCTGAGTGGTTGTACTCACCCCTTTGGGAATTAACATTTTAGATTGAAAGATGCCTCTTGCCACCGGTCACGCGTGGTACTTACTATGGCTTACCATCGATGTTGAGGTTGAGTGCTCGGAGCATTCTGTGTTAGTGTACCAGGTCCGGTGTTTATCCGAGTTCATGTTTTGATTATGTACAATGTGGGTCTAGCTGATGGCCCCGTAGTTCAAGAGTTCCTATCCGTACATGTTCGCCATGATGGGGTGATGATAGGGATGCTGCCGCCGCCGCCGGCCGATGCACCGGGTTGGGTGTGATCGCGCCTACAATTGGTAGAGGATGACACTTCTTTTTGGATAGCCAACTATTGATGATGGATAGGTGTACATGTCTGGTGTAGGGTCAAGTTTCTTTTGAGTTATAGCCAAGCATAGTTAAAAGCCTTGGCCTTTTGCTGTATCGACCCGAGATGTCCACCGTGATTATGTAAATAAAAGTGACTCGGCTTTATCTTTTTATCTGATGAGTAGTCGGTGTGCATTGCGTTATTGATTGTCCGGAGATGGGATAAGGAGATTAGATTATGCTTCCGTTATATGAACTCATAAACCGAATAAAAAAAAAAATTAACCCCCAGGATCTATGGACCCGCTATAAATGAACGGTATCAGAGTGGTATATTATTTAGAACAAGTGAAAGGTACTTGTGGTGACCCTAACAGATCGGGGGCCGTCAAGGGGTGCCACGAGCCGACTCTCGATCATGTGTGGGGCCACGGCGAGGCGTGCTCCCAAAGGGGGGAGAGTGTGACGGCCCAGGCGGCGGTGTGCGGGGAGGAGGGATGGCGGTGCATCCGCGCCTCGGTCCCCGGACGTGCGCGGGGAGGGGCACGCCTCGGTCCGCGGACGTGCGCAAGGAGGGGGCGCGTCTCTTGTCTCACATCGCTTAGGGGGGGAGTCCTAGGCTAGTTTATAAAGCTTTGGTTCTCTAACCTGTGTAACGCGTTTTAAAACCGTGAGAGTCGAAGGCCCAAAGCGGACAATATTACACAGTGGGAGGCCCGGGTCCTTATAAATGGTATTAGAGCCGACTCCCGACCACGTGCGGGGCCACAGCGAGGGTGTTGTGCTCCCAAGGGGGGAGAGTGTGACGGCCCGGGCGGCGGTGCGTGGGGAGGAGGGATAGCGGTGCATCCGTGTTGTGCTCCCAATGAGGGGGGAGTGTGACGCCCGGGCGGCGGTGCGCGGGGAGGAGGGATAGCGGTGCGTCCGTGCCTTGGTCCCCGGACGTGCACGGGGAGGGCGCGTCTCCTATCCCACATTGCTTAGGGGGAAAGTCCTAAGTAAGTTTATAAGGCTTGGGTTCTCTAACCTGTGTAACGACTTTTAAAGTCATGAGGGCCAAAGGCCCAAAGTGAACAATATTACACAGTGGGAGGCCCGGGTCCTTACAATATATCTTTCTTATAGGCATGGTTTAATATTTAATGACTCTAATACTCCCCCTCACCCTTAGTCTATTCTTTTGTATAGTACTAAGTGTGGAAATTTAATTGAGAAGACAAATTGGATCCAAAAAAAAAAAAAAAAATTGAAGTCGGATCTTGTGCTCTAATATAAGTGAATCCAAGCAGAAAAACCAAGCAAAGATCAAAGAAAGTACCACTCGCGTGTGCGCAATACCAGTTGAATGCGCTCGTCATCCAAGCGTGCGTAATGAAGCCTCAACAATCACGCTCTTGCTCTAGTCGAGATAGTCGGAATCATCTGTCCAATCGCAATAAAGTCGCATTTGCTTTGGAAGTCCACAGGTGCTATCCACTTGCCTCTTACATCAACTTCCCCATTTCTGGTTGTTACTTAACAGTGGATACATTATCTGTTCTGCATAGTCAACAAGCTTTCTAGACCAGATTTACATAAACATCAAGCTCTTCACCAAAGAGTTAGGCACAGCAACTTTTGCTTAAAAATATGAGCAGCTCAGGACTCTCTCTCTCTCTCTCTCTCTCTCTCTCTCTCTCTCTCTCTCTCTCTCTCTCTCTCTAAAAAAAAAAAAAATCTGTAGACAAGCCCAAAAGAAAGACAAGACAACATTCTAAAAGAATTGCCAAAGTTAGGGTGAGCATGGTTCTTGAGTCGAACCAAAAACCTGAGAATCAGACCCGTGGGAACCGGTTTGGTACCAGGTTAGAACCAGTTTAGTGTTAAGTTCTAGGATATGTAGGGTAGGTTTCAAGTTCCAAAAATTGGATAAATTGTTCCAACAGATAGGTTCCAAATGCGTAAGTTCCATGTTCCAACGGGAACCTATGATAAATCTTTCTATTTCTCTTGTTTTATGTCTTCGCGTAATGTTGTGGCATTCTATGGTGTCCAATGATAAGTATGTAATATAAAACCACTAGTCTGAGCTTCTATTTCCAGCGATATTCATGATTGAAACTTTTGCTTTGTTAATATTCAATAATCTTTGTGTATTTAAATATGAGTTGTAATTAGCGGATTGTAATCAATAGTGGTCATTAAATGTGATGGTTCACTGTAATCATTCAATCAAGAGTACATGAGGAACCTAGATAGGCCTTAGAACCAACCTCTGAACTTGTGATAAAGTAGGTTTCGGGTTTCGGGTGGAACTGAACAAAACCAGGAATCGCTCATTCCTACCTTAAAGCACCTTTGAGAATGGGGAAAAAAAAAAAACAACAACAGCAACAACAACAAGAGTGTTGTAGACAAGATTACAATATTTGAAACATCAGTGAAAATTATTTCGGTATTATAATCTTTTCAAAATCATACTTGGAGGTCATCAAGACCGTTCCCAATAATGGGCCTCATTAGATGCTCATATATCAGGTTTTTAATTTAGTTAGTTGCAAGCATATATGCTTTCTCCCCACAGCATCCTGGTCACAATTGTGAGATTTAGATTAGTACTTGCTTATCTTGTATCAAATTACACGTTATTCTAATTGGAGTCACCAGTGAGCTGTAATACGCCGTGATTTGCTCACCTTCAAATCCTGTTCCTTGAGAACCATTGGACAAACTTGGACCACCTTTTGTGGACAGAGATGACACTGGGAAGCTATTGAAGAAAGGAACTAAGCTCATTCAAGCACGATCATGTGACGTTGCTATTCTTGTGGTTTTGCTACAATATTGGAGAGAATTTTGTTGGAGATGATCACAGATACCATTGATGGTACAAAAGTCGGCAGCTAGAAGGTAGGTAGTATCATCAAAGACATAATAACTCTTGCACGCAAAGGTATCCATGATTAGATCCCATCGCTTAGAAGGAATTCCTGATTTACTGGCCCAATGCACAGTCACAACTTAAGTGCTAAATTGGAAATATCAGTCTTGAAAATTATGGTTATTTTGACACTGTAAGTTGATTTTTATCAATGAATGAACTAACACTTTTTCAGGAATAAGAAAAAATGAATACCTTGGGTGAGTTACTAAAATGGAAAAATTTCTCATGGAAATGGCTCTCATCTCAAATTCTGAATGTGAATACCGCAATCTATTTCCGTTCCTAGCCAAACAAATTACTAACTACTTCGTTTTCTATACAGTAAACAAGACCGCAACCAAAACCAAGAGCTCATCAGCAGAACCATAAAAGTTATACTATTTTCCTCTCCGTGTATTGCTATACAACTCATAAATTGTTGAGAATCCAGAGAGTTACCACGGTGACCATCAAATTGAAATAAATAAATAAAGGTGAGGACAACGTCCGTGCGACAAATCATTTGACAAATACTCCGCTTTGTCTGACGAATCCTGATTAACATATTAATCCCAAACTTTTGCCAGTCAGTCTATCATGCCTTTGGAAAATAGAAGCACATAATTCTCCATTCACTAGAAACCATAGTAATCCAATAAGACAAAGTCTTTTGTTGTTTGGATTAATGGATAGTGCTTGTGGTTGTTGCAACCCACTAACGTTTCGTCTGTTCTATAGATCGGTAAGACAGCGACCTGAGTGATTCTGATTGATTCCTGTTGGTCCTGGTGCTTTTATGTAGTGTCCGAGTCAAACGGCCAACCTTCGAATCTTGGCCATGCCCTCCAATTCTCCGATGGAACAGCTTTTGATTCGTTTTCTGATGTTCGCCTGTTGGAAGATATGATTTTGATCTGGAGTATATCTTAAGAGATGCAGATCATTTATTTTAGTCAATTTAGGATTAGATCTGATACACATAGATTAAAGGAATATAATCTTTCTTTCTTTATTATTAGACATGTTGTATTATATAGAGATCGACTTTGTACATCAGAGGATACAGAAAAGAATACACAGAAAAATTTTCCCATGTCTTCTTCTTACAGTTCCCTGAGTTCATCTTCTACCTCAGTTTCTAACATGGTATCAGAGCAACTTTTTTTTTCTGCTTCCGCTCCGATTACCTCGTAAGCAAACTCCAAATACCAGACAAGTGTTGGCGAAGGAATCACAGTGTTGATTGCCTAAAGTGAGGAAATTCATCTGCAAGAGGAGTTAACAAAGGAATCAGTTTTTTTTTTTTTTCAACATGACAAGACCAGAAGATCTTACCTCAGTTTCAGCCGACCAATCTGCAACGGAAGCACTGATGCAAACCATAGGAAATCAAGATTCATCCACTGTCATCTCTGCATCAGAACAACAAATCCAGCAACCGCACGTGCAACGGCAACATCAGGCTCAGGCTAATCCAGGGCAACCCTTCATGGGCTACCCCTACCAATGGATGCTGTATCCATGGTATCATGGGTGGATTCCCAATGCATCATCGCCTGGCTACCAACGCAACGCGCGAGCCGATGGAGGTCTACCAACCAGTGATGGGGCAAATCCTACCATCGGCCCGGAGCAGACGGGCGGTTCGACTGGACCGGGTATGGGAACGAATCCCTACCCGGGTTTTCAAAATGCGGGTCACGGTTTTGGCTTGGGTGGTTCGGGTCAAGGCACAAATCCCTACCCGACTCCTGCACCGGGTCTCTTCCCAAACCAGATCTTCGCCACCAGTGGCAAGCCGGAACCCGGCGATCCGCTTTACACCACGACGGCCGACGGGCCAGAGCTACGGCTCATCACCCAGTAACTGATCGAGGCCGACAATTATTCAAGCTGGTCGCGTGAATTCCGGCGGCGTTGGTGACCAAAGAAAAAGATGGGTTTATTGATGGAACGATTCCAATCCCATCCGACGAGCGGCAGGCACGACTATGGAGGAAGTGTAACCAGTTAGTCCGGACATGGATTGGAAACTGTGTTACCCCCGAGGTCGCGGTCGGATTACCGCCGACGGAAGACCCAAAAACAGATGTGGGAAAATATAAAATAAATGTATGGGAAATTGGATCGTGTTCGAGTTTTTTCACTAACCCAACAGCTTTCGGAATTGAAACAGGGAACTATGAGCGTAGCCACCATTTACAACAAGATCTCAGCATTGTGGAATGAATTGGAAGCGATGGAAGAAAAATTAGAAGGACCTGAGTCGACGCTTCAACAATACCGAGCCATCCGGGAACGAGAAAAAGTCACGAGATTTCTCCTTACCCTAAATGAATCGTACCTCTCATTTCGGACACAGATACTTACCATGGATCCAACGCCAACCCTCGCTCGGATCTACCAACTTGCAACGTAGGAGGAAAGCTAGCGTCTTGCTGTGCTCGACAACCCCAAAGATGGAGTCGCACTTGCTGTACACGGTAGTGCTCTCGAGAGAGGAGCAGCAAATAGGGGGTGAGGAACAATCGGGCAGAACTTAGGGTTTCCTGAGAGAGGCGAAGACTCTCGAAACCTAAGGAGAGGAACGGACGGCCACGATTCTTCGAGGCGATCCGACGGCTCACGAGGCCCGCACCCATTAATCGGATCCGACGGTCACCGAGGATTCTTCTCAGCAGCATCGGACGGCTCGCATGCGATCTCGCTCTCGACAGGATCCGACGGTCCGCGCCCTTTCTTCGCATCCGACGGTCCACAAGAAGCAGCGACCATTCCCTATTTAAAAAGTCCAATTGGACCGCCATATGCTGCAACATTAAAGGGAAATTTCGAGGGCAAAGGTAAATTATATTGCGATTATTGCAAGCGTCCACATCACACAGTTGATAATTGCTGGAAACTACATGGCAAGCCTGGAGAAAAAGGAAAGAATGATTTTTCAACTGTTTTTTAGGTTATAGGACAACATCAGCCAATTAACCAAGAGCAGTATCAAGAACTTATGAAGGCTTTCAAAAAACTGGACACATCTGACAAGGCTGGGAGCTTCACAGGTACTTCATATTACTTGGCGAATTCAATTTCCAATGATAAGTGGATAATTGATTCTGGGGCTAGTGATCATATTGCCTGTGATAGAAAAATTTTCTCAAAAATCCAGAAATTGCCTACTCTAGCTTCACTTCCCAATGGTAATTCCACACTTGTGATGATGATTGGCACCGTAAATCTTAGCCCACTCATAACTCTCAAGAACGTGTTATACGTTCCTGATTTCAATTTTAATATAATATCGGTGTCTCGAGTTTGTGAAGAAAATTCGTGCCAAGTCCTATTTGATTCTGATAAATGTATATTCCAGGCCCTTTCGACTGGCAGACTGATGGGCTTGGGTAGTATCTCTCAAGGGCTATATTTTTTGATCAAATTTCCCAGCAGTTCACATTTATCATGTGTTGAATTGAATAATTTGTCATTGTGTAATTCTGCTACCAATGATAAAAATCTTGTTAGTCATCAAAGATTGGGCCATAGTGCTTCTATTCCTTGTTCTCATTGTCCCATTTGTCCATTGGCAAAGCAAACTCTTGCACCTTTTCCAAATAGTGTTTCTCGTGCAAAAAGTCTTTTTTCTCTAATCCATGCTGATATTTGGGGACCTTATCATACACCAAATCGTGATGGTTCTCGATTTTTTCTGACAATTGTGGATGATTTTTCAAGAGCCACATGGGTATTTCTGATGCAGTCCAAAGGCCAAGTCTTTCATTATCTGAAAACTTTCTTCTCCCTGTCCAAAAATCAATTTGGGAAGTCTATTCAGCGGATTCGCACTGATAATGGAAGGGAATTCTTCAGCAATGAATGTGAGATTTTTTTCTCCTCAAATGGAATTCTGCATGAAAGCTCATGTATCTATACTCCACAACAAAATGGCATTGTTGAGCATAAGCACCAGCATTTATTAGAGGTATCGCGTGCTCTGAAATTTCAAGCCTCGATTTCCGAAAATTTTTGGGGAGACTGCATAGTCACGGCTGCTTATCTGATTAATCGTATGCCAAGTCGGGTGCTTGCTGGCAAAACTCCATATGAAATGCTTTATAGAAGGAAACCGGAAATTCATCATTTAAGAGTTTTTGGTTGTCTATGCTATGTAACAACGGTAGGACCTCGAGACAAGATGAGTCCTCGAGCCCGCCAGTGCATCTTTATGGGATATGCAACTTTACAAAAGGGATATAGAATCTTTGAGCCATCTACTGGAGAATTTTTCATAAGCAGGGATGTTGTCTTTCATGAGGAAATATTTCCTTTCCGAGATAAGTCGGAACCTTCTGCAAATTTCGACAGGGACACCGACCATACTCGGTTTATATCAAACGAAGAATCATCTCCTTGCCAAACATATATTCTCACAACTCCAAAACGTACGTCGGGCATTACAGCATCATCCCCAATTTCTGATGCATATTCCATGGATAACTCTATTGGAAATACAGAAGAAGTTGATGTGACATCCCCAGGATATGTCAACAATGAAGAAGTGTCACACAATGAGGAGATATCTTCCAGTCCACAGCCCCAGATGCCCAGGCGATCAGGACGCACTACCCGTCCACCTACATGGACAAAGTTTTATATTTGCACGGCTTCAAAATTATCAGGTACACATTATCCTATCTCCACATATGTATCTTTCCAAAGATTATCACCCGATCATATGTGTTGCATTAGTCGAGTATCTGAGGAACAAGAACCATCTCATTACAATGAGGCTGTCAAAGACCCTCGTTGGCAAGAAGCCATGGAAAAGGAATTGCATGCCTTGTTAGAGAATCATACATGGGATATCGTCTCACTACCACCAAATCGCAAGCCAATTGGTTGCAAGTGGGTCTACAAGATCAAATATAGAGCAGACGGGTCCGTCAAAAGATACAAGGCTCGATAAGTGGCTAAAGGGTTCACTCAGAAAGAAAGTTTTGACTATCACGAAACTTTCTCTCCAAAGAGTAACAAAGGATTTTACAGTTCGTACTTTTTTATCCATTGCTGCATTTCGTGATTGGTCATTACATCAATGGATGTTCATAATGCATTTCTCCATGGAGATTTAGATGAAGAAATTTATATGGATCTTCCACCAGGTTTACGGAGACAGGGGGAGTCCAATGTGTGTCGTCTCCGTAAATCCCTTTATGGTCTCAAGCAGGCTTCGCGACAGTGGTATGCCAAGTTCACCAGTGCACTCACAATTGTGGGCTTCAAACAATCCAAGCATGATTATGCACTTTTCTCTTGGACAAAAGGTACGTCATCCGTCTACTTAATGATATACATTGATGACATACTTATCATGGGCAATGATGAGCTTGCTGTGAAGAACCTTAAAGAACTCCAAGTTTCATATCAAAGATTTGGGGTCACCAAAATATTTTCTTGGAATTAAGATAGCCCGTTCAGAGCAAGGTATCTCTCTTAGTCAGCGAAAATATGTACTGGAGATTATATCAGAAGCGGGATTATCAGGATGCAAGCCAGCAGTCATCCCTATCGAGCAAAATGTCAAGTTAACCACTACAGAATATGATGCAGGCCTCCAGTCCACAGAAAATGATCCACTGCTCAAGGACCCGTCAAGCTATCAGAGGCTAGTTGGGAAACTCATCTATCTCACTATGACGAGACTTGATATTTGTTATGTTGTTCAGACACTCAGTCAATTCATGCATAGCCCAAAACAGTCTCACATGAATGCTGCCTTGAAAGTGGTGAAGTATTTGAAGAAATGTCCGGGACTAGGAATCCTTCTTTCCCGCAATTGCAACATGAAAATGACAGCTTATTGTGATGCGGATTATGCAACTTGTCCTATGAGTCGAAGATCCATCACTGGTTTTTGCATCAAACTTGGGGAATCCTTAGTCTCATGGAAGATGAAGAAGCAATCCCTGTCATCAGCAGAAGCTGAGTATCGATCCATGGCGAAGGCTGTTTGTGAAGTAGTTGGGCTACGAGGCTTGCTTCTAGACCTTGGAGTGAAGGTCAAGGGACCAACTTTGTTATTTTGTGACAATGATTCTGCACTTAAGCTTGTTGCAAATCCTGTATTGCACGAAAGGACGAAGCACATAGAAGTCGATTGTCACTTCACTCGAGAGAAGATTCAAGAAGGAATAATCGAAGCAAGAGGAATCAGAACCATCGAACAGCCTGCTGATATATTTACCAAGCCTTTATGTCAGAGACAACATTCATATCTTCTAGGCAAGCTTGGCGTCTTAGATATATACAAGCCACCAGCTTGAGGGGGAGTGTTGGAAGATATGATGCTGATCTGGAGTATATCTTAGGAGATGCAGATCATTTATTTTAGTCAATTTAGGATTCAATCTAATACACATAGATTAAAGGAATATAATCTTTCTTTCTTTATTTTTAGACATTTTGTATTATATAGAGATCGACTTTGTACATCAGAGGATACAGAAAAGAATACACAGAAAAATTTTCCCACGTCTTCTTCTTACAGTTCCCTGAGTTCATCTTCTACCTCAGTTTCTGACATCGCCTTCTGGATGATGAGCAAATTGGTCTTTTGGTGCCGCAAGTGCATGCGCAAACTTTCCACAGCGTTGACCCGACAACAGCAGGTCGAGCCTTCTAGATGGGAAAGGAAGATAAAACTTGGTCTACATCGAATCCCCACACGATTGAACTAAACCAATCCTCATCGCTAGTTCCAGCACATCCTGAGGTCTGCGACTGATGGTCCTAATGAGCCCAATGCATGGAAGGGATCCATCTCGGACAACATCAGGCGCTTGGCTTCTATGCTTTTGGAAACTCACTAATTCAATAGTAGGAGTTATCGACACAAAGTTGCCGGCACTACTAGGATCTACCAACATGTATTACGCAAGTTACTATCATTGATACGCTTAGACATGCTTTACTTAAACAAGCAAATGTGTCACCCATGTCAACAACGCGGTTAAATGCATTTCAAGAGGTTAACACGCGACAAATAATGAGCCTCTAGTGTATATGTTAGAGATATTTAGGATTATTCTGATAATTTTCTGTATCTCTCAAGGTTGCACATATATTTTTATTTGATTATACGTATCTAGATTAATATGTTATCTTATTTAGTCATTTCATGAAACCTATAAATAAGCTGATATAACATTCGTTTTAACATATCGAAATATATATAATTACTCTTTTCTGCATATCTTTCTTATTTTCTCAACTTGGAATCAAAGCTAGTCGATCCTGAAGTGCACCGACTGTACTTGCACTCAGTGCACACCCCAATACTCGTCCAGAGCTAATTTTGCTTCTTGTTATTATTATTTTTTCTAGTAAGTCTGAATATTGTCTGCTCAACATTGATTTTAACATTATCCAATAGCCAACAAACTTTTGTCCCATAGTCTCTAGAGACCTCTCATGTGAGGAAGCACCTATTCGAATCCATTCCATGATGGTTGTGTTTCAGTGCCAATCGCAGCAGTCACATCACCTAGTTGAGCCCTTCATGGAGGTGACTTTTCTTCCATTGTAAGCTGCATCACTCAATAATTATTTTCCCAATCCAACCACATAGGCCACATGATACTACGATACCAGCCATATACACCACGTCGCTCAGTTACTATTTGGCAAGTTAGCCGCATCAGCCACTTGTTGTTTCCCTCCGATTCTCGACGTTTTGCGTGTCGTTTCAAGAGGCAACACTGCCATTAGGCTTGTCACTCTCAGGCCAACTAGGTCTAGAAGTTTTGCCATGAACAACTATTGAACGCCGCCTCATCTGCTGCGTTTCAACCGTTGGACACTGTTCAAACTTGTATCTAAACTCAAGTTGACATCTTTAATGCACCTTAACTTTGAGGGGACGTTTAGAGATATTAGAATAATTGCTGATGGTTTTCTGTGTCTCAAGATTATATAAATATCTCTATTTGATTGTTCTTTAGTCATTTCATGAAGCCTATTAAATAGGGTGATGCAATCTTCCTTAAGACATATCAAAATATATACAATTACTCTTTTTCATATATCTTTCTTATAGGCATATTTATTATTTAATTACTCTAACTCCATCATGCCTAATCTATTCTTTTGCATAATACTAAGCATGGAAATTTAATTGGAGAGGTAAATTGGATGTGAAAAGATTTGAACTCAAGATCTTATGTTCTAAAACTATGTGAATTCAAGAAGAAAAGCCAGGCAAAAATCAAAGAAAGTATCAGTCACATGCGCGCGATACCACTTCATGCGCTCGTCATCCAAGCATGCGTAATGCAGCCTCAACAATCACACTCTTGTATTAGTCAAGATAGTCGGAATCTACTGTCCAATCGCAGTAAAGTCGCAAAGAACAGGAGAAGTGGACTACCCCATTCAAACACGGCAGCCACAAGTTCATTGCTGAGCGCCTGTGAACGCACGAAACGGAGGGACCCTTTGTTTCCTACTCCTAATGTTTCTGCAGCAAACGGATTTTGACCAAACAAAAAGACACATAACAAAAGACATATCAAATACTTGGTGTACATGAGTAAAAGCATTTGCTTTGGAAGTCCACAGGTGCCATCCACTTGCCTCTTATATCAATTTTCCCATTTCTTGTTATTGCTTAACAGTGGATACATTATCTGTTCTGCATAATCAACAAGCTTTCTTGACCAGATTTACATAAACATTAAGCTCTTCATCAAAGTGTTCAGGCACAGCAACTTTTGCTTAAAAATATGAGCAGCTCAGGACTCTCTCTCTCTCTCTCTCTCTCTCTCTCTCTCTGTCTCTCTCTCTCACGCACACACACAAATCTATAGACAAGCCAAGAAGAAAGACATGACAGCATTCTAAAAGAATTGCCAAAAGTAGGAGTGAGCATAGTTCTTGAATAGAACCAGAAACCTGAGAATCAGACCCATAGGAACTAGTTCAGTATTAGGTTCTAGGACATGTAGGGTAAGTTCCGGATTCCAAAAATTGGAGAACCTATTCCGATAGATAGATTTCAAACGAGTAAGTTTCAAGTTCCAACGAGAATCTAGAACCTAGAATCTATAACGAGTCTTTCTATTTTCTTGTTCTATGTTTTCACCTGATGTCGGGGCATTTTATGGCATCCAATGATGAATATGTAATCTAAAACTACTAGTCTAAACTTCCATTTCCGATTATATCTATGAGTGAGATTTTTACCTAGTTAATATTTCATAATCTTTGTGTATCTAGACATGAGTTGTAATTAGTGGATTTTTAGCAAATGATGGTCATTAAAAGTAATAATTCACTGTAATCGTTCAATTAAGAGTACATGAGAAACATGGATAGATCCCTAGAACCGATCTTAAACCTGTGATGAGGTAGGTTCCAAGTTTGAGGTAAAATCTAAATAGAACCCAGAACCACTTATCCCTACTCTAAAGCACCTCTGAGAATGCAAAAAATAAAAATAAAAAAACACAACAACAACAACAACAACAACAACAACAAGAGTATTGTAGACAATATTACAATATTCGGAACATTACAGAGTGAGAATTATTTTAGTATTGTAATCTTTTCACAATCATACTTGGAGCTCATCAAGACCGTTTGCAATGAGGGACCTCATTAGATGCTCATATATGACGATTTTTAATTTTTGGGATATGTGCACGGGAAGTATTAAAACTTGTCACAAAAGTGCAATCAAGTCCTTTTGCTATCTATTTAGACTAAAGGAAAATATTGATGTGGCTTTATTTAATATTTTCTCTCTCCTACATGGTGATGACGTGATTAAAACATAAAACACTAGGCTAAAATAACGTTGTTTTTTATCTAATTTTGTAACAATAAGCTTAATTAAATAAAATAAAATATTTTAGAAAAAATGGAGCAGAGGTAAGGGCGGAGGCTTTTGCCGCCGCCGCCGCCGCCGTTGCCCCATCACTGGAAAGGGCCAATGGGGGCTCGGCGAGGGCCGGCAAGGGTCGCCAAGGCCTCAACCAAGGCTAGCAACCTTGCCAACCGTAGGCAAGGGTCGTCGACCCTCACCTAGATCTGGGTTGAAGGCTGCAACCCTTGCCTTGATCTAGGGGAGAATTGTCAAGCCCTTGCTTGCGGTCGACGAGGGTCGCGGATCTTGGCCGAGGCCTCGGTGATGGGGGCAACGATAACAAGGGCCTCCACCCTTGCCTTGGCTATTTTTTGTGTTTTTTAGATTATTTTTTATTTTATTTAATTAAGCTTATGATTAAAAAAGTCAAATTAAATCCAAACAATGTTATTTTAGTCTAGTGTTCTATGTTTTGGTCACGTCATCGTCATGTGGGAGAAAGAAAATATTTATAAAAAAAAAAAAAGCTACGTCAGCATTTTCCACTAGTCTAAATGGACAAAGTTTATAAAAGGACTCGATTGTACCAATTTGATAAGTTTTAGGACTTAAATGAATTTTTTTATGGATTTTATGACTCAATTGCATTTTTATGATAAATTTTAAGACTTCTAGTAAACATATCCTTAATTTTACTTGCAGTTAGTTGCAAGCATATATGCTTTCTCACCACAACATCCTGGTCACAATTGTGAGATCAGATTAGTACCTGCTTGTCCTATATCAGGTTACATGTTATTCTAATTGGAGTCGCCGGTGAGCCGTAATGCTCCATGATTTGCTCACCTTCAAATCCTCTTCCTTGAGAACCATAGAGACAAATTGGGACTGGCTTTTGTGGACAGAGATGACACAGGGAAGCTATTGAAGAAAGGAACTATGCTAATTGTGTTGAAGATGATCATAGATACTATTGATGGTACAAAAGTTGGCAGCTCGAAGGTAGGTAAGTATCATTAAAGACATAAAACTCTTGCACACAAAGGTATCCAAGATTAGATCCAATGGGGTTAGAAGGAATTCCTGATTTATTGGCCCAATGCACAGCCGCAAATTAAGTGATGAATCGGAGATATCAGTCTTGACAATTATGGTTACTTTGATACTGTAAGTTCATGTTAATCAATGGATGAACTAACACTTTTCCAGGAATAAGAAGAAATATATACCTTGGGTGAGTCAGTACAATGGAAAAGTTTCTCACAGAAAATGATCTCATCTCAAATTCTGAATGTGAATACCACAATCTATTTCCGCACCTAGCCAAACAAATCACTAGCTACTTCGTTTCCTAGACGGTAAACAAGACCGCAACCAAAAGTGAAAACCAAGAGCTCATCAGCAGATCCATGATGGTTATACTAATTTCCTGGCCATGTATTGCTACACAATTCATATATTGTTATGAATCCAGAGAGTTACCAGGGTGACCATCAAATTGCAATAAATAAATAAATAAAAAGTGAGGACAATGTCTATGCTACAACTCACTAGACAAATACTCCGCTTTGTCTCACGAATCCTGATTAACATATCAATCCCAACATTTTCCTAGTCAGTCTATCATGCCAAATAGAAGCACATAGTTCTTCATTCAATAGCCAACCATAGTAATCCAAAAAGACAGTCTTTTGTTGTTTGGATTAATGGATAGTGCTTGTAGTTGTTGCAACCCACTAATGTTTTGTACATTCCACAGATCGGCAAGGCAGCGACCTGAGTGATTCTGATTGATTGCTATTGGTCCTGGTGTTTTTTTGTAGCGTCCGAGTCAAATGGCCAGCCTTTAAGTTTTCGCCATGCCCTCCTATTCTCGAATGGAACAGCTTTTGATTTGTTTCCCGATGTTTGCCTTCTGGATGATGAGCAAATTGGTCTTTTGGCGGCGCAAGGGAATGCGCAAACTTTCCATAGCATAGACCCAACATTGACAGGTTGAGCCTTCTAGATGAGCAAGGAAGACAAAACTTGGTTACATCGAGCCCCCACACGATTGAACTAAACCAATCCTCATTGTTAGTTCCAGCACATCCTGAGGTCTGTGATGGATGGACCTAATGAGCCCGATGCATGTAAGGAATTCATCTCAGATCATATCAGAGGCTTAGCTTCTATGTTTTTGAAAACTTAATAGTTCAATAGTAAAAATTATCAGCACGAAGTTGCCAACACTTCTAGGAATTTGCCAGTGCGTACTACATAAGTTACTATTATTGACATGCTTAGACATAATTAATTAAACATGTAAATGTATTACCCCTGTCATACAGCACGTTTAAATACATTTTGAGACTTTAATATATGACAGAAAATGAGCATCTAGTGTATGCTGAAGCAGAAAAACCCAGCGAAAATCAAGAAAGTATCTACTCACTTACACACAGTATCAACTAATGCGCTCGTCATCCAAGCATCCGTAATGGAGCCTCAACAATCACGTTCTTCTACTGGGCAAGATAGTGGGATTTCTACTTTCCAATCGTAGTAAAGTCACAGAGAACAGGAGTTTTGGACTACCCATTTCAGACACCGCAGCAACAAATTCATTGCTAAAGCCGGGTGATCAAACTATTGTTGGCCTGAGATTACCATTAAGACTGACATTATTTCCATAAAGAATCCATCTCTGGCTATAGTTACTAGTAGTATCTGGCCTAATTCCAGATTTGAGACTGGATACTATCTCAAATAACAGCAGTTACGTATCCAACAATCGGTACTCAGCCATTAACAAACAGTTTAGTCACGAGTGGAGGTTGAAACCATCAGTTATTCCACCAAGAGAATGCTTTTCAGACATTAGAATATGAACTCCTGTGAGAGGGTGCACTGAAGATAGAGTCTCTGCAAGAATTGATTGAGTATTGAAGATTGCATATAGCACGGTCAAATACAGTAGAAACCTATTGTTAACCAGAAAAGATATGATTCCACTAACTCATTGAGAGAGAGAGAGAGAGAAGATATGATTCCACTAACTCATTGAGAGAGAGAGAGAGATCTAGATTTTTCAACTATGTCTTATACTGAATAAATCGGGCATTTCATTGACGCACCTATAGGGTTATTCTCAAAGCCGATCACTCTCGAGATAACTAGACTATCTAGAGAAGTCATTAAGAAATTTTAAGGCAATAGACTTGAGAATTTGACCAAGAATTGGCTTCTCGACCGTGTCTATCCTTAGAGGCCATTACGGCACAGTTAAAAATCGATTTGAAATCAGAAATAGACTAGATCGACAGAGATGTGTGGCTAATCGTGGGTAACACCACTAAATTGGAAAATTCTCGTCGATCGGCACTAGACTGATGTTCTTATTGTTTTGGTAACATGTGTCCGTATTTGGATCATCGAGATTTTCACAACAACCGAGAGTCGCCAATGAGTCTAAGTGGGTTCATAGTGGCTCAAAGAAAATCGACCACGGGTCATTGCACTTATAAATTTCTTAAAGTTACCCGGTAGCCTAGGTCACGCTAAAAACACGCCAAGTTAAATTAACTGTGAATTCAAATCCGATTTCATAAATTGAAGTTCCTGTCATGTCACAATAAATTCTAGCAGTGTCGACTTAGTCTTAAAAGATTTTTCAGAGATTCCAAGATTTTTATGGAAAATCGGTTCGAACGCCGCGGAAAATCAACAGAAATTCGGATAGGCCAAATAAAAGAAAATTTCGACTTCCAAGCCGAGCCTTTGAGTGTTGGGGACTGGCAGAAAATGGTATGGGATTTTCCTTCGACGAAATCGGGCCTCAATTTAGGGATTGAGTGAGGAATTGAAGCTAAATTAAGTGAAATTCGGAATTATGCTTGGACAGCATTTTTGTTGGCTTCATTTTGGATTAGTTGTGGAATTTAAACTGGTAGAAAGTAATAGAGACTAAAAGATAAGCTTAAAGGCAAAAAAATGGGGACAAACAATTAAGGCAAAGGCTAAGATTTCAGAATTTTGGGCCCCTCCCGTCATTGTCTTTCCCCTTGCCGCCCTTGTCTCTTTCTCACTCTCGTGGAAGCAGCGTACGGCACCTCGATCTTCAGCTTCACTTTCATTTCACTTTCTGTCTCTCCCTTTTTCTTCTCTGTCTCTCGCACCATCACTCAGCCCACCAAATTCCACCAACTCTTGTTGCCCGTCTCCCCTCCAATCAACCGCCAGCACGGTTGAAGACCGAGCAACACCACCGAAGACCCTTGCCAGCGACGCCTGCTTCTCCATGCGTCCACAGCCTGCACTCCTTCGGTCAACAACAATAACCACCGAAGCCTCTGGTTGACCGAGCAGCTTTGCTTTGCTGCCACTTGGCCGTGAGCCAACAAACGGTGCCCTCTCCACGCGGCCAAGGACAACGCTGCTTCGTGTCTTCAACCCAGCGAAGCTGTTGCCGCGTCTTCTCTCCGCCGCTCATTCTGTCGGTCAAACCACACGAGGCCAGCAACTTTCGGCCCAGTATTTTGATGCCACGTGATTTCCAACGGCCCATAATTCGGCCAGTCCACGTCTCCAGCATATTCCCAGCACCACAGCCCAACAAGTCCAGCGAATTGCTCAGCCCATTTTCAAACCAGAAGCCCACCGTCCATGATTTCAGCCCGTCCACGAAGCAGGCCTTGAAGTCTAGCAGTCTTCAGTTCAACGTGCAGCCCAGCAGTCCATTTCAGTCCTCCAACCCAGCAGATTGAAGCCCATCCTCAGCCCAATTACAGCTCACTTGAGGCCCATACAGTCAGCCCAATTCCGAGCCCAAAAAGGCAGCCCATCTTCAGCAGGCCCAACCCAACTTAAGTCTAGCCCAAAATCAAGAACAAATCTCAGTTGGGCTGAGATTTGTTGGGCCAAGTTTAAGGCCCGGTCCAAGCCCATGGGTGTCATTGCGAACCCAAGTTCGGCCACCGTCGCCGTGTTCCAATCTCCGCTTTTAATCAAGTGAATTTTACTCACTAATCCCTTATTAGTCGGCTAATGATGCTTATGGGTTGATTATATTTAATTTAGTGTAATTAGGTGGTTAGATTAGTTTAGAACAATTAAATTAGTAACTTAATGATACATGTTAGATGGTTAGACTTAATCATTAGCAAGTAGAGAGCTTCTAATATTTATTGAATGCATCTCGAGATTTTTCCCGACCCGTCTCGGGCTCCAATTAGGCATTATGGGCATAAATTGGATTTTTAGTATTTAATAACTAATTTTCAAAATTAATTTATTTATTTATTTATTTTTCCGAAAATTCAATCGAGATGGCCGGTGACCGGAATTTCATGCTGATTGTCGTGGTGTAGTCCGTTTATTTAATTGAGCTTCAATTTGTATGGAATTGATTTAAGTATGGATTTTTAAGATATATTCCTATTGAGTTGATTTTGATTATTTGATTGAGAAATAATCGGGTATCGATGGTTAATATCGATAGTAGAGTGGTGATTGAAAGTGGCATCGTTAAAAGGGCACGTGGCTCGGTGATCGATGCGTCACTTTGGCGAACTAATGACTTAGAGAATGCACGTGGGCCCAACGTTTCGGTATGGCATCTAAAAGAACACGTGGCTCGGTGATCTGATGCGTCACTTTGGTGAACTAGTGCCTTAGAGAATGCACGTGGGTCCAGTGTTTAAGTAAGGCATCGTGAAAAGGGCATGTGGCTCGGTGACTTGATGCATCACTTTGGCGAAGAGGTCGTCTTAGAGAATGCACGTGGGCCCAAGGTTTGAGTATGTCATCCTGGAGAATACACATTGCTCGAAGACTTGGTATGTCATCCTGGAGAATGCACATGGCCCGACTTCTAGATATTCCACCGTGGGGAATGATTTGGGTGACATGTAATTGACTAGGTGGATTTATCGATAGTTCGATCTGTGTTGAATAATTGGGTGCACATTATGTATTATACTGACTTGCAAGGTAGAATCTGAGGCCAAGGTAAGTCATCTGACCTGTGCGTGTTTAGGCAGCTCATAGTATATTGGTTTACTAATCGGGTCTTAGGGGGTAGAACTCGCTGAGACGTGGTCTCATGGTTATTGTATAACCATTTCAAGCCCCTAGATGGCAGCACCTCCACCTCCTCGTCCTGCTATGCATTTCGATATCCCCCAGGGGATGACTGAGTTAGAGGTCCACTTCCACATTCACCCTCACCCTGAAGAACTAGAGTATGTCCTGGTTAAGTCAATTGTCTAGGTTGACGTAGGAGAGAACGCCCTGAGGCCCCAAAATTACCGGTCATGGTACCGTGAGTACTTTGACGGGCGACGAGAGGGACCCATCCCAGAAAGTGACGTGCATGTGTATATTCTAGAAGAGGCATTTGGGGAGGGTACAGCAAACCATAAGGATGGGTCGGTTGTGGATGTTAAGGACCCGACACTTGAGGCTGAAGCTCACACTTCCGTGTACTCGGTCAACGATGACAACTGGAATGACGAGGATGGTGAAATCGAAGAGCAGGAGGTGGAAGGATCGGAGGAGGACGAGGAATGGGGAGTAGTAGAGGAGGTACCTAAAGATGAGCCAGCAGCTAAAGCCGAAGATGAGCCTGAAGAAGAAGATGAAGAGCTGGAAGAAAACGAGCTCAGTGTAGAGGAATCGGAGGAGGATCAGGATGATCCTGAGTATGATCCGAGGATCAGGATTATCCTGAGTATGATCCGAATAAGGACTGAGATCCCATCCCTTTTGTGAACCCTATACATGTGTAGATAAGTGTGAAACTAGAACGTTGCGAATAGTATTGTAAAATATACTATCTAGTTTGTTTGTATAAAAGTGTGGTTGTGAATTTCAATATGAAAAATATGGCCTGCTTTTCTATCCCATTGTTTTATTGTCTGGGGATTTATAACTGCTTCCGCATGTGCAAATATAAATGAAAGGGTCGTCGATACATAGTCATGCGATATCGCATTCTAAAATCGACCAAGTAGAAGGATGGGTGCGTCCCCAAGGATCGAGGCGTGAGAGAGAGAGAGAGAGAGAGAGAGAGAGAGAGAGAGAGAGAGAGAGAGAGAGAGAGGATATCATCATAGACTATGGAGAAGATTATCACAAATCCCAACAACGGACAGAAACAATGCCTATGGCATGCTCCAAAAACCTATGGAGACACGAAACAGAGGAACTCTTGTTTGCTACTCCTAATGCTTCTGAGGAGCAATGGAGACATGAAACAGAGGGCCTTTCTCTCCCTCCCTCCCTCCCTCCCAAGTGCACTCATGGTTGTACCCTTCTTGGACTTGATCAAACTAAATTGCCGCAATGAACCAGTCGCGTCTCTTCCTGTTCCTCCTCGTGGTCCTTGACAAGCGCCACACATTTGGGCTCGTGTTGGGCAATCACAAGCCATGTGTGCACCATTGCACAAGAAACACTTGAAGGGGAAGCGCTCCTTCTTGTGTCCTCCACCGCTCAACTCTGCCTTCGCCTTTATAGGGGCCATTGGCGGTTTGCTTCCACTAGGGCGGTGGAACTTACTACAATGGGACTTTGTCCCTCGGTCAGGGTCCGACTTATATCCGGAAGTTGCCTTGTATTCCACAAGGGTCTCAGCCACAGACATGGCCATATAGAGATCCTTTGCATTTGCACCGTTTCAGCTCTTGCTCTAACCATGGTTTGAGACCACTCATGAACTGGAAGTAGGCCTCCGTATCATTGATGGAAGGGATTTGGAGTAGCAATTTCAAAAACTTCTTCACATATTCATGGACGCCTCCCTTTTGCTCAAGGCAACTGAGTTTGTCTCAAGCCTCCTATTCCGCATAGCTGGGATAGTATTGTCGTCGGAACTCCTCAATGAACATTTCCCAAGTCGTGATAGGCCTACCACACCTATCATCACACCTATGATGCCATCACAATAAAGCATCATCGGTCAAGTACACGGCCGTGGTAGTTACTCGTAGTGCACCATCAGTAAGCCCCATTGCTCGGAAGTATTGCTCCATGTACCACAGGAAAATTGTCCACATTCTTGGCCACCCACGAGCCCTTGAACTCCTTTGGTTTCAGGACGTCTACTCGTGGACCAGATTGCATAGTGATCACCCCATTCACGTGTGCCGCTTTCAGCTTGGCAAGCTTCACCTTGATCTCAACCATCTCCGCATGCATGGCCTCCACCAAGGCCTCCAAGGCATCATTTCGCTGCCAGAGTTCATTGGCTCTGTCGGTCAAGGTGCCCAACATCTCTTCTCAAACACGGCTTTCTCACCCTGGATGGACATTACGTCCAAACGTGGATCCATTGTGCCTTGGATCGACTTGCTGTGATACCAGATTTACAAAAGCATTATGCTTTTCATCAAAGAGCTTAGGCACAGCGACCTTTGCTTAAAAATCTCTCTCCCTCCCACCCCACCCCCACCCCCACCCCCCCCCCCCCCCCCTCTCTTTTTTCTCTCCTTCTCCAGGGAACTAAATCTCTAGAGGGACTTGGACAAGCCCAAAAGAAATTCCCCAAAGTATCTCTGAGAATGCAACCAAAAAAAAAAAAAGAGTTCTGTAGAAGAATTATTTCAGTGTTTTAATCTTTTCAAAATCATACTTGGAGATCATCAAGACTGTCTCTAATAATGGGCCCTATTAGATGCTCATACATCAGGGTTTCAATTTAACTTGCGGTTAGTTGCAAGCATATATGCTCTTTGCCACACAATTGTGAGATCAGATTAGTACCTGCTTACCCTGTAGAAGATTACATGATATTCTAATTGGAGTCACCACTGAGCCCTAATGCCCCATGATTTGCTCACCTTCAAATCCTGTTCCTTGAGAACCATTGCAACAAACTTGTATTGGCTTTTGTGGACAGAGATAACACAAGGAAGCTATTGAAGAAAGGAACTAAGCTAATTCAACCATAGTCACCTGACATTGCTGTTCTCATGGTTTCGCTACAGTATCAAAGCGACATTGTGTTGAAGTTGATTATAGATGCCATCAATGGCGCAAAAGTTGGCAGCTAGAAGGTAGGTAGTATCATCAAACACAAAAACTCTTGCACACAAAGGTATCCAAGATTAGATCCAATCGGGTCAGTAGGAACTAAATTCCTGATTTATTGGCCCAATGCGCAGCCGCAAATTAAGTGATAAATTGGAGATATTAGCGTCAAAATTATGGCCACTTTGATACTGTTAAGTTGCTTTCAGTCAGTAAAGGAACTGACAACTTTTCTAGGAATAAGAAGAGATACAGACCTCGGGTGTGTTACTAGAATGGAAAAGCTTCTCACAGAAAATGCTTTTATCTCAAATTCTGAAGGTGAATACCACAATCTAATTCCCTTCCTACCCAAAACAAATCATAAACTACTTTGTTTTCTAGACAGTAAACAAGTTTAGCTACCACAATCAAAAGTGAAAGCCAAGAGCTCATCAGCAGACCCATAACAGTTATACTATCCTCCTTTCCATGTATTGCTGTACAACTCATAAAGTGTTATGAATCCAAAGAGTTACCATGGTGACCATCAAATTGCAATGATAAGGTGAGGACAATGTCCAAGTGACAAATCATTTGACAAATACTCCACTTTGTCTCACGAATCCTGATTAACATATGAATCCCAACCTTTCCCTAGACAGTCTATCATACATTCGAAAAATAGAAGCACATATTTCTCCATTCAATATCCAACCATAGCAATCCACTCCTCTTACAACAACAGTACAACAGCAGCAAATGTAATTGTTGGTATATAGCAAATGATCATTTATTTATGTATACCAATATGAGTACACAATAAGAACATTAAGCAGAGGTCATACTCATACATTGGAGGAGCCCGTATTCTCGAGCTTAACACTGTTAAGCCGCTCGAGAGCCAGAAGGAGCGCCTGAATGACCAAATTCCCCTCCCCATGAGCCTTGAGCGACAAGTAAAGCTGCTGAGCAAGCGCCAACCCTGGCAATGCGAGCCCCATCCTCTCACATTCCTTCAGGCATATCCCCAAATCCTTCACAAAATGGTTCACATAGAACCCGGCCTCCAAATCCCTCTGCAGTATCCTGGTCCCATGCGAATCCAGCGACTTCGAGCCCGCAGCCCCAGTCGATATCGCGCCTACAAACATCCCAACATCGAGCCCCGCCTTATGGGCATAAACCATGCCCTCCACCAGCCCCACCATCGTCGAAGCGATCGTGATTTGATTCCCCAATTTCGCGAACTGCCCCTTTCTGGGGCCGCCCATGTAATTGACCTTCCCCATCATGGAGAACAGAGGCTCCAGCCTGCGGACCGTCGCCGGGTCACCACCCACGAAGATCGCCAGGGCAGCATTGTGGGCACCACAGTCGCCGCCCGACACGGGCGAAATGGGGGTATTTCTAAGGGGACTTTGAAACTAATATGACCGGAATTATTTAGATTAAGACTTTTATTTTCAAAATGAAAGATTTGGATGAAGTAAATAGTAAGGGTTATTTTTTGAGTCAAAGTGATGACATGAAAAGGATATTAAATATATTTAAATATCTTGGCTTCAAAGAAATGAATACTTCATTTGATTCTACTATTAAATTAAATTATAATACTACACAACTTGAATATGCAAGTGTTACAAGATCTTTAATATATGTGATACATTGTACTAATCCTGATATTGCCCCTTTTGTGTGTAAGTTGAGTAGGTATAATGGTAATTTAAGTATAGAAAATTGGAAATCCATTACTGGAATTTTTTATTATTTTAAGAAAACTAAAAATTTAGGATTGTTCTATGATAATTATTCGGCTGTAGTAGAATGATACACCAATACCAGATGGATTACAAGTGTGGATGGATGGATTTTCACATTTGATAGTTGTGTTGTTAACAAATATATTCAATTTGTTGCTTTAGCGACAACTCGGAAAGAAGCTGAATAAATTAGGAATTTGTTGTTGGATATTAAGTTATGGCCTAGTCCTCTACCTCCTATTTCTATCCATTGTAATAGTCGGGCTACTTTGGTAAAAGCTCATAGTAGCATTTATAATGATAAGTCTAGACATACTAGTCTAAGACATGAGTACGTGAGACAAATAATTAAATATGCTACCATAACAATTGTCTACGTGAGGTTTAGCAACATTCTAGCCGATCCCTTGGCAAAGACTTTATCAAGAAACATGGTAAAAATGACCTCACAAGAAATAAGGTTAAAACCATTTAATTAAAATCTCCAGTAATGGAAACCCGATATTTTCCTAGAACATCACTACTTATAAGGTTTAATGGATGAGAATAAGTTAGTGAATGTCATTTTTTGATACTAATGTAGCCCTGATATGAGAAATCAATATTGTTTGTTACGTTTTGTAGGTTAAATGTATAGTACAAATTTGTAATGTGTTAATAGTAACAGGAACATATAGTAAATACTTCGCCTATATGAGCTAAGAAGTGATGCCGGTTCTTACGAAAATTAGGATTATTTTCTAAAAAGCTCATGAAACAGGATCAAACGCAAGGTCATAATAGTGCAGAATAATATATAATTTCTCGCTGAAATAAAAGATTAGTATATGTGCAGTATGTTCAATTATATTATTTAAAAGTACAAGTTTAAAGCCAAGTTACTTGTCATTTTAATAGAGTTTTGATATATTTACACTAAGTAAAGGTTTAACTTGAAAGAGACCTTAATGTATGTATATTAATCTCATTGAAATTTTGGTTGTATATTTCTAACATTTTATTTTCTACTTTTTATTTTACAAACAAAGTGAGGAATTGTTGATAGTTTGTTCATAAAACAAATTAAAATGTGTCTTGTCCCACATCAAAAAGGAATGTTTATTCATAAAACAAATTAAAAGGTGTCTTGTCCCACATCGAAAAGATGTGAATGCACACGTGGGCGAGATTTGACACTAACCAACGATCGTTATTTTTTATTGAAAATTCGGATTTATTTCTATAAAAAAAAAAAATTAACCATAAAGTCTTATTCAAACAACGCGATTGTTCACAAAGAAATTATGGTTATTTATTTTTTTTATTAATGTAATTTCGAATTCTATTTGTTTTTTCAACGTAACCTTTGAGAGACGTACTTATTCACTTTGTAAACTTTCCCAAAATGTTCTTTGTTCATTTTGTAACCTTTTGAAGAGTTAGCTCTGTTCAAAAGACAAATATAAGTTCATTTGTTTTTAAATCATTTTCGAGTCTTCTTTCCAAAACTACAACCATCTTTTTCAATTTTTTGCTATAGAAACCCTAGAAAAATATTAGAATTGTTATATACTATTCTAATTTGAGACTTTGTTATATATTGGAGGAAATTTGGCGGTGATCATTAACAATATTGTATGGGGTAAATAAATTCTTAAAAAAAGTGATATCATGCCTCAAAGTTCGACTTGATTGCTCTAAAGATCCGACTTCATTAGTCTACTCAATTCAAAGCCATATTTTTCCAACAGAAACTATTCGCTAGGACAGAACAAGAAAGTTACATGAGCTGATAGCTAAAACATGCCATTCTTATTCAGTTGAACGAGTTTGAGAACGTGAGAATATGCCACTTGAAGTGCGTTTGGGAATTGCCTAGTTGATTACAATAAGGATAAGTCTTCCGTCTGCGGTAGAGCGAGATGTGGGAATCTCTTCTTGTGGGTATTGCTAATCGTACCTCTTCATTGGTTCCTGCATATATCACCCAAACGGTCGGCTAATTGGAAATCCTTTTTACCACAACAGCGTCACCAGAACGATTCTCGATAATATTGTGTACTTTCCCTGATCCGCAAATTCTGATCACATCATGCTCCTTCAATCCCGACAGAACATTTGATTCTGAAAAATTCGAACTTTGGAATAGAGTCTGTTTTGGAGTTAAATCAAACTCGTCTCTCTTCTTTCGGAAAGCTCTGATTGTGAATATCACCGCCATCAAAACAAATATTGCCACAGCAATGGCCAAGAGCACAATCAAGGCGAGATTGGTTGACGAGCTTTTGCTCCATCTACGGGATTGGGAATTGCAGACATTGAACCTCATGAATGAATTGGATGCACAGAGGCCCGGGTTGTTCAGGAAACTGGTGCTGTACACGGCGTTCTCTAACTCATTTGGGATTCGTCCACTGAGGCGATTGGAGGATAAATTGAGAAGGTTCAAATTCAACTGGCCGATTTCAGGAGGAATCAAGCCAGACAGTTGGTTTTCAGACAGGTCCAACTGCGTGAGTACCGGTAGAAGACCGATTTTGCTAGGAATCGGTCCCGACAATTGATTGTGACTAAGATTCAGAGTGTTCAAGGAGTTCCACGAAACAATAGCTGTCGGAAGATTCCCAGAGAGCTCGTTTTGACCTAGCAAAAGCTCCACCAGAGAAGGAAGCTTGGTTAATTCAGTCGGAATGGTGCCACTGAGGAGGTTATTACTGGCATCAAACACTACCAAGTTCCTCCATGAAGACACCGTGCTCGGAATCTTGCCGAAGAATTTGTTGTTGCTCATCTCGATCCGAGTGAGGTTTGGGGACAGCTCCTCGGGAAGCTCGCCAGTTAATCCATTACTACTCAAGATCAAAGCGCTCAAGTTCCGCGACATCCAGAGTCCTCCAGGCACATTGCCGGTGAATCCATTGTTGTTCAACATTGCTACAGACAAAGTACTGCAATTTCCGAGTGACTCCGGCAACTCCCCGCCGAGATTGTTGTCCATAACGGCCAACCCAAACAGCGTGCCACCATGGCACAGTTGTTCAGGCAATGCGCCGGTCAAGCTGTTGAAGGCCACTTCGAATCTTCTGAGTGGGGAAAACTTGCCAAAGTCGGGGGGGATCGTGCCTGATAGATTGTTGTTGGACAGCCTGACATCAGACAAAGCGGGAAGACGCCCAATACCTTCTGGGATTCCACCGGACAATTGATTGAACTCTAAATTCAAGCTGTATAGATTCTTGAGCTTTCCCAAAACTTCAGGTATGTTCCCCATCAAATTATTCTCAGACAGATCGATCACGCTCAGGTTCGTGGCACTGACTGCCTGAGGGATCGACCTGGACACATTAGTCATGTACACGTACAACTCGCTCAAGTTCCTTAGAGCAAAAATGCTACCTGGGATCTCTCCGGTCAGTGGATTCCTCCCCAAATCCAAGTGCTCAAGAGCCTCCATATTCCCAATCGTCTCTGGGATTTCACCAATCAGGTTCGTCTGTGCCATTGAGAAGAACCGCAGCTTCTTCAGGGCGGTAAAGTTCTGCGGTAGTTGCGACGGCACAAACTTGTCGTTGTACTCGAGCCTCAGTTCTTCGAGATCAGACAGGCCAAAAATCTCTTCAGGGTAAGTGCCATTGTACTCGGACTGGTAAAGGTGAAGGATCCTCAGCCTCCGCAGCCTTGAAATCGATGCTGGGACATCGAACGAGAAGCTGTTGGCAGCAAGAATCAGGACCTGAAGATTGGCCATCCGGTCGATGTTGGATGGAATAGGACCATCGAAGTAATTCTGGGAGAGGTCGAGGTACACGAGCTTGGAACAGTTGTAGAGAACAGTGGGAAACCCTCCAGGAATATTGTTGTAGGAGATGTCGAGCTTGGTCAGATTCTTGAGGTCGCAGATGAATGGGGGGATCGAATAATTTATGTTCAGGTTGACAAGATTGAGCTCGGTGATCGAGCCTTCTTGGCATGTGATCTCAGGCCATGTGCAGTGGGAGGATGAATTGGAGGCGACCCAGTGGTCGAGGGAAGATGGGTCTTGCCAGGATTGCCTCAGCTTCAACAGGACTTGCTGTTCTTGATCTTGGATTTGAGACTCTGCAGCATTGGAGAGTAAGCACAGGAAGACGAGACACGGGATGTACGAGAGGAAGAAGACGTGAATATGAGGAGGTGATGGGGTCGGTCTCGGCATAATTGGAGGTCGTTCAGAGTCTTTTCTGGTTAGGGAGACCCTCCGGTGTTGGAGCTAGAGATGTATCAGCTCAACATGAAGCAAAACGTGTTGGTTTGCTCTTGCTTATTGCTCGGCAGAACCCCCAAGGTTTTTAACCTCGTTTCAGAGCGCCAAAATTTGGTGGGTCCTATTTACCAATTGTCCTAATGTAATATTTGGCCTTGTTTACACTTGTAAAAAGACTTAATATTACGAAAAATCTCAAAAGGGTACATTAATGATATTATCATAAACTAAATTCTTTTATCACCAAAAGTCCCAAACTCATATACGTGTGACATTTTTACATTATGCTAACTTCCATCAAATATTGTTAGATGCGACATCGGGTCCATGTAGATCAATTAACGAGTTAATACAATGAAAAATCCTAAATTGGTACATCGATAACAAATTTACCTAGATTTATACACCTTTTGACAAACTTATATCAGATTAATTGTTGGGTCACTAAAAATCCCAAGTTAGTACACATGACACAATTATCCTCTGTTAACTTTCATTAAATATTGCCGTTAAATTGCTAACTTAGATGCCATGGTGAGTCCATGTGGATCAATTAATGAGTTAACACCACAAAAAATCTCAAATCTATATACCTTTAATAAATTAACCCCAAGCTAATTTTTGGGTCACCAAAAATTCCAAATTAGTACATGCATGACACATTTATCCTCTATTAGCTTCCATTAAATTTTATCATTAAATTTAGCGAGACTTGTATATCGTCTTTTTCTTCATTGTCATCTTTGTCTAAGGTCGTAACACTAAAGTGAGCACTCTCTAGTGGCACTTTTAGTAACTCTAACATTACGTTGCTTGTGGTATTGTTAGTTTCTTTTGTTAGACGTCCCTTCTTCGATGGTTGGTGCTTTGGATGCTTCCCTGGCCTACCTTTGAATTGGTGCATGAAACCTTCTGAAATTTATGGAGTCAAGGGTATCTATTAGGTCCGTTTGTCCTGAGTGATCGCGTAACAATTTTTCATTTATTTCTGTTGTGACTATTATTTGCTCTCAAGCAGGAAAGGAAAAAAAAAAACAAGTCTTCGCTGTTAGACATTAGCGCATGGCGCTCGGCGTTATTGTAACCCACTAACGTTTCGTACGTTCCATATATCGGCAAAGACACAACCGGACTGAATGTGATTGATTCCCGTTGGTCGTGGTGCTTGTGTAATGTCCGAGTCAAATGGCCAAGCTTTGAATTTTCGCTATGCCCTCCTATTCTCCAATGGATCGGCTTTTGATTTGTTTCCACATGTTCACCTTCTGGATGATGAGCAATTGGTCTTTTGGTGGCGCTCGTGCATGCGCAAACTTTCCACAGAGTTGACCCAACAACGACGGGTCGAGCCTTCTAGATGGGTAAGAAAGACAAAACTTGGCTTGCATGGAGCCCCCACATGATTGAGCTAAAACCCAATCCTCATTGCGAGTTCCAGGACATCCCGAGTTGTGTAATCGATGGTCCTAATGAGCCGATGCATGGAAGGATTCCATCTCGGACCATATCAGACGCCTGGCTTCTATGTTTTTGGAAACTTACTTAGTAGAAGTAATCAGTGCAAAGTTGCCGGCACTACTAGAATCTGCCAGCACGTATTACACGAGTTACTATCATCGAAATGTTTAGACATGCTTAGCTAAGTATGTGAATGTATTACCCATGTCAACATGACATGCTTAAATTCATTTCGAGACGTTCTTATACGACAGATAATGAGTGTCCAGTGGACATTCAAGCGGAAAACCCAGCAAAGATCAAAGAAAGTATCACCTACTTGTACGCAGTACCAATAAATTCGCTCGGCATCCAAGCATGCGTAATGGAGCCTCAACAATCACGCTCTCGTACTAATCAAGATAGTCAGAATCTACTGTCCAATCGGAGTAAAGTCGAAGAGAACAGGGAATTAGACCACCCAATTCGTACACGGCGGCCACAATTTCATTGCTAAAGCTGGGTTGATCACGGAGAGAGAGAGAGAGAGGATATCATCATAGACTATGGACAGTATTATTACAGATCTCAACAACAAACAGAAAAATGCCGACGGCATGCTTCAAGCGCCTGTGAACACGCAAAACGGAGGGACCCTTGTTTGCTAGTCCTATTGTTTTTGCAGCAAATCAATTTTGACAAACCAAAGACACATATCAAAAGACATCAAATGCTTCATGCACATGAATAAAAGCATTTGCTTTGGAAGTCCACAGATGCTATCCACTTGCTTCTTATATCAACTTTCCCTTTTCTGACTATTGCTTAATAGTGGATGCACTATCTGCTCTGCATAGTCAACCAGCTTTCTAGACCATATTTACATAAACATTAAGCTTTTCATCAAAGAATTTGGGCACAGCATCTTTTGCTTAAAAATATAAACAGCTCAGATCTCTCTCTCTCTCTCTCTCTCTCTCTCTCTCTCAAAAATCTGTAAAGGGACTGGGACAAGCCCATAAGAAAGGTAAGACAACATACTAAAAGAATTCCCTAAAGTAGGGGTTAGCATGGTTCCAAAGAAGAATCGAAAATCTACCGGTCCAATACCAGATTCTAGAATATGTAGGATAAGTTTCAAGTTCTAAAAATTGGGGAACCTATTCTGACAGGTAGGTTGTTCTGACGAGAATCTAGAACTTAGAACCTAAAATATGTTTTTCTATTTCTCTTGTTCTATGTCTTCACGCTATGCTGCGACATTCCATTGTGTCCAATGATGAGTATGTAAACTGAAAACATTAGTCTAAGCTTCTATTCCTGACAATACTCATAACCAAAACTTTTACTTTGTTAATATTTCATAATCTTCATATGTCAAAATATGAGTTATGATTAGTGGATTGTAGCAAATGGTGGTCATTTTCATTAAAATAATTCAACTAAGAGTACATGTGGAACCTAAATAAATCTTGGAACCTGTAACCGGGTAGGTTCCAGGTTCCTCAGTATGCATGATATGTTCCAACTTCCAAATATTAGAAAACTTGTTCTAAATGGTAGGTTCCAAGTTCAAGGTTGAACAACGAGAGTGGGGTAGACAATATTAGAATATTCTGAACATTAAGAGTGAGAATGATTTCAGTATTACAATCTTTTCATAATCATACTTGGAGATCATCAAGACCGTTCCCAATAATGGACCTCATTAGATGCTCATATATCAGGGTTTTGATTTTACTTGCAGTTACTTGCAAGCATATATGAATTCTTGCCACACAATCATGTTCACAATTGCGAGATCAGATTAGTATCTGCTTATCCTTTATCATATTACATGTTATACTTGAGAACCATTGAGACAAACTTGTACAGGCCTTTGGGGACAGAGACAACACAGGGAAGCTATTGAAGAAAGGAACTAAGCTAATTCAACCATGATCACCTAATGTTGCTGCTCTCATGGTTTTGCTACTGTATTGGAGAGAAATTGTGTTGAAGATGATTATAGATACCATTGATGTTACAAAAGTTGGCAGCTATAAGGTAGGTAGTATCATCAAAGACATAAAACTCCAGCACACAAAGGTATTTATGATTAGATCCAATCGGGTTAGAAGGATTTCCTGATTTATTGGCCCAATGCGAAGCCGCAAATTAAATGATAAATTGGAGATATCAGTCCTGATAATTATGGTTACTTTGATGCTGTAAGTTGATTTTAATCAATGAATGAACTAACACTTCTCCAGAAATAAGAAGAAATATATACCTTGGGTGCGTTGCAAGAATGGAAAAGTTTCGCCCAGAAAATGCTTTTATCTCAAATTCTGAATGTGAATACCACAATCTATTTCCGTACCTAGCCAAACAAATCATTAACTACTTCGTTTCCTAGACAGTAAACAAAACCGCCACAAAAAGTGAAAACCAAGAGTTCATCAGCAGGCCCGTAAAAGTAATACTATATTCCTCTCCGCGTATTGCTATACAACTCATAAATTGTTATCAATCCAGGAAGTTACCATGGTGACCATC
The DNA here is from genome assembly GCA_017140595.1 of Eucalyptus curtisii. Lineage (NCBI taxonomy): Eukaryota > Viridiplantae > Streptophyta > Magnoliopsida > Myrtales > Myrtaceae > Eucalyptus > Eucalyptus curtisii. The sequence goes on from CM029496.1 coordinate 6,233,315, forward strand.
AAATTGCAATAAAAAAGTTGAGGAAAATGTCCATGCGACGAATCATTTGACAAATACTCCACTTTGTCTCACGAATCCTGATTAACATATTAATCCCAACCGTTTCCTTAACATTCTATCATACCTTCGAAAAATAGAAGCACATAATTCTCCATTCAATAGCCAACCATAGTAATCCAAATGGACAAAGTCTTTTGTTGATTGAATTAACGGATAGTGCTAGTAGTCGTTGCAACCCATTAATGTTTGGTACATTCAATAGATCGGCAAGACGGCGACCCGAGCGATTCTGATTGATTCCTGTTGGTCGTGATTGTTTTTTGTAGTGTCCGAGTCAAATGGCCGAACTTTGAATCTTGGCCATGCCCTCCAATTCTCCGATGGAACAACTTTTGATTTGTTTTCTGATGTTCGCCTTCTGGATGATGAGCAAATTGGTCTTTTGGTGGCGCAAGTGCATGCGCAAACTTTCCACAGCGTTGACCCGAAAGCAACAGGTCGGGCCTTCTAGATGCGTAAGGAAGATAAATCTTGGTTCACGTCGAACCCCCACATGATTAAACTAAACTAATCCTCATCGTAAGTTCCAGCACATCCTCCCAGCGCATGGAAGGAATCCATCTCGGACAACATCAAGCGCTTGGCTTCTATGCTTTTGGAAACTTACTAATTCAATAGTAGGAGTTATCGGCACAAAGTTGCCGGGACTACTAGGAATCTACCAGCGTGTATTACACAAGTTACTATCATCGACGGGCTTTAGACATGCTTAGTTAAACATATAAATGTGTCACGACGCGCTTAAATGCACTTCGAGAGGTTAATATATGATAGATAATGAGCCTCTATTGTATATGTTAGAGATATTTAGTATAATTATGATAATTTTCTACATCTCTCAAGATTACACAAATATCTCTATTTGATTGTACATGTCTTGATTAATATATTATCTTATTTAGTCATTTCATGAAGTCCATAAATAGGCTGATGTAATTTTCATTATAACATATGGAAATATATATAATTACTCTCTTTTGCATATTTTTCTTATTTTCTAAACTTGGTATCAAAGCTGGTCATCCTGAAGTGCACTGGATGTGCTCGCACTCAGTGCACACCCAAGTACCCATCCAGAGTTAATTGTGCTTCTTCTTCTTCTTCTTCTTTTTCCCAATAAGTCCTAATATCCTCCAATCAACATTGATTTAACATTTTTCATCTCATCCGATAGCCAACAAACTTTTGTTGCATAGTCTTTGGAGCCCTATCATATGAGCAAACACTTAATCAAATCCATTTCATCATGGTTGTGTTTCGGTGCCAATCACAATGATCACATCACCCAGTATTGTAAGCCGCATCAGTCAATAACTATTTTCCCAAACAAGTGGCATAGGTCACTTGACACTACAATGCCAGCCATATAGGCCGTGTCGCTCAGTTACTATTTTGCAGGCCAACTACATCAGCCGTTTGTTGTTTTCCCTCCGATTCTCGACGTTTTGCATGTCATTTCAAAAGGCAATACCACCATTAGGCTCATCGCTCTCAGACTAGCTAAATATGAAAATTTCACCATGAACAATTGTCAAACGCCGCGCCGCCTCATCCATTGAGTCTCAACCGTTGGACACTGTTCAAATTTGTATTCAAACTCAAGTTGGCATCTTCAATGCATCTTGACTTAGAGGGGGTGATAGAGATATTTGGATAATTTTGATGATTTTATGTATCTCAAGATTATGTTAATATCTCTTTTTCATTGTGCATATCTTGATTAATATATTATCTTATTTAGTTATTTCATGAAACCTGTTATATAGGGTGATATAATCTTCATTAGGACATATTGAAAAAATATATATTTATATATATAATTTACTCTCTTTCATATATCTTTCTTATAGGCATGGTTTAATATTTAATGACTCTAATACTCCCCCTCACCCTTAGTCTATTCTTTTGCATAGTACTAAGTGTGTAAATTTAATTGAAAAGGCAAATCGGATCCAAAAAAAAAAAAAAAAAAAATTGAAGTCAGGATCTTGTGCTCTAATACCAAGTGAATCCAAGCAGAAAAACCCAGCAAAGACGAAAGAAAGTACCCCTCGCTTGTGCGCAATACCAATTTAATGCGCTCGTCATCCAAGCGTGCGTAATGAAGCCTCAACAATCACGCTCTTGTTCTAGTCAAGATAGTCGGAATCTACTGTCCAATCGCAATAAAGTCGCAAAGACCAGGAGAATTGGACTACCCCATTCAAACACGGCAGCCACAAGTTCATTGCTAAAGCTGGGCTGATAGGCGCCCCCCGGGGCGGGGGTGGACCAGGAGAATTGGACTACCCCATTCAAACACGGCGGCCACAAGTTCATTGCTAAAGCTGGGCTGATCGGCGCCCCGGGGGAGAGAGAAAGGATATCATCATAGACTATGGAGAATATTATCACAGATCTTGAAAACAAACAAAAAGAAATGCCCATGGGATGCTGCAAAGCGCCTGTGGACACACGAAACGGAGGGACCCTTATTTCCTACTCCTAATGTTTCTGCAGCAAACGGATTTTGGCAAACTGAAAAGACACATATCAAATACTTCATGTACATGAATAAAAGCATTTGCTTTGGAAGTCCACAGGTGCTATCCACTTGCCTCTTACATCAACTTCCCCATTTCTGGTTATTACTAAACAGTGGATACATTATCTGTTCTGAATATTTAACAAGCTTTCTAGACCAGATTTACATAAACATTAAGCTCTTCACCAAAGAGTTTAGGCACAGCAACTTTTGCTTAAAAGTATGAGCAGTTCAGTACTCTCTCTCACTCTCTCTCTCTCTCTCTCTCTCTCTCTCTCTCTCTCTCTCTCACAAACAAATCTGTAGACGGGCCCAAAAGAAAGACAAAACAACATTCTAAAAGAATGGCTGAAAGTAGGGTTGAGCATGGTTCTTGAGTGGAACCAAAAACCTGAGAATTGGACCCATGGGAACCAGTTCAATATTAAGTTTTAGGATATGTAAGGTAAGTTTCAAATTCCAAAAATTGAGAAATCTGTTCTAACAGGTAGGTTCCAAATGGGTAAGTTACATGTTCCAATGGGAACCTAGAAACAAGTCTTTCTGTTTTTTCTTGTTCTATGTCTTCATGTGATGTTGTGCCATTCCATGACGTCCAATGATGAATATGCAATCTAAAACCACTAGTCTGAGTTTCCATTTCTAGTGATATCCATGACTAAGACTTATACTTTGTTAATATTTCATAATCTTTTTGTCTAAATATAAATTGTGATTAGTGGATTGTAACAAATAATGGTAATTAAAAGTGATAATTCATTATAATCATTCAATTAAGAGTACATAAGGAACGTGGATAAACCCTATAACTTGGACCTTGGACCTTTGACGGGTAGGTTCCAGATTTCAATTGGAACTTGAACAGAATCTAGAACCATTCACCCCTACCCTAAAGCACCTTTGAGAATAAAAAAAATAAATAAATAAATAACAACAACAACAACAAAAGAGCGTTGTAAACGAGATTACAATATTTGGAACATTAGAGAGTGAGAATTATTTTGGTATTATAATATTCTCAAAATCATACTTGGAGATCATCAAGACCGTTCCCAATAATGGGCCTCATTCGATGCTCATATATCAAGATTTTAATTATACTTGCAGTTGGTTGCAAGCATTTATGCTTACTCACCATAGCATCATGGTTACAATTATGAGATCAGATTAGTACCTACTTATCCTGTATCAGATTACATGTTATTCTAATTGGAGTCACCTGTGACCTATAATGCTCCATGATTTGCTCACCTTCAAATCCTGTTCCTTGAGAACCATTGAGACAAACTTGACCAGCTTTTGTGGACAGAGATGACATAGGGAAGCTATTGAATAAAGGAACTATGCTAATTCAAGCATGATCCTGTGACGTTTCATTCTCGTGGTTTTGCTACAATATTGGAGAGAAATTGTGTTTAAGATGATCATAGATACCATTGATGGTACAAAGGTTGGCAGCTAGAAGGTAGGCAGTGCCATCAAAGACAAAATCTTGCACACAAAGGTATCCATGAATAGATCCAATGGGGTTAGAAGGAATTCCTGGTTTATTGGCCCAATGCGCAGCGCACAAATTAAGTGAAGAATTGGAGATATCAGTCTTGACAATTATGGTTACCCTTAATACTCTAAGTTGATTTTAATCAATGAATGAACTAACACTTTTCCAGGAATTTCCGTACCTAGCCAGACAAATCATTAGTTACTTCGTTTCCTCGACGGCAAACAAGACCGCAACCAAAAGTAAAAACCAAGAGCTCATCAGCAGACCCATGATGGTTATACTAACTTCCTTTGCATGTATTGCTATACAACTCATAAATTGTTATGAATCCAGAGAGTTACCATGGTGACCATCAAATTGCAATAAAAAAAAAAGTGAGGACAATGTCCATGCAACAAATCATTTGACAAATACTCCGCTTTGTCTGACGAATCTTGATTGACGTATAATCCCAACATTTTCCTTGTCAGTCTATCATGCCTTTGAAAAATAGAAGCACATAATTCTCCATTCAATAGCCAACCATAGTAATCCAAAAAGACAGTCTTTTGTTGCTTGGATTGATGGATAGCGCTAGTAGTCGTTGCAACCCACTAATGCTTTGTACGTTCCATAGATCGGCAAGGCAGCGACCCGAGTGATTTTGATTGATTCCTGTTGGTCCTGGTGCTTTTTTGTAGTGTCCAAGTCAAATGGTCAGCCTTTGAATTTTCGCCATGCCCTCCTATTCTACAGTGGAACAGCTTTTGATTTGTTTCCTGATGTTCGCCTTCTGGATGATGGGCAAATTGGTCTTTTGGTAGCGCAAGTGCATGCGCAAACTTTCCACAGCGTAGACCCGACATCGACAGGTCAAGCCTTCTAGATGGGTAAGGAAGATAAAACTTGGTTACATCAAGCGCCCACATGATTGAACTAAACCAATCCTCATTGCTAGTTACAACACATCCTGAGGTCTATGATTGATGGTTCTAATGAGCCCAATGCATGGAAGGAATTCATCTCAGACCAATCAGATGCTTCGCTTCTATGTTTTTGAAAACTTACTAGTTCTATAGTAAAAATTATCGATGCAAAGTTGCTGACACTTCTAGGAATTTGCCAGTGCAAACATACAAACATAAATGTTACTATCATCGACAGATAATAAGCTTAAAAAGCAGAAACATGATTAATTTAAGTTACTAACATCGACATGCTTAAACATGATTAATTTAAACATGTAAATGTGTTACCCCTGTCATACGGCACATTTAAATACATTTTGAGACATTAATATATGACAGATAATAAGCATTTATTGTATACTAAAGCAGAAAAACCCAAAGAAAATTAAAGAAAGTATCTACTCACTTACACACATTATCAACTAATGCGCTCGTCATCCAAGCATCCGTAATGGAGCCTCAACAATCACGCTCTTCTACTGGTCAAGATAGTTCGATTTCTACTTTCCAGTTGCAGTAAAGTCACAGCACAGGAGTTTTGGACTACCCATTTCAGACACGGCAGCAACAAATTCATTGCTAAAGCCGGGTGATCAAACTATTGTTGGTCTAAGATTACCATTGATACCGACATGATTCCCATAAAGAATCCATTTCTGGCTATAGTTACCAATAGTATCTGGTCTAATTCCAGATTCGAGACTGGATACTCTCTCAAATAACAGCAGTTATGTATCCAACTATTTGTATTCAGCAATTAACAAACAGTTTAGTCACAAGTGGAGATTGAAACCATCAGTAATCCCACTAAGAGAGTTGCTTTCCAGACATTAGAATATGAACTCCTGTGAGAGGTGCACTGAAAGATAGAATCTGTGCAATAATCGATTGAGTATTGAAGATTGCATATAGCACGGTCAAATACAGTCAAAACAAATTATTAACCAGAAAAGATAAGATTCCACTAACTCATTGACACAGAGAGAGAGAGAGAGAGAGAGAGAGAGAGAGAGGATATCATCATAGACTATGGAGATGGTTATCGCAGATCAGAACAACAGACAAAACAATGCCTATGGCATGCTTCAAGTACCTGTGGAGACACGAAATAGAAGGATGTTTACTACTCCTAATACTTCTGTGACAAACTTATTTTGACAAACCAAAGAGTCTCTCGCCCAAGTGCCCTCATCATGATAGCCTTCTTAAACTCGATTGAACTTAGGAGCCAAAATGAACCAGTCGCATCTCCTCTTGTTCCTCCTTATGGGCCTTGACAAGCACTGCAAATTTGCATTGTGTTGGGCAATCACAAGCCATGTGTGCACCATCGCACAAGAAACACTTGAAGGAGAAGCACCCCTTCTTGGGTACTTTGCCGCTCGACTCCACTTTTGCTATTTTAGGGGCCACTGGCAGTTTGCTTCCACTTAGATGATGGAACTTGTTACGATCTCCCCCACCAATGACTTTGTCCCTCAGTCGGGAGTCCAACTTGTTTCCGGAAGTTGCCTTGTATTCCACAAGGGTCTCGGCCACAGACACAGCCGTATAGAGATCCTTTGCATTGCACCGCTTCAGCTCTTGCTTTATCCATGGTTTGAGACCACCCATGAACTGGAAGTAAGCCTCCATATCATTTATGGAAGAAATTTGGAGTAGCAACTCCGAGAATTTCACATATTCACCGACTCCTCCCTTTTGCTCTAGGTGACGGAGTTCATCTCAAGCCTCCTCTTCCGCATGGATGGGATAGTATTGTCATCGACGAACATCTCCCAGGTTGTGATAGGCTCACCACACCTATCATCACACCTATGGCGCCACCACAATAAAGCATCATCAACTAAGTACATGGCTGCAGTAGTTACCCGTAGTGCACCGTCAGTAAGCCCCGTTGCTCGGAAGTATTGCTCTATGTACCACAGGAAATTGTCCACATCCTTGGCCACCCATGAGCCCTTGCACTCTTTTGGCTTCAGGACATCTCCTCGTGGACCGGATTGCTCACAGTTATCACGCTGTTCACGCATGCCGTTTCCACTCGGCGAGCTTCACCTTGAACTCAGCCATGTCCGTGCGCATGGCCTCCACCAAGGTCTCCAAGGCATCATTCCGTTGCCGGAGTTCATTGGCTGTGTTGGTCAGGGAGCCCAACATCTCTCCTCAGAGTTTTGAGCTCTTGCACTTCTGCTTGGAGCTCCCTCTTTCCGGACTCGACTCCTCCAATGCTATCAGACAATTTTTCAACCGTTCCTTGGACATCCCTGAGAATGATCTCCATCTTTGCCATGCAGGTCTCCAAAGTCACACAGCACATCCCTTGAACTCGAGCTACCACAGCCTTTCTTTGCCTTGGTGCCTTGTTGCTCAATGGACCTCCCACTTTGTTCCTCAACCATGGGTTTCTCACCCTGGATGGACATTACGTCTGAACGTGGATCCATTGCGCGTTGGATCAACTTGCTCTGATACTAGACTTACATAAACATTATGCTTTTCATCAAAGATCTTAGGCACAGCAACTTTTGCTTAAAAATCCAAACCCCCCCCAACCCAAAAAAAAAACCAACCCCGAACTAAATCTCTAGGGGGACTTGGACAAGCCCATAAAAAAGAAGAGACAACATTCTTGAAGAAATTGCCTAAAGTATCTCTGAGAATGCATTGGAAAAAAAAAAAAGATTGCTGTAAAAGAATTATTTCAGTGTTATAATCTTTTCAAAATCATACTTGAAGATCATCAAGACTGTATCTAATGATGGGCCCTATTAGATGCTCAGGGTTTTAATTTAACTTGCCCTTAGTTGCAAGCATACATGCTCTTTGCCACACAATTGTGAGATCAGATTAGTACCTGCTTATCCTGTAGAAGATTACATGTTATTCTAATTGGAGTCACCACTGAGCACTAATGCGCCATGATTTGCTCACCTTCAAATCCTGTTCCTTGAGAACCATTGAGACAAACTTGTACTGGCTTTTGTGGACAGAGTAACACAGGGAAGCTATTGACGAAAGGAACTAAGCTAATTCAACCATGATCACCTGACATTGCTGTTCTCATGATTTGCTACAGCATCGGAGAGAATTGCATTGAAGATGATTATAGATGCCATCAATGGTGCAAACGTTGGCAGCTAGAAGGTAGGCAGTATCATCAAACACATAAAACTCTTGCACACAAAGGTACCCATGATTAGATCCAGTCGGGTTAGAAGGAACTAAATTCCTGATTTATTGGCCCAATGCGCAGCTGCAAATTAAGTGATAAATTGGAGATATCGGCCTTCAATATTATGGCCACTTTGATACTGTAAGTTGCTTTTAGTCAATGAAGGAACTGACAATTTTTTTATGAATAAGAACAGATATATACCTCGGGTGCATTACTAGAATGGAAAAATTTCTCACAGAAAATGTTCTTATGTCAAATTCTGAATGTGAATACAACAATCCATTTCCCTTCCTACCCAAACAAATCATAAACTACTAGACAGTAAACAAGTTTAGCTACCACAACCAAAAGTGAAAGCCAAGAGCTCATCAGCAGAACCATAACAGTTATACTAACCTCCTTTCCATGTACTGCTGTACGACTCATAGATTGCTATGAATCCAGAGAGTTACCATGGTGACCATCAAATTGCAATAATAAGGTGAGGGCAATGTCCAAGTGACAAATCATTTGACAAATACTCCGCTTTGTCTCACGAATCCTGATTAACATATGAATCCCAACCTTTCCCTAGACAGTCTATCATACATTCGAAAAATAGAAGCACATATTTCTCCATTCAATATACAACCATAGCAATCCACTCCTCTTACAACAACAGTACAACAGCAGCAAATGTAATTGTTGGTATATAGCAAATGATCATTTATTTATGTATACCAATATGAGTACACTAAGAACACTAAGCAGAGGTCATACTCATACATTGGAGGAGCCCGTATTCTCGAGCTTAACATTGTTAAGCCGCTCGAGAGCCAGAATGAGCGCCTGAATGCCCAAATTCCCCTCCCCATGAGCCTTGAGCGACAAGTAAAGCTGCTGAGCAAGCGCCAAGCCTGGCAATGCGAGCCCCATCCTCTCACATTCCTTCAGGCATATCCCCAAATCCTTCGCAAAATGGTTCACATAGAACCTGGCCTCAAAATCCCTCTGCAGTATCCTGTTCCCATGCGAATCCAGCGACTTCGAGCCCGCAGCCCCAGTCGATATCGCGCTTACAAACATCCCAACATCGAGCCCCGCCTTATAGGCATAAACCATGCCCTCCACCAGCCCCACCATCGTCGAAGCGATCGTGATTTGATTCCCCAATTTCGCGAACTGCCCCTTTCCGGGCCCGCCCATGTAATTGACCTTCCCCATCACGGAGAACAGGGGCTCCAGCCTGCGGACCGTCGCCGGGTCGCCACCCGCGAAGATCGCGAGGGCAGCGTTGCGGGCACCGCGGTCGCCGCCCGACACGGGGGCGTCGACGGCGTGGCAGCGCTTGACGGAGGCGGCGGCGGAGATCTCCTCGGCGAGGGAGGGTTCGGAGGTGGTCATGTCCACGAGGAAGCCGCCGGGGCGGAGGGAAGCGAGGGCGCCGGAGGAGGGATCGAGGAGGACGGAGCGGACGTCGGAGGGGTAGCCGACGATGGAGAAGACGACGTCGGAGAGGGCGGCGAGGGAGCGTGGGGAGTCGGCGAGGCGCGCGCCCATGTCGAGGAGGGGCTGGGCCTTGGAGACGGTGCGGTTGAAGACGGTGACGGCGTAGCCGGCGCGGATGAGGTGGCCGCACATGGAGCGGCCCATGACGCCGGTGCCGATCCAGCCCACCCGGGTGTTGGAGGGGGCGATGGGGTCGGAGGCCGCCGCGGCGGCGGCGGCGGACGACATGGCACGGCGGAGGAGGAGGGAGGAGGGGGGAAGCGGAGGAGTTTAGCGAGTGGCAGTGATGGAGGAGTACCTGGCGAAAAATTACAAAATGGATGTTGCTAATTTTTTCGACATAATGGACGTATTAAAATCGAATATATTTTATGATATCATATCCTATTAATTATTTGGTGAATCACAATATTAAAATTTTATTTTATTTAAATAATATAAATGTATATCATTATAAATAAATCTAAATGTTCATAAACGGAGACGGTGAAAATCTCTCGTAACACTATTTCTTAATTTATTTTAATTTTAATTTTATTTTATTTTTTCTCTTTTTATATTATTTTCTTTATTATTTCTTTTTTCTCCTTTCATCATTCTTTAATAATATTTTATCAAATAGTAAACTATACTAACATACCTAAATATATAATAAATATAAATATTTAATTTATAAATTAAATGTTTATTATAAGATAGAATTAAAGTTAAATATATAAATTAAAATAAGATTAATTAAAAATAATTTTTTTATTTTTAATTTCTTAAATTAGAATTCAAATATTATTTATATTGAAATATAATTTCAATTTTGTTAATTTAATAAATTTGTTATTCGAGAAAAATAACTTTTTTATTATGGACGTTAAAATCATATCCACATTTATCTCACATCCTCCATGATAATTTTATCATGTCTATATCCTCCTTATATCCGACTTTATCATATCCTAAGCGAGCACCAAATGAAGGATAAGATAAATCATATCATATCCCGAATTTTATCCCGACTATTAAACGCAGCCTAAATGTTTTCTTATTAATTACAAATACCAAAAGTCAAGACACTCGCAAAATTGCTCATTTGTTTTTGTCTGTTTTTGTCGCCCAATGATGACATTTTCATATATTTCATGTTTCTTTGCGAAGGCAAATGGAAAAATGCACGAGCGCGACATGCTTGAGACAAGAAATGTCGACCACACTTCTACTAAAAGCATCTTAGGCTCGACTCGGGGTCTCCCGATTCTCTGTGCTCTCCTTTGCGCTTCCCCCTCATCAATGGTGTGAGCTCCTCCTCTATCCTCGTTGATAGTTGTTTCCCTATAACCCTAGACTCCCATTTTGTGGCTTCTCTCAACCTAATGGCTATACCCAAACCCTTTCCACCAAATTAGCTTCCTTGCCATCCTCCCCCTGATATCGCCCTTCAAGCACACCAAAGCCCTAAACCCAGGTCTTGCCTTTTAATCGCATCAGCCCTACACCTCTCCTCTGGTTTGCGAAAATGGTGGATAGCGCAGAATGGACTTGCAAAGGTACCTACCCCCTGAACCCATAATCGCTGATTTCGGCTTTCACCTCAAACCCAGTACCCTCCTCTCATCCGGCATAATCAGTAACCACACTATTATCCTTTCCCAGTTCTCTCCCCATCCAATGCCTAACCATCATGCTTGGATAATCGCTGATTTCGGCCTTTATCTCAAACCCTACCGAATACTTTGCAGAATCAATAATCACAAGCCCCTGTAATCTTTTCCCGGACCATACCTCTGAAATACCCTTGCTCGATATATCATTTTCTCCTCTATAGAGCTCCCTTCACTCCACCTCCGACATCAAACCAAACGGCAACCTAGAATTCAAATCCAAACTTACCAAAACAAGCATCCATACAGGTTAAAGATGGACAAAATTAAAGAAAACCAACTCCGGCTGGCAGCATTATGCAAAAGAATGGGGGATCTTTGGTCAGAAGATGAAGTCATGGAGCTGGATGCCCACATACCTGACAAAGATAAACAGGAAAGTGAACTAACTCTGTATGGAAAATTGATTTCTAAACCAAATGTCAATTTCCAGGCATTTATCAGCACAATGAGGAAGGCATGGAAAACAAATTCTATTAAATGCGAAGTTATAGAACCCGGTTTTTTCTCATTCGTATTTGAATCGCTAGAAGACAAAAAAAGAGTAGTAGAAAATGGGCCTTGGTCATTTGCAAGTAACTTACTTGTTCTCTTGGAAGGTGACCCCGACATCTCTAAACATTGCTATGATTTTTCACATAATGCCTTTTGGGTGCATATTTTGGGGTTACCTCGAGCTCGGATAAACGAAGATTCTGTTCGGAACATAGCCTCTTAACTAGGCAAAATGGAGGATGAAATTGGAAGCCCGAAACAATAGCTGGCGCAAGGTAGGAAAAGCAAAAGTCAGCCTCAATCTGTCAAGCCCCCTGAAAACAGGGACAGTGGTTAACTTAGGAGGAAATAAATGGTGGTTGGACTTTAAATATGAAAGGCTACCTCATTTCTGCTACTCATGTAGTCGAATTGGGCATTACACTAATTTCTACCCTGAAATACCTTATGAAGAGACAGGGTTGGCTCAAGACAAACCGGGAAAATACGAGTCTTGGCTGAAAGCAGAAGTCAAAGAATCTAGCCCTTGTTGGAAGACCTTTTATGGGCAAATTGATCACCAACCTGAAGAGGAAGAAATGGTGGCTGAAACCCCCATGCCATCCACTGATAAAGTATCCAGATCAAAACCATTCGCTGCTGAACCAGAAGCCTTAGCTATAATTTTACCCACTGTCCCAGCAAACGAACCAGGAGATGATGTATGGATGGATTATCATGTTTCCCCAAATAAGGGGAAGAGACCTCAGCAAGCCTAGCTCTTGCTTCTTCCCTCAGCTGTGGAGGACAAAGGGGCTAATCACCTGAAGAAAAACAAAAGCAAACTTAAAACCCCAGTGACAAAAAAACAGAAAAGGGTTAACCCTTATGAGAAAAGATCCTCTTCAATCCAGCTTGTAGATGAGAAGAACTTATTGGATACCCCTATCCAATCGATGGAATGTGTTTTGGAATGGGCTTTGGTGGCTAGCCCTAATAAGCCACCAGGTTATAAATGAAAATCCTATGCTGGAACTGTCAGGGCCTAGGCACACCCCTGACAATTCAGCACCTTAGAGCCTTAGTGGCTCGAGAAAGGCCCAACTTGGTGTTCTTTATGGAAACCAAGAATAAAGAAAACAAGGTTGACTAAGTACGAAAGAGTCTGAAGTTCGGCTACTCTACTATAATCAATCCAATCGGAATTGCAGGGGGTTTAATTCTTATGTGGGATGATCAAGTGCAAGTGGAAGTTATGGCTTGCTTTGGGGAGATCATTGATGTAAAGTGTAAAGTTCTCAGTAGCGGCGATCAAATGAGAATATCATTTCTACATGCATCTACCTCCTTTCAAGAGAGATTAAGCCTTTGGCAAATGCTATCCTCAATTAATTCATCCAACAACCTACCTTGGCTTTGTATAGGAGATTTTAATGAAGTCCTTTATTATTGGGAAAAAGTTGGAAGAAGAGAAGCAGATAGACACAGAATGGTGGCTTTTCGTGCTTTCATGGACTCATGCTCTTTAATGAACATGGAAAACAAAGGTTGCAAATTCACCTAGACTAATAATAGAGAAGAGATGACCTGGTGAAGAAAAGGCTTGATAGAGCTTTATGCAATTGGGCATGGAGAGTATAATTTCCAAACGCGGAGGTCCTTGCTTTACCGGCGATTGGCTCGGATCACAACCCCTTGCTACTTGCACTGGAACCAAACACTATAAGAAGAAAGAAGGAGTTCAGATTTGAGGCATACTGGCTTGAAGAAAAGGAATGTATAAATGTGATTCAAGAGGCTTGGGGAAAAAACAGCATTAACCGAGTAAACTTTGTAGGAAAAGTGCAGAAAGTTACATCTGATCTAGCCAAATGGAGTCGAGGAAAATTCCACAATGCAATCCGACAAATAGATCTACTCAAGCAAAGACTAACGGAGATGACTAACAAGGAGGAAGAGCAATATGGCAGAGAGGAGTACAGAAATGTGATTGGAAAAATAGAAGCCCTTTGGCGACAAGAAGAAATGTATTGGAGCATGCGGTCAAGAATCAAGTGGATGAGGTGAGGCGATCAAAACACAAAATTCTTTCATGCCACGATTGTACAAAGAAGAATTCGAAACGGGATCTATATGTTACGAATCGATGATACTACATGGAGCCGCGAGCCTTCAACCATAAAACAACACATCAGGTATTTCTATCAATCCTTATATACCACGGTGGGGGAGAGAAATTACCAACCAATCATTGATCAATGCATACAACTGGTGAATGACGTGATGAATGAAAGCCTAATCAAGCCTATCTCCGAAGAAGAAGTGAGAGATGCAGTCTTTCAATTGGGAGCTACTAAAGCACTAGGGCCGGATGGACTCAACGAATTATTCTACCAAAGCCAATGATCGGTGGTTCGGGAAGACATTTTCAGAATGGTAAGCTCATTTTTCAGCCAAGGTACTCTCGATCCTGAGTTGAGTAAGACCCATATCACTCTTATCCCTAAAGTAGCCCACCCTAAAAGTATAACTCAATATAGGCCTATCAGTCTTTACAATTTCAGTTATAAAATCATCACTAAAGTTATGGCTAACTGATTAAAACCCCTCCTCCCGAACCTAATCTCCCAAGAACAAAGTGCTTTTGTTAGCGGCCGTCAAATCCAAGATAATATTTTCATTGTTCAAGAGGTCCTACACCAGCTAAGAGTGAGGAAAAGGAAGCGGAAGTTTCAGGCAGTCCAAAACTCGATATGCGAAAAGCCTTTGATAGGGTGGAATAGGATTTCTTATGTGATTATCTGCTAAAGTTGGGATTTAGTGACAAATGGGTATTCTTAGTCAAACAATGCATCTCCTCAGTCTCATATAGTGTAAGAGTAAATGGGGACCTCTGCACTCCTTTTATCCCAACCCGAGGTATCCGACAAGGGGACCCATTATCCCCCTATCTCTTTATCCTCATGGCCAATGCTCTTTCATCCCTCATGACAAAAGCAATTGAAGACCAAACCATCAAAGGAATTAAACTAAACACAACTTGCCCCACTTTGTCACATCTCCTATTCGCCGATGATGCTATCTTCTTCCTTAATGGTACAATTACTGAAGCCCAAAATCTAGTCAACATCCTAAACCAATACTGCTTTGCCTCGGGTCAAGCCCTCAACCTAAACAAGTCGGAGATTTTCTTCGGGAAGGGCTGCCCTCATCTCTTAAAATCAAACCTAGCAAATGAATTAAGGGTTCCTATCATGGAAAAAACGGGGAAATATTTGGGAATACCTTAAGATTGGGGCCAAACCAAAAAACATATGTTTGCTTTGGTCCTTGCTAGAGTCGAAAAGAAATTAGATGGCTGGAAAGAAAAACTAATCTCCAAGGCGGGGAAAGAGATCCTCATCAAGACAGTAGTCCAAGCCTTGCCACAATATGCTATGTCTCTCTTCAAAATCCCAATATCTATTTGTCGGGCAATAGAACAGCAAATATCCAACTTATGGTGGAAGCAAAATTCAGCAAAGAAAGGAGTTCATTGGAAGAATTGGGACCTTTTGAAAATCCGAAAGGACTGTGGAGGCCTTGGCTTCAGAGATCTAGTGAATTTCAACAAATCTTTGTTAGGGAAACAAGCTTGGAGGCTTATTCAAGCCCCGAAAGCCCTATGGAGTAGAATTTTAAGGAGCTTATACTTTCCAAGAGAAACCTTCTGGAATGCACATAAAGGCCACAGACCGTCTTGGGGATGGCAAAGTCTCTTGATGGGTAGAGAAGTAATTGAACCTGCAACTAAATATGATGTAGGAGATGGGGAGAAAATCAAGCTTCGAGAGGATTGCTGGTTAACCATGGGAAAGATTGGTGGTCCTTCGAATAGCAATGACCCACAAAGGGTGGTGGAATTGATAGACCAAAATACCAGAGAATGGAATGCCTAGAAAATTAATATGATCTTTGGTGAGAATGTGGCAAAGGAAATATTGGCGACTCCTCTTAGCCTATCCCCAGAACCTGATAAATTAGTCTGGACGGCAAACGGCTCAAGAACCTACACAGTCAAGAGTGGCTATAATCAACTCAGAGATCATGAGAAGAACTCACCAGCAATCCTACCCTCCACTTCCTACCAGACTCCCAAAACATTATGGTATGAAATCTGGAAGCTACAGACCAACCCCAAAGTCCAATTCCTAGTATGGAGTCTGTGCAACAATGCTCTCCCTACCAAAGAAAATCTATTCAAGAGGAAGATAATACCTTATCCGAGATGCTCAATCTGCCATCACAACCCAGAAACGATCGAACATTTGTTCGCATTATGCAGCTGGACAAAAGCCATTTGGTCAGACCCGAGACTACATATTGACACCTCCCCGAAGAAGATAACCCGCATCAACAAATGTGACATCCCGATATTTCAATTCTGGTTTCAATTGAATAAGTCGGGCCTTTCATCTGCGCGCCTATAGCTCTCTTCTCTGAGTTGGCCACTCACGAGATAACTAGTCTATCAGGTAAAGCCGTTAAGGAATCAGAACGCAATAGACTTGAGAATTCGACCGAAACCGATCGCTCGACCGTGCTAATCTGCAAGGGTCATTACAAAGACAGACCGATTAGAGACCGAAGATAGGTCGACTCGACAAAAGCATGTGATTAAGTGTGGGTGATTCCACCTAATTGCACAAATCTTGTCGATCGACACTAGACCGATTTCTCTATCGTTTTGGTACCCTGTGTCCGTATTTGAAACCTTGAGATTTCTACGACAACCGAGAGTCGCCAATGTGTCGAAGATGCACTTTGTGGCTTGAAAATAATCAACCACAGTCAATTGCGCAGAAAATTCCTAAAAGCTACCCGGTAGGTTAGGACGCGCTAAAGTCGCGCCGATTGAAATTAACCGAGAAATTGAACTTGATTTCAGAAATTGAAGGTTATGTTATGTCACAATTCATTTTAGGAACGCCGACTCATCCTCGAAGATTTTTCTACAAACCGAGATTTTTGCGTAAAAAAGCAAAGTAAGGCCGTTTTTGTTCGGAAAGTCGGAGGGCCGGTTTTGATCGCATCTTTGGGATGCAAGTTGGATCAATTGATAGGGAAAAGTCATGAGATGGACGAGGACACCTTGATGGATTTATTTGGGCTTCAATTGGATTTGTTTGTTTGAGAATCGAATGAAATTGAATGAGATTGAAGTGGGAATGTAACAAATTCAAATGCATTTTAGACCATTTGGCAAGTGATGGTTTTATGTGATGGGCCTAAGTTGGCAGATCCTCCCATGTTGGGCCTAAAAGCCCGGCCCACAAGATTAGGGCCCATGGATGAAGGGTACGTTCCTTTCGTTGGAGGAACGTATAAGGAGGAAAGAGAGGGAGACACACCTTTGGCATTTGTGCGTACGTTTCCTCTCCCTCTCTCCCTCAAAAAAAAACAAAGCGAATCTTCCCTTCAAGGCCAATCGTCACGTCATCGGATCGAACGGATCGGTTTTCTCTTCCTCTTATCGGCGTTGGTGTTTAATAACTGTGGCTAACAAGGTACGCGATCGGTCCGTGGTGTCTTTAGGATCGGTGATACATGTTTTTCCTGCAGCTTGTCTTCCGCATTCGTTTTAGGGTTCGATTTAGTGTCGAATCCGGTTTTTATCCGACATTCCCAACATTGGTATCGAGCCCTAGTTCATGTTTTCCGGACCCCTTTTCATGTTTATGATTGATTTTTCGCGGAATTATTCGGCGAAACCGATCGGGGAGAAAATCCCGACACCCGAGCAACCGTTCATCCATTTTTCGAGTTTCCGTAAGTCGAAATCAATTTCTCATGGCATAGGGTGAGAGAGCTCGTCGAGACGAGTCCGTCGACGGATCGACCGCCGCGGAGATGCCCGCACGTGCCCACACGCGCGGCCAAAAGCCGTCATACAGGCGCCCGCAGCGTCGGCGAACCGGCACGTGCGCGCCCCCGACCGGCGAACCGGCACGTGCCCGTCCGGCGAACCACGCGTGCCGCGTCACGTCATAACCGCCGGGATGACGTCATCGATGATGTCATCGCCGGCGACCGTTAGACGGTTGCCGCGCACATGCCGAGATGGCGTCGCGTGGCCGCTCGGCCGCCACGCGCGGAAACGTGCGGTCCGGTTCGTCAAACCCGGCCGGCACCGGCCCGGGACAATTCGTCCAGGTCCACCGTCCATCCGTCGTTGACCCATTGACCGTTGACCACTGTTGACCTACGTTGACCGTTGACCGTTGACCCGAAAAAAAAAAAAAAAAAAAAAAAAAAAAAAAAAAAAAAAAAAAAAAAAAAAAATTTGTGTCTTTTTCAATTATGTCTGTGTGGGTTATAGGTAATCCATTTTTAATTGTGCATTTGTTGCATGAATCATGGAAAATTATGTATTTTCCCTTATGTTCATTAGGGATTATAAGTGATCCATTTTAGTTACGCATTTGTTGCGGGAACTATGATGCGTTATGCACGGATACCTACAATCCCGAGAACGACGAGGAAGTAAAAGACTTAAAAGGCTGAGGAAAGAGTTAGCTAATTATCGGTGGCATAACGGTGATTTAGTATCACATGTGGTCGGGGTCAATCGAGATGATACGAAATCATCTGGAACGGTTTATCTTATGCGGATTTTGAGAAGGTGCTTTGATGAACACTCTTCCACCCGAATGGCAAGCGGTGTTAGATCGGCTATGGGAGGTCAACGTGGTCCGGGTTATAGGAGGCTAGTGGTAGGCTTTTGTAAGAAAGAGTACTATAGGATTGAGTTAACCAAAACTTCAACCCTTAGATTGGCGCCACATGGCGCGAGTAAATGCGCCTTGGAGGCGACATGAAAGCTCTCCAAAAAGTTTTTCCATGGTTAAAATGTGCCTTCAAATTTCTCGGATATTTTAATCGATAGATTAGAAGGGACATTCCCTATTTTTATTTCTTAAATTAGTTTGAGATGTTTTTGGGTGTGAATATCTCTTTCTATGTTGATATTTTTCCTATGTATATATTGCTTAGTGTAATGGATAATTGTATTATGTGAAAGCATTATTATTCTATTGGATGCCAAATATTATTTGCTTTTACGTTATTGTTGGCTAACGTGGGTAGTTCATAGAAGTTTTTTGTAACTTCATAGAATTTATTTTGCATAAGACAATGAAGTGGGAATGTAACAAATTCCTTCCAAATCGATTACTTCCACTCCATATGAGTTATGGACGGAGTAGAAAACCGGACTTAAGTTTTCTTAAGCCATGGGTTTGTGCTGCCTATACTCATGAGTCCCCTCACAAGCTTGGGAAATAGGGTCCCAAAGGAAAGATGAGTATTTTAATGAGATACTCCGAACACTCGCCATGGGGTGCATGACATTTTAGACCATTTGGCAAGCTTCTTGAGGAAGCTAAGGTGAGGAAAATGGCTGAGGGTGAGGGCCGAACGGTATGCAAGATTGTAAACCCATAGACACTCCTATTGGCCAAGGCTGGTGGGGGCAAGAGAAACATGTATAGCCTTGTCCACGATGAAGTTGAGTTCGTGGCATTATCGATAAGAATTTAGCGAGACAGAGTGTGTGAAAGATCCAAATATCATGGAAAGAGCTCTATAATTTTGGGATATGATCCCTTAGGAGTACATCTCTTGGTGAGCCTTCTTCCTCCTTTGTAAGCATGGCTTTCTCCATTGATGAGGTGTAGAGAGCTTGAGAAACCGATTGTTTTCCGAGAACACAAGCTTATTATCTAGGTGATAATCGAGAGAGCCAAAAAATATGTATGTCGCCTTTAATGTTAAGATGAGGACATAATACTTATTATGTCCGGCCGTACCCGCGCCCAAGCCACCGGACCTTTTTTCTCCTTTGTTTTCCCCATCGTTCAAAAGTATGATCTCAACTTTTATGTCGTGTGAGACTCGCCAATTTTTTAGTCCCCTATGACTCTTACTTATTCTTTCTATTTAGTGTTTGCTATCTTAGACCTTTTGCCAAAGATCCGTATAAAAAGTTAACTTCCGGTTGAACCAAGAACGAGCCACCCATCGCTACGAAGATAACATCCAGACCGTTCCAACAAGCCCACGCCCGAACGGATCCGTCATCCAGAACTTCCCGTTCCAACAAGCCACCCATCGCTACGAAGAGGACGTGAACGGATCCGCCGTCCGTCCGACACCGTCGTGAAGTTACCGGTCGCCGGTCCGTCGGTCCGCCTGGCAGCGGTTGCCCGGTTTCGCCATTTCAGCGTTTTCTTCCGTTTTTCTTCCATTCCAACCCTACCTCCACCCATACCAACCACCAGCAGGTCCCCATCAACCCCCGAGTGCTGCCGGTTGCCGGCCAACCCCTCACCGGAGCTCCGGCCAAGCCCGTTCAGCTCTGTCTCTCCTCCAGCAGTCCAGTTTTTCAAAGTTGCGGAGGGAGTCCGAGATTGTGGTTGTTGTTCCAGCCCCGGATCCGCCCCAACCAGCAGCGAACAGAGAGGACAGAAAATGGGTATGACAGCAACTGTTTGGCCAGTTTTGGCCGTCTTCCCGAGCCCGGATGCTCGGCCCGCCTTGAGGAAAGTCGATCCTCGCGTCGAGCCCGTCGTTTTGTGTGAGTTTTGCTCACTAATGCCTTCTTAGTTTGCTAATTATACTTAAAGATTGATTAGTGTTAGTTAAGTGTAATTAGGTGGTTAGATTAGTACGGATTAGCGATTATTAGTGAATTGCATCGCCTATTAGTTGATTGGTTAGTGTAATTAGATAGAGAATTGCTTGTAGTATTTATTGAATGCTTCGTGGGATTTTTCCCGACCCTTATCGGGTGTTAATTTAGCAATTCGGGCCTAAGTGAAATTTTTAGGAATTAAATATTAATTTTCGAAATTAATTATTTATTTTTCCGAAAATTCAACTGGGATGACCCGTGACCGAATTTTATGCTGGTGATCGTGGTGAAGTCCGTTTATTTAATCGGGCCTTAATTTGAGTTAAATGGAATTTTTAATATTTATTAATTAATTTTCGAAATTATTTAATTAATTAATTATTTTTCGGAAATTAAGTTTGAGATGGCCGACGACCGAAATCTCGTGATGATCGTCGTGGCGCAGTCCATTTATTTATTTGAGCTTTAATTTGTATGGAATTGATTTAATTATGAATTTTTAGGAGTTATTCATATTGAGTTGATTGTTAATTATTCGATTGAGAAATCGTTGGGTATTGGTTATCACCGAAAGAAATACGTGGGCTCGGTGAATTGGAATATCACCTGGAGAATGCACGTGAATTCGGTGGTTGAATATGTCATCTTGGCGAATAGGTCGCACAGAGAATGCGACGGCTCGGAGACTCGGTATGTCCTCCTGGAGAATGCGCGTGGCTCGGTGACGAGTTTGGCATCTAAAAGGGCACGTGGCTCGGTGAATTGATGATCACTTTGGTGAGATAGCACCTAAGAGAAGGCACGTGGGCCGGCATCGTAAAAGGACACGTGGCTCGGTGATCGATGCGTCGGGCTTTTGGTGAACGAGTACGCTTAGAGAATGACGCGTGGGTCCGGTGTTTGAGAATGGCATCTAAAAGGACACGTGGCTCGGTGATCTGATCGTCACCTTGGCGAACTAGTGCCTTACGAGAATGCGCGTGGGTCCGGTGTTTGAGAATGGCATCTAAAAGGACACGTGGCGGTGATCTGATCGTCGCTCAGCGAACTAGTCTTAGAGAATGCGCGTGGGTCCGGTGTTTGAGAATGGCATCTAAAAGGGCATGTGGGCTCGGTGACTTGATGTACCACTTTGGCGAAGAGGTCGCGCTTAGAGAATGCACATGGACCAGGTTTGAGGCACGTGGCTCGGAGACTTGGTATGTCGTCACCGGAGAATCGCACGTGGCACGACTTCTAGATATTCCATCGTGGGGAATGATTTGAATGACATGTAATCGATTAGTTCGATTGATCAATGATTTGATCAGATTGTGGTAAATTGATTGATTGATTGGGAATGACCATGAGTGGTCTTGTTGGCGTGTGATCGACTAAGTCGATTTGATCGATCTTGATCAGTGATGTGATTGTTTGGGTGCCTATTTGATATGTGCTAATATCGCGAGGTGGATTCGAGGCCAAGGTAAGTCCTTCCGACTTCGTATTGTGCGTAAGCGTACCTAAACTAATCGGGTCTTAGAGGTAAAGCTTTGAGGCGTGATTTCATTGGTTATTGAATAACCATTTCGGACCGATGAAGAAAACCGGGAGAAAGAACTTCGAGGAGGAGTATCTGGAGGAGAATCGCGAGGATGATCCAGAGTAGGATCACGATGACTTTTGCTTGTAGAAATCAATTTGAGTAGAAACCAACTGTTTTAAGATTATGGCTTGTATATGTACAGGTGTGTGATCGAGTCACTATATATGTACATAAGGGGTTGGTTTTGATTCAACTTTCTAGTCTACTTGTTTATCTCATTCTTTATTATCTGGGATTTTTACAACTCGCTTCCGCATGTGCATATATTAAAAAGGAAAGGATCGGCGATATGTAGTCGCAGGATATCGCGTTTTAAAATCGGCCAAAGTTGAAGGATGGTCACGTGACCGAGCGTTGGGGCGTGACAACAAATGGGTTCTGGATGTCCTTACCTCGGCGGTGGATCCTCAGGCAAAAGCTTTTTTCGCTGAAATTTTATGGCAAATCTGGCAAGCAATGAATGCCCTGATTTTCCAAGCTCATCAGCCAAACCTCAGGTTGATTTTCGAGGATGCGACATCCATGAACCTCCTGTTCAACAACCGGCTCCTACGGAACAAAACCCAGCACAGCAAGATGAGACCAGATCCGACGAACAGCAGCCCCAAAAAATTCCTTCGTAGGCCCAAAAAGTCCCATACCTGCATAATCAACATTGACAGTGCCTGGTGCAGCTCCACGAAGTCAGGTTCAATAGCGGGAGTTGTTCGAAACAGCAGCGGACTCCTCGTCGACGGCTTCGCGAAATCCATCCATGCGCCCTCAGTCCTAATCGCCGAAACCCTAGCGGTGAGAGAAGCCTTGCTCTGGCTGCAAAACTTCGAACAAGATAGAAACGCACGAGTTGCTGTGTACTTGGAAAGTACAAAAGAGTTCCAACTCACTTCAGATAGCTTAGAAACAGTTCAAGGCATTTTGGGCCAAAAAGAATGTGTATGGGCCGCACGAACAGTAACCAACGACTGCAAAACTCTTTTGATGCACATGCCTCGCGTCACATTAGCCCATGAGCCAAGAGAAGCCAACAGAGCAACTGATTGGGTCGCAAAAGCCCACAAAGCAGGAGAACTTCCTCTTAACTGGATAAAATGTTCCCCCTTCTCTTTCGTTAATTTTATGCTTAGATGTTGAAACCTTGTGGTACACTGATGGTGGTTAAGTAATGAAAGTTATCCATTTCAGACCCAAAAAAAAAAAAAAATCTTAGGCTCGACTCGATTGTCCACTCGAAATCGATTCCCCCGATTTTAATTCGAGTAAGCTGTCGAACCGAGCTTGAGATGACTCATGCTTTCGTTTGATAGAATCAAGAGCTTTATCAAGTACTCGACAGAGACATTTAATACTTGCGATGTTCGATCAAATACAAGAACATGCGAATCGAGAGTTTGAACTTGGCCATATATAATCTCTGGTTCTATCTGCGTCTGAAAAAAAAGCATGAAACTTGACCTTGAATTGCCATGAGAGATTAGCTCAACTACAATAGTCACGAAATATGACCCTGATATAAGGTCATTATTTGCACAATGGGACTTCCTGGCGTCAGATTTTCGCAAGGCATAATTCTGATTTTTCATTATATTCCTCACTTGTTTTAGTTGCAATGTCTTCCGACGTTCTTGTTTGATTTCTTTCCAGCCATCCAAAGGACATACATGGAGTGTTCCACTTCGAATGCTATAGGAAGCACGAAATAATACAACCATAACTTCCTACACCAGTACACCTGGTAAAACACTCATCCGAAATAATACAACCATAACTTCCTACACCAGTACACTCATCCGGAGCTGGAATGACCCGGCTTGCTATAGATCCAAAATGACCGTGAGCTGAGCACATTGAGCAAGAGCAATGCAAATCGAATGATCTCAAACTACTGAAAATTTTTTACCTGCGAAAACAACTAATATTGAGCTGAGGCGCCATTCAAAATGATGATCAGGTTCCTAGTCGCTTTTGACAGAAACACGTTTTTTCCAGAATGAGATCGACGATTTGGGACAAGAGTGGCAATTGCTAAGATGACCCAAGCATCAACAATGACGAACAAAACTATGTTCCAGATCAGTACAATTCTCAGTAGGTAAACCCAGTAGTAACAGAGAAAAATTACACTCCAAGACTTAAACAGCCAGACATGAAATGACTAAGACAAACCAAAGACAAACTTCATGAAATTAAAACTCAAGGTACGAGAATATTACATTTCTTCCACAATAAGAGAAGCGACATCTAGATTACTCAAGACATGCTGAAGCAAGACCAGCAGAACCTTAGAAGATTATCATATAGCACATGGCCTCAACTTGTTCTATCGGGACACCATTAAACCAGTAAGAACATGCTCAGCTGCGTGCCAATCAGTAGCATCACAATATCCAGACAGCAAGAAAAGAAAAGTAAAATGAGGGGGGTAAATGGGATCTCACAGAACCTCAACATCCCACTATCACCCTCCTCAGCAACTACGACCTACTTAAACATAGTATTACATATAAAGACAAATAACGTGCAACACAATACATCCCACTTCAAAAAGAAAATCCAAAGGGAATACTGCTAAATATGACGCAACCTCAAGGCCTA
Source organism: Eucalyptus curtisii (assembly GCA_017140595.1). Classification (NCBI taxonomy): domain Eukaryota; kingdom Viridiplantae; phylum Streptophyta; class Magnoliopsida; order Myrtales; family Myrtaceae; genus Eucalyptus; species Eucalyptus curtisii. The sequence goes on from CM029496.1 coordinate 6,257,990, forward strand.
GTCCGCTTTTTTCCAAAGATAGCTGAATATGATGTGCCTTAAGAAATAAGAATCCATAACAATTCAACCTACTCATTTCTACAACTTTAAACACATGAGGGAGGCACCATCATAGGTGAAACATCAAACGAGAAGAGCACAGTATGAATATCCCATCAAGCCTGAAACCACACACCAGTGCCAACGGCTACATTCATCCATAATATAAATGGTTAGCCTGCTGGACTTATGTTTGCATTAACTCCTACCCAAATCAATATTTTCCCCCAATCAAGTGGAGGCACAATCATAGGTGAACATCAAAAAGAAGAACACAGCAAAAGAAAAATATCAACTTACCAAATACAAAAATCCCATCAAGCCTGAAACCAGATTACTGTGCAAAGTACTAAATTCATCCCTTGTAGCCTGCTTGACTTACACAACACAAATGACTTAGTGCATGAACTCCTTAAATCAACTTTTCCCCTAAGCAAAGGGCAGATCAGAGGAATACGAACAATTGAATTAATAATCTATTGGGCCCCAATCACTAAAAGGACAAGCTGCAATGGCTGCATCTCAAGCAAATTCAAAAATTTAAAATCTGAAATATATTTTGCACCACACTTGGCAATGAATATAATCTAGATACTAGAAGCAACAGCAAAACAGGAACTCCATAGCTTTATATCAGCAGCATGTTACGCGATTAATAAAGGAAAAGGATGACATGTGCATATCAGTTGACCATTTTGCTATGCCACCATGATCTAGAACAGCTCTAACCCAGCTCTCATGTTAGCATACTACAACAAGCAAGTAACTTGTACACGGGTGCCTATAAGGATAGGAGGAGCGCCATCCTTCATACATCACATTCTCATGGGTGCCAATATAACTTTCTGCTGCTTGCCTTGGCCGAAGAAGCAGTCAAATGCCAGAAGTCATAGGCAATATCATTTAGCGCAGCAAAGAGACTTTCTTCGATAAGTGCAGAGTGAAACAAAAAAAATCACAAGCGTGGGATGCCAATCAAGTCATACAGACAAATTCAAGCCAAAGAGCTTGATGTACTTTCGCCCATCATGACATATACACAATAATGTTTCCCATAAAAAGACAAATAGGAATAATTGCCAAAGCACAGGCTCAAGTAAAATCGAGTTCACAAACAAATAAGCTCATTCATATAATCTAATTGTTAATTTTCTCTTGAACATGGAAACGAATCATTCTGACCAATTAATGTCCTTTAGAGCTAAACTAATTTAGCCTGTCTTGCAAGCAAAATCCAGACAAAATTGCCATCGAATTATATTACAGTGATGCTCACGACATCGAAATTTCATTGTGAAATGGAAACAAAGACAACACATATCGCCTTCGATACATCGTTCAAACCAGAGCCCTCGGAAGCCCCGTCTTATGATCGTCCCTCCTAACAACGGCTAAATTAAAAACTTCAGCTTCAATTTAATGGAACCATAAAATGTTCACTTGTACTCAAATGAAGGCATGGGCGTATCGTAGCTCTCCAAGATCTCCGTCTTCGCTCCGCCGCCGCCACTCGCCACAGTCTCCTCCTTCTTCCCTCCGAACAACCCTCCGAGCCACGAGCCTGAATCCGATCCTGAGGCAGACGATCCCGAGGTAGACGCTCCAGCACCTGTGGACGCCATCTGCGCGGGGATCTGCCCGGGGAGCTGCCCCGGCACCCCGACCATGCCCGGGACGGGCTCATCGATGATGATGGGCGGGCCGGGGGGCGCGCTGAGGAGCTTGTTGATCATGATCCCGGCGCCCTCGATGAGGGCGAGGAGGACGCCGCCGAAGACGGCGGAGCGGGCGGAGGCGGCGGCGCCCTGGCGCATCTGGAGGAACCCGCCGGTGGCGGCGCCGGCGATGATGGAGTTCCAGGGGTCCTCCTTCTGGCGGACGTAGACCATGGTGCAGTCGAAGGCGGAGAAGAGGCCGCCCCAGACGGCGAAGCTGCCGCCGACGCGGGGGCGTTCATGCGGACGGCCTGGGTGCCGCCGAGGAAGCGGGCGCCGCCGGGGGAGTTGTAGACGCCCCGGATGAAGTGGTACGCGGAGCCGCCCACGGCGCCCATGCCGAAGGCGCCGCCGATGTCGTCGAGGATGCGGTCGGGGCAGGGCTCCCGCGACGTCTCCGGAGTCCCCATGGACGACGGGCCTGGTTCTAGAGAGAGAAAGGAAGAGAGAGAGAGGAGAGAGAGAGGGTCTTCTAGGGTTTGATTTGGTGCTTTGTGGCGAGAGAGAGAAGCGGACAAGGAGGTGGCGTCTCGCCAGCTGAGCAGCGCCGTTGAAGGGAAGAAGCGAGAAAGGGTTTTATTTTCTGCAGTTTGCGTGGACCCCAATCCACCTTTTCTTTTTGGACAGGAAGGTCCTTCCCCAGTTTGGAAAATTACAGATTGACCTGCGGAAATTGAACTTTATAATCCGGATTTTCAAAAGCCTATGGAAATTACATGGGAAATTGAATCCCATGTGCGTTATCAGGACATCGTGAAAGTTTTCAAGATGTTAAAATGTCAATTGTGCGGTCATCCTAAAAAATTAAAATTAATCGAATAGCAAAATAAATCCATATATGTTGGTATATAAATTTACAAGGAAGCAGATTTATCTTCATCTATTTCTGGAAGTGACCAATTAAAATGTCCATGATGAGTTTTTGTGTTTGATGGGCCTGACTGAGAGTGAGAAAGGGAGGCCCATCCGGCATGAGTTGTGCCCAAAAATGGCGTGGAGCCCTTAAATGAAGTTAAGGCCCAAGAGAAGAAGAGGTAGTTACTATAGATAAAACAAGAATAAAAAGATGAGAAAAACAACTTTGAGGGAAATTAGGTTATTTTTTCTTAAAAATTTAATCTAAAAATAGAGATATAATGCATTTTTCTTCAAGTGGATTTCCACGCTCTCTCGGTTCGACACTCACTAATTGGAATTGGGAACCATTGATTATGGGTAGTTTGGGTGATTTCCGATTCCTTTACACACCTCTAAAAATTACATGTGAATCTATATGCAATATCAACACATCATGAAAGTTTTCAGATTTTTCGGTTAATAAAATGTTTTGCAATCACCCTGAAATTAAGATTAATTGAAATAGTAAAAATATATTTTTATTGATAGTGTTCAATGGACTAAATCCATCACAATTTGGGATTGAAGTGACCCATTAAAATATGCCAAATCAAATGATGATATCATTGTTTATAGAAAAATGTAGATCAAATTTAGAATTGGATCATCTTCCTAAAGAATAGACTATCGCATACCCGCTTAAAGTTTATAATGGTATGCTTTTCTCTTATTTTTACCACATTTCTTTCTTCGCAATCCTTGGAGCATGCTCTTATAGGACAAGGGCAATTGAGTTATTTAACTAAATTCTAACTATAGATATCTAGAATGTGATTTAGTTTTTTCAACTTTCCTTCGATTAGAGTATTGGAGTCTCAAATGCTTAAATAGGACAAACATGGCATCTAAGAGCTCCTTTGCGATTCATTATCCACGAAGGAAAGACGAATCCTGATGAACAAAGAAAACTTGGTTTTGCCTATTTTAATGTATCAAAAGACCTAAAAGCAACGTTTCTCGTTGGTTAAATGAGCATGTGATACTAGTAAAATTGTTTAAGTACATGTGGGGCTTTACATAATATTGAGTGTGGTCAATTAATCCCCATTAAAGTGCACCGTCCCTTGTCAATGTTTGTTTTTAATTTTGAGCCGAGACAATAAATTTCTTCAATCAACAACTCAAAATTCGTAAATGCATTTATTATTACAACCCTTCTAACAATTCTCTATGTTATTGAAAATAATATATTATGATCAAATCAAAGATAAATTTTCCAAGTAGACTTATTTTTGCAGGTAACCTTATTTATCATTTTAAAGATATGCTATAACATTTCGGTTACGTGACATTTTTTCATATATATAAAATTCTTATACAACATGATCATTTAGATTTACTCCTACCAATTTGATTCCTATGCTCCTTGATAATCAAGGATTTTGGTCCCTTGTAATATTATTTTGAGTTAATATATAGGCTTATCATGTCGGTAATTACCTTCCCTCTAAAGGGTAATTACCTTCACCATTTTTTTTTTCATTACATTATGTCTTATCATGTCGGTAATTACCTTCACTCTAAAGGGTATTTTCGGCAACATGGGTCCAACGTCGGTCCTCTCCACACGCCCTTTCGCCCGTTGCACGTGCGCGGCAGCCCTGTAACTCTACGAGGATTTTTCTGACTTCGACGGCGTCGTTTCGACAAACCTCGCGTGCAATCGAGTCGCATGTAGCAGCAGCAGCTTCTTCTTCCTCGCAGCGGAAGGAAGAGCATAGGATAGAGAACCCAGAACGCGGCTCGCTAATCGCTCGAAACCTCTTCGCCGTGCCTGGGGATGATGACATTAGAGATGACGAGCAATCAATGAAGGAGCAGTTCTCAGGTTTCGTTCCTCCTGCTCGCCGTGCAATTTTGAGGCTCATGTTGTGTATGTTTCTGGGCACACGATGAACACTGGTTTTGCCAAGAGCCAGGCATTTTCTTTCACCGTTAGAGCTTGCTTGAAGCCGACGTGCTTCAATCAGTATCGCGCGTCGGGTCCCCAGAACTTTTGGCTTTCTGGGTCCCTCCCAAAACCTCGCCACAACCCCATTTCCGCGGGCATCGATGGCGTCTCTCTTGGGTTTTGTCGGAAATCCCATCAGAAATCTTGTTTTTTGAAGGGGAACGGTGGATATGCAGATGGGTCTTGCCACGAATTGGCGAAAACGGGAGGTTTGGCCGGACCGAAGAGCGTGTTAAGTGGGTCGAGAGTGGAGAGTTCCATTCAATGTTGTTCTTTGAGAAAAGGCAGGAACTTCTCGAGTGTGGACTCTCCAAGGGTCGGCGATGGGAGTGGTGCAATAGGAGCTGGGAAGGTCCTGCCCTGGTTGGCAACTAAGGACACCGTGGAAGTGAAAAGGTCTGTGAAAGTGTATGACAGACGGGCTGGTCGTTCTTCGGGAGAATCCACGAGAAAGTTGCATAAGGGACCGAACTCTCGGAGGGTCGGTGACACGGGTGGTGCAACAAGAGCTGGGAAAGCCATGCCCTGGTTAGCATCAAACAAAACCAAGGAAGTGGTTAAGAAACACACTAGTCATTCTTCTTGGGAAGAATCGGCAAAACAGTTGCATGAGGAAGCAGAGAGTAGTGGTTCTTCTTGGGTACAATCAGCCAAAGAGTTTGATGGGAGGAAGGGTTCGTTCAGGATGAATAGGGCAGATAAGATAGGGAGGAATGATACATCAGTCAGCAAACACGCTGATCACACATGGAGGCGTGATGATGATTTTGGTAAGTTAGAGGAGGGTGAAGATGTAGAAGATGAAGTTGAAGAGGCAGAGACAATTGAAGATCCTAGGTGGGATGCAATTAAGACGCGGGTGAGAGGAGTAGTGGATGTCAAACTGCGGACAGAGAATCCAAGACTCACTAGGTGGAATAAGCAGGAAGATTGGGGAAGAAAGACGTGGAAGGAAGCAAGTGAATCGAGTCTGCCGAAGCTAGTCGGTGAAGGCGTTTATGGCGTTGGTCCAGTCTTGGCAGCACTGTCAGCAGGAAGACGAGAATTTTACTCATTGTTTGTCCAAGAAGGGCTGGATTTGAGTAGTAACAACAAAAAGAAGAAGGATAAGAAGGGCTTCGAGAAAGTCTTGAGAATGGTGGGGAAGATTGGACTAAGCATTAAGGAAGCATCGAAGCACGATCTCAACATGGTTGTTGACAACCGTCCTCACCAGGGTCTGGTTTTAGATGCTTCTCCATTGGAAATGGTTAAGATAATGGAACTTGATCCTGTATCCCTTGAGGATGAGGGTTCTCTGTGGGTAGCTTTGGATGAGGTCACAGATCCTCAGAACTTGGGGGCAATCATTAGGTCTGCCTATTTCTTTGGAGCTTCAGGGGTGGTCTTGTGTGCCAAAAATTCAGCTCCATTAAGTGGTGTGGTTAGCAAAGCAAGCGCTGGTTCTCTGGAGTTGATGGAGCTCAGATATTGCAAGAACATGATGCAATTCCTCACATCCTCAGCAGAAAATGGCTGGAGAGTTCTTGGAGGATCGGTTTCTTCTAAATCTGTCCCTCTGAATGACATTCCACCCGGTGTACCCACCATTCTTGTTCTTGGGAGTGAGGGCACTGGACTGCGGCCTTTGGTGGAAAGATCATGTACTCAGTTGATCAGGATCCCAGGAAACATATCTTCGGACGTAACTGCTGGAGAAGCCAATAATGCGGAAGAGGGCACTGAAACAAATAACTTGGCCGAGGAGTTCCAGTCCTTTTTGGCTGTTGAGAGCTTAAACGTCAGTGTTGCAGCTGGTGTGCTTCTCCATCACCTGATAGGTGGCAATCACAGCAAGGAACCTTGCATAGCCAGTGAATTGACTGATTGATAGAATTGCACGGCATCCATTCAAGTGTAAAATTGCTTATGTGTGCATAAGCTAGAGAATCCATGTCAACTGGTCACAATTCCTCTCCTGCATTGGCCCTGTGGGCCTCCTTCTCCTTTAGGCATTTTCTTGGGATTTTCTCTTCTTTTGAGATGGTATGTTCTCCGGAATTTTGGTTTGGGAATTCATTCGGATGGAGGTAATGGCAAGAAAGATTACATAGAAGCATCTTGCATTGTTAAATGCTATTGCAACAATCTGGTTATATGTTGGAGAGTGAGGGTAATGCAGTCGATTTACCATAGATTTTACTTTTTGCTCATTTTTCATATGTGAGATTTCTGTAGACATACTGTTGCACCTACAAACTTAGCAAAAAAGTGATACAGGTGAACTATAATGCAGATTTGCTTATGTTTAGCAGCAGAAGAAGGTGAGATCTTGTTTGTGTATTTCCGATAGATACCTTTGCTTAAATTTCCTTAGTTGCTTGATTCTTATGGGATTTGAGTTTGAGCCAAGTTCTTAAGTTTTCACCCAGCCTGTCTGATAAGTTATGCAATCAGCTGATGTCAAAGCGTAATGGAAATTCTGTTTTTTGTTTCTTTCCTGATGAAGAAAGTAATGTCATGGTTTTCTTCCCTCCTGCCTGAGCTTCCTCATGCAATTTTTCTGCAGTGCATGTTCTAGGAAGTAAGTTATTGAGTCCTATCGTAGCTCGAGTGTTAATAAGGCGATGGAGAGCTTACTCTGCTACCTCTCTTGAGCAACTGGTGTTTTGGCAGTTGATATGTTGTCATTTTTTAAGGGAAATGAGTTCCAGATTCGTTCTGTTCTTTTCCTGAAGAGAACATAATACATATTCTCAAGCAGGTCACAGTTTTGTTCCGGTTGCTGGATTCCACGTCTCAAATGTGGCTGTAAACTTGCAGTTGGAATTAGTTTGGGATCATTGCTATAATTTTGGGTACCGTAACGCGAATTCAGTGATGACGACTAGGAATTGTTACTCTAATTACTTGAAAGGAGTGGACAAATCCATGAACGGAACACGGAACGGCCCCTCCGGTCTTTGCAGTTTCCGCAGTCATGTGCACAGATGACGATGTTTGGAACTACACCTGCTGAGGCATAAATACACACCCGGCTTGTTTTTTGGCCCCCCGAATTCATTTCATTACCAGTCCACTCAAACTAGTATAGGTACGGTAAAATTTTCGGAGTTGTCCACAGAGTAATGCCTACTCCATCTCGTGAATCAAATTCGAGGATGGCATGATCTCGAGCCTTCTCATTGCAACCGTCAAGGGACAGTTGATCCTAGGTGTGCAACAGGAACCACCTGGGTTTGGCCGGTTGGTCGGTTCTTGAAGGTCTCGGTCCTATTCCCGATTCCAAGGGAGGAATTGGACTGGGAGGAATTGGACTGAACTAGACGGATTACTTTTTATTTATTTTTTAATTTTTAAAAGTAAATTTAACCTAAGCCAAGTCATAAGCCTCATTGCCTAAAATTGTCAGAAAAAAGGTGGCTATATCGTCTTCAAAAGTCATCCTTCAATCATTCATCTCATTATTCAACTATTTTCCCATTTGATTACATTTGAGCCATTCTCATCCCCACCCTTGAAATCTCTTCCCCCCCCCCACTCCTCTTTGCGCAACCTTATTGCTAACAGTAGCAATGATGGACTATGAGAAACCACCAGCAAGCGAAGAAGATGGCCCTGGTACAATAATCCAGCTCTACTTCAAGAAGACCCTCGAGAAGAAAAGCGCAATCAACTAGTAGAAGAATGAGCTCCGCTGTCTGTTCCTCCTCTTTATCATCTTCCTCCCCCTCCTCTTCCACGCCTTCTCCCAACTGTCATCCTGCCTCCATTGTCACCTCGTTGGGCCACACAATCTACCTCGCCCCCCTCATCTTCTACGTATTTGTCACCAAGACACTTTATATCATCAATGGCTTCAAGTACTATCACAGAATCAACTCCATAGAACCACTTCGGGAATTGAATCCGATTCGTTGGTCTAGTCCGATCTAATTCCTTAATTCCAAAAATTAGGAACCGATTCCTCCTATCCAATCTTCAATTTTTAAATGGAATCAAATCGAATCGAGAACTTATCGCCCTAATTGATCCGATCCAATAGACGGACCACACTAAAGTTATCGGGCTGCGCCTCGCCACTGCCCGGAAAAGAGCATCATGAAGAGGCGCTTCGTTGAAAAGTAAAAAAGATTGTGTCTCGTGCGGACAATCGAACAAGAATAGATTCCTAAGCGTGGAAATTTCAAGCCCCTAAAAAGCTGATATCTTCCTTGTCCTCTGCAAATTTTAGCTGGAAAGCAGATTTCTGTTTCCCACTGCCTCTGTAAATGTGTCCTTTGTCTCAAACCAGCGGGATGTTACCATTACCAACATTATTTTTACACCAAAAAAAAAAAATAAAACAAATGATTTATGAATTCTGATCAAATATAAAACATGATTTTTAAATTTTTAATTTTTTAAAATAAATAATATGGAACACTTCATATAATTCAAGATTATTGTAAATGCATCTTAAAAGTTTATAAATCACTTTAAACAAATTAAAAATTTAAAAATTATATTTCATTTTAAGTTAAGGTTCATGAATTACACTACAATTAAAATTCAAAAACTTTTTGTATCATTATTTTACTCAACATATGATGAAATTACACGCTTTTTAACATTAACATGCAATATTTTCCTTATTAAACTTGATTTCGTTTGCCTCGTCGACTATGATTAAATTTATCTACCCCATTGGCCATAAAAAAGTGAACTTGGCATAATTTGTGGTCTTCCGATAGGCCAAGCCAGTTTGTCATGATCTCATATTTTCCCTGCCACCGAAAGGCACGTCACATCATCTTTTAAACTTATAAAAATCTCCCAATGCGAACGGAATAAAGCAATACCAAAGCTGCGGAATCAATCAAAGCACAGCTTCTTCTGCACAGCATTCTCCTTTCAACTTCACCTCCCATCTCCATCTTCCTTTATATTCCTGAACAAATACCTATATTCTTCTTCTTCATCATCCACAAAAAGCAACCAAGAAAACCACACCAGCAATGGGCTGCTTCGGGTGCGGCTCCTCCAAAGCTTCCGTGAGAACATCTTCACCGTCCGAACCCGCCATGTCGTCGAACCAAGAACACCCCTACGCGTACCCGCCGCCGCAGCAGGCCCGAGCCCTGAGGCAGGAAGTCCTCCTCACCATCCCGTCATGCGCGGTCCACCTGATGGAAGAAGGGGAGGCCCTGGAGCTCCTCCCGGGCGGCGAGTTCACGCTCCTCCGGATCTCGGACGACAACGTCCCGCTCGCCACCATAGTGAAGGTCGGGGACGACCTCCAGTGGCCCCTCACCAAGGACGAGCCCGTGGTGAAGCTGGACGCCCTGCACTACCTGTTCACCCTGCCCGTGAAGGACGGCGACCCCCTGAGCTACGGCGTGACCTTCCCGGAGACGTACGGCGGCGGCCTGGCGTCGCTCGACGCGTTCCTGCAGGAGCATTCTTGCTTCTCCGCCTCCGCGGCTTCCTCTCGGAACAAGAACATCGACTGGAAGGAGTTCGCGCCTAAGGTCCAGGATTACAACAATGTGTTGGCCAGGGCGATTGCGGGAGGAACCGGTCAGATTGTTAAAGGGATATTCAAATGCAGCAACGCTTACACTAACCAGGTTCGGGATTTCGGTCGGCTGGACTTTACGCGCTCTTCTTTTAGATTGGTGGAAGCTAAGTTCCTCTGCAATTACTAGGGATAGTTTAGTACAACTGATTTAGTTTAAATCAATGATCAAGAACGTATATGTTAGCTTCTGCGAAACTCTAGGTTCAGCAAGACTGGCATGAGTAGGACTTTTGAGTATCTAGCAGCACGTGCATTGTCTTCTGCAGGGTCGAATCCAAGAATCATTGTCGGTTGTTGCCTCGATGTATGGAAACAATACCATTTGGTCGTGCATCAGGACTGCTATCAAATGAGGTTCTTGCCGCCCTCGAACCTGAATTATGAGTTAGACTAATTCGTTCTCTACGACAACTTCGTTATAATTGGGTCGAATTCTTGTAGTCTTTTGGCTATCTATCTTTGATGAACACAGTACTTTCTTTTGTTCCATTTGGCTTCGAATTATCGCTTTCATTGCCAAAGCATGATTTGTTTTACTGCTATTTATGGTGATCTAAGAGATTTCAGTTAAAAAGCAGGTTCATAAGGGAGGCGAGATGATCATCACCCGTGCTGCGGAGAGTAGTAACATCACCTATCCGCAGTACACTAGCAATGGAAGTTCGACCACCAAAAAGAAAAGCGCAATCAACAGAAACTTGAAACGGTATGTTTAACTGGAAAGCTATGATCTTCAGTACATTCATTCATAAGAAGCCCATCTATATAAAACGAGCCAAAGATGTATCCATTCCGTCATAAGCTTCTCATCTTTCTTTTCGCTCCCCACCCCTTTTTCTTTCGAAGCGTGAGAAAGGTGTCCAAGATGACAGAGAAGATGAGCAAAACGATGCTCAATGGGGTTCAATTTGCTACTGGCTCAGTGATGGCCCCGGTGGTTAAGTCCAAAGCTGGGAAGGCATTCCTGTCAATGGTTCCTGGAGAGGTCCTTTTGGCTTCACTCGACGCCGTCAGTGAGTATCATTGATCTGCAGTACTGAGTAAAAATTGAAGTGCATGTTCCAGGAAAAATCACTGGTGTATGGCTATGGTAACTAATTACATTCTCCATTTTGTCAATCGGATTACAGACAAAGTTCTAGATGCAGCTGAAGCTGCTGAGAAGCAAGCGTTCTCCGCAACCTCCAAAGCGACGACAAGAATGGTCAGCCAGAGGTAAAAAGCATTTTCATGAACCTTCAAATGGTCTCTATTCTCAGCCCTTTGCCCATTGATCTGTATTGCCTTTGATTGTACAAATCTATATCGTCCCGGAAAGCTTAAATTCATAACAGATACAGGCGGGGGTTCTACGTGTTAGCAGATTTTCTTCAGATCCTTTGTTCTTTTGGTTTCTTTTTACGTTTTACTTGGTTTTGTCCATTGAGCTTGTTAATGTTCCTGAATCATCACGAGCTCAATTAAGCCCCGATCGAAATACTTTTCTCACTGTTAAGGCCAATTGCGAGACGCCCATTTTTGGCTCATAACCATAGCACAATGTGTTGTTTTTTACTGAAGATTGGCCATCAACAATTTTCAGAATTTGAGATACAGCCATTTCTTGATGACAACAGATTTGGAGAGAGCGCGGGAGAGGCGACAGAAGATGCGCTGGCGACTGCAGGCCACTGCGCTAACACCGCTTGGAATGTCTTCAAGATCAGAAAGACCATCAACCCGGCATCATCCGTCACGTCTGGAGTGCTGAGAAATGCGGCGCAGGCCAAGAGTGTCAAGTCTTCCTAGCTTCACGAAGTGTAATTAGTCACTGAACAGGCTGACTACTTACAGGATTTGTCGAAGAAGCTGTGTTAATGAATAGGTCATGATATTGTATTCCCTAATCGGTGCTAACAATTCATGCGCCGAAGATTGTTGAGCCCCATGAGCCTACCGCTATCCAGTCCAAGAAGGGCTATAATCGGATTGCATTTATTTTCGGATGCTAGACTGTGTTTGGCCAACGATATTGTGTCTAGCGTTTGATAACTGTTACACGATCAAACTAATGTAAATACAGAACATGTATCGGCTGGATTCGAAGGAAAAAATTTCCTGAGAAATCCTGTAGGCTTTACAGCCTTTAAAAGTATCTTCATCGTCAAAGTATGTTAGAATCAAAAGAATAACGACAACTTTTAAAATTTGGAATAAGTACACAATTTGAAGGAAGAAATTGTTCTTAAAATCTTTTCTGATGGCTTCGACAAATATACAACACTCACACTCACCCTCACATCTTTATATAATAGCATAATACATGCATAGCATTTAATGATGAAGACAAACATCCTACCCGCTTGTTATCCAAATGACAAAATGTCAACAATAAGTAAACACAGACATTAAATGAGCCAATAGTCATGAGGTCTTTGCTCCTTCTGACAATGACAAAACTTCTCGCTCTTTTAGCAAAAAAGCCGAACAAGAGCTCATCTTTTCCTTATGAAAGCATCTAAAGGTAAAGAGGCTATCCAAAGATAACCCACCATAAATCATGCCCATCTCCTTCCGTTTTCGTTCTTCTTCACATCAAGACATCCAAGTCAAAATCAAGAATTAGTGTGCTTAAATCCAATAATCAATTTTATATTATCTAAACAAAGTCCCACCATTACAAGTGTTTCCTTTGCTACAATCAGAAGATGTAAGCAACCGTGTTGATTCCTATTCCATATGTCATTTCCTGAAATCAAAAGGAAGAAAAAGCTTTAAGCTTTGATTCCCATTCTCGTTCCATTTCCTCCGCTCCTGTCATTTCGTCCAGAGCATTATTCCCTCCACTATCAAGCCTATGTCAGTTGCTCCTGACTTCTTTCTACCTATAAGTTACCTCTTCAAAAGTCAAAAAAATGCGAAATATCATTTCACTTTTGAAAGATTATGAAAAAATTTACATAGAATTCTACGTGTCAATATCTGAATATTTTAAGTATTTTGCTTAAATGAAAATTAAAATGTGAGTTTTGTAAATTTTTTAAAAAAATAAAAAAAGTAGTTACTCAATATGGGCAAAGAAAAAATTTCCTCCGCTGATTTAAAGCTGCAGTAAGGAATAATTTTTCTCCACGAAACGGGGCTTTGCAATGGGAGTCGCTTAATTTATATTTTTATTCGTACAATAAATAAATCAATTTCCTGGAGAAAAAAAAAATTCAATTGCTATTTCCTCAGCAACATCATTAGTTGGCCCAATATGGGCCGGACCAGCTCAGCCTAAGCCCAGCACGGCCTCTCAATGGAGAGGTCGTGTCAGGCTGGACACCGTCCAGCCAATTTAAAAGAAAAAAAAAAGCAGAAAATTATCCTATAAATTAGAAGTTTTTCCCTTTCATTTTCGCCTTAGAAAATTCTCACCCTCTCGCAAGTTCTCAAAAATCTGATTTTCTAACAAATTTCTTTGTATATAGGAATCCCTTGCTATTTTAATCAAGCAATGGACTTTAACCGCTATCCAACCTGCTTCCTAGACGGCGAGTCGATACATATAGGTTGGCAACAGGACCTAGATTACTTTTGTCTTGTATTTTACTAGCAAAAGCAAGTATTTTACTTTGTGCGTATTCATGATTTGCTTTAAATATCTGAAAATATTATTATGTGTTGATTTGGTGTGAGTCTCCTTGCAAAAATTTAATGAGCTAAGTTTAGATTAGATTGGGATTCCCATTAATTTGATTAACTTTCTTTTTTAAATCTTGTAAATTAAATGGTTAATATTTCAAAAACTCTGAACTACAAATATGACAAATTTACTCAAACTAAGTTTTTTGACCATGAAAAATTCCAAACTAGCACACCTTTAACAAATTTATTCCAAATGACTACAAAAAAAAAATCACAAATTGATATATTTGTGACAATTTTATCTCAAATTAGTCTTTTGACAACAAAAAAAATTCAAAAATGATATATTTGTAACAAATCTACCACCCGTTAAATTGAATTAATGCCCAAAAACCCAAAAAAAATGGTAAAAATGTGAAAAACGGAGAGTAAAATCCCAAATTAATATACTAGTCAATTATTACGTGTTATCTAATTCAACAATTTGATAATAAAATTTTATAGAAACTAATAGAAGGTAAATTTATCATAAGTATATCGGTTTTTGGTAAATTTGTCAGAAGTGTACCAGTTTAGAGTTTTTAAAAGTCGAAAAATTGATTTTGAAATAAATTTATCATAAATTTAGTGGTTTGAGGTTTTTCGTGGTATTAATCATAAATTAAAAAAGATAAAAGGGAAAAGAAAAAGCAAAGGTGTCGGGCCAGGAACAAGTCTACCAGTTTGTCAAAGGCGTCGGGCCGGCCCGTCCTCAATTCGACGCAGGTAAAACTCAGCCTGATGATAACCATCGTCCCCTTCTCCTCTGTCCGAAAAAGCCTCGCGCGATCCTACGACGCCGTCGGAGATGGAGGACGACGCCGAGGCGGCGAGGCAGCTGAAGAAGCTGAGCATCTACGGCGCCGCCAGGATCATCAAGCGGCGGGGCAACAGCCTCTACAACGCCCTGCGGTCGATCTACGAGGACTCCATCTTCGTCGCCGAGATCGCCCAGCTCTGGCCGGGCCTCCCCCTGGTCGCCAACCTCCGGTGCGGCCTCTGGTACGCCGCCGCCTTCCGCGCCACCTGCTACTTCAAGTCCACCGACGGCCACACCAACAACTTGTCCTTCAACACCTCTCGCCTCAACCTCCACCTCGCCCTCCTCGCCGGTAGCACTCTCTCTCTCTCTCTTTCGCGGAGAACTGGCCGGGGTTCAAATTATTTGAGACGGTGGTTTTTGCGACGGTTGGTGGGTTGAGTTTGATCAAGACCGTCGCTTGTTCTCTTGGGTTGATCTTGGGTGTTCGAAAGTTCGATTCTTGCCGCGTGAAATCGAAGAAGTCATGTAGCCTGAGTATCAAGCTTAGTTTCACCGTTCTTCTACTTAGGTGGCGTATGCGTTTTCTTTGATCATCATCTGATATAATATATAAATAATAAATCACGCATTCATTTAATAACTTAAGCTCGTATAACAGTTGATAGTGGTTCACCAAATCTCTTGTGATATCAGAACAGGAGATCCTTGAGTTCGAGTCTCATTTTTACTCTCTTGAACTTTAAGAGAGTTTAGAATATTTAATTAATAAATCACGCTTTAATAGCTTAAATTTTTAGAACAGTTGGCTGTACTCTCACAAAATCTCACGTTTAAGTTCTTACCGATTTGATTCTGGTTTTTTGTCTGTTTTTTGTCTGATGGGTAGGACAGAAAGGAGGATGTATCATCGTCGATTCGACTCGGAAAGGGAAGAGATTTCCTGACAGCATGTCGAAGACAATACCCATTTGGATGTGCGTCATGAATCGAGCTATCGTCAACTACAGGAGGAAAATGTGCAGTGATGGGCTCATTTCAGAAGGGGTGAGTGAGTGTGAGTACTAGTCTTGGTAGTTGTGACCTTCAGATCAATCTGTAGCATTATTTCTGCTTCTTGCTACAAATTTTTCCTATTGTTATTGTTTGTTGCTGCCAGTGCATTTCATAACACTGTCAGTTGGAGGAAACTGTGATTAGTATACTATGGAACTTCTTGTCTGTTAGTGCTTACTTGGGCAACCTTAGGTTCAGCAAGAACTGTAAAGTTTGTTTTCACTACTAGCTCTGTAGTTTATGCTTTTCCCTTGTATTACTTTGTTATGAAAGCGTGCTTGTGCTTTAATCTATTGGAAATGCTGATGAGCATATTTTCTACAAGTTAACCATCTAAAATTTGCACTCATACAGGTTGTAGATACAACAAATCGGCATGAAAATAGCGAAGGACAGGCTCCACTGGATTGGGATTGTTCATTGCATCTTCCCTTGTGGGTTTCAGAGACAGAAAGGGCAACTATAGAGAATCGTTTGGAAAGTTGGACTCATCAGTTGGAAGCCAGTGGGGCTGATATTAGTTCTATTGCTGCATGTTTGAAGAAGCCACTGCGTCCATTATGGATTTCACAGAGATCTGTCATTTGGTTGAACGAAGTGCCTGATCATGATTCTTGGGATTTTACACCAATTATACTTGTTACTGCTTCCTCCTCAAGTGGAACTGTTCAACCCAAGACTACTTCAGAGTTCAGCTGGAACTACATAGCAGGGGCTGGAGATGATGAGGAAAGCTGGGCAAGGGGTCTATCACCATCTCTTTTCTGGAAAAATGTGTATGATATCATAGAAAGTGGTCCTGATTTATGCAATCGGAAGGTAGCTGAAATAGTAGAGAAGCATAGAGTTTACCTAGCTCATAGAGGACATGCTGCCCCTCAGGTCAGAGTCAAGGGTCCGAAATTGCCTGAAAGTGCATGTAATCTTTCTTGTGATGAATTACCCCTAGCTTCAGAGATGGCTAATGCTGAAGTTGATCCTAAGTCCTCTCATGAAAATTGCCCCATAACTTGGCTGGGTTTGACAAATCTCGCTGTGGGCTCAACACAATTCAGTATGTTTTTTTTGTGTTTCTCCAGTAATTAACTAACTTCATTTGTTTGGTCAAGTTATAGACTTCCAGCCCTTTAGGTAGATGTCACATGCGAAAGTTGAGTTGAGACTCTTCCCCTTTTTTCATGTATTGGATCTAGAAATACTTTACTTACTCCAAATTGGGCTATTAGGTGTTTGGTCATTGCCTATTACAGACAGGATTTCTGATTCTATTTCTTTGATCCTAGAAGGGGAATTTTGAAGTTTGAGGGTGGGGGTGTTCTTCCAATCTTAGCACTGTACTTTATCATTCCCTCGACACATAGGAACAGCATGGTGTTTATTCACACTTATCTTCAAGTAAAGTGGATTAATCCCCTAATTTTTCTACAAGTAAAAAGGTGTCATTCTATATATAGATGGTTGTAATGGTGCTTTTACTATTAACATTAGCGGCACCAATTTTTGTCCTGCTTTTTCTTCCTGCTCACTACTCTGCCTTGATTTTTCTTTTGGTGCAGCTGCAGAAGCGTCTGGTGTTGACTGTGTGTTGAATTGTTCTCAGGAGTCTATGTCTGTCTCTTTACAAAGTACTGAGGCATATCTCCATCTTCCAATGCTGGTGCGTACAAATGAAAGCTGAAGAACACTCATGAGGTCTAATTAATACAAAGATACATCTTGCTCATCTACTATAGCAGTTGATTAAGAGAGATTTATATTTTAGTGTTATAAATTTAGTAGTCCACCAATTTGCTTCTCTAAAACCTTACTTTTGGTGTCCAGAACTCTAAACAAGATCGGTTTTCCCTATTGAGCAATCTTCAGACTGCGGTAAACTTCGCAAGGTCGGATCTTAGCAAAGGGAAGACTCTTTTCGTTTGTTGTCAGAATGGTAAGAATGTTTTTGAAGGATAAACAACTCCTGTCAATTTCTTACAGATATTAATTCATTCAATATCATATGTTGTATGCATAAAAGATTTTTAATCGAATGTGTTTTTGAGGATTGACATAGTCAGCATTCTTCAGTCATTTTACTCATCGAGAGAGATGGCTTGTGTATTACTTCACAGGGGAGGACATCAGTATATGCGCTTGTCTTGCAATTCTAATGTCATTATTTGATGATCAAGGTATATGTCCTTTTAGTTTGGTCCGAATTCTAGATTTTTTTTTCATTCGCCCTTTCTTTGTATTCCTTATAATTTGGGCTGTTAATTAGGAACCTATGATGATGGAAAGTCCTTTAGTGAGACAACTGTTACTAAATGGGACATGCGGCGGCGACTCATTTTTATCTGCAAGTTTGCATCAAATGCACGACCTTCCAGAGGAAATCTAAAGCAGGTGTTCAATTTTCTTACTGGCGGAGGAAGAGCGAGTTCGGATTCTTAATATCATGGACGTTGCTGCTTCCATGAATGCTAATCAGGCAGGGAGGCTATTCAATGAGGTTTCTACGGAGATCTGGGCAAATCTAGAGGTTAGATTCAACGCCAGCTTCTACCTGTAGTTTGATAGATGATTAATTTAGATTAGCATCGATGATGAAGTTTTGTAAAGTTGCGAGGGAGGCTATGTTATATTGTTGAGTTGCTTTAAAAGAAGGATATCTGTTTGTCCAGCTCATATTGTACTCTTCATGAATCATCGGTATCATAGTAATCACTCACCATACAGTTCCTTTCATGTATGGGCAGTTTGTGGGAAGCACAAATTATACAGGATGGTCCTAAAACTCTGTCCTTCGAATTTCATTAGGTGTTTAGAGAAATTCATTCTTGGTGCATCTAAGCCCTTGGATCAGTGTGATTCAATAGGGCTTTATCCTTGTATGTTTACCTTCGTACATCCAATGACTGAGATATAGGGGGAGTAGAACAGTCGGAGGATCTAAACGTTCTTTGCCATTCACTTAAGATCACACGAGTCCTTGACACAAGACACCGAGCCAGCATTTGAATGGGTTTGCATTATCTATCTAATATAACTGGACTTCACAATGGGTTTCACATGGAATGGGACTGCATGTCTTGAATGGCTGAAATGGCTTACAAGACCACCTTTAGCGATCATTAGGAGCCAGAAAACACATTTTTGAACGTGCAAAAGCATTGCTGTTCACATATTAGGATGCTATTCCGTGCCCTTGAGATCAGTCTGTCACCATTCGATTAATAGGGTCTAGACAGATAAAACGAATTGGACGTCGAACATGGCCAGATAGTAGTGCTGCGGCGTACATAGAACCAGATCCGAGCAATTTTTTGATCTCTCTGTTGAACATTGATGCACCCTTCAAGTTGTATCCAGGCTGCTTGATTACGGTAACGACCTAAATCTCAGTTCTCAGTCGAACGCCCCTATAGCGTACTTGACTTCTTAAATTAAGCAAAACATATTTAATATATAGCTGCACATGAAACTAGTCAGTTTTTGTGAAAGGCACCTTTTTACAACGAAACTGTTTGATTTTCATGATGGGACTTGTGATCGCGAAATAATGGAGAATCGACTTATTTTGTAAGAGGGTTAACGTCATTGCTTTGCTCCAATTTGTGAACCAAACGTAAGATCTTTCTTGAGATCTTGACCACATCTTAATTGATGGATTCATTTTTTTAGATTTTGCGTGAAATCGCGAGGGATAGAATCAAGTCAAGTAATTCAGAGGGCACTTTGTTCTTCAAGTGCAAGTGCAGAACTGGAAATGAATCCCCTGAATTTCCCGCTTCATCAGTCTCTTGTAAATCATGACGATAACTCGATAGAGATCTTAGTACGTGTAAAGCTAAGCTGTACAGCCGCACGGTTCTGCGACTTACGTTTTCAAGCGAATGGTTTGACATCGATCTTGGTTGGCCGGATTTGAGCTTAGATATGAATCATTTCCGCCCTTTGCCCTCTGCACCGTGCTTATACCTTTGCTTTCTCTGTGTTACCGTCCCGCTATGTTCTCGGTCATTAGGCTAGCGATCCATCTCCATCTACAATAAAGAAAGCACCAACAATATGAAGCATTGAGACGGAAGTAGAACAACGTTAAGGACTAGAGATCCTTAACCTAATCAGAATAATACAGCAAACGAGGTCGGAAGCAGCTGGTTATAGGAAATTACTGTTACCGAAAGGGAGATATTACTGCTTCTCCAAGGAGTATGCTGCTTGTTTTCACTTGAACATTGAGTACTACAGTGGTAGACGCCGGCTTTTAACTCGAGGATAACAAGTTAAGGAATTTGGATTTCCTAAGGGAAGTATAGATTTCGCACGAAAATGTTCAACTGCACGTCCAGCGATCAGCGGGAGCAGCGAGCATCGGCATACCCCGACCCCTCTTAGGGTTAGTGCGCTTGGACCATGACCAATTGGTGGGAGACGATGATCGCACATGATCGATCGCTCGAAAAGTAGTAACCTTTTGCATGACCATAAATCCATGACGAATTAGCAGATTGGAACCGGACCCCATGATGGCTCTAGCTTCTCTTTATGTTTTGATCAATCCGATTAATGTCGTTGTCTTGTTCCTTTGAGACAAGAAGTTGCCTGAAATTTCATGGAAGAAGAAGACAAGAGGGGTCGTGAACGTAAAATGAGACTAATCAGGTGTAAAAGTCTAATGTTGGAAGATAAACTTTGCAATTTAATTTGTACTTGAGAGATGTGACAAGCGTGCCTCAGAACCCATTGCTTATAATCCAGTGGGCAAGTTTAGAAAACAACAGAGAAAACGGCCTTGAAACACATGAGCAGTCAATTAATACCAAACTTGCTAAGGCTGGTTTACAAAATCGATTTATAAAGTGATGTACAGACTGTCATTGATTCTTGAAGATGACCCGCTTATTCAAAAGGTTATTGACAATCCGTCACATCACTTCATAAATTGTATTCTGTAAATCTATCTTCATAAGTCTAGCGATCCTCCAATCTCGTGGTCCGGGCGTGAATCACAAAGTAAATACTTTGGCGAACTTGGCATCTCCTAGCAACCGGCTTTGTAGTGCGGTCGTGCTTGTAATGGCCCCAAAACATGCATGGCCAATACATGATCTTCGGCTTTTTCGCTTTTGTCTGAAGCGGCCCTTCGCTTTCGCAGCACACATCATTCATGACGATGGTGAAACGATCACAGGCAACTAAAAATAGTGGCTGGGGACCAAAGCAGCCACGGATTCATATCCGATCACGTCCTAGTTTAGCTTACAACTATAGTAGTGATGAATGATGATGACCATTACCACCAAAGCAAATCTTGATC
The DNA here is from genome assembly GCA_017140595.1 of Eucalyptus curtisii. Taxonomy (NCBI): domain Eukaryota; kingdom Viridiplantae; phylum Streptophyta; class Magnoliopsida; order Myrtales; family Myrtaceae; genus Eucalyptus; species Eucalyptus curtisii. The sequence goes on from CM029496.1 coordinate 6,278,897, forward strand.
CGAGATTCGCCCCGAGGGCAAAAGACAGTTAAATTTAACAGCCTTAGCGAGCAGAATGCATTGCATAGTTCCCAAAAGATGAAGAAAAGCTTTGGCCGGTTACATACCGTGGCTAAAGTAATGAGCTGTAGTTTCCTCGACTTCTTAGATTTTATAATGAGGTTGATTTTGTTCATAATGAAAAGTAAGAAAAAAAACTCCTTTATAGATATGTGTGTGTCTTGTAATAATGAGTCAATTTAAAGCATGAAGGGATCATTGGCTGAAGTATTTTCAACTTATCCATGAGATTGGCTAATTGGTCATTAAAGGGAGATACATATTTTGAGGAAGAATTACTCAATCAGTCTTAAACCCATTGTAAGAATGGCAACTCAGTCCTAAGTATTTATATGAAATTTTAATGTAATCATTTTGGTCAATTTTTACTAGAAATCAATTGGTAATGTGGCGATGTGGCTTGTAGATTGGCTGTTGATAACTGGATCGTCATGTAAGCGATTTCTAGAGAAAATTGGCACGGAAAGACTACACTAAAATTTTGCTTGAAGGGTTGCGACTAAATAGACAAAATTGAAAAGTTTAAAATTGAATTAGTCACTGCACAAAAGACTTCAGACTTTTCAGGCAATTTTTCCATAATTTGAAAATCGGTCATACAATGCAATTTCGCTACCTCATACCACAAATTGCAAAGATGTCAATCTTTGGACAATCCACTCGAGTTTTGGCTTGTGTTTTATCTTTTCTACTAGGTCAATACTTTATCCGCGATATTCTCACTCAAAGCGGCTTTTCTCATCAAAGAAAATGATTCAAACCATAGATTAGATTCTTAAGAGAGATAGAGACATCATAGTTCTAAGCTCAATAGCACTGATCCTTTTCCTAAAGCTTTTGCTAACTTTAGGGTCTACTTAACGAGACAACACCATCCTTTTGCAACCACCCACCAATATATAGTTAACGAAAATGCCCCAAAAAGTAAAGTAAACCTCATCATTGTTGTGCTCTTACAAGTGTAAAAAACTCTTAATATGATCCAAGTGCTCAAAATTGTGTTTGTTTAAAGTTCTCACCTCTTTCTTTTATATTAGATTTCTAATCTCACTATTTATCGAAACACTATAAAAAAGCGATTTCACGTCTCCAAATAACCTTAAAAGAATTATTTTGTATCACTTTAGTGAAAAATTATTAGCATGGTCCAAGCACTCAAGATTGTGTTTCTTTAAAGTTCTCACCCATTTCTTTTATATTAAATTTCTAATCTCACTATTTATGGAAAAACTAAAAAAACATGATTTCACTTATCCAAATAACCTCAAAAGAAGTATTTTGTATTACTTTGAAAAATTATTAATAGGATCCAAGCGCTCAAGATCATATTCCCTTAAAGTTCCCACCCTTTTTTATTTTTATTTTTATATTAAATTTATAATCTCACTATTTGTTGAAACGTTTTAAAAATGTGATTTCACGTCTCCAAATAACCTCAAGATAATTGTTTTGTATCACTTTGGTGTAAAAAATTCTTAACATGATCCAAGCGTTCAAGATCATGTTTCTTTTCCATCCATTTTTTTAACATTTGATTTCTAATCTTACTATTTGTTGAAACACTATAAAAACGTGATTTCCCGTCTGCAAATCACCTCCAAAGAATTATTTTGCATCCCTTTATATATTCTAATTGAAACCCCGCAATTTTTTTTTTTCATTTTTCATACTATCTTTTTCGTAAATGTCCCTACATCCATCACTTAATTACTTGAGAACACTTTTCTTCCAATCCCTCTTTGTAGCAATTTTTCTCATCATTGCTCATCATCGACTTTCGTGCACATTTGCTTTTCCCAAACTTACACATCAGTTCGGTTTGATTGGGTTCATTTAATTTCAAAGCTTTTCATTATGAATTGTACCTTTATAATAATTACAATTGCTCATGTGAGATCAAAAAGATTGCGCACTTGAAAAGCCGCGTCCTCCTCCTGCGTATGTCATTTGTTTATGTTTCCGTGTTGACCTAGGGGAGCAGAAATTATTCCTTCATTCCGATAATAATGTATGCAACTACCTAATGATTAAAAGAAACCGACAGATACTTTGAATCTTACATGAATTCAACGAAGAAGAAACTTAATTGTTCCATTTGCTAAACTTTATGGAGCAAGAAAACAATTTTTCAAAAAAGATAAATGCTTTTGATTACAAGACCCATCGATGGGACTCTCAAAGAGCATTAGAACACGTGCAAAAAAGGGATGAGAGATGACGAATGGCTATGCAAATTACCAGACTGTGCACGAAGAACGTCATAGCAAATGGAACTCTAAGCTAACCAATTGTTAAGTACAACTTCAGGCAAAAAATCAACTAGCCAACACGGCATTAGATCCACCGGCCATGGTCCCAAATTAAATTACGTTTCTGCTAACATAAGAACACCAGTTGTCCTAAATAAATGTAAAAGCAACCTGCTATTAAGACAAAGAAATCGAAAATAGGAGTTATGGAACCCTCGCAGTCGTCGAATCGAATCTTTCTAACCAATCCACTTCGTATCAAAGTTCCACTGGAGCAACACTTGCCATTGTCGATGGTCGGAGCTTTGTCCATTTCTGCGACATTTTCTCGTAGCCCCTACCATTTTCTCATTTTGTTTTTGTCTTTTTCATTTTTCAAAACGTGGATGAATTTCGATGGAGGTACTAGATTGGTCTGTTGCCATCAATTACTGAAATTTGGCACATTTTGCGTAAGAATACGAGAAGCCACCTTTTCACACCACTCAAACATATTCATATAAATCCGCCAACGTCAAAATTTATAAAAATGTTAAACACTACATGTTGGGGTTTATTTTTATGGGTTGATCTAATTATATTATTGTCCAATTATGAAAAAAAAAATTATGCATTCAAAATGTACAATTGACATGACATGATAAACCATCACAATGTTTCGTAAAATATGGATAGGTATGCATGCGTCATCTAACATGTTGGGGCTTTACAATGGGTTCTAGATGGAATGGGACTGCATGTCTTGAATGGCTGAAATGGCTCGCAAGGCCACCTTCAGCAACCATTAGGAGCCTAAAAACACAATTTTTGAGCGTGCAAAAGCATTGTTGTTCACGTATTGGGATGGTATTCCGTGCCCTCGAGATCAGTCTCACCGTTCAATTAATAGGGTCTAGTCGGATAAAACGAATTGGACATTGGACATGGCCTGGTAGTGCTGCGGCATACCTATAATCAGATCTGAGCAATTTTTAGACTTAATGTGTTGAACATTGATGAACACCTCAAGTTGAATCCGGGCTGCTTCATTAAGATAACAACCTAGATATCAGTTCAAAGTCAAACGGCTTTTTAGCGTACTCGACTTCTTAAATTTAGTAAAACATATTCATATATAGTTGCACATAAAACCATTCAGTTTTTGTTGAAGGCACCTTTTTTCAGCTAAACTGTTTGATTTTCATCAGGGAACTTGCGATCACGAAATAATGGATGAATTGACTTATTTTGTCGAGGGTTAAAGTCATTGCTTTGCTTTAATTTGTTAACCAAACTTAGGATCTGCTGGATTTATTCCTTGAGGTCATGACCGCATCTTCATGGATGCAATTTTTTAGATTTTGCGTGAAGATCATGACGGATAGAATCAAGTCAAGTAATTCAGAAGGCACTTTGTTCCTCAAATGTAAGTGCAGAATTGGGTCCTCTGAATTTCCAGCTTCATTAGTCTCTCTTAAATCATGACGATAACTTGATAGAGATCTTAGTTCGTGTAAAGCTCAGCTATACAGCCACACAGTTCCGCGACTTACGTCTTCAAGCAAACGGTTTGACAGCGATCTTGGTTGATCGGATTTGAGCTTAGGTATGAATCAATTACGCCCTTTGCCCTCTGCACCGTGCTTATACCTTTGCTTTCTCCATGTTATCGTCACGCTATGTTCTCAGTCATAAGGCTGCTGATCCATTTCCGCCTACAATACAGAAAGTGCAATATGAAGCATTGAGAAAGAAGTGGAACAACATTATACGACTAGAAATCCTTAATCTAATCAGAATAATACAGCAAACCACGTTGAAAGCAGCCGTTTAGAGGAAATTATGGTTACCAAAAGAGAGAAACTACTCCTTCTTTGGGGAGTATGTAGCTTGTTTTCACTTGGAGGTGTTATGACTAGATCTATCGCCTAGAATGGGGTGAATAGGTGATTGTGTGGAAATGAAAGAATTTAAACAAATATTGCACTAAGACAACTTCTGATGAAGTGGTACTAGTGTACAATTCTGTCACAATAAATAAATGGAGTTAGGGATAGAGAATTGCACATAAAAAATTATAATGGATCAGCTTTTGTAAACGCACGTCCACTCTCTCACGTTACAGTCTATTGGCTGAAATCCACTGATAAGAACCGATCAGAAATTACAATATCTAAGCTCTGAACACTTAAGCTCGTGTGTATAACTCCTCATACACTCTCAACCTCTAAATGGTTACACAATGATACCCACAGAGATGAAAGTATAAGATCACAAAACACTTTTCAGACTTTAGAATTAAAAGCTTCAATTATTGTCAACTCGAATTTTTTAGCCCTTCAATTTCAAAACCTCCTCTTATACTCTTCCAGGAGGACTTATCCAGCCAGTCTACCCGTTGGCCTAAATCTTGTCGAGAAGAATTGCTTCAGAATCGTCGGGGTTGATACTTCCTATAATTTCTGCCACCCATACAATAGTTTAGGTTTCCATAAGTCGAGTGCTTCAAGTTGGAAAGTATGTTTCACCTCAAATAAGTTGTTACAGGAAAGTTGAATCACCAATAGATATTAGGAAGACTTTCCTTTTGGAACTCCTTATAAATATGGCATGGAATCCAACTAATCGCTACTAACCGTTGTACAAGGATATTATCTTTTTCCTAACTATTTGATAGAATACATAAGGAATGAAATAATTGAGCCATTTTAATTCTAATTTATAAGGTCTAATCACATTCCATCAGACTTTTCACTTGATAAATACTTATTATCAGAATTAAAATCTTTATTTCGGATAAGTTTTGTCAATCTTCAAAATCAATTTGAGAAATTTCCTCAACAATCTCTCCCTTTTTTATGATGACAAAACTTTTCAAACAAAATTTAACAAAAGATTTTGAAAAGATTAAATACTCAAATAGCTCTAATGAAGGCTTCATATTGTTGGAGAAGAATGTTTATCTTCGTCTTCTTAACCCGATCAATTCCTTCATACATCACCTGCAACCTGTCCTAAATTTCTTTCGTAGATTCACATAAAAAAATTCGATTATATTCAGATGGAGATAACGCACAATATAACGAATAAACAACTTTAGCATCAAATGCTTCTCTTTTTCTGATGTTTGCATAGGATAAGGATGAGACTTCTGGTTTTTGCCTTCTTCTTTGGATGAAGAAGTTTTAGGTCTTACGCCTTTCAGAACAACATTCCACTATAAGGGATCCTTGGATCTAATGAATGCTTTCATCTTGTTCTTCCAAATGTTGTAATCTTTTTATCGAAGTATGAAGGCCTTGTATCACTTTGACCTTCCATAAGACCTAGTGCAATGTTACTAGTCATTGAAAGATTGTCAACTCAGAAGTAATAAAGCGCTTCAATTAAGAGTAAACGTGCTCTAATACCAATTGTGATGGCTAGATCTATCACATAGAGGGGGCGGGGGGGGGAGGTGAATAAGTGATTGTACGAAAATGAAAGAATTCAAACAAATTTTGCAGCGAGACAACTTCTGACGAGTGGCTAGATCTTATCATTATACAATTCTATCACAATAAATAAAAGGAGTTAGGGATAAATAATTGCATATAAAAGATTATAGTGGTTCGGCTTTTGCAAGTCTATGTCCACTCTCTCGTGCTACAGCCTATTGGCTGGAATTCACTAATAAGAACCGATCAGATATTATAAAATCTAAGCTCAAGCTCATGTGTATAACTCTTCACATACTCTCAACCTTTAAATGGTTACACAATGATGCTCACAGAGACAAAAGTATAAGATCACAAAACACTTTTTAGACTTTAAAATTAAAAGCTTCAACTCTCATTAATGGGAATTTTTTATCCCTTTAAATTCAAAACCTCCTTTTATACTCGTCCTAGTCTAAGTTGATTGTTGGACATATCTCCAGGGGGACTTATCTAGCCAACCTACTCCTTGGCCTGGATCACGTCAAGAACATTCAATTGTTTCAAGATCGCCAAGTTTGATGCTTCCCTTAATTTTTCCCGCCCATACAACAGTTTGGATTTTTATAAGTTAAGTGCTTTAAGTTGGAAAGTATGTTTCGCCTCAAATAAGTTGTTTCAGGATAGTTGAATCACCAATAGATATTAGGATGACTTTCATTTTAAAACTCTTTATAAATATTGTATGGAATCCAACTAATCGCTACTAACAATTGCATGAGGATATTATCTCCTTTCTAGCCATTTGATAGAGAGTCACGATTCTAGTTCTGATTGATGACGTTTGATCACATCTCATCAGATTTTTCACCTGAAAAATACTTATAATCAGAATCAAAATCTTTACTCCGAATAAGTTTTATCAATTTTCAAAATCAATTTGGGAAATTTTCTCAACATAACGTTGAGTACAATAGGCGAGTTTTAACTTGAGGAGAACAAATTAAAGAATTTGGATTTCCTAAGGGAAGTATAGATTTCGCATGAAAATGTTAAACTGGACGTCGGGCGATCGGCAGGAGCAGCGAGCGTCGGCATTCCCCGACCCGTCTTTGGGTTAGTGCGCTTGGACTTTGACCATTTGGCGGAAAGACGATAACCGCACATGATCGATGGCTCGAAAAGTAGTAACCTTTTGCATGGCCACAAATCCATGACAAATTAGCAGAATGGAACCGGACCTCATGATGGCTATAGCTCCTCTTTATGTTTTGATCAATCCGATTTATGTCGTTGTCTTGTTGCTTTGAGACAGCAAGTTGCCTAAAATTTCATGTAAAAAGAAGACAAGAGGGGTCGTGAACCTAAATGAGACCAATCAGGTGTAAAAGTTTGATGTTGGAAGATGAACTTTGCAATTTACTTTGTAGTTGAGAGATATAACAGGTGTGCCTTAAAACCCATTTCTCATAACCCAATGGGCAAGTTTCGAAAATGACAAAGAAAAGAGTCTTGAAATACGCATCGTATGTTCGGGTAACTATACATCATATCCGCGGTCGATTAATGCCGGACTTGCTAAGGCCAGTTTACAAAATCGATTTACAAAGTGATGTACCAGACTATTAGTGATTCTTAAAGATGACCCGCTTATTCAAAAGGCCATTCACAATCCGACGTATCACTTCACAAATCGTATTATGTGAACCAGTCTTATAAGTCTTAAGTGATCCTCCATTTCGTGATCTGGACTTGAATCGCAAAGTAAATACTTTGGCAAACTTGGCATCTCATGGCAATCAGCTTTATAGTGCGGTTGTGCTTTTAATGGCCCCAAAACATGCATGGCCAACACAAGATTTTCGGCTTTTTCGCTTTTTTCTGAAGCGAACCTTCGCTTTGGCAACACATCATTCACGATAATTGCGAAAAGGTCACAGGCACCTAAAAATAGTGGCAGGGGACAAAAGCAGCGAAGGATCCATATCCGATCACGTACTAGTTTAGCTTTGAACTATAGTAGTGATGATGACCATCACCATCAAAGCAAATCTCGATCCGAGATTCGCTCCAAGAACAAAAGACAGTTAAATTTTAACAGCCTTAGTGAGCAGGATGCATTGCATAGTTCCCAAAAGATGAAGAAAAGCTTTGGGCCTTTCCATATCATGGCTAGAGTTAAGAGCTGTAATTTCCCCGATTCTTTAGAATTTATAGCGAGGTTGATTTTGTTCATAATGACAAGCAAGAAAAAATACACCTTCATAGATATGTGTGTGTTTTGTAATAATGAGTCAATTTAAAGCATGAATGGATCATTAGGTGAAGTATTTTCTACTCATCCATGAGATCGGCTCATTAGTCACTAAGGGCGCGTATGATAACTTTTCTATTTCTGTTCAAAAACTATTTTTCTGATCCAGACTTGTTTTTCGAACATTAATCTGTTTGGTAAAATTATTTCGTTTTTCTGTTTTTGGAATAGATTTTTACTCCATAAATAAGTTCGGAATAGAAATCAAAAGTAAAAACTTTTTATTTCTCTATTTTTAGAACATAAATGAGAAATAAAAACTCTTTTTATTGATCGTTATCGTTACTAGTTGGCTACCCATCCATTGCTGCCGGCTGCCGTCTATCGTCTACTCGACCGTCATCCGTCGATTGCCGCTCGCCATCACAGTTTGTTGGTCGTCGACCATTGGTAGCTGTCCGCCACCGCTGTCCACCGTCCACCATCCATTGTTGCTAGACGCCATCATTCGTCATCTGCTGTTGTCGATTGCCATCATTCATCACCGCCGCCGCTAGTCACCACTGGTGTTGCCAGTTGTCGGCTGCTATTCGCTATCGCCGGTTGCTGTCCACTGCTGTCGATTGTCGTCCATCGTCGCCATTGCCAACTGCCATCTACCGCCGCCTCCAACGGTCACCGGTCGCCATCTGCCGCCACCGCCGTCGTTCACAGCCCACCAGTTGCCGTCTATCGCCATCGGTTGTTAGCCACTGTCCAACGCCATCGCCGCATGGGAGAGATAAATTTCGTGTCATTATCAAACGAATTTCTATTCCAAAAATAGAAATTTTATATCGTTATCGAACGGGTATTTTTACTTAGAAATTCATTCAAGAATAGAAATAGAAAAATCTATATCTTTTCTAGAAATCAATTTATGGGTAAAATGGTTATCATTCGTGCCTGAAAGGGCCATACATATTTTGAAAAAAAATTACTCAATTAGTCTTAAACCCATTGTAAGAATGTCAATTCAGTCATAAACATTTATATGAAATTCTAATGTAATAATTCCGGTCAATTTTTACTAAAAATCAATTGGTAATGTGGCGATGTGTTATGTAGGTTAGCCAATGATAACTGGATTGTTATGTCAACGATTTCTGTAGAAAATTGACACGGAAGGACTACACTGAAATTTCATGTAGAGGTTTGCGATTAAATTGACAAAATTGAAAATTTTAAAACGGAATTAGCCGTCGTACAAAATACTCAAGACTTTTTAGACAATTATCCTGTAATTTGAGAATCGGCCATACTATGCAGTTTCGCTGCCTCATACCATCAATTGCACAGATGTCAATCTTTGGACAATCTACTCGAGTTTTGGCTCTCTTTTTTTTTTTTTAATCTTTTCTACCATGTCAATACTTTATGAGCGATATTCTCACTCAAAGCGGCTTTTCTCATAAATGAAAATGATTCAAACTATAGATTAGATTCTAAAGAGAGATAGAGACTTCATAGTTCTAAGATTAATAGCATTGATCCTTTTCCCAAAGCTTTTGCTAACTTTAGGTTCTTTTAACGAGATAACACCATCCTTTTGCAACCACCCACCAATTTATAATTAACCAAGTTGCCCCACAAAGTAAAGTAAAACCTAGTCATTATTGTGCTCTTACAAGTGTAAAAAATTCTTAACATGTTTCAAGTGCTCAAAATTGTGTTTCTTTAATGTTCCCCCTATTTCTCTTATATTAGATTTCTAATCTCACTATTTATGGAAACAGTATAAAAATATGATTTCTTGTCTCCAAATAGCCTTAAAAGAATTATTTTGTATCACTTTAGTGTCCAAAATTATTAATATGATCCAAGCGCTCAAGATTGTGTTTCTTGAAAGTTCTCACCCATTTCTCTTATATTTGATTTCTAATCTCAATATTTGTGGAAACACTATAAAAACGTGATTTCACGTCTCCAAATAACCTCATAAGAATTATTTTGCAGCACTTTACTAACATGATCCAAGTGCTCAAGATCGTGTTTCTTTGAAGTTCCTGCCCTTTTATTTATTTATTTATTGATATTAGATTTCTAATCTCACTATTTGTGGAAACACTATAAAAACGTGATTTCACGTCTCCAAATAACCTCATAAGAATTAATTTGTAGCACTTTACTAACATGATCCAAGCGCTCAAGATCGTGTTTCTTTTAAGTTCCTGCCCATTATTTATTTATTTATTTATTGATATTAGATTTCTAATCTCACTATTTGTGGAAACACTATAAAAACGTGATTTCATGTCTCCAAATAACCTCGAAATAATTATTTTGTAGCACTTTACTAACATGATCCAAGCGCTCAAGATCGTATTTCTTTAAAGTTCCTGCCCATTTTATTTTATTTTTATTGATATTAGATTTCTAATCTCATTATTTATGGAAACACTATAAAATGTGATTTTACTTTTCCAAATAACCTCAAGAGAATTATTTTGTATCACTTTAGTGTAAAAAATTCTTAGCATTCTTGAGATCACATTTCTTTAAAGTTCCCACCCATTTTTTTAATATTAGATTTCTAATCTCATTGCTTGTTGAAACATTATAAAAATGTGATTTCTTGTCTCCAAATCACCTCCAAAGAATTATTTTGCATCACTTTATATATTCTAATTGAAACCCCACATTTTTTTTTCTTTTTTCATACTGTCTTTTTCGTGAATGTCCCTACATCCATCACTTAATTACTTGAACACACTTGTTCTTCCATCCCCTCCTTGTATGAATTTTCTCATCATCGCTCATCATCGCCTTTCGTGCACATTCGCTTTTCCCAAACTTACACATCAGTTCGGTTTGATTGAATTCATTTAATTTCGAAGCTGTTCATTATGAATTGTACCTTTATAATAATTACAGTTGCTCATGTGAGATCAAGAAGATTGCGCACTTAAAAAAGCCACGTTCTCATCCTGCGTATGTCATTTGTTTATGTTTCCGTGTTGACCTAGGGGAGCAGAAATTATTCCTTGATTCCGACAATAATATGTGCAGCCACCTAATAATTAAAAGAAACTGACAGATACTTTGAATCTTACATGACTTCAACCAAGTAAAAAAATGTTGGTTCCATTTCCAAAACTTTATGGAGCAAGACAACAATTTTTCAAAAAAGATAAATTATTTTGATTATGAGATGCCATAGATGGAAGACTCTCAAAAAGCATTAGAACACGTGCAAAAGAGGGACAAGAGACGGCAAATGGCTAAGCAAATTAATCAAATTATGCACGAAGAAAGTCATAGCAAATGGAACTCGAAGCTAACTAGTTGTTTAGTACAACTTTAAGCAAAAAATAAACTAGCCAACTCGGCATTAGACCCACCGGTCCAATGTTCCAAATTAAATCACGTTTCTGCTAACATAAGGACACCAATTGTCCTAAATAAATATAAAAGCAACCTGCAATTAAGACAAAAAGAATTCGAAAATAGGAGTTATGGAACCTTCGCAGTTGTCGAATCGAACCTTTTTAACCAATCCACTTCGTATCAAAGTTCCACTGGCGCAACACTTGCTATTGTCGATGGTCGGAGCTTTGTCCATTTCTGCAACATTTTATCGTGGCCTCCTTCATTTTCCCATTTTGTTGTTTGTCTTTTTTTCCCCCCCAAATCATGGGTGAATTTCGATAGAGGTACTAGCCTACTAGGTTAGGTCTGTTGCCATCAATTGCTGTAATTTGGCACATGTTGCCTAAGAATACAAGAAGCTACCTTTTCACACCATTCAAAGCTCAAACTTATTCATATAAATACGCCAAAGTTAAACTATATAAAAATGTTAAACACAGCATGTCGGGGTTTAGTTTTATGGGTTAATCCAATTGTATTATTGACCAATCACTGACATAAATACTTTATGCATTTGAAATGCAAGACGGGAACATCGCCATGTTCATCTCCACTAATTTCGCCTTTTAAATTTCGAGATATTCTAATTTTACTTGCTTATTTCCTCCATGTTTGTGTCTTGACGTGAAATTATCGATGAGCTAAAATATTCTCCTTTTCTTTTTTAGCACGCCACTGTGCTTAGTAGATCAAGAAAAAAAATATTCCAAGTTCTCCTTCTTGCGCTCTTGCTAGGGTTTACCTATATGTGTAGGCTACATCGAAAGCTGCATTATTCGAATCTCGCTGGATTTGACGCGTTAAAATCGGAGTTCAAGTAATTACACGACATTAGAAAAATAAAGAATGATGTGCCCGCACGATTAATCCGAAGATTGCCTAGCATCATGAAGGAGACAAGTTCTCAAATCTTTTATTTCAAATGATTGCATGAACTCTAATCCTGTAAAGTCAACTCCTTCTCCAAAAAATCTTTTACATTTCAAGAGCATATAGCTTGCAAAGATTGATTACACATACCTAGCGATTTATGACATGCACGGAGTATAAAGGCACCGGAATGGTCATTATTTTAGTAATTTTTGTGCCACGCTCACTAAAATGTTGTAACTTTGTAATTGATTATAAGTTACAATGTTCATTAAATTGATCAAAAAATTATGATATTCAAGTGAATATTTCTTGAAAGTCATGACACTTAAATGATCGATTGAAAAATTATGATATTCAAGTAAAACATGGCCGTTGCAAATGTACTCTTTTTTACTAAGCGATATTCCAATGCAATATTTTGAGCCGCTCAAGGCAAAAACAAAGGTCTCTTATCTTATTCCAGCTGCCCATGAGGAGGAACTTTGGATAGAAAAAAAGTGATGGAAAAATAACGATAAAGCATCATGTTAGCTTTGTGCATTTAATCATGTACTAAAGTAGAGTCTCATTATCATGCTCTCTAAGTTGAAGCCATCTTTCTTGTTCCTCCCGGGAAACCTCCGAGCGACGGGCTAGACCATGTACGAACATCGCTCGAGTCTATTTGCACTACCTGATCAAGAGATTGATCATAGTTGGAAGTTTGCTCCAACAGGAGCTTTTCCTAGTTCTCTAATTTGTAACTTCCTTGTGACCCTCAACAAGCCCCTCCGATTTAAAAAGAAAGAAAAGAATCACGAGTTTTCAGTATTCGTGGTATGAAAAGATGCAAATAATTATTAGTTTTTGGTTAGAGAGGGGTATAAAGTATAAACCATTTGGTGCTGCTAATATAATATAATAAAGGGCAACGACTATAGTCGTTTAGGAGATGCGGATGTACCATATGATGGCGCAATCGATAAGAGTACTGTGGAGCAACGTGACCAAAAGATTATTAAGTTAATTAATTGATCAATCAAGACCTTCATAATTGCCAAAATCATTTGGAATTCCTCTTGTGAATCCATGGGTGCCGAGTTGCCAGTCAAACTAAGCGTCTTGATCATCATTACAATATTCTTCCAATCAATTTATGCATCGATGGTACTGAGTCAATCGTGCATATATCACTTAAATAAAGTAACATAAAAATATAATCCGAAGGATTCTCGTCTTCGGAGATGAAAAGATGGGAGTTGTTGATAATTGCCTAGATTGATCGCGGATTATTTGTCCTTTTATCTCGTCCAAGGAAGCGGACTAGTCAAGATGAAGTTGGCTCGGATCAGCCAATGGTTACTCCCTTGTCGATGTCAGCTCATACGTCGGCTCTCCTCAATGTACGACATTCAATTGCAAATTATTATTTTTCATCACCCCATGAAAAATCCAAAACGTTCTCTCCCTCTCTCAGTAATCACTTGTTCTTGCCTGGATTTAGGCGAGGGCCAACACCCTCACTTCTTCGCTTGTGAAGGCAACAATACCCTCACCCACACTCGCCGGCCTATGATTTTAAGAAAGAAAAATATTAAAATATCATAAAGATTATCTATATCAGCATCGATTGTGCCACGTAACATGATTGGTGTCCACGTCAACGATTTATGATCAAAATTGACCGAATAAACTCAACTGGTAAAACGTGAAAAGACTTACAATTCAATTGGCGAAATTGAAAGATTTATGATTAAATTGATAAAAGTGCAATAGGTTTAAAACTTTTTAGATAATTTCCTCCTTATTAACTTTGGTCTTAACAAATCAATCAATAATAGATTGTTACCCTATCAGTAGCAAAACTTAGTCCTTTTGTAAAAAGGTTTAGTTCATTTATAATTACTCCTTAAGGCTATTAATACCTTGAACTTTCACCAAAAAGATATGGCAAAATCAGATAAAAAAAATGTTAGATGCACTCATTGAATCAATGATTAGGTAAATAAAGTCAATCGATTTCCTGTATATATATACGGTTAGCAAAATTGGCGGAGCCGTGAAGCTGAAATAGTTTGTTCTCAACAAATTTATGTCGAGACTTTAAGTTAGCCAACCTCTAAATGCATGGATCCATCTGTTTCGACGGTTAACGAAAATATACCACGATCCTTTTGTTTTTTTTTTTTTTTTTGGAAACAAGTATTGGTGAAAAGTCTTTGCTCCTCTGCATTATGCTGATTTTATTTATCCATGCGAAGGTCCGAACTTTTACCAAAAAGGCTAAAAAGAACAAGAAAAGGCCAACGAATCAACTGGAGCGAAATCTAGCAACACACATGTCATCTTTACGAACAAAAACATCTAAGCAGAAATGAGAACTGGAAAAAAGCTGGAATATTTTAAGGTGATCTATTGCTTCTGAAGTTAGTTCAAAACGATAGAATGTTTTTCTATCTTGCATTTGCGCATTATATATGTTTGGCCATGGCATCTTGATCTCTAAATCTTATAAAATAAGGTTATATGCCTTTCACATCCAATAAAATAAATATTTGAAGAAAGGAATTACGTACGAAGAAAAACACAAGAGTAGAGCACACGATTTTGTTGCATTTCAAACATATTTTCCACTAAATAGGTGCATAGGTTCTTTTTTTCTTTTTCTTTTTTTTTATTGCACATAGAAAAGTGTGTGTTTTTTTCAGTTCTGAAAGGGATGAAAATAGTACTAGCTAGAACAATTAGTTCATTGTTAAACTAATATGTGAATTTACAACCAACGAATAAAACATTTTTATTTTAATTTAAAAGATGCAATTTCAAATAATGAATTCTAGTTGGCTAGTCATGTCTTAGTAATCATTTTAACTATCTATATAAAATAAAGAAAATCTCCTACTTTTAAGAGACATCAACCGCTTTTTTTTGCCTCGAATATTCGTAAGTACTTATTTTATAAAGATCGTGTCCATGGGTGAATGCGAAATTCCGTGATTTTATGTTGTGTCTAATGTTCTTCAATATTATAATGTGGATGCCTTTTGTCCTAAAAAAACCTTCTAAAAAAGATTTTATATCTTGAAAATTTTATTTTTCCATATGTTTATTAATAATTTATTTCATTATTTAACGATTTAAATATTTCCTAACAGACTTCAACTTTTAAATATCAATTTCTTGCACACACATATCACATGTACATTTTTAGTTTAACATCATATTATCTTAAAACTTACCTTATATGTATTGATAATCTCCATGTGCTCTAATACATGGGCAACATCCTGAAAAATAGCATTTAAGTGTATGTACATCAGTTTCTCCTTCATATCCTACGTGGTATATCCTAACAAATGACAAATTGGTGCGTAGAGTTGATATGATGTTTGGCATCAAGACTGTATATATTACGTCTTGACTCCCTTTATTTGTATTGCGTTAGCTAAAAAGAGATAAAGAAAACTCCTTCTGACAACTATATGTGACCTCAATTTTCTTCAAAGAAGACCTTCAGAAATGAAAACATACAAGAAGTGGAATGTACAACGTTATGATCTCAGTCAAGAGGGACTAGAAGATGGACTTAAGTAAGCCAAGCAAGACCCCATATAAATTTGTAGACTTGGAGGAAAAGATGGTTCAAACTGGGAAAACGATATCCAATTACTTTATATTTTCACTTAGGGTTTTTCCTTGTGAATAAAACATCACATAAGAGTAAATTCGCTAAAAGGGTCATCATCTTTTGGGGTGTCTACTTGTGTGGTTGGGGAGCTTCCACACATAGTCCAACTGAGATTCTAATGAAAAAGAGGCGATTATGAAAAAAAGTAATAACCTTTTGCATGGGTATAATCTGTAACTAGGAAAAGCCACGATGCAGTGAACGAATTAACAGATTCGAACAGTGCCTCATGGTTCTAGCAGATTCAATCCGAGTATTGTCGTTCTCTTGTTGCTTTGAGACAGCAAGTTGCCTGAAATATTCATAGCAAAACAAGACAAGAGGGGTCGTAAATGCAAAATAGACCAATCAAGTGTAAAAGTTTAATGTTGGAAGATAAACTTCGCAATTTACTTTGTAGTTGAGAGATACAACGGGCGTGCCTCGAAACCCATTGCTCATACCCAGTAGGCATGCTTCGACAATGACAGAGAAAAGGGTCTTGAAAATGCATCTTATGTTCGGAAAACTATATATCACCTCAATTGAGTAATTCCAGACTTGGTAAGACCGGTTTACCAAATCGATTGATAAAGTGACGTATCAAAGCGTATTAATTCTTAAATGTGTTCCACTTGTTCAAAAGGCCATTCACGGCCCAACACATCACTTCATACATCGATTCTCTAAATCAGTCTTCGTAAGTCTAGCAATCCTCGAATTCCGTTGTCTGGGTATGAACCGCAAAGTAAATGCTTGGGCAAACTTGGAATCTCCTAGCTATCGGCTTTATGGTGTGTTGCGCCTTTAATGGCCAATAACCATACAAGATTTTCGGCTTTTTCTCTTTTGTCTAAAGTGACCCTTCGCTTTCGTAGCACATTGTTCACGGCAATTGCGAACGGTCACAAGCAACTAAAACTAGTGGCTGGGGACAAAAGCAGCCATGGATTCACATCTGATCACGTCTTACTCTAGCTTGAACTATAGTAGTGATGAATGATGATGACCATCAGGATCAAAGTAAATCTAGATCCGAGATTCGCTTTATGGACCAAAGATAGGTAAGGTTAAATTGACAGTCTTAGAGTGGAATGTATGCATAGTTCACTAAAGGCGCAAGGAAAAGGCTTTGGCCTCTGCAATATGGAGAAGTTGTCCAATTAGTCCTAAACCTTTTGTGCAAATGTCAATTCGGTCCTCAACTTTCAGACTCTACCAATTTAGTTCTAAACCTTTGTACGATATTCTAATTTAACCTTTCCAGTCAATTTGTATCGAAAATCGTTAACCTGACGATATGCCTTGCAAGACAGCTGATGATAATTGGACTGCGACGACAACAATTTTCAGTCGAAAATTGACCGAAATGATAACAATGGAACTTTACATAAAAGTTTAGGACTAAACTTGCATTAATGAAAAGTTTATAACTGAGTTTGCATTGTTCAAGAAGTGTGGGAATGATGGGTAATTTTTCCAAGTGATACTATGGCTACAATGGTGAGCTATAGTTTCAATGATTCTTTAGTTTTCATCAACGAGATTAATTTTCCTAATAAAAAAAAGAGAGAAAAGGCTCTTTTATATATGTTCACGTTAGTACTAATTGTGCTATATAAGATAACCAGTGCTGACTAGATTGCTACATCAGCGAGTTTGGTCAAAATTGATTGAAATGATTAAATTGGCAAATCGTTAAACGGTTTAGGACTAAATTAGCAAATCATCGAAAGTTTTAGTGCTAAATTGACACAATTAAAAGTTTTAGGACTAGATTGGCATAATTGAGAAGTAGGACTAAATTGGTAGTCGTACAATAGGTTTACGACTTTTTAGATAATTTGCCCCATCATATGATGAACTATTTTCAGCTCATCCATGAGATTAGTTCATTGATCAATTAATGCCTCATACCACCAATTGCAAATATGTCGATCTTCGACAACCCACTTGAATTTTGGACTGGGGCAAACATCGCTAGGCCAGTGAGGACAACCCTCGCCCAAGTGAGGGTGGCCCTTGCCTGAAGCTATCGTCCATCAAGGTAACCTGGCAAAGGTTGATAGAGGGAAAAAGGTAAAAAGAAAAAAGAAAAGGAAAGGAAAAGAAGAAATAAAGAAAATACTTCAAAAAATTATAAAAAACTTGCAAAATTGTTTATGTCAATGCCGGCCATGCCATGTAGGATGGCTTGTGCTAAGTAGACTACCATGTCAGCGATTCCTGATCAAAATTGATCGAACTGATAAATTAAATAAATCGTTAAAATGTTTAGTTTTAAATTGGCAAGTTATCAGAAGATTTAGAACTAAATCGGCACAAATAAAAGGTTTATGACAAAATTGATATTATCAATAGGTTTAGAACTTTTTGGATAATTTATCTTTATCATAAGGTGAACTATTTCAACTCATCCATGATATTGACTCACTGATCAATTAACAGTGATGTGTATTCTGTATTAGAATAAGTCATAGGGTGTGGTTTCGATACCTCATAAACACGAATTGCAAAGATGTCGATTTTACAACTATCCACTTGAGTTTTGGCTCGTCTTTTTCTTTTTCTACTAGGTCAAAACTTTATGAGTGAAATATGTTCTTATTCAAAGCGGCTCTTCTCATCAAAGAAAATGATTCAAACTAGATTAGATTCTAAAGAAAGAGACATCATAGATCTAACATCTTTTGCTAACTTTAGGTCCTATTTAACGAGATAATACCATCCTTTTGCAACCACCCACCAATTTATAATTAACCAACCTGCCCCCCAGAGTAAAGTAAACCTCATCATTATTGTGCTCTTACAAGTGTCAAAAATTCTTAATATGATCCAAGCACTCAAGATCGTGGATCTTTAAAGTTCCTACCTATTACTTCTATATTAGATTTTCAATCTCACTGCTAAACATTATTAAAACGCTTCACTACCAAAGAGTCCTTTTTGTATCATTTCACGTATTTTAATTTGAACCCCCATGATTTTTCTTTTCCCTTGAATAGACACAATCTTTCATACAATCATTTTTCGAAGATGTCCCTATATCCATCTTTTAATTATTTGGAGACGCTTGTTCTGACGATCCCTCCTTACATGGGTTTTCTCATCATTGCTCATCATTGCCTTTCGTGCACATTCGCTTTTACTAAACTTGCCCATCAGTTTGGTCCTATCGAATTCCTTGAGCAGTAGGCATTCGTTGAGAATTGTAGCTTTAGAATAAGTTCTTTTGCTTATGTTGTCAAGAAGATAGCGCACTAAAAGCCACATTCTCATCCTGCGCATGCCATTTGTTTATGTTTCTGTGTTGACCTAGGGGAACAGAAATCATTCTTTGATTCCAAAAATAATATATATAGTTACATGAAATCTCTATATATATATATATATATATATACTTTGAATCTTGCATGAATTCAACCAAAAAAAGAGAAAAGAAAAATCTTGTTCTATTCCCTAAAATTATGAGTAAGACAACAATTTCTCAAAATGATAAATCCTTTTGATCATGTGATGTAATTGATGAGATTCTCTCGAAAAACATTAGGCTTTGTTTGTTTCACGGAAAATCAATTATTTGAAAAATAATTTTTTTAAAAGTGATTATTTGTATTACTTACAAAAATGAATAAATTGTGAATTTTTTTTCATTTTTCACAAAATATTTAGATATAAATTATTATCGATAATAAAATATTTTTAATTGACTAATTATTTCAAGTTATATAAGCGATCACTTTTATAAAATATTTTCCAAATTATGAATTTTTAATGAAATAAACAAAACCTTAGTTCACATGCAAAAGAGGGACGATGGAGTTCGATATTTCCATGCCATCAAAGAGTTAGATAATGAAACTAGATGGCGAATGCCAAATTGAATTAATCGAATTATGTCAAAAGAATGTCACAGCAAATGGAACTCTAGCTAACTTAAGTTGTCAAACACCCTTTAGGCAAAATGAATTAGCCAACTCGGCGTTTGATCCACCGACCCCGGTTCCACGATAAATCACGTTTTCTGTTCAATATAAGAACACCTATTATACTAGATTTATGTAATATCAACTTACGATTAAAAGAAATAATTCGAAAATTAGGATTTATGAAACCTTCGCAGTCGTCGAATCGAACCTTTTTAACCAATCCCACTAAGTATCAAAGTTCCACTAGAGCAACACTCGCTATTGTCCATGGTCGGAGCTTTGTCCATTTCTGCGACGTTTTCTCGCGGCTGCTTCCATCTTCTCATTTTAGTTTATTAGTTTTTCCCAAAACGTGGGTGAATTTCGATAATGGTGCAACAAGGTTGGGCTTGCCGCCACCGACTGCTGAAATTGGGCACGTGTTGCCTAAGAATATGAGAAGCCGCTTTTTTCACGCCATTCAAAACATATTCATATCGTACGCCAACGTTAAAATTTACAAAATTGTTAAACTCAGCATGGTGGGGTTTATTTTTATGGCTTAATCTAAATGGATTATTGACCAACCATGGAAAAAATACATTATGCGTTAAATTATACTATTGGCATGGCATGATGAATTACCACAATTATCGCAAAATATGTATTTCGACTAATTCCTCCTTTGAATTTCAAAAAATTCTAATTTCAATTCGTTTGCTTCATGTATCTGTCTCAATGTGATATATATATATATACTGCAGTCTTGCTCTCTTGCTAGGGTTTACCTTGATCCTTGTGAGCTAATACTTACCTAGATATCTGGGCTACATTTCTAGGGTTCCTTTATAGATGCTATTATAATTAAAGCGGGACGCAATTCATGGTTTTATTTGTGTAAAAGCTGCATCATTCGAATCGTGATGGATTTGAGGCGAGAAAATTGGAGTAAAAACAATTACACAACATAAGCAAATAAAGCACGACGTGGTCTAATTGATAAGGTTTACTTGCTGGTTGCATTCAAGGGGGCCAGAATTAAGAGATTTATATAGTAATTTAAGATCAACAGTTGCTCTTAGCCAAAAGAAAAGAAAATAAAAGAAACTGCTAGTGCTCGCACATTAAATTCTCAGATTCCCTACCATCATGAAGGTGACAAGAAGGTCTCTCAAATCTTTCATATAACAAAAATTTTGCACGTCGAAAATGCAGCATGAACTCTAATCCTGTTAAATGAACTTCTTCTCCAAAAATTTCTTTCACATTTCAAGAACATATAGCATGCAAAAGTCAATTACACATAACTAGTAATTTTATGACATGCGTGTGGATATAAAGACACTAAAAATATTAAAACTTCCGTTTTACATTCATTAGAATATTATGACTTTTCAATCGATCACTCGAGTGTCTTAACTTTTTGTTTTCTATTTAGTTGAATATCATGATTTTTCATTCAATCCCTTAAGTGCTATAATTTTCAAAATGTCTTCACCACAAGTGTCAAAAATCTGGTGAACGTGCTTTACAAGTGATTAATTAAAAAGTTATGGCACTGGAGCAAACGTATTATAAAATTTATGATATTTGTGACGTCTTTTTCACACGTGTGATGTGCATTAGTTACCAATTGTAAAACATGCTCATGCCCAGTGTGAGTCAACTCTTTTTTACTAAGCCAAACTGTAATGCAAATGTTTTGAGCCACTCAAAGCAAAACAATGTCTCCTATCTTACTCCAGCTGTCCATTAGGAGGAACTTTTGATAGATTTTGACGCTTCCAAAGGACCACCAAAAAAAAAAAAAAAAGAGAGAGACAAAAGACAAAAGGGCCTTAAAAAAACTGATCGAAAAATAAGCACTAAGAATCGTGTTAGCTTTGTGCATTTAATCATGTACTAAAGTAGAGCGTCGTTTTTGTCCCACAAAAAAAAAAAAAAAAGTAGAGCGTCGTTGTCACGTTCGCGAAGTTGAAGCCATCTTTCTTGTTCCTCCAACCAAATCTCTAAACGACGAGTTAGACCATACCCGGACGTCGCTTGAGATTATTTTCAATGTTTGCACGTGAGCAATTTGAATAATCAACTGATCAAGGGATTGACTGTAGCTGGAAAAATGACCAAAAAAAAAAAATCCTAAATTTATTATATTGGCACGAATTTAATCATAAATATTTAAATTTGACCAATATAGTTCTAAATTTTTTCACAATATATCAATTCAGTCTTTTCAGCCAACTTAGGTTGGAAGTTGTTGATAGAGATACTAGTTGTTCTACATAACAGAGCCAATGCTAACATTGACATTGTTTTTGTAATTCTTTAATTTTTTTCCTATTTTTCTTTGGTTGAAAATTGATGATATAGATGCTAGCTATCTTATGTATTTTTTTTTTATAATTTTTATTTTTCCTATTTTTCTTTCCCTTTTCTTTTTGCCAATGGCCGTTGGTAGAATGAGAAGGGAAATAAAAAGGAAAGAAATTTAAAAAATGTCAATGCTAGTGCCGATTGTGCCATGTAAGACTACTAACATTCACGTTAATGATTTTCAACCTAAGCTGGATGAAATTGGTACTAATGTGAAAAAAGTTGAAAATTAATTTGGCCATCTGAAAGGTTTATGAATGAATTATTACCGATGAATTAGTTTTGCGACTTTTTTAATGCTTTTCCTTATTGTAGACGGAAGTTGGCTCCAATTGGGGCCTTTTCTAATTCTCTAATTTGTAATTTCTTGCGACCCTCAACAAGCCCCTCCGATTTGGGGGGAAAAAAGACCATAGTTTTTTCAGTACTCGTGGTATGAAAAGATGTAAAATAATTATTGATCTTTGGTTAGAAAGAGGTATAAACTATAAACCATTTGGTGCTGCTAATATGATATAATAGAGGACAACGACTGTAGATAAAAGGATCAAGGAACAACGTGACCAAAAAGATCAGTAAGGAATTAATTAAGACCTTCATACTTGCCAAATTCATTTGGGATTCTTCCTGCAAATCCATGGATGCCGAGTTGCTAGTCAAACTAAGCGTCTTGATCATCATCCGCATATGCTTCCAATTAATGTATGCATTGGATGTACTAAGTCATTCGTACTTCTAGCACTCATATAAAGAACATAAAAATATAATCCGAAGGATTCTCTTGTCTTTGGAGACAAAAAGTTTCTTGTAGCGTTGTCGACTAATTATTGTCCGGATTGGCCGTGAATTGTTTGTCTTTTTAACATGTCCAAGGAGATGAACTAGTCAACTCATCTATTGGTTCTTTTAAATGTACAATACTCAATCACGAAATATTATTTCACGGAAGAAAAATCATAAACCCTCTCTCTCTCTCTCTCTCTCTCTCTCTCTCTCTCTCTCATCACCATCATAAGGTCAAGAAAAGTGTTACAATCATGACCATGGATGGTAGAGAGAGAGCGGGTAATCGGGGATATATGGTGGTCATGTCCATAAACGATAGTGCCTTGTGTGTACACGAGAGAAGCTTCTGAATAGGAAGTGGCTGGTATAAAGAAGCGGCGGCTGAGAGAGAGAGAGAGAAGTGAAAGCATTGGTCACGGATATCATCTTACTGAGTTTTCTTTGGTGAAAATGAATATAAAAATCACTTGTACTTTAGGTATAAAAATTTGGTCATATCAAATCAATCAATAAGAAATTTACGGAAAAATTACTTAATTAGTCTTAATCATATAGTAAGAATGCACATTTAGTTCTAATTTTTTTTTATTTTGCTAATTTAATCCTAACCATTTATGCGAAAATTCCAATATAGTGTTTTCGATAGATTTTCGTCGAAATTCACTAACGTGGCGGTCCAATCATTGCTAGTGATCTTATCTAGTATACCGTCATGTTAGTAATTTCCTGCAAAAATTACCCGACATTACTGACATTACTGACATTACTATATTGGAATTTCTAACAAAGGGATAGAACTAAATTAACAAAATTAAAAAGTTCAAGACTAAATTGGCTTCTTTACAGTATGGTAAGAACTAATTGGATAATTTCCCGAATTATTACCTCGTCACTCATCATACTTAGCGCATTTGAAAAATGTTTTGGCACATTTGTTATTACTCTTGAAGGCCACTAAACCTTGAATTTTCCTAAAAGAGTATGTCAAAATCGGAAGAATAATAGATTGACTTGTTCAAGTAATGATGTGGTAAATAAAATCAATCAAATCCTTGAGAAAGATTTGTGCCTTTTAATGAGGTCTAATGTGACTTTCATTATTTCTTAATAGGTGCTTGCGTTATTCTAATAGATTAAGCTGCAAAAATCTATTCTCAACAATTTCACATTGAGAGTTTAAACTAGTCAACCATTAAATTCATGGATCCATTTGTTTAAACGCTTAACGAAGATATACACCTTTTATTTCCTTTTTTTTGGAAATACGTAATGCTAAAGGGTCTTCGCACCTCTACAATTATTCTAAGTTTATACATGTGAACGGTCCAACTTTTGGCGATAAGGCCAAAAAGAAAAAGAAAAAGCCAAGGATCAACTTGAGCGACATTTAGCAACACATCATGCAATCTTTACAAACAATACATTGAAGCAGAAATGAAAACGAGAAACAAGTTGGAATATCTTAAGTTGGTTGGTTGCAACTTGCTTCCAAAGTTAGGTCAAATCTATAATCTCTCTCGTGGAAGGTCTTGAATACTTTTCTATATTGCATTTGCGCGCTATATATGTTTGGCCATGACATCTTGATCTCTAAAGCTAATAAAATAAGGTTATAAGCCTTTCCTGTCCTATCGAGATAAAGATTTAAAGAAAGGTAGTACGTCCAAATAAAGGGAAAAGAGTAGAGCACACGGTTTTTGTGCATTTCAAGCATATTTTCCACTAAATAGGTGCACGAATTCTTTAATTTCATTATTGCACATGAACTAGTATGTGTGTTTTCAGTTCCGAAAGGGATGAAAATAGTACTAGTTAAAAAAATTATGTTTTTTAAACTTATATAGGAATTAATAACCAACGACAAAACGTTTTTGTTATAGTTTGCAAGATGCAAATCAAATAATGAATTCTAATTGCATTAATCATGTCTTAGTAATCATTTTTACTATCTATATAAAACAAAGATAATCTCTTACTTTTAAGAGACATCGACCGTTTTTTTCCTTCCCCAAATATTCTTAGTTACTTATTATACAAAAATGGAGTCCACGGTGGATGCGTAAATTCGTGATATTATTTTGTGTCTCATGTTCTTCAATATCATAATTTGGATGCCTTTTGTCCTGAAAAAACCTTCTTAATTTTTTTTTTTAAATCTCAAATTTTTTTCTCTTTCCATAGGTACAATATTCTTTCTATAGTGTATTTTTACCAATAATTTATTTCATCATTTAACGAATCAAATATTTCCTAACAAACTTAAACTTTCAAATATCAATTTCTTGCACACTCTCAACACATGTACATTTGCTAAATGAACATTATATTTTCTTAAAACTTACCTTATTTATGTTATATGTACGCTTTTGTACTTGTGACAATCTATCTTATTTAGGTAAATTTTTAAACAATGACATGTGGATGCATGTATCTGTATCTTCACATTTTTCAGTGTTTTGGATCCAGATTAATTTTCTATGGTAAATGATTCACATTAAAATTCGATTTTGGAATTTGAGAGACTGACAATATTGGCGTAAATGCTTGGCAATGTTTTGAACATGCTACTTAGCCTCAACACAAAAATCTCCATATGCTCTAATACACTGGCAAGACCCTCAAAAATAGCATTTAAGTGTTATATTTCATGTACATTACTTTCTCCGTCATATCCTATGTGGTATATCCCATGACAAAGTGGTGCGTAGAGTCGATATGGTGTTTGGCATTGAGACTGTTTATATATACACATACGTCTTGACTCCCTTTACTTGTATCAGGTTAGTGAAAAAGAGACAAAGGGATAGTTCTTTTGACAACTATATGTGACCTCAATTTTCTTTCATTGAAGAACTTCAAAATTGAAAATAATCGAGTAGTGAATAGTAGTGAAATATACAATTATATGTCACTCAGTAAGGACTCGAAAATGGAATTAAGTTAGCCAAGCGTGATCCCTTAGGAATTTGCAAACTTGGAGAACAAAAGGGTTATAACTGGAAAACAATACCCAAGTACTTTATATTCTATTTTAGGGTTATCCCTTGTGAGCAGGGTAAGGGTCATCATCTTTTGGGTGTCTGCATGCGTGGTTGGGGAGCTTCCACACTTGGTCCAAATAAGGTTCTAGCCAAAAAGAGTTGATCAAGAAAAAAGCAAGAATAAATCAGTTTAGAAAGAAAAGGAGCAAAGAAAGAGACAAAGCCTGAGTAATAGGTCCAAAGAGGTTGAGGGTCCAAATTGAACAGCTAAGGGTATAGTGGAATGTAGCTATAGCTCCCAAAGATGCAGGTGACCCAACCAAGATTTGGAGGAATATGCCTCCAAAGAGAGAAGGGTCCCCATCTTTCATCACTTTTTTTTTTTATTAGTTTCCGTTCTTCATTTCTCCACCAGGGGTGCTGTTCTTCCATTTCTTTCTCGAGGTTGATGAACATTAAGATGTGCTTTCTCAGGGAATCTTCAAATTCTCTATCTTGAAGCATGTTGTTATGTCAAATCACTGAAATATTCTGAGCCACGTATTTAGAACACGTGACGGTCGTTCATGTGTTTCCTTTGTCATGGAAATGTGACTTTAGTTATGACATGTATCTATACAGAAATTGGTGGAGCTAAGGCTGCTGACGATTGGGCTCAGCTATAGTGAGCTAAAATAATCAAGCATCTCCTGGTTGGGAGCTAAAATAATCTAACTTGCAATCATGGTCGGATGGAGTTGCCCCTTCTGACCTGGTCTGAAGAAACATGGCCCTTACAAGTTTTATAGCTTTAGCTGGCCGGCATTGGATTCACTTGGAGTGAATTTTCTTGGTACTAAACGAAAATGGAACATCAGATCTAGAAAAAGATAACACTGGGTTTCACACAAAAATCAGAGTGGATAGGTGAGTATATATGGAGTACAAACAGGAAACTTACTCTGGCAGCAACCGAAAATTTTTCCACCGACCAAACCTTCTTGGGGCCCGATGATCATTGCATTGTTATATTTGTTTTGGTTAATTCTGGGAAAATGGAGACAAAACATATAGTCATCCTCCTCATACTTTCATGAAAGATCCATCATTCACAAAACCTGTAATTTTCCATATTTTCTTGATGCTCGCGTGAGGCTATACAATCGTGTGCAGCCACGGCCAATGAGACCAGAGCACCTTGACATATTATAATGCGAAACTAATCCTCTTTTCCATATAACACCAAAAGGAAAAGAGGGAGACTTTAAGTAACATGCTCTTAAAGCACGCCCTCATCACATTTACTAAACTAAACCCAAAAGTAAAGGAAATGGAACAAGGACAAGAGGAGAAACAATATATTTTGCTTCTGCCACACGGTGGTCTCGGTCATCTTTCTTTGACAATCTACAAAAATGGGTTTGGTCAAGTCCTTCCTCTATCAGACCAAAAAAAAAAAAACAACCAAAAAAGAAAACAAAAAAGAAAAAAGAAATCCTCCCCTTGATGCTGCCTGAAAGTAACAACCACCAAACACACATGATTGTGCATTATTATTCCTTTTTTTTTCTACGAATGCACACATCAATGAGTTGATAATTGATGGGAGGCCGATTCTTTGAAAAACACTTAATAATCATCCTCATGCCTCATGACTCCCTCTCTATATAGAGGTGAGAAGCTCAGATGTTTACTTTTGTGCGTTCCTCTCTCTCTCTCTCTCTCTCTCTCTCTCTCTCTCTCTCTCTCTCTCTCATCTCTTAAAGGATTATATCAAACGGTTTTAAGTTGCAGTTGGCCAAATGGGTTCTCCACAAGAGGGTGAGATAGAGAAAGGAGATCGAATGAGAAATAGAAACAAGGGCACAAAAAAGTCAGTGGCAATAATCTTCAGATATGCTGACTGGGTTGATGTTGTTCTCATGCTATTGGGAACATTCGGAGCTATTGGAGATGGCATGTCCACCAACTGCTTGCTGGTTTTTGCTAGCCGTCTCATGAATAGCTTAGGGTTCGGTCAGACCCAACAAAACAATGGCCACTTCATGGATGAAGTAGAACAGGTAAGGTATAGCCAACATATATAGAGAAACCCACCTCTCTCTCTCTCTCCCTCCCCCTCCCTCTCCCCCTCCCCGAGTTACTCACAAATTTCTATTTTTGGATTTTGTGTTCACAGTGCAGCTTAAGCTTTGTGTACTTGGGATTAGCAGTCATGCTCGTGGCTTTTTTGGGTAAATTTTCTAAGCTTTCCTTTTGCTTTGCTTTCCAAGGACACGAGGTGTTTTGATTCAAAGCGTGCATGGTAAATTATTCTCACAAGACCCACAATCTATAAGTTCATCAAAGTTTTGCACTCAAATGGGGAGACACCATTGTCACTAGAATGGACACACAATGTATAATTTAAAGAAAAGAAATAGACTGCTTTGGAGAATGTCTTTGGCGGGTTTTCTTGGGAAACCCTAAAAGCCCAAAAAATTTCTAGAGAAAGTATCTCAAGTTACACACAGTAAAATTTACCCATGCTTTTAAAGTTCTTGAAAAAAAGGATCAATCTAATTGATGAAAAGTTCTTATTATAAATGCTTGCAGAAGGATATTGTTGGAGCAAAACGAGCGAGCGACAGGTACTAAAGATCCGGTATAGGTATTTGGAGGCCATTCTCAGACAAGAGGTTGGCTTCTTTGATTCGCAAGAGGCCACTACATCGGAAATCATCAATAGCATCTCAAAAGATACCTGTCTGATTGGTGAAGTTCTTAGTGAAAAGGTACTGTATTTATTGCACTAACATAAGCTTAAAAAAAGGGCATGTTTACCTTTTCATGAGACGACCTTATGACTATTTTCTGATTCGATGTTTTTACCTTTTTTAGAAAACATTCTCGTTCATATTTCTTTGCAGCAAGGTTCAATTCACTTTAGTTGTGCTCATGAAATGATTACATTTCTATGAAATTCACCCTTGCTAAAGTATATCAAGCCAGGAATCAGGGGAACTTTTTCTCAGTTTAGGAGAATTGCCTTTTGTGTTGTGTGAGTTGTGTGAAGAAACTGAACAACAAGAATAGACTGAAAAGTGAAAAGAATTCATGCACGAGACAGGCCTTGAACTTCTAATTCTTGAGTTACAAGGAAATATATTCTACGAAAATCAGTAGAAGCAGCTTTTTTATTTATTTTACCATTTTTCTTCAGATGATAGTCTGTCAAATCTTATTGTGCTTTTGTACCACAGAACGCATCAACCTTCTATCAACCTTTTTGGCTTGATTCATGTTGAACGTTTGTTTCAATCTTCTTCAGGTGCCGATATTTCTCATGCATGCGTCGGTTTTCATCTCGGGCCTCGCATTTTCCACTTACTTCTCTTGGAGGCTCTCCCTGGTGGCCTTCCCATTGTTGCTTCTCTTGATAATACCGGGATTGATATACGGCAAGTACCTTCTCTTTCTGTCGAAGAAGGGCCAAAAGGAATATGGTAAAGCCAACTCCATCATAGAGCAGGCCTTGAGCTCCATCAAAACAGTCTATTCCTTCACTGCCGAGAGACGTATTCTTGAGAGGTACTCTTCCATTTTGGAGAGAACAACAAAGCTAGGAATTAAACAAGGCATAGCCAAAGGTCTGGCCGTGGGAAGTACCGGCCTTTCTTTTGCCATTTGGGCTTTCTTGGCTTGGTACGGGAGCCGCCTGGTCATGTACAAAGGCGAGAGTGGTGGCAGGATTTATGCAGCAGGCCTTTCCTTCGTCCTCAGTGGATTGTAAGTTAATTTCCTCAATTTACTCACCCAAAATACATTTGCACAATATAGGCATACACTCACAGTAAGAAATAAGTAAGCGCTTGTGTGCTTATATCTGTCAGTATATGTCCATATATGAGAGTTGTTACATAATCTAGACTCTAGAAGAAAATGGTATATTTAATTTGTACAGACTGTACCCCCAAATAGAAAAGAATAGCAAATCCATGTTACCTAGACTGTGATAATAAATGAGTCAGAGAATATTCTCTCCATTTTCTCACCTGTGACTTTACTGAAGAATCATTTCCATAACACTCTTAATTACATACATACATATATATATAAACCCACTTTTCTATTTGATCAATAATTCCAGCAATTGTTTTCGCACTTAAAAGCTTTTTCTTGATGAGGTTAGCTGAAGATGAGCATAGAATAATCTTTCGCAATAACTTACTAATTATAGACTAATATAGAATCATGAATAATACTTCAATTTAAACCAAACTCCATTAATGTTTGCCTTTTATCCTTCGTAGGGTGAAGCTCCCAAATCTAATATTGCATTAGAAAGCTTAAGCACTTTTAATTTCTCAAAAGAGATCTACAGCTACAGCTTAAAGGAAATTAAACGTATATTACAACGTATATAGAGACAAACGTGCCTGTTCTTAACCTGCTTGCCATCAGCAATGCTTTTCAAGTTACTTCATGATTAGACAAAATTTCTCGTTTCAGTTTTGATTCTATGGCTAGAGAATCTTCATCTTACATCGTCAATTGCCAGAACTGTTGTGTTCAAAAGTATTCGGACTAAAGTTTTGGCATCGATGATTTTTCATGGAAAGGGACCCAATGTTTGGCTAATAAAGGCAAGCAATATTCTCTCCTTTTAGGCTGCTCATTGACAAACTCACTTTAAAGGTCACTCTTTTGAAAAAGGCACGTATGTCTAAAGAAGCTTCAAATAAAACCATATTTCATGTTTGGACAACAAATCATGCACAATTTGGAAAAAATGACAAAATTTATATCATATCAACTGACAGTGAATATTTCTTTTCTTTTCTTTTCTTTTTAATTTTTTAGCCTAACTAGCAGTGAGAATTTGAATTTTTCTGATCCTTATGTTGCAGTGCATACATACTATTTCCAAGTACCTATTGCTTTGCCACCATAAAGGCTAAAGATTATATCAGTTTAAGTTCTTGCTTGGTTGGATCGACCTAAGCTGTATTATGCACCGTGGACTCCTAAATTTTGGTTAAACTAGTAGCAATAATTATTGACTATTGATTTGTTCACGCTTGAGAAAATCAAGGCATGCATAATTTGCAGAACCCTTGTATGCATATCCGCGCATATTGGTTACAAATCTGAAATTGTCGATCTTGATGTAGATCCCTCGGGATGGCGCTCCCTGATGTGAAGTACTTCACCGAAGCATCAGTTGCGGCAGCTCGAATATTCGATAGAATAGATCGAGTTCCAGAGATAGACGGTGAAAGTCCTAAAGGACGTGTCTTGGACAACATGTCAGGGGAAATAGTTTTTGACCATGTGAAGTTCACGTATCCTTCTAGGCCAGACTCGGTCGTCCTTAGGGATTTCCACCTGGAAGTTGAAGCAGGAAAAACCGTCGCCCTTGTTGGAGCGAGCGGGAGTGGTAAGTCCACTGCGATCGCGTTGCTGCAGCGATTCTACGATCCCGATGGAGGAGTCGTGCGTATAGATGGAGCTGATATAAAGACGCTGCAGCTAAAATGGATAAGGCAAAAGATGGGATTGGTTAGCCAGGAACACGCTTTGTTCGGGGCATCGATAAAGGAGAATATAATGTTTGGGAAGTTGGATGCTACGATGGAAGAAGTCACTACTGCCGCGATCACCGCGAATGCTCATGACTTCATAAGACAGCTTCCTGATGGATATGAGACCAAGGTAACTCGAGCGCATTTTCCAAATAATGCATCATTTTGTTATGCAGCGTAATTGTATGAATAGACTAATTCCCGTTGATAATCTATGGTGTTGAGTTAATTACTTCTAGATCTAGCCTATGCAATCGAGGGAGTGTTTTCACGGTGATTAAACTTACAGGTTGGTGAAAGAGGAGCATTCTTATCAGGTGGACAAAAGCAGAGAATTGCCATTGCGAGGGCCGTCATAAAGAACCCAGTGATTCTCCTACTAGATGAAGCGACTAGCGCGCTTGACCTGGAATCGGAAGGGCTTGTTCAGAATGCCCTTGATCAAGCCTCTTTGGGAAGAACCACACTGGTACTCATCTGTTTATTTTTGTTTTTTTGGCTCAATAGGTAATGAATTCGAATCCAGATCAGACTGTAGTTGTTTTTATGTCTAGATTCACATATCTAAAGAAAATATATCTCTGTTAATCTTAACAAATTAATAAATCATGCATGATAACTCTCGCTCACTTTATAATTAAGTTAATCATGCTGTTTACGATATGATGTTATTCACAATTGGAGTTTCAAATGAAAACGATTGAGTCAAAATCGGGTTTGTTTCTATGTCACAAATCAGCCCTGATCAGCTGCCTATTTGGCATCCTCAGGTGGTTGCACACAAGCTATCGACCGTGAAAAATGCGGACCTCATTGCCGTGGTCAATGGTGGCCGCATCGTGGAGATAGGCTCGCATGACGATCTGATCAAGAGAAAAGATGGCCACTACGCAAAACTGGCGGAACTACAGAGCCAGTTCAACTGCGATGAACAAGAGCAAGGATCCGATTATCCCATATCTTCTGTCGTGAGAAGCAGCGCAGGCAGGCTGAGCACGAAGTCGAGCCCGGGTATATTCACTTCGCCTCTGGCGGTGTTGGATAGCCCGCAGCTGGTCTCTCACCCTCCACCATCCTTTTCTCGGCTCTTATCATATAGTGGTCCGGAATGGAAGCAAAGCCTTATAGGAAGTCTTTCGGCCATGGCCTTTGGGGCGGTCCAACCTGTCTACGCCATAACCATTGGTGGCATGATATCCGCCTTCTTTATACAAGATCACGCGGAAATGCAACAGAGAATCCGAACCTACGCATTTATTTTCTCCTCTCTTTCCTTGATTTCGATCTCTGTCAATCTCTCGCAGCACTACAATTTCGCCTACATGGGCGAGCACCTCACAAGGAGAATCCGGCTGCGAATGCTGGAGAAAATCCTGACTTTTGACCCCGCTTGGTTCGACGAGGAGGAGAACTCGAGCGGAGCATTGTGTTCTAGGCTGAGCAATGAAGCTTCCACGGTCAAGTCTCTCGTAGCCGACAGAGTCTCTCTCCTGGTCCAAACTACTTCCGCAGTCACGATAGCAATGATCATGGGTCTCGTGGTGGCTTGGAAGCTTGCGCTTGTCATGATCGCAGTTCAGCCCCTCACGATCCTGTGTTTCTACACCCGCAAAGTCCTGTTATCAAGCTTTTCAGCTAAGTTCATTAAGGCTCAAAACCAAAGTACTCAAATAGCCGTGGAGGCAGTGTACAATCACAAGATAGTGACTTCCTTTGGGAGCATCCAGAAAGTTCTTGAACTGTTCGATAAAGCTCAAGACGAGCCCCGGAAGGAAGCCAGGAAGAAGTCGTGGCTGGCCGGGATGGGCATGGGGTCAGCACAGTGCCTAACGTTCATGTCGTGGGCTTTTGATTTTTGGTACGGTGGTACGTTAGTAGAGAAGGGACAGATATCGGCGGGCGACGTATTCAAGACATTCTTCGTGTTGGTCAGCACTGGCAAAGTCATAGCCGAAGCCGGAAGCATGACATCCGATTTAGCCAAAGGGGCAGCCGCGGTCGCATCAGTGTTTCAAATTCTCGATCGCCAATCGCTTATCCCATGGTCCCGTCAAGTAAGTATATGTTTATCATATCATATGACCCGTGCTTTCAAATTCAAGCCTTGAAAAAAAATACCAAACGTTTGACAATGTTTTGATGAAAAAACTTATTTTTCTTTTGTTGGCTGAAACATGATCAGGCGGAGGACGGTGGTAGTGGAACCTTACTGCAGAAAGTAACTGGAAAGATAGACCTGAGGAATGTTGATTTTGCATATCCAAGCAGGCCCAAGAGCCTGATACTGAGGCAATTCTCACTGGAAGTGAAACCGGGCACGAGTGTTGGGCTTGTGGGCAAAAGCGGATGCGGAAAATCAACCGTGATCGGCTTGATCCAGAGGTTTTATGACGTCGAGAGGGGGTCGGTGAGAGTCGATGGCGTGGACATAAGAGAGGTCGATGTCCACTGGTACAGGAAGTACACGGCGCTCGTCAGCCAGGAACCTGTCATTTACTCGGGCAGCATCCGCGACAATATCGTCTTTGGCAAGCTCGATGCCACCGAAAACGAAGTGGTGGAGGCTGCAAGGGCGGCCAACGCGCACGGATTCATCTCGTGAGCTTTCTCTTCTTCTGTCATGCCCTATTGGTCAATGACCAGAAACACTGGACTCAATTTCAGCACGTCCAAACCTAATAAAATTAAGACGCTAACAGCTAGAATACATAGGTCAAGCCACTAATTTGACATGCATGCTAATTTGTGGATGAATTGTACTTAGCATACTGGCAATTCTGCAGATTTTGACTAAGTTGGTAATTGAATTGTTCAGGTCTTTGGAGGATGGGTATGAGACAGAATGCGGGGAGAGAGGAGTTCAGCTATCAGGAGGCCAGAAGCAGAGAATAGCAATTGCCAGAGCAATCATACGGAACCCGACCGTGCTGCTGCTTGACGAGGCAACCAGTGCACTCGACGTGCAGTCAGAGCAAGTGGTGCAGGAGGCGCTGGACCGGATCATGGTCGGGCGGACCACGATCGTGGTGGCTCACAGGATCAACACGATCAAGGACCTCGACTCGATCGCGCTTGTCGCTGATGGCAAGGTGGTCGAGCGGGGGACCTACGCGCAGCTCGTGAACAAGCGAGGTGCTTTCTTCGACCTCGCTAACCGTCAGATATAGGCATATGGAGTCCTGCTAGAGATGGCGTGTTTGAAGTAAACCTAGTGTGTGAGGTTAGCACCAGACGCATCTTGTACTGCATAAAGAGGTGGTGTAATTGGCCTTTTTGTATCTGAGGAATCTTCAGGCCCTGCAGCAAGTAAGGAGGGGCTTGTGTAGAGGTTAGCTTGGTGACTATGGCGGATCGAAAGACCAGACGCCATCACAAGCAACCGTTGTAGTGACGCAATTGGCAACTGTAATTGAATGTTGTACATGTGTACGCGCGCGTGCGCAAAGCCAGTGTAAGCAAGATTTTGAGACTCGTCATGTGAAGATCGGTGCAATTCGACTGCTGATCAAACCTACCGACGTGGTAAACTGTTGGATTTGTAACATAATAATGTGATATGCGATCGTGTTCGAGGACAAGCTGATGGGAGAATTGGTTATGATGCTAACTTTGTAACTTCTCTCCTATCTCAATAACCCTGAACAAATTGGCAATCTTTGTCGGCAGTAGCACTTCTCAGTTCTCGCACTTGATGGTCTTGACATCAGAAACAGCGATTTTGGAGAGACCAGTGATTTCCAAAGCACCGACAGTATTTAAACTTAAAACCAATTTTTAATTTCTGGAACTAAGGACTGGTTCAGACCAACCGGTCCAATTTGGTTCTCGAGCGGTTCAGTGAAATCGGTTGAGTTGAAAAGAGAGAATGCCTCAAATTCTATAAGAGATGAAAAGACTCAGAGAAAGGGAAAGATCCAAAAAGGAGAGGAGATGTGCATGAAATCGGGAACGAGACCCAACTGACCGATTCGGTTTGGTCCAGATGATTTCTAGTTTTTTGGTTGTAAAAGCATTTCATTCATTCATTCATTCATTCATTAGTAGAAGTGCTACAAGCGACACTAAGAGAAGATTATGAACATAAAATGTCCCACAGAGGTTGGGGGGGGCGAAGATTTCCACCCTAGAGGAAGAGTCTTTGTGCAGTGTGCTTTCGCAATCCAATCAGCTGCTTGGTTGGACTCCCCCAGGATATGCGTAATACTCTTTAAAGGTAATTGGGCCAGCAGACGTTTGCCTTCTTCCATTATAT
The DNA here is from genome assembly GCA_017140595.1 of Eucalyptus curtisii. Taxonomy (NCBI): domain Eukaryota; kingdom Viridiplantae; phylum Streptophyta; class Magnoliopsida; order Myrtales; family Myrtaceae; genus Eucalyptus; species Eucalyptus curtisii. The sequence continues at coordinate 6,314,625 of CM029496.1, forward strand.
TGCACAAGGCCCATGGAATTTCTTCTCGGCCCATAAACATCTCAACAGCTGAGGAATTATCACTTTCACATTTGTACTTGCATTCCTGATGCCCCTTTTCCTTCACGTGTTGTACGTGTCTTTGGTCCAGAAACTGAACTCCTCATACAAGTGCTAGGGTTTCAGCTTGAAGGGGAGTACTTGCCTAGATGTCTGCCGTGAAACCATCAACTAAGAGACCTCTCACCTGTAAAACTCCTGTAATTGAGCTTGGTTTGTCTGGATTTATTCATGAGCAGTCAACATTCAAGGTTTGAAAGAGTTTGATCGGTCTGTTTTGCTCACCTCTAAGTAAATGTCAATAAGTGTGGTTAAGCGTCCATAAATTCGTCCATAAATTGTTATGGAAAAATGGCCAGTGATTTTTAATTTCACATAACTTAACGACAACTTACAACACTTATATGAAAATTATTAACTTTTTTTGCCGTTTGCAAATTAGCGATTTTTGTTCTCACTAGCTCTTATATGTTGATACCAACATAAGTTAGAATGGTTTACCCACTTTTTGTCTTGTTAAATTACCAATTAATTTAGGATTACTAACTCTCAATTAGGTTACTTACTAATGTTTAATCGTTTTTTCTCTAATTTATTAACTTTTCTACTTGACGTACCAATTTTTATTTGCTTTGATTAGCAAACGCCGTATCACAGCTTGGACATGGCTGCATCGACCTCGATTTGCCCTTTGATCTAGCACGACGATCATTGCTAGCCTCAGATTTAAGGTCGACGACAGCCTTCGAAGGAGTAACAGCAGCTCGCCTGGTGGAGAGAGAGAGGGATATGTTGAACCAAGCAATTCTCTCGTGTGGGAGATGACGTATTTTTTGAGATGAGGATGGTTTGGTAAATAAAATGACAATTCGCTCAATTATGTGTGGACGAGAGATGCAACCAATTCATAGTATTTGATATGGAACAGTAAGGACGAAATTTATTATTATTATTTTGGGTAAATTATTCTTTTTAAAGAATTGTACGAATGAAATATCAACTACCCCTAATTGCGCACAATCGGATGCAATTCCGGGAAATTTTGGCAAGACTATACGCATCGTCACTTTCATTTCTATGTACATAAATCTAGTTTTTCTTTTTTTGGTAAGGTAAGTAAAAAAAAAAAAAAAACTAGAACTAGTTGACCTTAACATATTCAGCAGGGCTTAGGAAGAAATATTCAACTTTCTGGATATATACAAAACCTGCCACATATGATATGCGCCGCAGTTCAATAAATATATTCCATCCGAGTAAGTTCCATTTCTCGATATTTTACCCTTTTTCCTCATGAATTTCGCGGCTCTCGTAATTATTGAAAGTTACTTTTCCCTATCTAAATTGACCGCGGCCTCTCCTGCGCTCTGATCGTCCTCTAAATTAGAACATAAAAATCTTGAGTCTCTTTCGTGAATTTGTGGGGATGTCGGAAATGTCATTTCCACTCAATTTGTAGTCTTAATGAAGAATTAATTGACCGCCAAAGTTGTTCCACCTATCCAACTTGTTATATATAATCCGTGTGACATATGACTCTCTCTCTCTCTCTCCTCGATCATGGCTGCAATGTCTTCGGAACCCGTCTCCCTGCCGAAGCACCCGCCCTTACCGATCGAACTCCGGTTCGACCTTGACGAGGTCCTGACCGATCTAGCCTCCTGCTCCAGCCTCCGGCTCAACACGGGCGCGTCGCAGGCATCGATCTTGGCCATGCCGACGGTGACCTCCACGACCGGGGCTTGCCCGATTTGCATGGAGGCCTTCCGTGGCAACGACAAGCGAGCCTCCTGCGGCCATGCCTACCACGAGCCCTGCATCGCGACATGGCTCTCGCTCAGTAGCTCCTGCCCTCTGTGCCGCTGCGACATCGTCTCCGCCGCCTCCCGACCCTAAACCGTGAGGCCGACGAACTTTCTAACTCCCCTTTAGTGTACCACTCTTCGCTTCTTCTTCTTTTTCCTTTTTTGGGAAGACATATTTCCCAATTTATGTACTTATGTTGAGATCAGTCGATCGTCTTTTATTGAGTTTTGCGTGCTTGGCCAATTTGCTAAATTATAGAATGCACACAGCGCGTGTCAGCTCTAGTGTTTCTTCTTTTCTTTTGAGAGCATGATCATGCGTATAATCCTAACATTTTATCTAGACATCTTCCTAAGTGTTTAGTATTGTAGCATCGTCTCTGTTTATTCGACGCGAAATTGCGTTGAGACGATCTTTTGTAGATTTACATCTATTGGTATTTGAGAGAGGTGATTAAGTTCGGTAATCTTGCCAAGCAAAAAAAGAAAAAGTTTCATGGAAATCTTTCTGCCGTGGATCTTAAACCATTTGGTGTTCTTCCTTATCAGACTTGCAATAATGTCCCTTGAAATTTATGATCATAACCTGGATAAGGCATGAACTGGATGTCACTCCAGCACGACGGCAATTAAACAACGGATAAGGTTATTTTAGCACCGAAAAGAGTAATCATTATGTAGATTTCGTAAGAGTCTTGTTAACGATGGCACTTGTTAAGCACCAAATCAAAGAAGATTTGTCATTCTCAACGCATTTCTCGTGCTCTGTACAGCCAGAAATATTTCTTCAATGGATATGATTAATAATTGCTCAAATATACTCGTTAATAAGACTTCTTTTAAAAGAAAAGACAATAATTAAGACCCATCATGACCTACAAATAAAGATTATTTTTTCTAGCCATTGGGTCGAATACGTAACTTTGTGGTTTTTTTAATCTACAAAAGTCAACTTTTAGAAAACGACGAAGGGCGTGCATTAAAGTCAAATCGCAAGTTGCCATCTAATCCGGATACACGCGATGAATTTCACATTGAAAAGTCGGAAACAAACACCATCTTGGTTTGCATTCGCTCGCCGCCCTGATATCTGGGTTCAGTGTCCCGGAGATCACAATAGTCAAACTCAATCAGAAGGGTTCGAATCGATGATCGGTTCTCCTCCCTTTTTCAAATGTCAAAATTGATGCTCACGAAAGTTATCTATTGATAGGGGTGTACATCCAACTCGAGAACTGGACTGCTGATTTTAGATGGTTCCTAAGGAAATCAATCTGGTTCTCAGTTCCAAAAATTTGAGACTAAGAATAACTAATCCAGTTTCCAGTTCCACGTAAGGAATCAAACCAATTTGCAAGATTGTTTACTTTTTTTTTCATTTTTAATTCTAAAGCAAACCTTAATTTTTCTTCTTCTTCTTTTATTTGTTGGAAAGCTCCCACCTTATGGAGAATAGAAGAAACCATTTCGGAATTGACCCTTTTGCCAGTCCGATCCTATCCTAGGACTTCTTGATTCCACAAACTAAAAACCAACCTACCTACTTTGATTCTAGGTTCTAAGGTGGAAATCGACCCACCCTAGAACCAATCACCATTAGTATCCACATTTGGATTCCGTTGTTGTAGTATATTGTGTGGCCATGAAGAAAAAAAAAAGTAGGGGCGTTAAGATCCAATTTTGGAACAATCCGATATGAGCATCACACAATCTCGATTGAGAGGGAATCATAACGATAAGATGTGTAAATAGGTCTCTTGGGATTCTATGATCGAAAGATCTCAAAAAACCTCGGTTGCGAAAGTTTACATGGAAAAACAAACACAATTATCATGAACTATCAAAACTTTGAAGGTCCCGTGTTATAGATTGCCATGGTCAATCAAGTTTTAGGGAAAGCTCTCCGCAGCTAAGCTTATTTTCAAGTAGCTGGGCCTCCGCATGCATGTCCAAGATGATCAAAAGAAGTTATCTTCTCTGTACTCATTCGATTTCGATTGTGGTGAACTTATTCGCATCATAACTCTCATAAAGTCTAGCAATACAGATGTACTGAAAAAATGAGTGAATGTTTCTTCACTAGAATCAGAAGGGCAAGCCCCCCCATCTAAAGCAAAACGGGCTCGAACTCGATCTGTTCGAAAATGGGCCTTCTCCAGCAATTGGGCTCAAATTATTCTTGATATTGAGAGGAGACTTCAGAATTCTTTTCATCTTGTCTTGCGTCGTTGATCAGCGATGGCTAACCTTAATTTTTGAGGTGATGTGATTGCTGGGGACTTTTTGGGGCCATCAGATTGCAGAAGTCCAATGAGTTCCGTCGTCTCCGGGCACTTCGTCGATTTAAATTCATATTATAAATTAGATAAAGACGTGATTTATTATTAAAATATTTTAATAGCATCGAGAAAGACACTAATGCAAAATAAATTATCCTAATGTCATTCTTTTACATATCCGGCCCCTCTTCTCGCCCAATTCGATGTCTACAAGGACCAGTTGATTATCTATTATAACAAGCCAGCACGTACTTAATTATGAATTCTCGTGAATCGAAGGAGAGAAAACCCTCTAATTTCGATGCTGAGATCGAGTCCGACAAATGGCTTGAACACATCAAGAAGCCTCGAGAACAAGAGCAAGAAAACGGAAAATGACATTTTCTGAGTTTATCTGCTGCGCTTTCTCGATTTCTCCCCAACAAAATCCTGTCTCCTCGAGCTGGAAGAACCAGCAAAGAAAGGTGCGCATTGTTCTAGCGAGGAAAAAAAAGAAAAAACGTGTTTATTTTGGTTGATCGCTATGGTTCTCAAATACGATTTGTCTTTGCTCTTCCTTTAATTACATAAATGAATTTGGCTCAATATGCAATATCATTTTTAAATTTTAGTCTAATATACAATATCATTTATAAACTTTTAATTTATTTAATGTGGTGCACGAATTTTTAATAAATGTGCAATATAGTTATTAAATTATATTAAAATATTAAGTTTAGAGACAACATTGAATATTTTTTGGATTACATTAAATATACACTAAAAGTTCAATGATCAACTCAAACAACTTAATGAGTTAAAATTCAAAAATCACATTGAACTAATTAAAAGTTTGTGGATGACAGTGCACATTGAGACAAAGTTCGAGAATCATTTGTATAATTTTTTTTTCTCACTTGATTTATAAAGAAAGGGGAGAAAAAAAGAGAAAAAAAAAAAAAAAAACTAAGCGGAGCACAAAGGTCAAACGCACTGATGTTGTCCACTGCAAAGGGGGCCCACGGCATCCTCTTTTTTTCCTTTGGTTCTAAAAAGCGCCCACGACAAGTTATAGTGGATGACTCGAACAGGAAGCCTCATGCAAGAAAAAAAGCCGAAGAGACCGCGTCGTCATTGGCGGCGGGACCTTTGTCAAAAGAGGTTCTTTCATTGCTGAATATATATATATATATATATATATATATATATATATATTCTTTTTTGGCTTCAAATTAATTCCAGTATTAAATCTAACGAAATACGAGAAATTAAAATGACTAAAAATGGCATTAATAGTCCGATCCCAAGCTCGAGAGAGAAGGAATTAAAACTTTTAAAAATAAAAGCCAATGCCGAATGCCCACGTGGTCATTTGCCATTAGAGGAATGTCCTTTTCGAGAGGATAATAAACATCCTCATGCATTATTTAGTATTATGGTTTTGGATGTTCCTATAGTTGATTGGACATTTCGATAGTACTAAACTACCATTTCGGCGAACGATATTCAGGCCAATCCTTTCTGAGTTTGAAATTTCGGAATTGGCAAAGTCAAAGATTCGATGAAATTTTCTTTTCTTAAACATATACGACAACAAGTTGAGTAAAATGAACGACGTTGAATTGCAGACTTAGGGCCTATTTGTTTATGTTCTTTATTTCTGTTTTTGAATAGATTTTCTGTTTTTTTGTTCCTGGGAAAAAAAAAAAAAAACGCGCGTTTATTTGCATTTTTGTTCCAAATCTGTTTTTTTTTTAACACAAAAAAGAAAAAAAAACAAAAAACAAAAAAAAGTTGTTCTTTTTTTAACAATTTTTAAGAACAACTTTTCTCTCTCTCTCTTTTCTTTTCTTTTTCTTCTTCTTTTCTTCTTCTTTTTTTTTGGCCGGTCGCCGGCCTCGGCCATGGCCGGCGACCGCCGTCGCGAGCCGGCGACGCCGCCGTCGAGGGCCGGCGACCTCGCCCGGCCACGGCGAGGCTCGCCGGCCCCGGCGAGGCCGAGCGTCGCCGTGGTTGGGCGAGGCTCGGCCTCGCCGGCCAGGCCCGCCGGTCGGCATCGCTGGCGGTGGCCGGCTCGGCCTCGCCTCGCCGGTGGCCGGGCGAGCTCGGCCTCGCCGGATCCGGGCGAGCCCGAGCTCGCCGAGCCTCGCCCGCGCCGGCCGAGCCTCGCCCGGCCACGGCGAGGCTCGGCCTCGCCGGATCTGGGCGAACCCGGCTCGCCCAGCCAAGGCGAGGCCGAGCCTCGCCGGGGGTCGCGAGCCTCGCCGTGGCCGGGCGAGGCCGCCGGTCGCCGGCCATGGCCGAGGCCGGCGACCGGCCAAAAGAAGAAAAAAAAAAAGAAAAAAATAAGACAAATATTAAAAAATTAAAAGAAATAAAAAAAGAACACAAATTTACCAAACATGTTTCTATTCTTTTTTTATTCTTGGAACAAGTTTACCAAACGTGTTTTTACGGTCAAAAATTGTTCCCCCGAACGTAAATAATTTTTTCTATTTCTCGTTCCCCGTAACAAAAAAAAATGTAAACACAAACAAACGCACCCTTAAAAGCCCAGAGTGAGTGCATTCAAAGACTACACGTGGACCTAGAATTGATAGACGTCGAGGACCAAATCCATAACCCTCCACGTGCCTTGAAATCGCTTCTGATGCCCACACCGATGGCCGTGACCGGCACTAAAATTTCATCTCTCCGCAAGTTTAATTTTCAAAAAAATAAAAATAAGAATGAGATAATAACAAAACCAAAACACAATCAACGATCCTCCAAAGGGAAAGCTGCCAACGTTAGTATCTTTTTAGCATGAAATCATTGATATTTTCTAATCAAAATATTTACGTTCTAACTTAAAAGTGTGACACATGCAGATATCGACAATATCAAAATGAGGAATACAATCATGCTCAACGAAAACGGCCCTCACACTCACAAAGGGCAACATCCCTTGGCTTCCACTACTGGTCATGCCGGGAGTCCGTGGCCCCCGATTAATGAAAGAAATTTTATAGTTCATGTGATTTAGCAAAATTTCTCGCACGAGTATTACTCCGTGAAAAATGAAATAAAAAAATTCAAATTTCATCTCATCGGCAATCACTTCCCGGTAGAATTGCCACCATCAATCTTTCACGAAATTTTTTTAGAAAAACATTCCACACATTTAAAAAAGATAAATAGCGCCTTTTCGCGGAGCCAACAGGTGGCACGCGCGCGACCGCTACATTCATTTCCGCACCGCTCGCGAAGGGCCAGAGCCGCCCGAGAAACGACGACGTCGTTCGCCTTTTCCCCCCCACCCCGCGTATACAAATACGAAGAGGCCCCTCGCCACCCGTTGCAACGAAGAAGAAGAAGCAGATAGAGAGAGAAAGAGGAGAGAGAGAGACAGAGAGAGTGAGAACGTCGGCGTGATCTGGAAAAAGCGATGGCGAAGCACAGCGGTGGCGACGGCGACGGCGACGGCGAGGTCGCGAAGGTCTCCACCCTCAACTGCATCGACCTCTCCAGCTCCGACGTCCGCCAATCCGTCGCCCTCCTCAAGCAGGTACCCTTCCTCTCGATCCTTTCCCCGGCCGATGAGGCGGCGGCGGCGCCGGTTTCTTCTCTCTCTTTCCGATCTCGCGGCTGATTTTCCCGAGCTCGATGTTCTTTTTTTTTTTGTGCTTGCGCGCGCGCAGGCGTGCTTGGATTGCGGATTCTTCTACGTGATCAACCACGGGATAAGCCGGGAGTTCATGGAGGAGGTGTTCGAGCAGAGCCGGCGGTTCTTCGATCTGCCGGCGGCCGAGAAGATGAAGCTCCTGAGGAACGAGAAGCACCGGGGCTACACTCCCCTGCTCGACGAGCTCCTCGATCCTGGGAATCAGCTCCACGGTTCGGTCTCTCCGACGTCTGTGTCGCTTAGCATCTCCCCGCGTGCGTGCGTGCGTCTGTGACATGCAATGTCGGGTTGTGCATGTGGTCGCGCGCGCTGTTGTGTATTTGCGTCTCTGTTTGTAGTCTGGAGTCGGGAGAATTCTTCAGGCGCGTTAGAGAATCGGTCGTAGCGGATTCTGCTTCCGGAACGAAAATCTTGCTCCTGGAAAATCGGTAGGGAGAAGATTGATAGCAAGAAAATTCTAGACGCGAGCTTTTCGGAAGTGGAAAGGCTATGAGTCGTTTATAAATAGCTTGTTCTGTGGATAAGAATGCGGATGGATATAAGCCGTGACTCGAACCAGAAATAGAATAAAAGCATGTGGAAAAAAGTGTATTTATTCTTCTTATTTAAAAACATGTCCCTGCACATCGATTGATGAATGGGTTGACTTGTAGCATTATCCTGATTTTTCCGGCAGATGCTAATCGATGATTTTGATGTTCTGTTATATGTCAGTAGGAGATTACAAAGAGGGGTATTATATTGGTGTGGAAGTTCCTGAGGATGATCCTGAAGCACAAAAACCCTTTTACGGGCCAAATGTTTGGCCTGCTTCTGGTGAGAAATCAGTAGGATGAATTAAAGGTTATTAGGTTCTGGAGACATGTCAGTTATGCTTCAATTGATATTTTTCTTCCCTTCTCTACTAGAAATATTGCCTGGATGGAGAGAAACTATGGAGAAGTATCACCAAAAGGCGTTGTAAGTCCTACAAAGTTACAATACCCACAATATATAATTTTCATTTTCTTTATTCTGCTGTTTTGTCGTAAAATCAGCCACTTATTTTTTCTAATGCTTGATGTGCGTTTAGAGAGGTAGCAAAGTCGGTGGCAAGGATCATAGCACTTGCACTTGATCTGGAAATTGATTTCTTTGATAAGCCAGAAATGCTGGGGAAGCCTATTGCCACCTTGCGCTTACTACACTATGGAGGTGAAATTTCATTTCAGTCTCTGCAGCTAAACAAGATAATTTTCTTTTAAGTTATACTGACATTTTAATTGTAATGTAGGAGAAGTTTCTGATCCCTCACAAGGACTCTACGGAGCAGGAGCTCATTCTGACTATGGTTTAATTACCCTATTGGCAACAGATGATGTGTTAGGTCTACAAGTATGAAGCATGCTGTAACATGTTATATTAATCATTTTCTGTGCACCAACTACCTCGTGTGCTTATTTTCAGTGGAGTCTATCGTGTTTTGTAGATATGCAAGGATAAGGATGCAAATCCTCATGTTTGGGAATATGTAGCACCAGTCAAAGGGTAGGTCACTGTAAACTTTGCTGAAAAAAATTAAAGTTCTACCTTTGCCCTTTTTCAGTTATATTCTCTTTAAGATACATTGATTTTTATCAAATTCCTTTTCTGTGAATATGTTATGAAATATTCTGATTGCCCACATAATACGTCATCATGCCATATTTTTTTGAGCTCTTCCTCTTTTTTATATCACGCAATTTTAGTGTTTGCTTGTCTATAATCTCATGAAAGGTTCTCTGTGTCTTGGTAAAATTAGGTCACGGTATTGGCTTGAAGTCATGTAAATTCCCCAATGCACGTCGACATATGCATTTTCTAAAATCACAGATTCTTGATGAACCATAAGTCGAAGTCTTCCAGCTTGTATTGATGTTTTTTTTTTTTTTTTTGGTAAAGTTTAATATTTTTTTTGGTAAAGAGCTTGTATTGGTTTTTATTCCTTTTAAGGAAACTTCTTTGCATGGCATCGGAGCTTGCTAAGTCAATAAGGTTAATTGACCTTGAAGTTTTGGTGTAGAAGATATCATAGAAAAGAACTCATTATTTTCTATGAAAAATGACAAGTTTTGCCATTGGCTTGTTGCTGGCAGAGCTTTCATTGTGAATCTTGGTGATATGCTGGAGCGGTGGAGCAACTGTATCTTCAAGTAAGGACATCTCTCAGCTTAAAAGTTAGCTGAAAATGCATCTGCATGTTAGGTGTGTCACAAGTATACTGCTAGGAGCTAGGACTGGCTCAAGACTGAGCGCCACATTTAGCTGGTCTTAAATCATACGTCTTGTCTGGAGGAAAAAAAATGCTTTGGCCTGATCTTTTCTCCTAAATGCCAGTTTTACAGATACAGCTAGTTTTATGAGTCCCAAATGTGTGGATAGTCTTGTTTTCAGTTAAAAATTCATTTCATGAGTTTGCATTCCGAGTAAAGCAATTGTCTAGCTGTATTTCTTTCCCACCAATGTTCTCCGTATTCAATGAAGTAAAGACAGTAGTCAAGTCAGTTTCAAAACCATCTAGAAAGTTTCTAAGAACATTTTTTAGGCTCCATGCTTATTTCATGGCCATATTGTAATTCGTGAAATGAGCATGAAGACCCCCTGGAAAGCTTCTGAGGAAATGGGTTTTATGGAATGCTTATCTCATTACCATGTCGTATTTCCTCCACTGAACATGTCTAGACCTCTTTCCTCAACTTGCTTTTATGTTCTTTCTATGTGTTTAAATTTCTTTTCCTGATGCACTTTGCTTTTGCTTTTATCAGGTCCACGTTGCACAGAGTACTAGGAAATGGCCAGCAGAGATATTCTGTAAATTTCCTGCTTTATCTCAGGCCTTGAAGGCCTCTTTAAGCATTTAACAATTTCCTCCGGGAAGTGAATCTAGTTGTTCATCTGCTTCTGGGATAAGCTCGTTACAAAGATTTTTTAAATCCAAATTTCAAGTACTAACCCACCTTTTTCCTCCAATGAGAGCAATCACTTGGTTGTTGTCATATTGGGAGAACTGTAAGATCCTGTTTCTTTAGCACTTTGATAAGTTGGTTTGAGCTCAACTTGAAATAGCACATTATCTTTGTTCAACCTACTCTTTTAACTTCATATTTTTTCTTCACCATTACTTGGTATTCTGCTGTACTTGTCGCTGCAATAGAAGATTGCTGCTGCTTTCTTTTCAGGGTTGAGCAGATAAGATTGCTACTTGAGAAAATCAAGGATCATCTGTTCCTTAATGACTCTGCTCTTTATGCAGATTGCGTATTTTGTAGAACCTAGTCATGATTGTCTTGTGGAGTGCCTCCCGTCCTGCAAGTCAGATGATAATCCTCCCAAGTAAGTCAGAACACCATGATCCAAGTAGGAGTCTGGTTGTGCTGATAATAACTGAGTACTTTGTTGTTGATTCTAACTTTAACCAAATACGTGGCCCATTTAGTCAGTGCTAGTGAATAATTTGTGTAATAAGTCATGTGACAGCATATAATTGGTGTTTTTCTCGGTTTCTACTTTTCTAGTCCAAGATAGAATATATTTCCTGCATCATATTCTGGGAAATGGTTTTTCAATTTCTCCATACATTTCCTATAGATCTCCATAATAAATTTTCTTTCCTGTGACGCTCAGCATTTCATACACATGCCTTAATCTCCATGAATTCCGATTTTGAATTAAATCTGGATTGAAGTCTTGGTGTTAGGCCTGCCAGTTCGTAAGTCACTGGGCAAGATAGATTAGGCCATTCTTGCTTAGTGCTGTATAAGTTGGCGTGTACATTGTGGAAAACTCCTTGTTTTGGCTGTTCTTTTTTGCTTTTCTGGGATATTACACCACAAATCTGGTGTGCTTGACCGGCTGCAGCTCTTGAACTGACTAGAAGTTCTCTCTATGTTGCCAGGTTTCCTCCTATCAAATGCGGGACTTACCTGAGCCAGCGCTACAGCGATACTCATACTGACCTTAATACATACAGAGCAGGACAGACTTGAGCGGGCCTCATCTGGTGGCCTTGGCCATCCACACTGGTTGGTGATCTAAATAGGATTTTAGTATATCATTCATTGTATCATATAGGCGCCACAAGGCACGTATTCCATAATAATCTTGATATCCCTCGGCCATTCATGGTTGATCTTTCTCATGTAATGACTGCCATCCTGATAATTATGGGGATCACAATAGCGAGCTGTCATCTGAAATACAACCATGGCAATTTAGGCATGCCATTGCCGGGTAATTTTCGCCTTTGTTTCGAACATGGGAAACACAACTCGTGGCTTTTGCTTGTAGAAGGCTTGACATTTCCTATAAAGCAGCAAGATACCATTCAGAGGCGATTCTATTCAGACTTCAGGAGTTTGTTGGGTGGTCTTGAACTTCTCTTAGGTCATACCTCAAAAGTTAATTCAAAATCAAAAGGTAAGGCTTTTCCTTACGCTTCTCTCATGTTTCTGATACTTATAAATCGACCATCAGTCACTTTGACAATGACAATCGACGTGGGAGAACCTTAATTAACTACAAGGATTAATTTAGGTATAGCTTCTTGAACACGTAAGCTAAAAGTCAATCAAGTCGAGAGAACCAAGGATCCCACTTTCGAATTTTGTCGCAGTCGAACGAGAACTACAGGTCAAAAAAAAAAAAAAAAACCAGAACTACAGAAATATAATGGTCATGCTCATGTTGTGAGTCAACACTTCTGAGGTCGTTTGATAAGGAAAAGGCCCAAAGTCCATGCACGACGATCGGGGTTCGAACACACCGGGACGGGGGGAGGGAGAAAGGGAAAACCTTTGAGACGGATGAACAGAACTGCACCGAAGCACTCGTATTTAGAAAGATGTGGTGACCGTGGTAACATAAGGCATTTGTAGTCTGGATATACAAAAGAACTCGACGACACTTGGCATGATGAAAGCGAGGACGCTAGTTCATGACAGATTTATTGTTGTTACAAGCACCTCGAGAACGCGGCCGACATAACCACATAGCAGACGCCCAATCACTCTAGCGATAGGTTCGGTAGACTGGGCTGTACATGCAGCTCTCAGCAAACTTGACGAGATCCACGGGGCGAGGAAGATGCGACGCCAAGCCTGTCGAACGAGAAGCGTGAGCAAAGATATCATAGCAAAAGATAGCATGGCAAATCGCACATCTAGAGAGGAAGTAGAGAAGGTGGAAACATGTAAAGGGCTCACCGAGGTCATAAGCCTTGGCCGCGACTTTCGCAGCTATGTCGGCGGAGATTTTCCTAATATTGGAGAACGGTGGGTAGATCAGTCCCTTCTCAAAGTTCTCCTGCGTCACTTGCCCAGCCAATGATTCCGCTGTATCGTAGAGACAGACAGTGAGGGGTCGAGATAGAAGGCGCGCAACCGCGGCAGATAACTTGCACTTACGAATATAGGGGAATAGAAAAAAGGATTATGCATATGTAAGTGTCGGTATCATCGGTACGTTAATGCACTTACAGGCTGCCAGGAGCATTTCGTCGTGGACTCGGATCGCCCCGCACATGACCACGCCGAGGCCGAATCCAGGGAAAATGTAAGCATTGTTGGACTAAATCGATGGAGGCAGCCAAATCTAAGTCTCTGTAAGCCGAAAGAGTAAACTTGAAAAAGCCACTAAAGGAAGAGGAGGATAACCTGGCCAGGGACAAAGACTTTGCCCTCGAACTCCACCGGATCGAAAGGACTTCCGCTGGCAAATATTGCACGGCCCTGCAATTCCAGAACAGCGTAAAGTAGGAACGGTACAAGTAGAAATGCGTAAGCGGACGGCTTTGTCAAGTCGTGGAGGATAAATACTCAAAATGCCATTTCAGATTACCTTGCTCCAGGTATAAGCTTCTTCAGCAGTACACTCGGATTGCGATGTCGGATTGGATAGAGCCATGATTAGAGGTTTCTGCATCGAATTACATCACAGAGATGTGAGAGAGTAGAGGTTATTGAACATGCCAAACGCAAGGTCGGCATGCCGCAGCAAATCTACTGAAGGATGTTCTTCGGGCATTATTAATTAAATGCGATGGAAAACCCAAAAAAAAAAAAAAGTTTACCTTGTTAAAGGAGCACAGTGCCTCAATGACCTCCTTCGTAAATGTTTTTCCTACTCCAGAAGATCCGATCAGAATTGTCGGCTTGATTGCCTGAGGAAGTAATTAAGTATGCATAGTTAGCGGCTTATATTAAAAAAGCAACAAAATCCGTGAAAGTTTAGAAACAGAATGCAGATTCAATTTTACACACCTTGACAGCACCTAAGAGATCCTTGACAGGTTCGTGTTCATGAGCCCATGGCTTCTTGAAGTGTTGAAGCGATTCTTTCCTAGAACTAACAATCAATCCCTGCAAGAACATTTTGACAAGATTGATGCCAAGGTCGTATTCATTCCGAATTTCGCCATCAAACAGCCAAGTCGTATCAAACCAAACGCTACCTTAGAGTCGACCAGCCAGATCTTCTTACGAGCCTCCTCCACAGGAGCTTTCGCCTACAATGTACCAGGAAAAGCTACTAAAAGGGCTAAAAGTGAGCTTTGTACAATTAGGAGAATGCTAGTCTGCAAGAGTCCATCGGTTAAATTACCTGCTTTGACATCTCAAGAGCTATCAGCTCGGCTATGCCTGTTCCAGCCTGGATTGGCCAAAGGAAGTTTGAGTTGAGCAACGAAGCAATGTTAAGAACAGCCAATATGAACATCCCGGGTGCATAATCAAAATAAAGCCTAAACTTTATCAAAAAAGATGAAAAGGGGGAGACAAGAGAGAGCATAATCGGCAAGGAAATTCATCACATTTTGATATAATACATCAAGTCAAAATGAAAATCCAAGTCCGGGTCCATCTCCTAATACAATGCTAAGAAAGGGGGAAGTGCCAAATAAAAATTAACTCACTTCCCCAGCACCGAGAAACAAGAAAGTCTGATCTGCCAGGGTGCCGCCTAGTAATTTTAGTGCAGCAACAACTCCTGCGAGAACAACAGCTGCCGTTCCCTGCCAAAAAAGAAGGAAACAGCTGAGTGCTGAGGAATAGATCTGCATGCTGCCACTGAGAGTGCTTAAAAGTGATACCTGTATATCATCGTTGAAGACGAGATGAGTTGGGCGATATTTTGCAAGCAGTTCAAAGGCGTTGTGGTTTGCAAAATCCTCAAACTGCAGAGTTCAGGAAACAATGAATCTGGACCAAATAAAATATGAAACAGCTCTGAGAACTCCGTGGGGTAAAGTGTAAAGGCTTGACCTGCACAAGGACTTTTTCTCCATAGTTCTGCTTGACAGCACTCATAAACTCATGAAGAAAATCAGCATATTCCTGCAAATTGGCAAAACCTAGCTCAATTAAGTGGAATACATAACAGGATTAACAAACATGAGAAGCAACGGAACCTGTCCAGTTGCTCTTTTCTGTCTGAGACCAATGTAAAACTCATCCTGTAACAACTGCTCATTGTTTGTTCCCACGTCAATCGTTATCGGCAAGCACTAGAAAACAAGTAAAATAAGATCAGAGTCTTATAATGCATGCATCTGTAGCTACAAACAGGTGCCTCATTCCAAACTTTTGAATTTGTAGATTGTGGCAATGTTCGGATTTAAAAAAAAAAGGTTCTTTCGGAAATGGAATTTGGAGTTGGAATAACAAATGTAGGCAAGAATACATCATTCAAAATTACTTACTGCCGAAGGACGAACTCCTCCAAGAGCTGTGTACAGCGATAATTTCCCAACAGGGATGCCCATACCCTAGAAAAGTACTATCTTGTCAGGTACCAAAGCTTGTCACACATACAATGTATCGTCTATATGTTCATGTCCCTTAAAACTAAAAGAGCTTAAATTCACCTGGCACCCAAGATCACCAAGTCCTAAGATCCTCTCTCCATCAGTCACGACTATAACTTGGATGCTCCTCTCTGGCCAGTTCTTCAACACTTCCAGAATTTTACCCCTGGCAAAGCCAACAAGATTTAGTAGGTTGACATACTTACATTTGCTTGGAGAAAGTCAAAGCTCATTGAAACAGTGCATACTTCTCTTTTAAGCTTATGAACAAACCCTGAGGTCGCCGGAAGATACTTCCATATTTTTGGCAAGCCTCACCCACAGTTGGAGTATAGACAATCGGGAGTAACTCCTCGACATTATCAATAAGAAGCTTGTAGAAAAGCCGCTCATTTCTCTCCTGTAGATAAAGAACAGATGCATTTGAAACCCCCCGAAAAACAGAGAAGGTGGGAAAGAAAATCATTCTTGTCTTGATCTTCTATGAGCGCAGAATGTCTCCTACGTCTTTGGTTGCCATATCTCTTCCTTAGGATGATTGAACCAAAACTCCACACATCACTTAGACTTAGCTACATTGAACCAAATGAACAACTGCGGATCCCAACAAGAGTGATTGTTCGCAAAACGCATACCTCCAGGTCCATCAGGGCCATATACTTCTGCAATGGAACTTGATATTCTCGAAGATTTTTCATCAGTTTCTTCTCCTGTTATTACAAATTCACGACGAACAGAATAGTCAGAACAAATTATACATAATCATGGAGTCGAGGCGCGCAGAAATAGGATGGAGACTCGGGAAACTGCACTTATCCAACCTGAACTTGCTGAGACACAATAGAAGGAGGCAACAGGCCACGCAAGTAGTGGGCATCTCTCTCTTTCTCAGTGAAAGCGAGCCCCTTGTTATGGCGAGGATCTCTCAATAAAGAGTACCCACTGCATCAGATCACCGAAGTCAGGAGAAGAAGTCAGATCGGGAATCAATCGGAAATATCATAATCTTGAATGACCGATTTTCCGCATAAAATCTGTAACCATCCATCTTCAGTGTTTTTTTTTTTACTCTGACCATGGCGATCATCAACACTTTTGCGATGAATTATCTTTGTTCGACACGGGGTCAACTGTCGCGTTCGTACACAACAATAACATGAAGAACTAGACAGGCAGTACTTTACTTTGTGGATATCTCTGTGTACTCATAGGCAAACATAAACTTTTACTGTAGACACATCCGCACAATCATGATATGCACATGCAGAGAGAGGGAACGCAGATGATTCCACGTGAGGATCCTCGCGATCTACGGGAAAACGATCCGACTCTGAGATCGTCTTATTCGAATTGCATATCGACCAAGCATCCGTTACTTTTCTTAGTATAGCATCGAAATCTCGGGGATGACATAGCAACCAAAAAACTTAGCACATCCACGTCCGACGTTGACCAGATTGGAGGCGCTACGTGAGTTGACCGAGCAGCTGTGTCGGATCGGAACCGTCCGA
Source organism: Eucalyptus curtisii (assembly GCA_017140595.1). Classification (NCBI taxonomy): domain Eukaryota; kingdom Viridiplantae; phylum Streptophyta; class Magnoliopsida; order Myrtales; family Myrtaceae; genus Eucalyptus; species Eucalyptus curtisii. Next base: position 6,331,718 of record CM029496.1, read on the forward strand.
GCGACGAACTCAAACCGGAAAAACAGAGCAGACAACTGAACAGAACCGACGACGAAATCGACAGGAACCGAAGCTCGCGCAATCTAAAACCAGAAGCCACGGCCGAAGCTGCGGACTACTCGCGAAACGAGAGAAAAACAGAATCCGACGGGTCGGAGATCGTCGTCATCGCCAACATCGGTCGAAGGAGGAGGAGGAGCTGACCTGGCGACGGAGAAGGTCCAGGGAGTGAGGAGCTGGTCCTCGCTGCCGCGATCCTCGCCGTACGTGTCCCCGACGCCGCCTCCGACGGCGGCTCCGTCCCTCAGATCGTTCGTCGTCGCGCTCGCCATCTCCGCCTCCTCCTCACTTCTTCGAAAGCTCGAATGTCAAAACGACCACCTCGGCGGAACTAAGAAGAGCGGACCAGAGAGCACGCTATCAGTGTGAACTACTAGAGGTACACGGATCACCAGCTCCTCCCGGCGACGAATGCGGTTCGGACACGTTGCATCCGCTCTCTCTTTGTAGTAGGAATGGTGATGCGCGTCGCAGGAAAGTCCGGATCGGGACAAAAGTCAGAAAACCGGATATGCTGTAATAAAATATCCTGCGCACGCTGTCGCTGTCGGATCGGGAGGGCAAACTCATGGCCATTTTGGAACTGTTGGACATCAGGATTTGAGTGACTCTCGTTAGTTCCCGTGGGGGAGGAGATGATGATGATCGGGATCGATGCCGATCATCGCGGCGGATAAAAAGGAAATACAGTGTTCGAGAGAGAGGGAGGGAGAGGAGAAGAAAAGGAGATGGCTACGTGTCATCATTTTTTTATTTTTTTGGTGTCGGTACGGACGGTTTCGCCGTCGGCAAAGCACGATCGCCTCTCTTTGTTTTGGCTGCTTTCGCGGGGATCTCTCGTTCGTTTCGTATTTTTAATGAGTGGCCGAGGGGTGAGACGAGAGACGTGCACCGCAGCTACCATCTCGACTCATCGTGGAGGTTGGACATGTGAATTTTTGTTATACTTATTCACTTCATCTGAATTTTAAATGTTCATGATTGACGAATTGGCCGACATGTGCCAAATGTTAAGGAGAGAGAGTGGAGTGGCCTCTCGAGAGTGGTCATGACGACAGTTAAGTCTAATGGTGGCACCATCTTAGTGGCAGGGGTGGCACATAATAAAGTTTAAGTATCACATCTACTGTCATTAATTTTTTTAACGAATTGATTATATGAAACTAATTTTGAGAAATTTGGATATTTAATCGAAATGAGAATAAAAAAGAAAGGTGCGTGAACCGACTAGGATTTGCTCATGCAAGGCAAAACAAGTACCCCGCATTTACAAAGAAGCCACCGAACCTGACATAGATTGGGGTTTTAACATGGTTTCGTCGACACAAGATGTCCATGGCAATGATGCTCCTAATATTCGAGGTAATTGTCGGCATTTCGCAGTCCAGGGGATGCAAATGTTCATCTGCAAGGCGACATTTATCCAAGGAAATGATGTCGATGACAATGGGTCAAATTTAGCAATTTAAGGTTCGCATCTCATTCGACACAAGAAAATTTTTGAACTGCCTTGTATATACACATTATATCACTGTCAAGTCGCATAGTCCATATAAAACAAAGACATCCACCTATAAGTTCAAAGTAAAATAAGGGGGTTAGCAAAAAAAAAAAAAATTGAGATGACTGGAATGAGAGACCTGGTCCTGTCCAGTTCAGACAATGAGAATACTTCGTAGTTATGGGGCAATCCAAAAAACGATATTTGCATTTCAAGGAATATGACTATGACTTCAAAGAATGCTGGACCAATGATTTAAGTTAGAGAGCGAAGGGCTTCCTCCACTGAGGCTTCTCGATCACCTGAGTTCTCGTCTGGAGTTTGGGCCGTCTGGAGTCTAGGTGGACACTTTCTTATCGTCTATGCGTTCTTTCAAGCCACTCTTGAGTATTTTAAGGGTAAAGGAGATATATCACGCTTAAGGACCTTCGGCTGGCAAGCCCAGACAATCACGGTAACGTGGGGTTGGCAAGTCCCATAGACTCTGCGACTTCACTGGCAGAAAATTTGTCTGCTTGTTCCTGTTACAAAGGCAAAATAAACAAGCAATAAGGTTGCAGGATTTTTTTTTTTTGGGTCAGATGGTTGCAGGATTTGGCAGATCTAGCATATGCAGAAGTTGTTGTGGCTTATCTATCTACATCCTCATTCTAAGATCAAGCTAGCATGGTTTCTCACTCAGAACTCTTATCTCATCATTGATCTGATCATCTAATTTAGAAGAATAAAGAGTCGGGAGTATATCTGATCCAATCAGTTAATCAAAAATGCTACATGCTTATTAGGAATGGCCACATATAGTAAGTACCTGAAGGTGATGCAGAAGATACATCAAGAAGAGATGTACAAATACCTGCAAAATTACAACAGCTATTATGAGAAAAACCATCCGTCAAAACTGTCCCCATCATGAATTCATGTACTAGAGTCAACTAGTTACCAGGTAAAAAAGTAGAAGCAGCCGAGCTGTTGGGTATCTCCAAAGAAATCTAGTTGCCCTTGCAGCGCCGGAATCTAACAATTTAGCTGCCTTTTGCAACTGCATTGGACATGTTAAAGCAATCAAAACAAAAAGGAAACAAAAAAGGAGGAAAGTTGGATGGGCAAAGTGAGAGGAATCACTTGTATGCTTGCCCCAGCCATATGACGGTGATGCAAGGGAAGAGGCCTGCAGATTAAAGTATTGAGAGCAACTCAAATTAAACGTGTTCTGAAGTGAGGTATAACATAAGGCTCTCTCTCTCTCTCCCCCCCCCCCCAAAAAAAAAAAAAAAAAAAAACAATGGCCAGAACCCTATTGCTAACTACATAAGAAATACAAGACAAATCAACATACTCGAGTACTTTCATTTCAGCGTCCTCTTCCCATGACGATGAAGCTCTGCGTGAAACCCTATTTCTTTCTGCCTCTGCCTGGTCAATCAAGCAGTTCATAAACCAAAAAAAGAACATTGATGTAATAGGTTCTACAAAGATTCAAAGTACAGGTAACTGTCATCAATTAAGGGACATAAACCATATATCCTACCTGTGCTTCTTGAGTACGCTTCAGTTCCTTTTCCAATTGAAATTCTGCCGCAGCCTTTTCACTAGCCATGGTTTCTAGTTGTGTTTGCTTGTAGTACTGTCATAACAATGAACATGTGAGTTGAATGTGGTAACCAGACAATTTAAAACTAAGAGTTTAGATTACCAATAGATCAGTGAGCTCACGATACCGCTTCTCAAGCTCCATATGCTCCTACAAAAAAGAAGTAACCAGAGAAAAAACTATTTACTGATAGCAAAAATATTTGCATAAGATGGAACAAGAAGTTCAGGCAAAATCAACAAACTGAGCAAAAACAAAAAAACTTGCTGAAGGAAATCTTTAATAGCTATTTCATCTTATCTCGGCAACATAAATATATCATCATTCAGAAGATAGGCAAAGATTGTCAAGGAACACTAGCAGGTGGATAACTTTAAGGAAAGATGTGGTTAAGTGAATAATGGTCCTAAGAGACAACTAAAAGAAAGAACATCTAATATCACCGGCAGAACAACATGTGGAACAAATGTCATCTAAAAGGAAGGTGTGACCTATGATCTAACGCGACCTGCAGGACTATATGTATAAAAACATCACATCTATTTCAGATCTTGAAAAGGAGATGGTTTAAACCTCATCTATCTAATTATCCTCCCTTTCAATCCCAAGGACTGTTGCCATTTCCTTCCAATGTCAACCGCATTGAGGATACATACGCAAAGTAATTGTTATTTCTTACAACTATGCCTGTTCAAGTAAGAGAATGAAATACCAAGCTTGGTGTCAGACCAAATTCAACCCAAACGTACTGCCAATTAGAAGGTACAACTTCACCTATATGGCCATAGATTCACCTTTTTCCTATAATATTGAACCTTAACATTCTTCGACCCCTACATTTACTTCTGCTGTACCACTGGACAATACTATCCAACCAACTCTTGAGATACCAGACTTGATGAAGCAAGCGGTGAAAGTAGAAATTTGAAAGACCATGCTAAAGTCAGTGTCACTGCACACTTGGCGTGAGCCATGTACAGAGTTGTTAGCAGTTCCTACCAGTTTTCATGATTTGGTCTCCAACCCAATAAACAAACACTGCATGAAGGCATTACACGACCCGAATAGCCGCTCATCAAATGTGCTTTAAGTGAAACTTTAGCTCCATTTCACAGATACGAAAAAGAGAAGAAGGATGCCGCCATGATCTACAGACATTAGCTTAAAGATCACCTGACGAGAATAGTGCTCAGCATCCCTCTTCATGGCAGCCACTTCAACCTTCATCTTTTGCAATTCAGCCTATAGATAAACCAGGAGCCATGGTATTAAGTCAAAATACACGTGCAAAATGGTCAAGCAAATTTACTGCAGTTACAAGCTCAAAGATTTATCTTAGAGATTCCAATTACGAGGAAATCAAAACTGGAAGTCTCTCCAGTCCTCTTTTACAAGAAGAACAGAGAGAAGCAAGGGGCAAAGAGCACCTGCCTCCATAGTGGAAACCTTGTTCTCTGCATCTCTCTGGCCTCGACGAGCGGATGCTACTTCTTCCTGCCACGCCTGCATCTTCATAATTTAGGGTTTACATGAATGTACAGGGGTCATCACAACATGCAAAATCTACACACATTAGAAATTCCATCACCCATTTTGTTCTCCAGCCACAGTCAAGGTGAGAATGGCATGAGCAGAAGTTTATAGAAGCATAATGCACTAAGAAACTGCAATGGAACAACTGGCTATATATATTTATGTCTAAAGCGTGTATTGAATAAATAGCAAAGCCAATCTGGTATGATTCATGTTCCTTAGCAGCAAAAGTTACTTGTGAAAACTCGGGTGAATTTTTTTCTTCAAATTGACCTCTGAAATACACCTCCAATTAGCAGCAACCATACCACAGATCACACATCAAAGATCAGGTCATTCTAAAAGGATACCAAGGACCCTTAAGAATAGGCGAAACTATTACAGTGCTGCACTTTAAAAAGGCAGTAGATTTTACAGAAAATAAGTCATTCCATCAGTGATTTCCCTCATGAAGTCCATCAACAACTAGGCTCGTATGCGCATGTGAAACAGAAGCTACTACTGATGGCATAGAGTAACATGCAAAACTCAGGATGTAACTTATGCTTTAAACAAGTAGACAAAAACCAAGCCAAGATTAATAAACTAGAAGCAATTACTCATTGACCATATCTTCTAAAGTGAAGAATAGACATTCCAACTGCACTTTTAACTGACCCTGTTCTGCATTTTTCCAAAGGGCATGTCTTTGTACAAGAGAATAGACAATTCAAAAGACTCTACCACAGAAAAGCACGACTCACATTTGTACCTGAATCAGTTTATTTGTCTCTTCTGGGGACTTCTTTTGTTCACGTCGAACACGGGCTTCCATATCGTGCAATTCTTGATTTAAGGATGAATTTTCAACCTAATGTAGTCAAGCTGATAAAATGTAAGCTAAAGCCGCATTCAACTCATATAGTGTCCATGATGAAAGAGGAAAAGCAGGTTTAATATTAATCGTACCTCCAGAAGGGCCTTTTGCTGCTCAAGTTCGGCTATCCTAGCAGTCCTCTCATCTATGGTCCGCTGAAAAAGCAAGCAAATATGGCATGAAAAAATTTAGCATCGCTTCACACTCATTTCAAGGCAGAAAACCAGTGTCCAGAGATTTTGGAGACTGCCAAAGCATTGCCCCATTGATGATAATAAACAATACAAGGGAAAAACAATCTGAGTGCTCATGTTACCTGGATTCTTGCGAGTGCTGTGGATGAGTCAACAGCTCTGTGTTCTAATTCTACTTCCCTTTCCATGGCAACCTATAAACAAAAGTTATCTGCCATTGACCAAAGGAATAAGAGACAGAAGGAAAGCAAACAAATCCAGTTCAAACCTTTTTGCTAGCATTATGTGCCGCACGCTCTTCTTCTGCCCTCCTTTCTGCAGAAGCCAGCTCCTCACGAAGGGCCTACAAAAGACTTGCATGCTTACAACAAGGAATCAAATTATCAAAGCAATAAAAACTCGCCCATGCTCTCAAATCAACACAAGACGTCCCATGTCTTTTCAGGTCCAAGTAGAAAAGGCGAGAAGCAAGAGGGCCAACTTACTTGCATCATCCTCGTCTCAGTCAATTCTCGATTTCTCATGATAGATTCCATATTCACCTGGTAAGAGAAAGAGTAAAGTCTCAGACTCAGATGATATTCACAAGTCCAGGAGAAGATATATGGGACAGGAATAAATTACAGCTGAAGATCCTAATGCAAAATAATTGGAAAGAAGCATTCTATCCAATGAAGTGTAAGGTAGAGGATCAACAAGCAGGATTGGTGAGTCTGTGCTCAGGCAATCTTGCTAATATGATAACTTTGTCAGGAAAAGTCTACTAGATTTGATCGAGATAATTAGATGCAAAGTAGGAGCAGATTAAATATAATTTTATGATCTCTCCACTTACATTCATGTGAAGTATTATAAGCACTCATGTAAATCCATAGGCAGACAGATCAACCCAGCATTTCTTAAGAGAAACATAAATGTTTCCAGAAGAACTTAACATGATTGCAGGGAAAAAGGAAATCTGGTGGAGTCGAGAAAGTTTATACAAAGCCAGAGAAATATGTTGAAGTAAACTTTACCAGGAAATTACTAAAAATTCTCACTCAGCGTTAACCTAATTCTCTGATAATCCTCCTCAGAGGCTCTAATAACAACAGGATGCTATAAAAACCATCATCTCAGAATCTAATTGCACACAATCTTTTCTCAAGATCATTTACAATGTCCCACTGGAAGTCGCATTTATGCTACAGGACTTCACAATACTGCCTCTGATATCAAATCATAGAGATTTGCCCTCTTGAATTCAAAAATCCCTACCTCTTGGGGAGGAGAATGACTGAAAGATAATTGGTGCAACGGACTGAAAGATAATTGGTGCAATTACTTAGTTAGCCATGCTCCAGTGTATAAAAGACAAAATGCATCAGTGAACCAAGATTAAGATTCAAACTGAGGAACCACAATCAACACAAGGCACATAATGCGAATAATTGCAGCCATACCGCGGAGCAGCAACGAAAAACATAAAGCTACGTTGCACTCCAAACAACATTACAGCAAAAAAACAAATGACCACAGCAGACCCATAGTACCCCTTCACCACATACTAAAGCTTCTTGATGATTGCCAATTTTTTGCAGAAAAATGAGAGACAGCAAGCCGATCATTTCACATTGTGCAAAATTTATGTGTGTGTAATTGCTAAAGATGTCTTGAACCTGCATTGAAGCCAGATTTCCTTCAGATAAAGCAAGTTGTGTCTTCAGGGAATCTACTGACTTGAGAAGTGCTTCAATTTCAGAATTTTTTGCCGTAAGGGCTTCGGCCATGCTTGACTCTACTCTTGTGGCTTCATTCTTAGCTGCAGATAAATCTTGCTGGAGCTGCTTCATGTGAGCCTCATATGATTTACTGAGCTCTCTCTGTTGGACATTAAGTTAAGTTTCCACATTAGTTGCTCAACATCATTGCAACCTAAACGAAGAATTGCTCCATAGCAACTTAAAGTTTACCTCCGAAGTAAGAAGTTCCTCAAGCTGTTGGTTTTCTGATTTGTATTCCTGAAGACGGGATTGAAGTCCAGTACAAACCTGAACAATTGAGTAAGCATCATCGAGTTACAACTTGGGTACCATCTCAGTATTTCTATGTGGAATAAATCCTTCTGAAGTAGTCTTGACTGAACAGATGGTTTGTGTATCAAGTAACTACTTGGGGACCATCCCATTTTTATTGTTGAAAAAATCCATCTGAATGGTCTTGAGTGAAAAGAGGGCTTGTGTCTCAATTTAAAGCTCTGTTGCATCAACTGAGGTCTGTAATCAGAATTAGTGAGGATCTCTCATTTACAGTTCAAAAGCCTCTCTTTTCAGTGCACTTAAGAGGTTAAACATATTATAGTTGTACTAGGTCTACTGGAAGCAGTATAAGCAAACAGATTCAGTAATCAAGTCTATCTCATTAGCAAAATGTCTCTGATAGTTTCCAAAATTCCATTAAATGAATGCCAACTGACAAACAAAAAAATGTAAAAGTAAATGTCCACAAACGTAATTTCAACCCTGCAGAAAAAACGTCATATGTTATCATAACTATACTCTTTTTTCTTTTGTCGATAAAACCTTACGTAATATAATATGAGTTACAAGTTTGTCAGAAGCAAAGTATCATAACAACCACATTATACGTCTAGTCTGAGATGACTAACCTAAGATTAGAACTTACCCTAGCTAACCTGGCCTCTTTAGACTGACCAGTGGAAGTTGCAGTTTGGAGAAGACCTTGAGCCTGCACAGACAAGAACTCACAAATATTAAGAACATAAGGAATTATGAAAAATCTGCTCGCTGGATTATAGCTAGCTTGCCTCATCAAGCTGCTCCTGCAATTTCATTGAAGCTGGCTCTTTGTGCTCTGAGTCCTTCTCTCTCTTGGGTGAAGATCCAACAATTTGATTAGCGTTTTTCATTTCACCCCCATTGCTACTGGGAACTTCATTGACTGCAGTTTGAGAACTTTCCTGTTCAATTTTTGTAGGAGCATTTGCTGCTTCCACTTCAATAATTTTCCGTTTATCAACCGAACCATCTTCATCAGCAACCTCAACTACTTTAGTAGGCAGGGGTGAGGCAGAGTGTTCATCACGGGCATCTGGAGCATTTTTATTGACAAGGTCATTGCTTAGACTTGACTCAGGAGTCTCAACAATTGGTTCAGCTGCTGGAACTTCATCATTCCGCAGTTCATGGTTGATCATGTTATCTGCCTGCTTCTGTGGAGATGTTGCATTGCCTTCAACAGGTACATCTTTGTTTAGGTCATTGAAATGTTCATCAACTGTTAAAGTAATTGGCTCATGCAAATGGCTCCCCTCATTTTCAACTAAACCAGAGGAGGTGTCTCCGTCAGGTTTGGCATCTTTATGTGGACTTTGGATAGTACTATGCTCCTCTGCAGTATCAATTTCTCTGGGATTTTCAGTTGAAGAAGCATGCTTGACAGCCTGCCAAAGGCATGCACCAAAATGTGCTCTTAAGTAATTTTACCCAAATAGAAGGATACTTCTTTAGGAACAGAGACAGAGAGCAAAGTACCTTTTTCCGTTGCTTTGTCCTCTTGGCTTGAGATCCTTGCCCATTAGAAGCTTCAGATTTTCAAAAGGAAAGTAAATAATTAATTTGAGACACGAACTTAACATATAGCAAAAGGGACCTTCATGATGCACACTATGACCACAAGAGATTGTTTATTTTATAGCATCAGCCTTGGTTCATCACCTACATCAGCAGCATCTTAAACTTTTGGTATTTACTCAATGATCTAATAGAATTTGTGGTGACAGTCTTGAATAGTAGAAGACAACAGTTTTCCCAGATATACAGCAAGAAAAAATCCACATGAAAGGTATTTGCCAGTCCATATTTAGCAACTTGAGTGGTAACTAAAAGGAAAATATTGTAGTCAAACATGAAATTTAGCTTCAAAGCCTTTAAAAATAATAGATGAGATGAGTTTTCTTCATTCTTCTTCACTGACTCTCTTAGCGTTTAAAGAAATTTTGAATTTTAGAAGTATGTCTAAAGAAAGTCGATATCCACCTCTGCTGCGACAATCCTACCCCTCCAGGAGGAGTGCCAAAACTACTAAAGCTTATCTTTCATGAGAAGTCCTTATAAATTGTAGATTCACCAAAATGAGTGACCTGCAAAGAGCTAATTCACTAGATATGGGAAGCTGGCTCCAGACACAGGGATTGAAATGCATATGTTCTAAGCAAATAATGGTCATCCAACCACAATCATGGATTTAACAGCTACAGGATTAAAATCTAAGGGCATGATTGTTACTTATTGAAGTATGAGAAAATAAATCCAATGAAACCAGTGATATCCACCTGGTGAATTCTTCTGCTCTTCTGCCAATTCATTAACGACCAGCTTTGCCCTTCGATCAACAACTTCAAACAAATCTGTACAAAAAGAATTCACAGTTCTTGGTATCCCATCATTATTAATAAGCTTAAAACACTCTACAGAATGCCAGGCTTCATATCACACTTTTATGTGTGGATTCTCTACCACCCTTTATGGCAAGTGTGCAAGAAAAATTTTAAATTGGGTAATCAACTAAACACATGCACTGGGAAAAGGAGCCTAATTCAATTTCTTCAACAAGTCCTGTCTACTTTCACGGAAAGAACTTGAGACTTTATATGTAATACAGGCCTGGATATAACAATTTGATGGTGTGACTCTATGACTTGATATAAATGTAAACGGTGATCTTTTACCTAAGAATTTGTGACAAACATTCTACTGTGAAGCTAGGAGAGAAAAAAAAGTGCTCCCGGCATTGCTTCCAAACCTATAATGAGCCTCCCCTGTCTGAATACTGATTAGATTTCTTTCATGTCAGAAGGCTTCTGATGTCTGGTTTCATGAGGTGCTTTCGAAATCAAGAAGTCACGCACTTAGCAAAAATTTCAAAGTTAGATCACCGACTCGTGTTTTCAGGTGGTGCAACAGAAGCTAAACTCATGTTATCTCATCCAGCAGTAAATTTATTGGTAAATTACAAGTAGAGATATTATACTGGGAGCTCTTTCAGCCAAAATCCTCTTCTGTGAGAAAATCGGAAAGAAAGATCCGGTGAATACTACCAGTCAATGCTGGAACATTCCAAACCTCTTGTTTGATCCTGAATGACAATCTAACGCAAGGACGATATCAACTAGCATATACGAGGGAAATGTCACTAAGTACGTCGCAAGTAGTTCGAATCACACAGCTCACAGCAACCTAGCTTTCCACCTGCTTTCACCAGACCAAACATATATCGACAACTTCATCTCGATGTCGATCATCGAGATGGAACAATCCGAAACTAATGTCTAACGGTGCACAACTCGAGGCATCACGCATACACTTCAGGTGCCGCCAAAACCAACTCCACCAAACGACGCTCTATCCAAGCGCGAGCGACTCCAAAAGAACTCTCGGATCGGACGTCACGAGCGTCCGCGATGGCCGGAAACGCACGCGAACGACGAATCCACCGACGTCGTAATAATAAATAAAAAATAAAAAATAAAAAAAAACAGCGAGATTTCGGATGCGCACCTTCGGCTGCTTTGAGCCAGGAAGCCATCGCGGCGGGGGGCCGCGCACTGATCGGCGGCGGCGCTTCAGTGATCGAGCAATGGAGATTCCATGGAATGCGAATCGACGGTACGACGGACTCGGAATCGGATCAGCTCGAGATCGGAGTCCGGTTCAGTTTCGGGACGCGAGGGAGGATTGGAATCGGGAGAGCAGAATCTGGCAGCTTGTTGGATTTGAGCTCTGCGCGCATGCGCTCTTCTTCTTCTTCTTCTTCTGCGCACCAAAAATATTTTTGGTTTTCTTCCTCGTCGGTAGTTTTTGCAGGGGTGCGCCACAAGCAAAAATGGCAGAAAGGGAGGGGGAGGGAGGCTAGCTCCTCGGTTATCCGGTGCCGTCGAGACTATCGAACGAGAGTCTCGCCACAAATGGCGGACTTCCACGTAGCATAAGCGCAACGTGGCAGTTTTCCGTTGGTCGGTAAACTGCGGTTGCAAGTGATATAAGTGGGCTTGGTGGTTGAGGCGTCGGCTTCAAGTCCATGGGCCTTCCCAGCTTTTGGGCTTCGTGCAGAATTTCCTTTTTTTTTTTTTTTCGCTAAGACCCATCAAGAATGCTTTTCGAAATTATGTACATCCGGGCCAAATGCCCAAAAAAAAAAAAAAAAATTCACAAACCTATGCTCACTGGATGAAAATAGTGCTACTTTTCAAACAATCCAAAAGAATGCATGCATAAAATTTTATTCAAGAGGTGTAAAAACCTAACGTTAAAGTTTCCATATTTAAAAAATGATGGTGTCTCTCGAAATTGTGGATTTGGAATACCAATATTAGATTTGGGCCGAAAAGATCTTAGTTAAAAAAAATATAGCTCCTCTGATTTGGGACAGCTCATTATTATTTCTCTTTTTTTTTCTTGCTACAATAGACGAGTTCTTTGATAAGAAAACTAAAAATGGCATATTTTTCTTCGTAAGAAGTTACAACATTCCACCTCACTTGCGTGTCTATCGTAATCCATCGACGCCATGTGCTATGTCAAATTCCAGATCAACTTGCATGAATAAGGAACTTGAAAAAGCTGGGTATTTTTTTCCTTTTGAGTAAAAGTTGGTAAAATTTATTGGACATTTGTAAAATGGGAATACTTTCGCCTTACAGGTATAACTTACTTTTTTTTGGGCCATTTGGCTTGTATATCCATGTGTGCATGTGCATATGTTGTTTGTAAAACTGAGGACAAAAGTGGGGTAACATCATAACTGTTGAGCCCAATAAGTTAATTGGGCTTACAAGCCTTGACATCGAAGATAACTTGGACCATGAATCTGTAAAATATTAATGTCCAGAATGCACAGGTCTCGTTAGCTTCAGCATAGACAATAAAATCAATTCTCTAGGGAGCAGTGAGCACCATGAAAATGATTGTTAAGATCTCCACAACATGAAGAAGGAACGTTACAAAAGAGAACGTATTTTTCTCTATAGCTCATAAAGTCCACCTGATCTCATCTACTTCTCTTAAGTAGAATCACGACACTTGTATGTTGATTCAAGGAAATTCATATATGTTGAGGGTTCGTTCAGCATAATTATGATTATACTATGCGATAATTGTGCTGAGTAATAACTATGTTGTGAAGTTATATAATTAGTGTGTTTGGCAACATATACTTCTATGATACAATACTTTGAGACCACTTCCTATTGTAAGACTTTTATCAAACAATCTATAAAACTTTATGAGGAAGAAGTGACAAAAAATTATTAAACATATTGCATTTATGCCAATTTAGTTCTAAACTTTTTAATCTAATACCAATTCAATCTTTCCAAATAATTTTGGTTGGATTTTGTTGATGTGGACTTCGATCGGGTTACGCAGCACCATCAAGATTAACATGGATAATATTTAATGATATTTTATTATTTTGTCAATTTTTCAATTTTTTTACTTTTCATGTTTTGGCCTTTTTCTTCCTTTGGCCAGTGGCTGGCCATCGTCTATGGTGAGTTACCTACTAAAGAAAGAAGAAGGGCCAAAAATAAAAATGAAAGAAAAAAAAATCAGAAAATAATTAAAATATTGAAAATATATTAAAATATTATTAAAATTTGTACACGTCAGTGCCGATTAGTATTTATGTCAGCTAAATATGGTAAAAAATAACTAGAATGACTAAATTGACACTTGATCAAAAGGTTTAGAACTAAATTGGTACAAATGCAATAGTTTTGATGCTCTTTTAACGCTTTTCCTAAAATTATAGAGACTATTCTCACTCTTCACAACTAAAATTGTTGTGAAAAAAGCCATACCAAACAATCTCTATAGACACATAAGAATTGCCTTTTTATAGAAACCATGGCATTTCATTGTCTTACAACGGACATCAAAAGGAGCTCTCCATGTGCGAGAAAATATTAGCTGCGTCTAACGTTCGAGCGTGGCAAATATGAAGGCACTTGGGAAGGCGACACGTGTCCGATTGTGGGACCCACAATTTTAGACAAAATTTTGAAAAATTTTGGCTGGGAGAGAGAGTGCGAGCTAGCTAGAAGGGTTTCTTCTTCTACATAAACTATCACTTGCCCGTTCTCTTTCTTTGCGTCTCTCTCTGCCCTCCTTCTCTCCAATTGACAAACCATTGCACCCAATTAGTGAACCACCGCGCTACCCCTCCGGCTTTGGATCCGAACTCGACTCGTCCTGCACACATTCTCTCTTTGCGTTCGACCCCCTCTCTCTCATCGGCCTACTGATCTCCAGGTCCACTTGCATCACAATCTCACTGAGGCTCAGCCCGAGCTCCTTCCTTAAGTCCCCGGTCATCCTCTTCAATGTCAAGGTCATATCTCGCTTTTGCTTTTCTCCCTCCTCCTATTTTTTGGATCGGATTCAAGTGCGCGGTGCTCTGTGCTTTGGTATTTGGGGGAATGGGGTTTTAAAAGTATAGACATAATTTTATGCCTTATTAACTCCTAGGTGGGTACATAGTGGTACAAGACACCCTAGGGAAAAATAAAACGTGAAGGTTGGATGCTACTTTGTCAGTTTAGCACTTGATAGGTTGGTTGGTTTATTAATGTTTTTATTTGAGGGGGAAAAATCTTTCGTAAACTATTTATTTAGGAGATAGTTAATTCATTGGCATCCTTGTTTGTTATGTCTGGGATTGTTAACATTAGATCAGGTTGTGTCTGTTGGAAAATTATTCAAAGTACCCTCAAATTCTTAACTTTATCAAAACATCATCTTGCGTTTTGAGATTTATGCTTGAATTCTAGTCATAGTCCATTGTAAGTGGCAAAAATCCACCATTGGTGCTTTTAGGGACTTGTCATCTTTATAACTATTACCAAGATACAGGCTAGTGCTCTTAACTATTTGCATGGTCCATATATTGTTAAGAATTCGAGATTGGCAATGATGTCTTCTCCTAGAAGTGATGAGAATGATATCTTACTTGTTCTTTCTTGGTCTATGAATTACAATAATTTCCCATTTATTTCTTTTCCTTCATTTTTTGGGGCTTTGATTCAGGTGCATATTGAGCTTTACTCTTGTAATTGCTATTTCTCTTTTAAGTTCCATAGTTTGGTAATTCGATGTTTAGGGGATGAAGAACTTGAATAGTTGATAACAGCCATGCGAAAGTTTAAGGATTGTTAAACAATGTCCTTGAAGGCATTTGCTTTGAATTTTTCTCTTTTATTATTTCTAGTATGTTAGGACATTGTCCTGGACAATGTGATGGTTGGGTAAATAGGTCATGGCTTGTTATGTTATTTTTACTATTTTTATGTTTTTAATTATAATGTCAAGGCTTTTTGTATGATTTTAGAGTTAGAGCTTGTTCTTGGGGGAGGCAACAATCTCAATCCATTGTTAGTTGGTGGCATTATGTTGTGACCACCTTGTTCTGGATGTGCTTGTTTTGATATTATGCTTCTTTCCCAATTATGGATTTAATTGGTTTTATTCCAATATTTCGATATCGTTAATGTGTAATGGGGCATAGAAACCATTGGGGAATGTATGCTTCTTAGTAAATTGTGACATCCCTATTTTGTCTCTGTTTAAGAATTTCTTTTGTCAAATTAATTCTGCATTTTTTTATATTAAATGAAATTCATTTGCCACATTTTTGTCGTCGAGGGATTTTATCTAGCATAACTTTTAAATTCCTATTTAGTTATGGATATGTTATATGCAAATCAAACTTTTGCACGTTTAGTCTTCATCTTTATATCATGTCTTAATAAACTTAATGAGTTGATTATTCAAGTTCTTTATATTGGTGTCCAAAAAAATTGAGAAAACTTTTATAACTCAAATAGGCAAAGAATATGACAATGTGTTGAGATAAATAAGTCTATCCTTTCAATACTGTCAAAAGATAACTAAGATTTATTAGTTTTTTAAACGAACTAAAGAATAAGCTTTAATAATATCATAAATCACCACTAATTGCATATGAGGTAGGGGGTTAATTCTCTTGTTATTGATGAGTTACTAAGGGAATGCATCCTATTTAATTTCTCTTTAAGATGAAGAATTGATATTTTGCTTAGAAGATTCTAATAAAATGCGAAATTATTCTAATTGTTGATATCTAAATTGATGTCTCTTTGAGGAAGCTTCTAAAAGGTGGTAGAAATGTTGAAAACTCCTTAACTACAATTGTCGTTCAAAATTTGAAGATGGTTCAGGTACGTAACTTATGTTTTAAGCTTTGAATGTGGCTATCCCTTTGGTAAGGCTTTATTTAGCTTAGTGATTATTGTTAGAAAAGCATAGGAATATATTTCGTTGAACACTTCCTAAACCAAACTCTATATTCTACAACAATATCGTGACTTTAGAGATTTTGGAAATTACTTTCATTTATTTCTTCATGTATAAGTTTTAATAATTGATGAACATTTTCTAGTTAAAATTTGTTTGATGTCATCCTCCAAGAAATTTATGGCGTCGTGCGCATATGAAAAGTGCAATTGAGTCCTAAAACTTGCAATTAAGTCCTAAAATTTGTCACAAAGTGCAATTGAGTCCTAAAACTTTTAAAAAGTGCAATCAAGTCCTAAAATTTATCAATTTAGTCCAATCTAAGTCCTTCCATTGATTACACATTTTAAAATTTTTAGGACTTAAGTGCACTTTCGTAACAAGTTTTAGGACTTGATTAGACATTTTAAAAGTTTTAAGACTCAATTAAACTTTCGTGATAACTTTTAGGACTTGATTGTTTTTTTTTTTTTTAGTTTTAGGACTCAATTGCACTTTCGTGACAAGTTTTAGGACTTCCAACACACTTATCCCTATTTCTAATCAAATTACCCTTCTCACTTCAAATCATTTACTAATTGCATAGGCCACATGCTTGTTATATGCTTCAAGTTCATTTGAAAAAATCATTCATATTGCAAGTTCAAAGTCTTTTTCCATATCACGCATTACATGTGCAAGATGAGAAGTTTCAAGCTACAATTGAAAGAACAAAATATTATTATCTCATCTATTACTTAAAAAGTAATATATGTTTCAAATAGTACAAGTAAAAAATTACCTCCGATTTAGCTATTCGATAAATTTACACTTGCAACTTCGCCCCCAAACTGGGATTAAAATGACACCAAAATAGTTTCGACCAGTAAACTTAAAATCTAAATCAAGCATAATATATAAGGATCTCAAAATGAGCTTGAATGTGGAAGATAAATAAACCTCAAATAAGAACATTCTTCACCTAAAAGTTAAATTTTAGTGATTATTTAAAACAGACCAAGGTTAACTTTGTCCTTGATCTGAAATTGTTCACCTATGGCATTGTCCTAATCAGAATTTTCTAGAACAGGAAAAGGCCCTTGGTACACATGAAACAATGCACAATTGCATATCAGTAGCCCAAGTATGAAGATGATACTTTATGATGATGATCTAGACGACCAGTATCACAACTTCATCAAAAAATGCTACGAACAGAAGAAAATTTAGTAGTTAAAACAGATAGCACAACTCTAGCTAGCTAATACAAGCTTAAAACCATGAATTCTATACTAGAAGTCACCAATTATAGCCTACATTTCAATTAAATTACTAGTGGCAACAAGTATGTCATTGCACGACATAAGTTCTGATACAAAATAAATCCAAATTTACTCAAATTATGGTTGACAATTAGAAAAAAAAATAATCATATTAACCACCAGACAAAGATCATAAATGGATGGAATATGTCAAATAGAATTCTATCTAAAAAGGAGGATTTTAGGTAAAATCGATTGATCTATTTCTACATAAAAATGGCTTTTGCTATCTCAAATGGTCACCAAGTTAACAGTCATCTTTCTTGAGCAATTAGAAGCAAGTTGATCAATGAATAATTTACTTTTTGATGAGGAAATTGTATCCGAAACGTAAAACATTGAATGGCAATTATTAATGTGTTTGCTCGTATCTAATATAACAATATATAATTAAACTCTAGCAATTAATGCCTAAAGCATCGATAAGAAAAACATTAGCCACAACCATTCTATTCAAATTCCTAAAATATATAATTGTCCTAACTAAAGAAGATCGACAATACTCGCCAAAACTTTGCCATTTTGCTCATCAGGATTTGCTTCGACATCGACTTGTAAATATCCTCAAGGGCTCTCTCTAACGATAAGAATAAAGCAAAAAATGAGAAATGATATGTTATTTCAACACCAGATGGTTTTATGTAACAAAAGTCGCTCGGCAGTAGATGAGAAACTTTTTCAAGAGGATCGTGTTTCTGGCCAAGCAAACTAAAAAATTTCTTCTCCCTCATTTAGAGGTCATTGTCATCGTTTTCGCCGTGGTTTTCGATTAGCTCCATGCCGTCTTCAATTTCACTGACAAACATCGACCAAGCCCTAGTCATTCTCAAATTCGCACTGTATTCAAAAAGCATGAGAGAGAACGTAAAGTTGCATTCCAAGAATCAAATAGACTCAATTTCACAAGTCTAGGATGCACATCAAACATATATCTTAACATTCTTTGCTTATAATTCAGCCTTAACACGAGATATGGATTCAATCGACAATCCAAGTAGATATTTATCGTCTAATTTAATTAAAAGCTCAATTGCACGCTATGTTTCCATGCTAACAAGTCATCACATAAACAACATCAACTCTAGCACCCAAATTAAATTTCTCCAATGGTTTCCATGCTCCATTACACAATTATGATAGTGAAATATTAGAATAAAAACAGTTAAATCCACAATGAAAAAAAAAGTAGGATATTAGAACAAGCACATACAGAACACCGTGGTCACAACATAATGCCACCAACCAACAATAAATTGAGATTGCTGTGTCCCCCCAAGAACAAGCTCTGACTCTAAAATCGTACAAAGAGCCTTGACATTACCATTAAACACATAGAAAGAATAGAGATAACAAAATAAGTCAAGACCTATTTACCCAACCATCATATTGTCCAGGACAATGTCCTAAGATACTAAATAGCGAAAAAGAAAATTTCACGGCAAATGTCTTCCAGGACATTGGACCCATTTGGTTCAACTTAGATTTTTGCTCAAATTTCTCGTTCTTTTCTTCCTATTTCTTTATTGTGTGTTCAGTTGAGTGGTAGATTTTGGTGCCAAGCATTGAGACTGTATTTGGGTCCATATCATTTCGAATATGTGATTCTCTGTTCCAGTACCTCATGCAGAGTTCAATTAATCAGATTTGGTAAAATTGATGGGTTACATGATTTTGCTTTTTTTGATGTTCTTTTCTTGGCATCTCATTTGTGGAACTCAAAAGAATAAAATAATTGGAAGTTTTTAGTGGAAAATGTGGAAGCTTTGGAGCGTAACGTCAAAAAAAGATGATACGAACGGTTACTAGCTTAACTTTACTGGATTAGATTGGTATAAAAAAATTGTGCCCTGTCCACATTCGGAGGCGAAACCTTTTGATCATTGTCGCATATTGTTCATTTCAGGCAAGTAGATCAGTTACTCTTTCTTTGGTTTTTCGCAGAGAGCCCCAGATTGAAGGTATTGTTGAGGCTCATTCTGAAATTATTAATATGCTAGGGAGTTAGTTGTTTATCTTTCTCTTTTGCATATAGTTGTTTATCTTTGTTTTTTGCATAACATTTTTCACTCTGGCATGAGCTATTGAAAAGATATGTCTTTCAAATGAGTAATATGTGATATGTCTTCGAAGATTATCTCTTAATACTAACCATTTCAGCAAATTGGTTAAGCATTAAAGTATTTTTTTTTCAATTGATTACACTTTATAGGCATGCGAGACGAAAGGACAAGATTTGTTAGTGACTTAGTACTAATTATTTTGATGTGAAATCTATTTTATGTCCAAGGAGTTCTCTATACATTTATTCTAGTCTAAGATCTATGTAACCATGCGGAACTCCTCCATACATGATTTATTACGCTATAAATTATTTAGCATAATATAGATATAGTTGAATGCACAGTATGCTTCCCTCTTACATATCTTGGACCGATATAATATGAGGTGATCGAAGCCCCCACATTTATGTTCATTAGCAATGGCCACTTTAGCTTCATAAAATTTATTTTGATGGATACATGATTTCGAATCTACTTGTTTCATATTTTTTTAATTAGTCTAGGGCATATACAAATAATGAGGCTATTGACACGGCCCACGAATGAAGCATGTTCCAAAACTGTCCGTGATGTGGCCGTGTCACGCACAAGGGCTTGCTCGCGGACAACCCACGACCAATTCATGAACAATCCACAAACTGAGCACGATCAACCCATGCGCAACATGGACGAAGGCCCGTGCACGATTAGTGATCGACCCATGATCAACGTTCGGCCGACCCATGTGCAACCTGCGACCGTTCACCTACTCCGTGTCACATTAAACTTTCGGATTTTGGCCGAATTGGCACTTAAGTGATCCATTTTGCTCCGACTTTGGCACTTAAATATTACTTTCGTAACTTTTGGCATTTAAGCGTCCTTTTGTGCCAACTTTTGGCACTCCAGGGGTCCGGGTGTCATTTAAATTATGTATGGACCTAATTTATATTAATATGTTTAATGTGAGAATTGTTTCAAATTGGATTCTCTTTATGTGGTTGAATTTGTATATATATGTTGATTAATACTATTGTTTCTCTTAACGGATTCTCAAGATTATTCATCATTTCTCTTACTCTGACTCTATATTTTGTTAGGTTGGGCAATTATGGATGATTCTCAAGAAAAGGAAAATCGTGAATAGAATGAAGATGAATTCTTGGATTTTCTCTTAATCACTAATTCTTCAATTATTTATCAAGCGATGTACTTTGCAAATAACCTTTCATAACCTCACCATATATAGGTCATGTATGGATAAGAGAGTTGATAGCCGAATATATTAATCCAATAAGGTGCTATAATATGTTTAGATTGCATAGGGATGTATTTAATAATTTAACATGTGGCTTAATAACACGCTATAACTTTAAAGGACCTAGGAATATTGATATTGCAGAAATAGTTAAAATGTTTCTTTATATGTTGGGATATGGTATAAGTAATAGGATAGCACAGGAGCGCCTTCAACAATTTGGAGAAACCATAATAGGCATTTTAGTTTAGTTTCAAATAAAGTATATGCTATGAGAAAAGATTTGATCTAATCAATTGACCAACAATTTCAAGAAGTTCTAGAGAAGATTAAGAAAAATCAATGATTTTATCCATATTTTAAGGTAAGTTATAATCATACAAAAAAATATAAAAACTAAATGTAAATTATGTAATATTTGCATTATTTGTTTTAGGACTACATTGGAGCTATGGATAATACGCATATCCTAGTAGTAGCACTAACATACGGCCAAATTCGCTTTATTGGCCGAAAAGAAAAAATTGCTCAAAATGTGTTGGCCATATGTAATTTTAATATGGAATTTATTTATGTTTATGTTGGTTGAGAGGAACAAACTCATGATACTCATGTCTTCTATGATGCCATTAGAAGACATGAGGTATAATTTTCCCATTCTCCTCTAGGTTCGTCAATTAATGGTTTATGCACATCCACATGTATTTTTGTGCCGTATGTTAATTAAATTTAGAGATAAGTGTTCTAGAAATCCTAAAACTTGTCACGAAAATGCATTTCAGTCCTAAAACTTGCAAAAAGTGCATTTAAGTCCTAAAACTTGTCAAATTGTTTCAAACGAGTCCTAAAATCGACACCGTTAGCATTTTCCGTTAAGAATGCTTTGACGTGGCATTTTAAATAATTTTTTATTTTCTAGGTGTATTTTTTAATTATTTTTTATTCATTTTTTTAAAAATTAGATTTAAAACTAAAAAATTAAATTTATTCTTATCTTATTTTCAACAAAAACTAAAAAGAAAAGTTAAAAAATTTATTTTTAAAAATTGTTAAAAAAAAAAAAAAAAAAAATCAACGGCTCCTCTCCCCGCGCGCCGCTGCTTGCCGCCATCGCCGGAGGGGCCGAGCGACGATCGCCGTCCCCGGGCGAGGGTGGCCGGCCTCGTCGGCCCCCGCGTGAGGGCCGGGCGACGACTCGCCCGGGCGGGCGACGGCCGCCGGCCCCCGCGAGGGCCGGTGGGTCGGATCGGGGCACCCTCTCGTCGGCCCTCGCTCGGGGCTAGCGAGCCTCGCCCGATCCGAGCGAGGGTGCCCGGATTTGGGCCCACCGACCCTCGCGGGGCCGGCGGCCGTCGCCCGCCCCGGGCGAGTCGTCGCCGGCCCTCGCTGGGCCGCGACAAGGCCCGGCCACCCCGCCCGGGGCCGGCGACCGTCGCCCGGCCCCTTCGGCAATGGGCGGCGGTGGCGGCGACGGCGGGGAGAGGAGCCGCTGTTTTTTTTTAATAAATATTTTAACTTTTTTTAAAGTTTTTGGTGAAAATAAATTAAATGAATAAATTTAATTTTTTTAGTTTTTAAATCTAATTTTTTTAAAAATGAATAAAAAATAATTAAAAATCCACATGGAAAATAAAAAATTATTTAAAATGACACGTCAGCATTTTTAACGGAAAAAGCTTACGGCATCGATTTTAGGACTCATTTGAAACAATTTGACAAGTTTTAGGACTTAAATGCACTTTTTGCAAGTTTTAGGATTGAAATGCATTTTTGTGACAACTTGTAGGACTTCTGGAACACTTATCCCTTAAATTTACATTATATTTATGTATGTAAATATTATTTAGTTGATGCTAGATATCCAAATCTCATGGATAATTTGGGGCCATATAGAGAAGTTAGATATCATTTGTCGGAGTTTTGATAAGGTTCTACATCTACTGGTCATCAAGAAGTGTTCAACTATGCACATTCCTCGCTTTGCTTAGAAATTGAGCAAGCCTTTGGCATATTAAAAATAAAGTCAATATTCTAACTACAACGCCAAGTTATCCTTATGAAAAGCAAGTGCAAATTGTCATAACTATAATGGCTTTGCATAATTTTATAAGAAAAAATGCCGTAACCAATACGGATTTTCAAACAATAGATTTAGATCATGAGTATGAATATTTAGTTGACCATGATGTTGTAAATGAGGGAACAAATGCTTCAACTGATAATGTATTCCCTAACATGGCACGTTTACAAGATGAAATAGCTATGAACTTGATAAATAATTAAGGAGATTTGTAATATTTAATGATAACTTATTTCTTTTTATAACTTATTTCTTTTTTTGGGACATATTTTGTCATGTTTATTGTAATGAAATTACTCTTTTTTCAATTGAGTTTGATGTACTTAAAAATTTATTTATATATTTCTTATACATTACTCTCAACTTGAAAAAATATAAAAAAGTTACGTTCATTGGTTTTTGTTTTTTTATTTTAAACAAATTAAAGTTGCAAAATTTTTAAATTGCCATATCAAAGGACTTTCCAAATGTATATGTTTGCCAAACGGCATTTCCCCCAAATTGCATCTCAAGGCAATTTTTCAATTTTAATTTACCAAACAGTATTTACATTTCGTCAAATCCCTTTAAACTAAAGGCATTTGCATTTCCCATGAATATTCCCCCAAAGTCAAACCAAACGGGCCATTGTTTAACGGTACTTAAATTATCGCATGACTGCTATCAACTATTCAAGTTCTTCACCTACTAAACACTGAATAACCAAACCATGAAACTTAAAAGAGAAATAACAATTGCAAGAGTAAAGCCCAATATGCACATGAATCAAAGCCCAAAAAAATGAAGGACAAGAAATAAACAAGAAAGCATTGTAATTTGTAGACCAAGAAAGAACAAGCAAGATATCCTTCTTATCACTCATAGGAGAAGACATCATTACCAATCTTGAATTATCAACAACATATGGACCATGCAAATAGCTAAGACTACTAACCTGTATCTTAATAATAGTTATAGAGATGACAAGTTCCTAAAAGTATTTATGGTGAATTTCTGCTACTTACAATGGTCTATGACTAGAGCATAAATCTCACTAATGCAAGACAATGTTTTGATAAAGTTAAAAATTTAAGGGTACTTTGAATAATCTTTCAACAGATATAGCTTGATCTAATGTTAACAATCCCAAACATAACAAATAAGGATGCTAATGAAGTTAACTAACCATCTTCTAAATGAATAGTTTATGACAGATTTTTTTCCCCTCAAAGAAATACATGAATCAACCAACCGACCCATCAAGTACCAAACTGTCAAAGTAGCACCCAACCTTCACATTCTATTTTTCCCTAGGGTGTTTTGTGCCACTCTGTACTCACCTAGGAGTCCACAATCGAAAGAATCATGTCTATATTCTTAAAACCTCATTCCCCCAATCCCAAAGCACAGAGCATCGTATGCTCAAATTCGATCTAAAAAATAGGAGGAGGGAGAAAAGTGAAAGCAAGACATGACATTAACGTTGGAAAGGAGGATCGGGGACTCAAGAAACGAGGTCGGGTTGAACCTTGGAGGGATTGTGATGTAGGCGGACCTGGAGATCAACAGGCCGGTAGGGGAGAGGGGGGTAGGTGCGAAGAGAGAGTGTGTGCAAGACGAGCCAAGGCTAGATATGGAGTCGAAGGAGTGGCAAAGTGATTTGCTGGTTGGGCACAGTGGTTCGCTGATCGGAGAGAGGGAGGGCAGAGAGAGAAAGAGCAAAGGACAATCTGTGCAAAAGAATAAGAAACGCTACTAGCTAGCACGAACTCTCTTTCCCAGTCAAAATTTTCAAAATTTTGGCTCAGATTGTAGGTGCAAGTTTCCCTGCATATGACTCGTCTGTGCTTTCCGAGGCACTGTCTCTTAGGTGTCGGCATCACACATATAGCATGTGTGCCGTGAGTGAGAGGTCAATCACTCTCAGCTCTTCTTTCGAAATTCTCGAACATGATGAAGAGCTCTTATCGGCTTGAGGCATCTTTTCAAGCTGAGTAGAAATCTCATAAGAGAAGAAAGATCTCCGCGTAGAAAAGAAAGGAGAAATCGTTTTGATTCGAGGCGGATCCCTTTTTTGTTTGAACAAAGCGGAAGGAAGCTTGATTTCACTATTCCCGTGCTTTTTTGTGTGTTAGCCAGGTGAAAGGCTCACTCGGCCGGCGAGGCCTTTCACCTTTACTAATCTCGAATGAACACATGTCACTTTCCAAGACACCTTCCTATTTGCCATGCTGAAACAAGAAGAACAGCCAATATTTTCTCGTTGATATGTTATGTGCTCAAACTTTTATTCACACTTTTCTTTCCCACCTCCTGCAAAGCAACGACCATTTCAATCAACCACAAGAGAAAACAAGAAACAATTCCGTAATTATTTTGATGCTCCAAAGGCCCCCATGACTGTTGACCGGGCATCATATCCACTTTGACCTTTTTAGGAGCAAAACTCATCGATTTTCGCTTCGATTGCGGGTCTGCACCAAACCCCACGGCTAAAAGCATATTCAACACTGTCCCCATATTTTTTTTTTGCTCTTTTTTTTCTCGTTAACATGGAAAAATTCTTGATTAAGAAAACTGGACAGATGACGTCATTTTCTTCGTTAACATGGAAAAATTCTTGATTAAGAAAACTGGACAGATGACGTCATTTTCTTCATAACAAATGACGTCATTTTCTTCACAACAAATGACGTCATTTCTCCCTGCTTATGTTTCTATTGGACCACCTCAGATCAACTTGCCCGGATGAAGAACTCAAAAGTGGGGGTATTTTTGTCCCTCGAGTAAAATTTCGTGCAATTGTCTTCCACAGTAATAAATACAGAAACATGTAGTTACAAGAGCCCAATTAGCCAATTGGGCTTAGAGACATAGGAGATAACTTGAGCCATATATCTACAAAATGCTCACGCCCAAAATCTGCATACGTAGGTACCTCACTTGGGCGTGATGTTTCATTCACAGGCTTCGTTTGTTTCGGCCCAGAGTGGAAAATCCATTCTCAAGGAAACATCATGAAAATGATTTTGAAGATTTGGACAGCATGAAGACGGAAAGTTACAAAAGAGAACGTATTTTTTTTTCTTTTTCAAAAGCTTTGAAAGGACTTAGAAATTCATAAATGTTACCTAATCTCGTTTGCTTCTCCTAAGTAGAATCACCAACACTTGTCATGGTTATTGATTCAATGCTATTCATATGTGTCAAAAGTTCGTTTAGCGTGATATGAAACGATACAATCCGTGTACTTGGCAATACATATTTTTAAGATGGAACGCTATAAGACTGAATATGGTGGCTTTCTAGAATTATTGTAAGCGCTCATGTTGTAAAGGTGCCCATCAAACAACCTACAAAAGTCACAACACCACTCTTCTTCATGGCTACACTATTTTCATGAAAGCCATACCAAATTATTGCGGTGTGGTTCATATTCCCCGTCGACTAGAAAGCACAGGAGTCCCACTATTATAGTTTGGGCTTGTATTTTGTAGATAACTTGGGTTAGGGTCACGAATAATCACTGAACATGTATAATCTATCTCTTTTAATTGAAAGTTATAATAAAAAGGTGGAATGTGCTAATTATAATGAAATTTTTTTGCTGAAGGTAACCCTCATCTAAAGATGAACGAAAATAAATATTGTGCCTCGATTTATCTATTTCGCTGTGCTTGCGTGCTTAATCCTAATACAAACAATATCTGAGAACATCATAAGGACAACCACGTCACTGGAACCATTGGTCATTTGAACAGCGAAAGGAACTCTTGACGAGTACAATCACGAGACGCAAGTTCAACAATGTGCTCAAACTCTTCCACACACACACATTTCTCCAACCTCAAGACAACATCAAGTAACCCTAGGAAAAACAAGCTCCTTTAGGAACACAACTCCATCGCTCTATCTAAAGCTCCGAAGGCCCATGACTTTTGACTTGGCACCACATCCCCCCTCTTGACTTTTTAGCCACAAACCTCATCGGTTTTCGCTTCAATCGCGGGTCTACACCCCACCCCACAACGAAAAGCATGCTCATCACTTTGCCTATCTTTTTTTTATTTTTCCCCTCGTTCCTCCTTTATTCTTGTCGGAATACTATTTCAACCACGAAACCCCGACACCAATTTGCCTAAAAGTGGTGCAATGCTTTTTAGAATCTCGGGCGGCAGCGGCAGCAGCAGCATTACCAGGCAAGATTTATTCAAAAAGCGAAAGCGAGCGAGACGTATCTCCCCCGTAGATTTCTAGCTTTTCCTGATTTTGTTGTGTCTCTTCAATGTTCGGGATCTTTTGGGAAGACCAAACCATGGCCTTCTTGCCAAAACATTTGAATTTGTGATCTATGGTATGTGGTATCAATCTAATTTCACGTCGCTTCCTGTAACTAATGCGCTATTAGAGTCTCATCCAGCATCGTTACCGGGAAAAAAAAAAACTGTCAGAAAATTGATGTTCTCATCATTGTTGGAAGCAAACCATCCCACAAGCAATGGGTCGATTCTCTTACCCAAATCAGCTAACAATTCACGTCCTTTCACTCGCCTATTCTCTCTTTTTCTTTTGGCCATATGTTTGGTGACTTTGTCTCCATTTCTCTTTATCCGCCAATCAAATGTCTTTATGCATCAATAATGTTAAAAGCACAATAGTTACAAATGTAACTATAGAATTAGACTAATATGAGAAAGCGGCATTTCATATCAAGATAGAGAGAGAGAGAACAACACTGACGTTTATCTCACAATGCAAGTTGCAAAGTAGGCATAATTAAACCGATGCTGCGGAATTGCAGTGTTACTTTCCATCATTATCAACACATTAATTTGGTAGCTAATAATGGCCGGAGCCAGATCTAGGGTTACGACGAGTAGGCATTGAGAAAGACCGCCTCAGTCAAGCACTATTGATCCCGAAAATATCTTTCTTTAGAATTGAAACGTCGCTTCATCAAAGCTTAGAACAATCTTAGGAATTGTCCCTAAGATTTGCCATCAAGTATCGTATTCAAGTAGGGATCAAACGTGAATGCTTGGTTGAAGTACACATCATTCAAGTTGGACTTATGCTATGCAGTCAAAAGCTTGGTACAACCATTTCACAACGAAAACATCGTAATCACTAATAACCCATTTAGCAAAGTTAAGGGAAAAAAAAAGGATGAAATGAATTTCGACCAATAAGAGAAGAGAAGCAAGTTTCGAAAGAGTGATAGAAAGCCTCAAGATCAAGCCGGACACGAGACATGCCCCCACCCCCATTCCCACTGTCGGAATTAGACGGTCAGTATCGGGAGATCGTGCACAGCACGTGCCTCTTCGTTGTTTCTAACATTTTTCTCTCTCTCTCTCTCTCTCTTCTCTTTTTTCCTTAACTTTTTCATTAATTTTTCCGTGGCCACAAAAAATGTGGAAAAAGAGAAAAATGCGTGGAATTTAAATGTGAAGATAAGAAGCATTGGCTCAAAGATTCAATTTGCTTTTGATGGAGGGGCCTGGTCGTCTTAAGTGCTTTGAGAGAGACGGAGTCCAATCATGGAGCACACCAATCGCATCACTAGTTTTTCAACCTTTCACCTACTCTCGGATTCGAGTGCCTTTCTCTCTAAAACTCATCTCCACTTCCACACTTGTTTTCCTTTTGATCTTAAGTCTGCTCTAGATTCCAAAAGATATAGATCTTAGAGCATTTAAACCTTTCTAACTTTTGTCTCGAGGTTCTGCTAAATATTCATGTTATTCACGAATACGTATTATAATAGCAAAACGGTACAGTAAAATGGACACAATAATACTTTAGTAAAGAAGATAATTTAACAACATTTGTCATCTCGCATATTATGTTTTTAGAGTAATTGACAATAATCTTATGAAAATTTTACATGATATGCAAGCAAATTGTCCCAAGTGCAACTTTTAACAACGCTTTTCATCTAAACTCCTATTTAATCTCTTATTATATATAGTTAGGCAAAGAAGTCTAATTAAGGTGTGAAGGGAATTTTAGATATTTAGATCTTAAATCATACATTTATTAAATAGTTTAACTTTCAGAACAATTTGTTTCAAACGTAACATATAAAAGAGTAGCCCAAAGCACGGAAGTATTAAGAAATACTAGTCCTTCAGTTCACTTAATAAATCGAATTTTTTGACCAATTTTCATCTACCTACTTTTGCTCTTACTCTTTGCAAGAAAAATGAAAACACAAACACATTACCCTAATCGACCAAAAAATAAGATCGATCCACCAAAAACGAGATGCTTAAGTTTTTGCTGAAAAAAAAGTAGAGCGATAAGTAGTGAAAGAGCTAATTTCAGATTCCTAAAAAGCACAAAATCATTTTGTCCAACTTTAAGGCTAATAATTTATTTCCCCCAAAGACATTGGAACCCTTCGACTCTATCGATCTCATCCCCCAATAATTGATCTGATCATTAATGAAATTGATGGCACACCTAGATATTTCCCTTTGAACTACTATTGATTCCCCTATTGATTTAGCAAGAATCTTTGCTAAGAAAATGGGATAATTATCCAAAAAGTTCTAACTAATTTTATGGTAGCCAATTCAATATTGAACCTTTTGATTTAAACAAGATTTCTATGAATTTAATCCTAAACTTTTTGAAGATATGTCAATTTAATCATAAACCTATTATTTGGATATTCGGCTAGAAGGACTACATTGGCAAATCATCAAAAAGTTTATAACTATATTAGCTAATCATCTAAAGGTTTAGGACTAAATTGGCACAATTAAAGTGTTTAGGACTAAATTGGCACATTGAAATATTTATAATTAAATTAATCTTTATCCAAAATGTGTAATAATTTTTGGACAATTTTCCCCTAAAAACCTCCATCCTCAAATTTGAGATGATTAAGAAATTTAAGCCACTTGTTATTAATACAGTGTGGTTCCACGCGCAACATTAATTTAACCCTAAACAACATTAAGGTCAGCAACATGCCAGCTCTTGCATCTCTAAACCCTAATCCTATATATGCACAACATAACTTGAATATTGCTACCTAGCCCACATCTTTCAATTTTGATAATATGAATATAAATGAATGAATTTTTGCACGTGTGCCAATCATAGTACTCGACCCATATACGATGTGATCCACAAAACTTTGTTCAAGCTGTTAAAGAAAGTGTCCGATGCCAACTATCATGACTTTGCAAAAATTGAGTTTAAGTTATAAATGCTTGATAATAAAAAAAATCCGGTCGTGCAATTAATGTGAAAAGCAAAACGATAAACTCTTAATAGGTTTCTAAATAAGCGAGACATACTCAAACACGCTCTTTTATAATTTATATTTCTTTTTTCCAATCGCATGATATGATGGTTAAGCGAGACATATTTAAACAAGCAGCCTTGTCGGAGTAACAGATGACCGAAGACCATGGTTGCCCACGGAAAGGTCTACAATAATTTTGATGACCTGATTTGGCGTCTAACATC
Organism: Eucalyptus curtisii; assembly: GCA_017140595.1. Taxonomy (NCBI): domain Eukaryota; kingdom Viridiplantae; phylum Streptophyta; class Magnoliopsida; order Myrtales; family Myrtaceae; genus Eucalyptus; species Eucalyptus curtisii. The sequence continues at coordinate 6,361,920 of CM029496.1, forward strand.
ATATCTTTCAGCAAAGAATAAAAAAATATATCTCTCTTCATAATTGAGGTAGATCTGCTATTTAGGGTTTGGCTAGAGTGGGAATTACTTTTCAATTTCAGTCGGGACCAGTCGAAAATTATCAAAAGCTTTGAGCACAAGTTGTCTAGAAGTTCTTGCTCAGTAGCTTTATCGGATTAGTTCGCCCAACAACTACCGCTTTTAGCTCGTGGTTCACTTCACCCAATTCTTAACATGATTTTCTCAAGATGATATTGTCTAGATTCAATTTGATAGACCACCACAATCATACTTTAAAAAAAGAAGAAGCAAAGTTAATGTTGAGTTTCTCTTTTCGACTGAGAAGAATGTCGGATTTCTCCCACACGATTATATAATGTATAACCGATTCCTTTCACCATGGAAGTAATGTTGCAAGTTTATCTAATTTGAACTTCATACTTCACATCGTGGCCGCCAAGATTGTCCACAACCATTTCAAGTCAATATTTTTCATAACAAAAGTACCAATATCATCAGATGAATGTCGTGAATGAAAATTCATAAATTCTCTTAGGATGTGGAGCAATGTACAATCGCAGATGTCGTATAGGGCTCTTATTAATTCATTTTCTTTTGGGTGTTTGCTCTCGAAATGATGTGATAGACCCGAGAATTTCTTTCTTTCCCCGCTACCTAATAAAACTCCTAAATTAGTTTCTCATGAAAAACTCATTAAAAAGAAAAAGGACCCAAAAAAATCAAAAAGCCGAATATACACAGTACCAAAAAGCATCTTCGCCCGCAAATCCTAATCCGAAAACATTATTCGGACCGGACCAAGACTCTCTCAGTTCCTGAATTATCCAAGGAAGTTGGGGAAAAGCTCGTAGGATTCGCCAGGCCGACGAACGTTGTCGTAGAACGCACGTTCTCTCTCGCGTGTCATTAAATTTTGAGTACCACTTGGGCAGTGACCTTCCAACTAGGCAAGCCGAATTTCGACCACTAGAGCTTATAAGGTACCCCATCTCCTCTTTCTCACCAACCTCTACAGGCTACCGCATTCAAAACGACGTCAAGAGAGTTCGGTGCCGAATTGTGATCGGGATTCATTTAGATGAGTGGTACACATGTGATTTCGCTTAGCATGATCGCGTATAGATCGGACCGGACATTGCCGGCATCGTTAGATGGAAATAAGACTAGGATTCGAGAGCATATCTCTTTGGTTCCTCTTTTTTTTCCCCCTTTCATTATCGAAAGTAGGCAACATGAGAGGAATTGCCAAAGAAAATGACCGTAGAACTAAAAGACGGAAAAAGAAAGAAAACCCTAGAAAGAAAAAACCAACTCCTCCTAGCTTGTTGCATTTAGAGAGTGCTAGAGCTCCATGTTGTAGCCTGAGTTCTTTTACATAACCAAAGCAGCCTCGCCGCCACCGTCCGGAAGTGTTTTTCCGACTCGACTAATGCTAAACAATACGAAGATCGATTTACCAACTGGGTTTACGAAGAGGCCATGCAAGCCATGAGCCGACATCCGAACGGTCGTTTTCGACACCCGGCAGCAGCTCCGGTCGCGTTTTGTCCCGTCGTAAACTGATTTGGTAATCCGATCTTCATATATTATAGCATTCGCCGCATCAGGGTTTGCAAAGTGCATCCGAATCTATGCTTACGACTTCCTCTCCGGCGATGGCGACCCGCATGAAAGACATTCCTCGAGATCCACTACCGCGAGGAAGAAAAACTACACCGTGTCCGAAAACGTCGACCGTCGTTATCGTTCAACCCCACACGCCATAACGATACGGGGAGTCCACCGGGGCCATGTTCTTCTGCAGGTTGAGGTCCTTGTAGAACCTCCGGATGAACTCCTCCGCCGCCGCGTCCACCTCGCCGCCGTCCCCGTCGTCGTCCTTGAGCGGGAACGGCGAGTCCGTGATCCGCAGCTGCCGCACCGCGGGGCTCTTCCCGAACCCGGGCAGCAGCATGGGCGACGCCTCCACGACGTCGGCGCTGTTCAGCATCTCGAGCACCTTCTGGACGGCGCCGATGGCCACCGCGTCGTTGTAGCGCGGCGCGAGGTGGCGCCTCCGGCCGCCGACGCGGTGCTGGTGCCGGCCGCCGCGCCTGGGGAGGAAGAAGGGGTTGTTGGCGGGAGTGTTGCTGCAGCTGAACTCGTACTCGCGGGGGGCGAAGGAGGAGGCGGAGAGGCAGGCGACGTCGTCGTCGGAGCGGCAGGTGAAGGCGGAGTAGTGCTGGAGCATGAGGTCGCCGATGGCCTTGCCGGCGAGCTTGCCGCGCCTGAGCAGGACGTGGAGGTCGACCATCAGCTTGCTCTTGGAGAAGAGGCCCTTCCGCATCGCGAACGCCACCGCCCGCACGACGCTCCACATCTTCTTCGCCACCTCCGGCGTCCTCGGCTCCATCTCCATTTCTGACACAGCAGAGCAGAGGGAGAAGAGAGGGAGGGGCTTTTTCGTCTTTTTCACGTTTCGGGTTTTGGTATGAGGAGGGAGATAGGGGGAGGGAGCTATTTAAAGTGGGAGGAAAATAATTTATTTATTTTTTCGCGATATGAGATTAAGGGAATTTTTAAATAAGGAATTTAATATAGCACGCGCTCCGCCGTGGCGCGTGGTCCTCACGCTAAAGTGAGAAAGGAAGAAAAGCTTCGAGATGGTGCCCTGGATTTTCCTTCTTTTTCTTGGCCACATGACTTGGAATTTTTCTCGTGTGTGGATATTGCCCCTTGAAAATAATGATTTTTCTACGTGCCATTTTCTTTTTCTTTTTAATTAGTTTCGTAGTTCAAGGGCATGAGTGCATACATGCAATACGGCGAAGACTCGTTGAAGACGATGCATGTTCACGAATTTATTAAATCTATGATTTAACCTGTTAAGGTAATACTTTGATTCAGAGTAATTACGTGTAATTAATAAGATTTAAATTAGCTAGAAAATATTGGACGGCCGTACCAACCACACCAACCCTTAAGGATTTGCATGTAACTATCGATGCACATAATAACTCTCTTTTATTGCAGCTTACGGAGATATTTTGTTTCTAGAAATTTGTATAGAATATTAGTAATCTTGAATGAGAAAAAATAATGTCCCTCTCATTTGGTTTTATTAATAACTTCATGTGGTCAATAACTTTTCAAGATTTACATACATTGATACCTACATTTGTTAATTTTTCATCGTATGTACTTCTTTGCTACGCAGAACACATTTTGAATTAGAAAAGTGATTGTACTTATCAGTATCTAGTAATTTCCAATGTGATTACTAATATTCTTAGAAAAAGAGTAAATAACTTATGGGAAATTAGTGACTTTTCACAATGAAAGCAAGTTTTAACCCATAACAAATTAAGAGTTCATCCTTTTGGTTGGTAATCTTTCATACTGAAATAAAATTCGAAATATCGACTATTGTAAAAGTAAATCTTTCAATGTAATAAATAAGTCCTTAAACTGAAAAAAAAAAAAAAAAAGCATCTCAATGATGGTTTAACTTCTTTTATAACATGATAGTAACCAGTGTATAAAACTACTTACAATTGCCTTTATCAGCTTTGTACATATCTGTGTGTGTCTATATATAGCTTCATTCGATACAATAATTTACATTGTTTTAACTAAAAGCTGATGGTTTCAAATTGCACTTGCATAATATCTATTTTAAGCTCAATGCTGCATGGAATCCACTGCACATGTCAATTTGCTATTCAATCTTGTCGAAGGATCCACAAAAGTGTAAACCTCGCATGGCATTGGTAGCTGATTGTCTAAAGCCAATTGCGATCTGATTTTCTCCCTATCTATCCGACTTTCAACTTGCTCAACTCTCTTGATACACCACCTAAATTAGGTCCACTTCTGCAATAAGACAAGAATGTCTATATACTGTCTCGAGATTACGTCTCTTTTCACAAAAATGAAACTCAACAACATGCCTAAAGCTAGGGTTTAGGATCGAACTGGGAGCAAGCTGTCGCTGCTCTGTACAAGTTGAGGCTTTCAAGCGATCAAAACAATGTCACGAATTTTTTGGATTCATTAATAAAAGAACAAACCGGTGGTTCTTGGGGCCTTCAAATGATTTTTTCTTTTCTTGGAGATTACTGGAAGGCCCCTCATTGGGAGCATATTATTACGAAAGTGACCCGGGACTTGATTGATTGATTAGAAGTTGCTATCAGCTTTGGTCCTCAATGTCAAAACAAATCAACTGCCCTACTGAAGTGGCAGGAAAAAGGAATTTGATTGGTGAGGAAATGAAGGAGGGATGAAATGAGTCAATGCAAGCAAACCATCAATTCGACTAACTTCGATTCTTGGCGCAAGTGCATGATGATAGATAGTTAAGGGTTGGGTTTGACTTAGGAAAAGTAGCTTTTTGCCTAATTTCCTTCCAAATTGTCCAAACGAGGGAGATGTATATACATACACACACATATATATTTGCTGCTAAAAAAAATCATAAACAATGCAAATAATTGATCATGACAATTTTGTTACGTTGTAGAGGGTTTTGGATATTCAAGATTGAATACAAAGGCCTTTCACGAACATCGAATGAAAGTTATAAGTACAAATCACAACAAAATCTAAATTAGGCCTTTTTTTCACCTTCAATCAGACTTCCAATTGTTGGTGTGCGTATATTTTGTAGAAGACAAGGTTCGTTTTGTTTTTTTCCTATTGAGTTTTGAGAATTGTTTCTCCAATCGATTGATTAGTTAAAGCCAAGTATAGATAAAATATTTACCGCCAATCGAAAGTATGAGTAGGAGGAAAAATACATGGTCAATTGGTTTTTTTATTAGTGTGCATATAGGGTGATCTTAAGCTTCTCTTGTTCCAAAACTTGTTGATAACCTGAGTTCTGATATCAAATGTTGGGATTTATTGCACAATTATAAAGAAAGTAGAGAGTAAAAATAAGAAAAAGAATTTGATACGTGAGACTTTATTATGATTTATTCTTAAACTAGAGTAATGTCTAGCTGAGGATTTCATTATAATTTACATATCGCACCTCTCTGTTACATTTCTTAATTTACAAGAGAAATATAATATATATGCTTTGCTCATATAGTTGAGCTAATATTTTATTAGACTTTGGCCCATAAATAACTACTAGATATATATGAGCGAAACCCCATGTTATCATGTTGATGGAGAGCATGAACCACATCTCCAACATGTGCGGTGCAAATAATCGAAGCATAGAAACGCAAAACGCGGCTAATATGACTGACGCAGTAAAACTCCGAGAGGACAACCAAAGTGCATAATCCAAGTGTTAGATAGGTAAGACAATAAATCCTACGACTTCCATTTTCTACCACGTTAATCGAAGAACCGGGCCGGAACCGAACATCCATGATCGGTCACCTCGAGTTTGCGAAATGAGAGATTGCGACGTGTCCTGACAAGTTCGACTTATCTCACGAAATCGAAGATGGCCATAATGCGCTCGCATACAGCACAGGCGCTGCCCTTGCTCCCTCCCATTTGATGGCGACGACCAATCGGATGCCAGCCATTGCCCAGGTGGTTGCCATATTAATTCAACTACCCGGTCTCGACTCGTGCGGCCGATCATCAGAAAATCAAAAGTCAAAAGTGAACAATGAACATGTGGCTCCACGGGCATGCCGATGTGTGTAACGCCGGTTTTATTAGGTTAAAAACTCAGCCTGTCTTACCATGATCTTTCCGCGGGCTAGCCGCCGCCTCCGCCGTAACAGGCACAACCATCTAGATCTCGACACAAGTTAAGCTTGAGGCATGCGACACTTACATTGGTTAATTTGAGTATCCATAACAGATCACATCGACATCGTCTGAAAGAGATCTGAATGGTCGTGACACTAGTCATTGGAGGCACTCTGAACCACATCGGGTCTTGGATGATGCATATGTTATGAATCTTAGTGGGTTTGAATTGACTAATGCATTTTGACGCAATGATGACCATCACATAAGACCTTCGGAGAGCGAGCTTAGGTTCTAGGCAATCACTCTTGAGAGTCGGCGTGCATCCAGCTTCTCAATTTGATATTAACATAACAGATTTTTAATCACCTTATTGAATAAAATCCCATCTATTCTAGATAGAGCTAAGATTCGTAAATTGCGAATAGAAAAGATTTTGCCAGGTGTTCATTTGGAGAAGAGAAAGATCCGGTTCGATACGCCACGTGTAACTTTTTAAGGACATGGCAAATCATGATTCTATGCATAAGATAAAAAGGGAACGGGGATGCCACATTAAAATTTAAAAGAAAAAAAAAACAAAAAAAAAAGTGACTTTCTAAGCTAGCCAACTTTTACAAAGCAAGCAGATAAGTAATCTCAATCCCTCTAGCTCTCCAGGAGCTTTCAACTCATTATCAATTGAAAATGACGTGCCCATGGCGCTCTATGCTATTTATCTCCATATATTTCCACAGCTAGCCAACAAAATTAAGAAAGAAACAAGAAAATGACGGGAAAAAGTGATGAATTGCTTGTAGAATCCAACTCAAGGAGCTCATCTTGAGGGATTTTCCAATACTTTTGTTTTCTTCTCTCTCTGTTTTTGTATCCTCCCACTGGCCATGGCCTCTTTTGGGGAGCTTGATTGATGTATCTTTTTGTTTTCTCATCAATTTTGGTGGGTCGAGGGTTTGTACTAAGCAAAGTGAAAGGAGGATCCAATGACATGGAGCCCCCCTCCCCCAACGCCACCTGTCACGAGACTAAGGGCCGATGATTTGGACTCATGTTCGTATACAGTAAGCTCTACTTGGATAGACTCGATTAAGGAACAGTGCTTTGAAAAAAAGTAAATTCGAAATATAAGAGATGAGTGAGATTTTGTAAGATTACTTCTAACTGTAATAAAAATTTAAATTATTAGATGAATGTGGTTTCATATGAAAATAATCTATCACTCTCCCTCAAACTTAATTTGGTCTTTTTAAAAGACATATTTGAATAGGGAGGCAAACAGAGCGTGGAAAAATTTGAATTCCCCTATAAGCTTTTAGATAAAGGTGTAGTTTAGTATTTTGATATTTTATCAAGACAAACTTGTGGTAGTTTCTCAATTTCACTTCAAACATTGATATAATTCATAATCCGTATTCTTAGGTGGTACTTTTTTTTTTTTTTTTTGTCTGTCCTACTTTAGGTTTACACTAACTCTCACTCTCGACTTTTACGCCTGCATCATTAGTTGCGGGCGTGGGAGTCGAAACCCATTCCTAAAACTGAATCGTCCCACCCCAACCCCACCTGAGAATGTGGGGATTCGAACCCCCCCTCACCTCCCTCTTCCATTTTGGAAGGATGGCCACTAGGGCAAACCCTATCTTAGGTGGTACTCATGTATTAGAAAATGTACATGAATATAAGACCCATTGAAATTCCATAGATAGACGACGCGGAATACTTTAACGATAGAGATGTAGGAATGTGAAAGAGTGGACCGACCCATTTTCCTGCCTTTGGGTAGACAGTGAATTACGATATTTTCAGGCTGACATATTTGATTTCAATGATGTAGATCGTCATTTGCACATGCGTAGCGGCTCCCAAATTAGATGGGCCGACGCTCTTGCATATTTAGCTCTATATGTGACTGCTCTAGCAAAGAAAAGGACTTTCATATTATGCACATGATTAGTGTTAACCTACCTGTCATCGGTTGTAGAAAGGCATGCAATAAATAATCACATGCGATGCGCACGCTTGTCATATTATCTCCTTTAATGCTAAGTTTCTCTAGCATTCTCTTTGGTTCTTTTTAAATTCTCCTTTTTACCCTCTTTTCCATAGTACTATACAGAATGAGAACCTAAAGTTCAAACTGAATTGAGGGTCTTTGAGTTCAATATGATTGTGAATGCATCTCCTAAATCTCTTTTGCCTTCTTAAGGAAGAAAAATAGGGAAAAAGAAGAATTTTCCAATAGAAGTAGAATCAGTTCCATATTAAATGGCATGAGATTAAGATGTATTATTTCCTTTAGCCCCAAGTTTCTCTAGCATTCTCTTTTGGTTCCTTTTTACATTCTTCTTTTTACTCTATTTTCCATAGTACTACCCAGAATGAGAACCTAGAGTTCAAACTGAATTGAGGGTCTTTGAGTTCAATATGATTGTGTGTGCATCTCCTGAATCTCTTTTGCCTTCTTAAGGAAGAAAATTAGGGAAAAAGAAGAAGTCCTAAATAGAAGTAGAAGTTACATATTGGATGGCATGAGGTTAAGATATATTATTTCCTTTAACCCTAAGTTTCTCTAGCATTCTCTTTTGGTTCCTTTTTACATTCTTATTTTTACTCTATTTTCCATAGTACTACCCAGAATGAGAACCTAGAGTTCAAACTGAATTGAGGATCTTTGAGTTCAATATGATTGTGTGTGCATCTCCTGAATCTCTTTTGCCTTCTTAAGGAAGAAAATTAGGGAAAATGAAGAAGTCCCAAATAGAAGTAGAAGTTACATATTGAATGGCATGAGGTTGAGATATATTATTTCCTTTAACTCTAAGTTTCTCTAGCATTCTCTTTTGGTTCCTTTTTACATTTTTTTTTTTCTCTCTTTTCCATGGTACTACACAGAATGAGAACCTTAGAGTTCAAACTGAATTGAGGGTCTTGAAGTTATCTATGATTGTGTGTGCATCCCTCTTTGCCTTCTTAAGGAAGGGAAATAGGGAAAAAAGGAAGTTTCAGATAGAAGCAGAATGAGTTACTATTGAATGGCATGAGGTCAAGATATATTATTTGAGCCGATTCAATTGATAGATTCCCTTTTCTTGGGGCACCTCAGTAAAGCTGTCCGACACAAGAAAAGCAAACCCATCATTATTGGGAGGGGCACCACCCATGTCTTTGCTTCTTTTAATGAAAAAACGGGTGGGAGGGGTTTTGCTTTTTGGTGTTTTACTTTGTCAAGTTTGTGTCTCTCTCTGCGCGACTTTGTTGGACGGAATCCATTAGACTTTATACATGGCAGACCCAGCAAGGGTGCTTTTTAGGATTTCGGTAGGACCAAAAAGGGTGGAGGAAAATAAAATAATCACTAAAGATGTAGGTGTTGATTCACAAAACATTCGGATCATGAGTAGGCATTTTAAGTAAAATATATCCTTTCAAGTATCCAACACGCATTTACCCTACTATTTCATTCGTTGATTCTAGAAATTAGTCTTTATTTCTTAAGCAACATTCAAAAGGAAAACTCAATTGCTATTTCTCATACGCCTCACCCACCCCACCATTATTAAATTTCGTATTCATGTAATAGTTTAAAATTCTCGAGAACAGTTAATAATGATTTTTGTAAGTTCTTCAAACCTTGTAAAATTCATTATTCGATACACGAATCACGTTGATCTAAAAGTTAGTGATTGCTCTAGACAATATGGAAAAGGTTAATTTATTGAGCGAAAGCTAATTCGAAACACTATCTCACAACCCTGTACATTATCAATCGCTCTTAAGAAAGACAGTAATCATGTTTTCCATTTTCCCAAACTGTAATCAAACAGATGATCAATCATGAGGGAGAAGAAGATACTGTGGTTGAACATCTCCGGAGCTTCTCCCACCAGAAAAGTTGGGAGGAGGGGGATGAAGTCAAAAGCCACTGTAGATTTCGCTGTCATGAAAGACATATCTGCTTTCAAAAGCTAATCGACGGAGTAAACTAGGAGTGGACTGTTTTCACTATGAGATCAGGGGGTCTACTTTTTTGTCCAACAGCAATAGGCATTTGCTTGTAATATCAGGTATATTTATTCTAATTCATGATAAATTTACTTAATGATTTTGCAAAGGGTGAATGAGGCATTTGACAAGTAAGTTGTACTTAACGTTTGCTCACAATATATTTTCTTCTTTTTACCAGTGGGGTTATTTCCACGGGATTTTATGAATCAAACACGCCCCATTTTAGAGAGCCAATCCAATGATTCTCGATCACTAAATTGAAATCAATATTACCCTTTTAGTTAATAAACAGTTTTTTGACTCGCCAACGGAATGTTTATTTCAAGAAAAAAGTCAATTCTAGAAATAATTATAAGGGACGACACTAAGAGAATTATTTGAGTATCAATTGCAATATAGATCTATAGGTGCAGAAATATCAGGAGCCAAACTGTTCATTCAGCTGCATCTTAGGAATTTTCTGAGATTCTCAAACAAATTACAATGGAATTGTTGCAATGGTTCCCCTTTGCGGTTTGGGAACACATTGTTATGCTAAAAGCTTTGCATTTTCGAGTTTCGAAGTACACTTCTAAATTCACCTGGGAAAAGAATCTATACTAGAATGGCTATCTCCATCAAGTATTAAGTTACTATCGGACGGCTTCAATGTTTACACGATCGCTCTATTCCTTTTCATCATTGTGACTTGGGAGCTTCTTGTCATTACCACGACTCAATCGAAAAAGACCCCGATGACAGCGAAGATCAAATGCATCGTTCCATAATCTCGTGAACATCAATCATTCAGCTAGCTTCCCCCCAATAATTTCTCAGGAAACAGACCATCGAACAATTAATGTAGATCGATATTTTATGCTGATAATTGAGTCTTTGAGACTTACAGGCCACCAGAAACCAGAGGGAGGAGAGACCCTTTCACTTGAAATTTGATCAAAAGAAAGTGAAATGAATACATTTGTAGGCGAGGGTATAAAGGCTTAATTTCGATAGCCACTTGACAGGGCAGCTTGCGAAGCTTGAAAAGGACTGAAGAAGAAACCAATATCACTTGATCATAGAGGACCTAGGATTTTGAATTTTCTAACTATTCTATTGAGTTTTCCATTGCTTGCAAGGCTGTGTAGGAGTAGAAAACCACTAAAACGAGCCACCGTTTCGATCTTCTCAACCACCCTTTTGGGATCTTTCTCCGTTTCTTTAAAGAACCCACGAAATTATTAATCCCTTTTTCTTTTTTCGGCATTTTCGGGTTTGTGATTTATTGGTGGTCCGGCCACAGCAGAGAGACGTACTTGTAGACTTGTTCATTTCAAGTCATTTTCCTTGTCCCTGGTAGTCAATATCTCTAACCTAATAATCATCGATCGATTTCTTCTTGTTGGCAGTATGTTGTGGTTTCAATCGATGCAAATCATGCAATCAATCAAGATGTTGGTTGTTCGAGAAAGAGATCTGTGTATATAGTTCATGTGCGCCATTTGAATTCGACTCCTTGAATCAAAGTACAATCAAGCCCATGATTTTAGTGCGATATTTCATTGGCCCGATGACCGACCGTGGAGCTCCTCGTCTTTACGAAAAAAAAAAAAATCTCAAACAATAAACCAGGTCAAAGCCAATACTTGCCCCCAAACATACCGCTAGCTAGTGGTCGATGGCCGCGAGTATTGACGGAGGTGCCTCCTCTAGATTTCGTAAAAGGCATTGCGTCTTAGATTGAGCAGTAAAAGTGGCTTGAAAAAGGGTTAAAGAAGATGAATGTAGTATCTGTTACATTGTAACACGGTACAGATGTGCATGCATGTGAGTCAGCCTTACCTTTGCTCAGCTGATTCACCACGTCGGTGATACGGTAACCTACAAAACTGAGGTCGAGGAAGCTGCCCACCAGAAGGGGCACCCTTTGTTGATTGGATCGACGACCAATCAATTATGTTTGCCATCCCTCGACAGCGCAAGCAGGCAACTATCAAGGCCAAGCCATCGGAGCCGGATGATGTGCATCATGCTCTCTTCCAAACTTCCCAGCTTCAATTTCAAAACTACAAGCAATCTTCTACTTCATCCGGGACATGCAACTTTTCTATCTCAGCCTGTCAAAATATTATAAAGATAAAGAGGGAGAAACAGAGCTGATGGTTAGCAGGAAGAGGCAATTGTGAGAAATATCTCAGCTAAAGAAGCAAACTAAAAAGAGGCACATGCATATCCTCATATACCAGCCAAGAATTGGAGATTATAGCTGATTCAGCAAGCAATGGAATGGAGAAAAGCCAATCACCTTAATGGTGGCAACATCAGTTGCTGATGGTTTTAAATCCAGAGCAAGGCCAAAATGTAGCATGGCCTGCGCATGCATGTTCCGTGACTTGTAAATCTTGCCCATCAGAGCATAAACGCTGCTTTCTCGAGGGGCATATTCTTTGAGCTCCTCTAGGACTTCTAAGGCTTCATCAAGCTTTTCCAGGCTGATGAGTATATTAGCCTTCTGATACATGGGAAGAGGGTTCTTTCCATCAGCTAAAATAGCTCTCTCCATCATCATCAAAGCTTCCTCACTTCTCTGTCAGATGAAGGAAATAAAAATTCAGACAGACGCAACTAGACAACAATTCAATCTTCAATCAAAGTAATAAATGATTCAATGCAACTAGCGATCCAACCTTCAAGGCATGCAAAGCTGTTCCAAGGTATGACATTATAACTGATGAACATGGATTTATCTCAAAAGCCATGTGGAAGTGATGCTCCGAGAACTCATACTTCTCTTGGCGAAGATAAACCATTCCAAGCCCATACCACGCATTATAGTGTCTTGCATCAACTCTAAGGGCAGTCTGATAACTTTTAATCCCATTTTCAAAATCCTCCAAAGAAACATACCTGTAGATACAATGCACACTAAACTTAAGACAGCATGATCAAAATCTGAAACTTAGGCAGCAATTTAAAAGATTTTATCCTGCATATGTAACAGATGAAAAGTAAAGGGACAAGAAAAGAGAACAACATACTCATGACCGCAAAGAGTATGGGCATATGCAAATTTTGAATCCAGCTGCACCGCTCGCTGGAAGTTTTTTAGAGCAGTTTCATGGTCCTTCTGCAAGCTATAGCAATTACCCATGGCACACCTGCATTTAATTGAACAAATGCAGAAGTCTAAGGAACAAAAGGTGCTTGTTATTGACAGCCCACTCCAACCAGAAACCCAAAGAGGACTTAAAGCATTATCCCATACAATGCAAAGGTTTAGTTTATATTGTACTTGACAATTAGTCAACAAAATGGATATTCACCAGTTACAGCAACCAGCAGATCTATCTAAGTAGTCCAGTTACAGATACTCAAGAGGAAGATTAGGTTCTGAACTAATTGTTAGCTAGGGTGAAGGTACCATGACTGAGGAGCTAGACGGTCTGTTGCAATCAGCTCTTGAGCTAGGTAACTTAACTTCATATCTTCTTTTAAATGCTGCAAAGAATGGAGAAACAAAATTAGCAAATGATAAGAAAACTCAAACAGGTAAACAGCACAATCCACTGGCATTTTAAGAATGGAGAGTCACAAACAGAAACCAGACTACTGTTGCTTGAACAACTGCAAAAACTGAGAAACAGATTTACATCTCAATCTGACAACAGACCAGAGCATCTGAAGAATGGAGATCTTACATAAAGAACAGTTGAGTAAATATCCATTCCTTCTAAACTATAGGGAGATGCGCGACGAGCAAGATTAAATGCTTGATCAGCTTCCATATAATCGACCAACTCAAAGTACGCTTTGCCAACCTGCAATATTGCCATGTTCATTCATATAACATATTGTTATTGCACGTACCCCAGCATTGCCCAATAAAAATAGACAAATGTCGTTAATTTTTCTGCTTCTTTCAACACCTAGCAGCAAAGAAACTTTCGTCTTCTTTTCAAACCACCGCACCAGCACAGACAACGAAATGTAGATGGATTTTCAAGATCCCAACACAAACTATAAGATTGCAGCAGAAAAGAAATCCAACAAAAATTTCATGTTTTAGATTGACATCCTATAGTTTCCGTATTTGTCTAAATTGATAGTTACATACCAAACCAATATGCTAAAGAGATGATAACATCTCGTGAAGGGGAACTATCATCAACGTTACCTGTGAAAGCACCCAGCCTGTATTGTAATGCCTGTGCGGAAGTCTCGAGTATATATCTAGCGCGTCCTGTGCAAAGGAAAAACATAATCAGAATAAGGAACATTATAAAGACTATGAGAACAAAATCTTTTGCTATAAAAAAGCAATTCAGAAGTACCTGACATCTGTACATGCAGGAAAGCCTATAGGCTTCCCCAAATAATCTTAGCAGACCTAATACTTCTGCTGTGCCAGTTAAAACCCTTGCACTAGTCAGTATAGGCCCAGCAACAGGCATACTTGCTCCTTCTTGATCAAAGGTTCTATTGTCCCCCGAAGGACAAGAACAATTTGCCAATGTAGGATTGAAACGAGAATCATCAGTAACCTCATTCCGTACTCCTAGAGGATGTGAATAAAGACAATTTCTAGTCATTGAAATCATTAGAACAGAACAAATGAGGACTGCCAGTAAAGTAGAAGCAGCACAATTTTGAGTTTCTGTGACACCAGGACATGTCTACTGTGAAATTGGCAAAATAACCCAAAAAAGAAAGCTCTCTGCCCAATTGAAATAGAAACAAGAACTGGAGAAAACTATACTTCCGCACATTTATGCAAATTTTGAACAGAGAATGAGATATTTCAATGCATCTTCCTTCATGCCCCAAAAACCACTTTAAAACAAAAACACTATACAAACACTCCATCTTGAGCCACAGGTTTTGGAACTAAATGACTGGAACACAAATTGCCAAAAGGGAGATGACCGATGCTCGCTTCCACAAACATTTCCAAGTCGTCCAACATAACATATAACGTTTAAATTCCTCATGTATGAACTATGCCCTTTGCAGTATTAACAAAGCTAAGCAAACAAAAAGGACTTCTAAAAGTTTCCTACTCAAAGAAATGAGTTTTCAAAATATAATTGTCTATGCATGTTGGGAGGCAACCATGGGGTCCTAGAGGCTGGATCATGTTCCCACTCTTAGGTGGGCACTTATCAATCCATTTTCTTCACATTCAGGATGCACTGCCATTAAGGAATCGGATCGTAATCCCTCATTGCTTCAAGCGTGACATCCAAATTTAACAACCACTAATCCATACTTCTTGACAACTTATTATACCAACTTGGGAATATCTGTTCACAGCCCTTATTAAGTTCCAACCGATTCGCGTAATACAATTTCTCTTACTACACCTAATAAAAGAAAGTGAAATTGTTCTTGTTCAGATACGCTGCAAAACAAGAAACCAATAGGAAACACCGACTTATTTTGGTTCCAATGAGTATGCTTCATACTCACCATGAAAACCTTCTAAAATCAAATCCATCATTAGACCCATGAACATGTGTGGACTCTCCAAGATCATATCACTTACTTGATAAAACTCGAAGCACAACCATGCCCACTCTCTTACCATCAGAGTGACAGAGAATGCCTTCTCTTATACATATATGATGCAGTAAGATTCTTCTAACTCATCAATTTAAGTAAAAGCAGAAAATCATACTTGATCAGAAATGTCACCTTCATCAGAATTTTCACTGGCCCATGACTGTCCTTTTCGAATGGTCACAGCACGGAGTGCCGCAGAACTCGGTTTTGAACTTCCAAGATACTTAGAGGAGTTGCTGGCCCCATTTCCAGCAACTGATGTTGCATTTGTAGTTGCATTTGCCGCTGCATCTCCAGCAAGTCTTGTACTTCGTCGTGGACCAGAATCAGAAAATAATCTTCCCGATATCTGAAATAAACATGAATTATGAGAAGAAACTTGAATTGGTCTTTGTTACACCAACCAGCTATGTTCACCTCAATATCAAGAGTGAAAGGGGCATGAATGCCATATAACAACATAAAACCGTCAACTCACTATTTTATCAGCATAATAAATTCATTCAAATAACTCAAAAGCAACATTGACACTAGAGAACAGACTGCCGCCCTCCAATATACAATAAATTAGTCTTCTCTATGTCTTTAACTAGGAAAAGTGGTTGGCATAAGCTTCTGCTGAATAAGTGAGACCCTCTTTATCAGCCTACTTCCATTCTTTTGTGGTGGGAAATTTCTCAGGCTATTATTCTGCCAAGGACTCCAGAACATCTAAGGCCCACCTCAAATGCCTAGGTTTTCCAGTTAAGCCCAAGAATTGATCGTGTAGACACTCAAGCTAATATATATTTAACAATTGTTTGAACTTAGGTGATGACTCCCATTTAAAAAATGCAACTCCAATTTTCATATTGCCAGCCAATCTAAACCAGCCATTTAACTAAAAAGAATAAAAATTTATAACCTTCCGCAATTTTCCTTCATCTACAAACTTTCTTCGAGGAGCTTGAATCGTAGAGTTTACAGTTGACCTTGGGGAGCTATCAGCACCAAGAGCACTCAAGTTTGGTCCATTTGGCTGCATATTCCTACATGGTGGTGGGGGTGCAGCACCTGACAACTGCAGAGACTTTAAAAACAGAAACATCCAGATGATCAGTACTATAATAAATATTAGTTGTAAAGAGCCCAAATGCATGAGACATAGTTATATAAGCTTACATTTATTCCAATAAAGCACTCGACATGAGAAAAAAAGTTGCTGTTCCAGTCTCATAAAAATGGAGTGAAACATGGTTAAATTAAGGCTAATTAGTCATCATCCTTTCAATAGCTTCTAATAGAAAGGCATGCAATACACCATAGCCTCTTGTTAGTCAGAGGGCGGATGGTGAAGCAAAGTAAGAGTTACAAGGTCGTTGAGTTTAAAAAGTTTAATTATTAATCCGTCTTTCTGTTGCCAAAAGTACCCAACTTTTTTCCCAAGTCAAAATGACTCCTGCGTGTAGGGAAGTAACTTCCATTGAGATGAAAAATGACATGGAGAATCTAGACTTAAACAAGGATGACACAAGGAGGGTTTGTGGCTCCAATATGAGGAACAAAAATGGGAAATTCCTCGTCAAAAATGTGGTACGATGGGTGTAGGCTTCCTTTGCTCATTTAATTGCAAAAAACATCAGTTCTTTTCTTACATTAAAATTGACATGATACAATTAAATCATAGTTAACACAATAAGTAACATGGCTGAACAAAAGTATCAGCTAAATATATTACTAACACAGATTATTAGCATTAGAGATATAACGTGAAAGTATCATATAATTTCCATTGAAACGGTAGGAACATTGATTTCTGTGTTCAACAACTATTTCATAAGGCAGAATGTGCATTCCCCTCAAAATCACAAACTTTCAGGTGATAACCCTAAGTTGACATCATGGACATCAACACCAGTCAACTTTGGAAGAGTTCAAACTGGAATTTACAAATCAAACCAAATAGCCAAAGCATAACTCAAGTGAAATTGAGTTATATGCTTGTCATGCTTTACCAGATGACTCATCTAGTTATATTAGGGACGGCTATTCGTGCTGCATCTCATATTTGCCTCAGTTATTTATGTCATTTCATTCCCTCATTAAAAAGTATAAATTTCAGTTTCTCATTAATTTGCTTAAGGCGTGCCAATTCGTGTACAATTTGAGTTGTTCATGTCATATTTACATTTCTTTCAAAAAATTGGTCTCACATTTGACTCATGGAATCCAGCTATTTCAAGAATTGCCACCCCTAGCCATGGCAAATAGCAAAGAATTGGAAGTATTAATTATCACCCATTCAGACCAAATAAATCAGTGCCTTACCTGTGTAGCAACAGGGGAAGGAGTATTATATAGAGACAACTGAGAAGATCCACCGTTTAGAGGCTGACCAGAACCTCGTGAAGATGCAGTAGTTCCATGGTAGCTTCCAGCAACATCTCTTGCATTATTGCTTAGCATTTGTTTCAGTTGCCTTGAGCTCACATCATCCATTGACCTCCTGGCAGAATTTACGTTGTGATCCTCACTTGACATATCTGCATTTTGAGGAGAAAACCCATTGGGCAAGTACTGCTTATGTATACAAACAGCAGCTGCCTCACTGAAAACTGCAGCCGCTTCTTCAGCAGAACCTAAAAAAATCATGGAAAGATGATGAATGAGACTCTTATTTGGAGTAAATCCTGTACATAACCACCCAATGACAAAATTAATATTCATGAAGTAGTGGGAACCCAATGTGGCAATCTTTGTGTAAGATTCAAGTAGCTGTCATTAGATAAGTACCACTATGGAAGAAACGTGATAACCTCAAACTAAATAGACGAATACTTAAAGAAACTGAATTTCACTTTAAGCATCACGGAATAAAAAAAAAAAAATAGGCACTTCACCGCATAAATACTAGAATATGAGTTTAAAATTGTAATAAAATTGACACAGAATTTCAAATGTATGCTTGTCATTGCCATCATACTACAATTACAATGAAAAGCATGGAAAATCCTTAGAAGCTGGGAATAGTCAGAAAAAGGTTACTGCTCTGCGCACGGAACATTTCCATGTTTTATTCACTGGACAGCACTCACATAACATTTGCCAAAGAAGTTGACTTGTACTTGAAAAGTGTAGACCAAATCAATTTAATTCTAATGGTTTTCTACTAGTTCCAAGTCCATCTACCAAGCACTTCAAATAAATAACATCAAACAAATAAATTTATTGAAATATGCCCAATTATCATCACCGAAACTCTGAGTCATGCAAGAGAATAAGGATATCTTTAACACAAACCTAAGGCACAGAGCTCCTCATATGCAGCCCACAATAAAGGATCTGTTGACAAAGCTTGCTTGAAGTGATGGATGGCACTTCTCTTTCTATCGGTATATCTATGAGAAGCAAACATAGAAAGGTAAGGAACTTCATGTTTATGCGAAAACAGATTAACTAGCAAGAACACCATATTCTTTCATGAAACTTTAGTCAGGCAAATATTATGCTGTGTCTAGGCTTATAAAGCCAACAATGAAGAATGTAATCTTGAACAATTTCCATACCAATGAAACATGGTCAATGTGGAAGAAAGCACAAGAATTATAATTGTCATCACAGAAAAAAATTCCAACAGAAACATGAAATAAAGGAAAGAGAGCTTTCATGACCTTAATGTGTTGCCAAACTCTGGTAAATATCACTCAAAACTATCCACAATCACATTAGGAAGCAGCTATCCCTCAAAGAATACAATGATGACTAGTATAAGCTCAAAGACACAAAGACAACGCAATTAGCATTGCCTGTCTCTGCTTGAACATGGGGTCATTGATTTAGCACTCCAAATTGCTGGTGTACTATGAATAGACATGTGCTTCAGATCGTGAGAGAACTAGTGCATTATGTTTTGTTTGACTGCACAGACCGCAGATTAAGCAAATGACCCCGCATTTGCCAATTGGATTACAATGACCATAGATCATGTAACAAATTTAGCATTTTTCTAAGACTTATAACTCCCTACCATGAAAACTATGTAAGCTACATCTAACCATACAGAAGTTGGGCTTTGCCATGCTACAAGCAGTGTGAAGGATTCTGAGAATGTAGTGAAAATGATGAATGGAAGAGCTAAAACATCAGGCTAGATTGTTCAAGGGTAAAGCTTTTCCTTCCACTGCTAGCTTATCTGTGTTAGTACTATTACATTTTTAATTTTGTAGACTGGGCAAAATGTGCATGGGTACTTCCTTTTTGTTTTGAATAAACGAGTACAACCTCTTACCTTTTCTGCCTTACAGGAAAGCTCCAGTTAACACCTCACTTTCCTCCTAAACGGATGGTTACATCTTACTGCCCTCTTTTTTGGCCAATTACATTTTAGTGCCCTTAAAAATGCAAAGTTTTGACGAAGTTCTTTATTCCCTCCTTCTTTCAAAAGATAAAGGAAAAACATCATAGGAAAAAAATGATGAAAGAATAGGAGCCTAACCATATACTGCATCTTGCTTCATTTCTAAAAGGAAAGCCTATAACAATAAGTACCAAAAGGGTGAGTGATTCGCAACCTTCAAGAATGAAGGAGACTGTGTGAATCATTTGTTGTTGCGTGTAACTGAACCAGACTGATCTAGACTATAGTTTTTCAATCTTTTAGGGGGAGAGAGGGAGATGGGGGGTGGCAATCGAAATTTTGTCCTTGGAGAGATGCCATTAATTCTTCTGTCAGAAAGAAGGAAGTTACTCAGACGACTCCTCTACTTGTCTTTTGGCTCATTGGAAGAAAAGAAACGAGATGATATTTCAAGGAGTTAAAATTTCATGGTTTTCTTTTATTAATAATTAGTTATATAATAGTCATTTTTGCTATATTGGGGAAGTTCAATTTCATACTTCTAGTTTGTTGGAAATGTTAGAAACAAACTTTGGCGCTAACTTTTGTATTTGGGTGGCTCCCCCTCTGAAGTCGTTTTTGTATTGGGCCAGTACCCTTTGGTACCTCTTTAATGGAGTTTGCTTTATCTCTAACGAAAATGGCAATTTCAAAGAAAGAGATTCTCAAACTATTTTTGCTTCTTTCACCTCTGTCCACATTTTAGATATGACATAGCATCTATATCACCAACTACAAAAAGGAGAAATCATTTTAATTACTGCCAATAGACGATGCATACAAGAAGGATGCTATCAGGATGATTCTGCAAAAAATGCAATAACAACCTGTAGATAAGGCCAAGAAGGTAGTGACCAGCAGCACCATTTGGAACCTGCTCGCAGCACAGAACAGCAATTAGCAAATGATCTCATCCATCAAACCAAGCCATGAGCAATACGGGTTCCGTCAAACAACATGAAATTAGACTGATATAGACCCCTAGCAATCAAATTCATACTACTACGGAATATATTGAGACCACCGGATTCATTTGCACAGGCAGGTCACATACCTCTGCCCCGGGCTCATTAGCAGAGCATAATGCCGAC
This sequence comes from Eucalyptus curtisii, assembly GCA_017140595.1. Classification (NCBI taxonomy): domain Eukaryota; kingdom Viridiplantae; phylum Streptophyta; class Magnoliopsida; order Myrtales; family Myrtaceae; genus Eucalyptus; species Eucalyptus curtisii. Next base: position 6,382,647 of record CM029496.1, read on the forward strand.
TCGGCCTCTTTGAGCAGATCCATCTGAAAACACGATATTGCAAACAAGTAGCGTGATTGAGGCATCTGAGTCCCTTCACATAAAGAATACTTCAATCAATCAGGGAAACGAGGATCCAAGAAACTTTACAGAAGGAACCCAGTAGAAAACAAAGTGGGGGGGACCCCAGGATAATGAGTAATCCAGCAAAGGACGAACTATCAGCTAAACACAAAGTCGCAGAGGAGACCATCCCTACCCTTTAGAATATGGTAAGCACAGTAAGCTTGATTGTTCTGCAGGTAGCAACCGGCTAACAATTGCAGATTCACCTGAAAGCAACCGAACGACCCAGAACACAACTTCAGCATAAATAAATTTGCGAGCAGAATCAGATTTAAAAAGAAATCAGCCACCGATGCAACATCATCTTCCAACAACAAGACCAGGTAGAATGAACACAGAACATTTTCCCCAAAAAAAAAAAAAAAAAAAAAAAAAAAAAACAGAAATTTCATCATCTAAAGCAGCCTCACAAACTGCTACGTCACCAACCAACGAACGGCTGCTACAGTGGAAAAACCCAGGCGAAAACACAAGAGCACGAGCGCATTAAAAAGACGAAAACTAACCGCGCAATCGCGTATCCAACAACAGCAAAGCTCGCTCCACCGAAGCAGAAGCTAGGCATCGAATCTAGAAAAAAAAAAAAAAAAAAGCACTAAAATCGCGCCTAAATCTACCCCGAACAGAGAGAGAGAGAGAGAGAGAGAGAGAGAGAGAGAGAAAGAGACGGGAAAAGGACGACGGAATCCTCGGCGCGCGCATCGAGCCGCCTCCGCCTCCGCCGCCGCCGCCGCCGCCGAAATCGACGCGAAGGAACGGACTCGATTCGACGCTCGAGCCTGTCTTCCCGGCGAACAATCGAAGAAGAAGAAGAAGAAGACGAGGAGGAGGAATCGGCAAGCAATCCGGGGGGGAGGCTACCTCGGAAGGGAACTCGGCGCAGAGGCGCTCGCACATGAAAATGGCGTTCCGGTACATGAAGTGCCGCAGGCTGTTCTGCACGCAGTCGACGAGCATCGCTTCCATGGCCGCTTCAGCGAGCGAGCGAGCGAGAGCGAGAGCGAGAGAGAGAGAGAGATGGCGAGGGCGTTGGGGGCTTTTCCTCGGTGCTCTCTTAGCAGGTTCAAATTTTGCGCCGCACGTGCCGGCTCCTGTTTCGAAGGGTGGCGGTCACGTGACGCGAGTTGGGGGGACCGGAACTTTTGGAGCGCCGTGATTTTTTATCTCGGTTCGGTTCGGGGACGCTTAATTCGAAAGAGAAACTGCGGAGCGGTGGAGCGCGTGTAGAGAGAGCCCAACGGTAACCATTCGATCGATCCATTCGATCGATCCCCGTCTCGCGGTGCAGCAAAACTAATGTTGTCGGAAAATTCGAGACGTAGAATTTAACTTTTTTTTTTCCCTGGAAAGGATCAGTTCGATCTTCCCTTTCTTTCTTTTTTTGCAACGGTGGACCGAGCAATCCATGGACGGAATGTTGTGGACCAATGGAACTCACTGTGAACTCAGGTTAGCAATGCAGTGGAGACACGTGTTGCAGTCAAGAATATGCCGAGCCATTCTTAGAATCTTCTTGTATAGCTCTTAAGCTTAGCTCTTAAACTGGAGCTAACCTTGGCTTCCTTAGTGTCATAGGTTCGGTTTAAACTAAACTTGTGACACCTCCCCCAAGTTTAGGAGGAGGTCTAGCCTTCACAGCCAGGTTCTACCAACGCCCGTCCGTTTGATATACAGAGATGGCGGGCTGTTTGATTTGCCCGATATATTACCTCGGGGACACGGCTGCTGACTCTCCCTGCACCCAACCTATATTTGTCTTCTCGGTTGGTGGGGAATACAGGTCCCAGACAGAGCAAGGTCTCCCACCCTAGGGCGATTCTCCCGCCTGTCTAGTTTCTTTGAGTAGTTTAAGGACCTGCCCATGTCCAACTTAAAAAAGTTCAGATACAAGAAGATTCTAAAAAGGGCTTGGTGGATTCTTCATTGCAATATGTGTCTACTGCATTACCAACTTGAGTCCACAGCGAGCTCCACTAGTCCACGACATCCCGTCCATGGATTGCTCGGTCCACCGTCTCAAAAAAAAAAAAAAAAAAAAAAAAAAGAAGATCGAAGATCGAAATGAACTTTTTTAAGTGACCCTAAAATATTCAAAGGATATTATGGGAAATATATACTTGTTCTTAATAGGTAGGCAATGGTGATTATGTATAAATAAGGGCACCATCCCTTATTTGCATCATCCAAGTATTCGAGCAATATGGCATCTTTGAAAGCTTCTTTCTCTTGAAATCTTCTCTCTCAAATTCGTTGTCAAGTGAGTGTGAAAGTGAGAGCAAGTAAGGCTTACTTAAGCCAAGAGAGGTTATTCAATATTTAAGTGCCCAACGATTTGTCATCTAAAGTATCGACTTGTGATAAGTGATATTGAAAGCAGTGTTCTTGTGGCCGCAGCTTCCAACTTCGATGTCGTCATCATTGTCGAAGCTCCCCAAGCGAAGGTTGCCCAAAAAAGAGAACCGTGCGAAAGTTAAGAAGGCTAGATTGAAGGACATCGTGTCCTCTTTTGAGGAAAGGCTCTCCAAGGTGTTATTTGCCGTAGGTAACATTCGAGGAAGTGAAGCGGATCGACAAGGCGGAAAAAATGCTACAACATTAGTTCTCAAGTACCATACATTAAGTCACGGCCCCCTCGAACGAGAAGAAAGAAGCATCGAAGCGGCGATCAAAACATTAAAGCTGAAAGTGCAAGGACTCAAGATCAAGCTAGTCTTGTGCAAGGCTAGCAATGCAAATGCTGTGGAACCCTTCAAGTGGCACCCAAGGTGGTGCTCTGAGGTACAAAGAGTTTAAAGGCAATTAGTCCTTTCAAGGAGGGGACAGCTTTATTTGGAGCATGGAGCAATATTTTGACGCCATTAAAACGCAAATGAGAACGCTAAGGTAAGAATCCCTACTATGTTCCCAACCGAAGTTGCGATGCTATGGTGATGTTTTAGGGTTGACAGTATAAAGCGAGGTGCCAATCTCGTCTACACTTGGGATGAGTTCATCAAGGAATTCTGGGAGCAATTCTTTCCCGAGTTTGCCAAGAAAGAGGCCCGCAATAAGCTTCATCGGCTCACACCGAGGGGAACGGTTCGGGAGTATGTCAAGGAGCTCACCGAACTAAGACTCAAGATTCCCGATTCCCGACTTTGGGGATGGTGAGGCATTCTTCACCCTTATGACTCAATGCCTCGGGCAGGAACCGAGCTTGAGCAACGAGGTGTCTAAGATATCTCGAAGGCCCTCGAACATCTTTGAATGTCTAGTGGACTTTTTTAAGCCCGGCTCTTTTAAATCAAAGAACCAAGGGAAAATTGGGGAGAGCATGGAAAAGTCGGGAAAGGAAGTCCCATCTAGTCCCGTAAGGTGAAAGAGGCCCCAAAGTGAATCACACAGAAAAGAAGCCGATCCAATGATTCTTTTGTGACAGCCCTCGCTGGGCTAGGGCTTGTCCCAAGCGAGGAAAGCTTTCCGCATTCGTGGCGAATGATGTTGGAGAAAGTAAGTTTGCGTCGATTCACTGAAGATTTTCAATGCAATCAAAGGCCAAAGTTAGACAACGTACCGGTGTTTATGTCACCAGCGCTTCGCCCTCTTCATTTACGACATTGTGACCAAGAAACTTGGCCTAAAGGTGGAGAAAGTGGAAGGATGGTTAAAGACTATTAACTCTATGGAGATTCCTATGGCGGGTCTCGCTTGAAGTGTGGATCTCTACATCAGCAAATGGGAAGGCAAGGAAACTCTTAAAGTTATCCCCTCGACAATTATGAGTTTGTCATTGGGATAGATTTTCTCGATCATGTCAATGCTTTAATCATTCCAAATGGAAACTACTTATGCATTGTGGATGGTACTTCACAATGCTTGATACCCATGTCTCGGCAAGCTGGGAAAGCCATCAGGTACCTCTTGACAATGCAACTTGCCTTAGGGGTAAGGAAGAAGGAAGAAGCTTATGTCGCAGCCCTCAAGCTTGAGGAGGACAAGGGAGACAAGGGACCTTACTCTGAGTCTTTTAAGGAGGTAATGCCTCCAAAGCTACTCAAGAAGTTGCCACAATGAAGAGAAGTGGATCACAAAATCGAACTTGTACCCAAAATCCCTCGGTAATGGCTCCTTATAAGATAGTACCACCCAAGATACTTTCCTTGGGAATGGCTTTAGACACAAATCGACAATATTATTACGAGTTACTTTCAAACACAAAAGAAGCTGTCTCCCAAGCAATAGTGGCAATACTTCCTTACCAAGTTTGACTTTACACTTAGAACAAAATGTTGGAAAGACAAATTTGATGACGGATGCGCTAAGTCAATGATCTGAACCCAAAGACATGAGTGGGCCACAAAGCAACCTCGTGGGTCACATCCAAAAAGGTATGTCTCATCATCCCTCTGCTATGGATCTTATAGAACAATCTAAAGAGGGCAAGACGCCAAACTTTTGACACAAGGATGGTCTTCTATGTGCCAAAGGCCACTGCATTTATGTCGTGTTCCCCAACAACTTGGAAAGGGAAGTTATAAAGGAATGCCATGACTCCAAATGGGCAAATGACCCGTTGATGCATAGAGTGCTCACCCTCGTCGAGGAAACTTTCTATTGGCCTCACTTGCAGGAGGACGTGGAAGCATATTTCTTCTTACTTAAACATGTTTTTTGTGAACAAAAAGTCTCTTTTCTTATTAGATAAGTTTCATATGAAATAGTAATTGAATTTAAGTTTCTACATCAATTTTATAGCATATGTATTGTTCATGCATTGAGGGAGAAATTTTTCCTAATTTCACATTTTTTTTATTAACTTTGATAGATATACATCAATGCAACACACGAATCTTACCCTATTCAAATAAAAGTTTAAAATCTTATCAATAAAAGTTCAAGTTTAAAGAGAATCCTTCATATCTCAATCTATAGGTGAATATTTATTGTTTTTCGTTGTAATCGATAATGTCTAATACTTATAAAATAGAGAAATTTTCTGAAATTTCTAAACCTTAGGATTCCCAATACATATACACAGCAATACTCAATATTTTATCGTTGCCCCAGTAAATGTATTATACAAGAGCTTATTCTTTTCATAAATTTATCTTAATTAATGGTGCGTGTTTACGAATTTGTTCAAGATGGATAAAATTTCATATTATTTCCCTATCTCCTCATATCCCCTTCTACAGGCTTAAAATTTCAAATTATTTTCCTTTATCTCTAATAGCTTTTCAGCAGCACGAGATTTTTTTTTTTTTAATTTGCATGCAATTACAGGCTGAGGTTTTTTCTCTCTCTATAAGCAATAATATCTCCATCTTGAGGATCCTATACAAATAGAACTTTAGTATAAATCTATCATTGCTTCATGCACGACAAGTTATCCTTCTAAGTTCTTTTTTATGTGTAATTTGTGAAAGTAAACCTAATTTTTTTTTGTCACACTTTAATAGGTCTTCTTTGGCATTAAAAACTAAAAAGGTATGTTATGAGAATTTTTGTTGTTTTCTCCTCTTTTAACTCAAACCATAGGTGAAATAGTTCGATTTCATCGTTCGATTTCATCGCATCTTCATTTCCATCATTTACTTTTTTTTATGAGTATCTCAAAACAGGAATTTGAAGAAAATCCTTCGTAATTTTTGAAAACTTTTTAATCGATAATATCTAATACTTATAAAATCGAAATATTCTGAAATTTCCAAACCTTATGATTCCAAATACATATGCACAGCAATACTCAATATTTTATCATCGCCCCAGTAAATGTATTATACAAGAGATTATTCTTTTCATAAATTTATATTAATTAATGGTGTGTTATAGTGAATTTGTTCGAGATGGAGAAAATTTCATATTATTTCGCTGTCTCATCATATCCCCTTCTAAAGGCTTAAAAATCTCAAATCATTTTCCTTTATCTCTAATAGTTTTTTCAGCAGCATGAGAATCTTTTTTTATTTACATGCAAATACAGGCTGAATTTTTTTTTTTCTTTTTACAAGCAGTAATGTTGACACCTAATTTTGGTAAATCCAGAGAAATAAAAATAAAAATCGCATCAAAACAAAAAAAAAAGGAAAAAATGAAAAAAAAAAAGGAAAAACCTAGCTACTGTTCATCTTCTCCGCGAGGCCGCCCACCCGCGCCGGCCCCGCGCTCGCGTCGCAAATGCTCCGCCAGCCACCACCGCCGCTCCGTCATCACTGCTCCGCCACCGCAACTCCGCCACCGCAACTCCGCCAGCGTCTCGCCAGTCGCCGGAGATCCCACGAGCTCGCGCCACAGCCTCACCCGCGAGCTCGCGTCGCGCCTCCTCCGACGCCGCCCGACAGCCGAAGCCCGAGCCCATTGCTTGCCGCGCCATCGCTGCCCAGCTTCCGCCGCTGCTGCTGTCCCTCTGACTGACGCTGCTCGTCCCCCGCGACGCCACAGCAGCCCGCGAGCTCGCCCTCGCCTCGCTCCGCCAGCGCCCAGTTTCCCCCCTTCGCCGACGCTTATGCTCGGAGCCCGACGCCTTCGTGCCCCTGCAGCAAACTCGCGGCGCCACTGCTCGTTGCCGCACCACTGCACCAGCGCCTAACGTCTGCGACGCCGCTGCAATCAAGCAACACCTCTACCCGACGCCACTCCTGCCCATTGCAACAGTTGAGTGCCAACCTCCGCCCAGCGCCCGTCGCCGACCTGTAGCGCCGGACGCCAGACGCCCCAACGCCGTCGCCTCAGCCTGCGCCGCCCCTGCTGTCGACCTTGCAGCGCCCCTTGTCGCTACAGCCATCGCTGCCACCTCCGCCTTGACCAACCGACGCCGTTGCAGCGCCGCTCGAAAGCCGCCGCAGCAACTGCTCAGCCCCGCGCCCCATTCCTCTGCCGCACCACCGTCCTCTCTGTCCTCGACGACCAGCCCGCGTCACCTCGACTGCCGCCACCGCCCAGCCCCCGCCGGAGCTCCGTTGCCAGTCAGCGTCCGCCCGGCGCCGACCAACCTGCTGCCCCTCTTTCAAGTTCCCTTTAGGTTGCTTGCTTTTCTTTTTATTTTTTTATCTTTCATTTATTTTATGTTATTTTATTTTATTTATTTTCTTTGAGTTTTACTATTATTGTCCCAATTGGAACATTAGGAGTTGATTTTCGTCATTATCCAAGGGGTTTTGCCCAAAATTATTGTAATTATTTAATTTGATCCGTAAGACATCAGATCATTTTTTTAATTATATTAATTTTTGGGGCATTTTGATAGTATTTTAATTCTTAAATCATCATAATTATTAATTTGACCAGTAAGACTTCAGATCAAATTTTTAATTATTTTGATTCTTTTTATATGTTGTGTGATATTTAGGGTTAAAATAATCGTTAATTTAACCCGTGAGATAACGGATTATTTTTCGATTATTTTAGTCCTTTATTTGATGAATATCTTGGTTAGTTTAGATATGATGTTTATCTGATAATTGCTTGTCTTGAAAAACGCTAAAAAATATAAAAAAATCAAAAATCAAATCTTGTATCGGAGTGTGTTAGTTTAGTAAATTAGGATTGCATTTTTTGGGTTGCATTTTTAGGTAATTTTTTGGAATAGATTATGATTGATTTTTTGGAATAGATTATAATTGATTTTATATATATAGATAGATAGACTCTTAAATAATGTTTGCACATTTTAATAATATCATTTTTTCTAAAAAAATAGTTTCCTAAGATAGGATAGGGTTTAAGTCAAATTAATCCCTAAAATAAATTAGAAAATTATTCCTTTTTAGATAGTTTAATTAGGGTTTTTATTAATTCCAAATTTCAATAAAAAAATACAAAAATATTAGGTGTATGTTAATTAGTTTGCATAATAGGTTCATTTAATTAGAATTTGTTTATTAGTAAAATTATGTCATGTAGTTAAAATGCATGTTTTATGAAAAAATTCTAATTTCAAGAAAACCCAAAAAATAATCGCTTGCTTTGTGTGTTTAATTCTTTTGATGCAATTTATTTATTTATTATTATTATTTATTTGAATTTTTAATAGTGGATGAGCATCTGTGTGGTCACCATATTTGCATGATAGTAATTTAGGTTAAAATAAATATTAACTGCCTGCAAAAATATTTTTAAAAAATAATAAAAAATGGTACCGAAAGGGCATTAGAGAAATCTAGTGTAACCAAGTTTCGTACCAAAAAATCTCTAGTTCGTAGAAATAAAATAATTCTTCTATTATTTTACTTAGGTGTCTAATCGACCTACCGTAAATTGATTAGTGGCGACTCCTAGATAAAATTCATTTAAAAAAAAAGTTGAACTTAAATCACAAATTAGTATGGGCTCGAAAGAACCCGAGCTAAGTTTAAAGCCTTAGTAGTCCATTATCCTAAACTCTAGGTGGTGCATCCCGAAAATTTAGGTTGCAACAAGTAATATCTCCATCTTGAGGATCCCATACAAATAGAACTTAAGTAAATCCATCATAGCTTCAAGCACGATAAATTATCCTTCTAAGTTTTTTTTTTCATGTGTGATTTTTGAAAGTAAATCCAATTTGTTTTTATGTCACTCTTTGATAGGTTTTCTTAAGCATTACAAAAGTACGTTAAAAGATATTCGTTGTCTTTCCCTTTCTACACTCAAAGCATAGGTGAGATTGTTCGATCTCATCACGTAATTGTTACGATCATTTACTTTCATTTATGAGTATTTAAAAGCGAGAGTTGGAGGTTTACCCAACCCTTGAGTTAGGTGTTTTGCTTCTCAATCTCATGTAGATACGGAATAAATTGAAACATCAACCATCTATCGTGGGGAAAATATTTGGTCAGTGGTGCTTAGAGAAAGAAATGAGTTAGGGCTTCGTTTAAAGGTGAATCTGCCTAGAGGTGTCGCAGTTGCGGAGGAGGAATGGTGAAAAAAGACGAATAAGAAGAAAATGAATGCATTTGAGAAGAAAAAGAAATAAACAAGGTAGCAATTCATGTTAATATTTTAGTTTATTAATGATTAGTTTGTCTGTTAAATTAATGTTTCGAGTTTGAATTTTAATAATGATTTGTTAAATCGAATTTGATGAGAAAAATTTCTTTAAGTGAATTACAAGTCAGATGAAGAAGTTTTCCTCCTCTGAGATTTTCTTTTGAATGCTGCAAGACAAAAACAAGGGCTTCACATATTTGTTATATATATTTATCTTTAAGGATTTCTTTTTTTTTAGGGGCAGCAACCAAATTCTTCAGAGGATGTGCACGGTGGGGCCCAGAGTCAAATTGTTGACTCATGGGCGCATAATATAAAAGGGCCAGGTTTCCTTTAGCCGAAAAAAATATAGAAGCAGCAGCACGTCCAGGGAGTGCCGCTCGAGAGAGAAGAGCTGCCTCACAAGCCACGCGATCAAGAAAAGGAGAACGCAAAGTAGTACGTATGTGAAGAAAAATACGGACGCTGGACAATGGAGTTCTTGTTTTCGGTATATGTAAAGCCTTTTATTTTGAGCTTGAATGTCTGGTGATTTTATGCGGTGAGTTTACGTCTAAGTGAGTGAGTGATTTATTTATGAACATTTTGGATTTTGGCTTAAATTTAGGTATGAGAAACACTTAGCTAAACTTTGGTTCTTCAAATTTAGTGGATTATTTGTTGCTGACTCTTCCCGTGGATGGAGGTACTGATATTTAGACCGAACCACGTCTTTATTATTTATCGTTTATTTCTCTAGTGATTTCGCGTTGACGTAAATTGTAAGATTTTATTGTTTTGCGTATTATATTTCAACGGTTCCAATGGCTACCCTCCTTATATGGAAAATGGTAGGTGGGAGTTTCGAATCCCCACTTTATCAATGGGTTTGAGTGAGGATAATTTAATTTCAAATATGGATTTCGACTTTCACGACCTATAAGAAGATCTGAGAGTGAATGTTAGTGTAGGAGTAGAGTAATACAAAAAAAAAAAAAAATTCAATCCATTCACGTTAACACAGAAAGTCAGTTAAAGCGCATGACAAGTTGCTCAATTAAATGGAAGGATCACGTCAGGAGAAATTACCAAGAAGTTCTTAACTTATTATCATTGTGGTAATTTAGTTATAAACTTTTCGATTGTGCCAATTTAGTTTTAAACATTTTTATAATTTGGCCATTGAATCATTCCGATCAATTTTGATTGGACACTATAAACATAGATGCGGGTCTTTTTATGAGACAAGGCTAATGGTAATGTGAATAATCTTTACAATTTTTTAATTATTTTTTCTTTTCATTTTGGCCTACAAGGATAGCGAATGACCCTTTGTTAGATTTGGCAAGGGTTGCCTTGCCCTTAATTGGCAGGGCGGCGAAGGCCCTGGGGGCGAGGCCCTCGTTGGTCAAAATGAAAGAATTAAAAAAAGAAAGAAAGAAATAATAGAGAAAAGAAAAGAAAAGAAATATATAAAATATTCAACATATTATTCATAAATAATTTATATTAGCGGTGGTCATGCCATGTGGAATAATTAGTGTTAATGTTAGTAATTTCCGAACAAAATTAGCTTAATAGATTCAATTGGTAATATGCGAAAATGTTTATGATTATATTAATACAATTGAAATATTTAAGACTGAATTGACACAATTATAATAAATTGAAGATTTTTTTGATAATTATCTCATTTTATTGAGGCGATTTCCCATAAATTTAGGTATTAAATTGAAAAAAAAAATTCATGATTACTTGGATAATGAGAAAAGGTTCATGAACCTTTATATATGACCCTTTTGGTCATCATATTAAGGTGGCCGGCAAGATTTTTTTTTTTTTTTGGGTTCAATGTTGGAATTTAGATAAATAATTTAGATTTATTTGTTGCAGATTACTTTATCGAATCATGGCTTTTATCATATTAGTTCTTTATCACGATATCAAGGTCCATCAACAACACAACTTTCTATGAACTTTCAAGTCATTCCACAAATCAATTAAAACGCTCGCGCACCATCTTCTCAGAGTCTTTCTTTCCATCTTCCCTATTTTCTTTATCTAGTCTCGAGCCAATTATTCCAAACCAAGAAAAAAGAGAAAATTCCACTTAACAGGCCCCTTCGCTAGCCAATCGGAACGCGCCATGTGGCGATGCCACGCAAAGCGAGGCCAATCGGGCGCTTCTATGACGTTAAAACTCTCGCCAGCTCACCAACCTCGAGGGGTAGTTTCGTCACTGCACGAGGGGAAAACTGTACAACACGGTCAATCCGTTAACCAAATGTGAACGTGGAAATAAGTCAAACGAACAAAATCCAAAATAAAAATAAAAATTAATACGATAAATTTTTTTAAATAAATTTATTTATGATAAATTTATCTCAAATTAATTTTTCGAAAATAAAAAATCAAATACCGATACTCTTATGACAAATTAAATGTTACTTTTAAATTACTGAATTAGATGAAATATAATAATTGACAAATATAATATTTTAAAATTTTTCTCTTTATTTTATCACATGTATATCAGTTTGCATTTTTTTTGTTAAAAGATGGTAATTTTATTATAAATATTCTAATTTGAGATTTTAATTTCGAGTAAATTTGTTATAAATGTATTAATTTAATGTTTCTGGTGGTAATTAATTCAGAAATAAATTGAGGAAAAAAGGTCTTCACAGGCTACTGCCGGTCTCGGTTGCCTCCCCAGCGCTAGGCAGCTTCACACTACATACGAGCTCGTCGCGACCTACGAAGTCTTCCCCCCCTCTCTCTCTCTCTCTCTCTAACCCTTGCGGTGCATCAGAGCTTCAGCTTCCCTCTCTCGGCCGTCAATGGCGGCCTCGGAGGCATCATCGGCGGCGGCGACGGCGACGGCGACGACCCTGCGGCACGCCTTCGGAGGCGTCCTCTCCTTCTTCATCCTCGTCCTGATCGGCGTCCTCGCGTTCTCGATCCGTCTCTTCTCTGTAAGTTCCGGAGCGGCCGGGCTCGTAGATCGGTCACGAGCGAATGCATTGTCGCGCTTCTCGGTTTCCGTCTGCGTTTCCCTGGAAAACGAGTTCGAAACGTTTGTCAAGCGGTCGCCTTTCGCGGCGGATGTCTTCGTGGCGGATGTTTTTTGTGGCTTTTCTCTTCTGCATCTGGCGCTGATTGACCGGCGGTTGCGTAAATTTGGTTCATTTGACGTTGAGTTGATTTCGCACTTGTTGATCACCGCTTGTGGAATGATCTGAATCGCAGGTCATCAAGTACGAAAGCGTCATTCACGAGTTCGATCCTTACTTCAACTACAGAGTTACTCAGGTGCGGTGTCGATTTAACCAGCAACGTGAATATTCTGTTAATATGCCAGTTGCAGCCAGACATGGCGATCTCATGTGGTTGCTGGATGATTGCTTCTGAGTGCTAACTTCAATCAAGCCGCCGTCTTATACGCTCTCGGATTTCATTTGATGATTTGAATTACCTCAAAGAAGTATGGAGGGTGATGGCGTGTTTGTTGGTTTCAGTTTCTCACGAAAAATGGGATATATGACTTTTGGAACTGGTTTGACAATCGGACATGGTAACTCTTTACCCAAGTAAAAACCTGTAATGCATCTTTCGCATTTCTTTTGATTTAATCTAAAAGTTGAATACTCGTGTTTCGTGTCATGTGATAAAGGTACCCGCTAGGACGTGTGATTGGTGGAACTGTGTACCCTGGACTAACGTTGACAGCAGGCACTCTATGGTGGTGGGTATTCGAGAGTCGCTGATGTGTAAAGGATTGGAGAGGAATGCTGCTACTTAATTTTGTTTATTGTTTTCATATGATTTCAAGATCTACTAATACATAGGAATGCAAGAAGATTAAATAGTCAATAGTTATCTAGAGCAAATTTAAAGAACAAGGCGCATAGATTCATTTCAACATCTTAGCAGGCTTTGCTTTGCTTAGTTATGCTTCTTTCTTTGTTGTAATTCTTGCACAATGTGTTTTGCTTTTATACTTTCAATTTTTTTTTTCTTTATCTATAAAAAAAAAGGTTTAGAAATACTGATCAGGGCAAACTTGTTCACAAATCTTCATTTTTTATGGAAAAAAACTGGTACATAGAAAAAGGATTTCTTTTAGCTGAGAGATCACACACCAAAAGAATGATTTTTGTCTAGTGATCTAGTCAAAGAATGATTTTTGTCTAGTGATCTAGTCTTATACATGGATATAGGATAAAAAGGAGTGTGTATGTTAAATTTTGTATGGTTTTGGTCTTCTTCTTCTTCTTCTAATTAAGTACTTTCTCATGTCAGGATTTTGAACTCTCTGAATATTCCTCTATCTGTGGAGACTGTGTGCGTGTTTACTGCACCTATATTCTCTGCCTTTGCTTCATGGGCAACCTACCTTTTGACAAAGGTTTGTCTTCTAGTCTACTCCTGTCTTATTTTCGATTTAAGCTTTTTAAGCTCAGTCTCTGCGATGTTGATATTATTGCCTATATCTTCTTCAGGAAGTTAAGGGTGTGGGTGCAGGATTGACAGCTGCAGCCCTCTTAGCGATGGTAAGACAGTAGCTGAATACTGAAAGTAATTGCTTTTTCATTACAGAACTCAACTGAAAGATAGTAAAATAAATTTTTTTATCATGGTATTGCCTCTTCTTTGTCCAGATTTGTTGTCTCATTTCTATAAATGGGCAGCAGATATCGTAACTTAAAACTTTCAAAATTAGGTGACAAGTTGCAGTATTAGGGAGAATGTAAACTATATATAGGATGTTCTGACCCTTTTAGCTTTGATGCGCACTTAGAAGTTGTCACATTGCTCAATTTGATGAATGAAGAAATCAACTTGAATTGAAGTTCATATAGTTACTACTCTCATAATTAGCAGATGCCATCTACAAGCAGGAGGTGAGCTTGAGTAGTTTTACCATTGTGAGTTAGAATTTAAGAAATTTGAGGTTTGTGAGATGAGTAGTGGTAAGATTCTCTTGAATATCCTACCATAATTGATGATTTTCAATTGTCGCATTTCCTCTTTCCTTAAATGGATAAGATGGGATCCTCTTTAGTGGTTTTGAGATTATATGCGAGACCTACCTCAGATCCATTTTTTTTCCCGCTGGATTATAGCTCTAAAAGCTGGGTGATGACTTAACATTTCCTGAATAGTTCTTGTCAATGGACGATGGGGAGGCTATAAAAATGACATGGAAAGGTGAATGCTCCTATTGTAATCGAGATAGTACAGGTTAAAAAGAATCCCATTGAAAAAGATAGAATAATGATTCTGCCACTTCATTCTCTATTTCAGATGACGTCTCTGCATTGGTGATTGCTAAGTAGGTCCGGGTGAAACTCATAAATACATTTGTTGCTTTATTCTTGGTTTGACAATGCACTATTTCCTGGAATTACTTTTTACACGTTTCTAAGTTACACTAATGAGTTTTTATTGAATGCCCATGATTTAAATCACATATATTTCAAGCCCATGCAATACTTACTTCAAAACCATTCAAAAGCTGTGCTGTCTAAGTACTACTGAATTGGTCCTGTGAATTGCAACGAAATCCGCTGTTGGCCTATTTAAGTACTTAGTGGGCCAGTTAAATGAATTACTTGTGCCCTACCTAGTATTGCGTTTTTCCAGGGGTGCTTTATTTTTAAAATTTTCAGTTACAGCTGGATAATTGTTGAGTTGTCCGGTGCTGTATATTTCAGGTTCCATCATATATATCTCGATCTGTGGCTGGCAGCTATGACAATGAAGCAGTGGCTATATTTGCATTAATCTTTACATTCTATCTCTACATAAAGGTTAGATTTACTTTACTTATCACATAATTATTTAGATAAGTAAATCATGGTAAAATGTTGCTCCAGATGGACAACCGACAATATATTTAATCATTTTAATTTTAACCCTGTAAGGAATTTCAGTGTTTTCACTTGAGGCCTAAATGTAGTTCTCTTTGTAATTAGTACTTCTTTGATTTTCTTATATCATGTTTCTATGTTATACAGACACTTAATACTGGATCACTCTTTTATGCCACTTTGAATGCCATCTCCTACTTCTACATGGTAGGTATTTTCATTTTGCCACTTTATTTTATTTGAGTTTACCTTTGCCATTATAGGCCTCTCATGGTTGACTTTGGTTTATGAACTTCCAGGTTTGCTCATGGGGAGGATACACGTTCATCATTAATCTCATTCCCATGCATGCGTTGCTATGCATCGTAACTGGTCGCTATTCCTCTCGGCTGTACATTGCTTATGCTCCCCTCGTAAGTGTGTACATCATGGAAAAATCATATTTTATTAAATCTGCGAATAAGCATTGTGATGAGAATGAGAGAGAAGTCCCAAATAGTAAATTTGTCCTTTTAGCTTGAGCATGTCAGCATGCAGATGAGGAGCATCTGGACTAAGTGGCATCAGTAACTAAGAACGAGGAGTTTTAGCTCTTATGTACGGCTTGCTTGACATTTTTTTTCTCTGGAAAATGGCCGAGAACTCATTTTCTTACCAATTTGTGCTTAATCGTGTTCGCTTAGTATATTGTCAACTTCACATAAGACTTTTCCTTTATATCAAGTTAAATAAAATATTATCGTGCCCCTAGTTTGAGTGAGTTAAAAAAATTTGAGCTGCTGATAATTTTAATGCCTTGTATCCAACCATGAGTCTACACTCCAGCGCCCCAATCTGCTTAGTGTCCTTGAAAGTTTATTCAGAGAAAGTTGATGAGTCAAATTTGTCATCTTGATTTGTGGCCAACTGCTTTTGAGCAGTCCAGTGACATCGATTCGCAATGTCAGTCGACTTTTAAACTAAGCTCTTTTGTTGTAGTCAAACAATTGCCTTATCAAATGCAGGTTGTCTTGGGAACATTATTGGCTGCATTGGTGCCTGTTGTTGGATTTAATGCGGTCATGACATCAGAACATTTTGCATCGTTTTTGGTGAGTCTTTGCCTGTTCTTTTTGGTGCTTTTAGTTATGTTTATAAATTTTGCGAGTTTTGAGTCGCTGAAATTCCATTTTGCTAGTGTCATGTACTTAAAACAGAGAGTTTTCCAACTTGTATACTGTATCTAATCTGAACCGTCACTATACCGCACAGTTGTCTGGGTTTTGTATATCTGTGGTAGCATCTAAGGGTGAAGTTTAACGTACTAGTACTATAACAAAGAAAAATTGTTCTCTATATAGAATATCACATTCATACAGAAAATTTGTGTGTATAAACTGAGATGCTGATAGAAAAAGTGTTTGTATATTACTTGAGACAGAATACATTAAACTGGTTAATGTCTTTTATCATCTTGTTGATGGATAAGATTGGCTTGTGATTGCTTCAACAATATTAATATGATCTGTGTACTTGTTTGGCGCTTATGCCATCGATACAATCATTTTGTTAACAATAGGTAATTGGCAGGTCTTTATCATCATTCATGTGGTTGCTCTTGTCTATTACATCAAAGGAATTCTCACCCCGAAGATGTTTAAACTTGCTGTTACCCTGGTTCTCTCTGCAGGCTTGTAAGTTTCCTCCATATTATCTGACTGATGCCCAATTGAACAAATGTTTAATGTTATATGTCTAATTACGAAGGTCAAAGCTTTCATGTTTCATGCCAGTTCGGTTCACATTGAGGACTTTAATAACCTTTGAGTTTGATTGTGTGCATTCTCCTTGAAGCTATACCATACGGAAGTTAATCTTTCTACCTTATCTTTAACTTAATGTGCAGGATAGTGTGCTTCGCTGTGGTAGCAATACTCATAGCACTGGTTGCTTCCAGCCCAACGAAGGGGTGGAGTGGAAGAAGTCTGAGTCTACTTGATCCGTAAGTATTTGGTGTAAGAACTCATGCGGTATTGGGCTCATCATTAAGATCCTTAAGGTTTTGGTTTCTATGTCTTCATTAACCTCCCTCTCTGCTTGCCTGTCAAGCAACTACTACACACATGTTTTAGCATAAGAATTTGTGAGTTGTGGCTTGAGTTTGTATCTTTTGAAACTCTTTTATCATGAAAAGGTGGACAAGAAAGTAAGAGGAATGGGGTTTCAATAGTTGCATCTTTTTTTGAAAGTGAATTTTCTCCCTGTCCCTTGCTTGTTGTTTTCTCCTTGACAGAACTTATGCAAGCAAGTACATACCAATTATAGCCAGTGTCAGTGAACATCAGCCTCCTACATGGCCATCATATTTTATGGACATTAATGTCTTGGCTTTCTTGGTTCCAGCAGGCATTATTGTGAGTTATATTGTTCAGAGCAATTTTTTCATTGCCAGCTTCATATTTTTTTCTATAGATTGTAATTTTGTGGTTGATGCTTTGGTTTGCAGGCTTGTTTTCTGCCATTGTCCGATGCGAGTTCCTTTGTTGTTCTCTATATTGTGACATCAGTATATTTTTCAGGAGTCATGGTAAGGGAATGCTCACAACACGTGTCTTTTCTGCTGTGGCGATTCCAGGAGTAATTCTTTTGTTTAAAATTACAGGTACGGTTAATGCTGGTCCTTGCTCCAGCAGCTTGTATCTTGTCTGGGATTGCTCTCTCTGAAGCTTTTGACACTCTTACACGGTCAATCAAGTTTCAGTTACCTGGAATTTCTGGTGGAACCTCTGAAGCTAACGTAAGAGTGTATCGTTCTCCGAATCTTTATACACTCATGCCTATGACATTTATACAGAGTATGAAAGACTCATAATATCTCTTTGCCAATAAGGCAGGGGATGCTAGTTCTGCTAGTGCCAGTGCACAGAATGATGTAATCAAGGCTGATAAAACTGAAGAGACTGCCAAGGAGAGACCGTCAAGGAAGAGCAAGAAGAAGGAAAAGGAGCCAGTGGAAAGGCCTCCAAGAAATCCTCGAAATGAGAAAAAGCTTTTGGTTTTACCTTTCGAAGCGTCTATTGTTGGTATCTTTCTACTTGTCTTGCTGGGCGCCTTCTACGTGGTAATTAGACTTTCTTTTCTCAGCTTTATTTTTGCCCTTTTGTTGAATCACTACTGGCTTTCTTCTTTGAAGGATGTCTATCCTTTTTCATATATTTTATGGAAAACATTTGTTATATTTCGAGCAATTAATATTATAAGATGTCATTTGAAAGGAGAAGGAAAATGTGCTGTCACTTTGAGGAAGGTATACTCACCGAGAAAGTCATACTATCTGAAGTCCGTCCACAAGCCATAGCCACTGTTTAAGTTGCTAACATGGATGGTGTGAGAGCCATGTGAGGAGTGTGTAATAGTATTCTAGATACAAACACAGAAGACTTGTTATCTTTTTCATATAAGTAGATCGGGTCCTTATTTCTCCTGCCTCTTCCTGTTCTGTTTCTCTGGCTTTGTAAGGGCCTCAATATACATGATTTTGTCATTGCAGGTCCATTGTGTCTGGGCAGCAGCTGAAGCTTATTCAGCCCCTTCAATTGTTCTTACATCTCATTCTCACGACGGATTACATGTTTTTGATGATTTTAGAGAAGCTTATGCATGGCTAAGTCACAATACAGAGGTGGATGATAAGGTGAGTTATTTCCTTTGCACTTAATAGATTTTGATAGTGGAACGAGGTTGTATGTTGTTCTTGCTATTTAATCTGGTGAAAACGGCCTCTCCACACCATTTTCCACTGCTGCAGTTGCCAGAAGCTCCATTGCTCAAATTTTTCTTTACTTTTACAGTTAGACAATCAGTTCTCCGAAGTATAGGATATCCAAAGCTCTTTAAAGGGAACTGACAATTTTGTGTACAGTTAGACAAGTGACATTTTGTTTGTTCCCATGTTGAAGCAGTGAGGCTGTTTAGGACTTTGTCAGTGGAACTAGATGTTACATTAATTAGAGCAATAGCTAGTTATTCATAGCTTACAAACGCCCAATGTAGGTAGGACAATAAATTCTTGATATCTAGTACAGACTGTTGAGTAATTGTAATGTTCCGATATGCCGACGCAGCATTTTTTAACCCAAAAGAATTTTCTTTTTTGCAGGTTGCATCATGGTGGGACTACGGTTACCAAACAACTGCAATGGCAAATCGCACTGTCATAGTTGACAACAACACCTGGAATAACACGCATATTGCGACTGTTGGTACTGCCATGTCTTCTCCTGAAAAGGCAGCTTGGGAGATTTTCAACTCTTTGGATGTCAAATATGTTCTTGTTGTCTTTGGAGGTTTGTGTCCTTCTCAAATGCTTCTCTTTTCCCCAGAAAGGACTGTTCTGACACGTGCTTGTTCAATTCAGGTCTAGTGGGCTATCCTAGTGATGATATCAATAAGTTCTTGTGGATGGTACGGATAGGAGGTGGCGTGTTTCCTCATATTAAAGAACCTGATTACCTAGTAAGTTTTTCCTTTTTCAGTGGAATGAGGGCTCCTGGTTTCTGACTTTTTAAAGCTCATGCAGTTTCACTACAATCCTTGGAATTGAGATTTCTCGCTCTGATGAATAATCATAGTGTCTATCTGAACATTCATCACTTAAACAATATCATGGTATGATTTTGGGACTGATTTTTATTATGGCTTCCGTTTTTGTTTAAAGAGAGATGGCCAATATCGGATCGATTCTCAGGCAACGCCAACTATGTTAAATTGTCTGATGTACAAGCTCTCATATTACAGGTCCGTTACGGCTTTTAAATGTGATCCTTTTCTCTTTTGTATTCTAAAATTGCTGTTTGAATGTTCAGTGTCTTCTGCATGTTCATACTTCAGGTTTGTTGAGACTGATGGTAAAGCTTTTGATCGAGTTAGGCGGACAGAGATTGGAAAGAAATACTTTAAGCTCACCCATTTCGAAGAGGTTAGATTTCTTTTTCTAAGGCAACGCAAAAATTTGCTCGATAATAACCCGTGTTTCTATTGTGCCCACAACATAACAGTAAATCTTTATATAACTGGCACTATTTGAGCAGGTTACAGAAAAGTACAGCAACAAGTGAACAAATGATATACATGCTTCTTGGTCAATAAATTATTCTAGAACAAATAAGTGTCATTAAGTTTACTTCTTTTACATTGGAAAGCCTTTGATTTGAGGATCCACGCCTCTATTTCTATATTGCTAACTTTGGCCAAAACTTCCAGTCCTCAGTAGTACGTCTGGATGGATATATGAAGTCATAGCATTTTTATAATTGAGGCAATATTTATAACTTCCAAATATTTACTTTTTTATCTTCAAACTAGAAGGTTTTCCTTTTTATTTTTTTAATCTTTTTACCGTTGTTTGAATCTACATATCAATTATCAATTTGGTTCAGGGGATGCTATTGTGAAAGATTGAACTCTCTGGTTCTGCATCATTCTTTCTGTTTGTCAGGAGATCTGTCACATGGATAAGTTGTTTGATTGTGGTTATTCTCTTCTTATTTTTAATTAAACCAAGTCTAATTATTTGCTCCCATTGCAGTAGGGCCTTTCAAGAGGCTTCTTTGTCATGCGTCATACCATAGTCACTCTAAAATGTATTCTATTCTGTCAATATTTGTGATGCGTGTGTGGGTATGGATGTGGATGTAATGACATTGTTATTGGCCAAGATGACATTCTCCCAGTAGTGAGCTTAAAGCAGTATGCGTGGTCCAAATTCCAAAAGATAATCGGATGGACTTTTGTTTGGGTCATGGTGTCAGGTGTTTACAACTCATCATTGGATGGTTCGCATATACAAACTGAAGCCTCCAAAGAACAGGCTCCGTGGTAAAACAAAAAAATCGAAGTCAGTATGTATCATTCTCAGACCTTCCGATTTCTATAAGGTATCATGCAGGTATATCCTCCTAATAATGCCATATTCATCAACTTTGTCTTGACAGAAAACAAGCTCTGCGTCAAGCTCAAAGAGAAGTGGAAAGGGAACAAAGAATCCTTGGCAATAAACGTTTTGAGATTTTACAGGCAATGGGTTCGGTAGCTGCTTGTACTTCATTGTATAATTATAGGCGAGACACCTCAGAGATAGTTCGTGAGAGATTAGGTGGTCATTAACCTCGCAGAGATGCTAGTTCTCAAAGATTTTGCAGTTTTGCCTATGAAACAATATGGAAAATGTTTGTGCGTACTGCTTCTCGCCGAGGGTGTTCCGATATCTATTTTGCTTCTGTTGCGTCCTGCTAAGGGCAAGACATTGCTCAGTTCAATAGATCAGGAGTTAGCTCAATCTCGTGCTTATTAACAATGGAGTCCCGCATCACTAACTTTTTACTACATTTCCGTGATTAAGAATAGAGCTATCCTTATTCAGAATGGAAGGGATCCAACTGATGTTCTTCTATCTATTCCGGACTTGCTTGCACAAGTTGGGACCATCGGCTGCAGTATCTTCTAGTTCAGTTCAAATGAATCGCTTTGACAACCATCTTGTCCATATACCATGAGTGAAAGGGACTTATCGAGATAATGTTTTCGTTTATACATGCAATGGGGTAAATTACACCGTGGTCATAGTGAATCGAGAGGCTATTAAGCATCGATCCGGAGCTGTTCATCGGGTGTGCGATCCTGTTTTACGGCTTAAATTCTCAGGAACTTCGAGAGCTAGTACATCAACAATCACTATCACGCGTTAAATGTCATTTCCCGAAGACGTTGGTGATTCCCATGTGAGGATGTTAGAGGTGACGATGATACAGACCTGTTCGAATCTTCTATCTACAGCCGCTCCGATGCTCTTGCTCTGATGCGATCGAGAAGATCCTGACTTTGGAATAGTTGAGGTCTCTATGACGTTGAAGATTGTTCTGTGTCTCTTGTCGATGTGGCAAGGGTGAATCACAAAGTGACTTTTCTCGGCCAAAAAAAAAAAAAAAAAAAAAAAAGAAAAAAAAATCGAATTCCCCAGAGATAGAAGGAACTAATTTCACTTCATTTAACAACTCATGAATCAAAGGTTGACATCTAGAGAGCAACATTATTGATTCCTCGTGTTATTTTATCGTTTGGGATCATGACATAAATAGTGTCTAAGTTTTGGCTTTATATGCAATGTAATTCTGAACATATAATTTGTTTAATGTAATCCTTAAATTTTAACTCTATATGCAATATTGCGAATGAACTTTCAATTTATTCAATTTGATTTTTAGATTTTTAGTACATTTCAAATTAGTCTCTAGATTATTTGAAAAATTCAATATTATCATTCAATTACTTCTAGTCTAAAGATAATGAACTAAATTGAATATGTATCAAAAGTTTAAGTAAATTAAAAGTTCTTGCACATCAAAGTAAAATTCAGGATTACGTTGAAAGTGTTAAAAATTAAGAACTATATCGCACGTTGGATCAAATTTGTGGAGCATTTATGTCATTTCTCCATGGCTTTGCGGTTTCTACTTTCAAAGCCCGTTTCTTCGTTGCCTCGTCACCGAGTTGCATTCTCTCGGGACCAGAGTTCCCAAAGAGCACTCGCGTGTCGATGTTCGTGATCGACTCGGATGCAAAATGAGGGCGGCGAGACAGCAGCTCCGCCAGGCCGTGGACTCGCTGTACTCCCGCGGGCATGCGACCCCTGAGTCCTACACCCGCCTGGTACTCGAATGCGTCCGTGCCCACGATGTCGATCAAGCCAGGCGAGTGCAGTCTCACATGGAACTCCACTCCTTTCGGCCCGACGACACTTACGTGCACAACCGCCTCCTTCATTTGTACGCCCGGGTCGGCAAGCCCGACGATGCCCGGAAACTGTTCGACAGAATGCCCGCCAGAGACGTTTTCTCGTGGAATGCCATGCTTTCGCTGCACGCTAAATGTGGGTCGGTTGGGGACATGTGGGCAACCTTTGATGAGATGCCCGTTCGCGACGTTGTTTCCTATAACACGGTTATCGCGGGCTTCACAGGAAATGGACAGCCTCAAAAGGCTTTGCAAGTGTTTGTGAATATGCACGAAAATGGGTTTGCGCCGACTGAATATACTCACGTGAGTGCTTTGAATGCCTGTTCACAGTTGCAGGGTTTGAGGCTGGGAAAGCAGATCCATGGCAGGATAGTTGCTAGTAATTTAAGGGGCAGTGCGTTTGTTTGGAATGTGTTGACTGATATGTATGCTAGATGTGGTGAAATTCATTGGGCCAGGTGGTTGTTCGATCACATGATTGATAAGAATGTGGTTTCATGGAACACAATGATTTCTGGATATGTGATTAATGGAAATCCGGATAAATGTGTTGATTTGTTCCGTCAGATGCAATTGACTGGTTGTAAGCCTGACCAGATTACGGTCTCCAATGTCCTCAGAGCCTACTTTCAATGTGGACATGTCGTTGAAGCAAGGAAATTATTTGATGAGATCAGAGAGAGAGATAAAATATGTTGGACGACAATGATAGTTGGCTACTCCCAAAATTCAAGAGAAGAGGATGCATTGCTGCTGTTTTGTCAGATGCTGTCAACAAATGTGCAGCCCGATGGTTTTACCATGTCTAGTGTGGTGAGTTCCTGTGCCAAATTAGCATTTTTGCTTCTTGGTCAGGCTGTGCATGCGAAAGCTATTCTTGTGGGAGTTGATGATGATCTGCTTGTTTCCAGTGCTCTTGTTGACATGTACAGCAGCTGTGGAGTAATTGCAGATGCTCGGTTCATTTTTAATACGATGACTTCTAGGAACGTTGTTTCTTGGAATGCTATGATTGGTGGTTATGCACAAAATGGTCAAGATCTGGAGGCCTTGAAACTATATAAGGAGATGCTGCAAGGGAACATGAAACCTGATATTATCACTTTTATAGCTATTCTTTCATCCTGTGTTCATGCCAATCTGATCGAACAGGGACAGAAGTATTTTGACTCAATCAGCAAAGTACATGGGATTACGCCGACTTTGGATCATTATGCATTGATGGTCGGCCTCCTTGTTCGGTCAGGCCAGGGAGATAAAGCACTGAGTCTCATCGAGCAAATGCCCCATCAACCAAATAGCGTAATTTGGTCCTCTATTTTGTCTTCATGTGCAACAACGGGTGATATTAGACTTGGAAAGATAGCAGCAAGCCATTTATTTGATCTTGATCCATGTAATGCTGGACCATATATTACACTATCTAACATGTATGCAGCTAATGCCAGATGGAAAGATGTTGCATCTGTGAGATCTCTGATGAGGAACAGAAATGTCAGGAAAGTCGCAGCTTACAGCTGGATTGAGTTCGATAATAAGGTCCACAGATTTGTGTCCGAAGATCATTCTCATCCAGAGAAAGATCAAATATATGAAGAACTGCACAGATTGATAAAGAAACTACAAGTGGCTGGCTTTATTCCTAATACAAAGCCAGTACTGCATGATGTAGCGGACAATGAGAAGCTTGCATCTATAAGCTACCACAGTGAGAAACTTGCTCTTGCATTTGTCTTGCTCAAAAACCCCGATGGTGCAATTCCCATTAGAATAATAAAGAATATTCGCGTATGCAGTGACTGCCATGTGTTTATGAAATATGCATCTGAACTTATCGGGCGCCATATAATCTTGAGAGATTATAACAGATATCATCATTTTATTGGAGGAAAGTGCTCATGCAATGATTACTGGTAGTGAGCATTGCTGTTTTCAATTTTTCTCAGACTGACGTCAGATGGTAAGTTGCAGCTGTATGGTGGATGGTCTTGTTGCAGTAGGAGATCTTCAACTTTTTTAGAACAACTGAGCCAAGAGCTAGATGCAAGATCCTTTTCATCTAGCTACCAACAATGGATCATCTCGTTGAAGATTCAATTGATCATATCTTTTCTCTTGGAAGCTAAAATGAGGTGTTGGGGCTCTTCAAGCACCGGGCTGGTCTTCACTGGATGAGTCCATCCCCATGTCAATGCGTGCAAACTGATTTCAAGCACACAAGGCTGCTTATGGTAATGATCTGAATAGAATGTGCTAACATCATAATTCAAAACCAATTCTTGAGCAAGAATGACTAACAAGCTTATTGATTGAGGATCCTTAAACAATTCATTATTAGTTTATCCCATGGTATTGTAGTGAGGTGGTAAAATTGCCAGTAGCTTTTGAGACACAAATGCAGGCGCTGCTAGCTGAAGCAGCTATTGTATGTCATGGGATGCAGAGTGAGGTCACTGGATGGGTCAACATTTCTTCACTCACTGATTGTGGATTGATCATGAGTTAGGCTTGATGTGTATAAGCTGGTATCTCTGGATATCGTACAGACAATCTTTTGTTGAACAATGTAGATCAAGAGGAGCTAGCGACACAGGTTTGTTCTGGTAGGCAATCGAGTATAGACTGAAAATAGTTTACTCCTCTTTCTTTGTAATGGTTTATTTCTCTGTCTCAGGTCCATTTCAAGCATTTAAATGTTGATGTGAGGTCCATCTTAGATGGTAGTGGTCGGAAGAGTTGGTCTGCTGCTTAAGTGGCCTGAAGGCCAATGTGCCGGAGACCCTTGTGCTGCAGTTATAATTCTTGAATTAGGTAAACATCCAATGAGATCAACTTCCTTGTTGGGTACATTGCATTTTTTGCTCAACTGGTCTGAAGTAGCTTTCTTCAAGTTCGGCTCCTTTTCCTATAATTTGTTAGAGTTGTACATTGGAAAAAGTGTGAAATCTGTAATTCTATCGTACTTATTTTTATCACCTTAGTTTTGAGTTTACCGTTCACAGTTAAGTGTCATAGAAGCACATTATTTTGTGGTAATAACTAGAGTTGCTCAGAGGGATGGGTTGGGCTTTGACCTAACTTTGTTGCCCTAGTCTGCCCATTCACAAAAAAGGGTAATTGTGTGTATATATATAGATGAAACTATTGTTTCCACACCTAATATGTATAGATGACTGCAGATTCCTTCGTTTGATATTTCATTCCTGCAAATCTCATGAGGTAAAATCCTAAACTAGTATACCTATGATAAATTTACCCAAAAATAATTTTTTGACCATAAAAAATCCCAAACTGATACTTCTTTGATAAATTTACCATATGTTAGTTTTCGTTAAATTTTACCGTCAAATTACTAAGTTGGATGACACATAACAATCGCGAGTGTACTAGTTTGGGGTTTTACTATCCATTTGTTATAGGTGTACTAGTTTGTGATTTTTTGTGGTATTAATCCAATTAAAAGGGAAATGGTGAATTTGTAATAAATGTATTAATTTGGGGTTTTTTTGTAGTAAAAAAATTAGTTTTAAGTAAATTTGTCATAGATATATCAATTTGAGGTTTTTTATGATATTAACCCTTCAAGAATTTAAGGGTTTTTGAGATATTATTTTTTCTATTCACTTTGGAGGAGGGAAGCTCAAAGACTTAACCGTGGCTGCTCAAAGTGGATATGTAAATTCTTGGTGGCACTGGCAGAAGCGTAATACGATGCATGTAATGCAATGCAAGCAGTTGTAATTGTGTTGTTGACTGGGCTAGGTCAATTCTAACTCTCATCGCTTGGCTATGTTATTTCCAGGCATGTACTGCATCATGAACTAGTCTCTAGCACGTCTTGTCTCACTAGTCAGTAAATCACGCTTGCTCTTTATTGAGTACAAAATTTTCTTCTCAAATTGTAGGATAGAAATTTATACTTCAGCTTGTTCTTTGGTGATGTACTAAATTTACTTGGCGGACCTGATGCATCTGAAGTATGTGGATCACGGAGAAAGAAAGGGAATCAAGTTTGCTCCAGCTCATTATACTATTGCCTGGACAGGATATGGTAGTAACTCAATTCAGTAAGAAGGTCATTGTAAGGACAAGGGAAGAAGCAATATCATGTGGGAAGCTGATGGTGTTGGTCCAATAGGGTTCCCTTGTCCATTCCTGGAACTTGCCCTTTGATGCAGTTCCCAGCTCCAAAATTTTATGCAGTGGTTTGATATGACCCTCTCCACCGTCTACTGTTCAAACATCAGCGAGTCTCCAGGCGTATGGTCTTGGTGGAAATTGCCAGTCCAATCCAAATCTAATCAAAAGCTTGTTTTTGCTTTCCGTGGTCTGCCAGGTACCTTTGCCTGTCCAGAACTAGCCATGTCAATAATGTAGTTGCTTGTCTTCACTATCGATTTATTTTTCTTCTCTAGTTTGTCGAGGAAAAGTCTTGAGTAATTTCTGAGATAATCCTCTCTTTTTAAGATTCCGATCCTTTCAATGTCGCTTCGATTATTGGATTTAGTACACGACTGCTCTTATTTTTTTTTCTACACGAGCCATCTCCATCACCGTTGATGTGGACTATTATGTTGACCTATAAAAGGATCATCCCAATTTGATTTGGTTTGACATACGTTATTATGCGCTTTCTACATATTTAGAAAGTTACTTTTGGGAGAAGAAATGATTTTTTTGCAAATGAAAACATTCAATATGGAGAATATCTTAGTAAACCATCCACAACCTTTTCTCAGTTATCCTTTGCATATTTCCATATCGGAATTCATACTTCACGCCCCACGTTGTAACGTATTTTAGGCTCCAAGTCTCGCAGTGTGAATTTTTCGAAACCTTCAGTTAAAAGAGAGGATGTGAGTTATTCCATAGCATGAGGAAAACTTGGTGAAATTCAATGTGATGTTCTTCATCAAAACTAAGAAAAAAAGGGGAATGAATTCAAATTTCAATAATTTATCACGAGAAAGGAACAAGTATAATTAGGTCATGCTTGGAGTTTGGACCCAATTACTATGTGGGCTTACAGAGAATCATAGCCCGGGGTAATCGGGCCAAGCTAGGCCCAAGAGGACCGCGCGGATATTGCACGTTGCCTTTAAGATTGCCTCTTGGCATTTATAAGGTTTACATCTTCTAATCTATTGACCCTTTTTTTTTTCCTGAGAAATATGCACTCAACAGTTTGCTAATTTAATATTCTCTAATCAAACATCCTCGATAAGTGTTCTTAATACACCCGTTAATATAAATGCAAAATGCTATGAAATGAGCAGTGAATCGAGTCAGGCCTTATCATCTGAGGCTTAGTAGGACCATCTATCGGCTCATGCTATTATGGTCTTGTCTAATTTGAATACTAGCAGAGGCACAAGCTTCGAATAACTCCTGAGGGGTTCGGTGCGGGAGATACTTGGGTTTTTTGATGTCATAAAGCGGGAGGTCTCGGTTTATTGATTCCTCGAGACTAATCCCGAATCCAACATTTTGCATCGTGCTGTGATTATGGGGTGACAAAATCGTCACACTTGTCGAGACATTGTCGAATTGCTAAATATGGTAAACATCTCAAATATCATCGAGAGAATAAAGTTGGCGTTTCAATTTCGTGCCAATTTTAGACTCTATATTTTCCTCTTCAAAAGTAGCGGAAAATCAAAGATGTAAAGACTCGTAAAAGAAGGAAATCAACATTTTTCTCTCAGGTCGGTCTTTTTCGACCAAAAAAAAAAAAGAAAGAAAAAAGTCGGTCTTGCAAACTCGCACGTGCGGCGGCGGAGGCCCACCAAAGATGTTGGGGTAGATCTTCCGTCGCGGAGTGTCGGAGGAGGAGAGAGGGACGCGGCCGCAAATCCTGACTAGATCTCCTGCTTCGCGCCCCACCACGCGACCGCATCACCGGCCCAATTTTTTACATCGGTACTGTTCCCCTTTCCCCGGCGGTCAAACCTTTGACCCGCGTCAACCTCCAGGGGAAAAGGAGGTCTCAACCACTGTTTCGGCCCCCCCTTTGGCTGATCCGACGGCCCGCGCAGCGTCGGTTTCGGATCGGACGGCCCGCGCCGCTCCCGTACCGAGTCGGCACGGTCAGGGGAGGTCCGCCCTGGGGCCCGGGGTTCAAAAGTCGGGTGTTGGAAGTCCATTTCGTATCCAGGAGGTGAATCTCCAGCCTTTTTTTATTTGTCCCGTGCCTCTCTGTTCATGTCGACCAATGGACAAATTATTAAAAGAGCATTATTGTTGTTATATGACGAGACTCTTTTCAATGATAAAAGTGAGGAAAATCGAGATGACAAAGATACAGGGATTGATGGTGAGATTGTGGCCGACATCGTGACGTGCTAGCTAGATCAAGGGATTGATTGATCGCTATATGCTGAGATGGATTGATACATGTGTAAAGTCATTGCCTTCTAATCGACCGTGATCATAACATGCGGAGTATTTGAAATGGTGTCGTTCGCATACTTGGGATCTTCTCCGACTCGTTATGATTTTACGTTTGAAGTTATGGATGCCATGGATGATTTTGCCGGTAGAGTTCGGATTCGGACATTTGACGGATCATTAGTTTGATTATGGAAAGAAACCTTAAGAGGGTTCAAATTGGTTCGCTGCTCGTCACGATATGCTATCTTGAATTTCTCCATTTTAGTTGTTCCTAGTGCACCATTACAAGTGCTATAGGTATACAAATGTGAAAAACAACGTCTCGAGTTTGAATTTGTAAACAAGACCCGGCCAATAAATTGTTCAGGAATTTGGCCTGGTATGCGACTCTCGGGTGTAGCATACTAAAAGAGTCCAAATTGGAATAGGTCTTCAAATGAAACAATGATATTAACTTTCCTAGTTTAGAGTTGAAGTTGGCCTAGCGATTGTTAGAATATTTAAATATTAAATTATGAGTTTATCTAATGGCTTAAATTTTTAAAATAATTGATAGTGGCTCCACAAAATCTCACGTTGTATTAAAGCATAAGATCTCGAGTTCAAAAAAATTAAATTGGAGTGAGTATTGGGGGAATCCGGTGGATTGCAAATATAGAGAATTAAACTAATCATTTTGCAGTAAAGCGATTGTGTGTTAATAACAAGACTATCAAGACATTAGACAGAAATTGCAATTCAATAGAATGTTTTACAAGACTAAAAATAGACAAACAATACCAAAAAAAAAAAAAAACCTTGGTTACAATATGAACTTAAAAAGAAAATTATCTCCAAACACTACTAACATTCATAGAAAGTTGCTTAACTATTGAATCGGACCCTATTTGGTAATTGGTCATATAGTGACTATTTCCATTTTTTTGTTCCTTGAAAAAAAAAAAACAGAAATCCATTTAATGATATTTTTGTTCCTTGGAATAATTAGATTTTGAACAGAATCAATAAATAGAAAAAATGTTGCTTCTTTATTCTTGAGAACAGCTCAAGAATCGAGCAATTTTTTTTTTTTGTTTTTCTTTCTCTAGCCGATCGTCGGTGACCTCGATGGGGTCTCCGCGAGGCCGACCTCACGATGGCTAGTAAGGCTTGACCTCGTTGGCTCTTGTCTGGATGGTCGTTGGTCATGGCGGAGGTGGGCAATTGTCTAAAGGAAGAAGCAGAAGAAAAGGAAAAAATAAAAAAAAGGAAAAAAGAGAAAAATGTAATAAAATTATTAAAAAATTAAAAGAAATTCTAAGTCATAAAATCATTTGAGGGTCATACCAAAAATATTTCTGTTCCGAGAATAGAAATTTTATACAGTTTTCAAGTACCTTTGAATATTCAAAAACTTGTCTAGGGAACATAATTAGAAAAAAAAACTATTTTTAAACAAAAATTATTCTCAAAAGTAGAATGATTATCAAATGTTCTCTCAATGTCAGTTGTACTAATCTATGTTATGAAGCCGAAATCTCCAAATCAGAAGTAGGTGGAGTACGCCGATTACACGATAATTTCTCTAGCCAAAACAGGCGGAGGTGCTTCAAGAACGTGTGCTTTTGCCGTTATAAAACAAACCACACTTTTTTTGTCTCCCAAAAAGGGTTTATAGGGTCACCTTTGTCTTGCTTCATCATCATCTTGCCTAAGAAAAAGGCTTTAGATCATATTTTACACGAGTGGCATTTTATAATCCTCATTCAATCACAAGGCAATAAATCACTTGACTTGATAGAAAATCTGACCCAAAAGCATGATTATAAAAAGCATGCCGAATCTATTGTTAGCGATGTCTTGACACGTGCAATTGACTAATGCAAAGAGAACGCACGTTTGTGAAAGAAATAGCATTGGTTCTATTGTCATATTAGAAAGTCCAACCCAAAATTTAATATGATAGATGGAGGCAGACCACATAAATATAAAAAGCGTTTATGACCCGTTGTTAGGCAATACAGGATAATACTTTAACATGACTATAGCCTGGATACAACTTGGCTCCTCCTGTTGACCTATGATTAACTTTAGTAAAGTCAAAATTGGAAAGTTTAGTCACACGGGAAAAAAAAGCAAGGAAGAATATTCAATAAGGAAAATTTATAAATTGCATGGTGCAAGAGCTGCCTACCTTATGTCGGTACACGAGCCGTGTAGCGTTCACATGAATTGTGGTTGTTGGTATACTTTTGTTGAATACATGATCCTGGTGCGAACCCACCATCTCAATTTCTTCAAATTACTCATTTCAATCAAAAGTCAATGGATGGCTGTCCAAGATCATGCCAAGAAACTTTGGTGGTATTATACATATGTGTATATTCCTCCTTTTAATGGCGAGGCACAGGAAAAGCGGCAGTCATCTTAGACTAACCAATGCAGAAACGATTCGGATCATTCGATGTCTATCATATCTCGGCGTTGTGCTTTTCCATGACTTGTCTCCCCTTCGCTGTATATCGCACTATACAGTGACGTTCAAAAGGTAATCATTGTAATAGGCGACCGGGTTGCATCAGTCGATGCATGCACGTCGACATTCTTGTCCTAAGTGCAATCTGTTTGTGTTTTGTTCATAGTATGGACCAACAGTGATCGACCGACATCGCTCGGCTTTTTCCCCATTTCAAGCCATGCAAGATAGAGGAAATGCGATGGGCGGCATCGCCAGGCATCTTTTGGAATTGGCCATAGTCAAAAGCTGGAAACGTTTTAATATCATGACGCAACGTTGATGCGTGTCGGGTGAAAAGGACGATTGCTTTTCCTTTATTCGCATCTTCATCTTTTCATCATAATTGAGGAACTTTTCATCTGCAATGATACATGAAACTTAGAAATCTCTTGATCTTACGTGCAAATTCGCTCTCGAAAGAGTTTCCTCATGACTCATGAGAACATGTTGTCGTCTTGGTGAGCTGAATTGTATGCTCATGATTTTTAGAGTGCGGAAATCCTAATATTCTGATCACGATTTTCTCGGACTAATGGTGTAAAGAGTAGGGATCCGTAGATACATGAACGAGCAAGAGAACTGTACCCTAGGCGAATGCAGCATCTTTTCGTCGATCGGTTTGTCTGCAAAAGCCTGTGCGGGCGGCTTTGGCTTTACAGCTTTTGATGTTCCCGTCAAAATCAAATACTGCGAAAAGAATTCCACGGTGCCGCGTATTAACTACGAATGCTTAAAGGTGTTCTATACCACATAAAAGTCAAATCCAAAATTCTAAAAGCAAGTAAGGTTAGAGGTAAAGTCATCCAGACAGCTGCTCAGAGTGCAATATGACATCCCGTCAGAGTGTTCCACTTCTAAAGTAAATATTTGGGAACTTTTGTTTTGTAGATTGTCTTTGCCGGCATGATCACAAAGAATCAAAGTTTGGTGAATATTTTCCGAGTACATAAGCAAAATTTAGTCAGCCTTATCTGGTATTGATTAATAAAGTTTGCGAGCACATTTTTTCTTTAGGGTTCATGCATGAGTATTTATTTTGGAATAAGTATACTAAAAGTTCTAAAATTTATTAATATAATTAAGGCTTAAAACTTTCAATAAGTACAATTAAGTTCTAAAACTTGTTACAAAAGTGTAATTAAATCCTAAACTCTCAAGAAGTATAATCAAGTCTTAAAGTTTATCAAATTAGTCCAATTAAGTCTTTTTGTTAATTGCATTTTTTGAAAGTTTTAGAACTCGATTGTACTTTCATTACAAGTTTTAAGACTTTATTGCACTTTTTTGAAAGATCTAGAACTCAATCATACTTTCGTGACAAATTTTAGAACTTAATTGTATTTTTTGAAAGTTTTGGAACTTGATTGCACTTTCAAAACAAGTTTAAGGATTTGATTACACTTATTTTTTTTTTTTTTGTGTGTGTGTGTGTGTGTAGAAAGTGATATAGAAGAAGAGAGGAGAGTGTATGGAACTAATTAGGGTTTGCTGCTCCTCACACTTTTATTATCAATAAAATAATACTTAATGACCATAATAACCCTCTCACCCTTTAACATTCTCCCTCAAGTTGGAGGATAGAAATCAATCATGCCCAACTTGTTACAAATATACTCAATCTTATTGCTCCTTAAAGACTTGGTGCAAATATCAACTAGTTGTTCACTGATCCTAGCATAACTAGTAGAAATTAGGGGTGTGCACAAGAACAAGGATCCACCCGGACCGCCCGGAATCGCCTGGAACCGGTGGTTCTTGAGGGAACCGGTCCGATTCCCGGTTCCAATTTATGGGAACCAGTGGGTACTGGTCCGGTTCTTGGTTCCATGGGCGGATCCGTCTACCCGCCCACCCGGATCGGACTGATTAATTTTTAATATTAAAAAAAATAAAATTACTAATTAACAAATCCATCATTAAAAGGCAAGCAGTGCACGAACCAAAATTAGTCCCGATCTTTGCGCGCAGAAGAAAGTCCTGATCCTCCTGAGGCGCCGCTCAGCCCTTGACCTTCCAAGACCGCTAGAGGGATGGTAAGCCCGAACCCAACTCCCATTTTGGATTGTTCTTGAAACAATTGATGAGGCGATATATCTTATTTAGCGAAATCGTTGTCCTCTGCATGGAAGAGATCACAGCAAGCTGAATCTGCACATCGTCGTAGAGCTCTACATCACTAGTGCCTGCGAGTTGCTCTTGCTGTTGATATGGATATGATAGAGTGGAAGTAGTTTATCTTAGCCTTTGCCAAATGTGCGTATTGTTGCGGAGTTATCTGAGTATCGTGCATGATAATTCGTTTTTCGAGGAAGTTGTAATTCTACAAAAAGAGAAGATCCTGTCATGTTGCTAGTTATAGACTTGGAAAATCTTATCTATGGTTATTGTGCAGATGTAGTAATTTTGAACGATGTTCTACAGGAAAAGAGCTCATGCTTCGTGTTGCGAGTTGGTTCCGAGGCATCCCGGACGGACCAAGAAGCAAGAGCCCGTGTCCACCGCAATCGGAGCTTCGAAATCCGACAAGGGCGGGAAAAAGAAGAGATAATCCAACATAGTTGCAAATGCATCACCGCAATTATTATTATTATTATTATTATTATTATTATTATTATTATTATTATTATTATTATTATTATTATTATTATTATTATTATTATTATTATTATTATTATTATTATTATGAGACCGGTTCCATGGATCCACCCGGGAACCGGACTGCGCGGTCCGGTTCTCGGGTGGATCTATGCAACAAATGGGTGGATTCCAGTTCCAATTTTCGGAACCGGTTCTTAGCGGGCAGTTCCCGGTTCTAGGTCGGGAACCGCCCGCCCGAACCATGCACACTCCTAGTAGAAATAACTCTAGTCTAAAGCTTCTCACTAGCAAAGTGACAATCAATTTCAATATGCTTGGTATACTCGTGGAATACTGGATTTGAAGCAATATGGATTGCTGTCTGATTATCACACCACAACTTCATTGGCGCAGGATCTTTGAGTCCGAGTTCAATTAACAGTTGACACATCCAGATTAAATCACAAGTAGTTTGAGTCATAGCTATATATTCTGATTCTACACTGGATCTAGCCACAACACTTTGTTTCTTACTCTTCCAAGATACTAGGTTTCCTCCCACAAAAGTGCAGTAATCCGATGTAGACCTCCCATCTGTAGGAGACCTGGCCTAATCAGCATCTAAAAATGCTTCCACTCTCTTGTGACCATGATCACTATAGCAGAGACCACAACTTGGAGCTTTTTTCAAGTATCTCAAAATTCTGACTATGGCATCCCAATGAGAGGTACGGGGGTAAGGCATAAACTGACTCACAACACTCACAGGAAAGAAAATATCGGGTCGAGTGATAGTTAGATAATTCAATTTTCTAATATGTCTTCGATACCTTTCCGGATCATCCAACAATGTACCGTCCTCCACCATCAATTTCAAGCTAGCTTCCATTGGTGTATCTATTGGTTTAGCTCTTGGCATACCTATCTCTTTTGGCAAATCCAAAACATACTTGCGTTGTGAGATATAAATACCTTTCTTTGCTTGTGCCACTTTGATACCCAAAAAATATCTTAGTCGCCCCAAATCTTTTGTTTGAAACTTCTGTTGCAAATACAGTTTCAATTCATCGATCCCTGTAGAATCATCTCCAGTTATAACAATATCATCCACATAAATTACAAGAAATATCCGACCAGCTCTATAAACACAATAGAACATAGAATGATCTCCATTACATCTAAACAGTCCAAACTGGAGCACCACCTCAATAAACCTCCCAAACCAAGCTCTGGGAGACTGCTTCAAACCATATAAAGATTTCTTCAAACGACAGACATAACCAGACTCTCCCTGAGCAACAAACCCAGGTGGTTGCTCCATATATACCTCTTCATGTAAATCACCATGAAAAAAGGCATTTTAACATCAAATTGGAAAAAGAGGCCAACAAGTAGAAGCAACCAAAGAAAGTAAAAGGCGAACAGAGACCATCTTAGCCACTGGAGAGAGAGTATCACCATAATCGACCCCATAAACCTGTGCATAACTATTTGACCAATCTGGCCTTAAGACGAGCAGGAGAACCATTAGGTTTAACCTTGACAGTAAACACCCATTTACATCCAATAGCAGTCTTCCCTACAGGTAGAGGAACAATATCTCAAGTTTGGTTTTGGTCAAGTGCTAATAGTTCCTCCTCCATGACTATCCTCTAGCTTAGACTAGATAATGCTTTAGTAATAGTGATGTCCAAACTAGCTCGAAAAGAGGTAGACAGACAAGAATATGTGACAAACTGTGTAATAGGGTGTTGGATACAACTATGAACTCCTTTACGATGTGCAATAGGGATATCAAGGTCAGTATGTGACATGCTTACCTTAGACTCAGATGACGAAGAAGACAAAATGAGTGGAAGTACATCTGCAAGGGCCTCCACATGTTGACGAGGATGCCTATTGTATACATACTGGACTAGTAGAGGAACTAGTGGAGAATTCGAAGTGGATTTCACAATAACATATGTAAAAGAATCATCATCCACTATAGGAGGCTCCATTGGTTCATCAGAATAAACAATAGACTCAAAAAAGGAAACATCTGCAGTGGTAAAATACGTGTGCAAAGAAAGACAATAACAACAATAGCCCTTTTGCATACGAGAATACCCCACAAAAATGCATTTAAGAGACTGAGGATCTAATTTGGAAAGCTCTACACGATGGTCACAGATATAGCAGACACAACCAAATATACGAGGTAGTAAATGAAACAAGGATTTCGAAGGAAAAAGAAGAGAGTGTGGAGTGGCATCCTTAAGAACAAAAGACGGCATGTGGTTGATAGGATAACATGTAGTTATGAGAGCATCGGTCCAAAAGGATTTGTCTACCTTCATTTCAAACATCAATCATTGAGCTACTTTTAACAAGTGATGGTTCTTCCTTTTGGCGACATCATTTTGTTGTGGTGTATCCGAACAAGAAGATTGATGAAGAATGCCCTATTGAGTCATAAATTCAGAAAAAAGGATTAGATAAATATTCCTTGGCATTATCATTTCAAAAAATATGAATGGGAACTGAAAATTGAGTACGTACTTCATTAACAAATGCACAAAACACAGAAAATAACCAAAAAAAACAAATTTTCATTAGATATAACCAAGTAGCTCTTGAATAATCATCTACAAAAGTAATGAAGTACTTGAAATCCAACTTAGAAAGAGTATGATACGGACCCCCTATATCAAAATGAACTAACACAAATGGCTCGAAAGCCTATTTATTGACTCTTGGACGATAACTACTACACATGACTCATACTAAAGACTGGATATAGAATGAAACTGGGGATCTAACTTCTTTAAACTTTCCAAGGAGGGGTGGCCCAAATGACAATGGATCTAATGTGGGGAAGCCACATAACAAGCAACACTGGTAGTATCATTAAACAAGTATAGCCCCTCGACACAAGGAATTGGAATAGAAAGTTATAGAACAATTATATGTTTTGGTAAGATGACTGATAGACATAAGGTTGAACGAAAAACTTGAGAGATACATGATTGAAGATAAAGATATGGAGGATGTCAGGGGAACTGTGCATGTTCCCTTTATTATGGATAGAGAACCATCGGCCGATGTAACATTGGACATAGACTTGTAAAAGTTAGAAAAGATACATGAAACTCCAATCATATGATTAGTAGCACCTGCATCAATGACCTAAGGGTGAGAGGAAGAAGAAAAACACACTGTTACATTACTTGCCTGGATAAAAGTAGCTGTGGAAATTGTGAAACTGGCTAGGAAATATGTAATTGATTGTACTTGACAAATTCCTCCTTCGTCATTCTAATCAACTTTCCTCCCTTAGAGGATTGTGAAGATGTACTAGATTCTACTGCATTGGCTACATTAGCTACAACCTGTTGAGGGGGCCTTCCATGAAGCTTATAACAGAATATCTAAATATGTCCAAGTAAACCATAGTAATGACAAGTCTGAACAAAGCTAGTATTTACCCTTATGTCATTAGAAGTATTATTAGATGAGGGTAGTTGGCCTCTACCAAAACCACCACCAGTACGACCTCGACCACCAATGCGATTTCCTTGGGCTACCAAGGCTGAGTTATTACCTATCGAAAATGCATCCTGAGGTGTTTCACGTGAGACCCTCATAACACAAGCAAACGTCTCAGTGGGTGAAGTCATCCTATCTCCTCCAAGTATTTGGGAATGGATTGCATCATACTTTGATCCTAGTCCTCCCAAAAAACCTATAACAACCAATTGCTCTCGTTACTCCCGCATTTCCCCAACATTAGAGATAATGGGTAATAGAGAATTAAGCTCCTCATACATCCCTTTAAAATTAGCAAAATACTAGGTAAGTGGCCGACCTTTTCTATTAGCCTTATAAAATTCCTGGGTACTTCATAAATCCTTGAAAGATTATTTTGTCCAGAATAAAGGACATTCAAATAGTCTCACAACTCCTTCACTGTAATATGTATAGCCTTTTCCGCAACTTGGGGTTCCATGGAGTTCAACATTTGACCAAGAATTCTAGCATCCATAGTATCTCAAGTTGTATCGGAGGCAAATTTGTTACCTTTTAGATGATTCTATTGCTCACTCCCAGTCAACACTAACAACATGATTTTCCTCAATTGTTGGAAATTAGTTATACCTTCTAACTTCTTCTTTGGTAAATGATTAGAGGATGTAGACACAATCTCAGCTACTACACCTTTATTCTCGACCATTATCCGATGTGTACCAATATAACATAAGATTTTTTTTTCAGCATAATAATCAAATTCAAATCCCACCAACTATAATTCAATTCAACAAACTACCATGATTTGTTTCAACCAATCCAAATCTTCACAACACTTCAATCAAATTCATCAATTTCATCTAAACATACGTCGAAATCATAAATTATGCCCAAACAGAAACCCCTCATCCAACATCAATTTGGGGACAAACAAGATCAGCAGTCCCATCAAGCGAATTGCTACATTTTTTTTTTCCAGAACATAGAGAACAACACACGAACAAACCTTAAGAGGACCACATAGCTCAGATCTGCTCGCATGGAGGAACGTGAGCTCGATTGACGTGAGATCTTGGATGGATGAACAAGACCATGTAACGTCGTTCGACATTGAATCTGAGCCAACGACACTCGGCGTCAGATATGGATCAGCGTCAACTCTGGACTCAACTAGGTTGGGCGAGACCAGTTTGGGCTGGATGACGTTCACTGATGTCGGATCAAAAGTCGCAACAACTAGTTCTTTTTTTTTTTCTTTAAAAAAAAAATATAATTCTAGCTGTGATACCATGTAGAAATTGATATAGAAGAAGAAAGGAGAGAGTATGGGACAAAAGAGGAGAGCGTAAAAACTGATTAGGGTTTACCGCTCCTCACACTTTTATTATTAATCAAATAATACTTAAGGACCATAATGACCCTCTCAGTGTTAATGACCATAATAATCCTCTTACCTTTAACAGTGTGCATGATCATAGAGAATTGAAGTTTGGTGAATATATTCCGAGTTCATAAAAAAATCTATTTAGCCTTATATAGTATTGGTTAATAAAGTTTGTATGTACATTTTTTTAGGGTTTATGTATGAGTGTTTATCTTGGGATATATGTTTAGAAGTCCTAAGACTTGTCACAAAAGTGTAGTTGAGTTCTAAGACTTTCATAAAGTATAATTAAGTTTTAAAACTTGTCATGAAAATGCAGTGGAGTCTGAAAACTTTCAAGAAGTGTAATCAAGTCCTAAAACTTGTCAAATTAGTCTAATTAAGTCCTTTGATCGAGTGCATTTTTTTAGAAGATTTTAGGGCTTGATTATATTTTTTGTGATAAGTTTTATAACTTTATTATACTTTTTGAAAGAGAGAAAATTGTCCAAACAATCTTAAATCCATTACACTTTTGTCAATTCAATCATAATTTTTTTCATAATTTGCCAGTTATGGTTGGTATTCATTAATGTAGATGTCGGTTGTCTTATCTGACACGGTTGGTGCTGACATATTTAATTTTAAATAATATTTTATTTTTTTCAATTTTTTTTCTAATTTTTTCATTTTTTAAATATTTTTTTCCCTTTCTTTTTCCTTTTGCCTGTGGTTGGCCACCGACCATGGCTGGGTAGGCTAGCAGGCGAGGCTTGGCCTGGTGAGGGTGAGCCTAGACGAGGCTACATTGGCCTGGCAAGGTGGCCTAGAAAGGCTGATCCTCACCGGGGCTTACCTTCGCCCAGTCACGCCTCGCTCATAGCTAGTGGCTGAAAGGAAGAAGAAATACACAAAAAAGCAAAGAAAAGAAATATTAGAAAAAGGTAATGACAAATTCAAAAAAATATTAAAATTATCTACGTTAGTGCCATGATACCACAAGTGTTCACATCATTAAATTTTTTTTTTTTTTATCAAAATTGGTTGAATGGACTCAATTGAAATAAAGGGAAAATTACTAAAAAAGTTTTAAACCTATTGCAATTGTATCAATTCAGTCATAAACTTATTTTTTTAGCCAATTAAGTCTCAAACCTTTTGTAATTGTGCAAATTCAATAATTCTGGCCAAAATTGGATGGCGCTAATTTTTTAATAATATTTTATTTTTTTGAATTATTTCGTTTTTTTATATCTTTTTTCCCTTTTTTTTTTTTCCTCCTCCCTCCTCCTACCTCCTTCTTCCTTTGGCTCTAGCGACCTTCCAGAGGGGAGCGCTGGCCGATCGCCGAATTAAGGCAGCCAGGCAAGCTCACCTTGTCATCATTGGGTGAGGGCGAGCTTGCCCATAGCCAGTAATGATGAGGTGAGCCCTCGCTAGATTCGGCGAGGGCTTGCCCTGGTAGACCTAAGGACGGCGAGACCCTTCTTGTCAGATTTGGTGAGGGCTCGCCTTGCTAATGGTTGGGTAAGCTTGCCCTCACCCAGCGACAACGAGGTGAGTCCTCTCCCAACGATGGCGAGGCGACCCCTCACCATATCCTGTGGGGGCTTGCCTCACTAGATCTAGTGATGGCAAGGCGAGCGCCAGATCCAATGGCGGTGAGGTGAGCCCTTGCTAGATCTATGGGGGACTCGCCTCGTTGTGTGAAGATGAGGCGAGCTCACCCGGCCGCCTCAATCCGGCAACTGGCTAGCCCTCTCCTCTGGCTAGTTACCGAAGCCAAAGGAAGGAGGGAGAAGGAAGGAGGAGGGAAGGAGGAGAGTGGAGAAAAAAAAGAGAAAAAAAGGAAAAAAAAGATATTAAAAAAATTGTCGCTGGCAGTGGCTGGCGGCCACGTCAGCGCTGGTTGGCTAATTTTGGCTAGAAGGACTGAACTGACACAATTGTAAAAGGTTTATGACTCAAATGGCCAAAAAGATAAGTTTATGATTGAATTGACATAATTGCAATAAATTTATGACTTTTTTGATCATTTTCCCTAGAAAAAAAAGGTGAAAATTTTTAAGATTCAATTGACAAAAGTGAAATGTTTATGACTAAATTGGAAAAAGTACAATCGATTCAAGACTTTTTGGACAATTTTCCCATTTTGAAAAATTTAGGACTCCATTGCTCTTTTGTGATAAGTTTTAAGAGTAGATTGCACTTTTTGAATGTTTTAGGACTTAATTGTACTTTTGTAACAAATTTTAAGATTTATTATTTTATTTTTTTGTGCACGATTACAAAATATCTAAGTTAGGTGAAAAATTTCCGAGTTCATAAATAAAATTTGTTAGCCCTATATGGTAATGGTTAATAAAGTTTTCAACCACCTTTTTTTAGGGTTTATGAACGAGTATTTATTTTTTAGTATGTGCTTCAGCGAAGTTAGAAATATTAAGTGTATTTGAGGATAGAGCTTTTGAGAGTCTCCCTTTTATTATACTCTGAATTTCCGTTAGTTTTTGCTCCCCCTTCTTTCATGATCATACGTCTGTGACTATACCATGTTAGTTTCCTTCTTTGACCTAAACACGAGTGTACGGATATATGAGGCTTAACTTCATGGAGAAAACAGTCAATAGCTAGTAATATCTACAATCAATTTAAGAATATTATCAAAATCTGTGATTGCACTTAGCCTTTCTTTCCTTCTAAGTCTTGTATATGTACTTCTGTTATAGCTGTACTGAAGTTTAACATTATTATTAAACTAGCTGTACAAGAGAATAATATCACGAATGAGTTAAGTATAGACAACCAAACTGAGAAAAGACCATATTAACATAGCTCACTTTGTTTCCACACTCTAAATAGTTATAACACATCTCGACATGTTGAGTTGACGAAAATAATTTCAAGAGAACTAATTGATCAAAACCGTAGGGTGGAAAGGGCTACACATTATCATGAAAATACAAGATTGCCGATTTTAGTCAAAACAATGTTCTAGTCTTTCACTTCTATGATTTTTCGTTTGTTTCCGTACAAACTTCATTTCCTCTCTTGTACTTATTAATGTACTTAAGCTGAATTCGACGAGCAATTCTCAGTAACGAGTTTGGATATAATCAGATAGTTTTCGCAACTTTAAATAGAGAATTCCACACAAAAGAATTTGAACCAAAGACTTATATATGACAGAGAATTATGAGAAATTGAATTCTAGAAAGATATTATTAAATAGAATTCCGATCATTAAGTTTATTAAAAATTTGAATCTCAGAGGATTCTTGTATAAATTTATCGAACATATAAACCTTGTCAAATTTTACCCAAAAAAAAAAAGAAAAAGAAAAAAAAGAAACAGATGTTAAGGAAAAATAAAAATCACGAGATTAAGGCATTGTTTGGTAACCATTCAAACAGTGCCTCATTCTGATTTTTTTTTTTCCTAGAATCAGTTTGGGAACATAATCGCGTTTGGTAAAATTTTTGTTTTTGGGATCAATTTTGGACAAGAATTGAGAATAAAAAACAAATGTGATTCTCGGTTTGGGAATCAAAAAAAGAATCAAAACAGTGAAAGTCTTCTTCTTCCCTTCCGCCATCTCGTGACCGCCGTCCACCACTGCTCGCTGCCGCTCGCCGCCGGTCGTCGTCCGCCGATCCGGCGAGCTCGCCGGAGGCAAGCCCAGCCATCGGCGAGGATCGTCCAGCCCCGCCGGTGGCCGGGCGAGCCACGCCCAGCCCCGGCGAGGCCCGCCTATCCACCAGTGAGGCTCGCCTGGCCACCGGCGAGGCTCGCCTAGCCCCACCGGTGGCCGGGTAAGCCTCGCCCGGCCTCGGCGAGGCCGGGCTCGGCCACCGGCGAGGCTCAGCCGACGAGGGCCGGTGACCGG
The DNA here is from genome assembly GCA_017140595.1 of Eucalyptus curtisii. NCBI lineage: Eukaryota > Viridiplantae > Streptophyta > Magnoliopsida > Myrtales > Myrtaceae > Eucalyptus > Eucalyptus curtisii. The sequence continues at coordinate 6,425,547 of CM029496.1, forward strand.
CCACAAAAAGAAGAAGAAGCATAGGAGAAAAAGGAAAAAAAAAAGAAAAGAAAAAAGGAAAAAAGAAAAGAAAAAAAAAGGAAAAAAGGAAAAAAGAAAAGGAAAAAAATGTAAAAAAGTAAAAAATTTATTTAAAAATTAAAAGAAATTGATTTGGAACAGAAATCAATGAACACGGTACCAAACGCAATTCTATTCCGGAATAAAAAATTTTGGACAATTACCAAATGCGTTCTTTTACTCAGAATCAGTTCCCGGGAATAGAATCGTTACCAAACACACCCTAATTGGTCCACATTAAAGGTAATATTTTTCATTAATCTCATCATTGATGAGGTTTCAGTGAGGGCCATTTTGAACTAATTAGATTTAAGGGTGTGTATGAAGTGATTCAAAGGGTGGAAATAGCATGAAACGTTAATATGTATAGATGAAGTGTGAATATGGATATGCAAATCATCAAACACGTGAAATTTATTAGCCATGAGTGGACCGATACAAGTCTTAATACGACCAATACATATCCAAATTCACTAACTCTTGTTGAGATCCAAGTTGGATTCTTATGTCATCTCACACGATGCCTAAAATTGAAGCGCATCTACACATTGCAAAAGTTGAATATAACAACATAGAAATGGTATAGGAACATGATCAATATAAACCCAGTTGGCTAAGTCCGTCATCATGTATGATCGAATTGGAAATATTCACCTACGCACACGCCATTAAGGGTAAATCCAAATATGTATATATATATATATATTTTACGTTAACCAGGTTAACTTAATTATAATGAGAGTAATAATATCCGGATTAAGTCATGCTGTCACGTCACGCCACGGGGGCGTTGGACGCGCATTGTTTGTTTGTTTCTTCGTACGATGACATATGCAAAGGAAATAGAATAGGGTAAGAAAAAGGGCGATAAGGGAGCTTTCCACGTGTTTGGCCCTAAGCGCAGACATTTGGAAGAGATCTTGACAACGTTTCTTTAGTGCGTTTTGTGTTGTGAGAGTTGTAAGGGTGAAGTAGGTTATTTTCACCGTGGTAAAAGATGGTGACTTGTTTGATGGAGGAAGAATTGCCAAAAAAAAATCTAAAATTATTGTATTTTTATTAATTCAATTTAAAATATTTTAATTATATCAATTAAGTCTATTTAGCCAATTTTAATTGAAAATTATTGACATGTACATCGACCATTTTATGTGATATGATCGACGCTGACATTAACATTTTTAATAATATTCTAATAACTTTGTATAATTTTTTTCTTTTTCTTTCCTCTTCTTTGCTTTTTATTGTTTTTTAGAGCAAGGGTCGACAACCCTCATCGGCCTTAGCAAGAGCATCGCAGTCCTTACCTAGGTTTAGAGAGGGTTGTGACACCCTAGTTGTGGTCGTTGAGGGCTTGGACCCTCGCCGGCCCTCACTTTGAAAAACAAGAAAAAAATGTTAAGAAAAGGAAAAAACAAAAAAATTCAAAAAAATATTAAAAATATTATAAAAATGTCCATGTTAGTATTGGCCGGCCGTGACATGTAAAAAATGGACCGGATAGACTCAATTTGTAAAATGTGAGAAAGCTTATAACTAAATTGGTACAATTATAATATTTGTGATTGGATTAGTAAAAGCACAAAGGTTTAAGACTTTTTTGATAATTTCCCCGATAGAAGGAACTATGAATAAAAATAAGGATTATCCCCAAGCAATGCATCAGAAGTTGCCATGCGCGCCATGTTAAATTCAAGCTAACTCCGTTCATCAACGCCTAGAAGTTAAGATAACTAGAAGGCAGTACCTTATCGTTATCAGAAAGATCAATGCTGGAACTTCGACCTTTTTACACGCGTGCAATTATTTGCGACATCTAGGTGTGGGGGCGGTGAAGAAAGAGAGTGGCAAGAAGAGTCCAGACAAAGGCATCATGAGTTCGAAACAGCTGTTGTACTTGGTGAAAATTCTCTCTCTCTCTCTCTCTCTCAGTCGCACGTCCCTTGTTCGTTTCCTATTTTACGTGTCTGAATCTCGCAGGTACCACTATTCTTTTCGTCGAAAGTGGTGATTTCTCTGCGAATCACGTTTGTCATGTGCCTTCGAACCCTCAATAGAGAGAGAGAGAGAGAGAGAGAGAGAGCTGAGCTGCTGTTTCCATGTACAGACGTGAAACAAAAGTAAGCCGCTGTTTCCATGTACAGGTTTCTCCATGCACTCGGCAACAATCATGAGTATTCCCACTAAAAGGTCGGATTGTGTATGTTCATTTTTTTGATTTATATGTGTCTATGGTTGTTTGATTTCAGCCAGCGCGACAAATTTCAGTGGAGATTCTGTGAAACTTTACAAGATGTAAAAGGGTTCAAAAGACCGAACTTGGGTTTAAAAATAAAAGTAATCGGGTGTGTAACGAAATTCTTTGTGGGTTTAGTACGAGGATTATAAGGAGATAACTGATGAAAATCCTTTTTGAGAAATAAATAATCCTTGATTTTAGTCAATTTACCGTTAAGAGAATAACGCAATTTATATTTTATATCGACACCATAAGAAATCCACCACGTATAAAAAGAGGACGCCCTTAAAACAGCAAAAAGAGATAAAAAAAAAATCCAATATTTTTTTTCTTACCATTGCTCGCCCAAAGGATAGTCGTGGCTACGACTGCATCACAGAACTTCAACAGAGCGACACGGTCGAAATCATTCTGCTATCATGGCTCTGACGCAAGGGCAAAGTAAAGATGATCCCAAAGAATTCTAATTCGGCACGAGGCAGCCTGTGATTATGGTGGTGTCCAATGAGATATATGCCGCTCATCATTTTCCTTTTTAACCTTTCTTTTGTGCATGTCACGATCGCAATCATGCAAGCTAGAACACCTGTGTGTCGGCTGGGATCCATTAGTTGACGAAAGGAGGCATGTTTTTTCACTTATCTTGCGTATGAAAAGATGGGATGACAACTGCATGCAATTATTTTTCACCCCAACTTAGCAAATTCAGAGAAGTTGGAAAATAGTTTTTGTGAGAGACCGGTCGTCAGAACCCTAAGGACATGCCCTACTTGTTTGTTTCCATGGAAGACAATTAGTTGATAATGCTTCATGCAATGAATGGAGTTCTTGACGGAGGTGATTTTGATTCGGTAAGGATCAAGATCCCCTAAATTTAAAAGGTTGACAGGGCATGATAATGCACTTTGGATGGCCTAGTGGAGTAGTCAGGTGTCCTTCTATATGTTAAGGATCGCAAGATTTGGTAAAAGGATAGTGTTTGGTGGAGTGGTTAGTCATGCTATTGTTCCCTCTCCAAATTGGCATCTTCCCTATTTTGCTCAATAATACGGTATAAACAATGTTTTATGAAGCATTGCTTGATAAATTTGGCAACAATGTCCAAATTATTGTCTTCTGTTGCTTTCTACTGCAAGAATGTAAGTGATTAAAGATACTAAGACTCCATTTGTTTGGCGGAAAACAAATCATTTGGAAGACATTTTTCTAAAAATAATTGTTTGTAATGATTATAAAAATGAATGAACAAATTTTTTTTTATCGCCCCCGAAAATATTTGCGCATAAGTTGTTGCCGATAACAAAGACAATTATTTTTCAACACTAGTTATAAGTGCTGTTTATTGAAACTAGCGTTGCCGCGTTGCCTAATGCTGAAGAAGTATTGCTCTGTTCGTGAGCAAAGCTTCTAAAGCATTACACGTTAGGCCAAACATGTAGTAGTGGATTTATACTTGATGTGCATACGGATGATTCATGTAAGACACCTTCCATCGGGCTGACTACAGTGATTAGCTTTTATATTAGAATGTCAAATCAACTCTTAAATATAATCGCGTCTCTTCATATGTTGAACCCATTAGGTTTGACAATCAAGGCATGATGATGACAAATAAAACAATGTTCGAAGTTACAAGTATCAAAATCAGTGTTTGAATAACAAAACAGATTAGAATGGCCTTGAAAATTTGCAGTGGGATTAAGCACTTCATCTTCACTCAATGAATATTTTGATCAACCAATCCTAGAACACATCTAAACTCAAGAGCAACAATTAGAATAAAACTCGAAATTTGCTTAATTGTAAGCCGAGTCAAGATTGTCTTACAAAGCTTTCTAAAATTGACCACAAGCCCAATAATTGTACCTAAGGTTAAGAGTGATGCATCACCACACAACTAGAGCTCTTACTTATGTGTTGAAGGACAAAATCATGAGACTTAACGTAGGACGTGCTAAAGGGGACAGTATTTCATGTAAGTTAAAATGGGGTAAGTACACTATCAGTACCAAAAGTTGTGTACGACACTCACTTTGGTGCCAAAAGTTTATGTCGGATCACTTAAGTGCCAAATCGGAGAAAAAACGATCATTTTGGTGCCACCGGTGAGAGATTCCGGCCAAAATGATTACGTGGCTTTTATATTTAAAAAAAAAATTTGACATAGCTTTTATACAACGTTGTTTTCCTTCCTCCTTAAGAAAACGACGTCGTTTTGCCATCCCAAGTGGACGGCCTCACAAAAACGACGCCGCACAACTCATTTTGGGATTTTTTTTTTTTTGGAGATTGAAATTAGGGTTTCGATCCTCGTCGGCCACCGACCTACCTTGCTCGGCCGCCGTCACTCGGTCGTCGACCTAGCTTGCTCGGCGGCCGTCGCTCAGCCGCCGTCGTTCAGCCACCATCGCTCAGCCGTAGCTTGAGGCGCGTGAGGTTCCTGCACTTGAGCGAGATCAGCATGAGCGCATCGTCGCCGATGCTCAACGACTTGCGTCGAGTCGAACTCGCGCTTTTTGTGTGAGCTTCGCGACCGAGTCGAACTTGCGCGAACAGCGCCGAAACCGCGTCCAGCAGCTCCGAGTGGGCGTGGAGGACGAGCCTCTGGCGGCTCTGGCCTTCGATTGCGAGCCAGCGACGGCACACGAGGGAGCACCAACCCCGGTCGCCGGAGCCTAAGTACTAGAAGAGGCAAGCCGGGCACTTGTCGGGGAGATTAGAGATGGAGAGGGAGAGATCGGGGGCGGCGCACTCGTCGGCTGCCTCCCCGAGCACCGGTCAGTTCACGGCCTTTAACTTGGCTGTCGAGTGGCCGTCGTCGGGGTCGGGGTCGAAGCCGCGGCCGCCGAGCGCAGGGGCCGTCTTGGACGGTGACTGGCCGGAGATTTAGGGTTTTGAATTGGGGGAGACACACCAAACGGCGTCGTTTTGTTGTTTAAATGCTGACTGTACTTTCCGGCGAGCCACATCAGCTTCAAAAATTAATAAAAAAGTGCCACGTCGGATTTCCGGCCAACCTGATCGGAGTTGGCACTAAAATGATCGTTTTTGAAACTTTTTGGCACTTAAGTGATCCGACAGAAATTTTTGACACCAAAGTGAGCGCCGTACACAACTTTTGACACTGATAGTGTACTTACCCCAAGTTAAAATATGTCAAACTAAGCCAGAACAATCATAACTGCAATGTTGTGTCATATTCACCGCTTTATGCGGTACTTGATCGACTCAGTCCATGATTGCTCCATTCCCCTTAGACTCGTACAATATAGAAGAAGTTTGCTTCTCGATAGACGGCCTCTTTGCCATTCGAGTTAGTCTTTGTTTAGGTTAAGAATAAGTAGTTCCCCTAACCCAAAAGCAAACATACATACATACGTGCCATAATTTTTCTTTCACATTCAAGGCGAAGCATTTGGTGTGACTTTTGGAAGACGTGTACTATCCCATTTCATGATTTCCCCCCTTTCATTGTACTGACTATCACGAATCACGATCCGACCCATTAACCTCAGTGGACACATGTACTTGCACTTGGAGTCTTCAAATGTTGACCATCAAGCATGTTCAATGTCGCAAAAAATTCTAAAACCAGCTATTGAAAATGAGAAATGTTGAGACGTGCAAGCGCTGATTTAAAGGATGAATTTTGCCCTTCAAAGGGTCCAAAAAGTAGATGCACGGATATCCTTCAGGATGCTATTGAAATTGAGAAATGTAAAACCGGTGACAAAGAAGAGGCCTGTAGTTGTAAGGGAAGAAGGCTTCCCGAAAGCTAGAAATGATCAAGGGAGTTAAATTTACACATAAAAGGGAATCTTGGATCGAGCCTCGCTCATCTTTCATTCAAACCCAATTCATGTGTGCAAGCACGACAACTTTTTCTTGCTGTTATCAAACTAATATTGAACCCATTAATAAAATGAATGAGAGAGAGCTTCTAAAGTAATGTGGGACAAATGCATATAACACGGATGACTCAATTTGGAGTCCTAACTAAGTGCGTCAAGAGTACACATCTGTCTTCTTTTGGGGCTCTGATTGATAATTACGGGGTTTGTTATATAGGTTGATGTAGCATAAGACTTTTACTTATGTTTTAATGCTCCTAGCCCATTACTAGACTTCTTCGAAATTGAATGATTAGATGTCTAGGGTTAGTGGATAATTCCGGGCGTACTCAACCGCTACTTCTAGGGTTCTATATGGACCAAACCCTAATCATGTTTTGGGGGTGCAATTTAATGTAGTATTGGTATAGTCCAGCCATTGTTTATTTATATAGTGTTCTCTTCTAGTCCAAAAAAGGGGAGAAGGAAGAAAGATAAGAGAATCCGACTCACGTGCCACAGTGCGCAACTGCACATGCATCCTCTCAGAAGTCACAAAAGTATACGAAAGTGAATTTTTACAAGTTCGCTCCTATTCCCCACATTTAGAAGGAACTAGGCCCCACTCGGTGGACAATTTGGGAAAATGCTAGATTATAGTTACAGTACATGTCAAGGTAAAAAATTCCATGAGCAATCTAAAGCTCCAGAAAGAAAATAGATTATTTTGTGAATCAATTGTCATATTTATACGCTGATTTTCAAGTTATCTTGTCATGTAAATCTCGAACCTTTAGAAATCTTGTAAATGGATCCCAAAATCCATCTTGAAATTCAAAATCCGCAAATCCCACTAGAGTTGGAGCAGGTCGGATCCTAATCGAACTCTATGTACTCACATCTCGTCTCTCTGCTCCCATGAAAGGGTCCTACGCAGTCATAGTTGATAGTAGCATCATTATGTGAAGACCCTAGTACCATATGTTTGTGACCCCGAAGTGAATGCGTTTTTGGCCACAACTTATTGTGAGGAAATTTAACTCGCAAATTGTACTATGCCGCAACTATAACTTCCATATTAGTGGTACTTGGACGGCCTGGACTTCCTTATGATCATATCATCTGTACAAACGCATTAAAGTGGTTGAAAGTGCACAAATTTCCAAATATTTTGTGACTGCTTGCATGAAGCAATCATAAAAGTCTTATGGACCACAACGACCACGAATAATAGTAAATGACTAACTAATTGCTCTTGGTTGCATGCTCTAACACACAAAAAAATCAACCATATTTATTACACTTATTTGGCAATGACCAAAACCCAAGTGAGATACCCAAGTGAGATAATCCATCGCTGTATGCATAATTAGGCGCATTAATGAAATTGAAGCCTCTCCCCATTATTCGGCCAATTCATGAATCGCTACCCTATCGAAAGCTCTTGGTTAAGTAGGAGTGGAAATCATCTGATGGTGGGTCTTTTCGCACCAGGAATGTTAGCAGTCAATATCAATTGGAAATGGACACGCGCTCATTAAGGTTTTAATAGAGACAGTGAACCACCAATGAAATTCATCCTCAGGAACTGGAGATACATTATTGCATCGAATTCAATGTGATTCCGGACCACAATATTGAACGAGGTCATGGAATCCAAGGTATCGATCTCGTAATAGGTACCGAACTACATGCGAAAGCTTGTCATTAGCTGATAAGTCCACTCTCCCTTATGAATAGTTTTCGGAACAGCTGAAGGATTGAAACTGGAGCGTTGAGAGGCGACCTAACTATGGCGTGCCGAGGGAGTGCGCATTAATTTGTGGAACGCCGATGGGACTGATGACATTATGGGGGGTCTTTGTCTTCCTTTTGTCCTAAATAAACAACCACGACATGTACGTTGCCAGGAGCATCAATCAAATCGAGCACATGTTTTATGCGATTGTAGCGCTCCCAATTCCCCGGCTCGTTGTTCGCAAGTAGAGTATGGTTTTGAGGAGATGTCTTCTTCATTATAAATGAATAATCAGAATAGGGTTCTCGAGTGGGACAACAAAATTGCAGTTATAGTCGAATAGGTAAAAATAATTTTGAATATTTGGACGTTGTGAATGGGTAGTTGGATTGGTAATTAAGGTGTCTTAAGACTTTAGAACTCAGAAAGCCTAAAAGCTCTTTTATACAAGATTCTAGTTAGGGTTTGGCAAAGAGAACAAACCGGTAGTTTAATTTCTTAATCTCAATCAGTGTACACTACCTGTATTTGACTGATCAAGAATACGACACTTGATCCTAAAATACCAAAAAGACTAAGGCAGACTAATGTTGCGAACATTTGAACTATTAGGTTACATTTAATAGCCATGATAAAAGTTGAGATATGATAAAATTTTTATCTTATTCCGTATTTGGTTCTTACCCAAGATAAGATAAAAGTGGATATAAATGTGATATAATTCAAATAAAATAATTTTATAGGGGAAGTGGGATAAAAATAGATAGGATTTTTTATATCTATGGTATAAATTCTATTTCTCTCGAATAAGAAATTTCTTAAATTAAAAATTTTAATTATATAATATTTATTTTGCAATGACAAAAATGACAATAAACAAGATAGGTAGAAGATCTATACATACATACATACATACATATATATAGTATTTATATTTATTACATATTTTAGATATATTAGTATAGTTTATTATTTAATAAAATTTTAATTAAGGAATGATGTAAGGGAATAAAAAAGAAATAAAATAGAGAGGAAAAATAATTAAAAATAAGTAAATAAAAATGAAGTAGAAGAACCTCGATTTTAAATAAACAAATCTAAACTAAAAATGGATCTTTTTAATTTACTCTGTCTCTTTCTTCTTCGTATCTCAAGTTTATATTGAAGTTTCACGATTCCTTTGTAATTCTTTATTTACATTAGAGCTCTACAAAAATGATGAGAGAGTTGAAGTTCCTTCTCCTTCATAGCTCTCTGGTTTGCGTCAAAACTCCGAAAGCAACAAAAGAGTCGAACCTCCTCTTTTCCATAGCCCGATAATTCATGTTGAAGTTTTACAAAAGTAGCAAGAGATTCTAAGCACTATAGTTTTCAGAATTGTGAGGTGAATAATCATATCTTCTATTTTTTGCTAGATTTGACATTCACTGGCGGATCTACTTTGTGATGTTGTAGCTCGTTTGCATTTCTTGTTATGGTTGAATCTGTTTGAAATGTAAATATTCAATAATTATGAGTTAACTAATGGATGCTATGTCTGATTGTACATTTGTAATTTCTTTAGTAGTGAATCATGAGAAATTCTTACTATCTCTATTTTGCATTTTCAAGTTCATCTACATCGATATACCATTCATATCATATAATGGACATGATATGATATGAAAATATCCGATTTTATTATTACGATTTTTCAAATAGTAGATATGATAGAAAATCTGGAGATTCTGTTGTATCATATCCACTATTTGATAAATCATAATAATAAAACCGAATATTTTCATTTCATATTATGTCCCTTATATGATATGAACGGTATATAGATGTAGATGAAATCTCTAGATTTTCTATCATATCTTCAATCTAGTCTTGCTAAAAATCTAGACAATCAAACGCAGTTTTAGGAGACATGTATTCCATGATTTCCCCCTCACACTTAAGTCCTTACTAGCAAAGCCCGATAGTCTTACCTTTGTTTCTAAAAAAAGATTAGCTTTTTTGTTGAATCTTATCCTTTCTTCTATCCTTTTTCTTCCCTTTTTCACCCTTACTTATTTTTTGTTTTAAATTCTTCTAACGTGGCACTTGGTGGGCACCGTATTGGCAACATGTGGCTTAGGAAAGTTATAAAATAACCACATCAGGCTGTTGCATTAGACAAAGCTAGCAAATGGGCTTAATTGTACAAATTTAACAAATTTTATGACTAATTGCCATTTTTATAAGTTTTAAGGCTCAATTGAATTTCTATGGTAAGTTTTAGTGCACTTATCATTTATTAGAAGGGTTAATATCATGAAGAGTTCCAAACTGGTACACTTATGACTAATTTATTCCAAACTAATACTTTGACAAAAAAAACCACAAATTGGTATGTATGTAACAAATTTAGATCGATATGCTGTTCATACCAAATAATATACATGATAGGATATGAAAATATCCAATTTTATTATTGTAATTCACCAAACAATGAATATGATACAACAAAATTCTTGGATTTTATATCATATCTTCTATCTTATTCTACTAAAAACCTAGATGATCAAACGTAGTCTTAGGAGACATGCATTCCATGATTTCCCTCTCACACTTAAGTCCTATCTTGAACAAATAACACGAGGTTTGAGCATCAAATTAAACATGGCAATCATGGTACTTGGATCTAAGAGAGCATCATATGTGATAGTAACTAATATGACAAAGGAAGTCGATCGTTTGTTAGAAGGGATAAGCACAACGAAAGTCTTACAAGTTGTTGCGAAAGTATAATTGATCCTCCTAAAACTTTCAAAAAGTGCAATCAAAATTTGTCAAGTTGACACAATCAAGTCTCTGCATCGACATCGTTCAATTTAGCTAATGGAAATTGCAGACATGACTTTATTTAGTACTTATTGTTTCTCTCAAATAGGAAATACCTCTAATTTCAAGAATGTAGAGTGAGGTAGAGGAAAATGATGTGCAGAAAATCCTTCTTTAGATCGAACACCAACATGATAGTTACAATATCATCTCTTCAATCACAATTTTGAGTTTTAGCAAGCTCGTGATATGGAGGAATAAGTATCACTAGAGTTAGTTTCAATCTTTCCAACATTGACATGAATTTTTAACAGAAAAGAGATTTTAGTTGAGTTTTAGATTGTTGCTCCGCTTTGGCTTCTTCATCATGGCTCTCTTCCTCCTCATCATCATGATCACTCTTGCACTCGCCATTGCCTTTGCCTTCTTCATTGACATCGTCGTCATCCATAAAATAATTTAGCAAAGGCCATGAGATGACTATACAACCTTTTGCCTATCATCATCCTCATCATTCTCACTGTCATTGTCCTTGTCATCCTCATTGTTGTCGTCTTCATCACCATTCTCTTCCTCCTGACTCTGCACTCCATCTTCCTCTTCCACATCAAGATCTTCATCCTCATCAATCTTCCTTCAACACAATAATCAACCGGCTTATTAGACCTCTTACCCATGATGTCCTAAACATCATCTTCCTTGTCACCATCTTCTTGTTGAGAAGAAGGAGGATCTAATGCGCCCGATACTTGCCATTTCTCTCAATTTTGAAACACAATCCTAATTTTCCTTTGTAAGTGATCAAGAAAGCTAATATGATGATGTATATGGGAGAGAACGATAGAAGTGGCTATCAGATCATCCCCTCCATGTGGTTGAGCAGTTGAAGAACTTGATTTGTAGATTGACGACTATCAAGGGCCTATGAGCCTTCTCCTCGATAAGAGCACAGGGTTACAAGTCCTCCTCATGTCATGTGGTGGTGGCAATGGAGGCGCCACACTGTGTGATGCAAACAAGGGCCATAAGTCCTCTTCTACAAGCAATGATTGACCCTCGCAGCTACCCCAATAGAGTTCGTTGACCCTCACTAACACCCCAACAACAGATTTGGCCCTCGTTGGCAGAGTCCAATAGTCTTACATTTTTTCTGAAAAAGATTAGCGTTTTCTTTAAATCTTATCATTTCTTCTACCATTTTTTTTAACCCTTTTTTGTATTTATTTATTTTTTCTTCTGATGTGGCACTTGGCGGGCACCATACTGGCGTCACATGGCTTAAGAAATAAAAAATCACATCGGCATGTTGCATTAGACAAAGTTAACAAAGTATTTTGATTGCATAAATTTGACAAGTTTTATGATTTAATTGCCATTTTTATAAGTTTAAAGGCTCAATTGAATTTTTATGTAAATTTGAGGAGCTCTAGTGCACTTATCATCTATTAGAATGATTAATATCACGAAGAGCCTCAAATTAGTACACTTGTGACAAATTTACTCCAAATTAATTTTTTGATCATCAAAAACCTCAAATTGGTACATATGTGATAAATTTACCACAAATTAATTTTTTGACCTCCAAAAATCCCAAATTAAACATTAATGATAAATCTACATTCTGTTAATTTTTCGTTAAATTAGATTAGATATTGACAAAAATCACAAATTGATACACCTATGACAAACAAATGGTTGAACCCAAAACTGGTATATCCGTTAACTGCCACATGTTATCAACTCAATAATTCAACAACAAAATTTAATAGAAACTAATAGAGGGTAAATCTATCACAAGTGTACCGGTTTGAAGTTTTTGGAGGTCAAAAAATTAGTTTGAGGGCAAATTTATCAATATGTGTATCGGTTTGGGGTTTTTCATGGTATTCCCTCGTTACGACTAAGTCTAGAGGCAAATTAACCGAGAGACAAAATATTTCAACTCATAATCATGACCTAAACTTTTGATTCCCACGTAAAGTGCACGTGCACCGAGAAAGTAGAATAACACATGAATCAAGTAGTATCATACCTAGTAATGAATCCGAACAATATTTGAAGGGGATGGCATTGTTGAAAAACTTATTACGATTTGAAAAGTTAAAGTTCTCTAGTCTATTTATTTGAAGGAAAAACTATTCTCAAGATATTAGTTTCCGACATTCCGACATTTGGATGACAAAAAACAAATCGATTTATGGAAAAACGTTTTCCATGGACTGAAAATAAGAAGCTTCGGGAAAACAATTTTCACTCATGAAAAGAATGAAACCACTTTCCTTAAGGGTGCGTATGGTAACGTTTTTGTTCTCGGAAACAATTTCTTTTCAGAAATACTTTTTTCTATTTCTGTTCTTGGGAACAGTTTTTGAACATTTTAAGGCGTTTGGTAACTATAAAAAATTTCTATTCCGGAAACAAAAATATGTTTAGTATAGCCCAAAAAAAATTTGTGATTTAGAATTTCTTTTAATATATTAATAATTTTATTACATTTTTTTTTTCCTTCTTCTCCTTCCTCTTAGCTGGTCCCCAGCTTGGCCATGGCCCGCCGGCGATCACCTAGACGAGGGCCGGCGAGGGTTGGCCTTGCCTCAATCTAGGAGGATGAACCTTGCTCGGCCACTAGCGAGGCTTGACCTCACCTAGCCATCGCGAGGTCAGCCTCGTGGTGGTCGAGCAAGGTCCAGCCTCGCCATGGCTGAGCGAGGCTTGGCCTCACCGTGGCCGAATGAGGCCCCCTCGAGCCTCGCCGTGGGTAGGCAAGGCTTGACCTCGCCAAGATTTGGCGAGGCCAAGCCTCGCCCAGCCACTATGAGGCTAGGCAATGCCGACCTCGCGATGGTCAGGTGAGGTTTGGCCTTGCCTAGCCACGATGAGGCTCGGGGGGCCTCACCTAGCCATGGTGAAGCTCCCCCGAGCCTTGCCGGGGGCCGATGAGGCTCTGGTGCGGTCACTGGGCCTCGTCTGGCCGGTTGTTGGCCATCATCGGGTCGGTGACCGGCTAGGGAATAAGAGAGGAAGAGAAAAAGAAAGAAAAGAAAAGAAAAAAAGCTGGTTTCTTAAGTTGTTTCCGGAAACAAGAAACGACTTTTTTTTTTTTAATTTCTTATTTTTGTTCTAAATTTATTCCCAATAACTATTTGTTCTCAAAAATAAAAATAAAAAAATTACCAAATGTGTTTATGTTCTATTTTTGTTCCGGGGAACAAAAGAATAGAAACGGGTGTTCCTCGGAATGTTATCAAATAGCACCTAAGCCACCAAACAAATGAAAAGTAATTAGTTTTTCTAACAAGCCTAATGATGAAATTTTCAGTGAAACAAACGCATCCCTACATTAAAAGTGAAGTAACCTTTTGGAGCGGGAAAACTTGGGCCCCACCCAACCCCCCTCCATTTCCATATCCAAGTTTTCACTTGACCCACATATTCCTACTTATTTAGGGTCATGTCGGGAGAAGACCACCTAACCTTTACAGTGCTTCCACTTGTAACTCGACAAATCCTAATTGGTGATCAAACCTCATTTTCATAAATCAACAATCGAGATTTATCAAGACATTGAAAAGAATATCGTCTTTAAAAGAGGATCCATGCCCGGTCATATCCCCACGTACGTCCAATCTATCTATTAAACGACGATCTCTCCCAAGAAATGAGAAAGACAGTCAATGAAAGTCTCCAACTTGGTAAAACATCCAGCTCACTCGAACCAACACCAAGGTGAATGATTGTAAGAACAATGTCAAATCACAGCAACTATGGAGCCGAGGGGAGGCTTCCAAGTTGTTTTCAGTAGGTATGGGTCTGTCTGCGTTGTAGCAGAGAATGGTCATTGTGTGGAACCAAAGGTGAAATATGGGCAGCACCAAACGAGGGACTTGTCATTGTTTACCTTAAAAGAGGGCCCAATGATCTGATCGGTGTAATATCTCCTATGCAAAAGCACTCGTCCACAAGTCCAAGCAATGGGACATGTTAGAAGAAGATGTGTGGGGGATGATGCTGAGTTTGCTGAGCCAGACAAAGTATTAATAATATGCCTCTAGCTAAGTAGAAGAAGATGTGGTTGGTTGCCCTATCTCTCTAGAGTCCCCAAGTAGGCCCCCGCAAAGAAAAATCCCAACTACCACTATTTTAGATGAAATAAAATAAAATAAATAAATTGTATCTTATGTTGTGTGCATTTTAAATGTTCAGTGCCAATAAAACAAGCAGCGCTTCCAAGTATATAACTTTTAAGGGATCAATGAAGTTAGCAAGATGATTTAAATTTTCAAGAAAAGTGTCAGGTGTTCGATTTGGTTTTCATTTTAGATAATCTCTTAATTTACGCTAGATTTAGAGATAGTAACTCTTCTCAAATTCGTGTATTTCGACATCAGGGATGTTTGGAGGGAGAAACGAGGATGTGATTCTTTTATCAATAATATAGTTAGGGTTTGTCCTAGCTTTTGCACGCTATTTTGCTTTCTTCTTCAGGGGGTCCATCAGAGTCTTCCTGCAGAGTCCATATAATTTATCAGACTGACAACAAAATCACGAAAGAAAAAATCAGGTTACCAAGATAACCCCCGCACTGGGATGAAACGCTGAGGACTCGTGACTCCTTGTTTAATCAAGATTTACGCTGTGATTTGCAGCAGGGATGCACGTGCCCGCAACCCCATCAAACGTTGATTATTCTGGTCTAAGCTTTAATTGAGTGCGGATCGCGACAAAGGCCAAGGAGTTCGTGTCCGAATCAAGATCTAGTTTTAAGTACGATGAAGGGATAAAATATTCGAGGGGAGAATGATTAGTTGATTGATTTTGACTTAGGCGATTAAAGGTGGGCTTAGCTTAAGATATTACAGGCGAGGGTCGTATTATATTTGTCGTCGCCTCTAAGTCAGGGCCAAGGAATTTCTATTTAGCATGACCCACATGATTTATACACGGACCATGCAGCTTTCGTGGGTGGAAAATACTAAATAATTAAAATGATGACGTAAAATACGGGCTTTTTCCGTCGAAGAGGAGCCCAACTAATTAATTGTCCATTATTTAGTTGAATTTGAGCTTAAATATCGCGCCAAAATAATATAAATGTTAGAAGCTCAAACCCCAAAAGAAAGTCAGGAAGTCAACCCTGCAATTCCTCTTGAGAAATTTATTATTTTTATTAATCAATACGTTTCAGGTTAGGAAAAAATCTAGGTCAATATAGACTTCTTCTTTGGTGCTACAAAGGTCAGTGATCTTGCCCAGCAGTAAACCACCAAAGAAAGGGGGGAAAGAAAAGGAATTTTCAGCTGATAATTCTCTTTTTCTACGTTAGCATAGTGATTTATATTGCATCAATAAAAATCACTTTGGAAATATTCTCTAAAGTAAGATTACTTTAATTAAAACACTTGGCGCAAAAGAAAAAAAAGAAGGATCGACACATTTGATTGGGGTGTCGAGAGATTTCCAATTCAGCAACTTGAAATTAATCCTTCAAATACCCAATCGATTGTGTGCAAATTGTTCTAGGTCAGTACCTCTTGCACAGACAAAAGTCTAGACTTAATTGGTTGATAAGCTTATAAGGTATTACATGGGCTCTCGGAAAGGCGCCGTAAGTCCGAGACTTGATAATTCCGAGTATGATTACTCAAGATTCACATAAAAGTCTACCCGGTGCAACAATTTCTTTGCTTATCTCGCCAAATACTTTGCTTTAAAAATATTTAAGAAATAACTCGGCGAAATAGATTCCTATTGGGATTGATAGCCATTCTTTAGATTATGGTGATGATAATTGATCATGACTGGACGAAGGGTCCATGAATTTTCCTGCATCTCCTCTAACTAATAAAACCGAATTTTCTAAAGATATTTTTCGATTTTCACGTTCAGAAGTGATGGAACCAGCTGTTTCAGCTGCAACAACAGCCTAAACCACAGCACAGAGAGAGAGAGAGAGAGAGAGAGAGAGAGAGAGATCACGGCAGATGTTTATGCTGTCGCAATTCCCAGTTAATTTTGCTTGGGAATTAGTTAAGTGTCAACTTTGAGAAATTAAAGTGCGCACGTGAGGCTGTCCTGTAACCCAAAATTATTGGCGCAGCAATATCAGTTTTCGCATCTCCCGCCCTAAAATTTCCTAATGTCTCCCTTCGCTCAAGGCAAAGAAACAGGCACCACGCTCCGTAGGTTTTGCTTCTCTGAGAAAATATCAATTTGATTGACCAAAGATGCTTCAGCCAAGAAAGAGAAAATATAGTGATTCAAATCAAAGAAAACAAAGTGAAGGAGTTCAGTTGAATTGATACGAATCGGTATCGTTTTAGTCATTTGTACCCTTGAAAAGAGAGCTATCAATTGAGGGGAAAACTAATCAAATTTTAGGATCTATTCGTTTCGCGAAAAATTGGTCATTTCCTGAAAATATTTTCCCAGAAGTCATTTTCCAGAAAATGACAATATTTTTTGGTGTTTAGCTAAAACCTTAAAATGTTTCCGAAAATATTTTCCGGTATTCGGTAAGGAAAATATTTTCTAAGACTTCACGACTTAAGTATGCATCACTTACCAACCTATAAATCTATCAAATATAAACTTATATTTAAATTCAGGCAAACTTACTTCATATCTTTGTTCCCTCATTGTCGCCAAACGCCCATCTACTCTAAAAAATGTTCGTAGGGATTAAAAAAAAATAAAATAAAAGAGAAAAGAAGCAAATCATGTATAGCTCTCATGAAAATCTTCCAGTTGAGTGGCATGTTCTCCCTCTGTGCCTTTTGTGTTCTAATAAGCAAAAGAAAAAAGAAGCAAAGCATGTAGAGCCATTTGCTTGAGCAATGTACAATTGCAGGGTAAAATAAAAAAAAAAATCATAAACAAGAGTGCAAGGCTCGAGCTTGAGATCGACGAGCTCGAGGTTTGCCTAGCAAGGGCCGACGACTAGCCAAGAAAGAAGAAGATGGGAAACAAAGAAAAGAAAAAGAAAAAGAAAAAGAAAAGAAATATAAAAGAAAAAAAGGAAATTAAAAATAATTCGAATTAAAAAAGAAAAAGAAAATTAAAAAATAATTCGAACAAAAAAAGAAAAGAAGAAAAAGAAAGGGAATGAGGAAATGAGGATTTGAAGAGGTATGAGATAAGAGAGATCAAGTGAGGAAAATGTTTTTCACTTTTCAAAAGTGGAAAACATTTTCCCTTAATTTATAAGACTTTTTTCCTTTCATGGAAAACATTTTTTCCAAAGAATTCATTTTCCGTGAAACAAACGCCGGAAAATCCGGAAAACATTTTCCCGTAAATTATTTTCCACAAAACGAACAGAGCCTTAGCTAGAGAAAGGACAACATTAAATCCATCCGTGTCATGCCTCTTTTCTTATGCCTAAACAGGGCCTCTGGAATTTTAGCTATACCATTCATATCTCTCGAGTATCCAAAAAGAAAAAAATGTTGTCTAGATTTGGAACCCTTCTCAATTTTAGCTGAAATTACTTCGAAACACTCAATGCATTTTATAAATCGGAATTGATTTTACATACATAATAAGTATAATCTCTATTATATAACCCAATATCTATCACCATTAATTGGGACACGGGCAGTCCGTAAACGATGCTATTTTAAAACCCTTTATAATTTGATATACAAATCCTCATTTAATGAGCAATTGCATTTTATGATTCCTCTCCTTATCATTTTCTTGTTACAATTTTCAATTCCCTTTTGCGAATACTCTACGACAAATGGTCCTCCCAGATGCTTTCCATTTATGGACGTGCCTAATGGAATCTTCATAATGCCATCGCCCGCCCCCATTTTTATATATCTTTGCCTACATTAATTTAATAATCAGTCTTTTACAGTTCAGCTCAGATTCTAATTTTCACTTATATTAAAAATAGTTTTCTAAACCACTTGCTGTAATTAGAGGAAACATGAGGAACGCAAAGCAATGGCCAACATAAAACCTCATAAAGGCAATGCACGAAGAACCTATTAAAAAGGGTTTGCTTGCACACCTAATGCTCACACTTTCTTCAAAACCAAGTGTGAGCTTTACCACACAGTAAATAAACAAATAAATAATGTCACTGCTAGATTTGAGGCCAGCCGATTTGCAACCCCAATTATATATATATATATATATATATATATATATATATATATATATATATATATATATATATATATATATATATATATTGAATTAACGAGGGGACAGAGTGTAAAAAGAAGAAGTGGGTCCTCGGTAAATTTGACGCGATTTTGCCTTTGCTCATGACAACTACTGTGAAATGGGCCAATGGAGGTTGACTTCTTTGTGGTAGGAAACAATGCATCTGCTTGTGGGGGAAGTAGGCAGTGAGTAATGGATACGACAAACTATTTTTTAATTAATAAATCTCTAGACGCGAGAAGGGTTTTCTTCTTTACTTCTTACTTAGTCCAAGTCCACCCTCCCCCCAAATATTCCTGGCAACCCTATTCAATTAATTTTTTCTAATTTATTTTGTTATCTCTTTGATTTTTATCAAGAATAGAGGTGCTATGCTTTTTATGGCTCGTGCAAGTGAAAAATAAGAAAACATTATAGGAGTGGAAAACAATAATGCCCTTTGATCAATTCTGATATTGTTCCTCAAGATCTTGACTTGGAGTCTTGTAATGAAATGAATCTTTGGTTTGATATCTTCATTGCCCTAACTTAGGGACTTGAGAAATTATTGTAAATTATTGTAATCATGATTGGAATTGCCATTAGGGCAATGGTGGTAGCCTTTGATTTATATCTTCTCAGAGCAAGTTGAACAATGTTGGCCTTAATAAATATTGCTTTCCCTACTTCTTTTATGACAGGGTGGGCTGGAATTTAATATGCTCAATTAGAATACTAAGCGCGACCTTGATTAGGTCATGAAGATCTGTACGACCAGAGCAATCATTTTCCTTTGTATATACCCCACAGATTCTCTTAGCAATATGCTTGTACGCGCACACCATCACCTCCAATTGGGTTTGACAAATAGAAATATATACGACCTTTTATTACCCAAAGAAAAAAGGGAAAAAAAAGAAGAAGAGAAAAATATGTCCAAAGTTCAGTCATAGGGTCCACGATTTTCTTTAAAGTAAAGTTTAGTACGTTGGAAAATAGGACACCTAAAGAAATGACGCGTGAAATTCGAGGGATAGGATGAACGCACAAGCAAAATAATTTGGGGCAAAAGCTGATTCTAGATCATACATATACGTTAAAAGAATATAAACTCCATAATAGGCGATGGAGAGTATTTCAACTTCGTATATGTTTTTCAGTTGCTTTCAACTTGTAATTTGACCTCAATGGAGCCTCCTCCCCTCCCCCCCCCCCCAAATAGTCTCACCGTATCTATTTATTGTTTCTTAATTAATTTGATTACTTTGTAACTCTCCAATAATTTTACCAAGAAAGTGTCAATGGTACATATTTTTTTTGGCTCAGAATTAGAAGGGGTCATATATAATGACAACTTCTTTATATACACGTCATTCGTGTTGGTCGTCCGTCTTCATTATTAATTTTTTGATGGGATAGCAGGCTAAAAGTATATATAAATGCATTATTAAAAAAAAAATAGCCCCCGCATATATATATATATATTTTCTATATACTTAGTGACTTTTATACACATGCGCACATATTTATAACAAGTTGGTTCGAGGAAGTTGCACGTATATGGTGGTTGAAATGCCATTGTCAAAGACTCCATATTGCATACACGAAAAGAGACATTAAAACCAAAAACAATACGTGCGTATATGATAGATATTTCGATGGCGATTATAATTTTTTTTTTTCTTGTGGAGGACAAATGTCGTTGAAATTCGAAAGTCCATCCAACTTCGCGGCTTAACAATAAATTTTGGGATTGTCCTCGATTATTATTAGCAATAAAGCTGGAATATAATTAGTACTTTTCTGGATTAAATATATAAGAAATTGGGTATGCCGGTCCGAAAACTGACAAAATATTTCATTAGTATTTGGACTCTATATAGCAATAATTCGCGTGCTTGTAAGTCCAGGAAACAGTCGGACGATGACGAATAATTGATGCATATTTGGACTAACTGTAATATGCACGAATTATTATTAGATCACGCATGATTAAATCAATTTTGATTTTTTTTCAATTCTCTACAGTGATTTTCTTGAGACGACGTCACATGTAATTCGATACGACCGGGGCTCGCACTGCAGTCAATTCGCTCCGAGGTGAAAAGACTCTCTTTGGTTTTTTTAATTGTCAATATTTCCTAAAACACAAATCTCTCGGCGTGGCAACACTGAAATCCTCGCTTAAGTTTCTAATCTGCATGACTAATTGATACGTCATTTTATAAATAGCACATCGATCGAAAAAATACTTACTCAACCAATCTCTAATGCTTAAAATTGGAGGTCAAAGATGATTTGGGACAACTAATTTTTCTTCGCCCTTCCATCCGGACCATACTTGTCAAGTTCACAAGTGACACGATTGATTATATCATGCGTGCAATTTAAGCACTCCGAGTAATAACCACATAAGCCCATCAAATAGTACCATTTTTATTGTGGAAATTAGAGGAAAAGGGGAGGGAAGAGAAGGGGAGAAACAAGAAGAATATGAAAAAGGAGAGAAAGGGACAGATATTGTCTTTAATCTATATAACATTGCCACTGAAAAGAGATAGAGAGAGCGAGAAGGAAGAGTCTTCTTCCTGTGCTGCTAATCTCCAAGCCAAAACCCCAACCAACTTTATCATATCATCATGTTCATTTCTCCAAAAGGTGAAATCGACCCGCTCTGACTATTCATGAGGAACGAGTGACTTGCGATCTGTATCCACCTCTCTCTCTATCTCTCTCTCTTTCTCTCTCCCTTTCAGTCACAGACAGGCAGAGGACGACTTTTTCATCTTGGGGAGGACCATCGAAGGGCGTTATTTATATTATATAATTTTTAATTGTTTTGCTCCTAAACGAAAACTAAAGATAGCCCACCAAAAGGGTAGGAAAAAAGAAGAAGAAGAAGAAGAAGAAAGGGAGGGACAAAAATTGACGAGAACTTGAGGGGAAAGGAAGGTATTTAGAACCCCGTTCAAGGTGGGGGTTGGAAATTGGCGAAAACTAGTAAGAGGCCTAACTCACATTTGCCTTTTTTTTTTTTTTTCTCTCTATGACGAGAAAGAGGGCTTTGAAAATAAACGTATTCCAAAGGAGGGGCAAAAGAGAAAGGATGAAAAAGAAAAGGGGTAAAAAGAAGAAGGAAGAAGACAAGGAGCGAGCACACTAAAACGCAAACACAAATGACAAACCCATTTCTTGCTTTTCTTGCATTACTAAGACATTAATATTGCCACAACAAGGCCTCAAGACCTCCGCCGATGATGCCACCCTCCGTCGCTGTCGTCTGGTCGCCGTTGAAGTAGTCGTAGTCCTGACCGTACGGTTCCGGGGGATAGGCCCAAGCGTCCGCCAGGTCCGCGTAGATGAAGTCGTTCATCACGCCCGAGTCACTCATCATCGGCTCGAACCCGAAGTTGGTCCCTAGTCGAGGCAGCTCCACTATCTCCCCAAGCTCTTCTGGCGCAGATACGTCGTCGGCGCAAGACGATGACGACAAAGATGAGGACGAAGAGGAAGACGTTGTCGGCACGGAGCTGGGCGGCGACAATGCGTCTGAAGGGGACGGCGTAGTGGCGGCGGCTGCGGCGGGGGATTCGGAGACGCCGGTCATGGAGGCGGCCTTGGCGGCGGCTGCCTGGACGTCGCGGGGGGCGGAGGAGGCGGGGCGGGGGAGGGAGGGGGCGAGGTCGGGGAAGTTGAGGATCGCGGAGTTGCCCTTGATGGCGAGGGCGGCGACGTCGTGGGCACGCGCCGCCATCTCGGCGGTGGAGAAGGTGCCGAGCCAGATCCGGTTCTTCTTCCTCGGCTCGCGGATCTCGGACACCCACTTCCCCCACGTCCGCATCCGCACCCCTCTGTACACCGGGTGCTTGCTGCTGTCCCGCCCCCTCTTGGGGGCACGGGCCGGGCCGGCCGGCTCGGCGCTCGCGGGCTGCTGCTGCTGCTGCGGGCCTGACGACGACGAGGAGGACCCCGACGGCCCCGGGGGCGAGCTGGCGCCGGAGGACTCCGGCTCCGAGCTTGGTGGCTCAGCCATTCTCTCGTGTTCTTGTGCAGAAAATGGCAATCCAGGCGAAAGAAAAGAAGCCGATCTTTGCCCCCTTCTTTTTCTTTATTTCCCCCTTTGGTGGGTTCAATAACTTGTGGTTTTCGTTTCTCTCTAGCTGGGAGTCGAAGCTTGAGAGAGAGAGATCGCTCCACGAGAGAGTGAAGGAGAGAGAGGGGGTTTTAGTAGTGAGAGAGAGAAAGAGAGGGAGAGGAAAACGTGCAGGTTCCAATGCTGACTCCGCGCTCGACCGACCTTTTAACCCATCATACTCTTTAATGACCCGGGCCATTTATATACTCGCCATTCCCCACCATATGTATAATTAAATCTCCCCTCCGGAAGTGCATAAACTATTCATTCCGTATGAGGATGTGCTTTCCCTTGTTGGTATGGCTCCGTCCTGGCTCAATTAATGATGATGCTGCTCTTCTTAACCGCTAAAGCTCAAGGCGCTCTCTCTCTCTCTCTCTCTCTCTCTTTTCTCTTCGATCTCTTGTTTCTTGTTAACCCCGGGCCCGACTTATATGGAGACCATTTGGTATGGTTTACTCGTGTCGGCTTAAGGTGTGTAAAAGAGGATATTTGTAGAATGCTCGAATCACAGCACAAACTATTCTCGGTACTGCCGCAGCTCTATTAAACTGATGCTAATTGAAGAGCGTACCATGTTAATTTGTTAAGCTTTAGTTTGACTTCAAGGCTCAAACCAATGAAACGCATTCTAAGATTATGGGCGCGTTTGATAATCATTCTATTCTCAGAAACAATTTCTGATAAAAAATGATTTTTTTTTATTTTGTTTCCGGGAACAAATTTTAAGCATTTGAAGACGTTTGGTAACTACCTAAAATTTTTATTCCCGTGATAGAGTTGCGTTTGGCACCATTCTCAAAATTTTTAATCCAAACCATTTTCTTCTAATTTTTTAATAATTTTATTACTTTTTTTTTTCTTATTTTTTTCTTTTATCTTCTTCCTCAGTTGGTCGTCGGCCTTGGGATGATTAGCAACCGGCCAGACAAGGGCCGACGACCTCCGACGACCTCGCCGAAGGGTTGTCAGCCCTTGGCGAGGCTGTGCCTTGTTGGCCGAGCCTTGCCGGTGGCCGAGAGAGGCTGGGCGAGGCTCGCCCGGCCATCGATGAGCTCGCCGGATCTCGCCTTGGCCTAACTAGCCTCTAGTGAACTCACTAGAGGTCGCCCAACCGATCGTTGGCAACCGGCGGTGATGGAAAGCGGCGGACGGCGGCGGCAGCAGCGATCGTGAAAGAAGAATAGAAAAGGAAGAAAAACAATAAGGAAAGAAGAAGAGAAAATAAAAGAAAAAAATTTGGTTGGCTGATTTTGGAATTGTTCCTGGAAACAAAAAATCAACTTTTTTTTTACTTCTCGATTCTACTCCAAATCTATTTCTAAAAACAAAAAATCTACCAAACGAATTTATGTTCCAAATCTACTCTCGAGAATAGAAGAATATAATCAAACACTATTTAGCTAATTGCCAAACGCGCCCTATATATCGCCTCTAGTGGGGCGGTCAACAAGGCCGAGTCAAACCCAAGGAGCTCGGCTCCGCCGATCATTGGAGTTTGGACCATAGGAAGTAGTTATTTGCTTCCGTTCTACTTATATTAGTTTCTTTGTTATCTGTAACAATTCTTTACTTAAAGGGTTGGAATAATTCGTACTCGACTCTTTTTCCCTTGTGATATCTACAAAGCTGGGTCTAGTCAGGAATTTTTGGTGGGGAGGTCGAAGTATGATACCGAAAGAAGACTTAAAGCTTTTGTTAATAAATGTCTTTACATTACATGATTATAAAGTTATTTTCACTATTGAAATTGTTTATTTATTTATTTATTATTTTGCCGAATGCCCTTTTCTTTTAAGGTACCAACTGCGTCTTTTCAAGGTTGTTTGGGTCCAAAATAGAAATTGCAGTGGATCTAAGCTTTCCATTTTTTAGCCGACGCTTAATGTTGACTAATGTGACGATATTTAAAGTGGAAGAATATGTAAAAGAAATAACATTATTCAGTGTTGTCCTCTTTGAAACTTTGGACATATGCTTGTGAAATGTCGCTTATGTACACGCAAACTTCCATGGCGAGCTTAGTTAATAGTGAAATTGTTAGATCATCGTTGAATGTTAATTTGTACAACCTGAACTATCCAAATCTTTTATCCATTGATCCTATTGGCTGACCTTATTATATCGCCACTATATTGCCTTTTTAGTGACTATTTCTCTTACTCAAATTCTATTTACTTCGTGAAAATGAATAATTTTAAAAAAATTTCTTAAAAATGATTACTTATTTTGCTCATAAAAGAAATAAAATAATTTTTTATCGTCCATAAAAATATTTAGATATAAATTGTAATTGATAATGAATATATTTTTTGATTGACTATTTAATTCAAGTGATATAATCGATCATTTTTCAGGAAAATATTTTTTGAGAAATTTATTCTTCGTAAAAAAAACGAGCTTTAGTAATTATTGTCATGTTAATGCAGAAAAAACCTGAATTTATGGTAAAAAATATCTCGTGGTAACCATATAATGGTCAAGCGAAACATTCTGAGAAGCAAAAAGAAAGAAAACTACAATTTAAAATAAGAAAGTACTTTAGAAAAGAAGTAAAAAGATAACTATAAAAGAGAAAATTAGAAAAAGAAAGTGGGTGGTCAGGCGGCCACACAAGCATGTGGTCGCCGCCCTTACTAGTAGGGGTGTGCATGGTCCAGGTGGGTGGTTCCCGGCCTAGAATCGAGAACTGCTCGCTAAGGACCAGTTCCAAAAATTTGGAACCGGGAACCACCCGTTGTTGCATGGATCCACCGGAGAACCGGACTGCCGGTCCGGTCCGGTTCCCAGGTGGATCCATGGAACTGGTCTCACCAATAATAATATCGTTTTCCAAATCCCGCCGTGAGAACTTTTCATATCGAGTAATAGTTTTCTTTAAATCAAACCGGCTTAATTAAGGGTACCATTTTTCTTTATTTTATTGGAAAACACCACCAAAGAAGAGAAATAGGTTTTTTTTCCTTTTTTTGAATCATTTTAGTTGAAATCTAAAATATTCTTTAAGTTCAATATTTAGAATGATTGTCATATGTAGATCATCTTATCCTCTAACAATGCTCAATCTCTTACAACATTTGCTTTACTGAATTTTTTTGGTAGAAACAATTCTACCGGTACTCCACATATTCTTGAACATAGTGTCATATGTGAGTCCCGAAAGTATTCTTTGAATGAGCCATTTGTTGAGTTGTTGAAAGGCAGCTTACACACTTTACTAAATTCTTATTAAAACATGGAAACCAAGAGAGGAGATGGAGCCCTAAAATTTAGATTTGCTAATTAGTAATTTCGAAATTTATTTTAATATTAAAAATTAATATATTATTATAATACAATCGGTCCGGTCCGGGTGGGCTGATCCGCCCATGGAACCGGGAACTGGACCGGTACCTACCGATTCCCATAAATTGGAATCGGGAATCGGACCGGTTCCCTCAAGAACCACTGGTTCCGAGTAGTTTCGGTTCGGTTTCGGGCGGTCTGGGCGGGTCCCGGTTCTTTTGCACACCCCTACTTACCAGCGTGGGTTGTGACACCTTTCCCGGTGCTGGGTAAAGGTCGCGGCACCCTCGCCGTAAGAAAAACGAGGTTCTAGGAGAGGGCCGCCTGCACTCTTCCATCATTAGGGGTTCGAGTTATTCTGATAATAATTTTAAATTAATTCACTCGAGATATTATGTATTTTAACTTGTTTTATATTGAATCACATTATTTTATCTTTTGGCAATCGGCCAAGTAATTCCTCATGAGTTGACCTATTTCGATAATGCGTTTATCTTGCTTGGTGCATGATTCAATTGATTCCTATCTCATCCACTACTTGGAAGCCTATTGGAAGCCGTTCTTTATTCGGTCCTCTCGCTTCATTGATTACTCTTTATCCTCGTTGGATCGGCCATTACTCTTCTGGTGTTAGAAAAAGTCGAATACCAAGCTAGTGAAGTTTTTTTAGTGGAAGATTTGGTATTGAAATATGACTCGAAATCGTGAATTTGATCACAAACCTATGCATTCTTCTTGCAACTAATGTGGGTCACACTTGATGTTTGGAGTTATTCACTTATTACGAAAGACCAATCGTGAAAAGAAATAAGATTCATTGATGGAATAAACAAAGTTTGTCATGAAAAGGCTCACTCGAATCTCCACGAACGTGGCATACTGCAATGCGAATGATACCGCCAGCTCCTTACAGTCAGCATTTACTGCACAAAAAAGTGATTTTACGATTAGATGAAATCTAGCGTACGACGAATTCGATTTCACAATGAATGAGTCGATGACATACGAGAGAAACGGAAGGGGAAAGAATTTACGCCCAGGGCGCCCGATGGGGTACGAGAATCGTCGCCCTTGGCTTAACGAAGGGCTCTCGAGCGAATCACGGTGCCTGGCGGGACAGGGCCGCCTGCGAAAGAATCATGCATTTCTACCTTATTTCTCGTATTCAATGTCCGTCAATTATTGTTTTCCTTCCACTTTCGACCTGCCTCTGTCTGTACTCAATTGCATCTACGAATTCAATTAGAACCTTCGTATCCCTCCTTAATTTTCCACCCACCTAATCGAATCATCTTGCTATGTTCCCTTCCGTCCTCCTGATTGTTCTTCCCTTTTTTTTTTTTTTTTATCCGGAATGGATGCACTAATGTTCATGTCTAAGCACCGGCCGTGGTGATTAGGGGTCGCTCTCAGAATAGATTTTTCATTCCTTCCGTCGCCGCCGGATGTGGAAGATGGACTGTTTCCGAGCACTGCATTAGGGGACACCAAATCCGTGCACTGCTGAAACTCGTTTTGTATCATGTGGTCGACTGTACATTGATTGGTGACTTGGTGTCTTAATCGAAATCGTCATGTGACAGAACTTTTCCACATCTAACATTCCAACTCAATTATTCCAAAGTTTGAGTTTAAAATGTTTCGGTGGCGATGCATTTGTTATATGCCTAATTGATGTTTCCTCCCCTAGGGAATATTGATGGAACATGAAAATGTTTAATGAGTACAAATTTCCCAATCTATGTAAGTGATGCATTATATCCGTCCAGCTCTACCAAGCGAAAAAATTGGTGATCAATTTCCGTGAAAGTTCGATTCTAGTCTAACAATCCGATTTGCATTTTTTCATCTTACTGAAATGAACACGAAAATGGGCGGTACAAACAAATTGAGTGGAGAAACTTACATCTCCGGGGCATGGCCTGAATGATCCTCAACAAGATCGGTCTAATCTCGGCATTATCCATGAAAGCAAGTGGCTGTTCATCTTCGTTCCTGTGTTATCCATGGTCACCATGCTATTTATGATTCTGGCGTTGCCAAATGTACACTCCCGTGGATCGGGCTGTGTGCCAACTCATTTTTGGGCTTCGGTTCTTCAATCAATTCCAGATCGGAGGTGTTAAGAAATTAGGGTTTTTGGGGTAAGTACCACCATGCTTCTTAAAGATACGAGTCGAAAGTCTTCAATGACTCGGCCCCAGCAGGCGTGATAAGAGAGAAGAGCGCAGGTAAGCACTGGGGCTTTCATTCAATTAATTGTCCAATCCCAAGATAACATACTTTAGTCATGCAAGCGAAAAGGGCCCTACAGGTTCTCCTCAGCAGCTCCGGAATTTCTATGTCATATTCCAGATTTTTAACTCAGTTATTGACATAGATCTAAGAGGTTGTTCAATCTGTTTTTGATATCTTCTTATGGAATGTTGAGGACGTTGAATCTAAACATGATCCACCTATTGAGCAAGTCATAGCTAATGAAGAAGGAGATTACGATGTGTGTTCATTATTGATGACGATATGAGATTCGATAATCCATTGCTAATCATTCTATTTTGATACTGAGATAAATCCGTTCTTATGAGATAAGAATATGTTTATCATAGCAGTTTGTACTTTATTGTTCGTAATATGCTTTGTTTTAAACCTTTGATGTATCGTCTTGAGAAATGAATGGAATATTCATTTTCTATTAAAAAAACTCAGGTTATTATTTTTATTTTTGGCAAAGAAATCATTAAGAACTAATGCATTAAAAAAAAAAAAACCGTGCAGCACTTTGCTGAAGATAATTACTTACTATAGAAGAATTTGAAACTCATTTTATATCTCGAATTTTCCTCGAGAATGTATTTTCCCAAATTATAATTAGAGCTTATGGCTCTAACTAATCTAGACAATTGGAGAGGAAATTACCGATTTTTTTTTTTTAAGTTTATTGCACTCATGTCAATTCAATTATAAACATTTTAATTTAACCAATTTAGTTATAAACATTTTGACAATTTGCTAATTGAGTCATTCTAATCAATTTTGGTAAGAAATTGCTAACATGAATGATTGTTATCCTATGTGGCACAGTTAGCACTTACATGTTCAATTTCTTGTAATTTAAAAAAAAATATATATTTAATTATTTTTCTTTTCCTCTTTTTTTTTCTTTGCTTCTTTTTTCATTCTGTTGCTAGTTGTGAAGGTCTTGCTTGCGGTCGAGGGGTCATGAAGGCCCTGGAGAGGCCATCACGGCCTTGTCAGTCGAGGCTACGAAGAACCTTGCTAGATTTGGCCGAGGGCCGCATCACTCGCAGCTAGCACGACTGTGAAGGCTCTCTCCTGTGGCCAACGAAGCCGCGATAGTCTCGTCCATGGACTTTCCAACCTCACCGGTGGCGGGCAAGGCATAACTCGCCTAGTCTATGCGATGCCTTTGAGGCCGAAGAGGGTCGCTGGCATAAAGAAAAAGAAGCAAAGAAAAAAAAAGAAAGAGGAAAAGGAAAATAAAAAATAAAAAATCCATTTTTTTTAAATCACAAAAATTGAACTTGTTACTATAGGTTATACCACATGAAATGATTATTATCAATTTTAACAAATTTTTCCAAAATTGACTAGAAGAACTCAGTTGACAAATTATGTCTATGATTAAATTGGTCAAATTAAAAGATTTATAATTGAATTGGTAAAAATGTTATAGGCTTATGACTTGTTAGTAATTTTTGCGACAATTAGATGAACAAACTCCTGAAGTTGTTTCGAGTGGCTTTTTGACTTGTGATTTTCATTAATCTTGCCGTGTATTTACTTTGATGTTATTTAATGCAAGATACCTAAATATTTCCCTAGAACAACATAGGCAGATTCGCAGATAATTGCTTTGTTCATAATTTGCAAAACATGAGTCATACAAAAAAAATTTGACAGGAAAGTAAATAAGTAAATTTTCGCTTATTGATTAGTCGCAACAAGTAGGATGGGGCATGTTTGATTCGTTTTACTTTAAGCAAAAGTTAAGGCTACGCATAACAACGCTTCTTGGCTGGAGAAGAGTTTTTTTTTTTTTTTTTAGAAATAGTTTTTTTCTATTTCTATTCCGAGGAACAATTTCTGAGTAAAAGAACGCGTTTGGTAAGTACACAAAATTTCTACTGTTGGAATAGAAAAAGAATAGAAATGCGTTTGGTAACGTAACAGTTTCTTTTTTGTATTTATTCGTTTTTTTATTCTTGTTCACGGATCGCCGACCGCCAATCGCCCGCCGGCGACGGGCGGCGGCGGCGGCGGTGGTGGGCGACGGTCGGCAGTGGCGGCGGCGGCGGCGGCCGGCGACGGTTGGGGGCGGCGGCGGGCGGCGACGGGCGGTTGGAGGTGGCCGCGGCAAGAGAGAGGAACAAAAGAAAAATAAAAAAGAAAATTGACTTATTTCTAGAAATTGTTCCCGGGAATAAGAAGCAACTTTTTTTTATTTCTCATTTCTGTTCCAAATCTATTCCCGGGCTAACTTTTTATTCCGGGGAATAGAAAAACAATTTGACATTACCAAACGGATTTCTATTTTTTTTTTTTTTTTTTTTTTGTTCCGGGGAACAAAAGAACAGAAATCCGGAGGAATAGAAACGTTACCATGCGCTGCCTAATTGTCCACTTTCGCCAAGACCAAAAGAAATATTGTTTGACTAAAGGAATTATGCGAAATTCCAACATAATGACCCTAAAAGTCCTAGATATGATTTTAATGATTCAGGGAGTTCAACATTGACTAAAAGTTAAATCTCAGATATTCAGAAGTAAAAAGTCGAGAGAAATGACTACAGAAGATGGCATGAGAACAGGTACTTATACATGTAGTAACAAATCGAGGAGTGCTTACTCGGCATCTAGCTACGAACACGAAATGCTTTGAAATCCTAAATGAATCTCTACATTTTCACATGGAGTGGACAAGAAGAAAATAGGAAAATTATCAAAAAAAATTCTTAAACCTATTGCATATATGTCATTTTGTTCTAAACTTTTTAATTTGATCAATTTAATCATAAACTTTTTTGACGATTTAACAATTGAGTTCATCTAATTAATTTAATTGAAAATCACTTATGTAGACTCTAGTCATCATACATAGCATGATTGCGTAGGGTGACTGATGATGACTTGGACAATTTTTTTAATTTTAATTTTAATTTTTTTTTATAAATTTTGAACTTCCCTTTTTTTTTTCTTTTTTTTTTTCTCTTTCTTGTTCGGTTTCTGGAAATGGAAATAAAGAATTGTGTCAACAAGGGTGCTTAGGCCACGATTGCGAAGGCCCTTGCCTGCAGGCGAGACAACCCTAGCCTAGATTTGGGCAAGGCTTCCATGGTCAGTGAGGGCCTCGCCTAAATCTGGCAAGAGCCTTCATGGCCTCGCCGGTTGGAAAAAAAAAAGTAAAGGAAAAAAATAAAAGAAAGAGAATAATAAGAAAATTCCAAAACATTATAAAAATTGTCTATGTTAGCATTGGTTGTGCTATGTCAAACAATCGTCATCCAAATTCCAACTCAATTGGCAAATTATAAAAAATGTTATGACTAAATTGGTCAAATCATTAAAATGTTTAGAATTAAATGGACAAATATTATCTTGTTACCATAAATCTGGGGGAATAATTATTCAAATAGTACTAGACTTATTTTACGATGGCCAATTTAGTCCTAAAATTTTCAATTGAGTTAATTTAGTCCTAAACCTTTTAACAATTTGCTAATGTAGCCATTCTAGCCAAATTTGGCCGAAAATCTTGACGTGGATGCTGAATGTCTTACGTGCACAGTCGGTGCCGATGTGAACAATTTTTGTAATTTTTTTCTTTTTTGCTTTTCTTTTCATTCCTTGTTCTTCTTCTCCTTTTTTTGCTACGTTAGCTTTAGCCCAAGGCCTTGATAATGGCTAGGGCGCCCTCGCCGGCCGTGATTGGTCTCTGAAGCCATCGGCTTCAGCACTCAAAGGAGGATTTGCTCACTCTCCGCCATTGGCAGCTTTGTTTCCACATCAATGACAGCCAATTCGAGGATTCTGACGGCGGCAACCTTCGACTCCAATTTTCCCTGCTTGATTGCCGGGGAATATCAAATCCAAGCCGCGGCTATCGCTCTTCATGGCCGTGTTCACGCAACTCTCGCGTTCTCGGAGCCTGTTCGACACCATTCCCAAAACCCTAACCACGAGGTCGAGCTCACTCACTCTCCTCTTCGACTTGTCTCCATTGAAGTCAAGCATCCTTGGCAGCGCGTTCAGGAAACCTTTGATCCTCGTGAGGAAAGTGTTCTCCTCTACCTCACTCGTGAAGCACGGGATCCTTAGTAGCGATCTTCACATTCGTTGGAGTGGCCTTTCGCGAAGCTCTTGTCCCGCAACCCGACGCTAATGGAGGGAAATAGGAAAAACATTAGAAAATTTTTAAAAATAAAAAGAGTCGCCTATGTCAGTGTAGTTCATGCTATGTAGGATGACCAGTGTTTACATAAGCGATTTTCGTCCAAATTTTTTGGAAGGACTAAATTGGGAAATCGTTCAATAAATTAATAAAATTAAAAAGTTTAAAACTAAATTAGCCGTTGTGCAATATGTTTAGGATTTTTTTGAACAATATATTGAGACTTTTTGACAAATGTCAACAATCAATGACAGTTATGTGATGCAGAGATGCTTCATGCAACCTCGCAAATTATTTAAAATATTGTAAATTGATATTCAAACCCCTATTTTATACGAATCTGTTTTTTTTGGTCGGTTATTTTTTTTTTATACAAATCTATAACGTCTCCTATAATTTGTTCCAATCTATCGAACCAAATTGACCTTGACCTTGACAGAATTTAGAGTCAGTAAGAAGAAAAGTTCATAAAAAGTCATAAATCCTAGTAAAATCCCAAACATCTCAACTGGTGCAATTGTATCACAACCCTTTCCAGGAAAAGTGAAATCAACTCACTTAGAAATTGCTTGTGAAACAACAAAAACTTGTGTTAGATGTTGCCATGTAGAAGCAACCACTAGAAAGTTCTTATTGTACTTTTTTGTTTTATAAATAATGTTAAGGTCTCGATAGCACTGACCGAGAAGTTTAATAACTTAATTGTACTTTGCAGAAAATTCATTCGACTTTTGATGCAAGTGGGGCTTATAAAGATAGTGTGTTTATTGAGCTTCTCCCTACTTTTTATCTTTGCCAAACTTTAATAGGACGCACAAGATCCTTCCCATATCTTTCCAAGGCCCTCTGCATTGATTATCGACCCCTACGTCAGGCCGAAAACCGAACGAGGACAAGTGCAAATTGATGAAATTAAACTTGCAGTGCAATTTGAAGATGATTCGCTGGGAACGGATGATTGAAATGCATGTGACTTGGCCCAACTTACGATAGCGGTCACGATTTCTTTGTTTTTTAGTTGTGACTCCATCATTCCTGTACGGTCAATTTTTTTCGTGTGTTTAATGTGATTCACGCTAAAAGATGAAACGGGTCCTAATCCTGTCAACTAAATTATCCATTTCATTGATCATAAATAAAGGGGTTAAGTCCTTTACCAAAAAAATAAAATAAAATAAAGGGGTTAAGTCTGCTTTTGATTGAATCAAGTTTCTAATGCCATCACTCACTTTAGTTTATACAAAGATAATTTCTCGTGAGTTACTTAATCCCGAGTTGGATGGCCCTTTTGCCTAGATCAAGAAAAAGTCAATTTAATTATGTGAGGGAAGATCGATTTGTAATCCCTGGACTTATTTATCATAATGATGGGCATAAATAAAGGGGTTAAGTCCGCTTTTGATTAGAATCAAGTTTCTAACGCAATTGCTCACTTTAGTTTATACATGGGTAATTTATCGTGAGTCCCTTAATCCTGACTTGGATGACCATTCTGCCGAGATCAAGAAAAAGTCAATTTAATCACGTGAGGGAAGATTGATTCGTAATCACTTGACTATAAAACTATCACGTCGGAGAGCTTTGTAACAATATCGACACCTTTTAACTTGCACAAACATTTTAAAGTTAATTCACACTTCGATTTTGCCCCCTTTGGGCTCTAATTTAAGATTATAGGATTCTATAAGGACAAGGCCCATTAGTGATCCACCAACTTATTGACCGTGTTGATGGGTCCTTAAATTTGTAAATTTTATTATCTTCTTGAATTTCATCATTTATGCAGTCAAATTCTTTTGTTATTGACAAATTTAATCAGGTTTGTTTTTTTTTTTTAACGTTTGGTTGACTGGTGTCATTATAAATTCTAATATTAAAATAATAAAATATATAATTATAAAACTCACTTTGATAAGATAGAAAAAGAAAAAAAACATAAAAAAGAAAGATTACTTACCACAAAACTTGTGCTTCGAACCTTACGACTTATTCGTCCGGTTTGTAATATTACCTTTTAGTTTTAGATGCAGACTGCAAAACAAGGTCAAGAAAATGTCAAATAATTTTAATAGTAATAATAGCGATGATGATGATAATTACAATACACCATATGGAGATAAATCATTTCTATTTATGGTTTCTACTTATTACATTAAACTTTTTTTTTTTGGGTAGGTTTTTGAGATGAAAAATATAGTATTTATAAATCAAAAGATTATGAAAAATCGCAAACAATTTTACAAAATATTTTATATTTGAAAATTTTGGAAATTTTTAAGGATTTCGTGATGGATACAAGTCAAAGTGGTGGTGTCTTAAAAATTTACAAAAAGTCAAAAATAGAAATCACCCAAATAGATGCTAGTCAATATTAGTTTATAGTTACATTATGTGTACCTAACTAGACTATTGATCATAGTCTTCGCTAAGAAATTAGGTCCATAATGAACCACCGGACAATGTTAATCTTTAATTGAGATATGTGAAAGCCAAACAAAAAATGATCAAATCATTAAATAACTATAACAAATGTCATACAAAGAGTCTCATCTACTTCAATAGTCATAGCCGGCAGGACTCCAATTCATGCTTCGGCGCTTTTGGACAGATTTGTTCCACCTTTTAGAGCGGTTTCCCCATTCTTTTGGAAAGGAAATTGTAGCTACCGTCATGTCATGCTAGCAGCTCCCCAAATCAAACGATATGAGGCACAACTAAAGAAGAGAGAGAGACTGCGACCATTGACCGCCCGTTACCACAGTTGATATCTTCACTATTTCCGCTATTGGCCGGTGCCATGGTGTCGATATCTTCCCCTCGAGTCAATAAACCACCCCCGTCACCGTTGCAGTTAGCCCCATTGTCACCTTTCTCCATCACCATTGCCGCCACCTCTCTCTCTCTCTCCACCTGCCGAAGCATTATTCTATGTGATGGTCGTACCACGTGGTGGTGACAACATAGTGTTAGAGACCGATCGCTCTTACCTGTGTGCTACGTGCCCCGTGTACTCGGCGTTATGTCACGCATATAGACAACGATGATATGCCGAGTTAAATCACGTCATTATCGCCGCGTGATTTAGCTGATGGACATGATACTTTCCCTCTCTTCAGTGCCTCTTCTCCCCTCTTTCGCCAGGCCTCGCCTCCTCATCACGCTAAACAACTGAGCTGATGGTACAAATCGTCCCGAAACCGAGCGCAAGGATTGGAATCGCTACGAAAGAAACCGTGACAGTTTCAATTACTCAAATTCCTACAAATCCTCCCGAATATTTTCAACCAATCCAACTAGTCACTCCGGAAATCTTCCGACTACGTTATAACTTTCGTTTGTTCTTTCGTATTTATCCCGTCCACCTACGCTTCTGTGCAACAGGGTTCAGATCAACAGGAGTCGCAACGTACTATTTCCATAAAAAGTCATTCATTCGCCGAAGGATTGAAAAGATGTACTGGAAGCACGCGAAAGCAGTGGCCGTGAAGGAGGATTAGAAGAAGGGTACGCCGATTGAACGTAATGCTTTTCGCCTACCCACCGATCGATCGTATGAAGCGTTCAATAACGAGCCCTGCCTTCAATCGCTTGCCCCGCCTCCCCACGTTCATCCATACCTTCATCGTTGTCCTCAGTAATTGCACTGGGCTCAGACTCTGCTCGTGCATGTCACCCCCAATCAATCACATCAACGCCGCGGACAAAAGCCAGTTACATAATGATATATTGATGCCGATTGACAGGTGAATGGAGAATGCATGTGCATAAAGAGTGTCGTCTTTTTGCTAACTAGTGGACACGTGTGAAATAAATAGGACAATACCCGATTATGATATTATGTTAGAATGTCCGGCCCGAAAGCTTAAACCGACAAGTATAGAGATACTGCAAGTACATCAAGAGCATAAAATCTCATAATCAAGTGATGTGAAATATTTTTGATAATATAATAATGATATCATAAGTGAAGATTCAAGTTTCTCCACGTTTTGTTTCTTTGTAGTTTTGTTTTGTTTTTTTGGTGCTGGAGGAACCGCCTCACGGCAGAAGCCGGCGTAAACCCCTGTGCCTTAAGCGGGAGGACCCACCACCCCTGGTAGCACACTTAAGACGCCAAGTAACTCCGCCAGCCCCCTTGCGTTGCAAGGGCTTCGAACCTCTCCCCTCCCTCGCAGAGGATTACTAAAGCCTACCCAGCGGAGCCACCACGGCCGGTGGTTCTTTGTAGTTTTGTTTCTTCCTTCTCTTTTCCTTGGATTAATGATAATGTCTAGGCGAAGTCAAACATTACAATGATCAAACCTATCGATTGTTTGATGATGCAACTGGAATGAAATAATGGAGATACACGGGGGACGTGGAACAAACATTCCTAGTTTATTTTTATTAAACATCATCATAATCATTATCATGTCGGGCTAAATCATTACATAAAAGCCACTTCTTTTTGTTTGTTGATTTCATGCTTTTTTGGTAAATTTCCATACTCAAAAATCTTGAATGACAGCTTCGGGTTTTGAAATTTAGTTCCAGTACATTTAGAGAATAATCGGTTTATTTCATTTTGCTCGTCCCTATGATCTCGTGTTTATTATTATTATTGGCAAGTGTTTCTGGTTTACCATAATATATCTCACTGGAATAGAAAAAGGAAATTCTTTATAACTGAAAATCACGTTAGAATAAGTTTTTAGTAGGTTTCAATCTTGAACGTCTTAAAAGCCGGAAATTGGTGGACTTGAAGGAGTAGGTGGTAAGGAAAACCTTTATGCTACTAAATTACTAGCCTGTTTGGCATGGATAGACTGAACTATAGTTGTATTGTGCTACAACCACGAGTTATATGTCTAATAATACATATCCTAAAGTCCTATCATCTCAAAATTATGTTAGACAATTTCTTAAAAGCTCATGTAAACTGTCACAATTTTGAATGATCGAAACCACTGAGGTAAAATCGTACCTAACAATCACTTAGATAGATATGTATCATAATTTCATGAAATTGCCACTGGCGATCGAATCATGTAGATGGTAATTTTTTCACTTATGATTTGCTAATTTGCTAGATGACAGGTCTCTCAAGTCTCAAGTACCATCTTCTTTTGTTTTTCCGGGCTTCTTGGGCCTTGACGCTTGATTAATCTCCACCTAAATTGGAGATGATTTGAAGTATTGCGAAGGGCCCCACAGCTAGTGTCAAGGCCATTTTGCCAAGGACAGCCCTGTAGTTGGCAATAAGTACCCCCAAAAGCTGCACTCTGCTGTTTTTTTGCGCTAAATGCTGTAACATCCTCCTCCAGCGGGACCGGCTACTTCCATACAAGCAAAGCATTGCAATTTAAGGGCATCAATGAATGGGCTGAGCCACTTGCAGGCCCACAAACCATCGTACCAGCCACCGACTCGATGGGTCTCCAGCGACGAGCAATTACTGTCAGGCCCAATCGATGATGCCACTGGGCATTGTCCCCTTCTAACCTGATTTGGGGAGCTCAAAGACCAGGCCAGACTGGTGTGTCCTGACCAGAAACGAGGGGTTTCAAAGTTTGGTTCTTGTTGGCTTTCTAATGTCCTGCATGGGTCCGCATCCGCATCCACGACGCGATAACAACACATGGCTCGTCGAAAGGGCCAAACGCCATTGATGCCTCGAGCTGGGGCCCCGAATTCACCACTCTGTATCATTACAGCTTCTGCACTTGATTCATCAAGGGAGCTTCACGCATCGTACCTATCCAAACTCTCCAGCATAAAGGGTCTCCAGCATATATATATATATATATATATATATATCGAATTTTAATTATTTTTTTATATTTTTTTAAAAAATTTTAATTAAATTTTTAATTATTTTTATTTTTATTTTTTAAATATAATATATTTTTTTCTTTTTTGTTGTTCTTCTTCTTTGGCTGGCCACACCACGGCCACAGGCGAGCCTCGAGCTGGCTTGGCATGCCGATGTCGTCGAGCTCAAGCTCGCCGACATCTCTTGCCAGATCGGCGAGGCCTCCGCCTCGCTCGATTCAGCGAGCTTGAGCTCGCCCCTCGCTGGACGTCGACGAGGCCTCTGCCTCGCTAGATCCAGCGAACTCGAGGCTCGCTGGCGTTGGGCGAGCTCAAGCTCGCCCCTCGCCGGATCTAGCGAGGCTCGAGCCTCACCCGACGCCGGCGAGTTCAAGTCTTGCCAGATCGGCAAGGCTTGAGCCTTGTCGGGCATCGGCGAGGCGGGAGGAAGAAGAAAGAAAAAAAAAAAAAAATTAAAATAAAAAATAATTATAATTTCGATATTTATAAAAAAAATATTTTTGTAAAGTTAAAGAGAGAAGAGAGAGATTGTGAGATTTTGGGTGAAAATGGGTTCTAAATCCAACCTATTTAAGACCCACTTAGGACCCACCTATCAAAATCTTTAATTGTTAAACCCATTTAACTATTTTTTGTCAAAAAACAAGAGACCCATATAAGATCCATTTTGCCACGTCTACCCAGTACTCACATCCACGGAGGGGAAAAGATCAAGTGGGTATGGCCAAGAGCATGGACAATGTGAAGGGCACGGACAAGAGCCCTTCTTGGCCCTTAACCCATTTGGGAAAGGACAGTTCTTTTGATGGCACCACGCCCCTCTAGCTCATATTCTAGCATAATCAGCATATGAAAATGACTTCCCACCTAAAG
Organism: Eucalyptus curtisii; assembly: GCA_017140595.1. Lineage (NCBI taxonomy): Eukaryota > Viridiplantae > Streptophyta > Magnoliopsida > Myrtales > Myrtaceae > Eucalyptus > Eucalyptus curtisii. The sequence goes on from CM029496.1 coordinate 6,464,883, forward strand.
AGCACAACTTCTTGTGCAACGGTCCGGTTATCTTCACGTTAAAATTTGGGTCAGCTTCGACAACGCGGAATAGAGCTTGTACCAAACTAGTAATGTGCAGTCTCGCCAACAAAAGAACAAGGGAAAATGTCACAAATGCTCCATGGACTTCTACTTAATGTTCAATTTCGTCCTTAAATTTTCGATTTGCTCAATTTGGTTTCCTGAACTATTGATAATTGTCCAATCTAGTCCTTCTATTAAGTGATGACTATTTTTCCTTTTTTTGTTCTTCTTCTCCCTTCCCTCCGAGGACGGCCCTCACCCGACGTCGGTGAGGGCGGCCCTAGCCAGCCCAGGCAAGGGCAACCCTCGCCGGACGCCGGCTTACCTCCGCCGGCTCCCCCATGGCCGACGGAGGGAAGAGAGAAGAAGAAGAAGAAGAAAAAAAAAAAAAGAAGAAGAAGAAGAAGAAAAGACCAAAATGTCCAATTCCGTTAACTTTAACTAACGGAATGACGAAATTGGTCAATTTTCAAATAGTCAGGACTAGATCGGACAATTATCGATAGTTCAGGAACCAAATTGAGCAAATCGAAAGCTCAAGGACGAGATTGCACATTAAGTGAAAGTCTAGGGATCATTTGTGACATTTTCCCAAAGAACAAACAAGAACATGAATCTAGCAATGTGAAGAGTATGGCGAAGCAAAATTAAGCTTGTACCAAACTAGTAATGTGCAGTCTTGCCGACAACAAACAAACAAGAACATGAATCTAGCAATGTGAAGCATATGGCAAAGTAAAATTTCCTCCAGCTCTTTCGCTCAATTTCCCTTGCCCAATCAACATCACCTTCACAATGCCTTCATCTTCAGTCCACTTCAACTGGCAAAGCTTGTCTTTCAGTATGTACATCTTTGTATGCTTACCTCAATTTGGACCTTAATAATACAGAAATACCTTGACAGCATCTTACCTGCACAGTAGGCCTCTGAAGTTTCTCAAGCCGTTCCAGGGCATTATTTTCCTGTACACGGATGCAATCTTAACCGCACGGGACTAACCTCCAATATCCATGGTAAGAGTACAGCAAATGGAGACGTACCCATCTGAGGTGAGCTCGCAATCAAGAAATGGAAGAATGCACCTCCTCTGACCTCTCAACAGCGACCTTCCATAGCCTGCTTGTCTTTCCTTGTTCTCGTTCCGCCTATCAGCTGAGAATCTTAATGATATCACGAGAACCAGACTCCTAATACCACCAGACCACAGTGCAATTATCAGGTAAAGTTTATCAAGCAATGACCAATCTTTTCCAACTTCTGGTCCCTATCTAACAGTTGTTTAATTGCACGATTTTTTTTTTTTTTTTTTTTTGTCCAGCAGTTGCCTTTCTTGAAATCAGATGATCAGTTATCTAAATTTTAAATCAAACACACAGATAACAGGCAGAGATAGGCAAATACTTGTAAACCGGACATGAATTTTGCAGGCATTTCTACTTTGCCAATTGTATTACATGGGGGGAAAATAGTCATCAATCACAAGGGAAATGAATGAACGAATGAAGGTTTTCACAATTGAGCTACTCAATCACTCTTTTCCCTATTGTTACGCTCCGCTTCACTTTCTACAAGCAGAGTCAAGATGGCCTCGCACATCTCACTAGCATCAGGCTCGCTGGGGTTGTTCTTCCTTGAGGAGTAAACCATCCATGCATGGTTGAGTTTCCGGTCAGGTCTAATCACAACTGATCCGGGAACTTCGGCATCACGACACGTCACTACCCCGTCACTTCTCTCGCCATACCTCAACTGCAGATGGAGAGCACAAACAGCCATAGCAGCAGAAAGAGGAATGGCAACAGGAACCTGACCTCCTGGCAATACGAGCTCATCCGAGCTTTCACTGCCGAACTTCAGAAGAGGAAGCCATGGAAGCTCTGCATGGGCTATGTGAGTCATTGTCCCAAGTACACCCGGGGCTATACTTGCTTCAGAATGGAAAGAAATAAGAGGAATTTCATCTGGAAGCTTGTTTTTCAGGATAAACTCCTTCCTCTTTTCATACGTGAGGTCCTCCAACGCTTGTATATCACCCTAAGACAGGTGACCAATAGATTTATCAATTCAACAAAACAGAACAAGAACAGGCCAGGAAGATTATCATTGATGCAACATGAATTTCATCATACAAGGAGCTGAAACAGAGAACAGAAAAGAAAAAGTGGATAAAAGCAGCAAGAATGAAAATCTCCTCAGATTAAACTTTCTGAAACTTTATTGGTTACGGAAAATGCTTACTAGTTGTCAATGAAAAAGTTTTCATGTAGGAGAAATGCATATGGTAACATTCATCACTGATCACATTTGCATTTCTGCAAATCGTTGAGAAAGCATTCCCAAACTTGCTGGACCAATATGTAACAAATTTAAATGAGTCATGTTCATAAACAGAAAAAAATTAATAGGATTTAAACCAAACAAAGAACTAAATGAATCCTTGACAGTTCTATGTCCTGTGCAGTCAGCTTGTCCTTCCAAAGTTCGCCTAGTTCAGCTTTATGCTGGCGAATGCCCAGGGTAAATTTGTCCAGCTTATGCATCCATGAAAGAATAAAAGTTTAAGAATGAATGAAGTTGAAGTCATCTTGCAAAAGAATGCCCTAGCTCAAAGAATGATCCAAATGAGACTCTGGAAATACATACGCACTTACGTGTTTTATGGATATATACATGTACTGTTATATATGTTTTATATCCCCATGAATCTAACTATACTGCATATGGATATCCTCTTGCAGTTATACAGACTTATTTACACATTTGACTGTCTACATGCATGTCAGTTGTATTGTGTGTTATGTGCAGCTAATACATACTGTATGCACACTCTATTTTCCCAAGTTTGTAACGTTGGATTAGGATGCGATTGGATGGGATTGTCATCACAGAGCCCTCTGTGAGTCATTAAATTCTTTTAGGATAGTTGATAATCTTGATGAATCTCTAGGCTTTCCATTATTTTTCAGCTGCCGAAACGTTTTGCATGTAATGAAATGGAAATAGATGAGTTGCCATCTCATACAAGGTCATCAGAAGCAATTCTTTCAGTGAATAGAGTACCTTAATTAGCTTGCAAATTATAAGCTCCATTATCCTCCTGGTTTCTTTGTCAGCAATCTGGCCCTCGCGAAGTATATCAGAAGCTACAGGAGTGCCGCCATATGGGCTCTGAACCAGTGCCAATCCAGCAACTTTTCCTTTCAAGTTGTCCCAGAACATTGACAACGCGGCTGCAGCATCCACCCCACCTTTGCTGTGCCCTAATAACATCACACGCTTGCCCGAACCCCAGTAGAGTTCCTCGATATATTGCTTTAGTTCATATGCATTGTGCTCTACAGACGCCTTCATAGAATAAGATTTAAAGAATCACAAGTGATTGTCCAACAACATAAGCTATGCCGGAAGATAATATAATTTGGTGAAAAGAACATATATGCAAAATAACCGATACAATTTGATGAGTTGGGAAGAAAATAAATGTGCTAATGGTTTCTTCAGTGAAAAAATTGCCTCTAAACTTAATTACCTCACTATGGATTTTTGCTATGTGACATGTCAAGCCCATTTTTGAGAAGAACCTCTTGGTGCCAACAAAGTATAAGGGACCATGATTGCTAAAGAGACCTGAAAAAAAGTTCATTTTTAATGCCAACTGAAGGGAGTTAAACAAGAATGTTGAAATTGCACGAAAAACAAAGAACCCTAACATACCTGGAATGAGTAGATAAATGAATGAGTTGGGCAGTCTGTGCTCCCCATTCCTGAGGGAGTTGAGAAAGTAAGAACATGGTAGTCATCAAACCCATGTACCAATTGACATAGATTAAAAGCAACATAATCTAACACCGAGAAGAAAGCAACAAAATCATCTGGCAAAGATGTATTAAATTGGGTCGAAGATAGCCAAGCCAAATCAGGTTGTCCGGAGGACATCAAACACTATAAAGGGAGGTAAAATGACCATTCAATTAAGAAACAAATACAGTCACGTGGAAATGGACATGATGTCTATTGCAAAGAAACCACAATTTCATGCTTGAAGTAAGAGTGAGATGAATATCATGAATATCGGATACCTTATAGCTTCAAGAATTTCTAAAAATCTTGAAGTGCCATCCTCAACTGGAGCCATATCAGGATTATATTGCAACCATCCGATATCATCAGAGGAACCATGCAATGTCCTTTGAACTCGAGAAATAATACTGAAATGCAAGAGTAAACATACATCCATAATGAGATGCTGGAGCCTAATCACACCATAGATTCTCTAGTGCACACATCTTAGTGTTTTACTCATTCAAATGCAAGCACTTGTTACCTACTGAGTTGAAGTTGTGTGCATCTGACATAAGAGAAAGAGAGCCTCCAGGAAGCCACAGCAAACTTACAGGCAAGTTTCAGACAAAGTAAAGGGATCATCAACCTAGACACAGGCAAAGAAAAATAAAGATAAACAAGGAAGAAAGCAGAACACAGGAAGACAAACTGGCAGGATAATTCCATTTGCCAACAAGAGAGAATGAGGTTTTAGGGAACAGTAGCATGACTGGATCAAAATGATTGAGAATATGTAGTGCATGAGTTCTCCAAAGTTACTGCCGTAAAATAGATTCTCAACAGTGCAAAGAACCATAAAGCACAACAGAGATTACAAAATGGGAGACAAACCACAAATAATGTGGTAATACGAGCCCATGCTTGGAATACGTCATGCCTATCTCTTTTGGAAGTAGGAAGCAAGAAGTTTGAGCCATACCCCTGAAAAATGAAGGGAAAACCCCTAAAACTGTCATACATTTCAACAACTTCAAATCTTGCATTCCCAAGAAGTTCTTCCTCAACAACCACAGATCTGTTTTCATGGATTCCAGGACTTGTAGATGATGGACCATCCTCAAAAGCAGATTTATATGTACAGTCCACTGAAGATCTTGGGTGGCAACCAGAAAAGGCCACCAAGTCTTCTGAGTATCTATTAACATCTCTTAGGACAAGATTTTCTGGATCATTCAAAACAAAAAGGAAAGCATGAACAGAAATTTTTTCCACAGATATGAGAGAAAATTAAAAGGAGGGATGAGAAATCCTGATGCTGAACAACAAGAATTTATTTAGTAATAACAATTATATAACTGACAGAATTCATACAGCAGAAAAGGGAGCCAGAAAATGAAACTTACCAATAAAGAAAAAAAATTGCTGAGTAATATGAGAGCTCAATGCCAGAATATGAGAGAAAATATCATTCACTGACGAGCAGAGCCCCAGGTTATCAAGTGGACATATTATATTTCTCAAGGTGTGGCAAGGGGCCTGATATAAAGGCCATAAATTAGACCTGGAAAAGAAATATCAAACTTGGAAACGAAAAGATATGAGTCCACAAAACAAGATGTGAACGTCACTTAAACTGGCTGTGATCTAGAAATGCCATTCAACGGATCATTGTATGATGGCAACTGAACATCTCCCAGTGATGTCTTCGAACAAAGGGGTAAAATAACAAATTAACTAGAAACCTGCAGCAAACTACTTGAAAATCCTATCACAATCGATATTTTAAGATGAAAACTTGAAAATATCATGAACTCAGGTACATTGAGAATCCAAGAATTTCAGGCATTCTCATATAAGACTTGCTATAAGAATAGCTCGTATTGATACAGTACACATCTGGAAGCAAAATCTTGATCTATAAACGTATCTCACCGTATCTGCTAGCTGATACCCATGTCCATCAAGAATGCAAGAATTTGGCACATTTCCAACCTGATAAGAATCAGTAGAAAGAACAAACGTAAGCTTATGAAATTCAACTAAGAGATCTTACTCCACACACTGTTATAAATAATTAGGCAGATTTCTACTACTCACGGAGGTATAAGTTTCAGATGTCTCATTGTTGTTGTAATAATCACCCATCAACACATAAGCTGCGGGAAGTGTGCCTTTACGCATGGAAACATAAACATACCTTCAGAAGTGTAAAGTTGATATAGCAAAAGGAGCTACATGCAAAAGAAACGTATTATAAATAACATCAGACGAAGGTAAAGGCCGGCAAGTTATTTCAGGGCTCATGTGTTTTGGACCGATAAAAAGATTAACCAGAGAATATTGAGGAGTCCCATATTCATCTAGCCTCTCTGAACCGGTACATCTACACATGTAACTTTATGCCCAGGCGAAAAGAATCCAGTAGCAAGAATCTTGGCATGAGTTTGCTGATATTGAAGTTCCATATTCTACAGTTGTTCATAATCACGACCTTACTACAAAAACATTGCCGTCATCCACAGTTCACTCCACAGCACATTCCACGGTCAACAACAAGAAGCAAAAAGCAAACTTAAATTGCTACACAACCTGTCCCAAATACACCAGAAAAACCGCGATTCCACATGAGATGGCAAAGCTCAAAAGGCACCGGACAGAAAAGATGGGGAAAATACAGAGCAAATGCGAATCAGATACAGAAAAAAAGAAGGGACAAACTCGCTCTCAGACATTACAGACGAGAAGAAGGGGCGAAAAAACACAGCCAAGAAAAGGGCGGAAACTTACCCAAACGAAGTTCCAAAATGCAAGGAGGCGGCGGCTCAAATCTGACCAAGCCGCACACAGAACGTGGTCACATAAATAGACCCCGCCAGAAATCTTGGGGTGTAAATAAATCAAGAGAGAGACGAACCGAACGAGAAGAGAGTCATGGAAACGGAGTGGGAGCAATTGAATAATTGCCGATCTTTATCCACTTTGCTTCTTTTTTCCTTCCACTTCCAAGCGTCCCCACCACCTTGAGGTCACCTTTAAGCATTACCCACGAGAAAGAATCAATAAAAAAATGGCTTCTTTTTCTTTTGGGTTACGCAAGATCGAAGCAACCGATGCCAGAAAGAGCACCCCATGCGAATCGGATAAAAAGCAGAGCTCCCTGCGGTCAACTCGAGAAACACTGACAAACCCTTCAGCTCTTTTTGTTTATAACCGAAAACGAGAACTTGGGACGGGACAACCGGGCTTCCAGCGCTCGAAGTCAGTCACTGCGTTTTGTTCGCGCCTCGACGACAAATGGGGGGTGGCAGGATCGAACACCTGGCGCGCTCGGGACGATCGAACTATCCATGACATGACATGATCATGCGTCGACGTCGGACCCACTTCTGGAACCCAGTTCTCCTTCGTAAGGATGACGAATTACAGGACGACCCGGAGGCAAGACAGAACATAAATAAGGAACAATGTCAAATATCACTCCATGGTATACTCCAGACATTGGTTTGTTTCTGCCATAACCTGGTCATTTTGGTCGTTCAATCAAAATTCGGATTAATAACATGAAAAACTCAAATCGATAATTCGTTAAATTCGTAACATATTTATTTTAAACTAATAAGTCCGATCCAAATACACCCTCTGTTAACATTTCGTTCTGTAATGCGTTAAAATGTATACATGTAACCACGCCGACATATGAATGTAATCACATATTGAATGAAAGGTAAATTTGCTTCAACGATACTAATTTGGAATATGTCGTGATAGTATTTGGTTTGGGATTCTATCGTGAGAAAAGATTACTTCTAGTATGAGATACCAAGTTTGGATTTTTAGTAGAGAAATATATGTTGTCTCCATGTAAAAGCATTTGGACATGCGAGCCCGTTCGCGTAATATGAATTAAAAGGTCGAAGCGCATGATCGAATTTGGTTCACTTCATCCTTATCTTTCTTTACGAGCTGGTTTTGAACTTGCCCTGAACGCTTGGTCATGGAGCATTTCAAAGCAAAATCACTAGTTGCCGCAGAAAAACTTCAACATCGAAGATCTTGATTTCTTTTACTAGACGAAGATGGTTAAAAGTAGGTATGTACAAGAACGCTACATACACTTGATGCATGACACAACAACAAGAGCCTCCACATATCCCATCTCACAGTGACACACAAACGTAAAGCTCCCCTGTATGAGCAAAAGGCCATGATCGTGCTCACTCACCTTCAAGATCCATTTCTCTTTTGAGTAGAATCGCCCTCATCTTGTTTCTCACTTGGTTTCCTAGATCAAAATGCTCGTTGAGAAAGGTTCCAAAGAACTATCTAAGTTTGATCTGGAACACTCTGTTGTACCAAATCGAATGGAGCGTCATGTAAAACAGGTCGTACTTTACAGGCTTTGCATGCCATAGAAAATGCCGCTGAACCTTTCTCACTCTGAGCTGCATCTCCCGGTACTTCTCTTCTGGTATTGAAAGCAATATGTTCTTCAGATTGGGAATGTCCTTCTCGGCCAGAATTATGGAGAAGGCCCCCCAATCGAGAACCTCAAAAAATGGCGGCACGAAGTTGTCGGATATTATCACTGGCACACATTCGTAAAAGATGGCTTCGACCACACGAGGGCTATTCACCTCATAACCCTTAGGGCATATGCAGTACTTACTACTCTTCATGTGTTGGATGTAGTTCATCTTGCTTGCAACACCAGGAGGCATTGGACCAAAGATCTTCATATCAGGGTCTTTATCTTTCCACTGTTTAAGCAGAACTGGTCGTAAATACCCGTGATTATTACCAGCATAGAAGGCAAGAATGCGCCTCTGAGACGGAGGTTTCCCACCAAGATCTCTGAGAGGATTTCTTGCAGAACGGACATATGTTTCTGGTAGAGACACATCTCTCCCTATTTTGAAGCCTGCAGTTACATCAGCATTGCATAGTGCTTTGATGCATCGTTCCATGTGATGCCTTGTCTCGTAAGGAGCCTGAAACAAACCAACACTGGAAATAAGACTCGGGTGTGGAAAGGCTGATAGCATCGATAATCAAAAGAATTGCAATGACACAAACTTTTACATCTCCATCAAAACATTTTAATGACAGAAGCCCAGCTCGACACAGAACTTTTTAGAACTTCAAGTTCATCACAACTAGCTCTGCAAGCCACACAAATAAAGGAAACAAGAGAAAGAACAATAACATCAACCCCTACCCAGTCATGACAGGCCACTAGAAAGTGATCGGCCCCTCCTGTTCTGTTGAAAAATGGGTATCTTGCTGATATCTTGTCAGTATACTGCTTCAGATATTGGCGTAGGTTTGTCCGATTGTGAGAATTTCGAACATAAACTGCATATTCTAGCATTCGCGAACTGAATGGCATATAGAACAAGTGAGCTTTTCGAGGATCCTTCACTATGAATTGTTTGTTCCCCTTCATCAGCTTCATAAACCATCCTTCTGAAGCATATAGGCCTTTGAGTATTGGTTGATGGAAGACGGGTCTTTCTCCTTCCTTGTAAATGTAGACTTTAAGAATCTGTTCCATTAGCTGGTAACTCCTAAAATACATTTAAAAAATTTCAATTTCAAATGAGAACCCCAAGCATCCTTGCCTGTTATGTATGCACAAATATTGGAAGGTAAGATGTGGATCAGTCACAAACTTAGCAAGACAAGATGATTGTAGCCCGAAGAGAAGGCCTGGACCTGACTTTTATATTCTGTGCTTAGCCATCAATTTATACTCAAGCTAAGTGAAGTAAATTCTGATAAAGGTCCACTTCTTGTCGGCCTAGTGAAAAATAATTGCTGTCAACTTGTTGACATGGGAACTACGGAGGCATCTCACAGTCGAATTTAAAAAGAGCTTGATTTAGCATCTCCATGTTTCTGGAAGTAAGTGGATAAGGTGAATAGCTACATAATTCACTACAGCTGCTCCAAGGACAAATTGAAACTAAAGCATCTTAGTCAGGTCAATAAGCCAAAAAATAGCTCCTCATGATGACACATCACCTATGCCCCCATAAAAGTGCAATTGCAGGTCATGAAATATTGGAACTTCTGGTTAGACAGTTAGTTGATAAAGGACTACACTGCATGGAAGCAGAAAACAGATTTTGAAACTTCCTGCAGCAATTACAAACAGCAACTGGCTACTAACATGATTCTTATATCACAATTCTAACTCAGCAGAAGCAAATCACTATAGCTCCATCCTCTACTGTTGAGGCCTCCACTGACATTACTAGGATTAATAATGCTGGAGCAAAAATAAATGCAATTTAAGCACATCAGCATTCACTATGCAAGATACCTGAGTCAATTAGCAAATATGACTTCTCCTTCTCTCCAATACTTGCAAGTGAATTTTCACAATTGAATTAAATATGCTCACCTTATGAACATGGAAACATTCCGAAAAAGAGGGGAATAAAGTTCTTGATTGTTGATAGCAACTGAAGCATTCTCAATTTGCAGCTTTGCAGCTAAAATTTCCTGATCCCTTTTCGAGGACCATCTCGGCCTCTACAAGCACATAAGTCACTTTAGATTTGCAGAAAAAGTGAGAGTCGTATTCTAATTCTTAGTCCTATTAGTGAAATGTTCATACCATTGAACGAGAAGATACTCGGTGCCGCTTATATAGACGATTCATTTCCTCTATAGTTGTTACTGATTTAGGTGGCATATTACACCTCATTTTCTTCTTCCCTGGATTGATTGTAGCTGATGATTGGCTTTGCGAAGATGTACTAATATTTTGTGCACCAGCAGAATGAAAGGAATTACTTGCATTCCACATCAAGTCTTTCACATTGTTTGTGTCAGATGGTAGAGCCCTGGCAGGTGTGGCAGGTGGAGTAAGTGTTGTGGAATGGAACTCAGTTTCCAAATCTTTCAATGTTTCTCGAGGCAAACTCAAAGTTTCTGATTGAATATCACCTGACAATGTTCTATTGTCTGATTCCACAGTCAGCTCCAAAGAGACACTATGCGTATTACTGGCCATGACTGGGACAAAAGTATGGTTTTCAAATTCTCTGCCCTGCATTACCAGACTCTCGCTCATATGCATGATTTTATCAGAGGACAAACCACCCTCTTTCCTTTTAACTGCAACCATTTCAATCACATGATCAATGCTACCTTCAGGTGCATTACTTTTCTGTTCTTGTCTGTCCACTCTATTCTGCCCATCATAATGCCCAATGTCCTCTCCACCATTAAAATTCTTATTGCTTTTAATCGCTCCAAGAAACACGAGAGCTTCTGCGGATTCTGAAACGTTGACTGTAAGAGGGTTGCGAACCATCACGGATTTTGCAGAGGAATGTGTGTTCGAGAAGGTGGCATCGTCAGCGGTCAAAATCTTTCGGTCGGGTAATAAAGACTGAAGAGCAGTTCCATACGGAAGCAGCAGAGACTGAAACATCAAGTGAGTAGCAGCAACTAATGCCACTAGAAATAGCCATCTCCTATTTTTGCTTAGGAAGAGCCTTTGAAATTCAATGCAGAGCCCCATAACAGGAAGATGACACACTCTTTTTTCAGTTCTGCAGCAAAAGTGGATGCTAAAATAGTCTCAGTGATGGGATATCCTGAAGGGGAAAGATAAAAGAAGAAAGAATTCTACAGGTAAAGCTTCAGAAAACCAACAATGAGTATCTAATGCAGGTATCTAGCACAAGTCACCACAAAGAGGCAAAAAGAACTGTAGGGTGAACACAATTGAAAGTTTGAAATGATTCTAGGCGATGACTAGAGGCAAAAAGATAACCAATTCCCTTAATGGAATGAAATCAACATGCATGTAAATCACAAAGAAGCAATCAAAGCACTCGTTCTCGACGTCAACTGCGTATCACCCAATCACAGATCAATTGCAAATTTACTTGAATAAACACCAAATACCAAGAATCATTATATGGAGAAAGAACTTTAATTGCTTTTCGAACAGGACATCCCCAGATATACACTAAGCAAGAGCCCACCAAAATTTAGCCAGGTAATATTGGGTCAACCCCTGATGAAGAATCTTATTTGCCTCTGTAGCAGAGAAACTATGTCAAGCCAAAAACACCGGTTTACATATTAATATACCGACATTGCGGCATAATTCAACCCAAGCAAGTGCAAAGCAAGAATTTGAAGTGGATTGTGCGGGATTTCTGCATTCAAATAAATTCAGAAGCAAAATGAGAGAACAACTCTTACTAGCTCCGAACCAGTGCGCATAGTTTGAAGCAGTGGCAGCTACGAGTCACCGAGACGAAGCAACCCAAAACTCCTCCGAACTCAGCAAGAAGCTCGAAACCCTAGAGAGATGCTCCTTCACCAAACTCCAACGCGATCAGAACACTGAAGAAAAGGAAAATGGCATCATGCTAAGCTGTTTGGGGAGGCAAAAAAACAATCAATGACGCAAGCCCAATTCAGACTCGAGCACGCGGCGCTTGGCTCCTTTCGCTGTCCTGACGAAAGCACGGAGAAACAGAGAATCTTGCATCACACCCACCAAGATTTTTTCAGTTTAAAATATGGGTTTCGCATGTTCAAGAAGACCCAGCAAAACAGTACAGGAAGCAGATTAGTTAACCACTAAACAAACCAAGAACCATTCCGGTCCGTCCCCACAGTCAATTTGACTGTTCTTCTCGAACTGATCAAGTGGGATCGATTCGTGGGTCTTCTTCTTCGGCGAAATGCTTGCTATCCGCACTCGCGGTCGTAGATGTGTTTGACAGAAGTCACTCACTGAGGATGGTTGAATGCTCTTTCAGAGAGCATTTAATCAAAGGAGAGAGACGCTGTGGCCAGTGCGGTCGATTTGTCTTCTTGCTCATCAATGGCTATGCCCAGTGCCATCGATTTTACCCTTTTCCACTTTCCCTCTGTTTTAGTTGCACGAGTCGCCAGCACCATCCGCGGGGCTTGCCTTTGCCGGGGAGTCATCGTCTTCTTCCTTCTTTTCTCGGAAGCTGTTTCGCTAGAACAAAAATGTTCCGAAACGGTGGTGTGGTCCGCGCCAAGATGTCCAACTATAGAAACAGAATTTCAGTTGCCCGGTTGTGGATTACCCTGGAATGTGTAGTGATGAATGGATGGATTGATCGAGTAAATCCAGTACATGTACTCAAGTTGATTTAGACAATTGGATTCAGCAAGTGAGATCCGTCGTTTACAATGGTCCAAATTCAATTTAGCATGTGCTATTGTCAAGAAGTGCATCGTAATTACATGGTTAAGAATGTATGCGGTTATCTTATGAAGAGTAGGAAGTTAATAGTTTTAACAATGTGCTCATTCATAATCTCGTCTTTATTTTGTCTATTTCTTTTAATTCTGGTTATGTAATGTGAAAATAATTAGGAAGAGTTTAGGTCCTGAAGGTGAATCTCGCTTTCCTCGTATAAATATCAACAATGCGGATTTTACAGTGGACTGTGTGGGGCTCTTAGTGTTAGGGCTAATCCGGACAGCAGTTTCCTCACCTTGTTCCCAAGCAGGTCGGCCAACCTTAATGTTAATGGAATTAATGCACCTTTGATACAAAAACTCAAGATCCGTCCTCTAGAAAAGCCTCAGGTGTGTTGCCTAACAATATTTTTAAGATTTAAGATGTATTTTGCCTTTTTACTATAAGGGTTAACCTGTGAAGAGATTGATTAGAACAGAACTGCTACCAAATGTTGTCAGCAGATGGACTACCACTCTTCACATGAAAGACTACTTCATTTCAGCTAGAAAGCACAGAAGAATCACCAATACTTTTCGCTAGCACACTGTCTGTACGTCCCTGCGATTCTGCGCAAGCAACTGGACTGTTAATCGATCTTTGCAGAATAGCAGTCTTCAATTACGATATCATATTTACAAAATCCGTGGTCATCAATCAAATCAAAAGTAAACTAAGGATTCCACGCTCCAGATGAGAAAAGAGGACGGCAGATCGAATCAATCATGTGCCTGCAGATTAATTCAAATCCTGTGAAAGCCACGTCTTTGACGGCCACAATTCAATGCTCACGAGCTAAGGCACAGTGGCTAATTAAGGCATATGACCCCCAATACGATCTTCATCTCTTGATTTTTGATTTTCCAGTCTCTTGAACAACCAAATCTTGTTTCCTTGGCTGATCAAGTACTTTGTAGTCTGTTGTTGGTACCCGCTTCGGCTGTACCAGAAGGCCAAAAAGTCAGTGCGTCATCTGGCTTTTAGCTGAAAGATTCTGTTGTGCCATACTGAGTGGAGAACCATGTGAAACAAGTCGTATTTGGTGGGCTTTTTGTGCCAAATGAAATGCTTCTGCACCATTCTAACTCCCATCTGCATCCGCAGGTACTCTTCTTCAGGAATGGATAGCAGGATGTCTCTCAACTTTGGAAGGTCACTCTCTTTCACAAACAAGGAGAATGCCTCCCAGTTCAAAACCTCGAAGAGAGGAGGCACATAATTGTCTGATATTATAACAGGGACGCACTCATAGAAAATGGCCTCAACTATGCGGGGTGTGTGAACTTCATAACCTCTGGCACAAATGCAGTACTTGCTGCTTTTCATGTATTCCCGATAAGCTCTTTTGCCGTCGATATCACGAGGCATTGGCCCCAAGATTTTCATGTCTGCTTCCTTGTTCTCCCAGTAATGGCGCAGAATCGGCCGGAGATAACCGTGCATGCCTCCTGCAAAAAAGGCCAGGATAGATCGTTCTAAGGGGGGTTTGCCACCGATATCTCTTACAGGATCCTCCACTGAGCGCACATATGTCACCGGCAGAGTAGTGTCCTTGCCAATTTTGAATCCTCTGGCGACATTCGCATTGCAGAGAGCTCGAATGCAATTCCCCATAGGTTGTCTGGTTATTTTGGATGCCTGAAAAGCCATATATCATGTTAGCTTAAGAATTACCCAGAAAACTTGGCTTTCGCTTAGTTCAAATCAGTTTTAACATTATTACCTCGTACGCTAACTTTCTTTTCTATCCTGATTTTCATTTTCTATCCAATCAAGACAATAAAGCATTTGAAATGATACTTTTCACTTTTTTGGAATCATATTCCTGGAGTCTAAAGCCATCTGATGAATGGATAAATAGCTTGTAATTGGTAATGACCTGTAATAGGTTCCAAGACATGATAATCTAGTAGGCCATGGTATCCTTATAAGCAAGATCAAGAAAGCTACTTCAAAAATTAAATATTACTTTAGAGGGTTATATTTTTCTGGCTTAATAACCATAGTAATAAGCAAAATCAAGAAAGCTGCTTCAGAAAGTAAATCTTAGAATGGTTACACATGCGTACCCAGTCATGACAAGCGACAAGAAAGTGATCCGCTCCTCTGCTTCTATTCCAGAAGCGATATTTACCAGAGATCAGATTGACATAGTTCTTGAGATAACCCTCTAGATCTCTGTGACTCTGTGAGTTGTTATTTTTTAGTGTGTTCCTTAGCATTCGTGAGCTAAAGGGCAGGTAAAACAGGTGTGCTTTTCTTGGATCCCTCACAACAAATTTCTTGTTTCCCTCAATTAGTTTCATAAACCACCCTTCAGAGGAGTATATACCCCTCATCTTTGGCTGATGAAATATGGGTTTCTCTCCTTCCCGGTAGACATAAACTTTAAGCATTTTCTCCATCAATTCATAGCTCCTGCAAACAAAACAAAGTAGCTGCGTAAAATAAACTCAAAAAGGACATTTGCTCCATTCATGAAGAGTATCTGCAGTCCGTAACATGAGCAACAATAAAAGGAAACAGTTCATGAACCCCTCCATTGGCAAACAGATAAAGTAGAATCTCCACAAAAAAGATAAGTCTTATCAAGGTTCCTCACAAAGAGCTTTTGTTAGAAGTTTTATTCTTGGTTGACTATAAAAAATTAAAGGCATTTTAGATACTGTTTAATAATTGAATTAACTGTACATAACTAAATACACCTGTACAAATTTACCAGTCTAATCCAAGAATTTTGAAGGGATTCATGTTTTCCAACTATGAATAAAGAGGGCATCTCAACAATTGAGACCATATACATAAGCCCCCTGACCGACATGCATTACAAAACACCAGAGAGGGTATAACTACCTTTTAAACTGGGAAATATTTCTGAAAACATAACCTCTGAGCCCCGCAATATCAGCAATAATAGGAGCCTTCTGGATCTCTAACTTTGCATATAGAAGTTCGCGATTGCAGACAGAAGACTGTCTTGGTCGCTACTGCCAACAAAAAGCACCAGTCATACTATGACATAATCACATTTGCCCCCTTGGCAACTTTCATCTTTAAATTCAAAGTCATACCAAGGAATTCGAAGAACCAGCACTTTCTCTCAACATAGATATCATGTCTGATAATAACATAGGCTTCACGTTTAACCTCTTCAATGCTCTAGCCATTGTAGACTTGTCATCAAGGGTCGCAGATACAACTCGTAGCTTGTTGGCATTTCTCTTCGCTTCTCTCTTGGTTGGAATTCTAAAATTGCTTATATTGGAGGAATCTGTCTGAAACTCTGAGATTGATCTTAAATCTGCATCCTCATCTGGTACACCCTGTGCAGGAAATTTAGCTGGTAAAAGTGGTAGAGAAGCAAAATCTGCGGATGACACAATGTCTTTTCCTGCATCTTCTACCTTTCTTGAAATGGCAATCGGGTTAGTACTCTCCTCCACAGTAGACGCAGCATTTACATTGTCATTGTTTCCAGTCTGCAAATCCTTCTCATAGCGGACACTCATCATAGATATGGAGTTTTCATTCAAGTTGCTACTTTTATGATGTGAGAAAATGTCGCCTGAGTTCCTATGAGCCTTGTCCGAATTTCTCACTCCAATATTCTGAGAGCCACTCTCTTCCTCCAAATCAGAGCCAGCAACCTCATCAGACTCCTCATGCAATATGTAAGAGTCAGGTGATTTCGAGTTGTCCATGATGGTGGCATTGCTCATTACCACTACCATCGAACCAACACCTCCCCTGACAGCAAATTCAAATCCTGTTCTCCCATGAGGGAGTGTGGAGTATTGAAACACAACTAAAGCTGTGATGAATATGCCGGTGATGAACAGCAGCCTCCTCATATCCACAAAAATAAAACCTTAAGACCAAAAGCGGCAATCTCCAAATTCTTTATTTATTAAATTAGTTTCCAAAGTAACAGAACTGATGAGTGCTTCTGCTTATACTCCTACAACAGAGGTGTCCGAAATCCCACGACCTGAAAAATTAAAGCAATAAGTAGCTATCAACAAAGGAAAGACAGCCTCACGAGGCACGAATCTGATGTCTGCAAATCAAATTTGACCCAGACCATAAAACCAAAACGACAACTCCGAAGAAGGAGACCATTTTACTAATCAACCCCCCTTCACATACACACCCATTAACCAATTGGTTATCCCTGGTGCTCCCTGCTCGCTTAAACTCGAAACCGAAACATCATCACACCCAAAGCCATGATCTTGGCATGTATCAAAGAGCACAATTCAAAACCCCAGAACTTGTTATGAGAGCCAGTCCCTTTTAAACGACGAGGCAGCCATTACCCATCTTGATCCTCTCAAGCTCAATCCTAAAGGGGCAAAGCTTTGGGTGGGACAGTATTCAGTCAATTTGAGCAAGTACACGATACAGTATCTTAACTGAAGCGAACTTGAAGATACATTCACTTCGATTGACACTCCTCGGAAGGTTTTAACTTTTTAAGATAACATCAGCAAATCTTGCCAGCACGAGCGAATTAAACCTCTGCAGCTAAGAAGCAAGAACTCTAGCCACAAAGAACAAAAATGGGGAAAGTCGCAGAGATCAGGAGAGGGAGGTTTCGAGTCATTGGTTCAGCTTTCGTTGTTAGACAAGAATGGGTACCTGCGACGTTCGCTGTACTGCACTTTGAGCTCGTTTTGACTGTTGTCGGTCACCGTGCTGCGACCATGGGCTTCGGAAGCGAAAGCAGTGGAGGCGAGAGAAGCCAGATGGACACTCTTAACAACGATTGACCTTGTTGGGGAATATACAGCGGGTTCGAACGAAGTAGTAAAACTAGTTTGCTTATGGCTGTTATGGGATAGTCTTAAATATTTTACTCTATTCATAAACTCCTAAAACTTGTGATTTCAATGCACTTTAGATCTTTTTAGGGGCTGCGTGACAAGTTTATGCTCCTTAGAATTTTTGTTCTTTTGTTTTCCAGAATAAAAAAACAACATAAATTCATTTAGTAATGCCAAGTTGTTTTTCTATTCTTCGGAATAGAAAGTTAGCCTGGGAATAGATTTGGAGCAGAAACGAGAAATAAAAAAAAAGTTGCTTCTACCATCGGCCGTGGTGGCTTTACTGGATAAGGGTTCTGTTGATCCATCCCCAAAGGTGAGGGGTTCAAAATACAGTGAAGGCGCTTGGTGTCTTAAGTGTGACGTCAGGGTGGTGGGTCTTCTACTAGCGTCACTCGGGTTTACCTCGCCGGCTTGCCGGTTGTACGGGGTTCCGGGGTCATAAAAAAAAAAGTTGATTTTTGTTCTCAGGAACAATTTCTAGAAATAAGCTAAATTTCTTTTTTATTTTTCTTTTATTCATCTCTCTTACCGCGGCCGCCGCCCACCCGTCACTATTCTTTGATAGCCCATTGGCATGATGACCGCCCGACCATCGGTGGTGGCGGTAGCGGTTGGCGGTTGGCGATCCGTGCACAAGAATAAAAAACGAATAAATACAAAAAAAAAAAATTTGTTGCGTTACCAAACGCATTTTTATTCTTTTTCTATTTTAAGAGTAGAAATTTTGTATAGTTACCAAACGCATTCTTTTACTCAGAAATTGTTTCTTGAAATAGAAATAGAAAAGAACTATTTCTGAAAAAAAAAAAAAAACTTTTCCCCCAAAGCGTTGTCATGCGCATTGTCTCCGCTGATTTTAATGAAATAAATCCCAAGTGAATTTTTTATTTTTTTTATCGTTCGTAATCTTACATGACGATCACATAAAAAATAATAATAAAAAACAACAACAAACAAGTGAGACTTAACATAAATGAAAAATTACGAAAAACAAAAGGGAAGGATAGAGAGAAGGGGGCCATAGGTTTGTTGGCAAGGCCGACGTACCTGGTCGAGGTCCACTAAAGTTTCAATTAGTTTTGCTGGGACATTACGATCCAAAATTAAATGTAAACAATTAGAGAAAAATTGACAATTTCATAAGAAGTGTTAGTTAGTTGCCTATACATTACTGGAGAAAAAGAAGAAGTCACCGGTCAGTTTTTTACCAACAGATTTTTGGTACTTACCAACATTTATTAAAATTTATCAACAAAGAAAATTCCATATTTTTTGGCATAGAACAATAAAACTTTGCATGTCATATAATTAGATAAGCCATGGGTTACAAAAACGAAAAAGGGAATGAACAGATAAAGCTTTAGTAAACCGACGATCTTCATCTCCTAATTGGTAACTTAATAAAAGAGAAATTGGTAAATCACTCTAATTAAGATTGGTAATTTTCATAGAAAAAACTTGAATGTATGAGTTGTTAAGAAATGCAAATAAAAGTTTGTAAACATAAAAAAAAAAAAAAAAGGTTGGCAAATTAAAATAAAATAAAAAATTGTCAGGAAGTAATTCATTTTAGAGTTGGTAATCCAATACTATGTAGTAGTTAATGGGAGAAATGTTAATAAGTTATGCTAGTTTAGGTAATCATCGAAAAGTGTTGATAGATAGAAGACGTTGCTAGCCAAAACAAGCCAAAATTGATAACTCAATAGAAAAATTGATAAATAAGGGAAACAGAAACAAAGGATGGTAACAAACTCACATGAAAATTGATAATGGAGAACTTAGTTTAATATGACAAAGTTGGTTCAAATGGATAATTTTGTGCAAGAGTTAGTAAATTCGAACCTTTGGAAACTTATGTAAATAAAAATAGATAAATAAGTACAAATTTTCTGATTTCCAAACCATTGAAAAGAGTTGGTAATCTCATAAAAGTGTTAGGAAGTTGTCAATAGACTATTGAAGAAAAAATTACGGATAATTTTTTGCCAAATATTTTAAACACTAATCAATGCTATATTAAAATTTACTAGGGCGTAAAAAATCTATATTTTTTGACATGAAACAGTATAACTTTATAAGTCATATGATTAGATAAGTCACGTGTTACGAAAAAAGAAAAAGAAAAATAGATGGACTTGGAGTAAATCGATATTGCTTTCCTTCTTTACTTTTTGTAAGAAAATCCTGTGTTGATGCGATATTTCCTACAATTAGTAAAATCATAGAGTGATATGTGATTACTATCTCCAAACAGTGTATATATCGGTTTTGGCTTTATAACTTCTACTATTAAATTATTAGATGATCCCCCCCCCCCCCCCAAAAAAAAGGAAAAAAAAAAAGAGCACCATGTTGTATGAGTAGACAAGTGATAAAAAAAGTTTTAAAGCCATAAAATTGAAAAAGGTGAGTGATACTCTTGGCATTATCTGATAATCTCGAGACTCTCCTCTTGGCCTTTATCCTAATTAGGAAAATTAGGATTGTAACGACAGCGCACGAAGTACGTCTTTTCAAGTATCCTAAATAAACCCTAACACTACTGATTCCTCCAAGATTGACACAACTTACATATATTATTGAATATATCTCCATGGTTTTTTTTTGGTCTAGTAATATATCACCATGATGATTTTCAAGTAACTTTCCAATCTGAGAAAATTTGAGTTTTCGATTGTAAGTCTTTTATTTTGCTACAGGAAAAGGCAACTCTATAGATCTATACAAATAGACGTACTTATAATTTCATAAGCTGTGAATTTCAAGGGGTCAAAAAAAGAGAGAAAAAGTCGACATGGAGAGAAGTCCCCGTCAAAGCAATTTCTCCTCCACAAGCGTTGCTTTCTCTGAAGAGCCCAAAGCAAGACTCCAAGCATCACTGCTTCTTTCCATATTGAAGGACATGGAGTTGAACAAAGAGCAAGGAGTCCGACCAATGCAACAACATAGGCAGTTGAAAACCATTCAAGCTAGCTCAAGTTCATGTCCAAGTCGGCCACAGAATGATCCACACCACTCAGCGACCGGACTCCACTTGGTTCGGATCGTGAACACGCTTATTGACTCGATCGGAGATTGCAGCGAGCCATTCGAGAAGCAATTGACGACAAGCGACATCATCGGCATTCAGAGCCGGCTGCTCGTGAACAAAACGGACTTTGCAACATCTATCTTGCCCTTGCTCAAGAAGGGTGACGACATTGAGGTGGGAATTCCGGTGAAGACGTTTAATCCAGCGGGGAAGGTGTATCCTATGACGTTCAAAATTTGGTGCGGCAGGTCGCATGTAATCACTAGCGGCTGGAATTTATTCGTTAAGGATAACCGATTGGAGGTTTCGGATATCGTTAGGGTATGGGCTTTTCGCGACGTCTGGACCCGAGAGTTATGCCTTTTGATTTCTAGTAGAAGGCCGGAGGCGCAGTAGCCGATTGAAAAGGAGGAGACGTGAACTGATGGACCAGGGTACGTCAAGTTGAAGCCAGGGTTAGAGGTCCTTTCTTTGACTTGGGTTGATGAGATTTTTGCTGTATATAGTGCGTTTATTTTCAGTAGCTTATTATCGTGGATTAGCTAGGCGATAGCATTTTGAGTGTAAATTGGTTAACTTTGGCCAGCCATTGAATCGGTGCATATGACATATTTTCTGATGAAAAATATCATGAATCAAAGAGGTGGCAAATTCTCAAAGTATCCTGGTTTTCGTTCTACATGTATAGGCTAATTCTAATAGTTACGGCAACATCATTTAAATTTGGTGTTGAATTAATTAGTTCTTCTGACTATAACTATTCATCTAAGACTTGAGTATGTCCTTAAAAGACTTCATCTTGGTTCAAATCCGGACCTAAGGTCTTTCAAGATGTAAAGCACCAAAAGGGTATTCCTCCTTCTAGGAATACAGAGGTACAAAGGGAAATTGGGGGAATAGATTGTACAGGCATTGATACTTTAAAATAAGGAACACCGATTGATAGTTCACATCATTAGAGGAAAAGTGTGATCGGCCCTTGTTGATTGGCTACCACCCTTGTTTTGATGCGGTTACCCTATAACTGACACTAGTGATCCATGACAGGCTTGTTACCAAGTATAAATCATCTTCTGACTATACTGTTCATCTTAATGATTGGTGACCCAAAAAACGTTCATGGAGCTTGTGTAGCTAAAAATAGATTCAAGTGTTATTATCTTTCAAGCTTTGCCTCTCTATTTCTCTCCCTTTCTAAGTTTCAGCTTTTGTCATCTCTTCAACTTTTGGAGGGGAGGGATTTGACCTAATTCTCTTCCTCCCCTCTTTAATTGCTTTCCCTTTTATTTTCTCTTGTTTCTTTCATCGCTTTTTCGATCTTAGATGCGGGATTTTTTCTCTTTGATCTAACTCTAGATTTAGGAGTTTTAATAAATAAGTATTCTAATCCAACTTCAATAATATTCACAACAAATTAAATATCAAATATGTGCTCTTGCTAAATGGCTTGCTCTCACAGCTGTCATATATGAGTTAGTTCAACATGTTTATATTATTTTCATATAGTAATGGTGTTGGGGATGTTGAACGTAGGTGTACATCACTGAAAGGCAATAATCGTAACTACAGATGGAGATCCTGACATGTGCTCATCACCGATAATGATATGTGATTCGGTGTTCAGCTATTGATCCTTTCGCTTGATGCATTTATAGATTTGTCCTTGAAGGACAAGCGTGCGATGATCTTTACCAACCATGCTCTGATAATATATATTGATTTCTGATTTTTTTTTTTTGGAGCTCTACAAGCCTAGCTTGTTATGATGACTTTTGAGATTTCCTATGCATCCTTTTTTCATGTACTATTTTGGTAATAAATGAAAATTTCTTTTGACAAAAAAAAAAATTGATGTAATAGAAAGCGCAAGAACTTTTGAAAATTTATCATTTTTTCAAAAGTTCGATAATTACAAACTTCACTAGTTACTTACTGAATTCATTTATCATATTTTCTTGCAAGTTGTTAGGCAAATTTCGCAACAGGATCATAAACTAGGGAAAATCATCCAAAAAGTCTTAAATCTTTTGTATGGTGACCAATTTAGCTTAAACACTTTGATTGCGCTAATTTAGTCATAAATTTTGTGACAACTTATCAATTTAAACATAATTATATTAATTGTGTTAATTTAGTCCTAAAACTTCTTATGATTTGCCAATTTATACCTAAATCTTTTAATGATTTGTTAATCTAGTCATTTTGGTCAATTTTAGTAGGAAACCATTGATGTGGCGGCCTAGTCAATGTCAGTTGTCCTATGTGGCTCGATAGGCAATGTTGTAGATAATTTTTGCAATTGTTTGAATATTTTCTTTCTTTGTTTTACTTTACCTTACTTTTTTCCTTTTTCGCTCCGTTGACCTTAGGCAAGGGCCTAAGACCAAAGACCTCCACTGGCCATCAACAAAGCCTAGCAATGGCTAGCGATGGGAAAAAGGGAAAGGGAAAAGAAAGGGATAAAAAAAACAAAGAAACATAATTCATAAAATTAAAAAATAGTGCAAAATTATGCGCGTTAATGCTGACTGTACCACGTAGGATAGTCCATACTAACTAGATTGCGACGTAAGTGATTTTAGGTCAAAATTGACCAGAATGACTAAATTGATAAATCAATAAAAGTTTATGACTAAATTGACATATTATTAAAATGTTTAGGACTATATAAGCATATTAAATTGGCAAGTTGTCAAAAGGTTTAGTATTTGATTGATATAATTGAAAGATTTAAGACCGAATTGACCGTCATCCAATAGATTTAGGAGTTTTTGGACAATTTTATCTCATAACCTACTTCTGTAAATGTGGTCCCTACGTTGATAAAATTGATAAATAAATAATAATGCATGTTCCTAGTTGAATATATATTGTTAAATCCCTTTACAAGTTACTAATTCCACTAGTAGTATTTGATTTGACTTGGTAAATTTGTAGGAGGATATTATAATTCACTATCAAACTTGACGAGATAATTTTTCATATTGTTGGTAAATTACTAACTGCAAAGCGGGCCGGTAAGTTGCCAATCTCGAAAGCCTACCGACAAGATTTCGAAATTTTCAAGAAAATTAATGATACTACGATGCAAGGAAGATCGTCAGTTTTTTCTCTATGAAACATTATACTTATCCTGTATTTTGAGTTCCACCCAATTCCAAGACGATTTCGAGAGAATTTTCTAATGGTATGTGCCAGGAACCGATTGTTACCTAACAAATATTTCCTTCCCTCAGTAAGATCTAATAAGAATCTCTAGAGAGCCACGCAAATGCCTAGTCACGATTAAAGTTGACTCGCCGCTTTCGGCTTCCGTGGTGCTTCTTTGATGGACAACTCTTTCTACATTATTGACATAATTAATATAAAAAAAGAGACATAATTGAACACGATTCAAGATGCCTAGCATGGACAAACCTATTATCGTAAGGGCCACGCACGTACTGTCTTGATCTCTCATGCTGGTGTCACCCTCATCTCCTCCATTTTGACTTTTGTCACAGGCTGTGATCATCCTCCATGTGCAGCCTCTAAAAACTATGCTGATGCTTGCGTATGTTGCTAACAGATGTGGTCTGTATTTTCCCTTTTTTTATAGGGTTGAGATGAGATCGGTGCTTCAAATGGCGGTTGGATGTCTGGACATTTGTTGCTGACCGTGACTTATTGATAGTCGCTTCCTTGGCCAAGAAGCTAACAAAGTATTTTGGTTCCTATGATGTTGTACTAGTGCATTAAGTTAACTCGAGCATTTTAGATTTGTTTTTGTCATTTCAATATTCGAATTCATACGATTTTTCTAAATCTCAAATGCCCGCTTACTGTTTTCTTGGACACGTGTGCAAATTAAATCTTTCTGTGGTCACTACGGTTGCTAAAATTGAGCATGTAACCGCCTACTTTTAAAAATTTAACTACCCCTGTTAGGTAGAGTTATTGGGACGATGAGAACTTGAAGGGTGGAGCCCATTGGCCGAGAGGGTCTATACAATTCTGCGAATAGAGAAAATGAAAATCCATGGATAGTTGGGAAATATGAAATTGAACTTGAAGACCTAAACCTTTGATACCAAGTGAAATCAAAAGTTGTATGCAGGAATATTCTGAAGTTTAAGCCACTAGAGAATGAACTCGGATTGTCCTTGTATATCCCATTAGTAATGGATAAAGGTCCTCCTTTTGATTTTCCTTATTAGAACATTTGCGTATAATTTTTTTTCGTCATTTTTAGACTCACTTTAATCAGGTGAGCTGAGCACATACGTAAAGTAAAACAGGTGGCTCTGAAAATGAAATTTGCAGGTCACAAACCATGCATTTGAAGGATACTGTATAAGCTCAATCAGGTTGCTTGACTTCATAGTCGCATGGTCGAGTAGGGTTCAGGATCAACTGGTTTGGTTTGCAGCTCTCTGTTTATGTTATTTAATCGTATGTTCACATGCACATGTATAGATAAACTCATCGATAATATATGCAAACTATACATAAATATGTCAGTATGTCGTGTATGTTGCCACTTGTGTCTTAGACATGGTACATATAACACCTAAATAGACGTGTACTAGCATAGTCTACTAGTGAAATGGTAATGCTAGATGGATGAAGCTGTGACTTTGTGAAAAGAGTTTCACCAGATTAGCAGTTCACATTTTCTGATTATGGTTGGACTAGGCGTTTAGACTGCATACTTCCGTCTTGTCAAGTGATTAAGATATTTGATATGAAAGCAGGCACATCTCCATGTTGATTCGTAGTTAGAAAAAGACGAGGAAGCCGCAACATATCAATGGAATGGTGATGCTTTAATCATGGTTCTGGAAATTACTATAGGGGGTAGCCAGCGTTCTTAAAACACTCCTTCGACATTTCCTATAGGGAAATACTTTGATTTTCAAATTGGCGTTTCTAATAACACTACGCTAAAATTTTGGTTTGGTAGGATGAGATAAACACGCATTTAAATTAGTCCTTTATGCAATTTTCTGGAAAAAATGCCTCCATTTTGCCGACCCTCTTCAAGTCAAAAGCCAAACTTGTATGCCATCATCACCCTCACCCACCTCTATATCACTAACTCTTTTCTAACACCACTTGTTAAGCCGCGACATGGTTTATTATATTTGGGCAGACACAGAAACGGCCTAGGAACAAACCCAGAAAATCAGAGACCTCAAACCACCCCATTTAAAAATGCTCGAAAGGCTTATGTTTCTAGGCTTTCTTATCAGAATGCCAGGCCATAAAGCATAGAATCCTGGCCAAAAGTTAGAAACTTTCCTAGCACTCCAGATGAATCAAGTAAATGTCCTCGTTTGGGTCTCACTTCTTGCTCTCTTGTTCTTACAAGTTCAAGCACAAAGCTCATATGGCCAGGACAGTTTCTCATCCCCATCACAAGACATGGTCTCCAATTTCCAGCCGAGCCTCGCCGTTGTCATCGGCATACTCTCTGTAATGTTCTCCGTCACCTTTGTCCTGCTAGTGTATGCGAAGTTCTGCCACCGGGCTGGGCCTACTACTGCTGGCAGCGGTGATCAAGAGAATCCTGCTGCGCTCACGAGGTCGAGGTCGAGGTTCTCAGGCATCGACAAGACTGTGATTGAGTCCCTCCCTTTCTTCAGGTTCTCCTCGCTCAAGGGATCGAAACAAGGGCTAGAGTGCGCGGTGTGCTTGTCCAAGTTCGAAGACATTGAGATTCTCCGGTTACTCCCCAAGTGCAGGCATGCATTCCACATCGATTGCATCGATTATTGGCTTGAGAAGCACTCAAGCTGCCCGCTCTGCCGGCACAAAGTCAGTGCCGAGGACCCAGCAAACTTCACCTATACGAATAGCATGAGGCTGATGAGCCAATCTGATATGAGACAAGATTCCAACTTGGAGCTGTTCGTTCAGAGAGAGGCAGGGATTCAAGGATCATCATCGCGATTCAGCATAGGGAGCAGTTTTCGGAAGATTTTCAAGAGCAACAAGGAAGAGGAGATCCAAGAAGAGGCCGAGAAGAGGAAGATCCTGCACAAGTTCAACCACAGGATCATAGCATCCGATGTTGTCCTCAAGAACCGGTGGAGCAACGTGAGCTCTTCCGATCTAATGTTCCTCAATTCGGAGATGCTAAACGACCTCTCGAGCAATAGATTCTCTTCTCTAGAGCTGGAAGACACAAGACAAGCTGCCACGACGGCGGCGCGGACATTTGAAAGTGGCGAGATAATGAAGATCAAGGAGGAGATGGATAGGAAGAGATTGTTTGAGAGCAAGTTGAGCTCAATTGACAAGGACAGTTTGGTCTCTGTCCCCGGGCGTCCTTCCACGGCTCCTGTAGAATCAGGCTCAGTTCAGCAATCGAAGATTATGTTGCCAGCAGATAAGAGATCAATGTCAGACATAACTGGCGTGTCGAGGTTTGGAGATTCGAGTGCAAGGAATAGACATAGAGAGATGTCTTTAATCGAGGATGGTGATTTTAAGGATGAGAGGATGCGGCAGATATGGTTGCCAATTGCTAGAAGGACAGTTCAGTGGTTTGCCAATAGAGAAAGGAGGTCTCAAAACACCCACAGCCAAACACATACTACAGTCCCAGATGTGTAATGCCTGCTGACCCAATCTTCAAGTACTCCTTTTCATTTTCATATATTCTTTCCTTTTTGGAAGCTCTTTTTGGGTCTCTTTTCTGCTTCATGATCTTGGCCCCTTTTACGATTTGAATACAGCGAGAAAATCTCGACTGAATCGACATTTGAAATTGCTCTTTGTAATTAATTGAATCAGTTGTCTGCAGATTTAAGAAAACAACCAACTTAATGCCGCCGTTTGATGTTGGCCATCAATAATGTCCCCTGAACTATGTTTCTGCTGAAGACAGATGCAAGAACGTGCCACTGTCTGAAGACTGAAACCTCTGAGCATCGCAAAGGGAAGAAGGCGCCCAATACCGGGAAGCCGTTTTCGCCCTTTTCTCCAAACTCGAACTGTACGCAACGAGAGAAAAAGAAACCGAAAACCTGAAATCCATTTTCCGCCCTTTTTCTTTTCGTAGAATTCGAATTTCTCGAAACTTTCGGGTACGACGCCCTCCAAGAGAGCACGCAATGAAAATTTCAAAGCAGCTTAGGGGACAAGAAACTATAATCCACCCTGGTTTTGCGAAGCATGTTCCCTCTCAATTTCACGAGCATCTTCTCAGTCTGGGGACCATCAGCATCTCCTTGTCTTAATCATTAATCACCTCTGAAGTTGTTACCTTAATTATATGCAGCATGAAAGCAAGGGCTGATTAGGAAATTGCTCTCTAGAAACAAAGGACGGTTGCAGGTCACTAACACTTCGGAATCAATTTTTAGGTAGCTCAACTTCTTCCAATGAAGAAACAAGCTTATAGGCACCTCATCTTCGCTTCTCGACTCAATCCTTTTGGTTTTTCTCGATGTACTTAATCTTCTGAGTGAAGACGATTATCTTTGAGGTCCACCCGTCAATCCATTCAGAAAGTTACTCGAACAGCAATTTTGTGTTTGGTCAAAGCAAAACTAAGGAAGCATATCTAATTATCATATATAGAAATTCACTATGCTGACTAGACTAAGTTGGATAGGTGCAAAGAGTGACAAAATCTGCATAATAAATTTGATCAGGGCATTTGCGGTGAAAGTTTAACCGTAATTCATATAAACCCTCGTCAGGGATTGGATTTCGCACATAGAAAGATACCCAGTAATCTTTTCTTAAATTTGTGCTTCGTCATGGATCGGATTCAGCATACCAGTCAGTACAAATAATTTTGTATGTGACCAACCTAATCGGTTTTTTTTTTTCCTGATTTAATCTAATATGATACCCAAGATTAGTCACTACTTAAGGTACGGCTCTTATTAAAACCAGAAAAAGGAGGAAGTTCTATTTATACGTGAATCGATGGCGTGAGAGTTGTTGAAGAATTGAAAGCAACGTGAATTGACGTAAGAGCTGAGAGCTTCTTTCCTTTTTGTCTTTGCCTGAGGAATCCCCAACACCTCGAAGCATTATCGCACACGTTTTGCCCCAAGTTCCTCACCAGTTGTCAGCCTAAAAATAATGCATTGGAGAGAGCTGTTTATCTCAAATCTAATCTAATCCGATTTGATTGGATTTATATATTCAGGGCTTGTGCACAGACCGCATGAAATGCATTTAAGAAACCCTAAAAATAACGCCAGGGGGGTTTGATCTAGTCGCTACATTTTATTTTCCTGATTGCTTGTTGTACTTGGTCGTCTTCCTTCGTTTAGTATGTGCTTTTCATTTGGGAAACATTATATTTGTATAAACAAGTGATGGTAAGCAGGTCCGCTCCTGTCGTTTTCACGCTTTGTGCCTACTAAATTCTCTCAATCTACAGAGGATGAGCATCTTCTGGCAATTGTATCCCAGTAATTATTTTGATAGTTTGGAGTCGTTTGCTAAGGTGATCCATGTTATTTCAGTTCCTGTCCCTATACTTTTCTGGACCCCGATGGTGACAAGGCCGAGGTGGATGCGATTGTCCTTTATCGACAGAGCACCAAGGGTGGGAGAGAGGGAGAGAGCGAGAGAATGAGCCACGGCCATTGCCATTAAGAACGGTGGTTGAAGGAATCGGGGTGTTGGCGGTTGAAGTTCGCCTAGGTGGTGAAAGAGGTTGGATATTTTTTGACAGGAGACTTCAAAGTTATAATTAATTGAACCAGAGTATTCTCCGTTGATTCGTGAAATTAGGTGAATCCGTGCTAATAAACTAAGAGCCATGCTAAGTGCATAGAGAGGTCTTAAGCTACTCATTCAATATGTCCATTCATCTGCAAAAGAGTTTTAATAAGGCGCGGGCATACTCAATAGAGTCATAGTCGTAAGACGGAGTTAATAGAGCGGCAGGCACACAAAGGATCAGGTGCCCAACCAAGCGACCATGGCTTCCAGAGTTGGAACCGAGCATTTGGCCGATCACCGAATCTATCTAGAATTTTCCCCCCTAAAGGGCTTATCCATGAGCTTCGTTTGATGTGATCTATGTCTGCCAAGATAGTCAATTAATTAAACTATATGTTCGCCAATTAAGGGGAAATTAACAAATGAGGAATGTTTAGACCCAAAAAGAAAAAAGACAAATGAGCAATGTACAGACTATATAATCTAAATAATAGAGTTAAGAGATAGAGAGGTGCCGCACCGATTTATAGTGGTTCGGCTCCAAATCAATGTCAGCTACACTCCCTAAATCCTTCTGAAGTGGCGGCGGATTAGCTGGTTGTAGAATTTTGGTGTCTAACGCTTGGAAAGCTCTCGATATTAAAATAAAGCTCTCTCACAAATTTATTTTCATTCTAATAGGATGATTTTTTTACTCAAGTATTTCATCCCAAGATGTTTACAAAGGAGGTAGAGTGAGGATATTTTTAAATATATTCGTGGGTCTTTATTCCCCGAGTGATAGAGTTTCTATCTATACTAATCAAGCTTAATTACGATTTGTGGTCAAAGTAACATTTCATTCATTTTCACAAAAATACTAGAGAGATTAAATTTAGTCCAACTATAACATAAATCCCAAAAAAATTCAAACCAAAACAAGTATAACATAATAAGATGAATCATTAGAACAAAGTTATGGGTCACGTACTCAAAAAGCCAATCTGTGACTTATTCAAACCAAAGTCAATGGTTGATCACCGAATTTGTCTTTAGTAATGAGTACACACTGGAATCTCCATCTGTTACAATGGCTTTGCCTTTAGTGTTGGGGATTTGATGGTGCGTGACTTGGTACGGTGTGCCCAACACCATTGTTGTTCAAAGTAAAACGGTTAAACGAGCATGGATCTAACCCTTGTGAGAGTGAAACTTTCACAAAACTCGTCCAATCCCCTTTAAAATTGGACTTGTACACCAACAAAACCCAAGGGAAACGAAATCCCAAAGTCATACAAGCAAAAAACCCTACAATTATATAAAATATGAATAGAAATCTCCCAGGACAGGAGAGAGTTTTTAGATCTAAACTAGATTGGAAGAGAAAAGCTTTCCAAATGGGAGGAAAGTAAGAAAAAGAAAAGAAAGAACCAAAACGACCAAAGAAAAAGGGAGGGGATAGAGAGGTTTAACTCAAACCCTCCTCTTCATGGAGGTTAAAGAAGAAAACCGTGTGAAAATGAGAAGGAAATGAGAGAATTATAAGCTTATTACTCCTTAAACAGCTAAATTTTTTTTACCTTTGCACCTTCCGGACATCCACACAAGTACCTCCGATGCCCGAAAACTAGCAATAATATCATTGCAACATAATTCAAGGTGATCTTAGAATCATCAAAATCAATTAGGGATTAACAATCGGAACTTTAGAAATATTAAGAGTTTTTCAGCAATAAATGGGGTTCTAATATCCATTGAACCATCTTAATTTACTCATGATGAAGTTTTCTGCTTCACTTCAACTTAGGGGAAAAGTACTAAAAAGTCTTTAACATATTGCATTAGTATCAATTTAGTTCAAAACTTTTTAATTGTGACACTTTAGTCTCAAACATTTTCACATTAGTATCATTTTGATCCATTCGGCCAATTTCAACTGAGAATCATTGAATGAAAGCCAATTGTCCTACTTAGTACAGCCGATAGCGACATTGACATTTTTTTTTATATAATTTTTAATAATTTTTTTCCTTTTTTTTTTGCCGGTGGTTGGATCTAGCAAGGGGGGCCTCATCGGCACTTACCCTCGCGCAAGCAAGGTTAGCCTTCATTGGGTAAGCATCGGTGAGGCACCCCTCGCCAGATCCGACCATCGACAAAAAGAAAAGGGAAACAAAAAAGAAAAGAAAGAAAGAAATATTAGAAAAATGCCACGTTAGTGCAAATTGTGCCACATTAGACAACTGGTATTGACGTTGGCAATTTCTAACCTAAATTGGCCAGATGAATTGAATTGATACCAATGTAAAAAATATTTAGAACTAAATTGGTTCAATTAAAATGTCTATGATTGAATTGATATAATTGGTAGCAATGTATAAGTGCAAGCCATTTTTTTAGTACTTTTCCCTTCAAGTGAGCATACGAGTGAAACATGTAATTCTGAAGTCTAATTTCCTTACCTTTTTATCTGCAATGAGTTTCAACCTATGTGATTCCAGGATTATCATTTGTGCTATCTGTCAGGCCCATGCTCCTGGATCATCAGAAAAAGAATGTGCAGCGATTTATTACGATAACAGAAAAGAAAATGAGATTTGAGGTAGAAGACATGCAGATTTATGGGGCCTGGTCATGGTATTCGAGATGAATGAATGATCGAAATCTTAATACGATTAAAGTCATTTTTTAAGGAAACGGTAAGTGAACGTTAATTCATAGAAAACCAGGCTCGCGGCCTAGTTCTATTCGTTAGCAAATGGACTATTTCCCTCCTCTGGCCCTCTATGTAAGTGGGCCTTCAGATGGCCTTTCTAGACCTTTGTCTTTGCTTGTACGAAACTTGGAACAAACGTTACCCAATTTCTTCATTTACCTTGGTATTTATTGGATTATAAATGGTCAAATCTCGAAAAAGAAATGAATTTATACCTTCATGACCAAAATAATCCCTTCGAAAAAAAGCACCAATTTTCACTCAGAGGGCAAAAGCCCACTAATCCTAAGAAAAAGTATGGACTCACACACCCTTAATTGTAAGTTGACCGCTCGCTAAGAGTTACTAGGTGAGCCAAATGCATGTGCACGCAGTGCATCTCTACCATCAAATTATAGGGGTCTACCTATGTCAAAAAATTTAAATGTTGTAATAAAGCTAGTCTACATAATCAAATCTCTTTATTCATTACCAAGTCATAGACCACATGTCTTGCACAGTCACCGATAGGTTACATGTGACTATATCGCCCAATTTGGAGATGAATAACGGGAGATATAAAATCTGAATTGTAAAGCTGATGCAACATATCGTCAATAGATGTTTAAATATGACCACTAGAACCCAATGGGAGAATTCCCAAAAAAGTCTTAAACATATTGTAATTGTGCCAATTCAGTCATAAACTTTTTTTTTGGGCCAATTTAGTCCTAAACCTTTTACAATTGTGTCAATTCAGTCCATCCGGCCAAAATTGGTCAGCCGACGCTGACGTGGACGCCGAACAGGGACAGTTGGCCGGCGAACGCTAATGTGGCAATTTTTTAATGTTTTGAATTTTGTTTTTGAATTTTTTTTCCCCACTTTCTTCTTCCTCTGGCGAGGGCCGGTGAGGTTAGCCTCGCCGGCCATTGGCAAGGTCGACCCTCGCCTTGGCTGGGCGAGGCGTTCCCCTCCGTCTCATCCGCTTCGTCCGCTTGCATATAAAGGGGCGTGCATCGGGCTGTCGGATTTGATTGAATCGGAGAGAAAACCCTAATCGCGTACTAGTAGAGAGAGAGGTAGAGAGAGAGAGTGGTCATGCTCGCGAGGGACACACACAAAGAGAGAGAGAGAGAGAGAGAGAGAGAGAGAGAGAGAGAGAGAGAGAGAGAGAGATAGAGAGAGAGAGAATGTCTGCGATGGGCGGCGGTGGTAGCGGTCAGGAGGAGGACAAGAAGCCCTCGCCCAGCCAAGGCGAGGGTTGACCTCGCCGGTGGCCGGCGAGGCTCGACCTCGCCATGGCTGGATGAGGCCGAGCCTCACTAGATGTGGTGACGGCGGCCTCGCCGTCGTTGGGCGAGGCTCGCCTTCGCCAGTGGCCGGCGGGGGCGAGCCTCGCCAGTGGCCTGCGAGGCTGACCTCGTTGGCCAGAGGAAGAAGAAAGTGGGGGAAAAAAAAAGAAAAAGAAAAATTCAAAAAAAAAGTTTAAAAAATTAAAAAAATTCGAAGAAAAATAAAAAAAATTACCACATCAGCATTCGCCGCCCAGCTATCCCCAGTTGGCGTCCACATCAGCTTTGGCCGACCAATTTTGGTCGGATGGACTGAATTTGCACAATTGTAAAAGGTTTAAGACTAAATTGGCAAAAAAAAAAGTTTAAGACTGAGTTGGCACAATTACAATAGGTTTAGAACTTTTTTGGTAATTCTTCCGAACCCAATTGCACACTTCGATGTCCCGTCTACTCATTCTAGAAGATATTAGATTAATTATAGGATCTATGCAATGTCTATTGAAAAAATCATTACAAACTTCATGCTATTTATGAGAACTTTTTTATGCGGTAACATCTCAAATAATTTATAGAATGTAAAAAAAAAAAAAAAACTTAATAGTTCAATTCAAAGGTCTCACTTGTTGTGGCACCGAATAAAGATTAGGTTAATATTACGAAAAATCCCAAATTGGTACATATGTAACAAATCTACCTTCCGCTAACTTCCACAATTTTTACTATTAATTTTGCTGATATGGATAACACAGGTGAGGTGATATGGTGACAAGGCAAGTTCATGTGGAAACAATAGGGTTAATATCACGAAAAACCCCAAAATTGTCACAAGTGTACCTTGAATTTCGTTATAGATATATTAGTTTGGGATTTTTGTGATATTTACCCCAAAAAATTTTCACATTGGTTTGTCAAGCGTCACCATGTATCATTCACGTCAACAAATTTAATAGTAAAATTTAACGAAAATTAATAGAGGATAAATTTATTATATGTGTACTAGTTTGTGGTTTTTGGTAGTCAAAAAATTAGTTTTGAATAAATTTGTTATTGCCGTGTCAATTTGAATTTTTTCTTTGTCACAAAATTCATTTTAGGTAAATTTGTCATATGTGTATCAATTTAGGATTTTTCGTACTATTAATCCATAAAAATTTTACCATATCGATTAATGGGTAGTTTTCAATAGGATTTTTCGAGTTACTGCTTTTTTCTGGCGTGTCACGAAGGCCCCGCATAGCACCTCCCTTCCCGGCACGGTGTTTTGGGTGAGTCGCAGTTTCCCTTTGCTTCCCGGTTTCGGCCACTGATGTTGCTCATCAAGCATTAGACATTTACAACTCGGTCACTCACCAATTCCTGTCTCAGCCCCTCTTGTACATCTTCTGTTGCACCGAATAACTCCTACCCCTCCGATTCCATCATATCTACTTCTAACGCCAATCGTACGCAGCCCATCGGCCCACTCTCTCCTTACATTCCAATCCACTCGGACTCGCCAAATGGTAACTCTATCACAGAGCAATATTCTATAAAATGATTCAGAATTTCTTTTAAAACAACTACAAAAACTATCAATGTCAGTATTAGCTGTGCTTTCTAGGATAACCAACGTCCACCTGAGTGCTTTCCGACCAAAATTGTCAATTTAGGCTCAATTTATTTTGCGAAAAATGAATAATTTAGAAATGGTTTTCCTAAGAATGACAACTTGTATTGTTGAAAATAATAAGTCAATGAAAATTATTTTCATTACTAACAACAGTTTATATCTACATATTTTCGTGTATGATGAGAATATTTTTCGTTCATTTATTTTGTAAGCAATACAAACGTTCATTCTTTTCATTTTTCGCCAAACAAATGAAGCCTAAATTAACATAATTGAAAGGTTTAAAACTAAAATATCTTACATGCAAAAGATTTAAGATTTTTTTTTTTATGTATTGATCTCTCTAGAGATATATATGATATTTCCCTTCATTTATCATATCTCTTGTGATGGTATATATATCTAAAAAATTTTCTAAATCTGTCTTTGATTATGCATATCCTTAACTGACAAGTTATCTAGATAGTTATCTAATAAACTTATGAATAAGTCATAGATTTATGATATACAACAAAATATACATAAATTTCAATCCTGAGGTGCAAACGTAGAGCACAGCTCTTATCTCATCTATTTTTCTTTTTCAATAACTATTAATATCTCTCTCTCAAGTTTATCCTTAACAATGTCCACCTTATAAGATAACGACGTCAGCTTGCATAATAGCCACAGTAGCCTCCTGTGTGACGATAGCCACCTGTCGCGACGGCAGCCTAGTGCGATGATGGCCTCCTGCGCAAAGGGAACCTCCTGCCATGTTGCCTGTAGAGCAGCCACGCTATCACATAACACCCACTTCAACATTATCCGGTTCTCTCTTCTTCACAGCGAACTGATTTGAGAATCCACCCAAGCCTTTTTCGAATATTCTATCTAAACACAAGTTGACTTATTTCACATCATTTTGAATTTGAGGGATGTCAGAAAAATTAGAATATTTTCCTTAATTTTCCATATTTCTTGATATGCAGTATATATCTAAGAAATTCTTCATATCTCTATTTAATTGTGCATATTTTTAATGATTATGTTATTTAGACAGTCATCTAACAAAAATTATAAGTAGGCCTGTGCAATCTTATCAATGTATATCAATATATACAGAAATTTCATTTTACCTCTCTTCGGCAAATTTTTTTTCTTTCCGCCTGCATGCGGCAGCCTCCACCGTTTTTTCTGAATTAAAAGCCACTTGCAGCTGGCAACTCAATTGAATTCTCACATTAATAAATTTCGTCGATTATTTTTTAAACAACTTGTTCTAGCTGGTTGATGGACTTCTGCGTGCAGATCCATGATGCCCATAGGCCTTCTCTTTGTCTTGGTTAAGTCAATGTCAACGTTGGAGCCGCCAATCCCGTCCATGGTTGGACACGAGAGATTAATCCGCTGGAGCCCATAGGGATATATCTAGCATTATTAAGTGATGCACATCAAGATTTTTATCGAGGTGCAACGTACAGGCTTAGATTTTCAAATGATCACTAATAATCTATCGCATCAATAGACTTACAATTGGCCGACAAGTAAGGGATTTGTGACATCCAGGTTTTCGGGTTCTGATTTCGATTAGATAAATTGGGCATTTCATCGACGCGACTACAGTGTTTTTCTCAGAGTTGGCCACTCACGAGATAACTAGACTAGCTGGATGAGCTATTAATGACTTTAAGGCAAATAGACTTGAGAATTCGACCAGGAATCGACTTTTCAACCGTGCTCATCTTTAGAGATCATTACGGCACAGTTAAAAATTGAATTAAGATCAGAGATAGGTCGGTTCGATTGAGATGAATGACTGATCGTGGGTGACTCCACTAAATTGGAAGATTCTCATCGACTGGCACTAATTTTATTTTACTATCGTTTTGATACCTTGTGCCCGCATTTGAATCCTCAAGATTTTCACGACAACCGAGAATCCCCAATGGGTAGAGTGGATTCATTGTGGATCGAAGAAAATCGACCACGGGTCATTTGTCCTAAAAAGTTATGAAAACTACCCGGTAGCTTAGGTCAAGCTAAAAACCCGTTCGAGTGAAATTAATCGCCAATCTAAGTCTGATTTCAGAAATTGAAGAGTCTGTCTTGTCACAATAAATTTTAGGAATGTCGACTCAGTCTCAGAAGATTTTTCTGACAACCGAGACTTTTGAGGAAAAAGTTGAGTTAGGGCCGTTTTTAATCGGTTATTGTGGAGGACCGTTTTTATTGTGAAATTGGGATGTAAGTGGGCTACATTGGCAAGGAAAAATACCAATTTGATTGATGAGGTGTTGAATGAATTAATGTGGGTCAATATGATTTAATTCAAGTGGGATTAAGGTCCAATTGGAGGGAAAAACCTAGTGAAATTCGTATGTCACATATACCCCACACTTTGGCCTAACTAAATGCTTCTAGAAGGGGCATTTTAGTCTTGGAATTGTGGGTGGATGACAGCTGGGTGTGGCCCATGTGTGATGACCTAAGAGAGAGAGAGTGAGAGAGAAAAAGGGGGAATCGGCTGTTCTTTTTCCCTTTCTCTCTCCCGTCGCTGTCTCTCTCCATCTTCTTCTTCTCCTTGCAATTTCGAAGACAACAGCAACCGAAGAAGACCTCGGCAACTGCAAAAGATCAGCCGGTGCAGCCAGTAGCCTCGCTCGTCGCCGTTTTCCGCCGCTCGCTCCGCCCCCCCGCCTCACCGCGCGCAGCTCCGCCCCCCTCTCTCTTCCGATTCAAGCGAACTAGCAGAAGCAGAAGCAGAAGCAGCTTGCTGTTGCCAGCAAGCCCCCTGAACGTCGAGTCACGCTGGACCGTCGTTTGCTCGACCGCACGCCGCCGTCCCGTCCCGCCTCACGCTTGCCCGCCGTATGCCGTCCCGGCCCCCCCCCCCCGTTCGATTGAGCCGCCGTCCTCTCCCGCCGCTTTGTTCAGCCTCGTTCGGCCACCTCAGGCTGCTGCCCGACCACCTCCGGCCACCGTTCGGTCTCGCTGGAGCTTCGCCTGGTCCTAATCGCCCTTGGCCGCCTCAATCGGTGCCGGATCCGGTCCCAACCAGCAGCAAACAGAGAGGAGAAAAATGGGTATGGTAGCAGCTTCGTGGCCCGTTTTGGCCATCTTCCCGAGCCCGGATGCTAGGCCGCCTTGAGGAAAGTGGATCCTCGCGTCGATCTTGTCGTTTTGAGTGAGTTTTGCTCACTAACGCATTCTTAGTTTGCTAATTATACTTAAAGGTTGATTAGTGTTAGTTAAGTGTAATTAGGTGGTTAGATTAGAATGGATTAGTGATTATTAGTTAATTGCATTGCATATTAGTTAAATGGTTAGTGTACTTAACTAGAGAATTGCCTATTTATTTATTGACTGCTTCTCGGGATTTTTCCCGACCCTTATCGGGCTTCAATTAGGCATTTCGGGCCTAAATGGAATTTTTAGTAATTAAATATTAATTTTCGAAATTTAATTAATTAATTATTTATTTTCTGGAAATTCAACCGGTATGGTCGGTGACCAGGATTTTATGCTGATGATGGTGGTGCAGTCCGTTTATTTAATTGAGCTTTATTTTGAGCTAAATTGGAATTATTGTATTTAATTATTAATTTTCGAAATTAATTAATTAATTAATTATTATTATTTGCGGAAATTAGACCGGGATGGTCGACGCTCAGAATTCCGTGCTGATTGCTACTGTGTATTAAGAATTTGAATTTGATGAGTGGATAATGCAAATTGAGTGTTGATTATGAAAAATATGGATTTTATTCAAAAAATCTTAGGTGTCGGGTTTGGCACCGAAATTGGATTTTTAAGGATTACTATTGTAATGAGAGTATTTGAGTGAAATGCAAAGTGTCCTGGGGTTAGTATTGAATTGTTGTGTGCTAGTTGAAAGACTCGGTTGCAATAGCGGTTAGGCCAACTGGACCTATATTTCTTTAGAAAAGCCATCAACATAGTGATGAGGCTTGGGTCGCAGTAGAGGCTAGGCCAATTGGACCTATGCTCCTTCAGGAACGCCGTCGACGTAGTGACGAAGCCGCGCTCCAAGGGGAGAGGCGATGCCTGGCATTAATGTCAGTAGATAGCCGAACTGCGAGTAGGCTATGCCCTTTTGTGGCAGTGATTATCAATTGGAACACGTGTGGAGTGTGGTTACCGATTATATTGAAAGTTGCCGAGTGGGGCCGTGATGCCACTAAATATTGAAAAATTGCCTAGTGGGGTCGTGATTACCACCTATAAATAAGTTGTGTTCAAAGGACCGTGATTTATAATTGGGAATTGAGTTTGAATAATTGAAATGACCGGAAGTGGTCTTGTTGACATATAATCGATTAGCTCGATTGATCATTGCTTGGATCTGATGTTGTAAATTGGTTGATTGAATTGAAATGACCGATGAACGGTCCGATTTACTTGTAATCGACTAGGTCGATGGATTGAGATATCGGTCTTCGATGTGATTGTTAGGGTGCCTATTGAACTGTGCTAATATGTAAGTGGAATCTGAGGCCAAAGTAAGTCTTCTTACTCGTGTTGTGTATAGGCAACCTTAAGGTGTATTGGTTTACTAATTGGGTCTTAGGGGGTAGAACTTGCTGAGATGTAGTCTCATCCCGGTTGTGGGACAACATTTCAGGACCTTGATAAAGAACCTGAGGAGAAAGAACCCGAAGAGGAGTATCTGAAGGAGAACCCCGAGGATGATCCAGAGTAGGATCCGGGAGAATTGAGACTCCACTCCTATATGATGACTTTTGCTATAGAACCTGTTTGAGTAGAAACCGACCTTTTTAACATGGCTTGTATATGTATATGTATGACTGAGTTGTTATATATGTACATGAGGGTGTAGGTTTTCAGGTTCAAGTTTTTAGTCCTACTTGTATATTCTATTACTTTATTGTTTGGGGATTTTTATAACTGCTTCCGCATGTGCTATTAAAAAGGAAATGGTCGGCGATATGTAGTCCTGGGATATCGCATTTTAA
Organism: Eucalyptus curtisii; assembly: GCA_017140595.1. Classification (NCBI taxonomy): domain Eukaryota; kingdom Viridiplantae; phylum Streptophyta; class Magnoliopsida; order Myrtales; family Myrtaceae; genus Eucalyptus; species Eucalyptus curtisii. Next base: position 6,505,043 of record CM029496.1, read on the forward strand.
AATTGACCAAGGTGAGGGATGTGTACGTGCCTGAGGATCGGGGCGTGACAAGTTTAGTGTTCATTTCTATTGGGAAGATCTCTATATTGTTTTGAAGATTACAAAGACAATCAACGGCTACTAATGTGTGTATTGGTTGAGTAGTACCAAGAAATATATACACAGGCCGAAATGCAGATGTTGTTATAAACAGCACCAGATATTTGATATGATGAGTACTCTGACATTGTCTTGAGTGCTCTGGCGACAGATGAGGTGAATGAGGTATTGGGCGACGGAGATGTCTACAAGCTGGAAGGATCTTCATATAAGGTGAATATCTGGAAGGACCTTGATCGAGGGTGAACAAGTCAAGAAGAACAGGGATGTTCGTGATGGCTTGGAGGTACAAAGAGCAAGTGAACAGTTGGATGGACCTAGTGAGGCGAACAAGCCTAGAATGGAGATATTCGGTAAAGCTTAGAAGGACAATGAAGATGAATAGCTTGGTAGAATCGAAATTGCCAATATATTTGGAAAGACCAGAAAGATTGGGTGCGGCAAATTGTTATTGGAGCGGTGGATTATTAGCAAATAGCATATGCCTTATACAAATGAGGTGGAAGACTATGATGATATCAATGACCTATGTGCGTTCAATGAAGACTAAGTACAATGATGAAGATCTTGACAAGGAGGAGAACAAGTCAAAGATGACGAGGTGTTCATGATGACTTGGAGGTACCATAGTCAATCTATTATCAAGATGACATCTTTGGACGTTGAGATACTCAAGAGGATCATTGGATGATTGATCGCAAGTCGTCCATACGGTTTTTCGCGAACTGCACCAATGAACCCCAAGATTAGTTGATGACAATGTTTGTGTCGATGCGGGAAATATCATGTCATTGGTGATGTATGAACAACAATCGTGTCAGGATGTTTGTTGGAGAAAAGATTATAGCCGCTACTAGGGTGGAAAAGCATAGCAGAAGATCAGGAAGTCTTTCGAGGAACAACAACAGGCGTCTATCAGAAATTTCAAAGCAATCAACGTCAGAACTGTCGCCGTAGGACCTATTTTCGGATAGTCTACAAATGTTTAGGAAAAAGTATTGTATGGGCAGAACCACCTCGAATAGCAACACCAATGGATCTCTAATGGCTAGTTAATCGTCTGAAACATCTCTAACGGGAAGATTGAATATGTCTATTTAAGAGAGCAACCTCTATGCCAAAATGTTAGGGAGCACAATGTAGAATTTGAGTATTTGCTTTGAGCTACTTTCTTTATTGATATTGTTTCATTCTCTCAAAAGATATCCACTGTGAAAGTCTTGCCGTATAGTAATCGTGTGAAAGATCAAGTGTATAAGAGTAAGAGCAGTGGCTGAGTCCTGATAGTATAATCTATAATGTAATAGGATTAGTACTTGCCAATTGTAACTTATTGAATAGATTATTAGTGCAATCCAGCTCGACTTGCAGCTATTTGTCTAGAGAGTGGACGTACGCTTGAGAATAAAGTTGAATCACTATGTATCTGCTTGTGAATCTTTTATCTCTTCACTATTTGCATACCTAATCTCTATTATAATATTTTGTTAAACAGAAGCACCTGCACCTGATCTCTTCAATCTATTTATGCCAATGTTTGAAGTTGAATTTATTATCTTCCATAAATGTTTTTCATAGTTCTCAAACAATCTATTCACCTCCTCTAGGTTGTATTGTTAGCCCCAATAATTTCTTCTTTGATTTTGACACTAAATGTACCTTTTAGAATTTTTGGCACTTATGTGCCACCTGTGCCAATTTTTAGCAATTGAAGTGTACTTCTTACAAAAAGAAAAAAAAAATTAGAAATATGTCACATTAGTGCCAACCATGTCACGTAGGATGACTAATGTACATATTAGCAATTTCCAATCTAAATTGGTCAAATGAACTGAATTGGTATTAATATAAAAAAGCTTGAGGCATTTTTTTGGTACTTTTCCAATACTTTTCCCAAAAAGTGAGCATACGAGTGAAGCATGTAATTCCAAAATCTAGTTTCCTTATCTTTTTATCTTCTATGAGTTTCAACCTATGTGATTCCTGTATTATAATTTTGTGCTATTTGTCAGGTCTCCATATCTTTGAAATCTCCGATCATTTCCACGCTCCAGGTCTCAACGCCCATGCTCTGGATCATCACAAAAAGAATTTGCAGCGATTTATTAAGATAACAGAAAAGAAAATGAGATTTGTGTTCGATGACATGTAGATTTTGGGGCCGGCTCATGGTACTTGAGTTGAATAAATGATTGAAATCTTTATTCGATTAAAGTCATTTTTTTAAGGAAACGGTAGGCGAACATTAATTCTTACAAAACCAGGCTCAGGGCCTAGTTCTATTCGTTAGCAAATGGACTATTTCCCTCCTCTGGCCTCTATGTAACTGGGTCTTCAGGTGGCCTTTTCACCTTTGTCTTAGCTAATTCGAAACTTGGAACAAACATTGCCCGATTTCTTTATTTTACCTAAGTATTTATTGGATTATAGATGACCAAATCTCAAAAAAGAAATGAATTTATACCTTCACGACCAAAATAATCCCTTTGAAAAAAAGCACCAACTTTCGGTCAAGGGCCAAAAAACCCACTAATGCTAGAAAAAGCGTGGACTCACACTGTTGAAATATAATCCAAAGAAAGCAAACTGTTTGTTGTAATCAGAACATCAATATAAAGAAGACGATAACAACTTTATAATATTCTTCTTTTTATGTAAACTTACAAATTTTGGAGAAGAAGAAAATAAGATATCACTGGAAAAATAATATAAAATTGGAGGTGAGGTACGGATATCTGAATCTCCTTAAGGCGATTGGTTCCTGCCAATGGTGCTCCGCAGATTCACGAATTATGCCTCCCAAGATATAACATTTCGAACTCGTTTGGATTAGCACTATGCAAACATGAGTCAATTGAACCGGCACACCTATAAAAATCAGAAGAGTAGAGTAGTATTTCAAATCTCTTTTGGAATCTTTGTCTCGAATTGTTCAATCGAAAAACCTTCTAATGAAGCTTTATGCTTTTATCTATTTATAGAGCTTTAAAGTTCATGTACAGAAGAGATATATGAATTAAATAGATGCATATACCCAAGAAATTCATGAATCAAGAGATACGTGAATCCAAGAGATTCATGAATCCAGAGACACGTGAATTCAAGAGATTCGTGAATTCAATAAACATATGAATTAAAAATATAGATGAATCTAGGAAATTCATGAATTCAATGGATATGTGAATAGAAAAGACGTATCTTAATTTGTTGGCTTTTGTTGATCAATTAACCATAATTATAATACACACATCCTTAACTGTAAGTTGACCGCTAGCTAAGAGTTATTGGATGTACCAAGTACATGTGCATGCAGCGTACCTCATCCATCAAATTATAGGGGTCTTCCCTTGCTATATCACAAAATTTAAATGTTAAAATAAAGCTAGTCCGCATTATAAAATCTCTTTAGTCATTACTGAGTCATAGACCACATGGTTTTTGCCGTTGCTAATAGGATCGTCACATGTGACAATATCACTCAATTTGGAGATGAATAATAGGAGATAGAAAGTCCGACTCGTAAAGCTGACGCAACAGATCCACGATAGGTGTTTAAATATGACCACTAGAATCCAATTGCATAGTTTAATGGTTGCCATCTACTCATTCTACAAGATATTAGACTAATATTAGGATCTATGCAACGTGTACTGAAAAAAATTGTTAGAGACTTTCTTCGTGCTAATTTACGAGAACTTTTTTATGCGGCAGTGTCTCAAATAATTTATAGAATGTAAAAAAAAAAAAAACTTAATAGTTCGATTCAAAGGTCTCACTTATTGTGGCACCCAGTAAAGATTGGATTAATATCACAAAAAAAATCTCAAACTAGTATACATTTAACAAATTTATCCTCCATTAACTTCTGTCAAATTTGACCATGAAATTTGCTAATGTAGATGACACATGGCGGCATGGCAAATTCACGTCGAAACCCATAGGGTTAATAGCATAAAAAACCCTAAATTTGTCACAAGTGTATTGTTAATTTTGTCATAGGTATATTAGCTTAGGATTTTACGTGATATTTACCCCATGAATTTTCATGTAGACTTGTCAAGTCACCATGTGTCATTCACTTTAGCAAATTTAACAGTAAAATTTGACAGAAGTTAATAGAGGATAAATTTGTCACAAATGTATTAGTATGAGATTTTTTATGGTCAAAAAATTAATTTTGGGTAAATTTGTCATATGTGTATCAGTTTGGGTATTTTCGCTGTAAAAAAATTAATTTTGGATAAATTTGTCATATGTGTATTAGTTGAGAGTTTTTCGTTATATTAATCCATAAAGATTTTGTCACATTGATTAATGAGTAATTTTTGATAGGGTTTTTCTAGAACTACTTTTTTTTCGGTGTGTCGCGAACGTCCTGTAGAGCCGGTGGCCGGCAACTCCCTTCCCGACCTGTTGTTTTTGGTGAGTCGCGGTTTCGGCCACTGATGGTGCTCATCAAGCATTTGATATTTCCAATTTGGTCAGTCATCGATCCATGTCTCAACCCCACTTGTACATCTCCTGTTGCACCGAGCAACTCCTGCCCCTTCAAACCTACATCATCGTCATCCTCCGATTCCATCACATCTAACTTCTAGCGCCAATCCTACGCAACCCATCAGCGTACTCTCTCCTTATCTACGGATCCACTCGGACTTACAAATAGTAACTCTATCACAGAGCAATGTTCTATAAGATGATTCAGAAAAATTAAAAAGAATTGTAAAAACCATTTGCGTTGGCCGTACCTTGTAGGATGTCCGATGTCTACGTAAACGATTTCTAGGCAAAACCGACCGAAATGACTATATTGATAAATTGTCAAAATATTTAAGACTAAATTAATATAATTAAAATGTAACATTCGTTAATAGGTTTATGATTTTTTTTAGGTAATTATCCCTCTAGAGATATTTTCCTTGATTTTCTATATCTCTCATGATAGTGCAGATATATAAAAAATTCTCTACATTTGCCTTTGATTATATATATATATATATATATATATATATATATATATATATATATAGTTGACATGTTACCTAGATAGTTATCTGAAAAAAGTTATGAATAGACTCATCTACTATTTATCAACATACAACAAAATATATAGAAATTTCATATTTTCTCTCTTTTGCATTTTTCCTTATCTTAGTATGAGAGTGAGACAATCCAGAGGTGCACACGTACTCTTATCTCATGTATTTTTTTTTTTTCAATAACCAATGATATCCCTCTCTTAACGTTGATCCTTAACATTGTCGATCTTGTCCAATAACATGTCAGCTTGCACAATAGCCACGATAGTCTCCTACGTGATGATAGCCACGTGCCATGACGGCAACCACCTACTGTGAGGGAGAATTACCAAAAAAGTCATAAACCTATTAAAATTGTACCAATTCAGTCATAAACTTTTTTTTGTGGCCAATTTAGTCCTAAACCTTTTACAATTGTGTCAGTTTAGTCCATCCGGCCAAAATTGGCCGGCCGGCCTTGACGTGGATGCCGGTCGTCTGGCGAAAGCTGGCATGGTAATTTTTAATTTTTAAAATTTTTTAAATATTTTTTGAATTCTTTTTTTTTCCTTGTTCTCCTTCCTTTGGTCGGCTAGCGTCGGCCAGAGGCGAGGGCCGATGAGGTCAGCCTCATCGGCCAATGGTGAAGCTCGTCCTTGCTGGCCACTGGCGAAGGCGAACCTCGCCCAACGATGGCGAGGCCGTTGTCGCCAGATTTGGCGAGGCTCGGCCTCGCCTAGCCATGGCAAGGTCGAGCCTCGCCGTCCCTGGGCGAGGAGCCTCGCTGGCCATCGGCGATGTTGACCCTTGCCTTGGTTGGGCGAGACCTTGCTAGACTTGGCGAGGCTCGGCCTCCCCTAGCTAAGGCGACGGTCGACCCTTGCTTTGGATCTGGTGAGGCTCGGCCTCGCTTAGCCATGGCGAGGGTTGACCTTGCCAGTGCCGGCGAGCTTAGCTCTCGCCATGGCTGGGTGAGGGCGAGGCTAGCCTCGCCATTGGCCGACGAGGTCGGCCTCGTCAGCCCTTGCCTCTGGCCGGCCGGCCGGCCAGAGGAAGGAGAAAGTGAAAAAAAAAAGAATTAAAAATTTCAAAAAACATTTAAAAATTAGAGAAAAAATTAAAAAAATTAAAAAATTGTGATGTCAGCTTTCGCCAGATGGCCGGTGTCCACGTCAGCGCCGGCCGGCTAATTTTGACCGGATGGACTAAACTAGCACAATTGTAAAATGTTTGGGACTAAATTAGCAAAAAAAAAAAGTTTAGGACTGAATTAGCATAATTACAATAGGTTTAAGAATTTTTTTGGTAATTCTCTCCCTACTGTAATGATAGCCTCCTACACGATGACAACCTCCTACCACGTTGCCTGCAGAGCAGCCACGAGATCACCTAATAGCCACTTCAACATTAGCCGATTCTTTCTTCAGCACAGCGAACCAATTTGACAATCCGCCCAAGCCTTTTTCGAATCTTCTATCCAAACACGAGTTGACTTGTTCCACGTCACTTTGAGTTTGAGGGATATCATAACTATTAGAATATTTTTCATGATTTTCCGTATCTCTCGTGATGCAATATATATCTACGAAATTCTTTATATCTTCATTTCATTATGCATATTCTTAATGGATATGTTATTGAGATACTCATCTAATAAAACTAATAAATAGGCTTTTGCAATTTTATCAATGTTTATCGTAATATATAGAAATTTCATTTTATCTCTCTCCCGCAATTTTTCTTATCCACCAACATGTGGCAGCCTCCATTTGTAAAATCTTTATCTTGTACACATAGGTAGTAGAGCTTTGCATGTTCCTTAAGTAAGCTCTAAATGGCTAACAAACAAGTATTATAACACGTTGATGAATAATCCAATATGGCCAGGTGCTTCATTGATAAAAAAAGAAAAAAGAAAAAAGAAAAATGGAGTCTAAGAATGTTTTGAAGTTGTCCAAAACAATGGTTTGCAAAGTTAGGGTTAAAGGGGCTTAGCGCGTTGGGATAGAGGCTTGACATCGGCACTTGTTTGATCCAGTTCTCTTGTCATCATCTCTGCTGATAACGTCCTACAAGAGGAAAGTAAACTCAACTATCAACGCAGACGCATATTAGACGGAAACTCCGAAACCGTGAACATTCCGGATGAGAACGTTTGAGTGTGGTTGATTATATAGAGATGACTTGAAATTGGCGACCAGATTTTATACAATAAACATGCGTATTCATAACTCGCAATATATTAAATCTATATCGCTTTCAAAACATCAATTTAGAATTTCATAAAAGAGATAGTACCACTTACTTAAGAATGTCAAACCAAACAACACATAGCTAAACGGGCCAATAATTTCGTAATCCTATCAATTAAAAGAGAATCAACATCAAAATTAAGGAAAATACTACCATAATGACGAATCAACTAAATTATGTATAAATGCTAACAAAATAACTTCTCTATACTAACAAATCGTTCATCCGAATTGATTATTTACATTCAAACACAACTCAGAACTCGCACGCAAAACTTTAAAATTTAGCTCCAACACAATCATTGCGCTAAAACAACTCCCCTCAAAACCCACGATTTTACAATGTCATAATCCACAATTTCCATATAATCCCAAAACTCAACAGCTCAAAAATTAGGTTTCGTGGCTTGAATTTCACATAACTTCGAATTTAAGTTATAATTCCAAAAACTACTTCGATCCGACGAAGCAGGAGTGCAAGCACTTACTAGACATTGCAAAACTAAGTTGAATTGACTTGTCGAGGTCCCCATAACATGTGCGCACAAAATTCCCTCCTCTTTTTTTCTTTTTTCTTTTTTCTCCTTTCTTCTTTTCTTTCCTCTTTTTGCTTTCTTTTCTCTTTCTCTGCGTGCTTAGGACCTGAGTAGGTCCTTAAAAGGCTCCCGGCATCAGGCAGCTGGGCCCCCGCCCACACGGGGGGGCAATGGGTCCCTGGATGGGGTTTTCAATCTTTCAGGGTTTCCCCACAAAAAACCCAAGGAACAAGCAAGCCCAGAAGGGCAATGAAGGCACACAGGGGACGGGACCCCTGTGTGAGCCGAGCCTGGATGGGTAAGCCCAAGTAGTCCTGAGCAGGACTTTAAAAGGCTCCCCTGTGTGCCTTCATTGCCCTTATGGGCTTGCTTGGTCCTTGGGTTTTTTGTGGGGAAATCCTGAAAGATTGAAAACCCCATCCAGGGACCCATTGCCCCCCCGTGTGGGCCAGTCCTGAGCAAGACTTTAAAAGGCTCCCGCATCGTGCAGCGGGCCCCCCCCCACATGGGGGGGCAATGAGTCCCTGGATGGGGTTTTTAATCTTTAGGGTTTCCCTACAAAAAACTCAAGGAACAAGGAAACCCTAGAAGGGTAATGAAGACAAACAGGGGACGGGACCCCTGTTTGAGCCGAACCTGGAAAGGGGAGTACCCAAGTTTTAGTCCTGAGCAGGACTTTAAAAGGCTCCCCCCTGAACTGGGTATCCCCGGGGGGGTTTACAGGCCCAAGGGGAGAACCCGCTGGGCTTTGTAAACCAACAGGGGATAATACCCCCATTAGGTATCGCGAGCGTCCTTTTTTCTGCCTTTACTGACCAAATCGATTTCCTTTTCTTTTTCTTTAATGAGCCCCACGAGTTTTGTTTTTCTCTCTTTATAAACCAAATCAATTTCCTTTTGACGAATTTGCCATACTCTCTTGTCCACCCCTAGAGCCCCTCGGGCAAGTAGCCCATCAGTTGTTCCTTGAGGGACCATATGAACAGGGTCTTGGTGGATTCCGAGGCTTCCCTAAGCCTTGTGGGGGCCAAAAAAGTATTTCCCAGAGGAAAGAAATACAGTGGAGATACGTGTACTATAAATCCTAATATTTATTGAGAATATGCAATTGAGTCTAATCACTTTTAAAAATACAATTGAGTTCTACAACTTTCAAATTGATTCGATTGGGTTTTTCTGTTAACATGGTCAATTTGTATAACGGAAAATGTTGATGTGGGATTTTTAAATAATTTATTTTTCCTATGTGGCATTTTTTATTACTTTTTGCTTTAAATATTATTTAAATAATAGTAAAAAAAGCTAAAATAATTTTTAAAAACTGGAAAAAAAAAGGTAGGGATCGTGGCTAGGCATTGCCACTACGCCATCGTCGGAGTAGCCAATGACCACACCAGCCCTAGGCTGCGGAGGGGAGTGACCCTCATCAGCCTAGGCAAGGCCATCGTTGGCCTATTCAAGGGCTAACGAGGCTTGCCCAAATTTGGGCGATGCCTCCAAAGGAGGTCCGGGCGAGGCTTGCCTAGATCCAAGTGACGTCAGCCCTCACTTGGGCTTGGAGGGTCATTCACCCTCACCTAAGGCCGGCGAGGCCTTGTCTAAGGTTAGGGAGGCTTGTTAGCCATAGACGAGGGCCGGTGTTGCCTAGATTTGAGCGAGTCGCACTGTCCAGCTGAGGCGTCTCCCAAATTTGGGCCAGCCGCGCTTGGGCCAACGACAGCTACCCCCCTCCATCATCGACCCCCTTTCACAATAGGCGGTAGTGGCATGCCCAGCCACGACCCTACCCTTTTTTTGTTTACAATTTTTTTTAAAAAAAAGAGCTTTTTAAAAAAAGAGCTTTTTTTTAAGTTTTTACTATTATTTAAATAAGATTTAAATAAAAAAAGTAATAAAAATGCTACGTAGGATAAATAAATTAATTTAAAAGGGCCCCATTAACATTTTCCATTACACAAATTGACGATGTTAATGGAAGGACTTGATTTCACCGATTTGACAAATTTTATTACTCAATTGCACTTTTTGAAAGTTTTAAGACTTAATTGTACTTTTACGACAAGTTTTAGAACTTATAGTGCACATATCCCAATAAAGTAAAAGGAAGGGTACTACTCTTATGATTGTTGCTAGTTACAAATGTGGGTTTCTTTTTGGTCTAATACCTTCAAAAATCTTCAATTTTAACTTTTGCCATAATTTTACTTTTTATCTCATAAAGAATCTCCAATTCTAAATTAAGTCTCAATTCTACCATAATTTTTTTTTGCTCCATAAAAAACCTTCAACTTTAAGTTATTTTTCTGCTGGGAAAATTACCATAGCAGTCCTAAACCTATTTTGTCCTAAACCTTCTTTTTGGCTAATTAAGTCATAATTTTTTTGTAATTGTGCTAATTTAATCCATCTAGCCAAATCTGGTCAGCCGATGTTGATGTGGATACAAGCCGGCACTAGCCATTCAGACGATTCTAATGTGACAATTTTTTTAATAATATATTTTTTTTCAATTTATTATTATTTTTTCTTCTTCTTCTTTTGGTCGGTCGCCAAACCTGCTAGAGGCTACGTCTAGCGAGGCTCGCCCTTGACAGTGAGGTCCCTCACTTAGATCTGGCAAGGCCTCTTAGTCACAATGCTAGGCGAGCTCACCCTCGCCAAATCTAACCAAGGGCGAGACCTCGTTGTCGAGGGCGAGCCTTGCCATCGTTAGGTGAGACCTCGCCTAACGTTACAACAATGAGGGCGAGCTTGCCTAGCTTCACGATGATGAGGCCTTGCTGGCCATAGACTTTGGCTGATCCGTTGACTGGCCATAAGAAGAAGAAAAAGAAAGAAAAAAAAAGAAAAAAATTGAAAAAAATAAAATATTATTAAAAATTACCATGTTAGTGTTGATTGGACAGCCATTGTTGACCAACATTCACGTTAGTACTGGCCGACCAAATTTAGTTGATAGACTAAAATAGCATAATTGCAAAAGATTTAGGACTAAATTGTAAAAATTGTAATAGGTTTATGGCTATTTTAGTAATTTTCCCTTTTCTTACCCTATGAAAATTCCTCAACTTTATATCTTGTTGCAAATTTCCGGCCCAATTCTAATTTTAACCTAAATCCTTCAAAGTTCATTAAATAACCACAAACTTTTACTTGAATCATAAATATGCTTATCGTGACCTACTCCTCAGTACGGATGGAAATAGATTTAGGGTTATTGTTTAAAAGATAGGCCGGTAGGCCTATGATTTAGATGTGGGCTCTCTCATGCCTATACCTTGCGCGACGTCAGGTTTTCGAATTGATACTATGACAATTTTATAGACAAAATGGTCGTCATTAACATATTAAAGTCGGCTAAAAACCAAGTGAAGTGTGAGAGCGCACTTCACTTTCTACGCCATTAGAGAATCTAATGTTTCTATTTCTCTTTCCTCCTTTCTTGAGTATACCTCTACTTAATATATTGTATCAAATTCATTTTTTTCTAGAAAAAAATTGAATTAGTCCCAAATGTTCCTATTCTATCTCTAATCTTCTTTACCTCTTCCCATGTCAATAACTAGAATGAAAAAAAAAAAAGATAAAAAAAAGAAAAGGGAAAGTCAACGCATCCGGAAACCCCTAAATGTTAAGAGTCCAGTAACGGAAAGCATCACTAGATTACATTTTGACTTGAGTCAAGGACTTGATTACAATAATTAATCAATTAGTGCCCTTTTGATACCTAATCTTATTCATTTTAGAAACATTTTTGTTAAGTAGTTTGGAGTAATTTTTTTCTATCTACCAACATGTGAGGTGATTATATAGGTGCACAATCAGCAATCAAGGAAATCATTAAATAAATTGCAAGGGATAGCAAAGACCTAAGACTACGGAAAAGATAAATGCCAATTCTAAGTTGACTAAAGGGAAACCAAAATCAATGTATCGATATTGCACGATAAAGGAGAATTGTCTTTAAGGACAATAAAAAGTCTAAGGTAAAATACCAAGGGCTTATTCAATTTTCTAGCACGATTTTTCTCAATGATTTCCCCGTTATATGTAGAGAAGGCTACCCAAAATGACTTATTTTAAGCATTTCGAGGAATTTTAATTTTTTTTTTTGGAATTTTTGAGATTTGCCGTACTTTTTTTTATGAATTTTCTGATTATATAAAAAATAAATTTATTTCAGAGTTTTTATTTAATTTTTTATATTAGTATAATATGAAACGGACCCAAGTCAGTCCGACCCGGGTCAGGACCGACCAGGTCCACAACTGGACTGGGCTCATCAATTGAGCCTGGTACCGCAACCCCACAAAAACAAAAGGATAAAAAAGAAAGAAGCCCAGCTCAAAGCCTATTATAAACTTAAGCCAGATAAGCCCAATTTTCAGCCAGCCCATCTTAACAAAAAGAAAAAAAAAAAAAAAAACCCAAAGTCCAAAAACCCTATCAAAGCGAATCAGACCTAAAGTCTCTGACCAAAAAAAAAAAAAAAAAATCAGACCTAAAGTCATTTAAGCCCAAAACAACTCACCACCCACGGCCACTCCAACGCCTACTTGTCCTCTCTCATATGTCTGCATTTTTCTTTTTCCCCAGAACTTCGACCTCTTCACAGAATCATTCCCGAACATCAAGCTCTCTTCTTCCTCCCCTTTTTTTATTTTAATTTTTATTTCAACCTTAATACTTAAGGGAAAACACCCAAAGAGAACCTCACTTCTAGACAAAGATCTTGAGACATGGGCTCGAGGGAAAGTCCTACCCCGCTCAAATATGGCCCTACAGTGGATGGCGAGCAATGGACGGACTCTGGTGACGGTGGATCACTCTTTCGAACTCACTATCTCTCTAGCTCACCCTCTCACTCTCTCCATCTCTCTCTCAGTTGCTCAACCTCAGCCCAAGAAGAAGCCCCTGAACTAAGTCCTCCTCTATCCTTCTAAGCATGGTCGGTAGGCACGCATGACCCCTGCCAACGCCAGCTATTCTACCCTTGGTCGTCGCTGATGTTCTGCCTCCGTACCTCATCTTTCCCTTTTGGCAAACTGCGTGCGATGCGTGAGGAAGAAGGAGGAGGGAAGAGGTCCGTGGGCCGGGCCAAGCACAAGGGGGAAAAGGGGCTGGGCCCAAACGGGTAAGAAGAAGAAGGGAAAAGAAAGAAGGTCTGATCGGTCTCCCTTCGGCCTAGTCCATTTTTTTTTTAAATAATTCTGTTTTTATTTTAATACTAGTAATGCATATGTTGTTTATGTCTATATCCCATGCAATTTAATGAAAACGTGATGCATTTTGATAAAAATTATTTACTTTACTTTTTATTTTATTTTCTTTTAGAGACTAATCTCTAATTTTCTATACGATTAAATCCTAAATAAAAATGGCAAAATTTAAGCGTCAACAATGATCACATTAACTCTCCATCCAAAATTTCTCATTAACAAATAAGAGATGGAAAACTCCTAAGCACAAGCTATTTGAGCGTGAGCTCTCCGACCGTGAGACATGGAACATTCCTAAGCATGAGAGATTGACAAGTGTAAAATAATTAAGGGTGATAGTGACAAAGAGTTAATGGAGAGCATATTTAGGACTCAAGTCAAAATTGGTGATACTTTATAAGATTAAAAAAAAATTAAAGTGAAATAGAAACTAGACTGAAAGTTGGTATTATTTTAGGCAAAACATAGTTTATGGTAGAATTGGTATTGGAACTAAAATTAAAGGTTTTCACGACACAAACAAAGTTTAGGGTTAGTTCTATTAACTCACTCATAATTTTCCTAACAATTGTTTTAACTAATATTCCTTCATGCCTGTCAAGTAACAATAAAAATTTCAATATATGATGGAAATTTTGTGACATCCTGAAATTCGAGCCCTCTAAGGGACGAGCGAAAGTGAATTTCGTCAATGCATTGTTGGTTGATCTCACTCGGAATTGATCACTCCTGAGATACTGACCTTCAAGGGAAAGGCTAATGAGGACAGAACCCGTACGACTAAAGAACTCGACCTGGGAAAACGACTTGACCGTGAGACTTGCGTGAGGATGATCATGTAGATAGGCAGGCCGATTCTAAGGTCGACTAGAAGTCGATTCGTGGGTAGAACATAATGGAACGACGGGTGATTCCGTTTACTGTTATTGAACCCTCGAACGACCCTATGTCGATCTTCAAGGATCGTGTACTTTGAAATAAGAATCTATCCTCCGTAATCTCATGCAGTCAAGGACGTCTATGCATCGAGATGTCTTGAACGTGGTTTGGCACGAGTCGATTACGCGTGAATCCTCGGAGCTGCCTGTCAGTCTGAGTTGTAACCAAAATGGCATTAGGGCGAAATTGACATGGCAAGAGAACTTAGTATTTGACTTCGAATTATCAGTAATGTCCGGGACGGACTTTGGATGAAGCTACATCAAACAATCGACAAAACCAGGTTAAGCCGAGTAATTGAAAAAGGGATTTTCGGACCGAGGAAGCAAGCCCGTGAGGACGTGGGCCGGGCCAAGCCGGTGTGGGCCTTAGGCCCAAGTTGGGACAGCTACCAAATGGGCCTAAGTCAAGCAAATGAGCCCATTGGGCCAAACCAACTATTCATCTTTCAAAGCCCATGGTCCAACTTTGAGCCCAATCAAGCCCAATTAATTTCCAAGCCCACTCCTATTCATGGACAAGCCCATTTCTTAGGCCCATCCACCAATTTCAGCCTAAGGTCAGATGTGTAATTTGTGCAAGGTGGAAATGACCAAATTGCCCCTAAAAGCATGTGGATAAAGCAAAGGAAGAGAGAGAAGATGATGTCATGGCATGGGGACTTGAAGCAAGCATTTATTGGGGTCTTGACAACCCTCCCATCACTCTCTCTCTCCCCCATTCGGCCCCAAACCAGTCGAAGCTTCTCTATCCTCCATTTTCTTCTTCGTCCAGTTTCTGCTCCAGCTGACCCTTCGGTGAAGAATCGAGTCAAAAGTGGTCCTCCCGATTGAATCAGAGAACGAACCACCTATCACCGTGACTGTGAGAGATAGACCGTTCCAATGAGCCTAATTTCGTCCCGAAAGGAGTCGTCGTCCGTCCTATACGACCATCGCAAGCCGCCGGTTGCCGGTCCGTCGGTCCGCCTCTAGCCTGGACTGTTTCGACTTTGCAGCTCGTTTTCTCCCATTCCAGCCGTTCCTTTGCCCATCCCAGCCACCCACAAGATTCCCAAGATCCCCTGGGCTCCGGTTGTCGACCAACCCCCTCGCCGGAGCTCCGGCCAAGCCGTTCAACTCAGTTTCTCCTCCGGCAGGGCTGTTTTTCAGTGTTTTCAGTGGGATTCCGAGCTGTGGTTGCTGTGTTGAGCTTGGGAAGGCCTTGGATCATCGTTGTAGAGGTCTCGGTGCGTAGCCACCGTCGTCGCCGCCGCGTCGGTGCCTCCGGCCCGCTTAACGGGTGAGTTTAGCTCCTAATCCTTCGATTAGTGCCTAAACTTGCTTAGGGTTGGTTTAGTTAGATTTAATTCTAGTTTAGGTGATTAAATTAAGTTGTATTAGCTCTAAGATAGGTGGTTAGATGGATGGATTAAATTAGTTTAGCTTAATCTTCCTTTATTTGCTAAATTGTGCCTATGTGTTTAATTAAGCTTGTTTTGCTTAATTAATTGTTTGATTGTTTTAATTAATGTTTTTAATGATTTCTGAGTTTAAATTATCATTTATTAAACTCTGAAAATTTACTGTTCACTCGACACTATTCCGATTTACTTTTCACGAGTTACTGTTCACGAAACACTGTTCACCCGAGAACGAAAAGTGTCTAATTTCATGTGGGTTTAATCCTATGAAGTGATTGGATATGTTATTACATAAACATCTGCATGAAATGAATGATGATTTGTGCAATTGTGTGGTGATTGGAAAATTGGATTTTATTCAACAAATCTCGGGTGTCGGGTTTGGACACCGAAAATGGATTTTAAGTATGATATCAAACAGTGGGGTTTGAAAAAGGAAAGTATCAGTTTTCTGGTTCGAAGTGACGTGTACCCACGCACGATTACTTTCGCGGATGTTTTTAATACGAAGAAAAGAGGCCGGGATTACTATTTTAATCGAGGCATTTGAGTGAAATGCAAAGTATCCTGGGCCGATAATGAATTGTCGTGTGTTGGCTAATGAGGAACCGTCCTGAGCTGTTGAACTAGACGTACCCTTATATGGGATGCCCGCGCAATGGATGCCGGTCGCGGTAGAGGGCCGGGCCGACCGGACCGATGCTCCTTCGGGAATGCCGTCGACGTAGTGACGAAGCCGTGCTCCAAGGGGGGAGACGATGCTCCTTCGGGAATGCCGTCGACGTAGTGACGAAGCCGTGCTTCACGGGGGGAGACGATGCCTGGCTAAACGCCAGTAGATAGCCGAACTGCGAGTAGGCTATGCCCATGTGTGGCAGTGAATAACAATTGGAACACATGCTGAATGTTATTGACGCGCCGGATTATGGGACGAAATTGTGTGGCACGGTATGGGACGTGTCATAACGATTTGGTCTTATAATCAGGACCCTTGTGATTAATTGAGTGGATAAGGCGTTTCAATTGTTGTATGCATTGAGTATATGCATTGTGTTTATGAACTGTGCTAATGTGCATGAACGCATGAGAATCATGGTATCGATGGTTCCGGTCATGCATGAGTGAACCACATTGCTTATGGCACGCACGCATGAATCGATAACGTGCAGGGTGTGGCAATGGCTAGGTGAGATCGCTTGTGATGCGACTCGTATGTGATTGATGAAATGTATCATCTAATGGCCATGTGCATTGCGTGTATCGTGCTGAATTATAACGTGTAGGGTATGACATACCAGGTAAGGTTGTATGCGAATCGACTGTTGGTTGTTGCTTGTGGTGGGGTTGTTTTGGATAGATACCCTGAGTTGAGTTGGTGTACTAACCGGGGCCTAGGGGTGTAACTCGCTGAGATTTATATCTCACTGGTTATTGAATAACCACTTTCAGGTCCCTAGTGTGAAGAACCCGGAGCTTCAAGCGAAAGGGTCAGGAGCATGGGTGGCTCAGTAGTTCTTTATGAGACAGACCTTTTGTATAAGCTTGAGGTGTTTATGAAAGCGTATTTGATTTGAATTTGGTTGTCCTGCTTTTCTATCTCATATATGTTGTTGTCAGGGGATTAGTTAATTCGCTTCCGCATGTGCAATAAAATGAAAAGGGTCGGCGACAAGTCTTGGGAACGTCTCAAAATTCTATCGACCACCGAGGGATGTGCGCGCGCTCGAGGTTCGGGGCGTGACAAATTTTATATTCTTTTTCAAGTAAGATCTAGTTATGGTAGAATTGGTATTGGAACTAAAATTGAAGGTTTTTTATGTTATAAACAAGTTTAGGGTAAAATGGGTACTAGATTTAAAGTTGAAGGTTTTTTATGAGACAAAAAAAGTTTAGGTTAGAACAGGGGCAAGACCTAAAGCTAGAAGTTTTTTATGAGCCAAAAGATATACTTTGGACAAGAGCTAAAGTTAAAGGTTTTTTAGGGTACTAGATAGTTCCTTTTTTAGCCGAGAAGAAGAGGAAGTCCTTTGGAAAACATACGGTAATTCACTTTCTTCGAGCCACCTAGTGAAAGACGAAGGTGCTCTCCAAACAATGATTTTTTGTGCCATGAGCTTTACATCTGCTAAAAAATTGTTTGCTAATAAACTTTGTAGCATCAGTGATTGTAACTCTGATAGATTATCTATTGCTCACTGTCCTCAAGGAAAAGGTATCTACACTTGAAACTAGATCACATAAATCTCTTATGTCGCTTATTGTTTATTATTCATTTCTTGGGTGTTTTCGTATTGATTTAAATTGCAAGATCCTATTAGTTTCCTGTTAATTTTACAACAAAGGTCCCCCAAGGAACTAGGGGTGAGCGCGATTCCCGGTTCTAGGGAGGCCGGTTCCAGTTCCTGGTTCCCTTTTTCTGGGAACCGGCGGTTCTTGGTCCCGATTCCGGTTTCAGAGGAACCAGAACTGGTTAGGGTTCCCATCCTAAACCTAAAAGTTAAAGCCCTCTTTAGTCTTCATGCTTCAATCGTTTACCCTTCTCCCGTTCTCTGCTCAACCTCTGTCCTCGACACCGCTCACCCTATCCCTCTGCTGGACGCCACTGGTGGTTGGTCGCCGCTCGCCCCCAGACGCTCGCCCTCAATGCCACTCGCCTTGTCCCGCCGTTCGTCGCTCGTTGTCGCTCATCCTCCACTGGACGCCGGTCGCCCCCAGACGCTCGCCCTCGACGCCGCTCGCCTCGTCCTACCGTTGGTTGCCGGTTGCCTTTCATCCTCTGCGACGCCGCTCGCCCCAGACGCTCGCCCACGACGCTGCTCACCTTGTCCCACTGCTCGCCCCCAAACGCTTGCCCTCAGCGACGCTCGCCTCGTCCTGCCGCTGGTAGCCGCTCGTCCCACCGTTAGACGTTGCTCGCCCCTAGAAGCTCGCCCTCAATGCCGCTCGCCTCATCCCGCCGCTGGTCGCCGCTCGTCTCGTCCTGCCGCTAGACGCCACTCGTCCCCCCGCTGGACGATGCTCGCCCGTCGGTGACGCACCCCGCCCTTGCTTCCCTTGATGCTACTCACACCCCACTCGCACAGCCGTTAGACGATGCTCTCACCCTGCCGCTGGATGATGCTCGTCCCCTTCTGAACCCTGCCCTTACAAACTTGGGGGTAATATGTTCCTTCTTGTTCTCTTCTTTTATTGAAATGGGTTGTCATGGTGGTTGTTTCTATGCTTCTACTGGTGCAGCCCATGTTGTTAGATGATCGCGATCACTTATTTTTGTCAGCTTAAGGTTGATTTTCTTTAATTTTGTGTTAACATAAAACATGGGAGATGCTAGTAGGGCCAGCCAAAATATTTTTGTCATCATGAAGATTTGTTCCTAGAATTTTAAAGAGGACAGTAAACATTTGCAAGAAGGGAGAGTAGTTTCCTAGGAGGATATGGTGAAAAGCTTAATATTGTAAGTCTGGAGCTTTCCTTAACATGCTCGGTGTCGCGACCTACCCTCGGGGGGAGGGAACAGGTTTAGGGGTATTGCCTAAAGGACGGACCTAAGGCCCATGATTAGGCGTGGGCTCTCCCAAGCCCATACCACGCGTGACATTGGGATATTCTTAAGAAATTTGCACAAAGGAGTCGCCACTAGCCTATTGGGGTTGGCTAGAAACCAAGTGAAGCACGGGAGTATGCCACACTTCCTACACAACTAGAGAATCTAGGGTCGGGGACTTGATTACACTAATTGACCAATTAGTGCCCTTTCGGTACCTAATCTTGTTCATTTTAACAAAATAATTTTTTTGGCAGGCAGTTTGGATTGATTTAATACCTATCCACTAACATGCGAAGTGATCATGCGAGTGCGCAATCATTAAAGTAACAATCATAGTTATCAAGATCATAATTGCAATAAAACTAACACATGCCACTAAGCAATTGCAAACATAGTTAAATAGGTAAATTAAACATGTAATATAATCAATATACAAGTAATTAAAGGCCTAATTACACTATAAAGGAAATACATGGTCATTCCTAGTAAAAACCTACATTTTGGATTTTTGAAATTTTTTTAATTTTTTAAAATAATTTTTTTAATTTTTTTAATTTTTTTTTAATTTTTTTTTAAATTTTTTTAAAGAAAAATATATTTATATTTTTTTATATTTTTAATTTTAAAGTTAATTTTTAATTAAAAAAGGTGAACCGGGTCGGGTTCGGTTCGACTCGACCCGATCAATGCGGATCGGGTCCGGTCTCCGACGGGACCCGGTTCGGTCCAAAAGTGGGGGTAGCATGGCCGATCGGCCCGCCCGAAGAAGGCCAGACCCGACCGTTGGTAACGGTCGGGCCTGTAATTGAATGCGAGTTGGGCTCGATCGACGGGCCCAACCCCTTGTGCAAAACGGCTCCCCGCGGGCCCTTAAAAGCAAATAGTTAAATCCAGCCCAAGAAAAACAAAACGATCCCAACAAAAAAAGAAAAAATAATCTAACACTAAACCGGTCTAATGACCTTGCTTTAGCCCAGAGAGAAATCAGCCCACGCACGCAGGCCCAAAGATAAAAACGGCTTAAGCGCGGCCCGCCCAAAGATCGAAACCCTACCCGGTTCGGTGGCTTTCGCCCGACCCGGCCAAGACTCGGTTCGTGCCTCCTCTTTCTCCTGCGGTTTTGTTGCGGTTCTGTGTTGACGGCGGCGGTGACGTGGCGGGTGGCTGTGATGACGCGGCGGGTGGCGGCGGTGACGAGCTGGTGCTGCAGTGGCGCGGCGAGGATCAGCAAGCAGGAGCAGAGGTGGCGTCGCGAGGACTCAGGATCAGGTGCTCGGGCAGATGCGCAGGGACGAAGGCGCTGGATCATCGCGGCAGCAGGTGTGGCGTTCCGAGGCGGCGAGCGGTCAATGACGGAAGCGACGGGCATCGCGGCGGTGGTGCTCGGAGGCAGTGAGCGGAAGCTACAGGTGGAGGCACGACGGGGACAAGGCGGCTTCGAATGCGTGCTAGAGGCGGGCCGGCGACGTAGCTTCGGGTAGAGGCAGAGGCGGGCGCCGGCGCGGGGTCGTGGCTGCTGGCGTCAAGGCTAGCTGCGGGAGCGGTAGAGACTAGCGGAGGGCGAGGTTGCTCGTGGAGACGCAGCAAAATGGCGAACGCTGGGCCGAGGCGGCGCGAGGTTGACGGGCGGCACTCGGGTAGAGCTCTTTTCTTTTCCTGTTGTTCCCCTCTAGGGTTTCATGGATGAAGATGGAGGAAGGAGGTGGCATGGGCCGGGCCAAGGCGAGATCCGGCCCGACCCCTTCCATGTCTTCTTTTTTCCATTTTTTGTTGTTTTTGTTTTTTGTCGTTGCTTTTGCTCTTTTTTTTTTGTTTTTGTTTTTGTTTTAAACGACTAATTCATAATTCCATACACAATTAAATCCTAAATGAAAAATGGGAAAATTTAGGTGTCAACAGCTGCCCCTCTTTGAATGGGAGTTTGAAGAGGTTGCGTTCAAAGATAGAAGACACCTAAATTATTTCGACGGTAGAGAGACCCTAGGTGCATAGGAACACGTCAGGTCGACGGAAAAGACTCATAACTATGGAAGCGCGTCTTGTCAATAAACGGAAGGACTCCGGGCTATGAAGCTCTCCGGGCTACAAAAGCTCTCCGGGCTACAAAGCTCATCGTGTCATAGGAAGAAGGACTCCGGGCTACAAAGCTCTTTGGGTTACAAAAACTCTCTAGGCTACAAAGCTCACCGTGTCATAGAAAGAAGGACTCCGGGCTACAAAAGCTCTTCGGGCTACAAAGCTCATCGTATTATAGCAAGAAGGAGGACTCCGGGCTACAAAGCTCTCTGGCTACAAAAGCTCTCCGGGCTACAAAGCACACCGTGTCATAAGAAGAAGGACTCCGGGCTACAAAGCTCTCCGAGCTACAAAAGCTATCCGGGCTACAAAGCTCACCGGGTCATAGAAAGAAGGACTTCGGGCTACAAAGCTCTCCGGGCTATAAAGCTCACAGTGTCATAAGAAGAGGGACTCCAGGCTACAAAGCTCTCTTGGCTACAAAAGCTCTCCGGGCTACAAAGCTCACCGGGTCATAAGAAGGGGGTTGAAGGACTTCAGGCTACGGAAAGCCCACCGGGTCATAAGAAGGGGGTTGAAGGACTCCGGGCTACGGAAAGCCCACCGGGTCATAAGAATGGGGTTGAAGGACTTCGGACTACGGAAAGCCCACCGGGTCATAGGAAGAGGGAGAAGGACTTCGGGTTACAGCAAGCCCACTGGGTCATAGGAAGGACTCCGGGCTACGGCAAGCGCACCGGGTCATAGGAAGAGAGGAATTAGGTCCACAGTGTACGAACGGGTTTCGATCGGATGATAGTCTCACCGTATATGAACAGGTTTCGACTGGGAGGGAGGTCTCATCATGTACGAACGGGTATCGATCGGATATGAAAGTCTCACCGTGTACGAATGGGTTTCGACTGGATATGATAAGTGTGGTTTACGGATGAATCCAACAATCTTGAGAATGACATGGTTTAAGGCTAACCATGAACCTTTGGAGATAACATGGTTTAAGGTTGACCTTGAACTTTTAGAGATGACATGGTTTAAGGTTGACCATGAACCTTTGGTTTTTAAGGGAAGCACCCGCTAACCCCTTGAAAATTGCATTGCTTTAATGAGGAATCCTGTCAAACTCAACTTGAGCAAATGTCATTAGAGACTTCCTCAAGAGACGTATTGGCAATATTACAGCATTAATTGAACAAGCTAATCAAGCTAAGTTCGACTGTTTTAGAAAAACATTCAATGTCAATCAGTATCATGTGGTGCAAAATTGTCATCTTGTCAGGGGATGTATCATTAATCATCAAATTCTCTAGGAGTCAAGTTCTTATCAGAACGGCTACGACTCATGAAAAATGCTCATTAAACATGCCAAACTAGAGCTTCTTAGTCAGAAAGGGCTTCTCACACACTCTTGATAAAATGGCTGCTTGATCCCATCTATTCGCGTGGGAAATAAATGATTGCTGATGGTATCTCACGTAACCCATGTCAAAGGCTTTCAGAAACATTCGCAATGAGCACAATCTGATCGATCAAAAATGTCTTTTGATAGGATCGCAATATAGGCTTGGTTAAGACTTACACAAAGGAATAATTGCTTTGAGGCTAATAAAAAATATTCGTCGCTATCTTCATCGGGTTTACAAGTCGAGAACTTGGAAAATAAGACAAGATAAAATTACCTCCATTCCTTCAAGCAGTAGCTTCTTCGTGGCCTTCTCATTTTCACTCAAACCATCCAAATCAGAAGAGACTTCGGAAGATGGTTGTAATGTTGGCTTGGGAAATGCTCGAAAGGCTTAAAATTTCCAAGAGGGTTTTTAAGAGTCGGTGATCATCATGGCATCATGACCAGGTCACTCAATCTTTCGAAATCATTTGGCTTTTGAAGCACGGCACATCTCGAAAGTCTCTTGGCTGATCATTTTTGCAATGGGGCTTTGCTCTTCTTTTTTTTTTTTTTTTAAATTTCCTTTACACTTGCGATGATTTTTTTACGCAAGCACCTGAACTTTGATTTTTTTTTTCTTTCACACAAGATGCAGCCTTTTGATTCTTTTTCTTGACGGACATTGGCCTTACTTTTACCAGGCACACTGCTTTTTCATGCCCCTAGTTTGTCAAACTTTTGCTCTTTGAATTTTGTAGCTCTTATGACTTTCGAGATGCTTTTCACATTTCCTCGTGATTGTCAATTGTATTTGGTCAATTCTTATGCCTTGCCCCAGTGAAGGGAGATGATCGCCGCTCGGGGTTCAGAAATGAATAATCAGGCCCAAATTGGTTAAAGCAATGGATATCAGTGTTTGGGTAGAGAAGGAAATGCTCTTCTTCACATTGGGATGAGTCAAGCTCTAATGAGAATTCCTTTGAAGTTATCACTAGAAGATTGATGCAAGTGAAAGTAATAGAATCCTTCTCAATCTTTAGCTCTATATCTCAAGCGAAACCTCCTATGCTGCCCCATTGTAGGGTCGTTCTTGACATGGGTACTTTGAAGGGTCATCTCTTTTTATTTTTTATGTTCTTTTTTTTTTTGGGCCAAATGAGTAGCAAGAGACTAGTGCAATGCTTGGAATTGACGAAGGAAATGCCTCCATCATTTCGATCTTTGCGCTCAATGCGAATGAATCATTCGCCTTAAGAGAATGTCGCTTTTCACTCAACTCTCAAAAGTGTTTGAAGGACGTGTCTGGAAATGGGTTTGCCTTTCTTCATCCTAAGCATTTCTTGTTTGGCATGGTTAATGTCTCCATTTCACTCTGTCGAGATCATCTGAGTAGATCAATCTCCACGGGAAAATTTGATTCAAAATGAATAACTCACAAAACGAGAAAACAATTTTGAGATAAAAATGATACTAAAAAAGTTTGTAGAAATTTTTTCTTTTCTCAATTATTCATTTTTTTTTTGGTCTCTAGGAAAGAGCCAAAGGTTCTCTTTTGTAATGGAAATTCTTTTTTTTTTACTTAAAAAAAAACTTGGGAAGAATGGTACTTACCTGCGGCATGGTGACTTAGTGACCCTGTAAAGAATGTGAAAGAATATGTTAGTGCAAAAATCTTTAGGGATTGAAATGTTGGAAACGATACATTATTACCCTTCATTCGCTTTCATCATTTGGGCGTCAACATCTCTTGGATTCACCTTCGTGGATATTTGGTAACTCGACAATACCCTTCCCTTGCATTTGCCTTTAAGTGCTTCATGTTTTCCTGATTCCTTGGTAGAAGACGCCGCTTCTATGGTCAGGGTGCAATTTTTTCCATTTATCACCCTGTAAGAAGGGGGGATGAAACGAGTTATCTCCATTCTTAGTTAGATTCAACTGAGGAATGTTACATCCTTCTTGATAAATTTGACAATGTTGTTCCAGCACACTTCATTGGTGGGAAGATGAGAGATTTAAAAAAAAAAAAAATCAAACATAGCTCTCCCACTCTTTATTTGACAAACATTTGCTCTGTTCGAATCTGTCCTATATCAAAGAAAAGGGCATGTCATTTTTTTTTTATGCTAAAGAGAATCAAGTTTAGGAACATGAACATCCTTTTCAAAGTCGGGCGATCAACATCCCAAGGCATCTCTCATGGAGGAATGGATAATATTGCCCATCTGTTTCATCATTTAAATCTTTCTTTATTTAAGATGAACGAGACTCAATATCCTCCATCGCGTTTGTTGGAAGGTTACAAAACTTGGTAATCTTGATGTCTCCTTGACAATGAAAAGAAAATCATGTCAGAAACGGTATCATAAACGAATAATTGGAATCGATACAGTTTACTCTTCATTCGAATTCGCCCTTTTGAATACTTGGCAACTCCCTTCATTTGTCTCATCATGCAAAGTGAGGGCTATTTTGGCGCCTAAGACATTTGCATCACAAATCTCTAATGTTGATTGCAGAAAACTCTTACAGCCAAATGTTCAAATACTTTAATTGCCAAAATGCGCAAGAGCCCTAATACTAGCCTTTTAGTAACATATGATGCGGCTCTCGATAAAACTCATAAAAAATAATTTGGTGCTGGCGAAGCCCAATCTCCAAATAAAGAAACTTTTTAGAACAAAATTTAGCTTCGTTTTGCCTCTATGAAAAATCGGTGCCTATGATGCCTTGACGCATGCTTAATCCTCAAATTCCATGAGCTTTTATCTTTTAGAAGAGGCAGATGTCGATCTCAAATAAACTCCTCATCCTACCGGAGAAAGCGATTTCATGTAGAGAGGGCCTTGAGCAAAGCTTTCTTGAAATTCATTTTGAAAGTTAGACGTAAAGATTCACTTGAACCATTTGTGAATTCTTTTTTTTTTTTTAGGGATAATTTTCATGAAATTGAATTCCATCATAAAAAAAATGAGTCGCATGATTTACAAAATAATCAATTGGATTCGCAATCAAAACCCAGAATGGAAAACAAAATTCTTAACAAGAATAAATACAATGATAAAATACAAGAAACTCTTGTATAGATAAGAGTAAAAATCAACTCTCGCTCTAGCTCTAGAATTCACTTCTCGATGTGGTCAAACACGAGAATGTCATGGGGAATCATGCATAACATGACAATGTCAGTGTGTGAAGTATGTGAATGAGAAGATGATCTATCAATGAGGTCGCTTCTTACAGCAAAATCGAGGCGATGATACATGCCCCATAGTCCTAATTACGGGGTTTCAGTATTTCGCCAAGATTTTGTCATGAGAGAAGGGGCATCATTAAAAGATTGATCGACGGCTATCAATCGAACGTCCACTCTTATTCTAAAAGTTTCATATGCAAAAGGCATTGAATTTTTTTTTTTTTTTGAAGAGATTCATTTTCTGATTTCTTTTGCAAAAAATAAAAATGAAGGGATTTCTATTTTGAGAAAATTGCACACAAAATGATTTGCATTTTAGTCCAAAATGTGAGAATGAGAGAATTTGATAAAAAAATGCGATTTCAATTTTTGTGTCTCCAATGTAAAATCACAACTTGCAAGTTTTTTTTTTTTTTCAAAATGATTTTGAGCCCATAACTAGAAATTTAACAAAACCATGTGTTCAACAGAATCAAATCAAAGTGTTTAAAATTTGCATTCAATGTTCACTTATCAGGAGTGATTGCCAAATTTTTTTAATCAAAAACCTATAACACCAAGGGCATTTGATTAATTTCTGCGAATTTCAAGATGAAAATGCAATACAAAATGAGCGAATAAAAATGAAAATGACACTCACAATGGGTGTCGACCGTTGTCTCTTTTTTTTTTAATCGCATAGACATGCACATGGGATGTGGTTCAACTTCTACTCTATTCGGCTCAAAATGGAGCCATAGGATCACCGGACTGAACCAGCAAGGTCGCGGTTAGGTCGGGTTACCCATGACTTCGGCTTTGTCAAAGAACCGACCCGTGTCACGCGCTTGCAGACCGGGGTGGGTACCTTCGACATGAAAGAAATTTCGGGGTAGAGATGGGCGACTCGTACTACATACTTGTAGTCGGAGTGGTATCCACCTCAACACCATCCTAAGTGATCCTATGCGGTCCAGGTCCGGCGGCAGGTTATGTGTGCTAGAGTGTAGTGCAATGCAAATGATATATGCACAATAATTTATAGGCAAACAACACTCCGTACATAAAAAATAAACCACACATTCCTACACCTCCCTGCAAGACAAATGTGAGCAAACACTTCCCCTTATACCTCCCATTCTGCAAAAACATTTAACACCTTTAATGTTAGGGGCGTACTTGGAATCCTCGTTGCCAAACAAAAATATTTTTGAACAAGATTAATTTTGGCCTAAGTCCTCTAAGGTTTAAAACCAAGTCCCCAGTGGAGTCGCCAAGCTGTCGCGACCTACCCTCGGGGAGAGCGAACATGTTTTGGGGTATTGCCTAAAGGACGGGCCTAAGACCCAGGATTAGGCGCGAGCTCTCCCAAGCCCATACCCCGCGTGACATTGGGATATTCTTAAGAAATTTGCACAAAAGGAGTTTCCACTAGCCTATTGGGGTCGGCTAGAAACCAAGTGAGGCACGGGAGTATGCCACACTTCTTACGTAACTAGAGAATCTAGGGTCGGGGACTTGATTATACTGATTGATCAATTAGTGCCCTTTCGGTACCTAATCTTGTTCATTTTAACAAATAATTTTTTTGGTAGGCAGTTTGATTGATTTTATACCTATCCACTAACATGCGAAGTGATCATGCGAGTGCACAATTATTAAAGTAACAATGATAGTTATGAAGATCCTAATTGCAGTAAAACTAACACATGCCACTAAGCAATTGCAAACATAGTTAAACAGGTAAATTAAACATGCAATATAATCAATATATGAGTAATTAAAGGCCTAATTACACTATAAAGGCAATACATGGTCATTCCTAGTAAAACCTGCATTTTGGATTTTTGAAATTTTTTTTTAATTTTTTTAAAATAATTTTTTTAAATTTTTTTAAAAGAAAATATTTTTTATATTTTAAATTTTTAAAATTTATTTTTAATTAAAAAAGGTGAACCGGGTCGGGTTCGGTTCGACTCGACTCGATCAACGCGGATCAGGTCCGGTCTCCGACCGGACCCGGTTCGGTCCAAAAGGGGGGGTAGCCGGGCCGATCGGCTCGCCCGAAGAAGGCCAGGCCCGACCGTTGGTAACGGTCGGGCTTGCAATTGAATGCGGGTTGGGCTCGGTCGATGGGCCCAACCCCTTGTGCAAAAGGGCTCCCCGCGGGCCCTTAAAAGCAAATAGTTAAATCTAGCCCAAGAAAAACAAAACGAGCCCAACAAAAAAAAAAAAAAAAAATAATCTAACACTAACCGGCCCAATGACCTTGCTTCAGCCCAGAGAGAAATCAGACCACGCACGTAGGCCCAAAGATAAAAATGGCCTAAGCGCAGCTCGCCCAAAGATTAGAAACCCTACCCGGTTCGGTGGCTTTCGCCCGACCACGCCAACACCTGTTCGTGCCTCCTCTTTCTCCCGCTGTTTTGTTGCGATTCCGTGTTGACGGCAGCGGCGACGTGGCGGGTGGCTATGACGACGCGGCGGGTGGCGGCGGCGACGGGCTAGTGCTGCGGTGGCGCGGCGAGGATCACTAAGCGGAGCAAAGGTGGCGTCGTGGGGACTTGGGATCAGGTGCTCAGGCAGACGCGCAGGGACGAAGGTGCTGGATGGCCGCGGCAACATGCGTTGGCGTTCTGAGGCGGCGAGCGGTTAGTGACGGAAGCGATCGGGCGTCACGGCGGTGGTGCTCGGAGGTAGAGAGCGGAAGCTACAGGTGGAGGCACGGTGGGGACAAGGCGGCTTCGGATGCGTGCTAGAGGCGGCAGCGGGCGACGCGGCCGGGTAGAGGCGAGGCGGGCGCCGGCGCGGGGTCGTGGTTGCTGGCGTCGTGGCTAGCTACGGGAGCGGTAGAGACTGGCGGAGGGCGAGGTTGCTCGTGGAGACGCAGCCGAACGGCGAACGTTGGGCCGAGGCGGCGCGAGGTTGACGGGCGGCACTCGGGTAGAGGGGGCGTCACGGGCGCGCGGGCTGCAGGCGAGTCAGGGCGCGACGGTGCTCGCGGATCTGGTGCTCGGGCAGGAGGGTGTGGTGATGCGGGTGGCAGGCGTCGGTTGAGCGGCAGCGGCGGTGGCGGCTATAGCCTCGCCGCTCTTCCTTATGGTTTTTCCTTTCTTTTTCTCCTCTCTCTCTCCTTCTGGTCTTCTCTGTGTGCTCTTTTCTTTTTCTGTTGTTCCCCTCTAGGGTTTCATGGATGAAGATGGAGGAAGGAGGTGGCATGGGCCGGGCCAAGGCGAGATTCGGCCCGGCCCCTTCCATGTCTTCTTTTTTTCCATTTTTTGTTGTTTTTGTTTTTTGTCGTTGCTTTTGCTCTTTTTTGTTTTTGTTTTTGTTTTTGTTTTAAATGACTTATTCCTAATTCCATACACAATTAAATCCTAAATGAAAAATGGGAAAATTTAGGTGTCAACACTCGGGTATTGCTTTTTTCACCTTTTCTGAATGATAACTCCTAATCTGACATTTTCATAGGTGTCTTTTCTTTCATTAACTATTGCCATGCTTTATATCAAGGCTCATGTCTAATGATTTTTTCTTCAATATCTTGTTCTCATTGTCAAATAATGTTAATAATTGCTTCCTTCATCTATTGCCCAATAATGGAACAAGTCTTTGGGTCTTGCAATTGATTCCAACTTTGATGGCTTGCATTAATTTAAGATCTGTTTCAAGAGTCGCAGTGGAATTTAACGATTGTTCTCCTTTTCTCTTCATCTTTTCTAGTGGAGAAGATCTTATCATGTATGTTGTCTTCCTTTGAAGATTTGTCGCGTATTCAGATATAATTCTTGCATTTTTGCAGTTGTTAGCAAAGCAATTTCCTTCTTGCTTAATATGAGTAAGAAAAGACTTCTCTCTTTCCATGATTTATGATCAATTTCCCCTTGACTTTTAGTTTTGTTTTATTATCTTATGATGTATGTATTTCATGAAAGGGCAGTTCTTTCCAATGAATGGAGACATAAGTTCACGACAGCCAAAAACAAGGGCAATTATGAAATGGTTGAGAGAGATTCGTTTCACAGCATTTGCTTCCTTGCATGGGGTACTAATTTTGGCTTTTCTTTTTTTGTGCTAGATCCTGTCATGCTGGCAGGGCCTTTGATGACAACGCATGATTATATACTTGTTTATCGATGCATGATTTACACTTGTTTATCACCTCCCTCTGCCTCCCATGTGTAATGTGATTAAAATTTTAAATATGAAGAATCATTTGAACAATGAATGTAACAATGTGCATCCTCTTACAATTTCTCAGGGTGCCCTAGTTGCAAATTATCCATGGGATGGAATGGAGGACAAGAGGTGATCATCTGACATTCCGATTCATATGGTGAATTCGTGGGCCACTTATCTTGATAATGTGCTTGATTTCCCAGCCTGCGTGCAAAGCCTATTGTCACTTTGATCTATGCTGTCCTGCATGTTATTTGCTAGATGTACTAGGCATTACTTTTTCGTTGATCGGTTGTTCTTTCTCTATGTTTGTGAATTAAGTCTCCAGCTAATATGCAGATCAAAGGTCTGCTTTGATCTCCAGTTTGCAGCATGTCTTGAACATTTTCTGTATTACTCGTATGTTAAGTTAAGTCATCCTTTCATAGTGACGAAAAAGTTGAAATCATTTAGTTTTAGAGGGACAGCAGAATATAGAAAGGTGCTGCACATTAATCGAAGTTTACATGTGATCTTTTATTGGCCCACTTGATTTGTTGTTTATAACTTTTCATAAATTACTGCAGTAATTATACTTTTGCTTTCATATCCTATATTCTTAATGACTATTGGCAATCCTAAATTGCAGGAGACATTACTTTGCCAGCCCTGATGATGAAGCCTTTCGGTTCATGGCAAGTATATATAGTCGCTCTCACCGTAACATGTCATTGAGTAAAGAGTTTGAAGGAGGAATTATGAATGGAGCAGCTTGGTATGACGGTTTTGAGGTAAATCCATTGTAGCTAATAATATAGGAAGTGCTGATCTTTTCAGTGTTTTAATCTAATACCTTTGTGAAGTGAACTGCTGGACTTTGCAAAAGAAAAGTAGTTCACATTCTAGAATAGTAAACGCTTTTGAGGATTATATATTGTGTTCGTGTTGTATTCTCTTTGATAAATGACAATTTTGTTTATTATTGCTGCATTCATTTCCATTTTTTTAAACTAGAAATGAAAAAAAAAAAAAAGAACCTGTTGGAACCTGGGATCGACACTGGAACCTGTGACAGGGTAGGTTCCAGGTTCTTGGTTCTGATAGGTAGGTTCCAGGTTTTAAAAAATGAGGAACTTGTACCCGAGGGTGGGTTCCAGGTTCCTAGCGAAACCTGTAAGGAACCGGAAACTGCTTACCCCTACAAGGAACCTTCATTTTCTCTACCATTTCTCGTGCAAAAATCAAGCAAGAGTTGGTAAATAAACAGCTCGCTTTGTCCCTTGCATCTCACTCCACGACGTCAATGACAATTCCGAAACTCTTTGGCGACAATTTCAGGGACAACTCCGTGGGTTTTCTAGGATGCTCCACTGCCCCGTGGTGGCCACAAGGCAAGGCGTTGACGGTGTTATAGACTTTGACGTCCTGGGGTTGACCGGCTCTCGACAGCGGAGGGAAAATGACGCCATTGGACTTGGCTGTGTTCTAGAAAGAGAAGCGAAAGGTGGGGGGCGGACCTAGCCAGCTTGAGGAGGAGGTTGGCGAGAGGCCAAGGGGGAATGGGAGAGCAAGGATAGCAACATGACCTTTAGTGGAGACCTAATCCAAAACAGAGTGTGCTTGACCTGACCTAACCCTAGACTTGAAAGGCATACAACCCAAGCGGTCGGGTTGGTCCAAGTCTTTTCTTTTATTTGTTTTTTGTGCAAAGGTTACGATGAACATGTTTTCCACAAATCTCTTATGGGTCTTAGCATCACACATTTTCAAATATATTGAAGAAATAAATTCTCAATTAAGGCACGACTTAGTGTTATCGCCGACGCTTATTTCACTCTTTTTTTCTCATTTCTCAAATTTCTATTAGTTGTTGAGCTTACAGATTTATCAGAACGCCAAATCGAAAGTTTTAAACATAGTTGCCACTTGATAATGTATTCTTGCACCATAAATATTTCATCATAGTTATTGTGACATGGGTTTAGTCATGCTACTGGACAGTATTTTGGGAATGAAAACGATACTGAATTCAGATTCATCTCAGCCTACCTACCATGCTACGAGTAATTTCCCTTCCCAATTTTCGTTATATTAACTTTTTGCGTGCATTTTCCTGACGTTGAACTTAAAAAACTGTGCATTCGCATGTCTCGTGCACGTACCGTGCGGGGCCCTTCAGGGAGCCTCGTGCCTCGCACCAACCGCAACAACTACCAACAATTTCTTTCATGCATGTGGTCAAACATCTTTCGTCCTAGTTTCATGAGTCTTAACTGTCTTATACGTTTCAAAAGTCAAAGTTTAAGTCTTTAAGTGTTTTAATGCATTATCTAGTGCCTAAGTCTTTATTGTATTTTCCAGTTCTCATGTCTTTATTAATTAGGCAATTCTGTCGTTTTTAAGCTTAGTTTATTCCCTTTGTAATATTTAATATTGCGAATTCTCAAATGTAAATAAGATAGATTTTGATGAATGAAAATATATAAGATTTGCGTCTGTGTGACCAAATTTCTATCCCCGGTTTCAGTACGCTTGGAAGTTGGATTCTTACCTAGTGGTGAGCCAATAAGTCATGTATCCTCGACTGGTGATTTTCTATAGGTCTTAGTGGTAAGTTTATCTTATTTCGAAACCTTGTATCTTGGTCTTGATAGTGAACTTCATCAATCCCAATCTTGATCATTGGCTAGTGGTGCATCTTATATGCCTTGGTTCCAACCATAATCTATCATGCATTCATATTAATCCATTGACATCTATTTCCATACATGCATTCATATTAATCCATTGACATCTATTTCCATACACTCACATTAGCAATAACCACTCCAAACAACTCTTGCCCATCACACAGCCACATCAAAGTCATATCATATTATGGTTCTCTCCTACCATTTTCGTCTACAAATTATGATCTTCAAGAATTTGGCATTTTGGCAAGCCATATCCTAGCTACGAGCAAATTTTGATATTTTTGGAATAAATTCCTTCATATGATATGTTGACACCTAAATTTTTGCCCAAAGTTCATTTCTTAAAAAAATTGGAATTTTTTTTTTCCACAAAAATATTTCTTGTCAAATTCTTGCATATAGATTACCTAGGCATTTAGTATAATTTTTAGATGCAATTATTTTCTTGAAATAAAAAATAAAATAAAAAAATAAGAGAAAATTTTTTTAAAAAAAAGAGAAAGAAGAAAAAAATAGAAAAAAAATTGGAGCTAATGATCTGAATTGGCTAGCCAAGCCTTAGAGGTCGAATTGGAATTAAAACAGCAAGTTGGGGCCAAAATGCAATTTTCAAAAGTTGAGGGACCAATTTCGCATATTTTGCAAAATTTAGCCCAAGAAAATTGCCAACTTTGAGGGGCCTTTTTGAAAAATTGGGCGGAGACAATTGCCAAAACTAGCCAAGATCTTAAATTACTATATATAAATTTGCTAATTAATAAATGTAGCCAAATTGATGGATTAAAGCACTCAAACCAGCTACCGAAACCCAACCAATGATTTGGTTTCAATTTGGAGCTACTGAATAAGCAAATTTGTGGCCCCACCATATCCTACTCGGCAGCCCAACCGGCCTACTCTTTGCACATGATAGAAGACCATAATGAGTAGTGCAAGTGGACAAAAATTGGCCAGGGATAAGCTATTGAAAGAACATGAAAATTGTAGCAAAATCCGCACACTCAATAGCTGCAAAGATAGAAAATTTGGCCAAGTCAAAAAGTTGTTGAAGTAGCTCTGATGACAGGTTTGGTAGGTGGACAAAAGACTGACCAAAAGACCCCTTAATTCAGGCAATAAGATCTCTAAAACAAGCTCTTTTGGGCCATGAAAGGTAGGAGACAAGAAAGAGAAGAGGGAGCTCACAATCGTTCTCCAGAGAGACCCCCACAAGCAACCCAAAACACTTTAGTCCAGAAATTACAGATCGACCCTGGGAGAGAAAAGTGAAATTTTCATAAAATTGCAGCTAAAATTAGCTAAAACCTTCAACTAGATAGTGAAACGTCACTCGAGTCCAACCATAGGTCATACGTCCCCCAAAAATAAATTCCTAGTGAGCCAAGGAATGTTTGAAAATTTTTCTAAATGTTGAACCCAGTTGGTCACAGGTGAGGGAAAGTGAGTGTTTTTGAAAAAAAAAAATGAGAGATAAATGAGAAAAACCATATTGTAACTTAAACTATAATATGTATAGTTTGGTTTTGTGTTAAATTAGTCAACAAAAGAGATACCAGAGTTCAGTTTTGGGGACGAACAAAAACCTTTGTTGTCAGTTCTTTCTTTGCAAGTCTCATTTTCCAGTTTGAATGAGCCAAATTCCATACGCTTCCAGAGGCTAATTTTTTGGTTTCCTCAGTTGAGAGTCACGTGAAAAAGAAACTAGGATGTAAGGTAAGAATTCTAGATGTACTTTTGTTCAAGTTTGAACGTGTTTTAATCATTAAAAATCAAGAAAAAAACCAGTCCACAAAATTGATTTCCAAGGCTGGAATTTTCTATAAGTGTTGAAGACTCTAGAGGAGTTTTGCATGTTTGACTTTCTATGCCCCTTTTCATGCATTACTTGTCTTATTGAGCTTGATTGATGTTCTATGGGAATACAAGTGATGTCTATGTCACATTAATTTGGTCTTTAAATGTCTATGTGAACTCCAAGGATGCTTAGAACTTCACCCAAAAACCAAGCCGACCGGCATTGATTCATGGCTAGTCAGTATGGACCATGCATGTATGCTTCTTGGAGAGTTTGTTTCGATGTGTTCGGTTTATCGTTCTATATGATTTTTGTTGCATTTAAAAGTCCATGTTACCTATTTTCATTCGAATTAAGTGATGTTTTCCATGGATCTCGCATGTGATGAGTGTCGGGGTTTGAATTTGGGCATGTAACCTGTTTGCTTGACCTAAGTTCAAATCCAGATTTGTCAAAAACAGCTCAAACCCGCATATTTGAGGTCGATTTAGGTTTGGTTCTTGTGTGTTTTAGGCTGCGATTTCTAGCTAATCTTGTTCTTTGCATGTAGTAGTATAACTTTGATATTTTACTTCCACATAATATTGCTTATGGATCGAGATTGAAGGCCACGGACATGGCTCGAGGAAGTCGCTTGGGGTGGTTTGATGTGCACTAGATGTTCGACAAAATGCCCGAATGAAGTTTCGATCTTGAGACAATTTATTTGAGCTCAGTTATTGTGATATTCATGCATCTGGTTGTTCCATGTTAGTGTAAATCAAGCATAGATCGGTTTAGGGAATTAAATCTAAAAAAATATAAAATAAAAATAAAAAACGAAAAATTTGAAAATTTCCAAAAATAAAATAAAATGTTGGATAGTATTAAATTGGGGTAGAAATGACATCTATGAAATTTTCCTAATTTTAGAAGTTCATTTTTCTAATTTAATGCTATTTTGGTATTTTGTAATCAATTTTGTAAAAATCCACTTTGCATACGTTAAAATTGTCTAGAATAGTTTCATGCATTTATGGTAATTTCATGCATATTTATATTCCCATTTCGCTCATGGGGATCTTGTCTCGAGGCGTGATAACAAGGCCGTGTAATATTATTTGCCCGACTTGTATCGGGTTTTCCCTTTTCCGCATTTACTTTCAAGTTATTTCAATTTCTTGGATGTTTACTTACTGCACCATTTTGATTGGTTTCTAACCGACCCCAATAGACTAGTGGCGACTCTTAAAAATACATAGGTTGTTAAGAACTAAAATATAAAATCCAATGTCGCACAAGGTATGGGCTTGGGAGAGTCCGCGCTTAATCCAGGGCCGTTGGCCCGACTTTTTAGGCAATTACCCCTAAACATCTTCCTTTCCCCCCAACAGCAAAAGAAAGGTCGCGACATGCTACATTCAATCACAACTACCAAATAGAAAAAATATCATGTTTTCCTCCAATTAGCGATGGAAGAATAAACAAAGCAAAAAGACACTAAAAGAGAAATTACTGGACTACAATCTTTTAATTTACTATGAGAATAATAATCTTTTTAGGACTAAGAGAAACTAAATAACAAATTATCATACATTTTTGTGGGGTCCACTATTTTAAGAATTTGTGACTTATAACAAGCTGTTATTCTCACAGTAATCCAAAGATTGTTGTGTGAGCAAAGCCCATATTAAAACTTGTTCAAGGCCATACCAAAATTAGAATAGAGAGTTCACATCATACCCAGAGCATCAAAAGCATTAACCAGGAGTACATGAGATTTTTTTTTTTTTTTTTTTTTGAACTGGAGTACATGAGATTGACTTATTAAATATTGTGTCGGACAATAGACCTTAAGCAAGTAGGGGGTCTTTCACGACCAATGGCATTTTGAGACACATCACTAAGTGGATCGATTAGAATCTGCTGCAAATTGGAGCTAGTGCATGATGCACTTCATAAAGAGGAGACGAGCTTCACAAGGACCTTGAAATCAGCCTTAGCACTCCCATCAGGCCCAGCAGCCTCCACCAATCTCTCCCTCAACTCACCAACCTTCTTCCTCATTTCCTTCCCATCCTCACCCTTCAACACCACCTCCAATGTCTTCTCCATCCCACTCTTCGTTATGGTTCCACCTTCGACTTTCACTCCAATCCCCCACACTTCCTCCATCATCCTCCCATTCATCATGTTGTCTGCCCAGAATGGCTTGCATACCATCGGCACGCCACCCGCCACGCCCTCAAACATCGAGTTGTACCCGCAGTGTGTCACATAGACCCCACACGCCGGGTGGCTCAGCACCTGGGCCTGTGGAGCCCATGGGACAAATTTCCCATACGCTCTCGTCCGCTCCTGGAGACCCTCGGGCAAGAACGCCATCCTGTGTTCCTTGATGGACCATAGAAATGGGGTCTTAGTAGATTCCAAGGCTTCCCCGATAGCCGATATCTCACTTGGTGATGGCATTGCCACCGTCCCAAAGCTTATGTACGCCACAGACCAAGGGTCTCTGGCATCGAGCCATGTCAAGCAACCGGTAGTGTCAAAGGCGGAGCTCGACGGTAGCGGTGGCGGGGGGAATGACACCGTGAGGCACCCCACTTGGAGGAGCATCTTGAACTTGGATTTCAGGTCCGCTATCAGAGGTGTTGGGTTCACTTCCTTGTAGGAGTTCATGACGACAGCAGTGGCGCCACGTGGGAGCACACGCCCCACCTCGCGCAGCATGCACGCACTCCTTGATGTATCCTGATCATCGATTAGCTCCTTAGATATATCTGAAATGCGCATCATAGATAATCCTGGAATTACCCCGAGGCTCTTGTCGCCGTCGTTGTCGTCGTCAATGGAGGTGCCACCGCCGGAGGATTCATGAAGGAGCTCACTTATGACGTCAATGTACACATGCGCCACTAAACATTGCGGAGCAGGGACCCAGAGGGCTACCCAGGGAACCTGCATTTTCGCTGCCATTTCGCTTGCGAAAATCACGAGAGCGTCGGTCAGTAAACAACTCACCTTCTTCCTTGCATCTTGCTCCACGGCGTCAATAGCCGCTCCAAAATTCTCAGGTGCTGCTTTCAGGAACAACTCCACGTGTTCTCCTGAGTGCTCTATCGGCCCGTGGTGGCCGTCCGGCAAGCCGTCGCTGACGTCATAAACTTGGATGTTGTTGGGTAGCTTGGCTCTCGATTGCGGAGGGAAGATGAGGCCGTTGGACTTGGCCGTGTTCAAGAAAGAGAAGTGGACATCCGGGGCTGCGGTGGCGAGCTTGAGCAGCAGGTTGGCAATGGCCCAAGCGTGGCTGCTGAACGGGAAGGGGATGACGACGACGTGTTTTTCTGACGACATGGTGGTCTGGATTTGTATTTTTTTTACGTGGTAAGTTGTGTTGTAGTTCGAGGAAATAGGGAATCCGAAATGAGTCCTCTTTTTGGACGCTCAGGAGTGGAGGAGTTTGCGCCTATATGGACGAGAAAATAATGGCTGTATTTAATGCGTCCGTATTAAATCAAATATAAATCGAAGGACTTGAGCTCGAAGGAGAGATGAATCGAAGAAGGTGTGTCAAAATAGGAGCAAAGGTTTTAAAGAGAGGAGGGCCGGGCATGGGTTGCCATAGACATTGTGTTTCTATTTTTGAAATATTATTGATGTAACTTGCTAGTCTATTGGCTTCAATTTGGAAGATATTTTGCACGAGGACCACTTGTGAGATCTAGATACCTTGTCATCATCATAAACTTTACAATTAAATTGATAGAGAAATGTAAGATGTGGAGTAGCAGTTAATTTTATGAATCATCGTGCACCACCCGCCTGATATGGGATGGTCAATGTTCTGTTCCTGAAACATTGCTTGTTTTTCTGTTTCTGTTGCCGCAGGAAAGAGATGATTATGCGCTAGAGTTAGCATTGGCCGATGAATAAGCCGACCAGATGTGCAATCAGAGACGACAGTTTGAGATGATATCTCTCTTCCCGAGTTGGACTTTTCGCTATGAAACATCTTCTATAAATAACAGTTAATTTTCTCAATAGTAGCCTACTGTACGCACTCTTACTGTTGGCAAATGAGATGATCTTCCATTGTGTCTAGTCTATGAATCTGTTAGCATCATCCTGGAGGTTGTTTAGTTTCTTGTCCTAGCCTAGGTTGAACTATTAAATAACGAAGAGCGATCATAATGGAAACACACAAGCGCGCTCGAAAACACACAGACTTGTCCAATCACAACTACCCTCGCCACATGCTTATGCACTTACGCACAAGTAACGAAGCACTCACGTACTAAGTTATTGGAATTTACCATGAAGGAAAATCATTTGAGGTTGCCCCATTCATGCAATTGTGTCCTTTAGCAATTTAATCAGTTCTCATAACCATTCCACTTAAACTTTGGCTCTTCATAGATATGGCACTTGCAAGAAATGTAGTAAAGACCAGTCTCTGCTCTAAAGAAAAAGAAACTGTACAAGTAACATTGGGAAAGTGAAAAGATGCAGCCCTTCACACGGCAAGCTCTTATGTGCTCGAGAAACATACACATGAAGAGATATGAAATTGACAATCAAGGTGAATCAAAATTCCCTCCCCCCCACCCCCCCCGGGAGACATGGATCGTTTTATTTCGTCTGAGACTACTATCTTAGCAAAGCAAGTCGCTAATCCACTCTTTGACTTCATCAGTCGCAACACCACGATTCCCATACACAATGCAGAAATAAATTCCCAACTTTCTGTGTATGGCCAGGAAACATGTGAGAACTGTTTGGTCGCAAATCGATCTGGACGAACGGCCATCTCATTGCTTCTTAATCCACTCGAAACATTGGAGGATTTAACTTCAGTTTACCCTTGTTTCAATCACCTCTTTTGATACTGAGGTTCAAATAATTAATAAAGGTCCTGCAAGAAAAGAGCATCGGCGATGTGACGGTGACGGTGGAGACGGCGGCGGCGGCGGCGTCGTGGCGGAGGAAAGACAAGAGCAAGGCGGAGGCAATGAAAAAACGCGAGCTCCATAGCGATTTTTAACAGAGGGTGAGAGAGAGCGATTTTTTCTTTTAATGGCCCCGTAATGGAACGGAGCGAAAATGGGGAGAGAAAGTAGAAGAGAAAGAGACTGCATACGTGGACCTAGATCGATGGAGAGACAGAGGAGCCAGAGGATCAGCAGTAATTTTTAATATTTTCTGTGAGCCTGGACGACATGTATGATGTTTCCACCACTGAATGGTTTTCTTCACGGCCGCGGCTACGGCTACGGCTACGTGGAGTATTTCACTAAATCAATAGTTTCTCGTGAGAGAGAGTGGAGAGAGGAACAAAATTTTTCCAATAGGTGACCCCACTTTGCCTCGTGTCAATTTATGTAATGATTGAGTGTGCCATGCATGATTAATGATTTATCGTCGGCGCCATAATTTGCTCTCTGACTTTGCACCGTTCAATATTTAATGACCCTGTCCTTGCCATGCATGATTAATGATTTATCGTCGGTGCCAAAATTTGCTCTCTGACTTTGCATCGTTCAATATTTAATGGCCCTATCCTTGTTAACAGAAGGGAATGGACAACTTCATATCTTCCCACAAGAAAATCCAAAATATTATTCGAATCTCAAATAATAACAAAAAAAATTATACCGCAAATATACGTGCTGATATTCATATATTATAAAAATTTTATATTATATGAATAGAAAGAAAAAGTCAAATTGTGCAATGCAACGTCTAGCACATATTGTTGCAGTATCTTTTACTCTAATGCATGCAATTGACTCACTTTGCTAATGTAAAAACCTTGCAAAATATGTATTAATTGAACATATATATATCATGTATTTGAACTCTCATGAAAGATTTGAGACCAAATAGGTGCATTTATGGATGCAATTTCATCAAAATAAATTTCAGACCAATGTAGGACAAACTGACCTATGTTCAGATCTAAGCAATTTTGACCTAGCTAAACATGTCTAAAAATTTTGAAAAAAAATACAGGAAATGCACAACACTTATACGAGAAACTTTCATGCAAGAAATTTGTTTCAGAACTCAACACAAAAATCAATATAAAATGGCAAAATCAGATATCAATACGGAACAGATTGACCTAGGCTTAGATCTGAGTAGATAGGATCTAGTTAAGCACATTCAAAAATTATGAAAAAATTACAAATGATTTAGGAGACGATTTGGAACAAAACTCATGAGAAAATTTTGTCAAAAAATGATCACAAAAGTCGGCAAAAAAATAGCAAAGCCAGAAGGTGGAACAGAAACAGAATTGAAAAAAAAAACCTAAACTACTGCAGAATCGCTTATCTTTGGAAGTATTTTTTGAGGGTCAAATGATGCTCGATTGGGGTGTGCAACCAATTGTTTCGAAGCTCGGAATGTCTATTATCTAATTTTAAGAGACTCGAGCTGAAACGAGGTCGTTTCGAACTTCATTTTGGTCAAAACAGAAAATTACTTCTGATGTCAAAAACGTTCAAAAATAAGAACGATGTTTTGAGGATCAACCTATACAAATGATTTTAAAAAATTCTGGAAAAAAATGTATGTTGTAGAGAAACATATTTTGAGTAATTTTCATGCAGGTATCAATTTAAGATTCAAAGCACAGAAATTCACAGAAAATTGACAAGCAGCTAGGATCGATCAATACATAACAGTGAGTTAAAACTAGTCAGTTTTCCAGAATCATTTCCTGACTTACGAAGTAGATTTTAGATAGCAAACGACATCGAATTGGGACGTTCTATAGCTCATTGGAAAGCCAATCAAGTTATCTTTGACTCTCACGAAGGCATCAAGTACAAAAAAACACATCTACTAGCTTGTTTCCAGGCACATGCATTAGGGGTGAGCATCGGTCCAGGGTCAACCCTAGACTGACCCTGGACCGGCTTAACCCTGCCAGTCCTGGTCCGGTTCCCAGAGAGACTAAGTCGGTCCTTGGTCCTAGAATTCCTAGACCAGCACTGTGCGGGTCGATCCTCGGTCCTGAGAGTTCTGGGTCAGTCCAACCCTGACTATGTATATATATATATATATATATATATATATAATATTATTTATAGTTTTTTTATATAGAAAAAACCTTAAAATAAATGGCATCAACAACATTAAATAGCTTTTTAATGAGGAGTTTAAGTAATTTTAAATTGTTCTTTAATAACTTAGGTTTTTAATGTCTTTTACGGAGTCAATAGTCATAATTTATAAAAGAGAAAAATGTTTTTGTAAGGAGTCCTCACGGCGTCCAAAAAGTCACCTTATGGCATCTTCCTTTAGTATTCGTTCACTTCTATCTTATCTGTCCTCTTAGTCTTCCATTTGCTAAAATCGAAGAAAAAAAAAAAAACCTTCTTTGCACGCCACTCAACACTCGCCTTGCTCGCTTTAGGTCACTCGTACCGCTTGCCGCTTGATGCTCACTTGGCTTGTTGCTCCTGCTCAACATTCGATGCTCATTATGTTCGACGCGCACCCCACTTGACCCTCACCGCTTGCCTTTCTTAGCTGACCTTGCTCATCATCGAACCCATTGGATCGGTACAGTCCTCGGTTGCCCTTTTAAGGAATACAAAAAATGAAATAAAAAATTATTGGTTAGTCTTGGCTTGACCTTGAAACCAGATCGAACCCATTGGGTCAATCCAGTCCTCAATCGCTTTTTAAGGAGTACAAAAAATGAAATAAAAAATTATCAGTTGGTCCCGGGTTAATCCTAAAACCGGATCGAACCCATTGGGTCGGTCTGATCCTCGGTCCCAAGCTTAATAGGGTCGGTCCTCGATCCCAAAAATTGAGGACTAGTACTGTGCGGGTTGGTCCTAGGGTTATGAGGTGAACCGGCCCAACCTGGACCATGTTCACTCCTAATATGCATAGAGAGATCCATCATGGATCTGAAATTGCAGAACAATGATCATCTAAGCAATCAAACATATTATCATCATCACAACCTATCTACTTCCATCCTGATACATCCTAGACATCATCAAGTCATCATAGATCTCATAAATCAATCTCCTAATATGAACTCCCGCAAACTATCATCGAGCCACCACAACACCTAGGAACGTCAAGGACTGTCCCAAAGGGACTGAGATCGCCGAAGATGTTGAAGACGACGCCGAATTTGCTTCGGTTTGTTGCTGGACAAAACAGCTACCAGATCAGGCACCGAAAGACCACCGGCGACTTTTCCGATTAATCCCAGTGACCGGGAACTCGAGGAAGGGCAGAGGAATGTTGTGGTGGTTGGCAGCGTCGGAGAGCTTGCCAGTGAGAGGCTAAACGCCGATGAGGGGTGGTGCGGCCAAAGGAAAAAAAAAAATACGCATGAAGATGAGAGGGAGAAAGTCGATGGGGAGAGAGAAAAAAGAAAGAAGGAGAGAGAGACTCTCCTATTTTGAGATATGGAATTCCACAAGTCCCCCTCCTTTTTCAAAGGAAAATGATATTTATATGTAAATGAAATAGAGCATCCTAGCCCTTGGATCGATCCAAGGGTTAGGATGCCATCTTTCTTCTTAACAAACTTAATAGTCCTAAGATGACACCAAAATCCATTACATGTTTAAATTGAATGGTCACGATATATTCTCAATGGATGGTGATGATCTAATCTTAAGGTAAGGGATTAGTTGGGATCCTTTTGTAATTTCATCAAACTTGGGGGCAAATTTGCAAATTTCGTAAAAGCCGGGAAAATTTTTGAAATTTGAAAATGAAGGGCATAAATGCATTGGTCATGAAGTGGATCAAATGAGGGTGGTTTTCCGGCCAAAAAATGATCGGAACAATTCGCCGATCAACACCTGTCAAATCTTGTCAACGCCAGTCAACATCGGGTTGACCGGGTTGAATTTTTGTTCGAATTTTATTATGATTTCTTTGGTTTTACCCAATTTAAACAAAACCAAATATTTCTACATGAATCGAGTCAAATGAGATGCAATTGGGCTATCTCAAGTTAACTAATTGTGCACAAAATGTTTAAATTCATGGAATTCCTATTGAAGTGAGGCCACAAGCTAAACTCATATTTTTAATTAAACCTCAATTGGCCAAATCAAAGCTCAATTATTTCAATTACATTATAGTCTAGAATGGGCCAAGTCAAAATTATGTCAATTGAAGCATCTTAGCTGGGTTTGCTAACCTCTGAATAAGTCAAATCGACCAAACTAGAATGTACCCAAGTGAGTCTCCCAATATTGATCCCACATTTGGACTTATCTCAAGAAAATGAGTGAAATGCAATTGTCTATTCGTAAGTCATGAAGAATTGATTTTGGTCCCCATATTAGGGCTCAAAACGGCAATTCACATTTTAACTCAATAAATTGCGAAATTAGATGCACGGGTAAATTTCAAATAGTCCCCAAACCAAATATTGAAAAAGAAACTATGCCTAATTATAACTAGAATAAAAGTAATTTTATTTTTGGTCGATTTATAACCTAAAATTCAAAAATTCAAAAATCAAGGTTCTTAATCGAATTTGTGAAATTTTTGACACAAACTCAAATTGGCATTAAAAGAAATGTATTTGTGCATTTTTTTATTTTTATTTTTATTTTTATTTTTTTGGTCAAAAGTTTGACCAAAAGTCAATCATTTAGTTGATTTTTCTTAAAAGGTCGATTTTTAGTCAAATCTTTGAATTTTCAAGAATTTGATTTGATAAAAGTGAAATTAAAGCTAAATAATTTTTTTGGGGTAAAAAGTCGATTTTTGACCTGGGGTTGACTTTTGATCAAATGGTTGACCAAAAAATCAATCCGAAAGTCAACCGTTTGACTTTTCAGGTTTTTCATGAAAATGAGCTAGAAATTGCTTAAAAACGACAAAGCAAAAAAAAAAAAAAAAAAAAAAAGAAATGAAAAACGACACTTTTTGATTGAGAGATGGGGCTCTATCACGATTAGAAAGCCAAATCTTGATTTTTTACCTTTTAATGATGCGTTGACTAAAAATCAGATGTCAACATACCCGCATTGAAGAAGAGTTATAATTGCAGCTTTATCTTTAATGAGTCTATTTGTCATTATCTTTAATGAGTATATTTGTATTTCTAGAGATAATGATTGTTTTTAGAGATAAGGTGAAATATGGTGACTGTTTTGTTAGTTTCTAAATCTTATCCGGAATGCTAAATTTATCTATTAGGAAGAGTAAAGGTCATGTAACAAATTTATAAATAGAGGAGTCTTGTAATTGTTTTTTTGTTGAGGTGAAATAAATCTACCAAGCTATCTATCTATCTTTTTCTCTTCCTTGTATGAGTTGTGAGTGTTTCACCTTCAAGTTACTTTCATCGAATTGGTATTAGAGCTTACGATTTGTGATCATGGCGTCAACAAACAATTAGCTTCCTCTTCAATACCCTTGTCTTATTAAAGGCAACTATGGTAACTAGGCTGTTAAAATGAAAGCTCCATTCAGCGCCTATGATGTATGAGGACTTGTCAACTTTGGCTATGATGAGCCAAAGGACGAAGCTACCTTGAACTAGAACTAGAGGAATGCCTTGGAGAAGGTTTGTTCAAAAAATCAATATGCCCTGTCAATCATCTATCAAGCTTTAGATGATTCC
Source organism: Eucalyptus curtisii (assembly GCA_017140595.1). Lineage (NCBI taxonomy): Eukaryota > Viridiplantae > Streptophyta > Magnoliopsida > Myrtales > Myrtaceae > Eucalyptus > Eucalyptus curtisii. The sequence continues at coordinate 6,549,879 of CM029496.1, forward strand.
ATGTTTGAAAAAGTTTTGAATGCTGCTATTGCTAAGGAGGCATGGGAGATTCTTCAGAACACTCATCAAGGAGTATAGAAAGTTCAAAAGATTTTTATCAAACATTGAGAGGCGAATTCGAGGTAATTCATATGAAAGAATCTGAATCAATTGCTGATTATTTCACAAGAGTTTTGGCGATTGTCAACCAAATGAAAAGAAATGGAGAAGACGTCTAACATGTTTGTATTGTCGAGAAAATACTTCGATTCTTAGACAAGAAGTACAACTACATTGCTGTTGCAATTGAAGAATCCAAAGATCTCGATGCCATGATGATCAATGAGCTTATGAGTATTACAAGCCCATGAAGAAAGGTTCAAAAGAAAAAATATTGACCAGTGGAGGAACTTCTCCAAACGCGATTAACTATTTGAGATGAGAAGAGCAAAGAAATGATCCCGTGCAAACTTGCTAGACAAACCAAGATCGTGATCGTGGTCGAGGCCAAGGTAACTATCAAGGAAGAGGTCGTGGACAAATGACAGTAGATACCAATATCAAAGAGGTGTTCGTGGAAGAGGAAAGAACTTTACAGGCCAAGGGTATGATAAATCCAAAATTCGATGTTATCATTGTAATAAACTTGGCCATTATGCTTTTGACTGCTGGAACAAGGAGAGTAGCAAAGCAAATGAAAAGGCAAATTTGGTGAATGATGCTGATCAAGTTCTATTATTAGCATTCAAAGAAGACCAAGGAGGTCAAACTAATACGTAATATTTGGATACAGGTGCAAGCAATCACATGTGTGGGAGAAAGGAGATATTTATCGAGTCAGATGAGACAATTAAAGGAAAAGTCTCTTTCAGTGATAACTCCAAAATTATTGTCGAAGGCAAAGGTACAATTTAGTTTCGCTTGAAAAATGGTGCTTGTCAATTTATCACTTATGTTTATTATGTCCCGAAAATGTCAAGCAATATTTTGAATTTGGGATAACTTCGGGAGAAAGGCTATACTGTTCATATGAAAGATCTTAGTTTTGTGCTAAGAAACAGGAATAATAAACTTATTGTGAATGTGAAGATGTCGAAGAACGTGATATTTACTCTCAATATAAAGAATGATATGTCTCGATGTCTAAAGGCGTGCGTGGATGATCCTTCATGATTATGGTATTTGAGGTTCGGCCATCTCAATTTTGGTGGACTTAATTTGCTTTCTTGCAAGAAGATGGTTTATGGCTTACCACATATTGATCATCCCGATCAATTTTGTGAAAGATGTGTTATCAGTAAGCATTCTAGAACTACCTTTCCGAAGGAAGTGACTTATCAACCGAAGAAGGCACTCAAATTGATTAATTTTGATGTACGTGGCCCAATCACTCCTCACTCATATGGTAATCATTGATATTTTGCTATTTTTATTAATGACTTTACTCAAAAAACTTAAGTGTTTTTTTTTAAAGAAAAGACAAAAATGTTTGATATGTTCAAACAATTCAAGAACCTTTCTAAAAAAGAGAGCGGCTATTTTATCAAAGCTTTAAGGACTAAATGTGGCGGAGAATTCACCTCAATCATATTCAATAAATTCTATGAAGATCATGGTATTTGGAATTTCTTGATGGCTCCATATTCTCGTCAACAAAATGGCGTAGCTGAACAAAAAAATAAAACCGTTCTTGACATGGTTCAAAGCATGTTGAAGAACAAAAAGTTCTCCAAAGAGGTTTGAGCTGAAGATGTTTCGTGTGCGGCCTATCTTCAAAATAGATGTCCCACATTCGGACTTTAAGGCATAACTCCACAGGAAGCATGGACCAAGAGAACACCAAGTGTTTTACACTTGAGAATTTTCGGGAGCATTGCGTATGCTCATGTGCCGGAGCAGAAAAGATCAATGCTAGAAGACAAAAGCAAAAAGCTCATCTTTATTAAGTATGACTCTTCATCCAATGCCTATCGATTATTTGATCTTTACAATTTGAAAGTGTATATAAACAAGATGTCAAGTTCGATGAAGATGGCACGTGGGGAGACAACCCAAAAAATGAAGTAAATACTCATGGTGATACCAATCAAACGGAGTTGAAGGATCATTCTACAACTTCTTCTCCAGTATCTTCTTTAAGTTCATCATCGCCAACCTCTTCAAACTGTGTCAATGAACTGTTAGTTCCAAAATCAAGGAGATTGTTTGACATTTATGATACAGACGAGGTTCACCTTGTATGTCTTCTTGCATATTGTAAGCCACTTGTCTATGATGATACATCCAAAGAAGAAAAATGGAGAAAAGCCATGAATAAAAAAATTTATGCCATTGAGAAAAAATCAAACATGAGAGCTTGCTAATCTACCAAAGGATAAGAAATTGATTGGAGTCAAATGGGTGTACAAGGCCAAAAAGAATGAGAAAGGAGAAGTGACAAGATATAAGGCTAGATTAGTCGCGAAGGGGTACAAGTAAAAAGTCGAAATCAACTATGATAAAATTTTTGCCCCTTTCATCCGTATGGAAACAATTAGATTGATTATTTCTATCGCTGCTCAAAGTGATTGGCGAGTTTATCAAATGGATGTCAAATCAGCATTTTTGAATGGCATCCTTGAAGAAGAGATTTATGTTGAACAACCTAGGGTTTGTTTTGAAAGGTCATGAAGAGAAAGTGTTGAAGTAAAACTCTATATGGACTTAAACAAGCACCAAGAGCAATTCCAGAATCAATACATATTTCAAGGCGAATGGATTCTCTCAATGTCCATATGAACATGCACTCTATTTGAAGCAAGAAAAAGATGTTATGCTTGCCTGTTTATATGTCGATGACCTTGCTTTTATAGGAATTAATCTGGCGATGATTGATGCTTTTAAGGCATCAATGGTGAAAGAATTTAAGATGACTGATAATGGTCTCATGAATTATTTCCTTGAGATCGAAGTGAAGCAAAGTGACAAGGGGATTTTTATTTCCCAAAAAGGACATGTAGAAAATATCATTAAAAAATTCAACATGAAGAATTGTACTCCGGTCACTACACCAATGGAGTGCAGAGCCAAGTTTTCGAAGTTTGATGATAGTGTCAATGTTGATTCAACATATTATAGAAGTTTGATTGGGAGTTTGAGATATTTGACATGCACGAGACCGGATATTATGTATAGTGTTATAATTGTGAGTCAATATATGGAGAAGCCAAAGTTATCTCATCTTAAAACTGTAAAGAGGATACTTCAGTACATCAAAGGTACTACTTCTCATGGCTTGCATTACTATCACTCTAAATCCTTCCAACTTAGAACTTATTCAAATGGTGATTATGGTAGAGGTATCAATGATTGAAAGGGCTGTACAAGCTTTGTATTTTTCTTGTGTGACATTGTTTTCACGTGGTCATCAAAGAAGTAACCAAGTGTCACTCTATTGACCTGTGAAGTTGAATATGTATCTACATCCTCATGTATTTGTCATGCAATATGGTTGAGAAGACTACTCAAAGATATTCTCATAGAGTAGAAGAAAACAACTGAGATTTTTGTTGATAATGTTTATGTTATTGCATTGGCGAAAAATCCAGTTTTTCATGAACGAAGCAAACATATCGATGTTCGATATCACTTCATTCAGAAACAGGTTAAAGAGAATGAGGTTGACGTGTTACATGTGAAGATAGGAGATCTAGTGTAGACATTTCTACCAAACCTCTCAAGATCGATACTTTTCGAAAGTTCAAAAGCTTGATTGGAATGATCGATAAAAGAGAATTTGGTTTAAGGGAGAGTGTTAGAAATTAAATCAAATTCATCGATGCTGATAACTGTTTGTTATCCGCATTAAAGAAGAGTCATGATTGTAACATTATCTTTAATGAGTCTATTCGTATTTCTAGATATAATGATTGTTTTTAGAGATAAGGTGAGATATGGTAATTATTTTATTAGTTTGTATATCTTATCCAGAATGTTAGTTTCTAGATCTTATCCAGAACGCTAGCTTTATCTACTAGGAAAAGTAAAGGTCACGTAATAAGTCCATAAACAGGGGAGTCTTGTAATTGTTTTTTTGTTAAGGTAAAATAAATCTACAAGCATATCTATCTATCTTCTTCTCTTCCTTGTGTGAGTTGCGAGGGTCTTACTTTCAAATTACTTCCATCAGTGATGGCTGCTCGAAAAGAAGCGTTGGCTATTTTCCTTTTTCCGAAATTTGTACATTGCTACAGACCAAGCTCTTCACGTTATCCTTGGCCAAGAAAATATTCATTTGCCTACATGAAATAAACTCACAAAAAGCCACACCACCACTTAGGCTTATTTCACCAAAATCCTGGTAATTGTTTTGACTGTGGACTTCGGGGCAATGAGAGATGCGGCTTGAACTTCAGGCTCGCGAGTGATGGCCACAAAAATCTGGCATGATTTTCACGTATGTGGAGAGATACTGGCCTTGCTGGACATCGGCGAGTCTTGCAGAAGAGAATAAAAGCAAAACCACGAGGGCTGATTGGATGATCGCCAGTGTTGTTGGAACAATTAGAAAAACACTTCAAGACACCGCCGAGCTAGATGGAACTCTACAGGAGTCTCGCTGGCTCTAAAATATGATGACGGTGATTTAGACGATCCTGAGTTGTGCTGGTCATGGTTTAGTAGGGCAAAGCAAACACAGATTACAGTTGCTGAACGCGTGGGTTGGAGTATGTCGTGGGGAGCTTCTCGATCAGCGATGACACAACAGCTTCATTGGTTGTGTGGGTGCAGCGATCTACAAAGCTGCAGAAATAGAGGAGCTCGGCCACGAGGGAGGTCTCGGCAAGGAGGCGAAGTCGTGGCAGTGGAGGGACTTGACGGCACCCTCTCTTCGCTCTATTGTGGTCATGTATTCAACGTGTGGCTCCACCTTTTTGCCCGTAGTGAGATAGCTTTTATAGGTGAGAGGACTAAGGTTGTCAAAGGAAAGGAAACGAATTTTATTTCCTCCCCTGGACACTTTGAATATTTTTTCCTTTCTTTTTCCCTTCTGTACGCATATCCCCCTTTATACGAAAATATTTCTTGCTTTGTGCTAGTGTGCCACTCTTATCGCCCAAGTATGTGCTAATATTGATCAAATCTTTGCTCTACATGCACCATTATCTCTTATTTCCAAATCTTTTCCTTGTGCTCCTTTATTTTCTTTGTCCGCACACGCTGAATGTTTCCTATCAACTTCATTTCCAGATATTAGCCTATAAGTTGGTCAAATAGACGCTTTTATTGGTAAAAAATCAAGATTGTAGAAATACGATCGACGGAAATTTCCCGAATTCCAAATCTTGTAAAGATAAGTGCGCAATATCTCTTTTGTCTACTTGCCTTCACCAAGAATATATGAGTATATCCTTTTCTTGTCCTTTTATGGCTGATTGCTCTTTAAATTTCATAAATTTTACAATCTTAACAACCCACATGCGGCACATTCAATTTTGGCCACGTGAGATACTTATTGGTCTTGAATTTAATGATTCTAAGGGTTTAGTCCAAATCAATTAAGTTCAGAACTTCAAAGCACCGCCGATTCAATGTAATAATAAAATAAATAAATAAATGCTCCTAAAACTACATGTTATGTAGTTTAATTCTAATATTTTTATTTAGGGGTTAAAAATTAATTCTTAATTTTTATGCAATAAATGAATGACCGGATTGTCAAAATTAGATATCAACAGCTACCTCTCTTTGAAGGTGAACTCGAAAAGGTTGTATTCAAAGACAAATTGAAATCTAAATTTTAATCATGCAAATGCAATAAATGTTATTTTTGTTGGGATTATAAGTCCCATTTTAATAAAATATGATGCATACAGAAGCTAATGCAAATGTATGATGCAAAAGAAGAGAGTGTACCTATAGTTACTTACCAATTAGTGTGGTAGAGCATCTTGAGGTGCGGGATGAATCATCATTTACTCCACAAGTACCTTGTTTTCATGTCCAATTTCTTAAAGAGTCTAATGTTTATCGAAACACCTAGATCCAGACTAAGGTATAATGAAAATGATCAAAAAATATTCATATCCAGAATGAAATGTTTAATGAAAATATTTTGCGACATTCAAATCTAGATTGAGATGTCAAGATTTCGGGAACCTAACCAATAGACACTCAATGTTAGATGAGATGAATATTGAATTAAGACAACTTAGCCAATAGATGCTCTGTTGTACTTTAGCCAGCTAGCTAGTACGTTCATGATGGGGTGCGATTGGACCGCACCTTTTGGACTTGATACGGTACGATGGAAGGACACCATTTGTAAGGGTGTCATGGAGACGTATATAAGCCTCCCGAACACAACCGTTAAAAAGGGGTTGGCCATTCATTCGTACCAAATTTTCTCTCTATTTCCATCATAGAAGATCAAGGCGTTCCATTTCATCTTTGCAAGAACAATCGGCATTTACGCCGTGGAAATCGGGTGTTTTCCTCATGATTGCATCCAGACAAACGTGAGGTAGTGTTGTTCGTGATTTCGTCGGCAATTCAACGTTCGTTCCGGGGCTATTTGCTGTTTGCGCATCGGAATCAGGTAAGTCGTCTTCCGCCGACTTGAATTCCAACATTGGTATCAGAGCTCGATCGTGATTTCTGCCTTGTTTTTCATCGAGTTTTCTTTATTACCATTTGATATTGAGATCAAGAGATTGTATTCTACACTGTTTTAGATCTCTGATAGTCGGAATTGCCCCATGAAAAACTCGAAATTGAACTGGAGCGAAGAACGGGTTCGGGGTCGCGTGATCCGTGAGGTTTCGGCCATTTTTCGAAACAATTTTTTTGGTCAAAATTAATTTTTGAATATACAGGGTGAAAGAGCTCGTCGAGACGAGTCCGGAGATGGGTTGAGCGCCGCCGGGAGACGCCGGACGCGCCCACACCCGCGGCTAGAAGCCGCTGCGCGTGGGCGTCACGCGCCCACACGCACGGCCAGAAGCCGCTGCGCGTGGGCATCACGCGCCCACACGCGCGGCCAGAAGCCGCTGCGCGTGTGCGTCACGCGCCTGAAGTGCTGGCGAAGCCAGCGCGTGCGCCACACGCGCCGGTCGGCGAATCGGCACGCGCCGGTCGGCGAACCGGCGTGTGGTGACGTCACCGTGACGTCATCCAACGGTCGATAACCGTCGGGATGACGTCATCGATGACGTCGCGCCGGCGACGAAAGTTGGCCAGCCGGCGACCCGACTCGACCCGAGACCCGACCCGACCCGAGACCCGACCCGACCGTTGACCGGTCAACGGTCGGACCGGTCAACCGGTCCGGCGGTCAAACCGGTCGGACCGGTCATCGGTCGGACCGGCCAGGAGCCGTTTGGCTCGCTGGCGCGTGCGCCACACGCGCCGCGCACTCAGGCGGCGCGTGGGGGCGCGTGCGAGCTCCGATTGGAGCGTGGTCGGTCTCGTTTGGTTTGTATGAGTGTCCTCTACACAGTGGTATAATTATTTTATACTTTGGAATTTTATAAATGTATGAAAATGCTAAGGAAACCCTATGTACACGTATTTTTTGGGGTTTAATGCAGCTTATTCATTTGTAGCTTGTATTTTCTTGTGATTAGGGAAATACGGTAGCTAGCTTGTGTGCAAATGATGTTATATATGCTGTGTAGAGCTTGGTTCAATGATATGATGTATATATTTTAATATACTTGCAATTTTCTAGTTGCTAGAAAATTAGAACAATGGTAGGAAATCCATTACATGTTGAATTGCATAGTTGAAGCATAATTGTTGTTTATACGTTGGTTATTATCATGCTATGTTTTTGTGTTAAGGAAAAATGTAGAAATTACATAAGGTCATGTAATTATTTTTCCTAGTGGGAGTTCGTAGGTTGGTAGAATTGAAAGAAGTTCTCACCTATAACTCAAAATTTGTGCAAATTAAACTAATTAATGATAATAGAACAATTGTACATAGAAGTTGATTGGGAACATAGTGAACTTTTGCTTTTGTGTCTTTTGTTGAATTATCATTAATTTAGTTTGTCTTTGCTGCAAATTAAATATGTGTGTTACTCTGTATAGTGTGCTAGTATTGATTCTACGTTTATTGTGTCAATGTGTTATAGCAATTGATTATGGCATCGGCATCCAAGACCATTGTGGCTGACCTCAATAAGGGTGAGAAGCTGAACGGTGACAATTATGATATTTGGCACCGAAAGGTTCATACATCCTTGAGGAGCAAGAGGTTTTGGAAACCCTCAACCATACCATGGATGAACCCGAGCATGGAACTTCAGCTCAACACGGGAGAGATCCGGAAGCTTATCAAGCTTGGAAAAAGAAAAATAGCATTGCTCGCATCACGTTGCTGAGCTGTATGCAAGATGATCTCATGTGTGAGTTTGAGAGTTATGACAAAGCTCAAGCTATGTGGGTTGCCTTGAAAGATAAGTTTGGGGGTACATCTGCCACTAAGCTGAGGAGACTCACCATCAAGTTTGACACATTCCGAAAGCGCCCAAATGTAACGATGAGGCAGCATCTTCGAGAGATATCAAACATGATCCGTGAGCTGAAGTCGGCAGGTCACTCCCTTACTGATGAACAGCAAGTTCAGGCTGCTATAAGGTCTCTTCCTGACAATTGGGAGCATATGAAGATCAATATGACGCATAATAAGAATATTGTCACTTTTAATGATATTGCGCGTCATTTGGAATTAGAGGATGAGCGCCTAGAGGCTGCGAGATCCTCTACCCATGCTTATGTTGCTGAATCGAGTTCGCGCAAAGCTTCGGGCTTCAAGCGCAAGAGGAATCTTTAGTTCAACAACAAAGGGAAGATGACTGATCAGGCACCCAAGAGGGCTAAGACCTTCCAACGCAAGAAGCGTGGTGGGAAGAAGGACAAGGCCAAGATGGAGTGCCACAATTGTGGCAAGTTGGGTTACTTTGCTCGTGAATGCACTGAGCCGAAAAAGATACCCCATTACTCCATTACTTTGAGTAATGCTTTTGTTTCTAGTACTGTAATGCTTGCTGAGTCTTATCCAATGTGGACTGTAGACTCAGGAGCAACAGACCATGTAGCTAGATACCGAGAAGTATTTGTGGAGTATCGTCGGATACCGCCTGGAAGAAGATGGATATATGTTGGAAATAACTCAAGAGTTGAAGTAAAGGGTATCGGCACATGTAAATTAATCTTACGTGGTGGTCGAAACCTGTTCCTGCATGATGTCCTTTATGTTCCAGATATTCGACGAAACTTGGTCTCTGTAGTTGTTCTTCTTAGCATAGGTTATGTATTGAATTTCCATGGTGATTGTGTTGACATTTTGTATGGAACAGTTTATTATGGTTCAGGTCATGTATCGAATGGCTTTATGGTGTTAGACATTGACTATGATCAGTACAATGTTAATGTTGATGGCTGTTTTTCTTTAATTGCGTCTTCTAACAATGTTGAGATTGATGCAAGTACTTGGCATGCTAGATTAGGTCACATTGGATTGCAAAGAATGCAAAGATTAGCTAGAGAAGGCCTTTTAGGGTCACTCACTAATGTTAGTCTATCCGTATGTGAACATTGTCGGCGGGAAAAACAACTAGAAAACCATTCGGTAAAGGGACTAGAGCTGAATTTCCATTGCATCTCATACATTCGACATTTGTGGTCCTTTGAATGTGAGGGCGAGGCATGGAGCCTCATATTTCATCACTTTCATAGATGACTTCACACGTTTCGGTTATGTCTTTCTCGATCTCCCATAAGTCGAAGCATTAGACTGCTTTAGACGATATATAGCGATGGTAGAGAATCAGTTGAACAAAACAATAAAGGCATTGAGAACTGATCGTGGACGTGAGTATCTATCGGAGCAATTCATGGCTCTTTGTGATGAAAAGGGAATTGTACGACAATTGACTATTCCCGGTACTCCACAACAAAATGGGGTACCTGAGAGAAGGAATAGAACCCTATTGGAAATGGTTAGGTCTATGATGGCGCAAGCAAATTTACCTATCTCCTATTGGGGAGATTGCGTTATTGACTGCTGCCTATATACTTAACCGTGTGCCCTCAAAATCGGTCACTTCTACCCCTTATGAATTATGGACTGGTAGGAAACCAGACTTGAGTAGGCTACGTCCATGGGGATGCGCAACTTATGTTCATGATTCTTCCCATAAACATGGCAAATTAGGTCCTAGAGGGAAGAAATGTATCTTTATAAGATATTCCGAACACTCCAAAGGGTACGTGTTCATAGGTGAACAAGCTGATGGAAGTGTGACCGAAATGGAGTCACGAGATGTCACGTTCTTGGAGAACGATTTTCCTAGTAGAGGTGAGATTGATAAGGACTTCCAATTATATGAGGTGGAAGATCCTGATAACACACCCACTGATGTTGTAGAGGGAAATGAAGATTTACCTCAACACACAAGACCTAGTGGGAGTGTTGCAACGCCTGATGAATTGAATTCAAGAGAAATTCAATTGCGTAAAAGTAATCGTAAAAGTATTCCTCGTCGTCGTTTTGAGATTGAAGGGGAAGCATTTATGATTGCTCAAAAAGACGATGCCGAGCCTAAGACTGTTCAAGAGGCTCTCTCATCCTCTGACAAGGAAGAATGGAGAAAAGCTTTGGAAGATGAGATGGAGTCAATGAGGGCAAACCATGTCTGGGACTTGGTTGATCTACCACCAAATCGTAAGGCCATTGGAAACAAATGGGTCTTCAAGATTAAGCGAAGGGCGGATGGATCTATTGAAAAGTATAAGGCTCGCCTTGTGGCAAAAGGTTATACTCAACAAGAGGGTATAGACTATGAGGAAACTTTTTCACCAGTTGTAAGGTTTGCCTCAATACGCCTTATTCTAGCCATCGTTGCATATTTGGACCTTGAATTACATCAAATGGATGTAAAGACGGCATTTCTCAATGGAGAATTAGATGAGGAAATCTATATGAAACAACAAATAGGTTTCATAGCTAAAGGTCAAGAGCATAAAGTTTGCAAGCTTAATCGCTCAATATATGGCCTTAAGCAATCATCTAGACAGTGGTATCTTCGTTTTCATCGAGCAATAATAACTTTTGGTTTCACAATGATCGAAGAAGATCACTGTGTATATGTCAAGCGGTCCAAAGATAAATTTGTAATTTTATCACTTTATGTGGACGATATTCTTTGGCTGGAAATGACAAGGTTTTGGTTATCACCATAAAAGAATGGTTGTCCTCCAATTTTGAGATGAAGGACATGGGAGAAGCTGCTTATATATTATGAGTTAAGATCGAAAGAGATCGATCAAGAAAACTCCTTACTTTATCACAAGAGTCCTATATTATGAAGATTCTTGAGCGTTTCAATATGCAGCATTGTAATCCCATTGATACCCCTGTCATGCAAGGTGAAGGCCTAAGTACTGAGATGTATCCTAAGACTCCAGAAGAAATCAAAGTGATGGAAAGCTGTTCCTTACGCTAGTGCGGTCGGAAGTTTGATGTATGCTATGATGTGTACTCGACCCGACATATGTTATGCCGTGGGATTGGTGAGCCGATATCAATCAAATCCCGGTCAAGCACACTGGAAAGCAGTGAAGAGGATCCTGAGATACTTGAAGGGCACCATGGACTATCGTCTTTGTTACCAAGGGAATGATTTACGCCTATTGGGTTATTCAGATGCCGATTGGGGTGGAGACTTGGATGAGCGTAAATCGACTTCGGATATGCGTTCTTGCTCAATGGAGGTGCGATTTCTTGGAATAGCAAGAAACAGGACATGCACGGCCTTGTCTACGATGGAGGCAGAATTTATTGCATGTTACGTCGCGGTGCAAGAAGCGAGTATGGCTAAAACGTTTCTTGGAAAATTTAGCCAATGTCACTGAAGTTCCAAGACCGGTGACAGTTTATTGTGATAGTCAAGCTGCCATTGCTTATGTGAAAGATCCCAAGTATCATGGAAGGACAAAGCACATTGACATAAAGAATAACTTCATCAGAGATATTATAGCGCAGAAAGAAGTGATCCTGCAATACATTTCAACCAATAGAATGGTTGCTGATCCATTTACGAAGGCTATTCCTAGAGACATATTCTTGACCCATAGGATGTCACTAGGATTGCATAGAATGTGATATTTGTTATTGTAGAGGATCATTGGTTTATGTATTTGTGGACAGATGTATTGTACTTGTTTGTTTATTAGTGATTTGATGTTTTATCAATAAGTACAAGCACAAACACACATATTATTGAAAAGTATGTCAGCAGGCAATGATTGGCTCACTCACACGAGCAATCGCCTCAAGTGCTGTAGTTAGCACGTTGAGATGAGACGTTATGTACAAATAAATGCTAAAGAGCAAGTTTGGTACATAAAATATGTCGCCTTGATTGGAGTCAAGATGAGGTCTGTGATTGGTTTATAACAAGACCGAACATGATAGTCCCACAATCATGTATGCCTGTAAGATGCCGGATGCGAGTACTTAATTGGGCGCTATAGAAAGCGAGCTGATATAGCACTCGGGCTAAACATGAGTACGTAAGAAGCACGTGACTATGTTTAGGCTAAGATCTGTATGGTGGATATATTTGATGATTGACATACGCTCTTATAGAAAGAGTAATCCACTATAGCATGTAATTCATACTACATGTGCAATGTACGACCGACAAGGAAAGGTGAGTAAAATTATCCCTATTTACTCATTGTGTGAGCTTTTGAGGTAATCTGTATTTTACCTCAATTTTTGTGCCCTATGTTACTTTTGACTATGTTCTCGAAGTGAAAGATCAATGTTGCTACTTTAGCATGTTACGGGCGGTCATGAATAGATATGGCCTATGGGACGTGTCTAGGAAAGCAGTTGTTCTGAATTTGAGAGAGACATTAGTGCGAAGGAAGACTATTGTTGTTTTACATTTATCGCATGTATTTACTGGTCGACCAATTATATCGCCCTATGTAGTTGCAGATGTAATTGTAAATACATGGTGTTTTGAGAATAGTCAAGTATAGCCTTTAAGGGATAGGTATACTTGGACTGATGTAACAAAATATGTCTGGGGCATTGTGAGACATCGATTGTTTATTTCTATTCAGGGTTGTAGCCATTATGTTATCCCTAACAGGTGCATAATTTGAGCTCCCAAGTGCGGGTGTACTCACTTTGGTCGCACGGCTTATTTGCCGGTATGAATTGTTTTGTAAAGTTGATGAATGTTGAATGCCTTATATTCTTGATAGAGAGCTATCAAGCCCATCATGTCCGAGTGGGAGATGTTGTACTTTAGCTTGACTAGCTAGTACGTCCATGATGGGGTGCGATTGGACCGCACCTTTTGAACTTGATACGGTACGATGGAAGGACACCATTTGTAAGGGTGTCATGGAGACGTATATAAGCCTCCCGAACACAACCGTTAAAAAGGGGTTGGCCATTCATTCGTACCAAATTTTCTCTCTATTTCCATCAAAGAAGATCAAGGCGTTCCATTTCATCTTTGCAAGAACAATCGGCATTTACGCCGTGGAAATCGAGTGTTTTCCTCGTGATTGCATCCAGACAAACGTGAGGTAGTGTTTTCGTGATTTCGTCGGCAACTCAACGTTCGTTCCGGGGCTATTTGCTGTTTGCGCATCGGAATCAGGTAAGTCGTCTTCCGCCGACTTGAATTCCAACATGCTCAATATTGGGCAAGTCAAATATTGGAAGATAACTCGAAATACCTAGATCTAAACTAAGGTATAACAAGAAAGATAAAAAAGCATTCATATCCAAAATGAAATGTTTAATGAAAAAGATGTTGTGATATTCAGATCCAAACTGAGATGTGGGGAACTCAACTAATAAATACTCAATGTTAGGTGAGATGAATATTGGATTAAGATGATTGGAAACACCTAAATTCAGACTAAGGTACAGCGGAAAAGATTGAAAAAATTCATATCCAGAATGAAATGTTTAATGAAAAGATTTGAGACATTCAGATCCAGATTGAGATGTCAAGAATTAAATAAACTTAACCAATAGACACTTAATGTTAGGTGAGATGAATATTGGATTAAGAAAACCTAACCAATAGGTGCTCAATGTTAGGTAAGACAAAAATTGGATTAAAGTAATTCAAAATACCTAGATCCATATCAAGGTATAACGAAAAAGATCAAAAAACATTCATATCCAAAATAAAATATTTAACAAAAATATTTTGCGACATTCATATCCAAATTGAGGTGTCAACAACTGATTGAAAGTTGAGATTCACACTCTCGATTTCTGAAAAATTGGAGGAGATGCTCAAATTTTACCTCGAGCTCTTTAATTTAGGGGATGAGTTACCCAAGTTTGGTTTTGAGTACTCGGAGAGATTTGATACTTATCTGGGGTTTCTTACTCGAAGACTTTATTGGGCTGTCTAAAAGTTGTTTGATAGTAGCGCTTTGGGAATCCAGGAGTATTTGGACATATCCTAATGTTACTCGATTTTCTTGAGAACTTTGTCAAACATGGTCCGCAACACGGGTATATGGATTCATCATGGGCAATCAATTCTACATATTTCAATCCATTTGTGGTTCATGCATCATGATTATGCATTGTCGAATCTCCACTAGGAGAATTTTAGGAAAATAATCCATTTCTAGCACATAGGTGTCTTGGATGTCTCAAATAAGGGATCTTTCCATCTAGAAGGCCACTTACCTCCTAGTAGAATTATCTAGGACATACCTTAGATATCCGTGAAGGTCTCTCACCTCCTGATAGAAAGAAAAGGGAATATCGAGGATGCACCTCGGATATTCATGAATGTCTCTTACCTCCTAGTAAAAGGAAATTTTTGGAATATAGAGGACATACCTCAGACATCCATGAAGGTCTGCCATCTCCTTAGCTATCCCATGAAGATCTCTCACCTACTTAAATTATCGTGAAGGTCTCTCACCTCCTAGTATTTTGGATGCATCATGAGACTTCTGAAAGCAACCTGAATGTCAAAAGCTCTTGGGTCTTTGAGGAACCATTACTTGTCAGACATGATTAGAGCAAAAATATATGCATTCACCAAAGAAACAAGCAATTAAGGGTATTTTAGAACACACACTCCAAAGTCCACCAATTTTTTTATCAATTCAATCAAGGCTTATGCATAGTGATTTTACCATATTTGCATCACCCAAATTTCCACCACCCAAATTTCCACCGGAGAGAATTGTTGCTCAAGACAATTTTTACTCGTGACATGGATTTCTTAACAATACTAAATAAGAGACTTTTAGTTATAAAGGATTTTCACTCACACTCATTTAGAAAAGCTATTTTATGATAATCACTCCATCTCACTATCATCATATCAACAACGGTCCAAGTATTCTCATAAGCGGTACAAGCTTACCAATCTGAGAGGTCGTTAACAGGGACCGTAATGTGGGCTTCGTCAATGGCTTAACAAAGGGGACTATTTAAGTCAAGTCTATTGAAAAAAATGATATTCCACGATCATCTTTGAGTTTACAAATCAAGAACCCAGCAAAATAAGAAAGAAATAATCTTAGTTACACTTCTTCGAGCGATGTTTATAAACATATGAGCTCACATGTTAATTCAAGTGTTCTAATCTGAAGAGACTTTGTAAGAGACGTAACATAAGCTAGGTTCACAAGTTGGGAAACTAAAGGATCATTAGGCTCAAAATGTGTATAAATGAGTGAGAGTTGATGATCATCTTGACATCACCTCTAGTCTTCTTCTTTAGCATCGGAGATTGCCCTCATAATGTGCTCCATTGACTGTAAAAATTCAACATTTGAGTTCTTTGAGTACTGCTCCAGTGGGGATACAACTTTTTACAACTGATAGTTATCTATCTTGACCTTCTTCTTTTCTTCTTTTTTCTTTTTTTCCATTTTCTCCTATAGGTATTGGCCTTGCTTTTATTAGACATATTCCTTTTTCAAGCCCCTTAATTTTCATTTTCATTTTCATTTTTTTTACTGTTATGTCTATGGGCACCAGCCTTGCTTTTATTAGGCACACTGCTTTTTTATACCCTTAATTTTTATTTTTATTTTTACCTTTGACACACTATCTAAAATGCATACATTGAACAACCATGCTTTGGTTTATTTTTTAGGAATGATTCAGCATTTGGACTCTTGGAGGTCTTCATCTTATGTTGACACACTAGGCCGTGCTACTTGAATGATTGTCTTTTGCCTTGGCCCAATGTGGGGAATGATCATTGACTAAGTTTAAAGAAATAAAATTTGGAAGCGCAAGTGGGCTACACAATGAATATAAGCATGTAGGATAAATAAAGAAATACTCTTTATCATCCCAAGGTACTTATTTCATGTGAGCTCAACTACAATAACAACACTAAAAACTTGATGCAAGTGAAAGTAAGAAAATTGTTAACCATTTTATTCACCCACTAATGTCAACTTTTTTTTTTTTTTGGTATTGCCTCAATGTAGGGTGGTTCTTAACAGGAGTAATTTGAAAGAAATCTTCACAAGTAAATGGGGCTTAAAAGGGGTTAAGCAATGGATCACCTGTCACGTTTAGGGTAGAGAAATGAACTACCCCTCATCATTTCTATCTTCGTACCTTTCGCGAAAGAATTCTTTATTTTGCGTATATGGAACTTTCTGCACTCATCTTACAAGTATATAAGCGGGGGACTATGTATAGGATAGGGTTTGCCTTTCAGCATTCTGACATGTCTCATTTAGCATGCTCAATCCATTCCATATCATTCATTAAATTGGTCCATCTTGACATTCCTTAGTGGAATTGATGGACTAAACATGTAAAAGTCACCATACAAAGTTATTTTCAAGAAATTTGATCTTTTATGAGTTTATTGGCCTTAAGCATAAAAAAATTTGTGAATTCAAATAAGCTAGTTTATTCTGCTCAAGAAATTTAATCAGAAGCATGGCAAACATAATTTTGAGCATTCACTTGAAGAATCATCCCTGCAAGAAGTGTAAGGAATGTCAAACACAAAGGACAGTTCTTCGAAAGGGAGGTCCTTGGCTTGCCCGTATTTAAAAAGAAGGGAAATATGATCGATTAGTCGCGATTGGAAATATGATGCTTGATTTGATATATGCTCAACTTTTGCTCTTGCCCCTACAAAAGAAAATGTGCTTGAATAGGATACTATGCAACACAAGAACAAAATGCAAATTGAACATTCATTTGGGATAGGTTACGGCTTCCACATTCACGTCATTTGTTTAGCATAGGGACTTCAATAGACAGTTCCACGTCTTCCAATAGAGGCATGTCCCAAAGCAGGGGATTCATCTCATCGCTATCAGCATTCAATGCAGCACATTCTTCCCAATTGATGACAACTTGGGATATAATAGAGACTATGTAAATGTGGTCAACATATAAAATCATTCCGGCATAACCAATTCGGCTACTCTTTCCTTCATTAGGGACATGGGGCCTACCTCATGATCCGAATAGTACCTAGCTCTCACGAGTCCATCATAAACATCTGCAACATGCACTCTCAATTTCTTGAATTGACCAACGTTAAACCCAAATATGGCATTCACCCTACCTTCATGCTCACGTAGAGGATTCTTCTTGACATTCAGTTGAGAAGTATGGAACGCAAACACCTTGGTATCCAATAAGTTTTGGACTTATGCTTCAAGGCTATACATTCATCAGTCGAATGTCTTAGTCCCCTTTATGGTATTTACATTTCTTGGAGGCGTCGTAGCTATACAAATTTTTAACATTGGGTCACTTTGGTTGACTGGATAGCAACCCCTTCTTTCGAAGAATGTTAGTATTTGGGATAGGGATCTAGAGAGAGGAGTGAACTGTCTTCTAGCATTTTAGTGTTGACTCGAGAATTGGCATCTCAAGAGGTCCTTTTGGTGCAATTGTGCTTTGGTTTGTTGGGGGTGCGATATTGGAACAGGTATATCGAATTTGCTTTGTTCATGCTTTATGAACTTCGAGCTTAGGGCATTCAACTCCATAGGATTGGGAGACTGGAGGATATTGCTATTAATGACAACTTTGCCCTTTGGGTTGGCATTGAAGGGCTCTGTCTAAGTCCAACCCCTGGACTTGAAGAGAGTGAAGTCATGGTGAGTTGGTGAAAGCGGTCTGACATATGGTTCACTTGCTTCAAAAGTTGTTGAAGAACATTGAAAACTTGCTTCTGTTTGTTCTCTATATTAGCAACACGGCTCATAAATTCACTATGATCATCTATTTTTGCTTTTGAGCGTGTATGGATGGGTAAGCAAGATTGCTCCATGATCACCTAGTTTAAATGACTAAGCACATGTAAGCATGAGGTGAAAATAGTCATCTATGACAACAATCTAATCTATTTTTTTCTTTTTTTATCTATTCACGAAAAGTCCAAACTAGAAATATAAAGACATATGACACCCTAGCATGGACTAGAAGATAAAGATACCAAATTTCCTAAACATGAACTAGGAAAAGCAAATATTTGAAATTCCCTAATAAGAACAATAAAGACATGAATTGAAATTAAATTCTCCATTTTTTTTTGTTATTTTTCAAATGACTCATTCCATGGTAATTTCCTCATTTCATTTCTAATTGACAAATGAATTAAATCAATGATTGACCTAGATTGTCATGAACCGACCAAAAGCACGACAAAGTAAGTAAATTGCATAGTGTAGGGATAGAAGACTTATTTAACTAAAAAAAAAAAAATCGATGCAACCACATAGACATGTGCATAAAATGTGAGACTCGATTTCCATCTAGATGGAAAAAATTTTGCTTAACAAGGTAGAGCTAAAAGGAAGATTTGACCACCACAATCTCACGTTCAAAATGTCAGGTCCTCCTAACTCTGGCTTAGTCGAAAGGAATGTTCTATAGTCACGTTGTTTTGCGGACAAGGACAAACACAAACGACACCATGAAGAACTTTCGGGGAAAAAAAGGTCAACTTGTACATCACAGTCTCGCTTTCGAGGAAGTTTACTTCTCAATACCATCATAAAATATCCTATCACGGCTTAGGTTCAGTGGCATGGTTTTATGTGCAATCATGTAATGCTAAAACAATAAAACATGCATAACAATTTAAATGCAAGCAACACTTCCAAACAAATAATATAGATCATTCATTCTAACACCTCCCAACAAAGCAAGGGTTAGCAAAGAAACTCCCATTCTACTTCCCTTCTACAAGAACATTTAACACTTAATGTTAGGGACATACCCGGTATCCTCACTGTCAAAAAAGAATTATTTTCTTGAAAAGATAAAATTGGCCTAAATCCACCAAAAGTTTTAACTCAAGTTCCTAGTGGAGTTGCCAAGTTATCGTAACTTTACCTCAAGTGGACCACCTAAGGTTTGGCTAATAGATTACTGAGCCTAAACTTAGCTCAGGCTCTCCCAAGCCCATACCAATTTGTGACATGAATTCAAGTTGTTTAACATGCAAATGATTTTTAATTAGGGATTGCCACTGACCTATTTTCGATGGGTCAATTAGAAACTCAAGTAAAATAATAGAAGAATTACTTCACTCTTATGAACCAGAGATTAAATGAGTTTAGAGACTTGAATACGCTAGATTACTCTAATGTCCTCTTGGTACATTTTCTCTTTTATTTTTCAAAATATTTTCCAAGCAATCTAGATTGATTTTGGCCTAAATCACTAACATGCAAGGGAGTGACCACATAGGTGCCCAAACATTAAAGATAACACTCAATATAAATGCATTAAATGAATTAAACACACCAAGCAAGCAATTATTTTCAGGGTTTTCTCTTATCTTGAAATTAAAACTTACTTATATGACATGCACTTTAACTCTATGACCTAGTTCTATTGATAAGCAATTTCTAATTAAATGAACATAATATGCAAACTAT
Organism: Eucalyptus curtisii; assembly: GCA_017140595.1. Classification (NCBI taxonomy): domain Eukaryota; kingdom Viridiplantae; phylum Streptophyta; class Magnoliopsida; order Myrtales; family Myrtaceae; genus Eucalyptus; species Eucalyptus curtisii. Next base: position 6,569,786 of record CM029496.1, read on the forward strand.
ATGACATGCATATGATATTTTTGGTATTTTCATTAAAATTCGAAATAAATAACGAATGAAAATTGACTATCAAAGAGCTGACAAGTTATCCTATTTAAATTAGGAAATAATTGAGATTAAATCTTATTTTAATTTGAAAACTTATCTTAATTAAGTAGATCCTACGTTACCATGCAAACATAATCTAAAAATATAAATAGATAAATTCTAAACATGCAATCTTAGCATATTTAGAAAACTACCCTATCTATCACGCAATTTGGTCTCTCTCTTTTTTTTTTCTTTTTTTTTTTTCCGGTGTTTTCCAAAACAACTAGTTATCACAAATAAGCATTGTATTCAATCCAATTCAAAGATATTAATCAAGATTTCACACAAAGGATTGAGATAATTGAAAAATAATCCATCGTCTCAGGGATTAGATTAAAAATTATTTTAACCTTAAACATCACCAACACGCGAGAAAAATCAAAATAATTAAAAAATTGATCCAAAATCTTACGGATCAAATTAGTAATTATAATGATTTTAAACCTGAATGTCACCAAGGCAAAAGAAAAAAATCAAAATAATTAAAAAAAAAAGGTGATCCGAAGTCTTATGGATCAGATTAATAATCATAATGATTTATAGGTGAGAGGACTAAGGTTGTCAAAGGAAATGAATCAAATTTTATTTCCTCCCCTAGACGTTATGTATATTTTGTCCTTTCGTTAGATTTGAAGAACCGGGGGTACAGAAGCTAGCGGTTAGTTCTTCAAACTTGCTGTAAGGCAACTAACTCTGCAGTAGGGTTTTCACCTGCTCTCACTCACTCTAGGTGCCGGTGGCTACTATACCAACCTATCTGACGGTAGCCAAAACAAAAGTTCTGACATGGTGTTTACCTTCACCATCGTGAGGCCCCCTAATTCTTTCTCAATATTTGTCTTCATGAGGAGGAGGGAATATGGGAGTGACATTGTGAGTTCTCTCACCCCAAGGCGGTTCTCTCACCTGTTTCTTCCCTTTGAGCCTTTTAAGTTGATATTATTTATTTTTACTGCATTTTCATTGGACCGATAACAGATGGACTTAACTTATTGGCCTTGAGTTTTATTGACCGATAACAGATGGATAAAAGAAATATCTTGTCGTGAGGAAGGAATGTCTGCAAATATCATCTCTTTCGATATCTCTACATGAAGAAGTGATACAAAGAGAGGATCGGTAGATGTGGGTCATATATTTAGTGAATATATTCATGTTTTAAGACAAGAAATTGCGTGCTGTCAAGGAAGATTTTCAAGTGTCCAGAAGAGGAAACGAAATATGTTTTTTTTTTCTTGATGAGTTCGAACCCTCTCCCTATAAAAGGGACCTTTCGAAGACAAAAAAGAGGATTCTTCTGGTCGGCAACTAGGGTCTTCCCACGCATACTACTACACACACGAGAGGATTAGAGAGATAGAGAGGGAAGGTCTCAACCGATCCTTGGCGGGAACCTGGCCGAACACTACTCGAGACTTGACGTGGGTCACCCTCCCAACGACGGTGCTGCTGATCCATCACAACGAGCTGCTCTTCGTACGGTGCCGATCACTCACCTGCTGCCCGGCGATACGTCTTGGTCCGCTGATCCACTCGCTATCATTTTTGTCACTACCGAGGCTCGTTAATACTCGACCAGGTTTGAATCCACTGCTGGTCGAGTTTGCTTTGCTTTCCTCTTCATTGGGTCCAACGAAGTCAACAGAATTCGTTGGGTCCAATTTGGATTATTTGCAGATTTCTTTAATTTTGTTGAGAAGTACAAAGTTCCAGGAGCCAGAATCCATCGACGGTGGACGTCCATCATCATTATTCATCACAAGCTAACCCACTACCGATCTACCACCCATTGATTGTGGTTCACAAGTGGTCAAATTTGAAAGCTGATATTTGAATTAGAGCTCATTGTGACAATCCACCGCTGAATGCAGTACGGTCTTCCAGTCCCAAGCATCAGCTAACGAGTATCCAGCATCCTCGGCGAGTCTCCCTGAAGGTTACCGGTTCCTGTCGAAGTTGCCATTGTCCCGTGGTTTGTAGTCCTATCTAGCCACCATCCAACGCGTTCTAACTTGGAAGCATTATCCACCTGATATTGTGAATCATGTAAGAATTTTGATTAATTCGTTATTGTTGCCCAATCCGTAGAGTTGTGATGTTGTTTGAATATTTGATCGATATTGCCATATCCAAGAGATTTCTTGATCCCTCATAAATTAGGAAATTTTCCTAATTTTGCAATGTGCATATGATTGACGGTCCGATTTCACGCTCGAAATACGACCCGCAATCGTATGGAAAAATCACCAACCCGATCTCATGCGCGAGATATGGTTCGTCAATTTGGATATCATCTTGCTTGATTTGGTGTCGTGCCGTTTAATTAAATTTTCTTTCATAAAAAAAAAAATGTACGTTAGAATTAGGTTTATTCCCTGTTTTAGGATTTACATATTTAGAATAGGAATTTTATTTCGAATTTAAAACAAAAATTAAAAAAATCAAAAATCAAATCAATCAATTTAGGATGCTAGAATTTTAACCTAAATTACATGTTTAATTATTTGGCAATTATTAATTTCGAAATTAAAAAAAAAATCATCATGCATATGTCGTGTAGAGTTAGGGCATATTTTGCATGTCATTGCATGTTAGGATTGCATATTTATTAACTATAGGTTTAAATAATTTCTCCTAGATTGATTGCATGCTTATTAAGAAAAAAAAAATTATGTGCACGTCATGCACGTCATTTAGTGGCAATTTCATTTAATTAGAAATTGCCCGTCATTAGAATTAGGTCATTTAGTTAATATTGCATCGCATATTGCATAATTTTCGTTAAATAAGTGAAAACAAAACAAAAAGGAAATTGTGTGTTAATTAGAAATCATATCTAGGGTTGTGGATGTGAATTTTGATTTAAAATTGCAAATGCTTTCATTGCTTTGAGGTAAGTTTAGCAATTTATTCATTATTTTATCTGGGTGTTAAATTGATGGTTTGCGCACCCGCATGGTCACCTCACATGTTAGAAAAATATATTTAAAATCAATTCAAGCTGCCTACAAAACATTTTTTCGAAATAAAAGAGAAAGGTACCGAAAGGGCGTTAGATAAATCTAGCGTAACCAAGTCCCCGAACTCATAATCTCTGTTTCGTAAGAGTAAAGTAAAACGTCCGTTACTTTACTTGGGTTTCTAATCGACCCACCAAAAATAGATTAGTGGCGACTCCTAGATAAAATCTATCTACATGTTAAGAATCTGAACATAAGTCGCGAATTAGTATGGGCTTGGGAGAGCCCGAGTTAAGTCTAGGCTTAACAATCTATTAGCCAAATCCTAGGTGGTTCATCCCCGAAAATTTTGGTCGCGACAGCTTGGCGACTCCGCTAGGGACTTGAGTTAAAACTCTTAGTGGACTTAGGCCAATTCTCTCTTCAATTTGAAAAAAAAAATGTTTTTGTTTGGCAGCGAGGATTCCAGGTACGTCTCTAACATCTAAGGTGTTAAATGTTCTTGCAGATTGGGAGGTATAAAGGGAAGTGTTTGCTTACCTTTGTTTTGTAGGGAGGTGTAGGAATGTATGGTTTATTTTCATATACGAAGTGTTGCTTGATTTAAACTGTTGTGCATGCCTTGCATTTAGCACTACACTATTGCACACACAACCCGCCGCCGGACCTGGGCCGCATAGGATCATTTACGATGGTATTGAGATGGATACCACTCCGACCGCATGCTCGCGGTACGAGTCGCCCATCTCAATCCCGAAGTTTCTTTCATGGTGTCAAGAGTACCCACCTCAGTCCGCATGCTCGCGACCCGGGTTGGCTCTTTGACCAAGCCGGAGTCATGAGGACCCGACATAGTCCACAAGCCCGTGGCTAGCCTGATCATCCTTGTAGCTCCACCTTGATAAGCTTTATAGATTAGAAATCGAGCCACTTACCATGCGCATGTCTATGTGATTGCCCATCATTGGTAAAGTAAGTTCTCTAAATTTTTGGCCTTTGCAATTTACTTACTTTATCTCATTATTTTGTCGGTCCATGGCATTAGGATTGTCCTGAGTCTTGATCAATATACAATGGGGACATCGGACATTCGAGTTATTCTCCCTCCAAAGGAAGAGCTTAGCACTTGGTGGGACAAGTTAGATCAAGATGGCTGTCAGTTCGTAGAGTCACATATTGGTCGACTGCTTCCACTGATGCTTATCAACATCCATGTTGGCCTCATCCAAGCACTCGCCCACTGTTGGTGCCCCGAGACTTCTACCTTTATCTTCGGCGGTAAGCATGAGCTCACTCCCACCTTGGAAGAGTATAGCATTACCATAGGAAAATCCTTATAAGCTGAATTAATTAGTCCGTCTATCGGAATAGATCCTGTTATGGCTTTATCTGATTTTCTGAGAATTAAGGAAGATGATATAAGAAAGGTTTTAAAGGCTCACCGCAACACATGTCCTTTATCCTTCCTGAAAGAATGTTTTGAGAAAGACACCTCATTTCAAATGCGTAGGATTTTCCTTTTAGCTTTCTTCGGGTTTGTAGTATTTCCTTACTGCAAGAATGCTATTAACCCTTTGATTGCTCAATTAGTTAGACAAAGTGTTGGAAGGAAACAATTTTGTAAACACTGTCCTAACTGAAACTTTTCTTTCTCTCACTTGATTCAAAGGAGGTGGTGATAAGACTCTCCATTCCTCTCATGAGCTTTTGCAAATTTGGTTCCTTTCTCAGATAAAGGGATTTGGTGGTTTAATGACTATACATGATGTTAGTAATTGTAATCACCCTATTATGAGATTTGAGAACAACAAAAAACATGCATCGGATTACCATTATTCTAGGTGGCTAGCTTTCATGAAAAAACCAACTTCAAAGGGTTTCCTATGGCATGCTAAATGGTTCCAAGTTCGGGTGGCGAGACTCTTGTGTGGAGGTGTTGGCCTAATCCCCCTATTGGGATTCACTGGAGCATTAGAGTACTATCTAATTAGAGTGACTCGTCAGTATCAAGTCGTGCAAGAGCTTCCCCCCAGCGTTACAAGCAGATCCGCTCCAAGTCAGCTTCGTTGATGGAAGCCGAGGCCATGAAGATTCCATCCTCACTATCGAATCGATGTGGGACATGTGCCATCCACGAAAACTTAAATGGCCCGAAGAGGAGTTGAAGGACAAAGAAATGAAGTACTATGCCTCGACTAAGTACATCCAACAACACAAGATTCCTGAGGAGCTGCTTCCAAAGATGCCAGAGGTGCCGTTGAAGATCACCAACCGTGCTGAGAATAAACGCCTCAAAAGAGTTGCTGAACAAGCTCAAGAGGAGAATAAGCGATTGCGCCGAATGGTGTCCCGAGTGTAAATTGATCAAGCTAGATGAAGTGCTTGAATCAATCTTGCTATTTTCATTTCTAGATTAATGTTTAGGAAGTTGAGTCATTTACTTTCCTAGTCCAATTGTTAAGGGCATCTCGAGTTTCTATTTTGTTAGGTTTGTCAAAAGCTCCATTAATGAATAAAAGTTCTAGAACGTTGCCATGGATCGGCATATTTCATATGAGATACTTATTTTTGTTCATTTCTTTCAATTTAGGTGATAACAGATCCTCCACACTCACCTATTATTACACGACTTAGAGTTAGGATGGCCGATCAAGCTGAAATGCGTGATCGTATCTCCACTATGGAAGAACAACTTCAACAGTTGACCACCTCTATGCAGCTTCTGAAGACTCAAATCCAATCCCTCCGAGCAAATCCGACTCCTGCACCCGCTCTCCCCGAGATAGTAATCCCAAGGCAGGCAAACAAAGCCCAAATAGGTGATGACGATATGCCTGAGCTGGAAGATGACTCTTCGCCAATCAATGTGCAAAAGGCTAAGCTTGACAATGTCCCTAAGGCGGAGCATGATGAATGCTTTGCAAAACTGGAAGAAAAACTGAAACAACTGCAAGAGTCACAAAATTCACTCCCGTTCGACCTGTCTGTGTATGAGAAGGTCAAGATGCCAAAGAAGTTTAAAATGCCGGATTTTGAGAAGTACGATGGTACTACCTGCCCAAAAGCTCATTTGCAGATGTACCACGTGCGTATGACACAATATGTCAAGAACGAACCCCTCATGATCCAATCATTCCATGCGAGTTTGACTGGGCCTATACTGAACTGGTATGTCATGAAGAATGTGAACCTTCTCGACACTTGGAATGAAGTGGCTGACGCATTTATCAAGCAGTACAAGTTCAACATGGATATTGCACCTTCCCGAGAGGATCTTGAGAGGATGGAGAAAAAGAAGAGCGAGTCGTTCAAGGAGTATGTCGTGAGATGGCGAAATTTGGCAGCTCAAATCACTCCCGAACCTATTAATAAGGAGCTAATGAAGTTGTTTGTCAAGACTCTTCCGTCTGAGTTCCGTATCCGAATGGCCAGCACGTACGTCGAGAGTTTCAACCAACTTATCCCGGTGGGTGAGCAAATCAAGATTGGGCTAAGGGACGGATGGTTCAATGAACCAACCCATCAAGGCAAAAGGTTCACCATGAAGAAAGACCAAGAACCTAGCACGGAAGTCAATGTTGCATATGCACAACCTAGCAAGCCTCCAATTGTTCATGTCCCTAAGAATCAACAAGGCGGTGTTCGTCCGACCGCGCCTCGGCAGTTTACTAGAAGGCAGTTCACTCCTCTTCCTAGCCCTCTGTCCCAGGTCTGGAAGGTCCTACAAAAGAAGGGGTTGCTATCCTATGAGCCAAAATGCTGAAAAATTTTCTAACTACGACCCTTCCAAGAAATGCGAGTACCATATGGGGGAAGTAGGACACTCGACTAATGAGTGCATTACCTTGAAGCACAAGGTCCAAAACTTATTAGACACCAAGGCGTTTGCCTTCGATACCACTCAACCGAATCCCCTACCTGAGCATGAGGATAGGGTGAATGTTATTTTCAAACATGATGCCGGTTGAATCAAGAACTCGAAGGTGCACGTGATGGACACCCTGGGGTAGCCAAGTGATGGATGGGAGGGCATGGATGATCCAACATCTCCAAAGACAGAGAACTCTGATGACGCCCTGGAAGGAATCACAAGTCTGTTTGATGATCTCTTCATGGGAGCTATTAATGAAAGACCTTCGGAAGACATGGGCGTTGGCCCGCAAGAGTAACTTATTGCTTTTGCACATTCCCCTGCGCGGGAATTTTTATTGCTTTCTAGGATTTAAAAATTGCATTTCCATTCAATAAATGTAATTGATTGATGAATATTAATAAAATTACAAGTTTTATTTTGAGGGCATGATGAGGTACACCAAACCAGCTCGGTGATGATATCCAGCCGATAAAAAAGAAAAAAAAATCCAAGTAGAATTCTGAGGCCTGGACTTCATAATGCTTTCTCATGTCAAAAACCATATTACTCTGTTTGTATTTCTAATTTATCTACTTCATGTTTCAGGAACAATCTTATGGCATGCAAAGGTGTGGAAATGGTCGAATCAAATGCAACAAGTATTGATAATGATGATCTTGAAGACTTAATCGAAGATCCTATTGAAGTGCAACAAAGCTGGGAACAACATGAAAAAGTCAAGGCTCTCACATCTGAGCAGACCATCACTATTAATTTAAGTGACACTGAAGAAGCCAAGGAGGTGAAAATTGGGGCGAATCTCCTCAAAGAGGAGGTTGAGCGCCTCATTCAGTTATTGAAGGAATATCAAGACATCTTTGCATGGACCTACGTTGACATGCCTGGGCTAGACCCGTCAATTGTGGAGCATTGCCTACCTACTAACCCGAACGTACCACCTAAGAAGCAAAGACTGCGGAGAATTAAGCCCGAGCTCTCAAAGAAGATAAAGGAAGAAGTGATGAAGCTTCTGAAAGTGGGATTCATTGAAGTCTCGCAATATCCTGAATGGGTAGCTAACATCATGCCGGTCATGAAGAAGGATTGTCGAGTTCGAGTTTGTGTTGATTATCGGGATTTGAACAAGGCTAGCCCAAAAGATGATTTCCCGCTACCTCACATAGATGTCCTCGTTGATAGCACGACTGGATTTGAACTATTCTCATTTATGGATGGTTTTTCTGGATACAATCAGATAAGGATGAAGGAGGAAGATAAGGAGAAAACTGCATTTATCACTCCGTGGGAAACCTTTCATTATAAGGTCATGCCTTTCGGACTCAAGAATGCAGGGGCAACTTACCAGCGAGCCATGGTAGCATTGTTTCATGACATGATGCACCAAGAGATAGAGGTGTATGTTGATGATATGATTGCAAAGACCCGATTGGGAAGAAGCCATGTGGAAACCTTGAAGAAGTTGTTTAATCGACTTCGTGAATTCAAACTTTGGCTAAATCCCGCTAAATGCGTGTTTGGCGCAACATCCGGTAAATTACTCGGATTCATTGTAAGCAGTAAGGGGATCGAGATCGACCCTTCAGGCTATATGTGAATTGCAACCTCCATCAACGGTGAAAGAAGTCCGGAGCCTTTTGGGGAGACTGAATTACATAGCTCGATTCATTTCCCGACTCATTGAAACTGCCAAGCCATTCTTCAAGCTCCTAAAGAAGAATGCACGAGTCAACTGGGATGATGAGTGTCGAGAAGCATTCGACAAGTTAAAGCAGTACCTGATGAATCCACCAATTCTTGTCCCACCATCATCAGGCATCCCTTAATTCTCTACCTCACCTTCCATAGTGAATCGTTGGGTGCGATATTGGCTCAGGAAAGTCCTGTCGATAAAAAAGAACGAGCCATTTATTATCTGAGTAAAAAGTTCACTGTATCAGAGCTGAAGTATTCTGATGTTGAAAAGACTTGTGCCGCATTGGTGTGGGTATTGCATAGATTGCGACAATACACACTGCATTTCCAGACATTCCTCGTGACTGAGAACGACCCCATCAAGTACCTACTTGATCGGCCGGCTTTGGTAGGTAAGTTGGCCAAATGACAAATTTTGATCTCTGAATTTGATGTTCGATTCTTGCAACAAAAGTCGGTCAAAGGACGAGCGATCGCTGATCTATTGGCCGAGAATTCAGGAGCCTCTAATGACGATGACAGTTTCCTTGATGACCATGTCTTGAGTGTAAATGAAGACTCATGGAAGATGTTCTTTGATGGAGCTGTAAACTTGTTTGGTTCTGGTACTGGGGCAGTTCTGATATCCCCAGATGGACAACACCATCCAGTGGCTACAAAATTGATATTCCCATGCACTAACAATATAGCTGAGTATGAAGCTTGCATCCTTGGACTTCAGGTCGCAATTGAGATGGGTGTGGCTAAGTTAAAAGTATTCGGAGATTCCACACTAATCATACTGCAGACCGTAGGAGAATGGAAGACCAAAGATGCCAAGTTGCTCCCATACCACAAGTATCTAGAAAATCTGGTGAAAAAGTTCGAAGAAATTTCGTTTGAATACTTGCCGAGGTCTCATAATCAATTTGCAGATGCACTTGCGACTTTGTCTTCTATGCTGCAAGTCACTGATGGGTTAGAGGTCGAACCTCTGAAAATAGAAGTCTTGCCAAAGCCGGCTTATTGTATAATTATGACTGAAGAACCTGATGGAATACCATGGTACTACGATATTATGAATTACATTAAAAAACAGGAATTCCCCGAAAGAAGCACTCAGGCTGATAGAAAGTACATCACGAAGATGGCCTCGAAATTTTTCGTCAGTGGGGAGAATCTGTACAAGAGATCTTACGATTCGGTCTTGTTGCGATGTATAGATGCAGCTGAAGCCATTCAAATCATGCAAGAAGTGCACGAAGGAGTATGTGGCCTCCATATGAATGGACACATGTTAGCTAAGAAGATTATGAGATTAGGCTACTACTGGCTCACACTAGAAAGTGACTACATCCGGCATGTTCGGAGTTGTCACTGCTGCCAGATTCATGGAAATAAGATAAATGTTCCTCCAACTGAGCTGCATCAGTTTTCCGAGCCATGGCCTTTCTCGATGTGGGACATTAATGTGATTGGCCCAATCAATCTTAAGACTTCAAATGGGCATCGATTCATTTTGGTGGCGATAGATTATTTCTTCAAATGGATCGAAGCTACATCCTTTGCAAATGTCACCGCCTGCAATGTTGTGAAGTTCATCAAATGTGACATAATTGCTCGCTATGGCGTCCCTGAAGCAATCATCATTAATAACGGGACAAATTTGAACAACAAACTTGTTGATGGATTGTTTAGCAAGTTCAAGATTAAGCATCTCAATTCGTCTCCTTACCGCCCTCAAATGAATGGGGCCGTTGAAGCAGCCAATAAAAACATTAAGAAGATCTTGGCTAAGACAGCCGAGAATTATCGAGATTGGCATGACCGGTTACCTTTTGCACTAATGGCATACCGGACATCGATCCGCACTTCTACTGGGGCAACCCCTTTTGCTTTGGTGTATGGCATGGAAGCAGTTATGCCCGTGGAGGTGGAGATTCCTTCTCCGAGAGTTTTATCTCAAGTAGACTTGTCTGAGGATGAATGGATGCAGCAAAGACTTGAGCAGTTAAACTTGATAAATGAGAAGAGACTGAAGGCTCTTTGTCATAGCCAAACTTATCAGCAGAGAGTTGCCAGATCCTTCAACCGAAAGGTACGACCGAGACATTTTGAGATAAATGATCTTGTTTTGAGGAAGCAGTTGCCAATTTTTCCAAACCCTGGGGGCAAGTTCGCTCCAAATTACGGCGGCCCGTATGTGGTGAAGAAGGTGCTTCCTAGAGGTGCCCTAATCTTGACAGAAATGGATGGCCGTGAGTTTTCTACCCTAGTCAATGCTGATGCTGTCAAGAAGTATTATCCATGATAGAATTTGCCATGTCTTGTCTTGAACTATTTTATGATGAATAAGATGCCTCAATGAGTTGAATTGTTCAAATTTGTCATAAATCTTCCACTTTTCTTCCTTGATGAATTGTGTGAGATATATTGAATGTGTCAAATGGGATACCTTGGAATGATGAAAGGCAAACCTTATTCCATACACTATCTCATACACTAATCCTCGATGAGTTGTGTGGAGAAATTCCATGCCCGTAAGGAAAAGGGTGATCTCACAAATGGTACGCTAACTAAGGTGATGAGAGACAGTTATTTCCTCTACCCGAAACATTACAGGTATACCCATTGTTTAGCCCTTTGAGCCCATACACGTGAAGAGTTTTTAAATCATCCATGTTAAGGATCATCCTACATTGGGACAATATTTGAGATGAATGATAGGAATTTTCTTACTCACACTTGCATCAATCTTCGAGTATTGCTTTTGCATTGTAACTCGTACGATAATTCAAAGTGCCCTAGGATGATGAAGAGCAATCATTCCTCTATCTTATACACTTTTATCCATTGCATAGCCCACTTGAGCTTATGAATTCATTTCATATTAAACCCAGTTAGTGATCATCTCCCACACTGGGGCAAGACAAAAACATTCAAGTAGCATGAACTAGAATGCTAACAAAATGGAGACTCTGTTCAAGGAAAATAAGTGCAAAAAATAGGGCATGAAAAAGCAGTATGCTTGGTAAAAGCAAGGCCAATGCCAAAAAAAAAATCAAACTCTTGATATAATGAATCATATCGCCGACAAGGCGGTACTACAACTCAAATGCTATTTTGATGAGGAAAAATCTTCGACAGTGGAGAAGGAAAGTGGTGGAAATGTCAAAATGATCACCAACTTTGACCCTCTAAACACTTTTTGAGCCTAATAATCATTTCATTTCACAGCCCATGAACCAAGCCTACGTTACATCCCTTGCAAAGTCTCTTCAGATTAGGGCACTTGAATTAACGTAAGAGTTTAATTGCTTGAAAGCATCGCTTGAAGAAGTGCGAGTAAGATAATTTCTACCTCATTTCGTGTGTTTCTTGACTTGTAAATCCCAAGACAATTGCGAAATGTCATCTTTCAATAGCTTCGACTCAAAGAGTCCCCTTTGTTAAGCATTGACCAAGCCAACAGTACGGTCCTCGTTAAAGACCTCTCAAATTGGTAGAGGTCGTACCACTTGCGAGATTGCTCAAACCCTTGTCTGGCATGACGATGGTGAGATAGAATGATTGACAAGATCCTGCATCAAAGGTCAGGATAAAACAGCCCCTTTTAAAAAGGATGAGTGAAAGCGCTTTCAGATTGAAGGATCCCTCATTTGACACATTCATGACACTCATACGTTCAGATAAGAATCATCTTTCGAAATCATTGGAATAAGGATGATGCATGGTTGATAGAAATCATTACACGTGAACCTTACTGGAATTAATGCATGTCTGTGATTACAAATGGATGTTGCCTCTCCTATGATCATGTTTTGCAGGAGACATATCCCCAAGGAACAGAGATGTCGCCAGGTAAGTATATCCCTATCCATATCTTAAATAGTTGTCATTGCACATGTATTCCCCTTTTGAATACATTGACACTCAATTGAGTTGTCTTCAAAGATTTTTCTCCAGATTCAGTCTGATTAAGGCGACCGAAGAACGATTCGGGTCTTGGTTAGATAATCTCTGTTGCAACGCTGGGCGACCGAAGAATGGTTCGGGTCCTAGCCAAGCAGAATCCCCGTTTAGGCGACCGTAGAATAGTAAGGGTCCTAAACAACATTTATTGCTCTAACAGGCGACCGTAGAATAGTACCGATCCTGGAAAAGCAATTTCCCCATTCAAGCGACCGTAGAATGGTACGGGTCCTGAAAAATCAATTTTCTGTCAAGGCGACTGTAGAATGGTACGGGTCCAAGACAACACCTATTTCCTCATTCAGGCGATCGTAGAATGGTACGGGTCATGGAAAATGAATCCTCGTTTAGGCGACCGTAGAATGGTACAGGTCCTAGACACAACCGAGCACTGCCACATTGGGCGACCGTAGAATGGTACGGGTCTTAGGAAAGCAGTCTCTTCATAAAGTTATGTTACTATTCTAGGCAACTGTAGAATGGTACGGGTCTTGGACATGTAACACCAACTATCTCGAACTACTCTATCCTCCTTGAAGGTAAGTTATTCCAAGTAGGTTCATTTATCATTTGCATTAGCATGCATCATATAAATTGCATTCAAAAATGGAATTCATTTTCCAAAAAAAAAAAAAAAATCATTCATTGCATGTGCATGATCAAAATTTAGGTCTCAATTTGTCTTTGAATTCAACCTCTACGAGCTCACCTTCAAAGAGGGGCAGCTGTTGACACCTAAATTTTGGTGACTCGGTTATTTATTTATTAAAAATTAGGGATTAATTTTATCCCTAAAAAAAAATAGAATGCATAGCATATAATTTTAGGTACATTTATTTAGGTGATATTATTTATTTTTACTGCATTTTCATTGGACCGATAACAGATGGACTTAACTTATTGGTCTTGAGTTTTATTGAGTCCGCAAGTTCGGACAAGCCGATGAATGGGAATCGTGTTGATATCAATTTTATCAATATGAGAGGATAAAAGAAATATCTTGTCTAACGAAAATAAGCAGGAGCAACATCACTACACTTGAATGGCTCGTCCCCAGAGAATATATGTTTAGCCATTGAAAATTCGGTTAAGTCATCCAAAGATTTGACCGAATTTCTGCTAAAGGAAAAAGGGGCAGGAAGGGATTTTGATAAAAGGATAATGCCTCGTGTGGGGCATATATTTGATCTCATTATTCTGGTAATATATCCTTTTGACAATGTTAATGTTTGGAGGAAGGAATGTCTGCAAATATCATCTCTTTCGATATCTCTACATGAAGAAGTGATACAAAGAGAGGATCGGTAGACTTGGGTCATATATTTAGTGAATATATTCTCGTTTTAAGACAAGAAATTGCGGTCTGTCAAGGAAGATTTCAAGTGTCCAGAAGAGGAAACGAAATATGTTTTTTTTTTTTCTTGATGAGTTCGAACCCTCTCCCTATAAAAGGGACCTTTCGCAGACAAAAAAGAGGATTCTTCTGGACGGCAACTAGAGTCTTCCCACGCATACTACTACACACATGAGAGGATTAGAGAGATAGAGAGGGAAGGTCTCAACCGACCCTTGGCGGGGACCTTGCCGAACACTCCTCGAGACTTGACGTGGGTCACCCTCCCAACGATGTTGCTGCTGATCCATCACAACGAGCTGCTCTTCGTACGGTGCCGATCACTCACCTGCTGCCCGGCGACACGTCTTGGTCCGCTGATCCACTCGCTATCGTTTTTGTCACTACCGAGGCTCGTTAATACTCGACCAGCTTTGAATCCACTGCTGGTCGAGTTTGCTTTGCTTTACTCTTCATTGGGTCCAACGAAGTCAACAAAATTCGTTGGGTCCAATTTGGATTATTTGCATATTTCTTTAATTTTGTTGAGAAGTACAAAGTTCCTGGAGCCAGAATCCATCGATGGTGGACGTCCATCATCATTATTCATCGCAAGCTAACCCACTACCGATCTACCACCCATTGATTGTGGTTCACAAGTGGTCAAATTTGAAAGCTGATATTTGAATTAGAGCCCATTATGACGATCCACCGCTTAATGCAGCACGGTCTTCCAGTCCCAAGCATCAGCTAACGAGTATCCAGCATCCTCGGCGAGTCTCCCTGAAGGTTACCAGTTCCTGTTGAAGTTGCCATTGTCCCGTGGTTTGTAGTCCTATCCAGCCACCATCCAACGCGTTCTAACTTGGAAGCATTATCCACCTAATATTTTGAATCAGGTAAGAATTTTGATTAATTCGTTATTGTTGCCCAATCCGTAGAATTCTGATGTTGTTTGAATATTTGATCGATATTGCCATATTCAAGAGATTTCTTGATCCCTCATAAATTAGGAAATTTTCCTAATTTTGCAACGTGCATATGATTGACGGTCCGATTTCACGCTCGAAATACGACCCGCAATCGTATGGAAAAATCACCAACCTGATCTCATGCGCGAGATATGGTTCGTCAATTTGGATATCATCTTGCTTGATTTGGTGTCGTGCCGTTTAATTAAATTTTCTTTCATAAAAAAAATGTACGTTAGAATTAGGTTTATTCCCTGTTTTAGGATTTACATATTTAGAATAGGAATTTTATTTCGAATTTAAAACAAAAATTAAAAAAATCAAAAATCAAATCAATCAATTTAGGATGCTAGAATTTTAACCTGAATTGCATGTTTAATTATTTGGCAATTATTAATTTCGAAATTTTAAAAAAAAAAATCATCATGCATATGTCATGTAGAGTTAGGGCATATTTTGCACGTCATTGCATGTTAGGATTGCATATTTATTAACTATAGATTTAAATAATTTCTCCTAGATAGATTGCATGCTTATTAAGAAAATAAAAAAAATCATGTGCATGTCATTTAGTGATTGTTATTAGGTTCATTTAATTAGAAATTGCCCGTCATTAGAATTAGGTCATTTAGTTAATATTGCATCGCATATTGCATAATTTTCATTAAATAAGTGAAAACAAAACAAAAAGGAAATTGTGTGTTAATTAGAAATCATATCTAGGGTTGTGGATGTGAATTTTGATTTAACATTGCAGATGCTTTCGTTGCTTTGAGGTAAGTTTAGCAATTTATTCATTATTTTATCTGGGTGTTAAATTGATGGTTTGCGCACCTGCATGATCACCTCACATGTTAGGAAAATATATTTAAAATCAATTCAAGCTGCCGACAAAATATTTTTTCGAAATAAAAGAGAAAGGTACCAAAAGGGCGTTAGATAAATCTAGCGTAACCCAGTCCCCGAACTCATAATCTCTGGTTCGTAGGAGTAAAGTAAAACTTCCGTTACTTTACTTGGGTTTCTAATCGACTCACGAAAAATAGATTAGTGGCGACTCCTAGATAAAATCTATCTACATGTTAAGAATCTGAACATAAGTCACGAATTGGTATGGGCTTGGGAGAGCCCGAGTTAAGTTTAGGCTTAACAATCCATTAGCCAAACCCTAGGTGGTTCATCCCTGAAAATTTTGGTCGCGATACTCCCCTAGACGTTATGCATATTTTGTCCTTTCCTTTTCCCTTTCTGTACACATATCCCCTTTTATACAAAAATATTTCTTCCTTTGTGCTAGTGCGCCAATCATATCGTCCAAGCATGTGCTAATATTGACCAAATCTATGCCCCATGTGCACCATTATCTCTTATTTCCAAATCTTTTCCTTGTGCTCTTTTATTTTTATTTTTTGTCCGCACACGCTGAATATTTCTCATCAATTTCATTTCCAAATATTAACCCATAAGTTGGTCGAATAGACGCTCTTATTGCTAGGAAATCGAGATTATGGAAATATGATCAATGGAAATTTCCCGAATTTCAAATTTTGCAAAGATAAGCGCGCAATGTCTCCTTTGTCTACTTGCCTTCACGGAGAATATATGAATATATTTTTTCTCGTCTTTTTATGGCTAAAGTGCTCTTTAAATTTCAGAAACTTTCCAATCTTAACAACCCATGTGCAGGATATTCAATTTTGGCCACATGAGATATTTATTTGGCTTGAATTTAATGATTATGTTGGTTTAGTCTAAATCAATGAAGTTCAAATTACCGCTGATTCAATGCATAATCAAAAATAATAAATGCTTTTAAAACTATGTATTATGCAATGTGATTCTAATATTTTTGTTTAGGGGTTACAAATTAATCCCTAATTTTTATGCAATAAATGAATGACTTAGTTCTCAAAAGTCTAAGAGCGAGAGTTAGAATATGAGTAGAGTAGGACCGAACAAAAAAAAAAGTTCTCCAAATTTAAGTGTCAACATGGTGACTGTTTATTTTGGGATAATTATAAAACAAAAAGTCTTAAGCATGTTGTATAGATGCTGATTTAGTCTTAACCATTCTAATTTGACTAATTTAGTTATAAACATTTTGATAATTTGCCAATAAAATCCTTTAGGCCAATTGTCCAAAATCACTAACGTAAACGTCAGTCGTCCACTCTCCATGACCATTGCCTAGGCCCTCTCTTTCTGTTGTACACACGCTCCCATAGCTCAACTTTGGCTAGCATGCAACCACCGTTGTGATCCTTGTACTTACTTGACTATTCAACATTGGTTGCACCCCCAGGTAACAGCCACCATGGTACAAAATAGTTTGTTTGGTTTTCGTTCAGCCCACAGTTTGGTCTAATTTAATTAATCAAAATTATGTGAAGAATCAAAATATATGGAAGAGGGAACCCGAAGAAATGATCATCAATTCAGATGAACCTGAAAAGTGCACATTCACACGGCAATCATTTATTTCAAGATAATTACAAAAAAAAAAAAAACCTCCTAAACTTATTGTATAAATGTCAATTCAGTTTCAATTTGGTCGATTTAATTCTAAACATTTTGGTAATTCGTCAATATTGTTCTTCAAGCCAATTTTGATCGAAAATTACTGATGTGAACACTGGTCACTCGTGGACAGCGGACACTGACATAGATAATTTTTGCAATTAAAAAAATTGATGAATTATTTAATATTTTTTTTAGATTCTTTCTTATGCATAATTTATTTACGGTTTTGATTATTGAGTTTCGTGTTATTATTTACACACCCACATGATTATATCTTACATATTACTGAATTAGGACTAAAACTGATAAAGAGTGCATGCAAAGCATTTTCAAAATAAAGATAGAAGGTATAGAAAGCATTAGATTAATCTTGTATAATCAAGTTCCAGTATTCAGAATCGCTGATTCGCAAAATTAAGACATACTCTCATGCCTTACTTGGGTAACTAATCAGCCCATAATTGATAGTGTCGGATCCAAAAGGTAAGCTTAATTATAAAATTGAATTGAGACTACAAGATGCAATTATTGTGGGCTGGAGAGAGTTTGTGTTAAGTATGAGCACCATCTCTAGTAATCGTTTGTGCCCACTTAATAGTTTATTAGCTTTCCCTTGATAGTTCACCTCAAGCCAAGTTTTCCCTATTACTTGAGGGGTTGACCGAACTCAATAATAGGAAGGCAGTCATATTATTCATTTATTTAGGGAATGAATTTGAAAATTCAAGTAATGGTGTAATTATAAAAAATTTTGACACTTTTACGCGAAGATGAGGAATAGATCTTGTGTCATTTATTAGTAGCATCAAACTAATTGGGACCATGATAAATATCGAATGAATATTGGGTCCACAAACCTTGCAATTCGTCCTACCAACTTCTAATGACTCAAAAAAAAAAAATGGTGGTAATGAAGTTCTTCTTTTTCTTTTTTTTGGACCATACGGTAGTCATGAAATTGACATGGTGGGACGATGCCTTCAAGCTTCATCTTCGGGATCGTGCATGAGTAATGAGGCTCTCTGATTTTCCAGCGGAGAATATTCAGTGACTCTTTTCTTTGTCCATCCTTAATTTTCCGAATTTTTTGTAGTAATTTCTTTACCGTAACCTATTTTTCGTTCACCTACGTATTTGTCTTTGCTTAATAAAAGTAAATAAATAACCTTTTTCCTTCTCACGATAACACTAATACATCAGTCAAATTTTGGATGAGCTATTACTCATTATATCAAAAAATATCTATTAATTGAAAAAATTTAAGTACTTTGAAATAAAAGAAAGAATCAAATTGATGACCATCGCCTGTGACATCTCTCTCTTGTACACACATTGGTCCAAACCCTAAGCAAAGGCTAGTGGCTCACTACCAAGTATTAGGCCTAGCCTAGACTCTCCCAAACCCATCAATTTACGACTTTACGACTTTATGGTTCGATTTTTTTTTTTCACTTACAAGTCAATTTTAAATAAGAGTCACTACTAATCGATTTGATGTGGGTTGATTAGAAACCCAAATAGTATATTGTCAAAAATATTTTACTCCTATGCAATCAAACAAATTAGGATCGAAGATTTGATTATATTAATTAATCACTAATGCCATTCTAGTACCTAATCTTATTTAAATCCTAAGGCTTTTTGGATTTTCAAGGTTTTCTTATGCATTTGTGGAGAATAAAACCCATCTTTTAGGCTCTTTTTTATTTTTTTGGGAAAATATGGCTTTTTTTATTAAAATATTTTATAATATTATATTATAATCAACCGGACCCAGGTCGGGACCAGCTCGGGACGAGGCTCGGACTCCAGGGCCTTGGACTCCTCGACTGGGCTGAGTCTAGCTAATGGGCCTGGTTCACCTGGCCTAAAGGAAGTACCTGAAAATAAAAAGAAGAATTAGTCAAGCCCATATGCTAAACAAAGACCAAGTCCGGCGTAAGAGGACGGTGTAAGCC
The DNA here is from genome assembly GCA_017140595.1 of Eucalyptus curtisii. Classification (NCBI taxonomy): domain Eukaryota; kingdom Viridiplantae; phylum Streptophyta; class Magnoliopsida; order Myrtales; family Myrtaceae; genus Eucalyptus; species Eucalyptus curtisii. The sequence goes on from CM029496.1 coordinate 6,589,135, forward strand.
CAACAAGCCTAATTCATCTCAGCCCAAAAAGCCAAGCCCTAAAGGCCCAATCGGATCCTTACGTCCGACTCGGCTCTAACCCGACTTGTGCCTCTCCCCTTCTCTGCCTCTCCATGACGCCGATGAGGGCAGCCGAACTCGTCATGGCCTGGCCTGGCCGCAACGAGCAACGCCGGTCATCGTGGGACCAACAGACGCGACAGCGAGGTGGCGAGAAGTAGTAAACGCAACAGTGGGCTCGATGACATGAGGCTTGGCTGAGATCAGAGAGCGACGGGGTCGTCTCGAGTTAGAACGGCGTCGTCATTGGTTGAGCAGTGGTGGCCTTGGACCAAGGAACCGAGATGAGACAGTAGCAGACGTTCCATGCAGCAACTGCTCATGTTGTGGCGGTGATCGGAGCAATAAGCTCGGTCTTTGTCGGCTCGGGCCGTGGATCGCGGACGGTAGTGACTCGGGCTTGCGGCGTCGACGTCGGGCCAGGCATTGCGTACGGTGATGGGGCTTGATCCTGCGGATCTCTCTCCCTCAGATCTGGTTCTCACAACTCCCGCTCTCCCTAGATCTTGCTCACTCTCTCTTCGCTTTCCAAATCTGCCACTCTCTCTCGAACAAGCTCTCTTGTCCCTCCTCGTGATCTCGCCTTAGATCTCACTTTCTTCCTCCCTTCTCGAATTCATTCACTCTGAGGTCTCCACAGATGTTTCTCCTAGGAAGTCCTCTAAGCTCGTTGCCTTTCTCGTGTGTGTGTGTTTTTTTTTTTTTTTTTTTTTTGCTCTCAGACGCCTTATTTATAGGTCGACAGAGGCTTCGGCCGCTGATCCTTGGCAAACCAACCGAGCCTCTTCTTGACCGAATTGGCATGCCCTTAGCCATCCACTCCGTAGTAGGCTTAGCCCTGCTCTGCTCCGTAGCTCGACGGCATTCATGGCACCGGCAAGATAATCCATCTGTCATCGGCCTACTCCTCTTTCTCTGCATTCTCGGTGTTGTCGTGTGTGAGTTGCCAAGGTGGAGGGGAAAGGAGGAAGGAAGAAGAAGAAAGAAGGAGAGGGGCCAGGCCAACGAAGAACAGAAGGGGAATGGGCCTCGAGCCTGCGTAGGGGAGGAAGGAGAAGGAAAGGAAAAAGGGACTGGGCCTTCGGGCCCAGCCCTCATGGGCTCCCTTTTTTTAAAATAATTATTCGAAAATAGGGTAAAATAAAGGGGAAATAAAATTAAAATAAATCTTAGTAGAGGTAAACAATATTAATGCCTAGGTGATACGAAAATCATTTTTGTTAGGGCCAAGTTGGTCCATAATTTTCTATGCAATAAATACCCAAATATTTACTCAAATTTAGGTGTTAAACCACAATATTAGATTTAGATAGGATCGCCGCCAACTATATTAAAACCTTACACTGTTAAATGAATATGTACTCTAAAACTCTCTCTCACGTGTTGACTAGACTTTGGCATAAGCTTAAAGCGTATAAATATATACTTGAGAAGGCAAATTGGGGACTTGGAAAGATTTGAACTCAGGACTTTCTGCTCTGATACCATATTGAGATTTGTGAATGAAAAGAAAATTAATATTCTGTTGATTAACTAATGAATAGTACATGTGCCTATTTATGGGCTTTACATAACAACTATCTAAGGTAACAAATAAGAATACATCAAGGAGAATATACATAATCATATAATATCTTAAATATATCTCTAACATCCCCTCCTCAACTCAAGATGATTTGAAAGGAGTCAACTTGACGCATGAGGGGGAGTGTTAGAGTAAATAAATATTAAACAATATCTTCATCTAAGAGTTTAATATAGCATAACAAAGTCCCTGTATTCTTGGCCCACAAAATTAAGGCATACTCCCATATCTTAGGTGTGACATCCTGATTTTTTCAAGTCTGTTTTCAATTGAATGAGTTGGGCTTTTCATCAATGTGCCTATAACCTTTTTCTCTGAGTTGGTCACTCACGAGTTAACTGATCTATCAGGTGAAGCCGTTAAGGAATTTTAACGCTATAGACTTGAGAATTTGACCGGGAACCGACTACTCAACCATGCTAATCTACAAGGGTCAATACGGCACTGTCAAAATCGATAAGAGATCAGAGATAGATCGATTCGACTGAGATATATGATTAGTGAATGGGTGATTTTACTTGATTGCAAAATTCTCGTCGAACGACACTGGACTGATTATTCTGTCTTTTCTATATCTTGTGTCTGCATTTGAAACCTCGAGATTTTCACGACAACCGAGAGTCGCCAATGTGTCGAAGATATACATTGTGGCTTAAAAATAATCAACCACAGGTCCAATGCGCCAAAAATTCCTAAAAGATACTCGGTAGATTATGACGCGCTAAAATCGCGCCAAATTGAAATTAACTACGAATTTAAACCCAATTTCAGAAATTGAAAGTTCTATAAGGTCACAATTCATTTTAGGAATGTCGACTCATCCTCCGAAGATTTTTCTGCAAACCGAGATTTTCGGCAAATTTTCAAAGTAAGTGTATTTTGGACCGGAAAAATCCGAGGACTGTTTTTGGTCGCGCTTTTGGGATTCGAGTTGGACGGATTGACAAGGAAAGATAAGAATTTGAGTGTGGACACCTTGGAATGATTTATGGACTCCAATTTAGGTCCAATTGGAGAGGAATTGAATCAAGATTGGAGGGTAAATGTCCAAAATTCGTAGGTCCAAGGGGGGTGCAACATTTAAGCTTCTACCAAAGCTTGTTGGGGAAGATTGATTAAGGAAAAGAGGTTAAGGATAGGGCTAGACATGGTGGGGCAACCACTTGAGGGCCTTGGATATTTTTGGTTGACTTTGGTGGCCATTGTCCCCTTGAAGCCAACAACCTTCCTTCTTCTTCTTCCCCAGTCTTTCTTTCTCCATTATTCTTGTCTTAAGAGCTTAAGAAACCTCAGGAACCCAGAGAAGCCAGCCCTTGGCCGTCGACCTCTTTTCCCCCTCTATTTTCCTTTCTTCCAGTTTTTGCTCCAGCTGACCTTCGTGTGAAAAACCGAGTTAAAAGTTGTCTTCCCGTGAAAATCAGCTCATGCTCCACCCACCGTCTTTAGCACATCCAAACTGTTTCGAAGAGCCCGGCCTCGCGCCAAACGGAGCCGTTGGCCATCTCGTCCACCGGCAAGAAGCCGCCACCCGTCAGTCCATCAATCCGCCCGCTCGAGTGCATTGTTTCGCGTTTTCTTCGTTTTTCCTCCCATTTCGACCCTTCCTTTGCCATACCAACCACCAGCAACTCCCCCTTGACCACTAGGTGTCACCGGTTGCCGGCCACCCCCTTGCCAGAGCTCCGATCAGCCCGTTTTCAACGTTGCAGCCGCTAGTTTCCTCTCTGCAATTCAGCCAAGAACAGAAGCCGAACCAGCAAGGCTTTGGGGCTTTGTGGCCCGTTTTTGAGCCCATCCCAGCCTTGGTTGGTGTCACTACTAGGAGGATTGTCACCCGCCTTGGCGCCGCCGTCGACGTGGACTCACGGGAACGCTAAACCAATGAGTTTACTCACTAAACGTTGCTTATGAGGTTAATTATGCTTAAGATTGTTTAGATTAGCTTAAGTATACATTAGTGATAACTTAGAATGGTTAGATTAGCCTTCAAATTGATTACTATTAATTTCATTAGTGAGATTAGTACATTTGAGTATGGTTTAGTCGAATTTAGTGGTTGTTCCTCATAACTGATTCCTGGACCCTCACCGTTTGTCATTTTTGTAGATCGTAATGCATTGCGAATTTGAAATTGATGTCTCCTTGAGAAATGTTTTAAACATCCTCAGGTACAACATATATTTTTTTCAAAATTTTTAGGGATGTAAAAGAAGGAGATATCAGCTCCGTCATTTGCAAACAGAACCTCAATTTTTGCTGGAACTAATGACTTTTTGGGATTCTATGGGTTTTTATCAACTCTTAGGGTTCGAATTTCAATATAGTTTCCTCACAAATATTATTTGTCATATCTTCTAGTTTAACATACTTAAATTTCAGATCAAATGGATATGTTTTGGACCCTGAACCAAACTAATTTCTGAAAACGGACTTTCTGGAAATGGACCCAGTTTTGGTACTGGATTGAGTGATTTAGGGTGTGTTTGTTTGTATTTCTTTTTTTCATGAGCAGAAATCCTATTTTTTGGTTCCCGGAAACAAAAAAAAGAACAAAATTGCGTTTGTTTGCATTTTTGTTCCAAATCTATTTTTTTGTTCCTAGGAACAAATTTGGAACAGAAATAAGAAATAATAAAAACTTGTTTCTTATTTCTGGAACACTTTGGAGAAACAAATTTTCTCTCTCTTCTTTCTTTTCTTCTCTTTCTTTTCTTTTTCTTTTCTACTTCTTTTTTCTTTGGCCGGTCGCTAGCCTCGGCCATGACCGGCGACCGACCGTCGAGGGCCGGCGACCTCACTGGAGCGTCGCCAGTCCCCGACGAGGCCGAGCGTCGCCGGCCCCCAAGCCGTGGCTGGGCAAGGCTGCCGGTCCTCGTCGGCCGGTCGCCGGCCATGGCCGAGGCCGGTGACCAGCCAAAAGGAAGAAAAAAAGAATAAAGAAAAAAGAAAGAAAAATAAGAAAAATACAATAAAAATATTAAAAAATTAGAAGAAACAAAAAAAGAACACAAATTTACCAAACGTGTTTCTGTTCTTTTTCTATTCCAGGGACAAGTTTACCAAACGCGTTCTTCTGTTCAAAAATTGTTCCCGGAACAGAAATAGTTTTCTCTACTTCTGTTCCCTAGAATATTTTTTGAACAGAAATGTTATCAAACGCACCCTTACTGGGCCAAATCTAGAAGGATCTGGGTTAAGATGTCTCATGAAAAATTTTTTTTATGTGTCCTTTATAACATATTCAAATTTTGAAATTTTCCGAGTTCGGTTGATTAGGTTTCTGGATTTAAACTTGGAGACTCGCGAGTGGCCTGATTTCTGCCAATTATGACCAATTTTAGTTTGGTGATGGTTCTTGATGCTTTGCTTGCTTCAATTAGTATTTTTAATGACTCGTGAATTTAATTTATTAATTATTTAATTCTGGAAAATTACTGTTCATACGAACACTATTCACAAAACACTGTTCACGTGCACTGTTCACCTGAAAAGGAAAAGTTGTCTAATTTCATGTGTTTTGATCTTATGAGGTGATTTGAGTGTATAAATGCATGAGCATCCGCATGAATTGAGGTGATCTGTTTTGTGTAGAGGGAACCAATAGGTTGTGAGCAAGTAAAAGGCTAAGTGCTACATGATAGCGAGACTACGTGTGAGTTACCTCTAAAGCTTTATACTATTAATTATACATGAATAGGTTGTGAGCAGGTAAAGGGCTGAGTGCTACACGATAGCGAGACTACGTGTGAGTTACCTCTAGTGCCTTATACTACTGCTTATTGTAACCAAGGGCTAAATGTTACATGACAACTTGAGTCGCATGGGAATTACCTCTAGAGCCTTACACTATTGCTATATGTGGTCAAGGACTAAGTACTACATGATGGTGAGACTTCGTGCGGGTCACCTCTAGAGCCTTAGACTATCGCTTATTGTAATCAAGGGCTAAGTGTTACATGGTGACTTGAGTTGTATGGAAACTACCTCTAAAGCCTTGAGTTTATTTATTGAGTGGGGATGTTGAGTGGAATTGGAAATTGGATCATTGAGAGTGAATATCGGGACGAAATTGTGTGACACCGATATGATTTACCCGCGCCTGATTATGGGACGAAATTGTGTGACACGGAATGGGACGTGTCATAATGATTTGGCCTTATAATTAGGACTTTTGTGTTTGATTGGTTTGATAGTGAGATGTTCCAATTGATGAGTGCATTAATTATATGCATTTGTGATATGAATTGTGCTGACGTGCAGGAAGGAACTGAGGCGAGGTGAGTCCTTTGTTCTCATTGTGTGGTTGTGTGGCTAGAGCGCCCTGAGGTGTATTTCCTTCTTAATAAGGGTTTAAGGGGTGGACTTGCTGAGACATTGTCTCACTGGTTATTATATAACAATTTTCAGGTCCTTAGATGGTGGTCGTGGAAGACCGAAGCCCCGGAGTCTGGGAAGGTGGAGTCTAAGGCATCGGCGTATGTGACCTACTAGTATGTTGTAGGATAACTTCTTTTGAGAATCAATCTTTTGTAGGCTTTTGACCAGACTCGTTTGTACCTAAACCTCGTTGTTTATAAAAGTGTGCTTTTTGTGAAATGTCCCCTACTTTCCTATCCCATGTTGTTTGTTATCAGGGTTTAATGTTTCGCTTTTGTATGTGCATTAAAACGAATTGGGTCGGCGACGAGACCTGGGGACGTCGCATTCGTATCGACCATTGAGGGATGGGCGCGCGCTCGAGGTTCAGGGCATGACATTAGGTGTCTCATTAACCCATAATTGATTAGTGGTGAATCCAAAAGATAATGTTAATTATGAAATTGAATTGAGAATACAAGTTGCAATTGGCATAGATTTGGAAGAACCAACGCTAAGTGTAAGCACTATCTCCTTAAAAGTAATTGTTCATACCCACTTAGTAATTCATTAACTTTCCATTTCCCTTGGTATCGACCAACAGAATTGAGAATGAAATTGCATTTCCATCTCAACCTAATTATATATCAAATGGGCTAATAGATTTATTTACCAAGTGAAAGCTGTCTTAAATAAAGACAAAGGAAATAATTGGGAAAGAGCAGTACAAGTGGCAATACTTTTGTATAGCGCTCACTTGAATGCTACAAATTTGTAAAATTGATTACTTGAGTGCCACTTCCAATTTGCCCCGTTAGAAAAGTCGATGTGGCCACCGAAAAATATTTTTTTATATATTTGTATTATTTTTAAATATATTTATTGTTTTTATTATTTTATCTTTTGAATATTTTTTTATTTTTTCTTCTTTTTTTTTTTAGGTTCAGCAAGGGTCACCAGCGACCCTTCCGCAGTTGCTTGGCCCAGATTGGGCGAGGGCGGCCTCGTCCAAGGCCTGGCTGCCTCGCCCTCGGGCGTGAAGGCCTTGGACGAGGGCATTGGGGCCTTGCGGCCTTGACGAGGGCTGTTGCGACCTCGCCAGCAGTTGACGAGGCCTCGACGGCCTCACCCAGGGCCTTCGCGGCAAGGGCGAGGCTTGGGCAAGGTGACCCTCGCCCAGATCTAACCACAAAGGCCCTAAGTGAGGTAGTCGGGGCCTTGCGACTGTTGGCGAGGCCGTGACAACCCTTGCTCGATTTGTGTAGCGTCTCTCATGGCCACCCAATAACCGGCAAGGCCCTCACCTAAGGCTTTTGCAGCCTAGGGCAAGGTAGCTATAGCCGGCAAGAGTCACCGGTGACCCTCGTTCGCCCTAATGAAAAAAAAACAAAATACAAAAAAAAAATAATCAAAAAAAAATTTCCACATATGACATTTGGCCGAAATTAGCACTCGAGTGATCAATTTTTCTTTGGTGCAACACTCAAGTGAGCAAAAAAAAATAAAATTTGACACTCAAGTGAGCGCCCTACGAATATTTTGACAATCCCATCAAGCTTTTGCTGAAATAATCTAAATCTTTACATGCCTCACCATATTGAGCCAAAAAACCGACCAATATGCTCCACAGTCAATTGATCATCTTCGCCAATAAAAATGGCGAAGTCAAGCTTTTTAAACCCCTAGAATAGGACACATCATCAACATAATCCAAACGTAATTTTCGCTCAACGGGCATGACAACCCCTCCATCAACTCCTTAAGTGTTGTAGTACCACATCGGCTGCTTGTTCAATCCATTATTGATACAATTAACCATCCTAGCCCTTAGGCAGAAATGGCAGTCTAGCTTGATTATCCAAATTGGCATTACATTATCAATATTTAGTATTGGTCCAACTAGCCTAATATTTCCACATTTGGCAAAGGCATGTTATGTTAGACATTTTGATTTGTGAAATTATCATCATCATTTGGGTTGGCCTGAGCAAAATTATCAGGATCATTTCCATCAATGGACCCAACCACATCTATATTATGTTGATCTTGACTAGAAGTTTCACGCTTTTTCAAAATTCTCACGGGTGTTGGAATTACTTGGCCTAAACTACCAACATTATTAAACTAGGTAGAAGTTAAGGAACATGCCTAAGGACTTCCGAATTTCCTTGTACTGAAAATGGCTGGTTGGATGACCTTGGCCTAGAGATGATGTCATTGACAGCATTAACGATCATAGGCCTAATAACATTGGAAATGTGCCTCACGACATGGTTGGCCAAATCCCCTTGTTGTCCCTAAAACAACTCACGCATAGTACCCATCGTAGTTGAATTTGGCTTCACTTCTCTCCTTTGGTCCTCCTTGAGATGTCACGGAATGTTGGCATTCCATCTTAGTTTTACTCCACTATTGCTTAAATGGGCGACGACTCCGAACACGCAGCCCTCTATTGCCATTATGGGGAACCGATTGTTGCCAATGGAATTACCATGCTCTAGTTGATTCCTAGTCTTGTCATCATACTTTCTCAAATTGGACCACAGTGGTCTCACCGGACATACCTAAAAGATGTTCCTTTACAAGATGGAATTTGACCAAAATGGTAAAAAACCTTCCATCAAAGGTTGATCTTTGTTTTGTCAGATAGATTCAATGGTGATTTCTAACAGATACTCTTTTGTGGGATGATACTAGAAGCAAGTATTTATTTATTAAGTCAACGTGTGAGGTAATCAATAGGGGCAGACAATCAAGAATTTGATAGTGTATGGTCACAATTGAGAAGTGGAAGGGACCTCAACTTATTAGAACTTTTCTTTGGCTATTCACTCATAAGTAATTGTTGAATAATGAATTGAAGATGTCTCGCCACTTGGAGGAAATCCATATTGCTTGAGATGTGAGTCTCATGTGGAAACAATTTTATATGTTCTAAGGAATTGTTTATCGTTTGTAGGATATGGTTTGAATTTATCCCACAATAATATTTGGGAGAGTTCTTCTCAATGATTTCTTCACAATGGTTGAATTCGAATCTCGCTAGTGAGGGGCAATTGAATATTAATCATGATTAAAGTGTGATTTTTGGAGTAGACATGCAACTTTTTTGGCAATGTAGAAACAGGTCACTTTTCTAGTGGATATGCATTTCTCTAATTTTGATTAGATGGGATCATCCACCTGCCGGGTGGATCAAACTGAGTATTGATGAGGCCTCTAAAGGAAACCCAGGACTTGCTAGCGCTAAGGGTTTCATTTAGAAATGAAAGGGGTAACTTAATTGGTGGTTTTGTCACATTCATAGGAATATGTTCGTCAACACAAGCAGAACTTTGGACTTTATAAATGAGACTCAACTTCGCAAAACAACTTGGATTTCATAAGATTATTATTGAGATTAACTCTAAAGCCATCACTCATCTTCTTAGCCCAAAGCATATGATTGATAATGATGGTCTTACTATGCTTAAAGATATCATAATACGGTTGCACTCTCACTTTAAGTTTAAGGTGCAACAAAACTTTCAAAGAGAAAATCGCTCTGCTGACTGGCTTGCTAATCTTGAAATCAACAAGTGCTTGGATACTAATTTTTTTTTTTATTACCTCCTACAGAGTTGCTTCATATTATATTGTTTGATAAAATAAGGATTAGTAGATATACGACAATAGATTTTTATATTTAGCTTTAGCCCTTTTTCATTCAAAACAAAGGACACTGATAAACTGCAGAAGTACATATAGAAATTGTAGTATTGATGATGGATGAGATCCTATAATTACACACACATAAATAATCCCTAACTGTAACCGCCCTATAACCCCTATTAGTAATTATTAAAAGATTTTTTCACTAGAAAATGGGATTTGACCCCATTAGTGAAAAACATTTCGTCAAAAGTTGATCTCTAGTATTTTATTTGATAGATTAATTGGTGATTTCAAGCAGGAATTGGATTTGCATGACAAGGATGAACAACTTAAAATTTTAAAGGAAAAAGACTGCAAATTGGAAAGACGTTATTGAACTGAAAAAGTACATAGAGAATTCGTGTGCTCGATGACGGATAACGATCCTATAATTACACATACATAATCCCTAATTGTAACTGCCCTACAACCGCCTATTTGCAGTTATTATGCTGCGTAGACATATCTACAATTCAAAGATTCCAGGCCTCTTATCTGCACCCCAACTTCATCAATAAATGGTTACAACCTCTGCGGCCACTATTACTCGATCGTCGATCACTACATATGTCTTCAATCGACATCGTAGTCTTCGTGTTCTCCTCTCTATCCGACACTTAGCTATATTCAGGTGGTCACCCTGTTATTCTCTTTGTTGACATGTCTTATTAATTGCCTCTTGACTGCCTGTCGTTGAAATGTTGTCTCGTGTAGATATCCATGCCATTAACCCACATCTTCACTTTATCTCCTATCTTCTTTTGTGTCCAACACTTGACCAAATTAACAAAAAATCGTGGCCGTATATTGGTTGTTATCGAAACAAGATGTTAGTCGACCATGCGCCACCGTACATTGATAGCTGTATTTCATGTTTATCGATAATAACTCTTTGGCCAAATTGAGTGAGCTATTTTTTTGGTGTCAACATTAATAGAAAAGAGGAAGCATTATTATTTCTGCCAATATCGCACATTCTTCTGATCCCATAAACAAATCGTCCAAAAGTGGAAACAGTGACTAATATTCGTCATCTCTAATTTGAAAACTTCAAGTGAAAATAATTTCTATGATCATGGCAAAATCAATGTCCTGCTCAAACAATGTGTGTGTTCATCTTTCTCGTTCAAAATTTATAATTGAATCATTACACTTACATATCTTTTTAGGCCAATCACAAGAGCACAAATAAGTGTTTCTCCTGCATTTATTCAGCGTATGTGATATTAGACCATACACCAAGTTAGAAGAGAACTAATAGAGCTCTAAAAATGTCCGAGTACCTACATATAGCAAAAGAAAAACGTTTTACTCCCAGCAACAAATGTAATAGCACATGTTTCTCTTGTCCAACAACAACAACAAAGTATTTCCAAAACGGAATATAAAATTTAATATCTCGAGAGTGCAGGTTTTGGCATCGTGGCAAGCTAATTATGATACTATCACTCTTTCCTATCAAATTCACAAATAGATATTTATGATCTCCAAGAGTTTGACATTGTGGCAAGCTCCGTCTTCGCTACGAGCAAAAAATATTACTTTCGGAATGTTGACACCTAAATTTTACAATTTTATTTAGGACTTAATCATGTACAAAATTAGGAATTAATCACTAAAAAAACAAAACCAAAACAAAAACAAAATAAACAAAAAATAAACAAAATAAAAAAGAGAAAAAGAAAAGAAAAAAAAAGGAAGAGAACTCAAGGGGGGCTGGGTTGGGCCAAATCCGGTCTCGGCCCAACCGGCCTCTCCCTTTTCTTCTCCCACACACATGCAACCCGGCCCAACTGCTTTCTCTTTCGGCCGAGCCCATGCGCAACCGTCTTCCTCCTTCGTGTGCACCTGCAAAAGAAGGGAACGGCAGCAACACCAGAGGGGGGGGGCATCGAGCACAGAAAAAGGGGAGAGGAAACCCTAGAGAGCGAGAGAGGGAGAAAACAGGGGGAGAGAAACACGATGAGGGAGCATAGAGCACAGATAGAGCACAGAGAGAAGGAACGGAGGGGAGGAGGACAGCGGTGGTGCCGCCCGACTTCGTTTGAGGCACTGCCCTCCTCGCCGCCTCAACCTGAAGACCTTCTGCCGGCGATCCCTTCTGCCCAGAAGTCGCGAAGCTGACACCGCCGCCGCCGCCGCCGCTCGACCGACGCCCGCCGCCGCCGTCTCCCCATAACCCAGATCAGAAGGTACCATGGACGAGGTCAGATCCGGCAGGATCAGAGACGCTGTCCGGAGTCGTCGCCGCCCTCCGTCCCCGACGTCGTCCGAGCTGTCTCCGCCCTCTGTCCCCAACGTCGTCCGAGCCACCACCCTTCGAGTGACACTAGGGACGCCACCGTCACAGCTACTGTTTCGTGGTTGCCGGAGCTCCGGACGCCGTCGCCGTTGTAGCCCTTAGCCAAGCCGACACCCAGCCCTGTCGCCGAGCCACCGCACACCTCCGTCTCTAGTCTGACACCCAGCAACCCCCTCTCCGAGCGACGCCTCCGCCTGCCATCCGCGTTTCTACCCATCGCCGCCGTCGTCAAGCCCAACATCGTGCTATTGCTCTCCATGGCTACCACCCACTGTGCTGCCACTGCCGTTCCGCCACCAGCCATCTCAAGCCGAGCCACTGTCCTCCGACACCGCCTGCCACCTCGCGGTCGTCGCCGCCATCGTCACCGCCATCGTCGACGCCATTCGTTTGCCTAGCGACGCCGCCACCAAGAAGCCCTAGAGAGGAGGACATCCATCGGGTCGTGGCCAGGTAGGGTTTAGGCCAAGAACCGGGTCGGCGTGGATCTAACCGAGTAGGGTTTTTGGCGTGTTGGGCCTGTTTTGCTTTCTTGGGCCAGATTTAACTATTTGCTTTTAAGGGCCTGTGGGGAGCTTTTTTGCATAAGGGATTGGGCCCGTCGACCGGGCCTAACCCGCATTCAATTACAAGCCCGACCATTGGTCGGGCTTGGCCTTCTTCGGGCGAGCCGATCGACCCGACCCCCCCTCTTTGGACCGAACCCAAGTCTAGCTCCGATCGGACCCGATCCGAGTCGACCGGGTCAGGTCAACTCAAACCAAACCCGACCCGGCTCGTTTTAAATATATTATATTATTATAATATTAAAATAATATTATGAAAAAATTAAAATTTTAAAAATTTTAAAAAAAAAATTAAACAAATTAAAAAATTTCGAAAATCCAAAAATGTAAGTTTTGATTAGGAATGGGCATGTGTTGTCTTTATACTCTAATTATACATTTATTTGCTCGTATATTGATTATATTGCATGTTTAATTTACCTGTTTAACTATGTTTGCAATTGTTTAGTGGCATGTGTTAGTTTTACTGCAATTATGATCATGATAGCTATGATTGTTACTTTAATGATTGCGCACCCGTATGATCACCTTGCATGCTAGTGTATAAGTATAAAATCAACTCAAATTGCATGACAAAAATCCCTTATTTTAAAACGAACAAGATTAGGTACCAAAAGGACACTAATTGGTTAATTAGTGTAATCAAGTCCCTAACCCTAGATTCTCTGGTTGAGCTTAGGAGAGCCCGCGCCTAATCATGGGCACTAGGCCCGTCCTTTAGGTAATACCCCTAAACTCGTTCCCTCCTCCCGAGGGTAGGTCGCAATAGCTTGGCAACTCCACTGGGAACTTGGTTTTAAACCTTATAGGACTTAGGCCAAAATTAATCTTGTTCAAAAATATCTTTGTTTGGCAACGAGGATTCCAGGTACGCCCCTAACATTAAAGGTGTTAAATGTTTTTACATAATGGGAGGTATAAGGGGAAGTGTTTGCTCACCTTTGTCTTGTAGGGAGGTGCAGGAATGTATGGTTTATTTTTATGTACGGAGTGTTATTTGCTTATAAATTGTTGTGCATGTGTCTTTGCATTGCACTACACCTTAGCACACACAACATGCCGCTTGACCTGGGCCGCATAGGATCACTTAGGATGGTGTTGAGGTGGATACCGCTCCGACTACAAGCATGTAGTACGAGCCGCCCATCTTAACACTAAAATTTCTTTCTTGATGTCAGAGGTCCCCACCCTAGTCTGCGAGCATGCGACACGGGTCGGTTCTTTGACGAAGCCGGAGTCATGGGTAACATGACCTAGCCACGAGCTTGTTGGTTCAATCCTGTGATCCCATGGCTCCATTTTGAGCCAAATTGAGTAGAAATCGGAACACATCACATGTGCATGTCTATGTAATTAAAAAAAAAGAAAGACAAAGTCGGCACCCATTGTAAGTATTATTTTCCTTTTTATTTGCTCATTTTGTATTGCACTTTCATCTTGAAATTCGCGGAAATCAATCGAATGTCCTAGGTGATGTAGGCTTATGATTGAAAAATTGGCAATCACTCTTGAGAAAAGTGAACATTGAATGCAAGTTTTAAACACTTTGATTTGGCCGTGCTAAACATGACATTGTTTAACTTTCTAATTATGGACTCAAAACCGCTTTTTGTTTAGAAAATTCTTTCAAGTCAAGATTATATTTTGGGGCACAAAAATTGAAATTGCATTTTCAATCAAATTCTCTCATTTTCACATTTTGGGACTGAAGTGCAAATCACATTTGGTGTACAAATTCCTCAAAAAAGAAGTCACTTTTTTCAAAAATCAATGTCAATTTTGCATATCAAACTTTTGGAATAGAGTGGACATTCGATTGATAGCCGTCGATCGATCTTCTAATGATGCCCCTCCTCTTACGACAAATCTTGGTGAAATACCAAAATCCCATAATGAGGACTATGGGGCATGTATCGTCGCCTCGATTTTGTTGTAAGAAGCGACATCATTGAAAGATCAATTTTTCATTCACATACTGACATCGTCGTCTTTTTTGTAGGTCATGCGTGATACTCCTTGACATTCTAGTGCTCGACCACACAAAGAAGTGAATTCTAGAGCTAGGACAAGAATTGATTTTTCCTTTCATCTGTGCAAGAGTTTCTTGTATCTTATCATTGTCTTTATTCTTGTTAAGAATCTTGTTTTTCATTTTGGGTTTTGATTGCGAATCCAATTTATGCTTTTGTAAATCATGCGATTCATTTTTTTTATGATGGAATTCAATTTCATGAAAATCGCCCCAAAAAAAAACGAATTCAGAAGTGTTTCAAGCGAATCTTTATGCCTACCTTCCAAAATGAATTTCAAGAAAGCTTTGCTTAAGGCCCTCTCTTCACGAAATTGCTTTCTTCGGTACAACGATGAGTTTATCTAAGATCGACATCTGCCCCTTCTAAAAGATAAAACTATAGGCTCATGGAACTTGAGGAGTAAGCATGCGTCGAGGCATCGTCGGCACCAATTTTTCAAAGAGGCGGAACTAAGTTGAATTCCGTTATGAGAAATTTCGTTATTCACAAATGCCTTAGGTGCCGAAATAGCCCATCGATCTCATTCACTTTGCATGATGAGACAAATGAAGGGAGTTGCCAAGTATCCAAAAGGGCGAATTCGAAGGAAGAGTAAACTGTATCGATTCCAATTATCCATTTCTGATACCGTTCTGACACGACTTTCTTTTCATTGTCAAGGAGACATCGAGAGTACCAAGGCTTGTAACATTCCAACAAATGCGATGGAGCATTATTAAATCCGGTTCATTTTAAACAAAACAAGATTCAAATGAAACAGAGGGGCAATATTATCCCTTCCTCCATGAGAGATACCTTGGGATGTTGATCGCTCGCTCGACTTTGAAAATGATGTATCTCGTTCTTGAACTTGATTCTCTTCAGCATAAAAAAAAAATGACGTGTCCTTTTCTTTGGTGCAGGACAGACTCGAACAAAACAAATGTTTGTCATATATAGAGTGGGAGAACAACGTTTGATTTAGGGAAACATCTCTCTTTCACCTACCAATGAAATATGCTGGAACAACATTGTCAAATTCATCAAGAAGGTTGTATTGTTTCTCAGTTGAACCTAATTAAGAATGGAGATAACTAATTTCATCTCCCTTTCTTACAGGGTGATAAATGAAAAAAGTTGCACATTGACCTAGAAGCGGCGCCTTCTACCAAGGAATCACGAAAACATCAAATACTTAAAGGTGAATGCAAGGGAAGGGTATTGTCGAGTTACCAAATATCCACGAAGGTGAATCCAAGAGATGTTAACGCTTAAAAGATAAAAGTAAGTGAAAGGTAATGATGTATCGTTTCCAATATTTCAACCCCTAAGGATTTTTGCACTAACATATTCTCTTACATTCTTTACAGGGTTACTGAGTCAACATGCCGCAGGTAAGTACCCTTCTTCTCAATTTTCTTTAGTAAAAAAAAAAAAAAAGAAAAGAAAAAGAAAAGGAGAATTTCCATTACAAAAAAAAAAAAAAAAACTTTGGCGCTTTCCAAGAGATAAGCACACAAATGAAAATTTGAGAAAAAAATTTCTTCAAACTTTTTTAGCATGATTTTTATCTCAAAATTGTTTCCTCGTTTTGTGGGTTATTCATTTAAAATCAAATTTTCCTATGGAGATTGATCTACTCAGATGATCTCGACAGAGTGAGATTGAGACGTTAACCATGCCAAACGAGAAGTGCTTAGGATGAAGAAAGGCAAGCCCATTTCCAAACACGTCCTTCAAACACTTTTGAGAGTTGAGTGAAAATCGACATTCTCTTAGGACGAATGATTCATTCGCATTGAGCGCAAAGATCGAAATGATAAAGGCGTTTCCTTCATCAATCCCAAGCACTGTACTAATCTCTTGCTAGCCCTTTCGGCTGAGTAAAGATGATCCTTGAAAATACCCCTGTTGAGAATAACCCTAGATTGAGGCAGCATAGGAGGTTACGATCATGTTGTAGAGCGAAGGATCGAGAAAGATTCTATTACTTTCACTTGCATCAATCTTCTGGTGGTAGCTTTAGAGGTATTTTGATTAGAGCTTGACTCATCCCAATGTGAAGAAGAGCATTTCCTTCTCTACCCAAACACCGATATCTATTGCTTTAACCAATTTGGGCCTGATTATTCATTTCTAAACCCCAAGCGGTGATCATCTCCCTTCACTGGGGCAAGGCATAAGAATTGATCAAATACAATTGACAGTCACGAGAAAATATGAAAAGCATCTCGAAAGTCATAAGAGCTATAAAAGTCAAAGAGCAAAAAGTTCGACAAATTAGGGGGCATGAAAAAGCAGTGTGCCTGGTAAAAAGCAAGGCCAATGCCCGTCAAGAAAAAGAGCCAAAAGGCTGCATCTTATGTGAAAAAAAAAAAGATTATCACACTCCAAGTGCCTGCGTAAAAAAAAAAAATCATTGCAAGTGCAAAGGAAATTAAAGAAAGGAGTAAAGCTCCCATGCAGAAATGATTATTCAAGGGACTTTGGAGATGTGTTGTGTTTCAAAAGCCGAATGATTTCGAAAGATCGAGTGACTTGGTCACGATGCCATGATGATCACCAACTCTTAAAAACCCTCTTGAAAATTTTAAGCCTTTCGAGCCTTTCCCAAGCCAACATTACAACCCTCTTCCGAAGTCTCTTCTGATTGGGATGGTTTGAATGAAAATGAGAATGCCACAAAGAATCTACTGCTTGAAGGAGTGGAAGTAATTCTATCTTGTCTTATCTTCCAAGTTCTTGACTTGTAAACCCAATGAAGATAGCGACAAATGTTTCTTTATCAACCTCAAAGCAATAATTCCTTTGTGTAAGCCCTAACCGAGCCTATATTGCGATCCTTTCAAAAGACCTTTTTGATCAATTAGATTGTACTCATTGCGAATGTTTCCGAAAGCCTTTGACATAGGTTATGTGAGATACTCTCAGTAATCAGTTACTTCACATGCGAATAGATGGGATCAAACAGCCATTTTATCAAGAGTGTGTGAGAAGCCATTTCTGACTAAGAAGCTCTAGTTTGGCATGTTTAATGAGCCTTTTTCATGAGTCGTAGCCGTTCTGATAAAAACTTGACTCCTAGAGAATTTGATGATTAATGATACATCCTCAAGCAAGATGACAATTTTGCGTTACATGATGTTAATTGACATTGAATATATATATTTTTTTTTAAAAAAAGTAGTCAAACTTAGCTTGATTAGCTTGTTCAATTAATGCTGTAATATTGCCAATACGTCTCTTAATGACTTCTCTAATGACACTTGCTCAAATTGAGTTTGACAGGATTCCTCAATGAAGCCATGCAATTTTCAAGGGGTTAGCGAGTGCTTCCCTAAAAAACCAAAGGTTCATGGTCAGCCTTAAACCATGTCATCTCCAAAGGTTCATGGTCAACCGTAAACCATGTTATCTCTAAAGGTTCATGGTTAGCCTTAAACCATGCCATTTCCAAGATTGGTGGATTCATCTATAAACCACACTTGTTATCATACCCGGTCGAAACCCGTTCGTACACGGTGAGACTATCATATTCAGTCGAAACCCGTTCGTACACGGAGAGACTATCATCCGGTCGAAACCCGTTCATACACGGTGAGACCTCCCTCCCAGTTGAAATTCATTTTTACACGATGAGACATTTTGTCCAGTCTAAACCACATGGTTCGTGGGTCAGTCCTTATACCACACGATTAGTGGGTCTATCCTTAAACCACGCTTTTAAAATGTTTATGAGTTTATCCTTAAACTGTGATTTTCAAAAGGTTCATGGTCAACCTTGAACCATGTCGTCTCCAAAGGTTCGTGGTTAACCTTAAACCATGTCATCCACAAAAGTTCATTGGTTTTCCTCAAATCATGCATTTTCAACCCGGTCGAAACTTGTTGTTACACGGTAAGACCTCATTCCTCTCCTTTTTCTTCTTATGGCCCGGACAGCTTCGTAGTCCGGACAGCTTCGTAGCCCGGAGTCCTTCTTTTTATGACACGGTGTGCTTTGTAGCCCGAAGAGCTTTTGTAGCCAAGAGAGCTTTGTAGCCCGGAGTCCTTCCTATGACACGGTGAGCTTTGTAGCCTGGAGAGCTTTTGTAGCCCGGAGAGCTTTGTAGCCCAAAGTCCTTTTTCCTATGACATGGTGTGCTTTGTAGCCCGGAGAGCTTTTGTAGCCCGGAGAGTTTTGTAGCCTGGAGTTCTTCTTCCTATGACACGGTGTGCTTTGTAGCCCAGAGAGCTTTTGTAGCCTGGAGAGCTTTGTAGCTTGGAGTCCTTCTTCCTATGACACGGTGTACTTTGTAGCCCAGAGTCTTTCTTCTTACAACACGGCATGCTTCCGTAACCCGGAGTCTTTCTTCCTCTTATTGACAAGACGCACTTCCATAGTTATGAGTTCTTTCCATCAAGCTGATACGTGCCTATGCACCTAGGGTCTCTCTATTGCCAAAATAATTTAGGTGTCTTTTGTCTTTGCATGGAACCTCTTCGAGCTCTCATTCAAAGAGGGGCAGCTATTGACGCCTAAATTTTACAATTTTATTTAGGACTTAATCATGTACAAAATTAGGAATTAGTCACTAAAAAAACAAAACAAACAAAAAAAAACAACAAAACAACAAAATAAAAAAGAGAAAAAAAAAAGGAAGAGAACTCGAGGGGGCTGGGTTGTGCCAAATTCGGTCTCAGCCCAATCGGCCTCTCCCTTTTCTTCTCCCACACGCGTGCGGCCCGGCCCAACTCCTTTCTCTTTCGGCCCAGCCCACACGCAACTGTCTTCCTCCTTCGCGTGCACCTGCAAAAGAAGGGAACAGTAGCAACACCAGAGGGAAGGCATCGACACAGAAAAAGGGGAGAGGAAACCCTAGAGAGTGAGAGAGGGAGAAAACAGGGGGAGAGAAACACGGTGAGGGAGCATAGAGCATATATAGAGCACAGAGAGAGAAGGAACGGATGGGAGGAGGGCAGCGGTGCGCCGCTAGACGCCATTCGAGGCGTTGCCCTCCTCGCCGCCTCAACCCGAAGACCTTCTGCCGGCAATCCCTTCTGCAAAGAAGTCACAAAGCTGACACCGTCGCTGCCACCGCTGCTCGACCGACGCCCGCCGCCACCGTCTCCCCAGAACCCAGATCGGAAGGTACCGTGTGGAGGAGGTCAGATCCGGCAAGATCAAAGACACCATTAGCGCCGTTGCCGCTCTCCGTCCCCGTCATCGTCCGAGCTGTCGCTGCCCTCTGTCCCCCACGTCGTCCGAGCCGCCACCCTTCGAGCAACACTGGGGACTCCACCACCGCAGCTACTATTTCGTGGTCGCCGGAGCTCTGGACGCCGTCGTCGTTGCAGCCCTCAGCCAAGCCGACACCCAACCCTGTTGCCGAGCCACCGCACGCCTCCGCCTCTGGTCCGACACCCAACAACCCCCTCTCCGAGGGACGCCTCCGCTTGCCATCCGCATTTCTACCCATCGCCGCCGTCGTCAATCCCAGCACCGTGCTGTTGCTCACCGCGGTTGCCACCCGCTGTGCCGCCACTACTGTTCCGCCACCAGCCACCTCAAGCCGAGTCACCGTCCTCCGACACCTCCTGCCACCTCGTGGTCGTTGCCGCCATCATCACCGCCATCATTGAGGTTGTTCGTCCGCCTAGCGATGCCGCCGCCAAGAAGCCCTAGAGAGGAGGACATCCATCGGGTTGCGGCCGGGTAGGGTTTCGGCCAAGAACCGAGTCGGGCGTGGATCTCAACCGGGTAGGGTTTTTGGCATGTTGGGCCTGTTTTGCTTTCTTGGGCCGGATTTAACTATTTTTCTTTTAAGGGCCCGCGGGCAGCCCTTTTGCACAAGGGGTTGGGCCCATCGATCGGGCCCAACCCGCATTCAATTACAAGCTCGACCATTGGTCGGGCCTGGCCTTCTTCGGGCAGGCCGATCGGCCCGGCCCCCCCTTTTGGACTGAACCCGGGTCCGGCTCCGACCGGACCCGATCTGAGCCAACCGGGTCGGGTCAACTTAAATCGGACCCGACTTGGTTCGTTTTAAATAAATTATATTATTATAATATTAAAAAATATAGAAAAAAATTAAAAAATTAAAAAATTCAAAAAAATTAAAAATATTTAAAAAATATATAGAAAAAAATTTAAAAAAAAATTCGAAAATCCAAAAATGCAAGTTTTGATTAGGAATGGTCATGTATTGTCTTTATAGTGTAATTAGGCCTTTATTTGCCCGTATATTGATTATATTGCATGTTTAATTTACCTGCTTAACTATGTTTGCAATTATTTAGTGGCATGTGTTAGTTTTACTGCAATTATGATCATGATAGCTATGATTGTTACTTTAATGATTGTATACCAGCATGATCACCTTGCATGTTAGTGTATAGGTATAAAATCAACCCAAATTGCATGACAAAAATCCCTTATTGTAAAACGAACAAGATTAGGTACCGAAAGGGCACTAATTGGTTAATTAGTGTAATCAAGTCCCCGACCGTAGATTCTCTGGTTGCGTAGAAAGTGAGGTATACTCCCATACCTTTCTTGGTTTCTAGCTGACCCCAATAGGCTAGTGGCGACTCCTTTTGTGCAAAATTTCTAAAAAATATCCCAATGTCACGTGGGGTATGGGCTTAGGAAAGCCCGCGCCTAATCATGGGCCTTAGGCCCGTTCTTTAGGTAATACCCTTAAACCTGTTCCCTCCTTTCGAGGGTAGGTCACGACACGGAATAAATTCTTCCATGTACCATATTCAACCACAACTACCGAAGAGATAAAATTATGCTTTTCTCCTATTAGGGGCAGACGAATGCGCGATGCGAAAAGAAATTTAAACTCATCGGAGGCCTTGCCAAACTTAAAAAAGAGAGTTCATATCATGGCTAGATCATCTAAAGATTCAACTATGGGTTCATGACCTCAATTTACCAGATATGGCTAGGACCTTCAAATCAATGAGGCCGTGTTTACACACATCGCTTAATACGCCAATCCAACTTTGCTGCATATTGGAGCAAGCGCACTTCATGAAGTAGAGATGAGATCCACGAGGACCTTGAAATCAGCCTCGGCACTCCCATTAGGCCCAGCGAACTCCACCAATCTGTCTCAACTCGCCAACTTTCTTCCTCATTTCATTCCCTTCCTCGCCCCTCAACGCCACCTCCAACGCCTTCTCCATTCCATCCTTCGTTATGATCCCACCTTCTACTTTCACTCCGATCCCCCACACTTCTTCTATCATCCTCCCGTTCATCATGTTGTCCGCCCAAAAAGGCTTGCATACCATCGGCATGCCGCCCGCCACGCTCTCGAACACCGAGTTGTACCCGCAGTGTGTAACGTACACCCCGCACACCGGGTGGCTCAGCACTTGGCCCTGTGGAACCCATGGGACGAATTTCCCGCACGCTCTCGTCCGCTCCTAAATCCCCTCGGGCAACTGCGCCATCACGTGTTCCTTGAGGGACCATAGAAATGGGGTCTTGGTGGATTCCAAGGCTTCCCCGAGAGCCGATACCTCGCTTGGCGACGGCATTGCCACTGTCCCGAAGCATATGTACGCAACAGACCGAGGTTGTCTGGCGTCGAGCCACGTCAAGCAACCAATGGTGTCAGAGGCGGAGCTCCGCGGCAGTGGGGGCGGCGGGAACGACACCGTGAGGCACCCCACTTGGAGGAGGATCTTGAACCTGGACTTCAGATCTGCTATAAGAGACGTCGGGTTGGCTTCCGCATAGGAGTTTAGGACGACGGCGGCAGCACCACACGGGAGCACACGCCCCATCTCGCGCAACATGCATGCAATTACTGAAGTGTCCTGATCATTGGTTATCTCAGTCGGTAAATCTGAAATGTGCATCATAGATAATCCTAGAATTACTCCGAGGCTCTTCTTGTTGTCGTAGTCAATGGAGGTGTCACCGCTGGAGGATTCACGTTGGAGCTCACTGATGACGTCAATGTAAACGTGGGCCGCCAACGCGTACGGAGCGGGAACCCAGAGGGTCACCCAGGGAACCTGCATTTTCTCTGCCATTTCGCATGCGAAAATCAAGAAAGCGTCTGTCAATAAGGGTGCGCATGGTAAAATTTCTTGGCTGGGGAAGAGTTTTTTTATTTTTATTTTCAGAAATAGTTCTTTTCTATTTCTATTCCATAGAACAATTTTCTGAGTAAAAGAATCCATTTGGTAACTACAAAAAATTTCTACTCTTGGAATAGAAAAAGAACAGAAATGCGTTTGGTAATGCAACAATTTCTCTTTTGTATTTATTTGTTTTTTACTCTTGCCAACGGATTGCCGCCGCCGCCGTCGGCCGCCGCCGCCGTCGATCGCCGTTCGCTGTGCCGCCGCCGCCGCCACCACCGACCGCCGCCACGTAGCCCATCGGCCGTCGACGATCGATCGCGACCGGCGGACGTGCAGCGTGGACGGCGACGTCAGCGGCGGCCGGCGGATGGGTGGCGGCCGGCAACCGGCAACCGGCGGCAAAGCAACTGCGGTGGCGATCGGCGGGCGGGCGGGACGGGTGGCGGCCGACGACCGACAACCGGCAGCAAGCAACCTGCGGGGCGGCGGCGGACCCGACGGGGGCGGCGGGACCGGCGGCAACGGACGGCGGCGACCGGCGCGGCGGCGGCCGTGGCGGGCGGCGGTTGACGGTGACTTTGGGCGGTTGGAGGTGGCTGCGGCAAGAGAAAGAAATAAAACAAAAATAAAAAATAAAATTTGCTTATTTCTAGAAATTGTTCCCGGGATAAGAAGCAATTTTTTTTTGTTTCTCATTTCTATTCCCGGGCTAACTTTTCTATTCCGGGGAATAGAAAAACAATTTATCGTTACCAAACGGGTTTCTGTTCTTTTGTTGTTCTGGGAAATCAAAGAACAGAAATTGTGAAAATGAGAAATGTTCTCATGCAGCACCTAAACAACTCACATTCGTCCCTGCATCTTGCTTTGCGGCATCAACAGCCGCTCCAAAGCTCTCCGGCGCCGCTTTCAAGAACCACCCTACAAGTTCTCCTGGATGCTTCATCGACCCCTGGTGGTCGTCTGGTAAGCCTAGACTCAAACGTTGGGGGCAGCTCGGCTCTTGACGGCGGAGGGAAAACGATGCCATTGGACTTGGCTGTGTTCAAGAAAGAGAAGCAGACATCCGGGGCGGCCAAAGCAAGCTTGAGCGTGAGGTTGGCGAGAGGCCAAGGGTGGCTGCCGAACGGGAAGGCGAGCACGGCGACGTGCCTTCCCGGCAGCATGATCTTTGTAATCTCTTAGGCCGGAAGTTGGGTTGAAGGTCGAGGAAATTAATGATCTGCAGAGGAACTTTAACAAGAGGAATGCCCGATCATGTGATTGTGCGAGGTCTGCGAGCTACATTGGCGGCATCGTGCGTTTTCTCGTGCAAGAGTCAATGAGGCTCCATGATTTTGCAGCAAACAATATATATCGACTTTTTTCTTTGTCCATCCGCAGTTTTCCTGATTTTAGCAGTAATTTCCTCGGAGTAATCTATTTTTCGTCACTTAAGTGTTTGTATTTTCTTAATAAAAGTAAATAAACAACTTTTTACCTCCCCACCGAAAACTATAATATCGTTCATATCTCAAGTAATTCTGAAAAAAATTGATTCACGAATGCACCCTTTCTCGCGACATTCACGTTTTTTGTGAAAATTTTAGATGCTTTGAATTAAAGAAAAAGGTCAAAGTGCGTGCATTCAATTCCCATCTTAACTCTGTCTGTCCCTTTCTCCATGACTAACCACCATTGCCATCCACAATCACCTTCAACGCTTTGGTGCCAAATACTAAAAGGTCTCTACTTTCCTAACACTGATTTTTGGCATGCGAGGAAAGGGCAAAGATCGTCTTGGGGTGGCACAGTTTGCTGACTGGAAGATATGCATTAGCTGGGTCGGTTCAATGGTCAGTAAGGAATGGAAAATTGATTAGAATTCGTGAAGATAGGTGGATAAGATTGGGCACAATTGCAGGTCCAACAAACCAAGATGATCCCCAGTTAGTGTCTGAGCTAATTGCTAAAGACCAGGCCAAATGGAATGAACAAAGCCTTTATAGCTTGTTTGCGGGCAGTATTGTGAAGGAAATCTTGGCCATCCCCATCCCATCTATGGAAGAGAAAGATAGACTAGTATGGACACCTACCAAATCAGGGAATTACTCGGTAAAAAGCAGGTATAATCACCTCAGAAAAGATGCAAACAGCCCATCCAATCAACGAGCCTCAACGTCACACCAAATACCACGAGCCCTATGGTCTAAAGTGTGGAACATGAACACCTTACCCAAAATCAAACTATTTCTCTGGCAACTTTGCCAAAATGCCTTACCTACAAACAAAAACTTGTTCAAGCGAAAAATCTTATCTGAGCCATTGTGCTCACTGCGTAAGACGTGCTCGGAAACGTCAGAACACCTCTTTCTCCTCTCTCCCCAGACAACCAAAGTATGGTCAGACCACAATTTGCAAATTCGAATTGAAGCTCAAGGCCTCACAAGCATAGATCAGTGGCTATTAAGCTACAAGAACGGCAACCAGCCCTGGACGCAGCCTTCGTTTTTGGTTCTACTAAGTGTGCAATCGCCTTCGACCAAAAAAAAAAAAAAAAAAAAAAAAAAAAAGAGTATGCAATTGCCGGTGTGTGTTGAGACGCCTCAGGGAAGCTCACGCGGAAGGCCTTGCGCTGCTTGAAGGCATGCGCTTTATGAAAGATTGGAGCGGAGAGAACATGGGCAGAGAAGTCTCTGTGGAACTGGAGTCTGACGATTTTTCTTTAGTTCAGTCAGTCACATGTGAAGACCAACCTCCTTGGGACGTTGGAAGTACTTGCCAAAGATTGTCAGGCCGGGCTTTCTTGAATGACTTTTTTATGTTTAGCCCACTGCTCTAGGTCCCAAAATAAAGCAGCGGATTAGATCGCTAAAGCCAAATATCACAGAGCTCTTCCTCAATGCTGGGTTTCCAGCCCCCCTCAGCTCCTTTCGGATGTTTTGTGTGTTGAAGCCCATTTGGGTTGTTCCTTCACTTTATCCACTTAAATGAAATGGAAAATGCATTTTCGCCTCGAAAAAACCACCTTTGCCATCGCCTGACCTGCCATAGCGCCAACATCACCAGTGACTCGCCACCAATTCGTTGGAAAGGCGAGGACGGCAACTGTGTTCTCCCGGCAACATTGCGGTGGGATGTAATTTTTCATTTTTATAATTTGGTTCCGAAAATGAAGAGGAATGTCAATTGGGGCTATTACACTAGTGCACGTATGAAATCAAGCTGACCGTCTCTCCCTCCGGCGACAACATCACGTAGACTTCTAAGGAGAACGTAGAATGCAGACGCGAAGATAATACAATATAGATTTTAGCTACGGATGACGTGGTAGATATAATCAACGAAATGTTGAAAATAGTGAAATGAAAGTTAATATTAACCTAGAGATGCAAAGAAGTTCACAGATGAAGATTGAAGACCAGAGAAGGCCACCGAAGCGCTTCCTAGAGCGGCGTTTTCCCAATGGGAATTCAGCTCCTCACTCAGATCCTCCTGCAATCTGAAATTTCTACTGTCTTATTGAAATGTCAGGATAGGGGAAGCAACCTGAAAGCATCTTCACGACTCACAATCCAAGAAGAAGATGAAAAGGATGAACACATCAATTCAGCGTCTACAGCTTGAGGCTGTTAATGAAAGGAACCGCATCATCAAGCTTGCGGCTTAAGAAGCGCTGCAGGAATTCTTCAGAGTTCGAGAGGGTTTGGAAGATAGGGGGGAGCCCGGTGGCTGCGTGGAGCTATGGAGAAGGTCCAACAGGAAGAGACGGGCTGGGATAGCAAAAGGTTGCTATGGACACCCTCTCCTTCTCTTTGTTCACCACCGCTCTGTGATCATGTGCTCTATACGTGCCATTGCTGTAAATCTCCATGCTTTGGCCTAAATTCACGACGATGCTGCCGGGAACAGGCAGAACTGTGACCCAGCGATTGTCCTTTCTAAGGACCTGAAGGCCAGGGATGTTGCCGCACTCCGTCAACAGGGTAATCCCCGTGGTGTCAGCGTGCGGCGACAGGCCTACTGCTCTCTCAGGTTCTGGGCACGCTGGGTAGTAATTCATCCTGACCTCGCACGACCCTTCTCCGAAACTTTTCGTCAACAGGTCCAGTTCCTCTTCATGAATTTGTTGGAGGTTATGGGTTTGAGAGAGAAGAAGCGGTTGCTTGAAGTATTACACCAAGAGACGTCAAGTTTGGAACGCTTTCAGCAGTGTTACCTCCAAAGCGTAGGGAAATCCTGTAGAGTTTATATATGCAAGCTATTGGGCTCCGGCCCATATGGACCCAAATAACCGTGCTTTTACCTATTGGGCTTGTATGTGAACATATTATTTTTGGATTATATTAACAATATATCCAACAATCTCCTCCTATGTTCACCATACAGCACAATCCAATAAGGTAGTCGTGTAATGTTCAAACAAACATGAATCATCCACATACGGTCCAAGACAATTAACTCGGATCTGTCAAAAAGTTTTCAGCAGTAAAGTATTAAACTCAATCATCATTTGCAATCTAAATAAGTGAATCATACTTATCATGAATCTGTTTTGAGATCAACAAATCAAAAGCAAGTATTAGGAGTTTTAGATTCAATCTAAACTCATTCAAATCCCCAAAATAAATCTTAGACTCAGTTCACAACCAATATATGCATAATATGTTCACAAAATAGAAATAGCAAAATATAAGTCTCAAGTAAATGGACTTCATCAAAATAGGCAATAACAGGTAAACTGTCAAGTCCCCACATGCTTTAAATGATATATATTCATTCATCAAGTAGGTCATCTTGGTCAGGATCCCACTCATTAAGCTCTCCTCCATCTCTCGCCATCCCCGTAAAATGTCAAATATGAATTTCATATTATCATGAATTCAATCATTTGAATTAAAACCTTAGTACCATTCTATCGGGCGAGAGAAGAACATATATTGATGTCATAAAGCATCATAATATCATGTTCATAAGCATCAAGCCGTTTCATAAATTATGAACAAGACCTAAATAATGTAATTTACAAA
Organism: Eucalyptus curtisii; assembly: GCA_017140595.1. Classification (NCBI taxonomy): domain Eukaryota; kingdom Viridiplantae; phylum Streptophyta; class Magnoliopsida; order Myrtales; family Myrtaceae; genus Eucalyptus; species Eucalyptus curtisii. The sequence goes on from CM029496.1 coordinate 6,616,803, forward strand.
GAGCCATCAACTTAAGTTTATTTGTAAGAGAATAACTATTGTATAGTTTCAAAGAACATGACCAATAGTCAAGTCACTTACAATAACCTAGTCATGTAATATCAAGTTTCAATTAAGAACAAGACCAGCGGGCTTCTTAAGTAAACAGTTGTTTATATGTTTCAATTTGGAATGTCACAGTTATTGATTCCTTAAAGTCAAATAATCTAGCATCAAGTTTGGAATGAGATCATTTAACCAAAGGGATAGTCCAATCTAGTTGAATTGTATCATCAAGTTTGGAATGACACAAGTTTCCCCAATAGAACATTTGAATTAGGTTAAAGTCATCTTCATCAAATTTGGAATGAGACAACTCACCCTTTTCAAATTAGTCAAAGAATCGTGAACATCGATGAAACATATAAACTGTGAATTCGATAATTCAAAACACACATTTAGAAAATGGTAGTTAAGACTTGCCTATATAGTCTTTAACCCCAATTCCCCCACTGTTTTGAATAATTGATCTTTAGGCATACCTTTGGTGAGAGTATCGGCTATGTTATCCTTCGATCTCACATCGATCAAGGTGACAACCCCTTGTTCTCTCAGATAATTCAACAACGCATGTCTCAGTCTCACATGTCTTCTCTTTGAATTAAAGAGAGCATTCTTGACTACTTGGACAGCTGCTCAATTATCACAGAATAGGTTCAAAGAATTAATCTTTAGTCGAGTCAAAGGAATATCCATAATCAGATTCTTTATCCACTCTGCCTCTTCGCCGGCTGAGGCTAAAGCAAAAAGTTCTGATTCCATAGACGACAATGCAATACAAGTCTGTCGTTTGGATTTCCAAGTAATAGCAGCTCCACCCAAAGTGAATACATATCCACTAGTGGACTTACTATTTCTAATATCTGAACACCACGAGGCATCAGAATATCCATCCACAGTTGGAGGATAACCAGAATAATAGAGAGCATAATCTTTAGTACCTTTAAGGTATCTCATCAGCCTATCAAGGGCATCCCAATGCTCTTTACTAGGATTACTAGTAAAACAACTCAGCATACCAACTGTAAAGGCTATGTATGGTCTAGTGCAACTCATTGCATACATGAGACTACTAAGCAGTTTCGAGTACTTTAACTGATCTACGCTGGTCCCTTCATTAGGACTCAGTCTATTATTATAATCACACGGTGTCTCACTCGGTTTACACTTATCATATCTCTCAAGTAGAAAGTAGCTGCTCAATATAATGAGTCTGGCTAAGGGAGATAACTTGCCGTTTAAAGCTTACTTTCATACCAAGAATGGTATTAGCAACACCAAGATCTTTCATGTCAAATTCTTTAGCTAAAGTAGCTTTCACGTCACTCACTACAGAATGATCGGAACCAAGAATTAACATGTCATCAACATACAAGCAAATGATGACTATCTTATTTGACATAGAACGATGGTAAAGGCATTTATCTGAATAACTAGACTGAAAGCCATAACTCTTTACCACTTTGTCAAATTTAAGATGCCACATCTTAGGTGCTTGTTTAAGACCATATAAGGATTTATTCAATTTACAAACTTTGTCCTCAAGACCTTTCATAACATATCCTTCCGGTTGTTCCATATAAATTTCCTCATTTAATTCCCCATTTAAGAAAGCTGTTTTTACATCCATTTGATGCACTACAAAGTGTTCAATAGATGCCAAGGCAAGAAGAATTCTTATAGTTGATAGATGACACACAGGTGAATAAACATCAAAATAGTCTATTCCACTCGGCTGTTTATAGCCTTTAGCTACTAAACGTGCTTTGTATTTGGCTATTGATCCATCACTATTCAGTTTCTTCTTCAACACCCATTTACAGCCTATAGCTTTAGCCCCTTTTGGCAAATTTACTAGCTGCCAAGTGTGGTTCTGCAGCAGAGAGCTCATTTCATCATCTATGGCTTCTGCCCACAGTAGAGATTCCCTAGATCTCATTGCTTACTGATAAAAGAATGGATCATCCTCAAGATGGTAAGCAACAAAATCCTCACCAAAACTTTCGGGAATTCTCTCTCTTGTAGATACTCTTACTGGAATTGGTTCAATAGCCAACTGTGTGGAATTAATGTCAGAAGGGCTTGCTTCAGATTCTACAGGAGATTCTGAAATCATATCCGTAGATCCAGAAACATTCAAGCCTTGATCTCTATGAAACTTGTTTTCGAAGAACACTGCATCTCTAGATTATATCACTGTGTTAGTAGATAGATCTAAAAACCTATTTGCGGCACTATCTTCTGCACTACCTAGATATACACAAGTAATGGTTCTAGATCCCACCTTAGGTTTCTTAGGATCTGGTATGCTTACATATGCAATACAGCCCCAAGTCTTAAGAGTATCATATCTACAAGAGTGCTTATGCCATATCTCATAAGGTGTCATAGACAACTTAGAGTGCGGCAACCTGTTCAAGATGTGATTAGCAGTTAGAACTACTTGTCCCCAGTAGGAGGAAGGCATGCCGGCTGTAAGTAACATAGAGTTTAACATTTCAGTTAATGTTCTATTCTTACGCTCTGCAACACCATTTGATTGGGGTGAATAAGGAGCAGTGGTTTCAAGTATTATACCTTCTGAAGCACAAAATTCCTTGAACCTTGACATAATATATTCTCCTCCTCTATCACTCCTAAACCTCTTAATTTTCAAGTTAAGTTGATTTTCTACTCTAGACTTGAAAATCTTAAATTTTTCAAAAGCCTCATCTTTTGATTTCAATAAATAGACATGACAATATCTAGAAAAATCATCTATGAATGTTATTAGATACTTCCGACCACCTTTAGTAATGTAATTTCTAAAATCACAAATGTCGAATGTATTAACTCAAGAAGTTGTGTGCTTTTATAAACCAACTTAAAGGGTTTTCTAGTGATTTTAGCTTTGTGCACACACTTCACACTTGCCAAATCGAATAGAAGTATCTAATGGAATGTTGTGAGTTTTAGCTAGATGTTGCATTTTCCTGTAATTCACATGTCCAAGTCTATTGTGTAGTAACTTTGGATCAATCAAAATAGAATTCACATGGTTTATGCGATCGGTATTTAAACTCAACATATACATACCATTAACCATGAATGCACAATCGAAATAATATGAGTTAACAGATAAAGTTATATTACCATTCATAGTTGAAAAAGACATACCAGCTTTATCAAGTAAACTCATAGATATCAAATTCTTTTTAAGTAAAGGTACTACTCTAACATGTTTTAGAGTTAGTAATTTACCCGAAGAAAGCACCAAATTTGCGGTTCCGAAAGATGAGTCACCTTTGCCTCACCACCATTGCAATTTTCCACGTGTCTTTCACTTTTGTGACCTCGGTGAGTAAGTTCTTGTCATTTGTAGCATGACAAGTAGCGCCACTGTCCAACCACCACTCGAAGAGACACTAGCCTTTCCATTATTCATCATTCCAATGAAGGCTTGAGGCTCAGATCCTCTAATTAGCATATTGGCCTCATTCTGTGGTGTGTCATTCTTTGGCTTCTTTGGTAATTTACACTTTGTTGCCCAATGACCCCACTTTCCACAGTTATGGCACTTGCCCCTCTTCTTCTTTTGGAAGATAGTCTTTTTGACCTCTAACTGTAAAGAGGATTCACCTTTTGGTGACTTGAATTTTTTCTGAGGTTTATTGGAGTGTGAAACTAAGTTGGCAACTGACTTTTGTTGTCCTACTTGTTCCAAATTCTTCCTAGTAATATTTTGATCATCAATGTGAATATACCTCTTTAATTCATCAAGTCCCATCTGTACCTTCAGTCTGTGCATTTCAGTCTTGAAAGAACTCCATTCAGTTGGTAGTTTGCTTAACACAAGACCAACAAAGAGATTATCGGACATATCGAGTTATCATCTTTCAACTTGTTCCTCATGTTCTCAAATTCAACTAACTGAGAGGTGATGCTTGAATTCATAGTGAATTTAAAATCAAAGAATTTCTCCGCTAGGAGAGTTTTAGAGAGTCCCTCTTGCTTTTGGAACTGAGCGTTCAAGTGATCCCATATCTCTTTCGCCGTCTTATACTCACTATAAGTCATAGCCAGATTAGGATTTAGAGAGTTCAACAAGTAATCTCTACAAAAATCCTCATCTTTGTTCCATTGATATTCATCCACATCTTCAGTGGTAGATGCAAAATCAGTTAATACAGTCTAGAATATGTCACGTTCTTTCATGCAAAACTGAACATGTAATTTCCAGCCATGAAATTCAGTAACATCAAACGATTGTAGCTTTATAATATCATAGGAACTACGCTTTGCCATTTTAATCAGAGCAAAGTGTTAGAAAGAGTGCACCTTGGAGTCCTCGGAGCCACAAAGTCGAATAACTCTCCTAACCTTGATCAAACCGCTCAGTAGAGATGGAATTTGCCAAAAACAAACCCCAAAAACAGATCAAGAGCACCCAAAAACCTTAAGATGGACTGCCCTTGTCGACGAAACTTGCTGGAAATTTCCGTCGCCGAAATTCGCTGGAAATCCCGAAATTCGCTAGAAATTCAGATGAAACTTCAGGATGCCGTAACTTCTCCGTCCGACCTCCGATCGACCCGAGTGACCACTCAAAACGTTCATATCAATGAGTAGAACAAAGCCCAAGTGGTTTCACTCTTTAAAATTGGCTATAATTTTTTTTTGGGTTTTGAATCAAAGATTTCGGTCACTCGAATCTTCAAACTCAGATCCCGGCCAATACCACCGTCGAAATCGAAAGTAAAATACACCCGTGAGTTCGTCTTGACAAAATCTTTAAGAAGACACCTTACTCACTCAAATCCAACACACGAACATAATACTTCAAGATTGTTGGAGGTTATGGGTTTGAGAGAGAAGAAGCGGTTGCTTGAAGTATTACACCAAGAGACGTCAAGTTTGGAACGCTCAATAGTGTTACCTCCAGCGTAGGGAAATCCTAGAGTTTATATATGCAAGCTATTGAGCTCCGGCCCATATGGATCCAAATAACCGTGCTTTTACCTATTGGGCTTGTATGTGAACATATTATTTTTGGATTATATTAACAATATATCCAACAGAATTCCCAACGCCATTCCAATATACTTCGCTACCGCCTCTGCCAGTTTCCTCATATCTTCGCCGTATTTCTCCAGTGCCATCCTGATCGATCGATTTAGCATTCGCAATCAACATCTGCTTAATTCAGCAAACTAGAAATGCATAGACATAATGTAATAAAAAAAGATGGAAGCCAAATGACCTGAATTCGGGTGGATTTCGTGGCCATAGATCGAGATTTCTCGCATGCGGAGGATGGCATTTGAGGAAGATCATGTCGTTCCAGTCCAGCTTCTGGTCGTGGAAGGTCACGGAAGCCTGCCCTTAACCTTCGAGACTTCCGGGCCTCTGGGCTGACTTCTGCTTCTCATGGTGGGGCAGCTCGAAGAAACCTCGCACGTTCTCCTTCATCATCCTCATCCCTTCATCCGACACTCCATGGTTCACCAACTGCACGTTCAACCCCATTCACATGAAGATACTATCATGATCCTTCTATTTTAAATAAGGGCCCAACCTTGCCAACTCACTAGCCGGCTAAATAATCCAGCTAATCAAGGGCATTTTCATCCAAAGATGAATATAAAACAGAACAATTTGAGCAAAAAATTTAGGAATCAAAAGGAAGCTCTAAATAAAGGAACCAATTCGATGCCACATTCGGTATAGATTTATGGATGGCCCTTACGTAAGGATTATATTGCCCCTAGTTTTTATGAAATAAAAGATGCTCAGGATCGAACATGAGAGTTTCTTCTCATCCAGCTCATCGTGAATATAAGGTTTTCATAAGGCTAATCTTAAGCGAGGAATGCCGACGGCATGCTTAACACATGCAAGTCAGTCGGGAAGTGGTGTTTTTGGTGGCGCTACTAGGTGAACAATGCCTCTTCTTTGCATTTATTACGTTTATGCTCGATCAAGATATCTTCTATTTCGCCCAAAAACTTAATTTGAATTATCAAAAAATGCAGCGCTACCCTTTTGATATCTATTGGACAAAGCTGAAAAAGTGACTAACCCTTTCTTATATTTAAGACACAATACACAAATATTTTTTGTTTCTTCTATTTCTTCGATCACTAACTATATAACCTATATTTTAATAAAATTAGATTAAAAAAAGATGAAATTTAAAGGAACAAAAACCAAACCTTCCACCTGTGGCCACCGCTCCATCATTGGTGGGGTGGTAGCAATGGCTAGCAAGGTTGCTAACACTTGCCAGAACAGAGAGAAGGCGGTGACGCTCTCTCAAATTTGGGCAAGGGTTGCTATGGCATGGCTAGATGCCAAAGACCCTCCGACTGTAGCGTACATATGCTTTGGTACGATGGTAATGCCATCACCCGTTGAGATGTCAGCTCTCGTCGGGGCCCTGGAATACACTTGGACCCCGTTCCTGTGGTCACTAAAGGAGCATATGATGGTCCACTTGCCCGAAGGGTTCGTGAAGCAGATGAAGACACGTGGGAAGATCGTGCTGTGGGCCCTGTAGAGCCAGGTGCTGAGCCACCCGGCTTACGGGGAGTACATGACGCACTGCGAGTGCAACTCGATGTTCGAGAGCATGGCGGAGGGCGTGCCAATGATATGCATGCCACTCTGGGGGACAACATGATGAACGGGAGGATGGTGAAGGAATGCTGGGGAATTGGAGTGAGGGTGGAGGGAGGGATCATCACGAAGGCTAGGATAGAGAAGGCATTGGAGGTGGTGTTAAGGAGTGAGGAAGGGAAGGAGATGAGGAAGAGGGTCGGTGAGCTTAGAGACAGATTGGTGGAGGCTCCCTGGCTTGGCGGGAGCATCGAAGCTGATTTTAAGGCCCTTGTGGAGTTGATTTCGACTTCGTGATACGTTTCGTTTCTAGTATGCTCTATATGGAGATGAGATATTTGCCAAAGACACCGAAGGAGATAAAGGAATAATATCCTGCTTTGTGGAAGATTTGTATTGATCTTAGATTTTGATAGATGACCGAGCTGATTATTTCAAGAGTTATTTTTTAACGGCTTGGTAACTTGGAGAGATGAGTTTTGTGCCTCTAGTAAATACTTATTTTGGGCAATTGGTACGACGATATAGAGTTCATGTAAATACAACTACCCTAGGCTCTTCTACCGTGGATCAATCTAGTTTTTACATAGATTCGGTCTAGGTAAACTGACATGCTCGAAACCAATGATCGTGTAGGTCCTATTACCCAACTTTTACATAGACTAAACTTAAACCATACTTTAGTCTATTATTCTAATAGTGGGGTGAGGATATTGCTTGTATGACCATATGAGCAGCTGGTAAGTTCTAGGATGCAAATAACTGAAAATTTCCTTCAACATATGAAGGTAAAGGAAGAGCATGTTAAAGAAGACTCCTTATTATTTTGAACCTGACAAAACCTTTCCAAATAGTCTAGTCTGAAGGGTTGCAGACTCAAGTGTTATAGTCTGAAGAACTCAAGACTCTTCTATCAAAGTCTGAAGATCGAAGCTTAAAGTCTGACCTCACTGACAGATTCCAGATCGACGAGAGAAGATTTATCCGAATGCGAGTTTATCTTCAAGGATTTGGTTTGTATAGTTTGTGGATAATCTTACGGCTGGAGATAGCACCTATGATCAATTATTCTTATTGGAATCAATTCGGATAATCAGATCTTTTGAAAGGCGAAGTATACTTGGAAGGTTCTACTTATGGAAACTAAAATCCTGATTGTATGGGCGAGTGGGATTGAAGGGCTATCATCACATTCCTTAAATGACTCGAGATCTCCTTGATTGATTCCGTCCAACGGGTAGATTGGAGGAACTCCTTTGGAAAGTGCCAACGGTTGTAGAGGTATGGAGGAGTATATAAGGAAGACTCTCAAGTTGTTCGAGAGTGTGCGTGAAAGAAAATTTTCAAAGTCCGAAGCTCTTAGTTCTTTGCTATTTCAATCGTTGAGCCTAACTTGTACTCAAAAGAGAGAACAAACATTTGTGAGACTTTGAAAGAGTGTAGTAGAGTTTCTACACTGTGAAGTCAAGGACGTGAGACTGTAAAATCTCTTTTGTTTCATAGTGAAATCCAGCTAGTGGGCTGTCAGTGCGGGAGAGTGGATGTAGGCTTAATCCAAGCCGAACCACTATAAACATTGTGCTTCTATTCTCTTTCCCTGAACCTCTTACTTTAATTCGTAGCTTTATATAACTACTTGTAGTCATTTACATCTTCAGTCTATTATCTTCCAAAGACAATTTGATTTATTAAGTCTTGCGAAAATTTCTTTTAACACTTATTCACCCCCTCTAGGTGTTCATACTAGCCCTTTCAATTAGTATTAGAGCTTGTGTGCTCATTTTGTTGAAGTGTTTTTACTTCTGAGTTAAACATCTATAGCTAGTATTTTGGCTCCAAGTTTGGTTGAAGGCCAGAGCAACACCAGACCTCATTACTTGATGGAAATGAATACAATATGTGGAAAAACAAAATGAAGGCATTCCTGAGATCGAAAGATCCCCTGGAATGGGATGTGGTAGAAAAAGGAATCATTCCCAAAGCTACATCAACCTCAGAAAGAGGAAAGGAAGTTACAGATGCTAGCGAGATGACACAAGCAGACATAACCAAGAGACAAGCTCTTGATGCTAAAGCTATTTACTCCTTATATTGTGCTTTATCTCCTACTGAGTATAACAGAATTTCATCTTGTGAAACAACAAAAGAAGTCTAGGATAGGTTGTATGTTACTTATGAAGGAACTGATCGAGTTAAAGAAACAAAGATCAACATACTTCTTGGACAGTATGAAGCCTTCAAGATGAAGCTAGGAGAATCCATTACTGACATGTTCACCGTTTCACAGAGATTGCAAATGGTCTAGCATATCATGGTGTCCCGACCCGGACTCCAAGTGCATGCACATCCCTCCATGGTCGATACAACTTTGCAACATCCTAGGAACTATTGCCGACCCATTCATTTTACCAAGCATGCGGAAGCATAATCATAAACTCCAAATCACACAGAAATGAGATAGCGAACATAAGGTTATATTTTTACAAACCACACATATTTTTACAATAGCCTTTATATACATAAGAGTCTAACACAGCATGGTGTATTTCAAAAAGAAGAGCTTCTAGGCTATCTACGCTCCGAGCTCCTCGTCCATGGGGCCAAGTCTCCACCTACGACCTTGCCAAACTCTTCGATAGACTAGGGTGAGTGGTCACCCACTATCCAGATCAGACGACAGACCCGTCAATATCTAGCAGAAGTAACTGAGGCATCCATACTCCATTGCTTGCAGTCCTTTGCTCCTTGCCTGCCCACCCTCCATCTAGGGACCTGAAAAATTTTAGCCCACTAAGGGGTGAGATCACATCTCAGTGAGTTCAATCCCTAAATCTCGATTAGGAGAAGGGTACACTCTACATGCAACCTAATCACGTTTCTCCCAACTCTTTTAACCTTAACATTTCCCTGCACATTGGTATTAATCAAATCATACATAACAGTATCACGAGTATATATTATATTAATATCTCCACATATGTATATGCAAGAATGTAAATATTAAAACAATAGTACAAGCCCCCAATTACCAGACTAAATTGTTATGGTACGTCCCATACTGCACCACAAAATTCTGTCTCCTAATTAGGTCCCTCAAGTTTGATCATTCATGCGTCTCGACAATTTCAATTCACTGGATGTGGTCAACCCAACATATAACAGTCTTCCGGCATGGCCGGGCATCATCTCAAGCCATTGAGCACGGCAACATCTACATCTAGACGGCATTCCGATTAGGAGCATCGGTCCAGCATCCACTGCGACCGGCATCTGTTGACTTGGGGCATTCCTGAAGGAGCATCGTCTGGCCCCAAAGGCTCGTAACAGATTCTTATGTCATGTATGCATTCACCCAATACCACAATTCAATGATCAATTAAATATTTCATTCACAATATCCATTAAGTAAATTTCCAGCAAGAAATACCATGAGAACAGTTACAACTTACTACTGTCTGAAATTGGCAGAAACTGTCCGATTGTGCACTTCCAAGTTTAAAACCAGAAACTAAGTCAAATGAGTTCGAAAAATTCTAAAACTTGAATATGTTGTAAAGGACACCTGAATAGACATTTTTCATGAGACACCAAGACACAGATCCTTCTAAATTCGGCCCAGTAATTCATTTAATCCAGCAACAAAACCGGGTTCATTTCCAGATGGTCTATTTTCCGAAATCAGATTTGTTCGGGGTCCGAAACAAATTCGTTTGGTCTGAAATTCGAGTATGTTAAATTAGAAAACATAACAAACAACTTTTGTGAAGAAAACGTATGGAAATTCCAACTCTAAGGGTCTGTAACTGACAGGACTAGTACAAGCACCTAGAGGGGGGCGAATAGGTGATCAAAGTGATTTTTGTTGATCGTAACAGAATAGATTAGTTTTTTTAAGGATTGATAGACTAAGAGATTGTAAACAATAATAGACGTATGAAGATACAATGGAAAGTAAAAGGATTAGGGATAGAGAATCAAGACTCCAAGTTTATAGTGGTTCGGCTTAGACAAAGCTTACGTCCACTCTCCCGCACGGACAGCCCACCGGCTGGATTTCATTAAGAATCAAAAGAGAATTTACAGTCTCACGTCCTTGATTCCACAATGTAGAGACTCTACTACACTTCCCCAAGGTCTCACCAAAATTCAGTCTCTCTTTTGATTACAAGTATAGCTCAACGAATAAGATCACAAAAGAACAAAGAGATTCAGACTTTGAAATTTTTCTATCGGACGCTTTGAACAACTTGAACGTCTCCCTTATATACTTCTTTATGCCTTCAATACCGTCGGCACCTTTCAAAGAAGTTCTTCCAATCAACCCGTTGGACAGAATCAATTAAAGAGATCTCGAGCTATTCAAGGAAAATGACGATAGCCCATCAATCCTGCTCGCCCATACAATCAGGATCTAGGTTTCTATAAGTAGAACCTTCCAAGTATTATTCGCGAATCTAGAGGATCTAGATTACTCGAATACGAATAACAGATCTTGAAGTGCTAACTCCAGCCATGAGATATTTCTTAACCAAACGAATCAAATCCATAACGATATGCTTTAATCTATCCGAATAGAACTTTAACTTCGTCAGTCTGGAAACTGTCGATGAAGGTAGACTTTGAATCTTGAGTCTGGAGGTCTTCAGACTTTGTCAATAGAGTCTGCAAGTCTTCAGACTAGACTGATGGAAACATTTTGTTGACTTCAAAACACCTTAAGAAGATTTCTCTAACAGTAACAACCCCAAGAATCCCAACAGGTCAGGATTTGCAGTAGAGTCTAACTTTCTGTTTAAAGATAACGGAGTTAAAATCGTCTCCTTTTTATTTCCCAAAAATTTTGAGAAAAATATATGTGATAAGGGAAGCTATCTAAAACATTTCTTCAGAAGGAAATCACTTCAAAATCGCAACACATTTCTGTCTACAAAAACAACAAACTGCACGTGTCTAGAAAACAGTTAGGGAGAACAGTCCCTGCGTTTGGTCGAACGGTCCTCTACGGTTCTGATCTTATTGTTTAAACTAAGACTAAACATTTCTATGACTAATCTAACCTTTCTAAACTAACACTAAACCATATTTAACATCATTTAAACATTTCTTAAATTATTTAATTTCCTAAACAAAGGTACACAGCTCCTCATCTAAGTTTAGGAAAACAACTCACCTAACTAGAATTCCAAATCTACCGGTGTTGGCTGAGAAACAACGGTCAAGCTGAAACCTCCAGGGACACCGAAGTGGCTCTGGTTAGCCTGGGACAGGGCTGAGAAGTCTTGCTCTCGACCGGTGGAAGCCGAGTAGTGCAAGAGCAACAACCGCAAAAGTCGTGAACTGAACTGAAGAGTTTCCTGCGAACAAAGGAAATGGGGGTGTTGATTTTAAAGGGTCATGGGCTTGCTGGTGGAGATGGGTGCTCGGCAAATAAAGGCCACAATAAAGAGAAATGAAACATGGAAGTAGTTGGGTCGAAGCTTCTATGGGTCCAGTAACTTGGTAACGTCAAAACAGAGCTTTCCTCTGTTTTTTCTTGGCTGCTGGTTTGTCGTCCAAGAGGGAGCAAGAAGGGCTTAATAAACTAGCTTAAAGAAGAAGAAGAAGACAAAAGGTTTTGCAGCGGAGAAAGGGAAAGGAAAAGAAAAGAAAGAGAAAGGAGGAGAGAGAGAAAGAAAAGGATAGGTGCATGGCGTCAAGGGAGGAGAAAGGATTGCATGGAGGGGGAGAAGAGAGGGAGGAAAAAGGACCATAGGGGTCCCTCCTTCCAAAATTCCACAGCCTCTTTTCATTTTTCCACAAGAGCTTTGGTACTTTCTCGATGGAAGTTTAAACCATATCACTTTCAAGTGGTCCACCAATCTTATGCAACCTTATCTTGCTCAAATCAAATGCAAATATTGGTGAAATCCCTCTTGATGGGCACCCATCCGAATTTTGCAGCCATTTCATCAACTTTTCCCTTTTTCATTTATCTATTTATAACCTTAGCCAACAAGGATTAAGTCCACTTAAACCCTTATTATACCCATCTCATATTGTTCCATACCAAGAACTAAAATTCACTTCAAGATATGGCTTTCCTCACCTTTCTTTAATTTGCTGGATTTTGCATTATCCACCACAATTCTTGTTTGTCCATAATTCATGAAAAGATACAACAGCATTCCTAGAATTAGTCGTGACAATTGAGAGTTCTCAATTTCTGAAATTGGATTAATTTTCGCAGTTAAATTCAGTCAAACGTGGTTTCAGTGCGATCAAAACTATAGGGTAGTTTTTGGGAATTTTCGATGCAATGGACTCGTTGCCGATTATCTTCGAGCCACCACATACATCTTTGACTCATTGGCGACTCTCGATTGTCGTGAAAATCTCTAGGTTTCAATTACGAGCACAGGGTACCAAAACAACATAAAAATCGGTTTAGTGTCGATCGATGAGAATTTTATAATTAGATGGAATTACCCACACCTAATTATATATCTCAATCGAATCGACCTATGTCCAGTCTCTGATAGATTTTCGACTGTGCCACAATGACCCTTGCAGACTAACACAGTCGAGCAGTCGATTCTTAGTCAAATTCTCAAGCCTGTTGCATTAAAATCCCTTAATGACTTCCCTAACTAGTCTAGTTATTTCATGAGTGATCAGTTCAGAGAATATCACTATAGACACGTCGACGAAAAGCCCAATTTATTCAATTTAAAATAGAAGTAAAAAATCATACTGTTACACATGGACAGCCAATCTCAGGGCAGATGAAAGTCAATAAATTGATGCGTGGACTCTCCAAAGATTGGAATCACATTAAGACTTCAATAAGAGAAACACATAGGATCATGTCTCTGTCAATAGACGAATTGGTTGGCACACTTCAATCATATGAAGTGGAGGAAATCAATGAAGATGAAGATCCCAAAGATAGGAAGTCGATTGCTCTAAAATCTAATGATGATTCTGATGACACAGATTCATAAGACGACTTGGACAATGAAGAACTTGCACTTATGATAAGAAAGTTTAGGAAGTTGAACAAGAAATGAAGAAGGTTTAACTGGAAGAAGCATAACACTCAGAGATTTCAGAAGAAATCAAATGAAGACAATGAAACAAACAAAGAAGTGATTTGCTTTGAATGCAAGAAAAAGGGGCATATCAGACCCAACTACCCTCTGCTGAAGAAAAAGAAGGGAAATACAGAGAAATTCAAAAAGGCTCTCACAACAGAGACATGGAGCGATACTGAATGCGAAGAAAGTGAAGACGAATATGCCAACATATGTCTAATGGAAAATTCAGAATCAAATTCAGACACTGAAACAGATCCAGACTCAGACTCAGATGAGGAAATCGAGGTTAGTAATTTTAAAATTCCTGCTAAAGTCTCAAAGTATATAGATGAACTCTGTCTTAGTCTCAAAACATCTCTTAAAAGGATTTCCGAGCTAAAAATATAGAATTCTGAAATGAAGCAACAGAAAATTTCTTGGAAGGAAAAGTTTGAAAATTTAAACAAAAGTTTTGATGATTTAAAGGAAAATGCAGATTCTCTTTCGAATGAGCACATTTTCTTGAAAGAAGACATTTCAAACATATCAAAGAGGTTTTCAAACGGATCTGAGAAGTTAAAAAAGATTCTTTCTGTACAAAAACCCTATTTTAACAAATTTGGTTTGGGTATGACACCAAAAACTATTCCTTTAATTGATTTTCCAAAAGTAAAGGAAAGAATCAAACAAAGACCTACAAAAACATTTTACAAAAATCATTTTCAAAGAGTTTTTGTAAAATCTATTGGCCGAAGTGCTCTCAAATGTTCAAAATGTAACAGCTCAAAACATTTCAAGAAAGAATGTCCTAAAGTTTGGAGACTTGTTAAGAAGGATTGGACAGAGACTGTGTTTAAAACTAACTCTTCTAGACCCAAAAAAATCTGGATACCAAAGAAAGTTTGAGTTCTTTTTGTAATTGCATGTCACTATCAAGAAAAAGATCAAGTGGTATTTGGATAGTGGCTATTCAAGACACATGACTAGAGATTCAAGTTGTTTCATTGAACTTGTGCAAATAAATGGTGGACAAGTTTTCTTTGGTGGAAACAGCAAAGGAAGAATTGTTGGATGTGAAACTGTGAAAATTGGAAGTCTCACAATCAACAATGTCTCCTTGGTGGAAGGATTGAACTACAATCTACTCAGCATTAGTCAACTATGCAACTAGATTCAAAATCAATTTCCAAGAGGGAAATTGTTCGGGAACTAGTAAAGATTTTTCTCAATCTTTCACTGGACGAAGATATGGGAATATTTCTCTTCTAGATATAAAACTAGAAATTCGGGATTATTTTATCTTATCAGCTTCTCAGTGTCTAATATCCATTCAAGATTAAGCAAATCTTTGGCATCGAAAGCTTGGCCATGTCAATATGAAACAGATTGCCAAGATCTCTTCCAAGAAACTCGTTCATGGGCTTCCAAGTCTGACTTATCAAAAGTCTGATCTATGTACACCATGTGGTTTGGAAAAACAGGTTAGAAGTTCTTTTAAGCCTATAAATCAAGTTTCTACTAATCGTGTTTTACAGCTTTTGCATATGAATCTCTTTGGACCAACCAGAACTCAAAGCAATGATGGAAAGAGATACTGCCTAGTAATCGTGGATGATTATTCTCGATTTACTTGGGTTTACTTTCTAGCAAGTAAGTCTGAAACATTTTCTTACTTTTCAAAGTTTGCCAAAAGAGTTCAAAATGAGAAAGGTTATGTTATTTCAAGCATACAGACAGACCATGGAGGTGAGTTTGAAAATCAAGACTTTGCTAAATTTTGTGATGAATCTAGTTTCCAACATGTTTTCTCTTCTCCATATACTCCAAAACAAAATGGAGTTGTGGAAAAAAAGAATAGATCTTTGTAGGAGATGGCAAGAACCATTTTAATTGAAAGCAATATTTCTTCTCTTTTTTGGGCTGAAGCAGTTTCTACACCCTGTTATATTATTAACAGAGTATTCTTAAGGCCAATTCTAGAGAAAGCTCCTTATGAAGTATTTAAAGGGAAAATGTCAAATGTTTCTTATTTTCATGTATTTGGTTGTAAGTGTTTTGTTTTGAAAAATGCAAATGATCGAATTGGTAAGTTTGAGGAAAAATCAGACGAAGCAATTTTCCTTGGCTACTCAACTTCAAGCAAAGCCTACAGAATATTCAACAAGAAGACTCAATCTGTGGAAGAATCTATGAGCGTCAAATTCCAAGACTCTATGCAGAATCAACTAAATCAGACTCAACTTGAAGAATCTGAACCTACTCCAGACCTCACAAAGTCTACCTCCCCTAAAGTGGTTCAGACTTCTGAAGATCAACAACGAACAAAACTTAGATTCATCTGAAGATCAGTAGACTATCAGACCAACCAATAACTTGAGGCATAAGTCTAATCATCCCAAAGAACTCATCATCGGCAACATTGATGAAGGGATTCGCACTAGATCGAAAAGGCAAGAAGAGTCTAGCGCTCTAGCACTTATTTCTGAGATAGAACCCAAAAGCATAGAAGAAGCCTTAGCTAATGAAAGTTGGATTGAAGCTATGTAAGAAGAGCTTAAACAATTCAGCATCAACGATGTTTGGGAGCTAATTCCTAAACCAAAAGGTAAATCTATTATTGGAGCTAAATGGGTTTTCAGGAACAAAATGAACGAGAAAGGAAAAGTGCTTAGAAACAAAGTAAGACTCGTGGCCAAATGATATACGCAAGAAGAATGGATAGACTATGATGAGACATATGCACCAGTAGCGATGTTAGAAGCAATTAGATTATTACTTGCTTTTTATTGTTATAAAAATTTCAGGTTATTCCAGATCGACGTCAAAAGTGCATTTCTAAATGGATTTATCCAAAAAGAAGTTTATGTGGAACAACCACCTGGGTTCGAACATCCAAAAAGACCAGACTCGATTTTCAGACTGAAAAAAGGCCTTATATAGGTTAAAGCAAGCGCCTCGAGCTTGGTATGACAGGTTAAGTAAATTTCTAATTCAAAATGGTTTTGTTAAAGGAAAGATAGATACTGCATTGTTTATTAAAAAGGAATGTAAAGATTTTCTACTCGTTCAACTTTATGTTGATGACATTATCTTTGGATCATCTAATGAAAATTTGTGCAATAAATTTTCTAAGTCTATGCAAGATTAATTTGAGATGAGCATGATGGGTGAATTATCTTTTTTTCTTGGGTTACAAGTGATACAATCGAAGAAAGGAATTTTCATTCACCAAGAAAAATATGCAAAAGACCTTATCAATAAGTTTGGATTGGAGAATTGCAAAAAGACCGATATACCAATGTCAAGTTCTTCGAAACTGGACAAAGACGAAGGAGGAAAGAAAGTTGACTAAAAGCTCTATAGGAGTATTATTGGTTCACTTCTTTATCTTACTGCCTCTAGACCTGACATTTTGTTTAGTGTTTGCATTTGTGCTAGATTTCAATCAAATCCCAAAGAATCTCATCTAAGCGCCGCAAAACACATCATCAAATACATTGCAACTACTTCAAAGTTAGGTCTGTGGTATCCAAAAGAGGGAGACTTTACTCTCTTTGGATATTCAGATGCAGACTTAGCAGGTTGCAGAGTCAATAGAAAGAGTAATTCTGGTACTTGTCAATTGCTAGGCAACAGGACAATATCTTAGTTATCAAGGAAACAAAGTACTGTAACTCTTTCAACAGGAGAAGCGGAATATGTGGCTCTTGAAAACTGTTGTTCTCAAATCTTATGGATAAAGCAACAATTAAGAGACTTTGGAATTGAAGACTCATGCACCGAGATCAAATGTGACAATACCAGTGCAATCAATCTAACAAAGAATCCAATTCTTCATTCAAGAGCTAAGCACATAGAAATTCGACATCATTTCATTAGAGATCATGTTCAAAATGGAGAAGTTATGATATAGGTCATTGACTCGAAGAATTAGTTGGCAGACATATTTACAAAGTCACTACAGAAAAGTCTATTTGAGTCTATTTGTACCAGACTGAACATTATATCTTTTATCAGTTAAAGTCTGAAGATGATCAAACTCAGAATAACAGCAAGTGACTACTGTAAGTTAATTTTGTGTTAGTAAGTTAATTTCTGGTTGAAATTTTGAAAAGATACGTTTACTCTTTGAATCGTTACTTACTTATTTTATTTTTAGCAATTATCTTTTTAATTTTGAATTTATAGCAGTTTTTCATCTTCAAAAATGCAGTTTTTCATTTTCAAAAAGGTAGTTTTTATTTTTTCCTTAATGACAATCCGTATAACCCATTTGGTTTGCTTTATATACTGTGGATTTTTTTCTTCTTCATTTTCACACAAACCCTAGAATACAGAACTCCATTTTCTCACTTTCTTTCTAGTTTATTGCAAAAAGACTTCACTCTTTTTCTCACGAATCGAGTTCAAGAAATCCCACAAAGAAAGTGACAATGTATTCCTAAAGAAAGTCTTCGAGAATCGTGAGCAAGGGACCACAGCATATGCGTGAGGGTCCTACGCACTTTGATCTGACCGAGGAAGAAGAATCTCCACAACAGCAGCAGCAAAGTCAACAACAACATTCTCAACCGTGTCACTCTTCTCAGCCTAGGACTCAAGTTCCTCCGCAGCAACAAGCAGAGGAAGAAATCATCGAAAACATTGAACATGTAAGGACTTAAAAACCCCAATTTCTTTTCAGACTGTACTTAAACTTGAAAAGGGGTGGTTCTGCGATGAATCTGATCGACGAATTCTTAGAAGCACACGGATACAAGAATGAAACCATTTTCTTAAATGCCATGGAAAGGATAGGTGTTGTGCCTCAAGGTTTGGCAGAATGGACTTTTGCCAATTTTCCAAGTGATTCGCGTGTTGGTGATTTTAATCAGACTAAAGGCAAAGATGACGATGAAAGGATGTTCTTCCATTTTCAACCTAGGATGGGCGTAGCTGCGAATATTTGTGGTGAAAGGACGGATCTTTTTCGTTCTAAGGACCACAAGAGAACTTATTCTAAACTGCTGAAGCGAGGGGTAATGAACCCCAGGAGTGTCAATTTTGATTTTCTTGATTCGTTGAAAGTAAAACTGAGGGAGAAATTTGAACTCCTTCAACTTGAACGTTTTTGCTCGAAGACGATTGTTGCTCACCCAGAACTTATAGCTTATTTCTATTCAAATGTATCCTTTTTAGATGCGAATAGATTTTCCTTTAGTGTTAGAGACAAGGATTTTGTGGTTGATGTGGATACTCTAGCTGATGTGATTGGGGTGGAAAGAGGTAGTTTCCAACCAATCAGTGTGTCTGTGGGTCATGCTACTTTGGAGCTTGTTCGGGATAGGATTGCTGAAGGCAGGATTTCTTACTCCAGAATGAATGCATCGAATATCCTGCTTCACAAGATTGTAATTAATTGTCTCAGACCCAAATCCACATCAAAGACTGATGTCTCAAACTTTGAAACGAAGCTAATGTATGCGATCAACATCGGATACAAGTTCTCTCTGCCTCATACCATTCTTATGCACATGTATAGGACGGTGGTGAAGGACAATGGACAACTCCCTTATTCTGCTCTTATTACTCGATTATTCAGACATCTCAACATTCAGCCTCCCAAGATTCTGTGTGTTCAAACCATTGCTCCAATGATAGTGGGACTGAAGATGGTTTCTAAGATGCGTCTGAAGGAGCTGAGCAAGATTTTGGAGAGCATGAAGGTGAAGTCCCCTATCAAGGCAAGACAAGACTCTGCAGCAGGAAAAAGGAAAGGCAAAGAGCCCATGACTGAACCAGTTAAGAAGAGGAGAGCACTCATCTTGCAGGATGAAGAAGATGAGGATGACATCACTCTCTCCGCTTGTCGCGACCTAAATTTTCGGGTAATCCACCTAAGATTTGGCTAATGGATTGCTATGCCTAGACTTAGCTCGGGCTCTCCCAAGCCCATACCAATTCGCGACTTAGGTTCAAATTCTTAAAATGCAATTGATTTTCAATCAGGAGTCACCACTAATCTATTTTTTGTGGGTCGATTAGAAACCCAAGTAAAGTAACGGGAGATTTCACTTTACTTCTGCGAACCAGAGATTTTTTAGTTTGGGAACTTAATTACGCTAGATTTCTCTAACGCCCTTTCGGTACCTTTCTCTTTTATTTTGACAAAGTTTGGAAAGCAGCTTGAATTGATTTTACTTCCCTAACATGTGAGGTGATCATGCAGGTGCGCAAACCACCAATTTAACACCTAGATAAAGCAGTGAATAAATTGCAGGACTTACCTCATAGCAACGAAAGCATCTGCGTTGTTAAATCAGAATTCACATCAACAATCCTAGATATGATTTCTAATTAACACGCAATTTCTTTTTTGTTTTCACTTATTTAATGAGAGTCATGCAATATGCAATGCATGCTACTAATCTAACATGAAATGATACGACATAGAAGTATAGCCTAAACTATATGACATAAATAAAATGCAGTCTATCCTAAAAATGGAATTGATTTATTCTAAAACAATCTTTTTTGGATTTTTCCATGAAATTCAAAATTAAAGAACTGCAATCTAAATGTGCAATCTAAATTAACCAAACAACCTAATTCTAATGATGGGCAATTTCTAATTAAATTGACCTAACAACAATCACTAGATAACGGGCATTTCATGAATCTAATCCTACATGACATACGCATGATTTTTTTTTTTTTTGTATTTTTTATGAAAATTCATAATTAAAAATTACCAAAGATAAAAATCTAACTAAAGTGAAAAATAGAGTTAAATGCTATCTATTCTAAATGCCTTCTAAACATGCATTTAAAAAAAAAAATATAACTAACCTATCATGCAATCAATTCTAATCTACATGAGATGCAAATGCAATCTTTTTTTTTTTTTTGTATTTTCGGGAAAAATAAAACAATTAAAAGATAAACATCAAACCATCAACAGCCATAAAAAAATGCTATCCACCATTTGAATTGAAATTCAAACTTAACTATTTAGCTAATAAAATCGATAAATTGATCTTAAGCCTTAAAGATCAAGATATCAATTTTACTCTGCGTGAATAATTATTCCATCTAAAGCCTTATAGGTAGAATAAAAATTTGTGCGGTTGCGAATTGGATTCTACATCATGGAATTTCAATCATGCATTGGAAAAAATTCAAACAAAGAGATAAGATATCAAAAACTAAAATAAGATAAAATAAATCTACTAAATAAACCTACCTAATAAAATAAATCAACCTAGTAAAATAAACCTACCTGATAAAATAAAATAGATCTCTACCTAAATTTGAATTTTTTTCCAAAAGTTCGAACGGTGAGGTGGACCAATGATGGAGACTCAGGGTAGCTTGAGGATGGGGAACCGTGGCGGTGGCTCGGCGTGGCTCGACAAGGCCATGACAAGTTCGATGGCCTATCGTACGGGACACCAAGAAACCTGCAAAACTATTGAAAGCTTAGGTACTTCATTGGGAGGCTTGCTTGGCAGAGAAATATTGAAACTACGTAGTGAAGCTGTGCGCCGCTGGTGGTTGGTTGCTTGCGATGACTCAGGGCCAAGAAAACCCAGGATTCGCTTGGAACGTTGAATCGTAATAGTGGGCAAAGTGGCAACGCGTGGCAGCAAAACCCAAACATGAACAAGGGCGGGCGTGCGTGCAAGGCATGAATTTTGATGGATGCCTAAAGTTTCAAGAGATGGGGTTGGTTCAGGAAGACTCCTGGACTCCAAACTGACGTGGTGCTTTTGACCAAGTCCACGTGTTCTTCCTTTGCCAAGAATTCTTCAATTTGTTGCCGTAAAAATGTGAATTTCGTGGCTTGCGGCATGGTGATCGACGGGTGTGGGGTTGCTCACGAACATGAAAGGGTCTTGATCACGGCAGTGCAAGGAGCTCTCGGTAGCCACCGGGTGATCATCGTTGAGAGCTCACGATGAAGAGGCAACAGCAACAATGATGGGAAATTCGGCAAGGGTATCAGCAAGTTGGACTTCGCTTGGCGGAGTATCTCGATTGTGTCAACACTGGACTAGCCTCGGGTGAATTGCACTCGCTGGACAACTGACGGAACAGCACCTTGAAGAGGCAATAATGTGATTCAACCAACGATGGATCAACTCCTACTAATCCGTAAACACAAAATCAATTTGGCTAAAGTATGCATCCGTCGGATAAGCTGCGAATCTGGAACTGCTTGAAGATCTCGGCGTGAGGTGCCACAGGACCAGGAACTAAAGGCTTCGTCCGAGACAAAATAGAGTCACTAGTGTTTCGGGACAGCACGCAAAAGAGACGACACTTTGAGGCCAGCAAGCAGCAATCTCGATGGGATTTGGCGCTCGTCTAGAACTAGTGGATTTGAAGCTCTCTCAATGTGCCGTTTCTCAATTGTGGACCATGGCCGATCCCCTCACGATTTCTTCTCTCTCTATGCTCTCAAATGTGGCCGTGTATTCAATAATTGTGGCCTTCGAAAAACCCTATGTGTTTTACCTTTTTATAGGCCACCGATTAGATTTTTTTAATTTTTCCAAATCGATATCTACGAAGATATTTTTTTTCAAACGCAATATTCACTTTTCCGAACGCAATATTTACTTTTCTGAACGTAATATTTTATCACATCTACCCTATCCAAAAAAATTCCATCATATCCCAGAAAGATCTCAAATTTCTATTTTCATGAGATAACCTTTGATCATTAAAAAAAATGGGCTTTGGCCAATTTGCTCGCTTCGTGGGCTTAGTCCGGACTGTCAATTTAAAGCTCAGAACCACTAATTCCAACCCATCGGTCACCGGTCCAATGCACAAAAATGAAAATTAAAAACAAATGCACCTAAATTTATATGCTATGCAATTAATATTTTTTTTAGGGATAAAATTAACCCCTAATTTTATATGCAATAAATAAATGATTGAATAGCCAAAATTTAGGTGTCAACACCGCTTTTGCCTTAAAGAATTTACGGAGTTTTTCAGAGACAGAGGATCGAGAGAACATAGAAAGAGAAGAGACAGAGCAAAGAGATGAAGAAAGAGAAGCGATGAGAACAGAGGAAGAGGAAGAAGAGAGAGGAAGAGAACAAGAGGAAGAAGAGGGTCATGATGATTCTCATGCAGAAGAAAAGCAAAAACAAGAAGAATGGTGCTTTTCTCCACCCGAAGGCACTGAAACAAGGGGAGCAGCTGATAAAAGAGGTACCTCAAATTACACGTGCTGAAGCGAGTACTCAAACTGACAATACAACATACTTTAAGAGGCCGATCGAGCTTCTTTGGAGATCAAAGCTCAGCTTTATGGATTGGAGTGTGAATTTCAGACCATGCAGTCAGCTCATCAAGCCACTTCAGTTTCTTTGCACGATCAGGTACAAGCCCTTACACTTCAAGTTCAAGCTAATGCAAAGGGTGAAGATTTTCAGCCACTGAAGGAGGACCTGAGGAAGCTGAAGGAGACTGTCAAATCTATGGGGGATTTCCATATCGTTCGTGTCCCCAAGAAGCTCTAAATTTTTATCAAACTCTTTTTATAGTTATTCCTCACTTTTTGCTTTGACAAAAAGGGAGAGAGTTTATGTAGATTTGAACTGTTTGACATTTCTAGCTTGGTTGTTTGTTTGGTGATTTTGTTTTTGGTATTTTTAACTTTGAACTGTTTGAAATGTTTGGATATGAACATTGACGTTTGCAATAACTTAGTGTGTGATATTGATTGTGACTAGATAGTTAGTTTGTTTTGCAGGACTAATATGTTTTCTATGGTTGCAGAATCAATGCTATCCAGGTCTTAATCAATTTTTATCACATATTACTTAAGTGTTGTTTTGCAGGTTAACATTTTCAAATTTGCAAGAAAGTTTTGTCATCATAAAAAAGGGGGAGATTGTTAGAGAAGACTCCTTATTGTTTTGAAGCTGACAAAACATTTCCAAATAGTCTAGTCTGAAGTGTAACAGACTCAAGTGTTATAGTCTGAAGAACTCAAGACTCTTCTGTCAAAGTCTGAAGACCGAAGCTTAAAGTCTGACCTCACTGACAGATTCCAGACCGACGAGAGAAGATTTATCTGGATGCAAGTTTATCTTCAAGGATTTGGTTTGTACGGTTTGTGAAAGATCTTACGGCTGGAGATAGCACCTATGATCAATTATTATTATTGGAATCAATTCGGATAATCAGATCTTTTGAAAAGCGAAGTATACTTGGAAGGTTCTACTTATGGAAACCAAGATCATGATTGTATGGGCGAGCAGGATTGAACGGCTATCATCACATTTCTTAAATGACTCGAAATCTCGTTGATTGATTCCGTCCAACGGGTATATTGGAGGAACTCCTTTGGAAAGTGCCAACAGTTGTAGAGGCATGGAGGAGTATATAAGGAAGACTCTCAAGTTGTTCGAGACTGTGCGTGAAAGAAAAATTCCAAAGTCTGAACCTCTTAGTTCTTTGATATTTCAATCGTTGAGCCTAACTTGTACTCAAAAGAGAGAACAAACATTTGTGAGACTTTGAAAGAGTGTAGTAGAGTTTCTACACTGTGAAGTCAAAGACGTGAGACTGTAAAATCCCTTTTGTCTCATAGTGAAATCCAGCCAGTGGGCTGTCAGTGCGGGAGAGTGGACGTAGGCTTAATCCAAGCCGAACCACTATAAACATTGTGCTTCTATTCTCTTTCCCTGAACCTCTTACTTTAATTCGTAGCTTTATATAATTGCTTGCAGTCGTTTATATCTTCAGTCTATTATCTTCTAAAGACGATTTGATTTATTAAGTCTTGCGAAAATTTCTTTTAACACCTATTCACGCCCCTCTAGGGTGTTCGTACTAGCCCTTTCAGAGCAAAACATCGACAACGAAGCATCCGTCAGCATCCAACTCACTTTCTTTCCCCCATTTCTGGCCGAGGTCTCCACGCGGTCTTGGAAGCTCACGGCTGCTACTTCGAAGAACAACTTGGCTCACTTTGTATGCCACATTCGAGTAATCAATCTGTTTGGTTCCAATTTCCAATGAACCGGTTTTTTCTATAGGGAGATTTTCGGCTTCTTGAGAGCACGCTACCAAAACACAAAAACTTCCAATGTCTGATTTCCTTATCTCCATACTTTTTATGTGTTTGATCCGCTTGTGATACGGGATCATTGGAATTTGTCACTCAACTCATGTTGATATTACTGCTAGTTATCGATACATAAGAACGGCTGCCAATTATGTGGAAAAGTTATCAATTCAGTGGACAAGTTGTTGATTTCATGATTATCAATCAACTACTGAGATTTTGATTTACAAGCTTGCTATCGATTTCAAGACTACTATTTGACCACTTAGCAACTGAAGGTTATTTTGGACAATTTCCTTTTGGCATTTGACGATCTTTCATGATGTCAATTGAGCTACCCGGGTTGGAGAACGAATTTAGAGTCTAAGTATAATTACTTTGCATTTGGTCAAATGTCATTAATCTTAGCTTTATGAGTCTTAATTGTGTTGTAAGTTTTAAGAGTCAAAATTCAAGTCTCTTGTTTTTTATGCTTAGTTTATTTCCTATGTAATAGTCCCCCTATATAGTGAGGCGATTCTCAAATGTAAGTACAATGAGAATATATGAGATTTGCCTTTATGTGAGTAAATAATTATCGTTGGTTGCTTGTATCCTTGGAAGGTGGATTCTTTCTTAGTGGTGAGCCAAGAAGCCCTATATCATTCACTGGTCATTTTTTGTAGGTCTTGGTGGTGATTTTCTTCTATTACGATATTATGTATCCTTGGTTGGTGATTTTCTGTAGGCCTTGATGGTGAACTTCATCAATCCCGACTTTTATCCTTGTCTGGTAGCGCATCCTGTTCGCCTTGTTTTGATTGTAATCTATCTTGCATTTGTATTCATCCATCGACATCCTACCCCATACGTTCACACATCATCAATAATCACTCAAATCAACTCTCGTCCATCCTGCAACCCCATAAATCGGTATTAGAGCTCAAGGTTGAACTCATTTTAAGTGATTCTTTCTGTGACCTATCTTGCATTCCATCTCATACATCCCTTCCAAAAAAAAAAAAAAAAGGAATGGTTGGTCGTCATCAACGTGGGTCAAACGTTGAGTCTCCCACGGCACAAGAAAGAAGCCTACAAGATGTGGAGATAGATGATTTAAGGAGACAAGTGCAGAAATTGCAGAAGCATTTGTTACGCTTCAAACTTCGATAAATGGAGAGAATCCTCACCCTCCTAGAAAAACGACTAAAAGGTGGCAAGAGATGTTCAACTAAGCCCTCAACCAAAGGTATGTCCTTCTTTGAGAGCACGTTTGATCAAGCAAAGAATTTTTCAAAATAGGACAAAGAAAAGGAAAAGCCCCCAAAGTTCATTACAGAGCTTCAAAAAGAATCAAACGGTGAAGATAGCAAGTGCTTCAAATGCTACGGTTATGGGCACCTGCAAGTGGATTGTCTTAACCAGAAAGTTATCACCATTAAAGAAATTGAGAAGAATGATTTGGAACTTCAAGAGACTCAACAAGATCCATATCATGTAGAGTCTGATTCAAAGGAAGGAGAGATACTAGCCACATATATGTCACCAAGCAACCATGGTATTATGGATGATGAATCTCCACATAAATTTGTTAAGGCAAATCTTGAGGTCATAAATGCATAACAAATTATTATAGTGGCTATAGACATTACCAACCACTTTCATCCCATATGTCGGGAAGCATTCTCTCTTAAAGTTTTTATTAATTGTCAATATGATTGATATACTTTTAGCTTTTCAACAAGCCTTGAAGGTATTTATTTGTATGAACTTGATGTAAGATCTAGTTCGTTGGAGAGGCCCTAGAAATGAAGTAACTAGATTTGAGGATAAATCTTCTATAACTTGGGGAGATTGATGCGGGAGTATCGGGATCTGTCAAACAACTCGTGTCAATTCTACATGTTAGTCATCGGCACGTAAGAATAATTGCCGATTATGTGGAAAAGTTATAAATTGGGTCGACAAGTTGTTGATTTTATGGTTGTTGATTGACTACCAAGATATCAATTTATAAACTTGTTATCGATTCCGAGAGTACTATTTGACTACCTAGCAATCAGAGACTATTTTAGTTAATTTCCTTTGCTGTTTAACAATATTTCAAGGTGTCTGTTGAGTTGCCCAAGCGAGAGAACGAATTTGGAGTTTAAGTTTAGTTCATTTGCATTTGGTCTAATGTCATTAATCTTAGTTTCATGAGCCTTAATTGTGTTGTAAGTTTCAAGAGTCAAGAGTTCAGTCTCTAGGTGTTTTAATGCATTATCTAGTTCCTAGGGCCTAATTGTATTGTAAGTTTGAAGAGTCAAAGTTCAAGTTTCTAGGTGTTTTTATCAATTATCTAGTTCCTAAGTATTTATTGTGTTTTCTAGTTCCTTTGTCTTTATTAATTAGGTAGTTCTCTTGTCTTTAATGCTTAGTTTATTCCCTGTCTAATAATCCCTTTATATAATGAGGCGAATTCTCAAATGTAAGCAAGATGATTTTCATGAATGAGAATATATGAGATTTGCCTTTGTGTAAGCAAATATCTATCTTTAGTTTTTGTATCATTAGAAGGTGGATTCTTGAGCCAAGAAGCCCTATATTATTGACTAGTAATTTTCTATAGGCCTTGATGGTGAGCTTCTTTTATTTTGGAATATTGTATCCTTAACTGGTGATTTCTGTAGGCCTAGATGAAGAACTTTGTCAATCCGGATTTTGATCCTTGACTGGGGGCGCATCATGTACGCCTTGGTTGTGATCGTAATCTATCTTGCATTTGTACTCATTCATCGACATCTTTCCCCATATCCATCGGCATCATTTCCCATACACTCACACATCATTTTTAATTACTCAAACCAACTCTTGTCCATGACGCAACCACACCAACTTGGTTTCCATTCAATTCAAGTGATTCCAATAAAATGATTTGTGATTGTTTATTAAGCTTCGGCATCTTTGAAATTTTGGTTCATAAATGACAATTCGGAGAACAAATGAGATTTGATTCAGAACACATGGATTTAGAAATGTTAGGTTATGCGGAGAAGTTTGAATTTTTGTCTTCCGCTTCTGGAATATCGCCAATTTTTCGTCTGATCATAGAAGAGGGTCAAGCCAATTTTAAGAACTCACTCCACAGGCCTCTCATGTGATAAAGGGAACCCATAGTACAACGTGGGGACATCGCCCTTTTCATTAAAAGCACGTACCAAAAGGACATTCACAAGTAAGACAAGCTCATACATTACAATAGGACCATTTAAATGGCTAGATTTCATGAAAATACCTCAATCATTTAGTAATTCGTAGTGGAAAATTACGAGGGGATTGTATTTATTTATCCAAATACGGAGCAGAAGATCATATATTAGGAGTATAAATGATTCTTGACATCACGACGTATAGATGAGCTCCACGATGGTCTTGAAATCAGCTTCAGCTGTCCCTCCAGGTCCAGCAAGCTCCTCCAGTCTTCGCCGAAGCTCGCCAGCCTTCTTCCTCATCACCTTCCCTTGCTCGCTCCTCATCACCGCATCCAACGCCTTGACCATCCCGCTCTCCGTCAGGACCCCTCTCTCCACGCGCACTCCCATCCCCCACACTTCCTCCACCATCTTCCCGCATATCCTCTGGTCCACCGCCACGGGCCGGCCTATCATCGGCATGCCTGCCGCCATGCTCTCATACACCGAGTTGTAGCCGCAGTGCGTCACGAAAGCCCCGCAGGCCGGGTGGCCGAGCACCTCCCTCTGCGGGGCCCACGGCACGATCCTCCCATAGGCAATCGTCCGCTCCTCGAACCCTCCGGGCAGGCACTGGGCCTTCAACCGGTCAGTTAGAGACCACAGGAATGGCGTCCGGGTGGACTCTAGAGCTTCGGCGAGGGACCTTATCTCGTCCGGTGGCGGGCTAGACAAGGGCCCGGACCCGAAAGCTATGTACACCACGGTTTGCGGGTCTCGCGATTCTAGCCAGGTCAAGCAGCCGGTCTCGTCTGAGGCAGGGAGGCTCGGCGGCGAGGACGGCACCAACGTCAACATGCCCAAGTGGAGCAAAATATTGAACTTGGACTTAAGGTCGGCGGTGAGGGGTTCGGGATCCATCTCCACGAAGGAGTTCATGAGGACGGCGGCCGCGCGCGGGATCACATTCCCCAAATCGCGGAACATGCGGCAACTCACGGACATGTTCGGGTCCATCACTAGTTCCTCTGGCAAATCGCCCATGCGCATGAGGGACAGTCCTGGGATCATGTCCAGGGTCTTTTCTTCGTCGGTGGCGTTTCGGCTTAGCTGGTAAATGAGGTCGGCGTAGACGTGCATGGATAGAGAGTGCGGAGCCGATACCCAGACCGCGACCCACGGGACGTGCATTTTATCGGCTATTTCGCATGCGACCACTGGTAACAAACCGTCGGCTAGCAAGAGACTCACTTTCCTTCCCGCGTCTCGCTCTGCAGTGTCAACACCAGCTTGGAAATTCGCCGACGCTGCTCGCAGGAACAGATCGGCTTGATCTCTTGGGTCGCCGGCTGCCTCGGGATAGCCAGCTGGCGAGCCATCACCAATGTCATAGACTCTGAGGTTCGACGGTATTAAGGTGGCTCTCGACTGAGGCGGAAAGACGACGTGGTTGGACTTGGCCGTGCTTAGGAAAGAGAAGCCGACGTCCACGGCGGCCGCGGCGAGCTTGCCAACCAGGTTGGCGAGAACCCAGGGGTGGCTGCCGAAAGGGAAAGCGCAAACTGCGACGTGTTTCTCCGAAGGCATGATGTTTCGATACGGGTGTTTGTTTTATGAAGAATTTGGAAGTGGGGAGAAAGACTGGGAGCCACCGTCAGAGCGATTGCTACAGTTACCAGCGATTGCTACAGTTAACAACCTCTTTGCTTCATCAGTTGTTTCGAGGAATGGATTTTATCAATAGCGGACGTGAATCTTATCAAACCATGATCATAAGTTCTGTATCCCGTACGGTGTTTCTTTGGCGACGTCTCAGTACAATCCAGCTATCGGTAAATGCGAATAAAATTTAGTAAACTACCTAACATTCCTGTGGCAAAAAATGCCCCACGTCTTCCTACTCATCCCCGTTGATTGAACTAGCGTATCTCAACGCTCTCCACATGGATACCAGGATCTCACTGACAAAGCAAGGGTTAGGGTTAGGTTTACAGAGGCCCCACCCACTGTGGCTCTTCTAGTATCAGTTGCCATCAATTTTAGTACGAGGTTCTGATTGATTGACCTAACATGGGTCCGACACCATTCGAGGACGGTACAATTATCGATTCCCATTATTCAAACTGGTGGCTGATCGGTATGTTCTCAGTTCTAATGTGATAATCGGACCGATTGGAGCGGATCGATTGATTATATATATATATATAAAGGTAATCCCTTCTTCAGCCCTCCCTTTCCCGTCCGATGAAGACGTTCTTTACTTTATGCTGAGAAAAAACAAATGAAAAAACCGAAGCTTTACGCTGGAATGAAATAATGAAATCTATGCAGAAGCACCACCCTGGGTAGTTAGAAGCCAACGTGACAGGTGTGGAAGTTTAAAGCGTGATCATTTCCAGGGCGTCTCCTGATTTCACTCTCAAAACCATGCCACTCATCTCCAATAAATTGACTTGCAGTTGACTGTTCAATTTTTTTAGCCCAAAATAGTAAATTACTAGTCCATTGGACCGGACTGGACCAGACTGGTCAATCGGTCCAATTCCCGATTCCAAGACCAGTTGGTCCAGTTCCCAATCCTAGAATTTGAGAACCGATCCTCTCAGTCTAGCTTTCGGTTCCACCTCGAAAACTAAACAGGACCTGGAATGATCAGTCCTACTTATAATGACATTCATTTCAAGGATGTGAAGATCGTCTGTACCCTAATTTGTACTCTCCTTGGTGAAAAATTGAATATTCTTAGGATGGTATTGAGCGATCACAAATACCACAATGAGCAAGAAAATTTACTCTTAAGGAAATCACAATAAAATTGTCTAAATAGTCATAAATATATTATACTTTTTCCAATTCAATCATAAATCTTTTCACTTCTTGCCAATTTAGTCAATTCAACCAATTTTGATTGGAAATTACTGATGTAGATGACCAGCGCTGATGTGACAATTTTTCAATAATATTTTGAATTTTTTTTTATATATTTTATATTTTTTTTTAACTTTTTTTTCTTTGGGTTTTTGGATCTGGGATTGGCAAGGGTTGCCGGCCAACCCTTGCAGCGACCCTTGCCGACCATAAGCAAGGGCCGGCCTACCCTTGCTGGCGAAAGTGACGCCCTTGCCAGATTTGGCCAAGCGAGGGCTCACACGTCCTCACTTTTGCCGACGAGGGTGTCATGGCCCTCACCCAGAGCCGGCGAGGGTGGGCCAGCCCTCGCTTGTGGCTGGCAAGGGTTTCCGGCCCTAGCTTGTGGCTAGCGAGGGGTGGTCAGCAAGGGTTGCTAGCCCTAGCCAAAAACCCAAAAATAAGTAAAAAAAATTAAAAAGAAAAAACCATAAAAAATCAAAATAGTATGAAAATATTAATAAAAAAAATGTCATGTTAGCGCCAACCGTCCACGTCAATAATTTCCAATCAAAATTAGCTGAATGAACTCAATTAGCAAGAAGTGAAAATGTTTAGAACTGAATTGGTAAAATTAAAATGTTTAAAACTAAATTGCCAAAAGTGCAATAGATTTAAGACTTTTTGGATAATTTTCCCAGAAATTACTACAACCTTTTTTGGGGGCTTTGAATTGATGCAAAAACAATGTCACTGCGACCAGCCTTTACCTGACTAGTGGATGAAGGAGGGAAAGTCTCGGCGATCTCTTGCTAGACGGACGATTGACCTTAGGGAGATAAGATACCCCGATTCACTAGCCCAGCCCGAAAGCAATCACATTTATAGTGACTGGTAGTTGAATTGAAGGAAAGCGGCAGCTAATTGAATGCGTTGAGTAATCAGGCTCACCCTCTTACCTTTCCTTAAGCTTGATTGTCATGTCTTCTTTTAAACTTTCCAGCTAGTTTTTGTCTCTTCCTTTCATTTATCATTATTCTACATGGAAAACGGCGGATGGACAAAGACAAATGTCACTGCATATCGTCTAAAATCAGGGAGCTATGGTACTCATGCACAGACCTCGTGCAACCACGTCCAAGTTATTGCGACCACATGATTTCTTACTTCCACACAAATATTGACATGAGCAACTATCGCAACTTTCTCATAGGCGAATGTGAATGGGAAGGACGTGTTTGACTTTACGGGGGGAAGGGGATGCGTGGTGGGGACAAACACATATTACAAGTCAAAATGGTGCCCTATCTCAATTAGTTTTGAATGAAGAACGACTAAAACTCCTTCATTCACAGTCACTAAGCAATGCATTGCGACATGTAATTGCACCCTACACTGTATTGGTCGGGCAACTTTTTCTATCATTTGTATTTCGCAAATGGAAAAATCCGTCTTTCTATCTCATGAAATGAGGACCTTTGTCACTTTCCTCATCCGTATCCACCGCTCTTCTTGCTGACTTTGCAAAGCCACGGATCTCTTCTTTTTGGCGTCAATGTGAAACACGCTAGTGCCTCCAGCTGTTCAAAAGGGCAAAAAAAGAAAAAAAAAAATAGGTTTAAATAGCTCCCATCAATCGGTCTCCCTAGTCGGTACGTTCCATTTTTTCACTCTTCTTCAAGTTTTGTGCAGCAAACACGGAAATTGACAAGGGATGCCGTGATTCTTGTCTTCGACGAAAACAATTATAAAAAATCAGCGTTTACTTGTCGAGGCTACTGTGTAGGAAATAGTAAGGATTAATAGGGGCGAACTATTTAGGAGATGTCCAATAGATAGATGCTTTCGCAAGAACATAAAGACGAGGAGCTATCGCAGTCATCCATGAAAGCTGAGGTTCTTTCGAAGTTTGCGGGCTCCAAACTGAGGAGAAAAAGAAAGAGTTGGCTCATCTGTGCGGGAAATAAATATAAGGCTTCGCACTAAGTGTTTTTGCGTGTCATAAGAGAAAAACAATTGTAATAATAAGTGTAAGCCCTCACTAATCATAAATTATGTGTGTGATAATTAGGTGACAATTTTTTTTTTTTTGTGTATTATTCATACTATATCTTCGGTTAAGCATGTCTGGACCCAAGTTACTCATTACAATTTTCTTATGTTGCCACTATTGTGCTTCCGTACCCAACAATGGACGGCAAATGATATTTAGGTTCAGAACAAATTCCCTTCCAAGGTTACCTCCAGATGATTTTTCAGCCAAGCGATTGATGACCTCTTCTTCTTTTTTCAATTAAAAATTTGAGCCATGGCATAATTTTTGCAATGCTCATGGCTCAAAGATAGGCAAGTGGGAACAAGACACGTATGGGTAGGCACGATCACATGCATCATACCAAATGCCATGGATGTCATACTCGTGAATGTTTTTCATATTTTAAACCAATTAGTAAAAATAATCCAATTAATTTTAAATTTATTATATAAATATCAATTTAATTTCAAATTTAACAATTTCATCGATTTAATTTTAAATCTTTATATGATAATCCAATGTAGTCATTGCGAGTCTTATGATCAATTTTGACAGAAACCAC
This sequence comes from Eucalyptus curtisii, assembly GCA_017140595.1. Classification (NCBI taxonomy): domain Eukaryota; kingdom Viridiplantae; phylum Streptophyta; class Magnoliopsida; order Myrtales; family Myrtaceae; genus Eucalyptus; species Eucalyptus curtisii. The sequence goes on from CM029496.1 coordinate 6,650,152, forward strand.
TAGCTTAATAATATGCCACATAAGACAACCCAAGACAACTAGACCGCCGCATTAATAATTCTTGACAGAAATTAATTGTAAAGGCTACACTGATGTTTTGCGCAAAAAATTTAAGATTAATTGATAATATTATTATATTTTATTAAGATTGTTTTCGGAAGTGACCATGAGGCAATAATATAATACGGCACTAAATGCTGAAATTATTGAAACCTTCGTGAGATTTGCTCTTTGGAGTCATCGTGAAAATGTGGAATGCATTTGTGCGGATGAGCGGACACGTGCTGTCCATGAAAGCTCGGTTCGTGCCTGGCGTCAATGGTGTACAAACAGTTGGAAAAGCAACGTACGTGGAGAATTATTAGGGAGAGTGAAAAGGACAAGGGGGGATGCACTTTGATTTGTCTTCATTGACCATCATACGCTTTTTGTGGACCATCTCTCGAGATCTTTCCCCTGATTGGGATCGAGACATGTGAACCTTCGGGAAACCTATCTACACAGCGATTGGTTGGGGGACTTGTACACTGCCTTGGTCCAGTGCCTCCTACTTAGGGAGAATTACCAAAAAAATCATAAACTTATTATAATTGTGCCAATTCAGTCCTAAACTGTTTTTTAGTCAATTCAGTCATAAACCTTTTACAATTGTGTCAATTCAGTCCATCCAATCAAAATTGGCTAGCCAACGCTAACATGGACGCCCGTCAGGGATAGCTGGCATGTGGCAATTTTTAAATGTTTTTTATTTTTTTTCGATTTTTTTTTTGAATTTTTTTCCCACCTTCTTCTTCCTCTGGCTGGCCCGCACCGGCCAGAGGCGAGGGTCAGCGGGGCTCGCCCCCGCCGGCCACCGGCGACGGCGACCTCGCCGACCACCAGCGAGGACCGTTGCCAGATCTGCCTGTTCCAGACATCCTACGCCGGCCATGTACAGCGGCTCGAGCTACGGCGAAAGCCACGAGGCGTCGCAGAGGAAGATCCCCCTGGTGTCCTCCATGCCCTGGGTCCACAACCTCTATCGCTTCATCGGATCCAGGGCCGGACTCGGTTTCAAAGCCTTGATGGGTCCGTCCCGGATCCGGCGATAGTCCTCGCTAGTTGGCGAGGTCGAACATCGCCAGATCTGGCAACGGCAGCCTCGCCGACCACCAGCAAGGATTGTCGCCAGATCTAGCGCCAAGATCTGGCGATGGTCCTCGCTGGTGGCCGATGAGGCCGTCGCCGCTAGTGGCCGGCGAGGGCGAGCCTCGCCGGGGCCGCTAGGGCCGACCTCGCTAGCCGTCACCTCTAGCCGGCGCCGGCAGGCCAAAGGAAGAAGAATGTGGAAAAAAATTCGAAAAATAAAATTCGAAAAATAAAATAAAATAAAATAAAATAAAAATGGCCACATCAGCGTTCGCCGGCCAGCTATCCCTGGCCGGCATCCATGTCAGTACAGGCTGACCAATTTTGGCCGGATGGAATGAATTGGCACAATTGTAAAAGGTTTAGGACTAAATTGGTTTAAAAAAAAAATTAGGACTGAATTGGCACAATTGCAATATGTTTAGAACTTTTTAGGTAATTCTCCCCTCATACTTGAACTTCACATACATTTTGGACCTCGATTGCTATATTCTAACGCTTGAATGAAAATAACATAAAATCAGAAAATGATTTTTCCAAACACAAATAATGATCAATATTCTGCGTTTGGTCAAGTTTCACATGTAAATCCGATTCAGGAATCCAAAATGGCCGGGGAATTTTGTGAAGAAAATATAGCAGTTGATTGAAAACATATTAATGATTTACCATGAAAAGATTTATTAAGGGACTGAGATAGCTGAACTTAAGGAATCTGCGGAAGAGAACATATGGGTTAGTTGAAGCAATTGTTCTTCCAATTGAGTATCCTCATGGATAATATGAAATGGAAAGACTTTGCTAAGGGGATAAACAGAACCAAATATATTTTGAACGAAGGAAGAAAATCATTCTTCAAAAGAAGTGCTTCGAGAAAATTATAACTCACATTTGGCCGTGATAGCACTTATCTACTACTCTACTAACACTTTGCCAGCATCATCAAAATCTCAAATTTCATCAATCAAGTACTAATCTCTACGCTATGTGCAATTTAGAATGATAAATAAAGAAATGAACCACACACACACACACACAATTTTGAGTAGTAAAATTTTCCTTTTAAAAATACATAAAATTTACTCAATTTCTCTCATTTAGCAATATGTAAAATTTTTCTATATTTCAAATCTCGAATGAGTTCCCGTGTTTCCTAAATGCTTGTACACAATAGGTTGAATTCAGTCACTTATTCAAAACTTTCCAATTGAATCGGGGATAAGATATAGACGACAATCACCATCACACTATGGAAAAGCATTCATCAATTATTTTTCTCATCCGTCCCAATCGCTCTTCCTTTCTAAGTCTCCAAGGCGATCATGCACCTCTACATTTTAGAGCCAACGTGAAATGCATTGGTTGCCAGTCCAAAAGAAAATGGAAAAAGCTTGAAGAACCAACACCATCAGTACGTTCCCAGGAACGACCACGTGAAGTATCTGTCCTCTAATCGAACCGTGTTGCGAGGGCATCATTGAATCTAGAAATCAACATCCATAGGCTACTATGTAGCAAATAGTAAGTCTCCGGATACGGAACTATTTGGGGAACATACAATAAATGATTCCACAAGAAAATGAAGGATGAGGAGCTATTGACGTGTACGTGAAACTAAGGTTCATAAAGTTTAGGATTTTGTCATTCTAAAGTAGTAGATTGGCGCCTATGTTACAGGTCGATCGATTCCGAACAATCACACATACTTGTGCGGCCTTAGAAATTCAATCCCAAGTCAGCTTTACATACACACGCTCAAATACAAAGATCGTATGAACAAAAGAACGAGTGTTTTGCTTATAAACGAGCTGAATACAATGAGAGGGAGGGCCCCCTATTTATATAAGTTCGGGTCTCATCTCAGCCATTGATTATCCCTCTAATGCAACGGTGGTATTGAACATGTATCATCATTACAAGTATGTACATTAGGCCACTCAATGGCTCTAGGCCCTGAGAAAGCCCATGAGGCATGTGTCAGAAGCAAGGGCAAGCCGCCTGACATAGCAGGTGGGCAATCACGGGTTATGCATGGGCTGGCCGAGCAATGATCACGGGTCGTGCATGGGCTTTTGTCCGGATTGTGCATGAGCTGGTCGTGCGCTAATCGTGGATCATTCATGGATAGGTCGTGGGCTGCTCATGGGCAGGCCTTTGTGCATGACACGGCCCCATCACGGATGGTCTTGATCATGCTTCGTCCGTGGGCCATGTCACCTACATCTAGGGCAACTGAAAGCTTCAAAATGCAAAGCTTCACAAGTAGAAAGAAAAAGAGAATTAGCTCGTCCGTCCGTGAGAGAAAGAAATGTTATTCCTTCTTTGCTTTAGCCTTTTGGCCCGACTGTTCCAAGAAATATTGATTTTTGCGATTTTTTTATGATAACCATGATTAATTTTGGGACCTCGTGTTCCGATTGTTTATAATTTTTCTTGTGACAATTTGCAATTTTTGAAGGGAAGCAAACAACACAAAATATGACATGATCTTAAATTGAATTAAAAAAAAAAGCAAAGTGAGTTGGGTGGCCACATGTCTACACCTTAGAGGCTCCCTCCCCATGCACCAACTATATATCTCCTATGATTGATGAGTCATAAATATAGACATCATTCATATTTGATTTTAGTTAAGTTTGCATGCACATTAGTCAAATTTAATTTTAGTTAAGTTTGCATATTGGTATTTCTATATATTGAACACCAATCAAGATATAATTAGAGGTAATTGTTTCCAACAAGGTACAGATGAAAAGGTGACCACTTAATAATGAGCAAAATCACTTCAAATTATATACATCATAACGACACTCTTAGGCTACATGCATTTGGAAGAAGAATGCGAGATCCCATTCTTACATTTTAGGGAATGTTTCATTCTACCCTTCATAACTTTGAATTTGGGTGTGGCATCCCAATTTTCCAATTCTATTTTCAATAAATTGAGATGGGCATTTCATCTTTGCACATATAGTTCTTTTCCTTGAGTCGGCCACTCATGTGAAAACTAATCTATCAGGTAAAGCCGTTAAGAAATTCTAATGCATCAGACTCAAGAAGTTGACCAGGAAGCGACCTTTCGACCGAGCTAATTTGCAAGGGTCATTACGGCACAATTAAAAATCGATTAGAAACCGGAAATAGGTCGACTCAACAGAGGCATGTGATCAAGTGTGAGTAATTCCACAAGATTGCACAATTCTTGTCGATCGACACTAGACCGGCTTTTCTATCGTTTGGCTACCCTGTGTCCGTAGTTGAAATCTTGAGATTACCACGACAACCGAGAGTCGCCAATGTGTCAAAGATGTACATTGTGGCTTGAAAATGATCAACCACAGGTCAAATGCATGAAAATTTCTAAAAGCTACCCCGTAGGTTAGGACGCACTAGTATCGTGCCAGAGTGAAATTAACCGTGAAATTGAGATTGAATTCAGAAATTGGAAGTCCTATTGTTTCACAAATCTTATTAGGAACATTGAATTAATTTATAGACTTCAATTGGAAGAGAATTGAATGGAATTGAAGAAATTAATGTACAAGATTTTATGCCACGGCGGAAAAAGAAATTACACCCATTGGAAGATGTTGTGGAGGATTTGAGTTAGTGGAATGCAATGTCACCTTATGTCATGGATGGGGCCAAAGTGGAGAAAAAATTGACAAGTGGCAAGTGCTAATTGGCCCTAAAAAAGTGAGGCTTTCCCTTCACCCATCACCATCATCTTCAAGCTTGAGATTTCTTCTTGGAACTAGAGAGGAGAGAGAGATTGACGGAAAGGAAACCTGCAGCCCCGACACCCCCTTCGTGTGCCTCCTTCACCGCTTGTCGCCAGTGCCATCGCCGTTGCCGCCGTTCGCACGCATCACCCGCGCGCCTGCTCGCCGGCTAGCTCATCGACCACCTCCGCCCGAGCAGGTCATCCTCCCTCCTGCCAACCGCCTACTCGCCGTTCACCAACCACCATCGAAGCCAGCCAGCCTCGCCGAAGCCGCCGTCCTGACCGCACGAGCTGCCGCCGTTCGTTCCCGTCGGTCCCACGCCCAACCAACTACCATGCCGCCCTCCTCCGCCCGCGACCAGCAGCTGAACTTCCAGCTCTCCACCGGATCTTCAAGGCCCATTTTAGGTGCCTTCCGGTCCTCCTTTGGTGTCGCCTCGAGGAGATTTGTCGACGGCCTCGCCGTTCTCTTCGCTGGAGACTCATCGGAAAGCGATTCCGGTGAGTTTAGCTCACTAAACCTTGATTAGCGAGTTAACTATACTTAGAGACATTTAGTTTATGTTAAGTGTTATTAGGTGATTAGTTTAATTTATTTAAGTGTAGAGTAGATTAAGGTGGGGTTTAATTTAAAGTATGTTTAGTTAAGGTTAAATTGATGTTTATATTAATATAATGGTGATTTGACTTTAATGGAAAATTTTTGGATTAAATAAATATTTCGAATTTTTAATAATTTAATAATATATATTATTCGAAATTATTAAAATATTATTATTTAATTAATTTCGGAATAAAATTAATTATTTAATAAATTTCGAAAATTATTTCGGAGACCTTATTTTCTCAGAATTTCGCGCCGATCGCTGCTGTGTACTCAGATTTTGAATTTCATGAGTGGATAATGCAAATTGAATGTTGATTGTGAAAAATAGAGATTTTATTCATAAAATCCTAGGTGTCCGGTTTTGATACCAAAATTGGATTTTAAGGATTATATTAAATAGTGGGGTTTGAGAAAGTGAGATATTGGTTTTATGGTTCGAAATTAACGTTCCCCCACACACATGAATAATTTCTGGAATATTTTTAATATGAAGAAAAGATATCGAAATCACTATTTTAAATTGGAGCATTGAGTGAAATGCAAAGTGTCCTGGGCCGAGTAAGGATTGGTCGTGTGATAATTAAATGGAAATCGTCCTGGGCTGTTGAGCCGAACTTGCCCCTATATGAGACGCCATTTCAATGGATGCGAGTCGCAGTAGATTCTAGGCCCATGCTCCTTCGGGAACGCCGTCGACATACTGACAAAGTCGTGCTCCAAGGTCGGGAGACAATGCCTGGCTTAATGTCAGTAGATAGCCGAACTGCGAGTAGGCTATGTTCATGTGTGGTAGTGAATGAATGAAAATTAGAATGCATGCTGAGTGTGATTGTTGATTATGTGAAATTGATTGCATTCTAGTTGATGAGGTCCTTATTACTACCTGTGATTGAGTGATATGAATTGTACTAACCTGCAGGAAGAAAATAAGACGAGGTAAGTCTTTTGTGTTGTGTGGCTAAGCCACCCTTGGGCGTATTTTCTTTCTAATAGGGGTTTAAGGGGGGTGAACTTGCTGAAACAATGTCTCACCCCGTTGTGGGCCAAAATTTTAGGATCGTAGATGGTAGAACCCCCAGAGCGTTACGGTATCCCAATGCAAATTTTTGAGTAGGTGCATAGCTTCCCTGATCTTGACAGTCATTAGATCAATGAGCTGATTAGGACCACGCTTTAGATCCATAAGGCCGTGCTTGTCAGGGTACCTCATAGATATAGAGCGTGGTTCCGTTTTGGGCCCAATGGTTTCAAGATTGGTCCCCTTAGTAGTTTTGATATTCCACCTGATGTGATGGAGGTCATTCTAGGAGAGGGCGTAGCTGACCTTCCCGATGGTGGAGTGGAGGACTCATCGTCTCCGGTGGTTGACTAGTCAAAGGCGGGATCGACGAACGAGTCCGACTAGTAGTCATAGGATTGTTCCTTCTTTTTGGTGGATCGATCCCCCTTTTTTTAGACTGACCATTTTTGGAATATGTGTAAACTCTGGAATGTTTATCTATGAAAGTATGTTGTTTATGTTTGAGTTGATTTCCTACTTTCCTATCCCGTGAGTTTTTGTCAGGGGTTTTATTATACGTTCTGCAAGCGCAACAATGAATGAATGGGGTCAACAACACTAGCTGGGAATGTCGCATTTACATTACCATGGCGGGTTGTTCGCGTGCTCGGGGTCTCGGGGCGTGACAACCCCGCTTAAGTGGTATCAGAGCATGGTCTGTGTAATGGAGTGATAAGGAGCGAGGGAATCATGGGATAGTTTGTAGGAAAGACTTTTTAATATACTGATGTAAGTGATTGATAGTTGTTTGTTAACTTGTTGGTGAGGTCACTCAGATTCTAATGTGGTATTGGAATTGGCCAACATGTATCTATATTGAGCCTGTAGCATGAGTGATTGAGTGCCGAGAGTTGCTAGGAAGAGGGCAGGAGGCCCTGTGTTTCGGGGTGGGCTGTCGACGAGAGTTGGTGCCCGAGTTGCCATGGAGAGAGCGCAGGCTAAGGCCAGCGCGAGTGGTGTAGCATGACCTCCAGTCGATGCTGGGGTAGTAGCCCCTGAGGATCCAAGATTTGTTGGAATCATGAGGATGCTTGAGATGATAGGGGACAGAATGGATCGGTAGGCTGCCGCTTCAACCGCCGCTACCGCCGCCGCCACCAATGTCGCTAACGCCGCTAATGCTGCTGCTACCGTTGCTGCCGCCCTTGCCGCCGCGCCAGTTGTCGAACCTAAGGTAGCACATGCTGAAGTTCCACCTAGGAACGTGGCCGCTGGAAGGCCTATGCATAAGTTGGTGGAGTAGTTCCTGAAGTTGAATCCGCCGAAGTTCATGGGAGCAGGAGATCCTGAAGCTGCAGCATTGTGGGTTCAGGAGCTAGAGAACGCCTTTGACTTTCTGATGTGCACCGAGACAGAGAAGGTTTTCCTGACAGCCTATTAGTTGAAGGGGATCACAGGTACATGGTGGAAGACTACTAAAGGGATAGTGTTCCCTGAAGACGTAGTTCCATAGTGGAATGCCTTTCTCGAGGTCTTCAACGAGAAGTACTTTTCTGACTGCGCTAGAGAGGTGAAGATGGCGGAGTTCCAACGCCTTCGCCAAGGTATGATGTTGGTCAATCAGTATCAAGCGAAGTTCGCTGAACTGTCGCAGTATGCCCCTGATCTAGTCCAAAGACCGTCAAACCGAGCTCGAAGGTTTAGAGACGGGCTCCGACCGGATGTGAAGAGCTTGTTGGTGCCACTGGATTTGAAGGAGTACAAAGACCTTTATAAGCGAGCCCAGCTGATTGAGAAAGATCAAAATGAGAGAGCTGCCGCATCTAGGTCGCGGTTTATTGTGAACAGAGAAGGTAATCGGTTTGGGAAGAGGTCGATGTCTGGAGGAATGTATCTTGTTCCACCCAACAGGAAGGGTGGGATAGGGAAGCCGTCGTCGAGTTTTAATGGAGTGTGTCGTTCTTGTGGAAGACGACATGGCTCAGCTCCATGTCCCTCTAGGACGGGTGCCTGTTATGAGTGTGGCCAGCAGGGTCACATCGCTAGGAATTGTCCCAGGAAACAAATGGGACAGCGTCAGTTGCCGCCGCCGCCACCGTTGGGTCAGAACAGAGGAATCGCACCACATATCATGCCGCAGGGTGGATTGAACTGACCGCCAGCTCAAGTAAGGACGTATGCGATCACCAGAGAACAAGGGGAGGATGCGCCTAATGTGATCACAAGTATGGTCTTGCTGAACAACCAACCTGCTTATGCTTTATTTGATCCTGGAGCTACACATTCATTTATAGCTGAAAGATTTAAGTTGGTAGAATTAATTCTTGAGTTGTTGGAGTCAGTGATTAGCATATCTACGCCGTTGAAGGATAAAGTGTTAGCTTCGGTGGGTTGTCTTGGTTACAAGTTAGTGATTGGTGAGCGAGAGGAGAGGATAGACTTGATAGTCCTAGCCATATATGATTTTGATGTGATAATTGGCATGGACTGGCTCACCAAGCAACGAGCTAAGATGGACTGTCATCGCAAGGCGATTCAATTTAATCCGTTAGGGGGTGAGAGCTTCAAATTTATTGGGAGGTTCGGAGGACCCTCGGTTTCCTTAATCTCATCGCTCGAGGCAACTCGTTTGCTAGACGAGGGTTGTCAAGGTTACCCAGCAATTGTCGTGGATACGACAGTGGAGGAGTTGAAGATAGAAAACATCATAGTGGTGCAAGAGTTCCCAGACGTGTTCCTGAAAGAATTACCAGGTTTGCCGCCAGAGAGAGAGATAGAGTTCGTGATTGAGTTAGCCCCCGGGACCGAGCCAATCTCTAAAGCTCCTTACCGGATGGCTTTGTCAGAACTTAAGGAATTAAAGGTGCAGATGCAGGAGTTGTTGGATAAAGGATTCATCCGTCCTAGTGCATCCCCTTGGGGAGCACCAGTACTGTTTGTGAAGAAGAATGATGGTTCATTGCGTTTGTGCATCGATTATAGACAACTCAATCAGGTGACGATTAAAAACAAGTATACGTTGCCGAGGATTGATGACTTGTTTGATTAGCTTCAGGGAGCGTCGATATTTTCTAAGGTCGACTTGAGGACAGGGTATCATCAGTTAAGGATCAGGAAGGAAGACATGCCGAAGTCGGCGTTTCGCACTCGATACGATCATTACGAGTTCACTGTGATGCCGTTTGGGTTGACGAACGCCCTAGTTGCTTTCATGGATCTGATGAACCGTGTGTTCATGGAGTACTTGGATCAGTTCGTAATCGTTTTCATCGACGACATCCTAGTATACTCGAGGAGTACTGAGGATCATGAAAGGCACTTAAGGATAGTGCTCTAGACTTTGAGGGATCACGAGCTGTACGCCAAGTTCAGTAAGTGCGAGTTTTGGCTAACTCGTGTGGCTTTCCTAGGTCACATCATCTCCAGAGAAGGAATCTTAGTGGACCCAACCAAGATTGAAGAAATGATCAACTGGCCAAGACCGACTACAGTGACAGAGATCAGAAGTTTTCTGGGTTTAGCAGGGTATTACAGACAGTTTGTAAAGAGGTTTTCAGTGTTAGCTTCACCGATGACAAGGCTGCTGAAGAAGGAAGAAAAGTTTGTGTGGTCAGATAAGTGCGAAAGTAGTTTCCAAGAGCTTAAGCAGAAGCTAACTACTGCACATGTGCTTACTTTTCCATCTAGTCCATGAGGGTTTGAGATCTACAGTGATTCGTCGTTTAAAGGATTGGGTTGCGTATTAATGCAGCATGGTAGGGTCGTTGCATATGCGTCCCGTCAGTTGAGACCCCATGAGTTAAATTATCCGACGCATGATTTAGAACCCGCAGCGATCATCTTTGCCCTGAAGATTTGGAGGCATTATCTATGTGGAGAAAGGTTACAGATCTTCACTGACCACCAAAGTCTCAAGTACTTACTCTCTCAGAAGGAGTTGATTATGAGATAGCGTCGATGGATGAAACTCCTGAAGGACTATGACTGTGAGATTTTGTATCACCCCGGAAAGGCGAACAAGGTCGTTGATGCACTGAGTACGAAGTCTTTAGTAGCGCATATGGTACTCAAGGAATGGAGTCTACTCGAGAGAGCATGAGATTCGGGTTTCAAATTTGAGGTAGGCCACCTTTCGAATCTTATGGCCACCCTCAGAATTGAACCGGAAGTGCAGGCCCGAATCAGAACGCTTCAGCAGACAAATCCGAATGTTCAGAAAATCCTGCAAGAGGATACAGAGAAAAGGAAATCTGACTTCCAGATTTCTGAGGATGGAACATTGAGGTTCTGAGGACAATTGGTTGTACCTGACGATGTGGAGCTCAAAGAGGAGATTTTATCAGAAGGTCATCGTAGTAGTTACAAAGATCCATCCTGGTAGTACCAAGATGTATCAGAATCTGCGTCAACACTATTGGTGGTCAAGTATGAAGGCAGACATCGCCAAGCATGTTGCCAGATGTTTGACATGTCAGCAGGTCAAGGCTCAAAATTGTAAGCCATGAGGACTTTTCCAACCTCTCGAGATTCCCGAGTGGAAATGAGAGCACATCACGATGGATTTTGTGATGGGATTACCGAAGAGCCAGAGAAGAAATGATTCGATTTGGGTAGTGGTCGACAAACTGACAAAGTCGACTCACTTCATTGCAGTTAGAAAAGACCTGAGTTTGGATAGACATGCAAATTTGTATGTGCGCTAGATAGTTCGTATGCATGGAGTGCTGGTTACAATTACTTCAGACAGGGACTCGAGGTTCACCACCGTCTTTTGGAAGAGCTTGCAGAGTGCCTTAGGTGCCAAGCTGCAATACAGTACAGCCTATCATCCACAGACAGATGGCCAGTCTGAGAGGACTATTCAAACCCTCGAAGACATGCTATGAGCTTGCGTTTGGGACTTCAAGGGAAGTTAGGAGGAACAACTTCATCTGGTCGAGTTTGCCTACAACAACAGCTACCAGCAGAGTATTCAGATGGCTCATTTTCAAGCATTGTATGGCAGAACATGCAGAACGCCAGTGTGTTGGGATGAAATCGGGGAGAGAAAAATCACAGGCCTAGAGTCGGTTCAGCAGACAGTGGAGGCAGTTGCAGTTATCATAAACAAGTTAAAGACCGCTCAAAGCCGCCAGAAGAGCTATGCAGATAAGCGTTGAAGGCCATTGGAGTTCCAAGTTGGTGAGCACGTCTTTCTGAAGGTGTCACCGATGAGGGGTACTTCACGCTTTGGCAGAAAGGGGAAACTGAGTCCGAGGTACTTAGGTCCCTTTGAGATTTTGGAAAGAATAGGGACTCTAGCGTATCGTCTTGTACTACCGTCAAGGTTGACACAAGTGCATAACGTCTTTCACATGTCGATGTTAAGGAAATATGAGCTTGATCCAACACACGTTCTAAATTTTGAAGAATTAGACATGGATGACAGGGTGTCGTACGTTGAAAGCCCGATTCAAATTGTGGATCGCAAGGAACAGGTTCTGCGCACCAAGACCATCCCATTGGTCATAGTGGTCTGCCAATACCATGACACTGAAAGAGCAACTTGGGAAACCGAAGATTCGATGAGACAATTGTACCCCCACCTTTTTGCTTAAGATTTGTAATGGTTTAAATTTCGAGGACGAAATTTTTATAAAAGATGAAGAGTTGTGACATCCCGATTTTCCAATTCTATTTTCAGTAAATTGAGATGGCCATTTCATCTTTGCACATATAGTTCTTTTCCTTAAGTCGGCCACTCATGTGGAAACTAATCTATCAAGTGAAGCCGTTAAGAGATTCTAATGCATCAGACTCGAGAAGTTGATCAAGGAGCGACCTTGGAACCGAGCTAATTTGCAAGGGTCATTACGGCATAATTAAAAAGCGATTAGAAACTGGAGATAAGTCGACTCGAGAGAGGCATGTGATCAGAAGCATGTTTTCCTGACTTCCATCCCTAAGGAACTTTCCCAGATGGTTGAAAGATCCTTTTTTGGAAGACAAAAGAGAGTACAAGATATTCCCTTGGGAGAAATACAACAAGAAATCCATCTATGCCTTGAAGAAATTTGCCTAAAGCGCCAGATGGTCCGTAGCTACATCACAGATGACAAAAGTCTCGAGACCGCTTGCTCTCGCTAGAAGTTAAAAATCAAATGTTCCAAGCAAGACTGTGATGGAACTTGTGGGAAGTTTTCTCGAAAGAAGAAGCATTTCAGAAAACTATGGATGACAAAGTCCAAACATGGCCACAAGAACTTCCGAATGAAGAAGAAATGGCAATATCTACGCAAGAGGAAAGACCGCACAGGCCATAAAAAGTCAAATCGTTGCTTCATCTGCAATCAAAAAGGACATTTTGCCAAAAACTGTCCCCAAGCCAGAAAGGGTCAGCATCATTTGATACATCAAATTGCGAACGAAACAGGTATTTCTCTTGAAAATGATGATATCGAATCATTGTTCTCTGCTGATGGAGAACCATCTGAACAAACCCTTTGTGTCATTCCATGTTATCACACTTCTAGTGATACCAATTCAGATTCGGAATCTGAAGACATTTTTCATATATCACCCACATCTGCAGAACCAAGCCCTGACATATTTTCGAGTCAAACTCAATGTCCTCATTTCCCTGTGAAAATCCTCACTTTAAAGTTTGCCAAACCTATCAATGTCATTGCCCTCATTGACACCGGAGCAAGTTGTTCAATTTTGGATACCAAAATACTTCATGAGGAATATTGGACTCCTTACGCCCGATATTTCAACTCTGCATCAGGAGACACTTTCTCCACAAATGTGAGAACCACTCCCGTGACCGTTCAGTTCTTCCCTCAGTGTTCTATAACCACAAAATTCTTTGGGTTCAATCTTCCCAACAAAGACCTAATCATTGGATGGGATATTATAACTCAGATCTCACAACTTCGCATCATTCCTGGAAAAGGTCTTAGGTATAAAGATCAATTCTCTGAGTTCATCAATATTTAGAGACTCTTTTCCATTTAAATGAGTCTATTAGACCCAATCATGCAAAGCTTGTTAGAATCTTGTTCGGAATCCCATTCGGAATTCGCCCAAAAGTGTTCTCATCCTTTATGGAAGAACCCAGAATTCTTTGTTCGCCTTCCCTTCAAGAATAATGAAGATATAAATCCAACCAAGGTGAGTCACATGGGAATGAAGCCAGAACACCTGGCTTTGGCTCAAAGGGAATGCTCAGAACTGTTGCAACAATGCCTTATTGAAACCTCCAACTCTCAATGGGCTTGTGAAGCCTTCTATGTCAATAAGCATGCTTGAGCAAAACAGAGGAAAAATGAGACCGGTAATCAATTATCAACCTCTCAACCTTTTTCTCCAAGATGATAAATTCCCTTTACCCTCCGAGTTTCCCTCTTTATCGGGTCTAACCAAGGCCCACATCTATTCCAAATTCGACCTCAAAGCCGGATTTTGGCAATTGGGCATCCATCCTGAAGACAGATCCAAAACAGGATTCTGTATTCCAAACCAGCACTTCCAATGGAAAGTACTCCCTTTTAACCTAAAAGTAGCACCATCCCTTTTCCAAAAGGTCATGTGTCGTATCTTCCAACCAATTCTCTCGAGTGCTGCAATATATATCGATAATATCTTGCTCTATAGCCCTGACGAGCAATCGCATTGCTTACTTCTCGAGCAATTTGCAGAAATTGTGAAAAAACATGGCATCATGCTTTCTCAAAGAAAGATGAACATTGCTCAGACAGAAATTGAATTTCTTGGTATGCACCTCAACAAAGGTACATACTACCCAGGGCCACACATTGCTCAAGAATTATTGAAGTTTTCTAAGGATAACTTCACCACAAAACAAGTTCAGCAATTTCTTGGGATAATCAATTATCTCAGGGATTTTGTCCCAAATATTGCAAAGCTCTTGATTCCTTTGCAATCTATGCTGAAGAAGAATCCCCCACCTTGGGGAAAAATTCAGACTAAAGCAGTCTCTGAGCTCAAGGAGATAATGCAGAATCTCCCACCACTACAAATACCATCAACTGGGAAGAGAATTCTCCAAACTGACGCCAGTGATGAATACTGGGCAGCCATCTTGCTTGAAGAAATTGATGGTAAGAGACATCTTTGTGCTCACAAAAGTGGAAAGTTTTCTCAAGCTGAAATGCATTACCATTCCACTTTCAAAGAAATTTTAGCAGTCAAAAATGGAATCAAGAAGTTTGAATTCCACCTCATCGGCCATCACTTCATGGTAGAATTAGACATGGCATCTTTTCCCAGCATGACCAAGTTTAAACAGACGATTCCAAATTCTCAACCGCTTAGATGGGCCGAATGGTTTTCGAAGTATTCCTTTGAAACCAAACACATTCCTGGAAAAAAGAATGTTCTTGCTGATTTCTTGTCAAGACCAAAAGTGCCAGCCGAAATCAACATGTACATCAAAAGACCTGCTTTCCATACGCTCAACCATGGCGTGAAATACAAGATTGAGAAGATCAAATATTTGCCAAGCTGGAAATATCCTCAGGAGATTATTGAACAAATCCAGAATGACAATCTCACTGAAAATCTGGAAAACCTCATGTGGCAATGCCACACAGATCTGTTCAGACTCAATGCAGGTTCGATTCTTTATCTATATGATTAAATCCAAATTATCCATTTATACATCCTCTTATCTGGAAAGAAGATGATTTCCCTGAATAGCTCAAGACATTATTATGGTACTTAACCAATAAGTACTTGATAGCCATTGAAATTCCAACCAGAAGATTCATAGCCAACCTCACCAGGATATTTCTACTCGGGAAAAATATTGAAAGAGAAAGTGATCGAAATCTTTTAGACTTTCTCAATTGGTTCTATCCTCCTACTCATTGGAAACATCTTTTGGAGAAAGAACTAAGACCCTTGACACCAAATCCTGAAGTCCATACCATCCTATTTTTCCGACGTCCATGGCATTTTCTCAGAAATAATGGCAACATCATTAATGCCCCACAAGAAATAGGAACCACATCCTATAAACCCCATCTAGATAGCAGAGAAGCTCGAATTCATAAATCTTATCCAAGACCTGTCAGATCTTGTGGACACCAGTACCGAGAACTCCAGAGAATTTTGTGCCAAGAAAACAGAACCATTCCTGAAGAAATATGGGATTATAATGCACCCACTACATGGGATCATTATGACCTAGCTCCAGAAGCTAAGGAAGCACTCAGGCAATTCCAACAGGCTACGTCATCTCAAGATAATGAAATGACAGGAGACGATGATATTGTCCAATCCACACAGGATCCCTATGCACATTGGGGAGGCCCTCTTTCTCAAGATCCCTATGATCAAGGACTCTCGTCCTTAGCTCACATGGACACTTCCTACTATGCACAGCCATCCAATTGGCCTTAGTCAAGCATTCCTGCCGACACTACAGGAGATGACAGTACCAACTGGGCTCAAGAAGAAGCATCCTCATCACATCAGCTAAATCAAGTCCTCACACCAAAAGACCTTGAAGCTCTCGCACAAAAATATGAGGAACATCTTCTAGCAACAAATAGCTCAGACGACTCGGACTATGACTACAATGCTCGTGATGGAAGAGACCGTTGAAAGACCGATGTCCGTACAATTTCACTGTAGCAAATCACTGTTCAATTTTACTGTAGCAGTAGGCTAGGGAAATCACTGTTCACTGTCACTGTTCATAGCCGTGCGAATAATTCCCCACTGGAAATTTCCTAAATTTTCGGGGCCTCTGTTTGTATCTGGACCCGTGAGCTTGGTCCTTGTTTGTAGTGTGACCTCTTATTGCCTATATAAGGCGAGGAGGTTGTAATGTGTTGGGGTAGAGTCCTCTGAAGTAAAGTGAGTGTTTTGTGAAAAACCTTTATGGCTTTCTAAACTCTTCTTTTGGAGGGAGCAACATTTCCTTTCAAAGAATTCTCTTCTTTTCATTTCTATGAGGTCAGTGGGTTTTCCTACAAAGAAATGGTATAGGATCGTGATGGCCTGGCTAAAATCTGGGGACATCAGAAAATGAATTTAGTCTTGTTCTGACACTGATTTCAACCAAAGTTTGAGGCTTCCTGTGAACCTTGTGACAAAATTGTAAAGGACATCATTCATATCATGGTTGGTTATGGACTGAGTATTTAACCAAGTATGAAATTCCTCAAGTCTTTCTGGCCATTTATGATAAGGGATATTATCGATGGTAAAAAACTGTTTTAATGCCATGGTCACATGGTGTTTCGGATTGTCTCGGACAATCTCTGGATCAAAGTAATTTGATTCCATTTCCTGATCTGGAGGATCAGCCATGAATATAGATGAGGTTATGGGTGGATTAGGAAGGGAATCGAGAAAGGTGAAGAAAATGCTGAATATGATTCAATATCAGAAGAGGTAGTATCAGCTTGTTCAACAGGAAATAGAATCTGATTATTTGAAGGAGTAGGATCAGGATCCAATACAGGATTCTGTATTGGATCAAAATGTTTTTGAACACTCAAATCCTTCAAAAAGGATTCTAATGGATTTGCTAACATCATCAGATCTGGTTTTTCTCTTATGACAACCGAACATGATTCTGTAGAAGCTTTTTCTTTCCCCTTTTCCTTTTGGACTCGGCTCAACTCTTTAATGTGATCTCGTACCTTTGCCATATCTGGTTCTTTTCTGAAAGAATCTTGTAGAATGGCAGCAAAAATGGATGGCTGGAGTAGTGGAGGTAAATACCCAGTTCTTACTGGAGATGCGAATGGATCAAAAGGTCTGAACCTTCCTTCTTCAAGGAGTTGAATTTGTCTCTTGAGTTTTTCTATCTCTGGTTGCGGGCTTTCTAGGTAATGATACCCTAGCCGTTGTCCTGATTCCAAGGCATCTAGCCTCTTCTGGAATTCAGAAACCATTTTCTTGACGGTCTCATCGTACTTTCGGAGATCTTGTTGCACATTTCCAATCTTGGAATCAATTGCTTTGAAGGCATTGTTTTGTGCTAACGGGGTCTCGATTGCCAATTTAGAACAAACTTTCGGCAGCAGTAGTTTTTCTCTGTCTCTCATGTTCATCCACATCAGTGGGGGTAGAGATTTTAGGGGTATGGCGGTATCTACCTTGTGGATCAATGAATTCTTCTGAAGCAGGAAATTTGAGTTTAGATCTTTCTCCGGCAAGAGGGGGAAAGTCAGTATCATGGAACATGGCAATGGAGGAAATGGGTGGTGTTTCTACTGGAGCTTCTAGTGGGTAAGAATGCTTTTTGGCCCACTTTAGGATTGGCTTGTAGAACGGGGAGAGAGCCTGTTTCTTCTAAGGAGGAGATGGTGGAGGTGATCTTGGTGGATTTGATGAATCTGAAGGTGTAGAACTGCATATTGGTGATGGAGGTGGTGCATAAGAGACCATGAATTGGTACTTATCACACTCACCAAGGGTATCAGCGGAGGAATCTCCGTTTAAGTATCTCTGGTACAACTTATCCTTTGGCTTCCTTCGTCGAGGCGGAGGTCTATCATATGGATCTTCCTCGTCAGGGGAATTTGTACAATAGGAACATTGGCAAAAAGGATCCCAAAAACAATGACCATCCTTGTCTTTATAGTAATGGACAGGATGTCCATCACTGTTAAAGTGTCTAACAAGCTTTTTTGGATCTGGCTCGGAAATTGATTCAGGAACACATGGTTCAATCATAAAAAGGGTCTGGAAGACAGAAGGGCTTTCTTCCTTTTCCTTGCCAAACTTGATGGAAACAGTTTCATCTTTTTTCCGGACGAATTCAGAGTCCGTAGACTGGAAAGGCTTGTTATGCTGGTGTAGCTTTTCGTAGTTGGTAATCCAAGTTTCTGGAAGGAGCTTGGCCATCGTGTCCTTCGGAATCTGTCTGGGAACATGGATGCATGATGCCTGATCATTCTGCATGGAGATAAACAAGGCATCCTCATTACCGTTAGTGAAGTTCAGATCGAGAGCATGGTTCTGCACTCGATACACCATCTAGTAATGCGGGGTTGCAGCTACGAGTCGCGGTTTGAGGGGCTCCAAGAGCTGAACTTGGACCTTTAATAAAGAGAGTAGGCGGGGTCTGAAAGAGCGATATTGAAGTTTGGATACAGAGTCACAAAGACTGTTCCAGCATTCAAAGTAGTTTGAACAGTACCAATGCAAGCATGCTGGTATTGTAAAAACCTAGTATCCAACAATGCGATTCTTGCCACTACGGGCAAACCTTTACGACCATGAAAGGTGAGAGCAAGATGAACAGCACCATAATGAACATGTATGTATCCCTGTTGAGCCCATTGTCTGGGAAACTCTGGAGGGATCTGAAGAGTAACAAAGTACTCCTTTTCACTAGCAGGAATGGAATGCTGGTCGAATTTAGAGGACTGGACGTACTCTTTTACTTGCTTTGGGGTTTGGTGAATAAGTTGACGAATGGAACGGATCGGTGAAAATGAAGAGCTAGGTTTAGCACAATTCTTGTCGATCGACACTAAACCGGCTTTTCTGTCATTTGGGTACCTTGTGTCCGTATTTGAAACCTTGAGATTACCACGACAACCGAGAGTCGCCAATGTGTCAAAGATGTACATTGTGGCTTGAAAATGATCAACCACAGGTCAAATGCATGAAAATTTCTAAAAGCTACCCGGTAGGTTAGAACGCGCTAGTATCGTGCCAGAATGAAATTAACCGTGAAATTGAAACTGAATTCAGAAATTGGAAGTCCTGTCATGTCAAAAATCTTATTAGGAACATTGGATTAATTTATGGACTCTAATTGGAAGAGAATTGAATGGAATTGAAGAAATTAATGTATAAGATTTCATGCCACGGCCAAAAAAGAAATTGCACCCATTGGAAGATGTTGTGGAGAATTTGAGTTAGTGGAATGTGATGTCACCTTATGTCATGGATGGGGCTAAAGTGGAGAAGAAATTGACAAGTGGCAAGTGCTAATTGGCCCTCAAAAAGTGAGGCTTTCCCCTCACCCATCACCATCATCTTCAAGCTTGAGATTTCTTCTTGGAACTAGAGAGGAGAGAGAGACTGATGGAAAGGAAACATGCAGCCCCGACACCCCCTTCGTGCGCCACCTTCGCCGCTCGCCGCTTGTCGCCAATGCCGTCGCCGTCCTCGCCGTTCACGCACGTCACCTGCGCGCCTGCTCGCCAGCCAACTCGTCGACCGCCTCCACCTGAGCTAGCCATCGTCCCTCCTTGCTAGCCACTTGCTCGCCGTTCGCCAGCCACCGTCGGAGCCAGCCAGCCTCGCCGGAGCCGCCGTCCCGACCGCACGAGCTGCCACTGTTCGTTCCCACCGGTCTCACGCCCAACCGACCGCCATGCCGCCCTCCTCCGCCCGCGACCAGCAGCCAAACTTCCAGCTCTCCACCAGATCTTCAAGGCCTGTTTTAGGCGCCTTCTTGTCCTCTTTTGGTGTCACCCCGAGGAGATTTGTCGACGGCCTCGCCGTTCTCTTCGACGAAGACTCATCGGAAAGCGATTCCGATGAGCTTAGCTCACTAAACCTTGATTAGCGAGTTAATTATGCTTAGGGAGGTTTAGTTTATGTTAAGTGTTATTAGGTTGTTAGTTTAATTTATTTAAGTGTAGATTAGATTAAGGTGGGGTTTAATTTAAAGTATGTTTAATTAAGGTTAAATTGATGTTTATATTAGTATAATGGTGATTTGATTTTAATGGAATATTTTTGGATTAAATAAATATTTCGAAATGTTTTAATAATTTAATAATATATTATTATTTGAAATTATTAAAATATTATTATTTAATTAATTTCGGAATAAAATTAATTATTTAATAAATTTCGAAAATTATTTCGGGACCTTATTTTCTCAGAATTTCGCACTGATCGTTGATGTGTACTCAAATTTTGAATTTGATGAGTGGATAATGCAAATTGAATGTTGATTGTGAAAAATAGAGATTTTATTCATAAAATCGCAAGTGTCGGGTTTTGATACCAAAATTGGATTTTGAGGATTATATTAAATAGTGGGGTTTGAGAAAGTGAGATATTGATTTTCTGGTTCGAAATTAACGTTCCCCCACACGTGAATAATTTCTGGAATATTTTTAATATGAAGAAAAGATGCCGGGATCACTATTTTAAATTAGAGCATTGAGTGAAATGCAAAGTGTCTTGGGCCGAATAAGAATTGGTCGTGTGATAATTAAGTGGAAATCGTCCTGGGCTGTTGAGCTGGACTTGCGCCTATATGGGATGCCCTTTCAATGGATGCGGGTCGCAGTAGATTCTGTGCCCATGCTCTTTCGGGAACGCCGTCGACGTACTGATGAAGACGTGCTCCAAGGTGGGGAAACGATGCCTAGCTTAATGTCAGTAGATAGCCGAACTGCAAGTAGGCTATGTTCATGTGTGGTAGTGAATGAATGAAAATTGGAATGCGTGCTGAGTGTGATTGTTGATTATGTGAAATTGATTGCATTCTAGTTGATGAGGTTCTTATTACTACCTGTGATTGAGTGATATGAATTGTACTAACCTGCACAAAGGAAATAAGACAAGGTAAGCCTTCTGTGTTGTGCGGCTATGCCACTCTTGGGCGTATTTTCCTTCTAATAGGGGTTTAAAGAGGGTGAGCTTGTTAAGACAATGTCTCACCCCATTGTGGGCCAAAATTTCAGGACCGTAGATGGCAGAACCCCCGGAGCGTTATGGTATCCCGTGCAGATTTTTAAGCAGGTGCATAGCTTCCCCGATCCTGACAGTCATTGGATTTATGAGCTTATTAGGACCATGCTCTGAATCCAGGAGGCCGTGCTTGTCAGGGTGCCTCATAAATATAGGGCGTGGTTCCACTTTAGGCTCAATGGTTTTAGGATTAGTCCCCTTAGTAGTTTTGATATTCCACCTACTGTGATGGAGGCCATTGTAGGAGAGGGCGTAGCTGACCTTTCCGATGGTGGAGTGGAGGACCCATCGTCTCCGGTGGTTGACCAGTCAAAGCGGGATCGACGAACAAGTCCGACTAGTAATCATAGGATTGTTCCTTCTTTTTGGTGGGTTGATCCCCTTTTTGTAGACTGACCATTTTTGGAATATATGTAAACTCTAGAATGTTTATCTATGAAAGTATGTTGTTTATGTTTGAGTCGGTTACCTGCTTTCCTATCCCGTGAGTTTTTGTCAGGGGTTTTATTATACGTTCCGCATGCGCAATAATGAATGAATGGGGTCGGCGACACTACCTAGGAATGTCGCATTTACATGACCATGGCGGGTTGTTCGCGTGCTCGGGGTCTCGGGGCGTGACATTGGGCACGTCAGATCTATAACTTCAAAAAATCACATCCCTCTTCCGTCTAACCCAAACTTGTATTTTGTTACGCTCATTAACACTTCTAATTTTTTTTTCCATTAACATGTACAGTGCATATGTCTTTATGGGATGAATAAGATGCATATATTATATAATCTAAAATGTTTTCTCGAATGATATACACCTTTATTAAAATATAAAACGAGCATTGGTTGTTTATTTTGTTGTATTTGCGTCACATCTCACATCACATCCATGATTAATTACAAATTTATCTTTATGCTAAGTTAAAGGAGTACCTGTCGGCTTTTTTGGCATTGTAGAAATTGTATTTACAGAATGAATAGTACATCTCCTTTCGGATGCTCTCTTTTCCATCCCCCAGCTTCATCCTTCCTTTTTCTTTAATTTGTTTTCGTTATTTTTCCTTTTTCTTTCCCACGAAAAGAACCTAATACTCCTTTTGTGGGTGGCCACAGAGAGAGAGGGGTAATCGTGGAAAATAACCCTATATTACACCTTACAAGTCACAAGTGGGGTTGTATCTCAATTAGATCTGAATGAAAAATGACCAAAACCATTTCATTCACAGTTAATTCAGTGAAGGATGATGAACCGTTATTTCGTGATTAGGGTCATAAGCAATGCCTTGAGACATGTAATTGCGCTTGCACTGCATCGGTCAGTGCCATTTTCTATCATTGTGTTTCCCAAATGAAAAAATCCATCTTTCGATCTCGTGAATCGTGGACGCATCTATCTCTCTCTTCCTTTTCTCTTTTCCTTTTCTGCCCCAAGTTAAGTGGAAAAAACTTGGAAATGCAAATTGCGAAATATTTTTGTTACTTCTCATCGTGAAGTTGCGAAAACAATGGGTTGTGGAGTAGCCTGCATCCTGCAGCATACGAATAGCATATGTATATATTCGATTGCTGATGCAGTTTGTTTATATGATATATAGGTGGTGTGATAGAAGAATTGTGAATGACACGGTTGACGCAGCTTTCGACACAGAGGATATAGAAGAGGAGATAGACAAAGAGGTTGATAAGGTCTTGACAGCCATAGCCGGTGAGACAGCTGCTCAACTTCCAGAGTCAGTGAGGAAGGAAAAAGTGAAGCAATCTGCTCAACCTATCAACCTACTGCAGAAGAGGTATACCTGCTAGTTCCCTTATTGATGGAACTTATTTTTGGCCATTCTTTTATTTCCCTAGTAGGAAGCTAATTGAGAAACAATCACTGCTGCATTCTTACTTTTTTCATGTATCAATGAATTTGGAATTTGTAGAACGAAGCGGTAGCCAAGGGTGTTGATGATGAGGAAGAACTAGAAGAAATAAGAGATCGTTGCAGAAGTTAGGTCTCAGTTCCAATTTTTCTACTGTTCCACACTTTGACAGCCCAAGAGGCAGGGAAAGGAGGGGCAAACTCTACTTAGCCTAACGTGGGAGGAATGCAGGTCCCCTTCACTGTATTCTGATTGATGTAGAGGAGATCCTATATAACACTTAACGGTTGATGAAATATGGTGTGATGGTGTATAAATATGCGAGTTATGTATAAACTTGAGCTCGTGCTGAATATTGGACATGTGGGTCAACAAATTTACCAATATTGTGTAACACTCGAGCTAGAGCTTTCCATTCTTTCAATATAGGAAACGACGGGAGAAGAGATGGAGCAAGCGTCGGGCAACAGCGGGGTGCGGTCACTTGACAAACGCCAAAGCAGCAACAATAAGCGCGGAGTAGCAAATGAGAGCAAAAGCAGAGTCAAAATTTGAAAGCCTTCACTCGCTTGAGAGGGGAATGGCTTTTCTTCTTCATAGAATGAAAGAATGAAGAAGAGAGGAGTAAGAATATAATAAATGTGTGCAGGCTATATGAGAGATAAAGATTAATAAATGTGTGCAGGCTATATGAGAGATAAAGATTGATCATTTTATGTGCAAAAGTTACATCTTGGTGAGCTGCCCCCACAGCGCCACGTCACCACATTGGTCCACGCGATGCTTCATGATTGGTCCAGGATGTTTCGGACCATCTAATATTTTCTCGTCACAAGGGAAAATTGTCTAAAAGACCTTAAATCTATATACTCTTATTAATTCAATTTTAAATATTTTAAATCAGACAATATAAGGTAAACAATACCCACTTGTCATGGAAAATGATTAAATTCAACCTAAGTATTTTATACAAAGGGAAAGTAGACAAAAAGAAATGTTTTATAGCCATTCCCCTATTTCATCAATAAATGTTAAAAATTGGATATTAAGCATTTTCCGGCCCTAAATGAAAAACACAAATAAAGAAAAGCACTAGCATACCCAAATTGAAGTTGGTTCATGAAAAGGGTTTTAGTTTTCGTTTTCAATGTAAAGGAAAAATAAAGGATTCTTCATTTCTCCTTTCTTTTTCTGTTGAAAATATGTTTGGTTGGTAAAAGAACTCCGGACGGGAATCAAAATTTTTGTTGTGTCTTTGCAATCCATCATTTTTTACTTTCTTTGAACTAATAATCCATCTTTTCATTTGGTGATTACAAAGTACCGTAGCCGGCTATCAACAAAAATCGTCTTATGAAGTAGGAGATGCTGATGAAATTGGCAATACATCTCTACCATGAATAATGCGACCTGCTTTATTTACCTTTGCAAGGAAACTATTAAAATATCCATTTGCAAGAAGCATCTAAACCTCTCCTCTCTATACATGCAATAAAAATCTTGGTACAGTCAAAGAGCCTCTGAATCACTTAAGTACTCTAGAACTTGATAAGCAGGCAAAATTCCAGCCAATGGCCTTACGGTAGAGTCTCTGGATAGACATGCTTGACTTTTCTTGGGTACAGTAGCTTAAAGAGCGATGCGGCTCGATGTAGCCAGTCTCTTGGCACTCTACCTTTTCGCGGCGGATGAAGTTACTGATGAGCAGGAAACGTTAGCACAAGACTAGACTAGGAAAGTTAGAACATCACATACTAAAGGCCAAAAACCTATCATCTGATGAGAAAAGTAAGGCCTTGGACATGAGATCTGGTGTCCCTGATCATCGATTCGGGATAAAGACGAGACGAAGGTACCCTTGGAATCGACAGGGTGCCCTTTGAGGCAGAGTGATCTTTTCCATTGGCTCGCCTTTAGACTTCTGCGCTTCTATCACAAGAACCTGCAGATTTCACGATTTCAAAACCACATCAAACGTGGTTACCGGTAGGCAAACCTACATGACGATTGCATTGAAACTCTAAAACTTAACTTGGGGCACAGCTGTTTCTTAATTATGTGCCCAAGAGACGATCCAACCACTGTCCTCTCCAAGACCATCTTTCGCAGGGACAAGCACACACCTGCTGCAGAAGCTGTCCTTTTTGAAATTATGGTAGCCGACCTTCATCGACTTCTTGTGATATCTTCCTCTCTAATTCAAGGTCGCAGTGAGGTACCTTTCGACATGTACAATGGATAATTAGAATGACTCAAAAAAACTTTCACTAATACCTCAGAGTCAGACAGCCTAGGACACGGTTCATCGAAGTATAATTTCACAAGACCTCTACATTGAGCCATTCCAGAATCAAATGAGTGATGCGTAAACAATAGGAAATCAATCTTAATGCGCTACTTTGGGCAAGTGGACATGGACTCGAGAGTAGAGACTGGCATTGCATTACCACTTTCAGAGCTTGCTCTGAATTGATGACTTGAGCATAACCATACCTGTTACGCAAGCCAGTGAATTCGGCATTTATGAAAGGGAAGTCCATAGAGAATTCAGTGCCCATAAAATTCGACTCCAGAATTTCCCAATTTCCATGTTCAATTTCCACCCATAGGCACAGGTAAACAGATAGCCTCCATGTTTGTTGGCATTTGCATCCACCGGTTCTCTAGAGTTGAATCCTCTTGAGAACCAATTGAACTTGTTCATACCCCAATCAGGACACGGACAC
Organism: Eucalyptus curtisii; assembly: GCA_017140595.1. Lineage (NCBI taxonomy): Eukaryota > Viridiplantae > Streptophyta > Magnoliopsida > Myrtales > Myrtaceae > Eucalyptus > Eucalyptus curtisii. Next base: position 6,675,878 of record CM029496.1, read on the forward strand.
ACCAACGTAAGAGATCCGCATCTTCTCACCACAACCTGCATTGTTGGGCAATATCATTAAAGTTGAGGCTTAGTCTAAGAGGATTTTAACCTCCAAATTAGGCTTCTAGGAAAATAATACCTCATAACCGTCCCAAAAGCACTTGAATATGTGAAATATGCAGCTTGATTCTACATAGAACCATTGGAATGAACTCGTGTCTCCATAACGTAGCATCACCCCTATCCTCACATAACTTCCTTGTCATACTTCAGTAACCTACATTCCAAGGAGACAATTAGCTGCTTCAACAAACTGAAAAACTATCACTAAGAAAGGCATTACCAAATGAACGCTACAACATGAGATCAACTAGTTATCTGCTGAATCAATTAGTACCGAATCATGCCGTAATGTGCCAGTGAGGGATCTCCATCTTCCAGAGCAGTCTTGACACCAAAATTCTTGCAAAGCAATTACAACGTCCAGCTCTGCCTGCATTCCTGATCCAAAACAAAAGTCCATTTACACAGGCACTTCACTCCTAATCTCACAACAGAACCACCTCCACATATGGTTCCCTTTGGGTTTCATCTCCCATATCAAAATGACATCGTTTCTTTAATCGTGTATAGCATGATATATTATATCTTGCTATTCTGAACGTCCATAATGAGCATCAATGGAACAAATCCACCTTGCACAGCATAAAAATTATAATGCTTAAATGATTATAACATAAAATCAGAAGATGATTTTTCCAGATGGGATGAATTTAATTGACAGTCTGCCCTTGGTCAAATCTGACACGTAAATCTGATCATTGAATACAAAATGGCCAGAGAATCTTGTGAAGAAAATATAACAGTGCATCAGAACATGCTAATTATTTGCCATGAAAAAGAATGGTTAAGGGACGGAGATAACTGGAGTTGAGGGATTTCCTGAAGAGTACATATGGCTTATTTGGAGCAATTGATCTTCCAATTGAGCATCATCATGGAAAATATGAAATCGAAAGTATCTGCACAAGCGAACAAACATAACCACAGATTTCAAGGGAGAAGCCAATCATTCTTCAAAAGTAGTACTTCGAAAAATCATTCTTCGGAGTATTTGCAGCCACTAAGAATATTTTCATATCAGGAAAAATGAATCCTGACTTAAATAGAACCCACGTTACTCTAGTTCCAAAAATTCCTAACCCAGAAACTCTGGATCAATTTCGCCCCATTAGTTTGTGCAATTTTGCCAATAAAATCATATCCGAGGTAATGGTGAATTGACTCAAACCTTGGTTATCGAAATTGATAGCTCAAGAGCAAAGTGGATTTGTGACCGGGAGACTTATCCAGGACAATAACATGATAGTGCAGGAAGTGTTGCATCAACTAAGAGCAAAGAAGAGGAGGAAAAAATTCCTACCGTTTTTTAAACTTGATACGAAAAAGGCGTATGACAGAGTAGAATAGGACTTGTTGGAGGCATACTTAAGAAAACTGGGCTTTGATAAAAAGTGGATTACATGGGTTATGCAATGTGTATCTTCAGTCTCATTCAGTGTTAAATATAATCGGAATCCTCTCCCTTACTTCCAAGCTTCCATAGGACTTGGTAGGGTGATCCTTTATCCCCTCATCTCTATATTTCTGTAGCAAACGTATTATCTCTTATGATGAAGAAAGCAGTGGAGGATGGCAGTATAAAAGGTATTAAGCTCAACTCTTTTTCCCCTACCATATCAAATCTCCTATTTGCGGATGATTCCATCTTCTTTTTAGATGGGAGAATTCAAGAATGCCAATCTATATCAGATGTAACATTAGTATTGTTTTGCTGCTGGACAGGAGATAAACCTAAACAAATCAGGAATAATCTTTAGCTCAGGGTGTCCACAGACCATAAGAGCCAATATGGCTTATGAACGGCATGTCCCTAAACTGGATAAAACAGGAAAATACCTTGGAATTCCTTTGGATTGGGGAGAGTCTAAGAAGAATATGTTTTGCCTGGATACTTGGAAGGGTTAACAAAAAATTGGAAGTTTGGAAGGAATCTTTAACTTCTCTAAAGCAGGACAGGAGATATTAGTAAAAAACAGCCGTCCAAGCTTTTCCTCAATATGCAATGTCAATTTTCAATATTTCTGTTTTCATATGTAAAGCGATTGAACACAGAATGGCAGCATTTTAGTGGAAAAGCAGAGAAGCTCACTCCGGTATTCATTGGAAGAATTGGGATTTCTTGAAGCAAAGATAAGACAATGGAGGCATTAGATTCAAAGATTTACTTTCTCTTAACAAAGCTTTCTTAGGAAAGCAAGCCTAGAGATTAATGCACCAATCTTGCTGTTTATGGGGTCAAATTTTAAAGGGATTTACTTCACAAAAAGGAGGTTCTGGGCACGCTGGGAAAGAGCACAGACCCTCTTGGGGCTGGCCAAGCTCACTAGAAGGAAGAGACTCAAATTAGAATCTTCAATGCGGACAACGGGAACAGGAGAAGCAATCAGTATCATAGAGGACAGATGGTTGAAAAGAGGTGTAATTGGGGGGCCAGCGAATAAAAATGACCCACAACAGGTAGTAGAGCTTATAAACCACAAAGAAAGTTCCTAGAATGAATCTCTTCTTCGAAATATTTTTGAAGAGGACATCGTGAAGGACATCAACAGAACTGGTGTGAACATATTCATCAACAGGACATCGCTCAGCAAAGGGTGGCTACTACTAAATAAGACTTACCGAGAATATCCGAAAAGCTCCAATGGGCTCCTCATCTTTCTCAGCTCCAAGGGCTTTATGGAATAGGACCTGGAAAATGCAAACAATCCCTAAAATCAAGTTCTTCCTATGGAATGCATGTCAGAATAGTCTACCCAAAATGGATAACTTACACAAGCGAAAAACAGTACCAGATCCTAACTGCCTATTGTATAACGACCAGGTGGTATCCACAGAGCATCTCCTTCTCCTTTGTCTTTGGACGCGAGAAATATGGACTCAACCATCCCTATACATTCAGGTTTCTTCCCAGGGGCTAAGCAAAATAGAGATGTGGCTAATGCAATTCCTTAAAAGCACAGAAAACCCACCTTCTCTAGCGCTTGTAGCAACCATCTTTTGGCTTATTTGGACTTCCCGGAACGACTTCATCTTTCGAACGAAACCCCCCAGACCCAGTTCAAGCACTACAAAGGAGCTCTATCTTCTCTCGGCAATTGCAGGAGATGGAATTCAAAGCGAAAAAGCGGACCTTGACGCTCCCACCTCTTATGAGAACTGGAAACCCCCCAAAGGTCGGATCTTTAGAGGTCGGATCTTTAGAGGTCAACACTGATGGATCCCTTCGTCGAAAGCTCCATGGAAGGAACAATCGCCTGCATTATTCGAAACTCAGAAGGGACGCTTGTGGATGCGCACGCAATTATCTCCCAATGCCTTGATCTGTCATCAAGCTTCTCACAACTGCGTATCACCCCCACTGCCATCGTGAAACCAACTCCATTGCAAAGGGATTGGATTTCTTCCCCTCCCGAAATTTTGTTGGATTTACCTTGTAAGGATGCCCAGTTCATGGGCCCCGCGATTTCAAACTGAATAAAAGTTAATCAATCATGACCCCAACAAAAAAGAAAAAGAAGTAGGAAATGTTGATGAAAATGGCGATACATCTCGATGGTGAATAGTGCAGTGAACGATATTCCGAACGGCTTTTAGAATTTAGACGCCTTGATTCCTGGAACTCCGTGATTTCCAAAAGTTCATCCGAAATTGGCCCCCCTTCATTCCGTAAAACCTCGAAATTCGACAGGTGTGGACAATTTGTTGAGGTCTTGCAGTTGATCCCTCAGTTTAGCTTCTCCACACTTCTTCGACTTTCTCCAGGCCCTTAACCTCACCAAGCTCTGGACACTGATGAAGGCTCACGAAGTGGAGGTTATCGAAGAGCGAGAGGTGCGGTAATGTTTCACCTCCCAAGGCAGTTAATGTCGACTAAATTTTTGCAGCCATGGACCCTTAATGCCATAAGATGTGTTAATTGCTAAATGTCGAGTCCTTCAAGGGACTAACAGGAATCAATACGCAGCATATCCAAGTTTTTTAATCTGCCAAGACATTCATCTTGAAATGTATCATCATTCATAAATGGAGTATCTAACTCTGTTATGTCCAACCTTCTCAAAGACTAGATGTTTAAGGCCATTGAGGTTGGACAACTTATCGCATCCACATATAGATAGGTTTCCTAAAGATTTTAATCCTTCTAGACCCTTGATTTCTATCAGTTCCCCACACCCTTGGATACTCAATTTCGACAAGAGTTTCAAACTCGACAAACTTGGCAACTCTTTCAACTTGCAACACAAGGAGACACCAAGCTTCAAGATTCCTAAAGGAAGCACTGGGATGGATTCAAGCAATTCGCAAAACTGAATACTGAGCTCTTTTAGATGGTTAAGTGAGAAAGTTGAAGTAATGTGCGATTCCAACAAGTGACTTCCAAAACTGATAAGCTGGCAAGAAGATCACAATTAGTTAAATCAAGGTGTCAGCCGAGAAGACGGGCTAGTGACGCTATCTAGGCATGATTTTCCCATATGTGGAGAGATACTGGCCTTGCTGGACGTCGGCAAATCCTGCAAAAGAGAATAAGAGCAAAACCACGAGGGCTAATTGGAAAATCGCCAGTGTTGTTGGAACAATTAGAAAAACACTTCAAGACACCGTCGGGCTAGATGGAACTCCACAGAAGTCTCGCTTGGCTCTAAAATATGATGACGGTGATTCAGACGATCCTGAGTTGTGCTGGTCATGGCTTAGTAGGGCGAAGCAAAGATAGATTACAGCTGCTGAACGCGTGGGTTGGAGTATGTCGTGGGGAGTTTCTCAATCAGCGATGGCACAGCAGCTATATATTTTCTCATTTCTGTGGCTTTGTAGATCGCTGCACCCACACAACCAATAAAGATCTCTGAATGGTAAGTGCGCACCACGTCAGCAGATGACGTGGCGCGCACATACCACTGAATATTTTCTCCACAGAAATAGAGGAGCTTGGCCACGAGAGAGGTCTCAGCAAGGAGGCAGAGTCGCGGCAGTGGAGGGACTCGACGGCGCCCTCTCTTCGCTCTATTGTGGTCATGTATTCAACGTGTGGCCCCATCTTTTTGCCCGTAGTGAGATAGCTTTTATAGGTGAGAGGACCAATTGTCAAAGGAAAGGAAACAAATTTTATTTCCTCCCCTGTACACTTTGAATATTTTTTCCTTTCCTTTTCCCTTCTGTACGTATATCCCCCTTTTTACGAAAATATTTCTTGCTTTGTGCAAGTGTGCCACTCATATCGCCCAAGTATGTGCTAATATTGATCAAATTTATGCTCCGCGTGCACCATTATCTCTTATTTCCAAATCTTTTCCTTGCGCTCTTTTATTTTCTTTGTCCGCACACTCTGAATATTTCCTATCAACTTCATTTCCAAATATTAGCTTATAAGTTGGTCGAATAGACGCTTTTATTGCTAAAATTTCAAGATTGTAGAAATGCGATTGACGGAAATTTCCTGAATTCCAAATCTTGCAAAGATAAGCGCGCAATATCTCTTTTGTCTACTTGCCTTCACCAAGAATATATGAATATATTCTTTTCTTGTTCTTTTATCGCTGATTGCTCTTTAAATTTCATAAATTTTCCAATCTTAATAACCCACATGCAGCACATTCAATTTTGGCCACGTGAGATACTAATTGGGCTTGAATTTAATAATTCTAAGGGTTTAGTCCAAATCAATTAAGTTCAGAACTTCAAAGCACCGCGGATTCAATGCAATAATAATAATAATAATAATAATAATAATAATAATAATAATAATAATAATAATAATAATTAATAATAAATTATTCTTAAACTATATGTTATGTAATTTAATTCTAATATTTTTATTAAGGGGTTAAAAATTAATTCTTAATTTTTATGCAATAAATGAATGACTGGATTATCAAAATTTAGGTATCAATAGCTACCTCTCTTTGAATGTGAACTCGAAAAGGTTGTATTAAAAGACAAATTGAAATCTAAATTTTAACCATGCAAATGCAATAAATGTTATTTTTGTTGGGATTATAAGTCTCATTTTAATAAAATATGATGCATACAAAAGCTAATGCAAATGTATGATGCAAAAGAAGAGAGTGTAGCTATAGTTACTTACCAATTAGTGTGGTAGAGCATCTTGAGGTGCATGATGAATTTTCATTTACTCCACAAGTACCTTGTTTTCATTTCAAATTTCTTGAAGAGTCTAATGTTTATCAAAATACCTAGATCCAGACTAAAGCATAACAAAAAAGATCGAAAAACATTCATATCCATAATGAAATGTTTAACGAAAATATTCTGTAATATTCAAATCTAGACTGAGATGTCAAGATTTCGGGAACCTAGCCAATAGACACTCAATGTTACGTGAGATGAATATTGAATTAAGACAACTTAGCCAATAGATGCTCAATGTTGGGTATGTCAAATATTGGATTAAGATAACTCGAAATACCTAGATCCAAACTAAGGTATAACAAGAAAGATTAAAAAAAAAAACATTCATATCCAAAATGAAATGTTTAATGAAAAATATTTTGTGATATTCAAATCTAGACTGAGATGTCAAGAATTGGGGAACTCAACCAATAAACACTCAATGTTAGGTGAGATAAATATTGGATTAAGATGATTGGAAACACCTAGATCCAAACTAAGGTATAACGAAAAAGATTGAAAAAATTCATATCCAGAATAAAATGTTTAATGAAAAGATTTGAGACATTCAGATCTAGACTGAGATGTCAAGAATTAGAGAAACTTAACCAATAGACACTTAATGTTAGGTGAGACAAAAATTGGATTAAAGTAATACGAAATACTTAGATCCAAATCAAGATATAACGAAAAAGATCAAAAAACATTCATATCCAAAATAAAATGTTTAATAAAAAGATTTTGTGACATTCAGATCCAGATTGAGATGTCAACAATTGATTGAAAGATGAGATTCACACACTCTCGATTTCTGAAAATTGGATGAGATGCTCAAATTTTACCTCTAGCTCTTTAATTTAGGGGATGAGTTACCCAAGTTTTGTTTCGAGCACTTGGAGAGATTTGATGCTTATATGGGGGTTTCTTACTCGAAGGCTTTATTGGGCTGTCTGAAAGTTGTTTGATAGTAGTGCTTTGGGAATCTATGAGTATTTGGACATATCCTAATGTTACTCGATTTTCTTGAGAACTTTGTCAAACATGGTCAGCAACACGAGTATATGGATTCATCATGGGCAATCAATTCTCCATATTTCAATCCATTTGTGGTTCATGTATTGTGATTATGCATTGCCAAATCTCCACTAGGAGAATTTTAGGAAAATAATCCATTTCTAGTACATAGGTGTCTTGGATGTCTCAAATAAGGGATCTTTCCATCTAGAAGGCCACTTACCTCCTAGAAGAAATATCTAGGACATACCTTAAATATCCGTGAAGGCCTCTCACTTCCTTGTAGAAAGAAAAGGGAATATTGAGCATGCATCTCAAATATTCGTGAATGTCTCTTACCTCCTAATAAAAGGAAATTTTTGGAATATTGAGGACGTACCTTGGACATCCATGAAGGTCTGCCATCTCCTTAGCTATCTCATGAAGATCTCTCACCTCCTTAGATTACTGTGAAGGTCTCTCACCTCCTAGTATTTTGGATGCATCATGAGACTTCTGAAAGCAACCTGAATGTCAAAAGCTCTTGGGTCTTTGAGGAACAATTACTTGTCAAACATAATTAGAGCAAAAATATATGTATTCACCAAAGAAAAAAAGCAATTAAGGCTATTTTAAAGAACACGCTCCACAGTCCACCAAAGTTTTTATCAATTCAATCAAGGCTTATGCATAATGATTTTACCATATTTGCATCATTCAAATTTCCACCGAAGAGAATTGCTGCTCAAGACAATTTTTACTCATGACATGGATTTCTTAACAATACTAAATAAGAGACTTTTAGTTAGAAAGGATTTTCACTCACTCTCATTCAAAAAAGTTATTTTATGAGAATCACTCTATCTCACTATCATCATATCAACAACAGTCCGAGTATTCTCATAAACAGTACAACCTTACCAATCTGAGAGGTCATTAACAAGAACCGTAATGTGGGCTTGGTCAATGGCTTAACAAAGGGGACTATTTAAGTCAAGGCTATTGAAAAAAAAAATGATATTCCACGATCATCTTTGAGTTTACAAGTCAAAAACCGTGCAAAATAAGAAAGAAATAATCTTGCTTACACTTCTTCGAGCAATATTTATAAACATATGAACTCACATGTTAATTCAAGTGTTCTAATCTAAAGAGGCTTTGTAAGAGATGTAACATATGCTAAGTTCACAAGTTGAGAAACTAAAGGATCGTTAGGCTCAAATGTATAGATGAGTGAGAGTTGATGATCATCTTGACATCACCACTAGTCTTCTTCTTTATCACTAGAGATTGCCCTCATAATGTGCTCCATTGATTGTAAAAATTCAACATTTGAGTTATTTGAGTACTGCTCCATTGAGGATACAACTTTTTACAACTGATAGTTATCTTTCTTGACCTTCTTTTTTTTTATTCATTTTCTCCTATAGATATTGGCCTTGCTTTTACTAGGTACATTGCTTTTTTGAGCCCCTTAATTTTCATTTTTTTTACTCTTATGTCTATGGGCACCGGCCTTACTTTTATTAGGTACACTGCTTTTTTATGCCCCTTAATTCTTTTTTTCTTTTTTCTTTTTTTTTTAACTTTTGACACACTATCTATAATGCATACATTGAACAACCACGCTTTGGTTTATGTTTTAGGAATGATTCAACATTTGGACTCTTTGAGGTCTTCATCTTCTGTCGACGCACTAGGCCATGTTGCTTGAATGATTGTCTTTTGTCTTGGCCCAATGTGGGGGATGATCATCAACTGAGTTTAAAGAAATGAAATTTGTTGGCGCAAGTGGGTTACGCAATGAGTATAAGCATGTAGGATAAAGAAAGAAATACTCTTCATCATCCCAAGGTACTTAAATTTCATGTGAGCTCAACTACAATAACAACACTCAAAAATTGATGCAAGTGAAAGCAAGAAAATTGTTAACCATTTTATTCACCCACTAATATCAACTTTCCTTCGGTATTGCCCTAATATAGGGTGGTTCTTAACAAGGGTAATTTGAAAGAAATCTTCACAAGTATATGGGGCTTAAAAGGAGTTAAGCAATGGATCATATGTCGTGTTTAGGTAGAGAAATGAACTAACCCTCACCATTTTGATCTTCATACCTTTCGCGATAGAATTCTTTACTTAGCAGATATGGAACTTTCTACACTCATCTTACAAGTGTATAAACGGGGGACTGTGTATAGGATAGAATTTGCCTTTGAGCATTCTGGCATGTCTAATTTAGCATGCTCAATCCATTCCACATCATTCATTAAATTGGTCCATCTTGACATTTCTTAGTGGAATTGGTGGACTAAACATATAAAAGTCACCATACAAAATTATTTTCAAGAAATTTGATCTTTTATGAGTTTATTAGCCTTAAGCATGAAAAAATGTGTGAATTCAAATCAGCTAGTTTGTTCTGCTCAAGAAATTTAATTAGAAGCATGGCAAACATAATTTTGAGCATTCACTTGAAGAGTCATCCCTGCAAGAAGTGTAAGGAACGTCAAACACAAAGGACAGTTCTTAGAAAGGGAGGTCCTTGGATTGCCCATATTTAAAAGGAAGGGAAATATGATCGATTAGTCGCGATTGGAAATCTGATGCTTGATTTGATATATGCTCAACTTTTGCTCTTGCCCCTACAAAAGATAATGTGTATGAATAGAATACTATGCAACACAAGAACAAAATGCAAATTGAACATTCATTTGGGATAGGATCTCAGTCAATTTATATCAGCATCTCAATCAGGTTTATATCTTACTGAGTAACAATCGAGCCAATGGGTCTATCATTGCAACTTGAAATGCCTTTTTTAGATGCTTTATCATCAAATCAAGAAAATTATACTCTGAGACATGAAATAAATGAGTTAGAAAATTAAATAAGGCTAACATAATACATGTTTTTGGAAATGGCTTCAAAAATGATTTTTTTTTTTTTTCTTTTTTTTTTTAGAGTGAGGAAGCAAAAAGAAGCTCAACCCTCAGAATTTCTCCATGATATTTTTTTTTCATTGTTGGATATCATCACTAGGCTAGTTTGGCATGCCTTATTATGCCATCAAAATAAAACTTGTAATTTCATTGAAATTGAGCAATCAATTACATGTATTGAATGGAAAATGCGATATTCAAGTCCTAAAAAGAAAGTGGAAAATGAGAAATCGAAAACAATTCCTAAAAAACAATTAAAAAAAATTCCTACACAGGGAATGTGCAAGAACAATAAATGAGTTACTCTTGTGGGGTAGTGCTCATTTCCTCTTACAGTCCTTCGCTAATGGCACCTATAAAGAGGTCATTGAATAAGCTCGTAATTCCTTCCAATACATTCTCAGGGTTCTCTGCCTTTGGAGGTGTCAAATCATCCATGCCACTCTATCTTTTTGTGATAATGTCACGAGGGTCAATGTAAAAACTTGGGAGAGCCAAATACCTCACGTAGTAATCAAATTCGCTACTTGGCTTTCCCAGAGTATCTATCACCTCTTTTCCTTCATGCATCACTTCCACAAGACTAGGGAACATCTCGTAGATATCAAGAGGTAATAGGTTACGGCTTCCACATTCACGTCCTCCGTCTAGCATAGGGACTTTAATAGACAGTTCCACATCTTTCAATAAAGGCATGTCCCTAAGCAGGAAATTCATCTCATCGCTATCAACATTCAATGCAGCCCATTCTTCCCAATTGATGACAACTTGGGATATAATAGAGACTATATAAATGTGGTCAACATAAAAAATCATTTCGGCATCCACCAATTCCAATTCGGCGATTCTTTCCTTCATTCGGGACATAGGGACTGCCTCATGATCCGAATAGTACCTAGCTCTCACGAGTCCATCATAAACATCTGCAACATGCACTCTCAAGTTCTTGAATTGACCAACGTTAAACCCAAATATGGCATTCATCCTACCTTCATGCTCACGTAGAGGATTCTTCTTGACATTCAGTTGAGCAGTATGGAAGGCAAACGCCTTAGTATCCAATAAGTTTTGGACTTATGCTTCAAGGTCATACGTTCATCAGTCGAATGTCTCAGTTCCCTTTATGGTATTCACATTTCTTGGAGGGGTCGTAACTAGAAAAATTTTCAACATTTGGCTACTTTGATTGACGGGATAACAACCCCTTCTTTCGAAGGATGTTAGTATTTGGGATAGGGATCTAGAGAGAGGAGTGAACTATCTTCTAGCACTTTGGTGTCGACTCGAGGATTGGCATCTCAAGAGGTCCTTTTGGTGCAATTGTGCTTTGGTTTGTTGGGGGCACGATATTGGTACATGTATACTGAATTTGCTTTGTTCATGCTTTATGAACTTTGAGCTTAGGGCATTCAATTCCATAGGATTGGGGGATATTGCTATTAATGACAGCTTTGGCCTTTGGGTTGGCATTGAAGAGCTCTATCTAAGTCCAACCCCTAGACTTGAAGAGAGTGAAGTCATGGTGAGTTGGTCAAAATGGTCTGACATATGGTTCACTTGCTTCAAAAGTTGTTGAAGAACATTGAATTATTGCTTCTGTTTGTTCTCCATATTAGCAACACGGCTCATAAATTCACTTTGATCGGCTATTTTTGCTTTTAAGCATGTACGAATGGGTAAGTAGGATTGCTCCATGATCACTTAGTTTAAATGACTAAGCACATGTAAGCATGAGGTGTAAATAGTCGTCTATGACAACAATCTAATCTTTTTTTCTTTTTTTATTTATTCACAAAAAGTCCAAACTTGAAAAATGAAGACATACGACACCCTAGCATAGACTAGAAAATAAAGATACCAAATTTCCTAAACATGAACTAGGAATAGCAAAAATTTGAAATTCCCTAATAAGAACAATAAAGACATGAATTGAAATTAAATTCTCCAATTTTTTTTGTTATTTTTCAAATGACTTATTCCATGGCAATTTCCTCATTTCATTTCTAACCGACAAATGAATTAAATCAATGATTGACCTAGATAGTCATGGACAGACCAAAAGCACGACAAAGTAAGTAAATTGCATAGTGTGTGGATAGAATACTTATTTCACAAAAAAAAAAAAAAAAAAAAAAAAAATCGATGGAAACCACATAGACATGCACATAAATGTGAGACTCGATTTCCATCTAGATGGAAAACATTTTGCTTAACAAGGTAGAGCTAAAAGGAAGATTTGACCACTGCAATCTCGCATTCAAAGTGTCGGGTCCTCCTAACTCTGGCTTAGTCGAAAAGAATGTTCTATAGTCTTGCGGTTTCGCGGACAAGGACAAACACAGACGACACCATGAAGAACTTTCGGGGAAAAGAATGTCAATTTATACATAGCAGTCTCACTTTCGAGGAAGTTTCCTTCTCAATACCATCCTAAAATATCCTGTCATGGCTTAGGTCTGGTGGCATGGTTGTATGTGCAATCGTGTAGTGCTAAAACAATAAAACATGTATAATAATTTAAATGGAAGTAACACTTCCAAACAAAGGATATAGATCATTCATTCTAACACCTCCCTACAAAATAAGGGTTAGCAAAGAATACTCCCCTTCTACTTCCCTTTTGTAAGAACATTTAACACTTGATGTTAGGGACATACCCGGTATCCTCATCGTAAAAAAAAACTATTATTTTCTTGAAAAGTGAAAATTGCCTAAGTCTACTAAGAGTTTTAACTCAAGTCCCTAGTGGAGCTGTCAAGCTATCGCAACCTAATCTTGGATGGACCACTTAAGGTTTGGCTAATAGATTACTGAGCCTAAACTTAGCTCAAGCTCTTCCAAGCACATACCAATTTATGACATAGGTTCAAGTTATTTAACATGCAAATGATTTTAAATTAGGGGTTGCCACTGACCTATTTTCGATGGGTTAATTAGAAACTCAAGTAAAATAATGGAAGAATTACTTCACTCCTACAAACTAGAGATTAAATGAGTTTGGAGACTTGAATACGCTAGATTACTCTAATGTCCTAGGTAAATATTTAGATTAAATGAATAGGCTCTCTGATTTTCCAGTGGAGAATATTCAGTGACTCTTTTCTTTGTCCATCCTTAATTTTCCGAATTTTTGTACTAATTTCTTTACTGTAAACTATTTTTCGTTCACCTACGTATTTGTCTTTGCTTAATAAAAGTAAATAAATAACCTTTTTCCTTCTCACGATAAAACTAATACATCAGTCAAATTTTGGATGAGCTATTACTCATTATATCAAAAAATATCTATTAATTGAAAAAATTTATATACATTGAAATAAAAGAAAGAATCAAATTTTTGATGACCATCGCCCGCGACATCTCTCTCTTGTACACACATTGGTCCAACCCCTAAGCAAAGGCTAGTGGCTCGCTACTAAGTATTAGGCTTAGTTTAGACTCTTCCAAGCCCATCAATTTATGACTTTACGACTTTATGGTTCGAGTTTTTTTTTTTCCACTTGCAAGTCAATTTTAAATAAGAGTTGTTACTAATGTGGGTTGATTAGAAACCCAAATAATGTATTGTGAAAAATATTTTACTCCTACGCAATCAGACAAATTAGGATCAAAGATTTGATTATAGTAATTAATCACTAATACCATTCTAGTACCTAATCTTATTTAAACCCTAAATATTTTTGGATTTTTAAAGATTTTCCATGCATTTGTGGAGAATAAAAACACATCTTTAGGCCTTTTTTTTTTTTGGGAAAATATAAAACATTTTTGGGTTTTTCTTATTTTTTATTTTTTATTATAAAAATATTTTATAATACTATATTATAATCAACCGGACCCGGGCCGGGACCAGCCCGGGACAAGGCTCGGACTCTAGGGCCTTGGACTCCTCGACTGGGCTGAGTCCGGCTAATGGGCCCGGTTCACCTGGCCCAAGGGAAGTACCTGAAAATAAAAAGAAGAATTAGTCAAGCCCAGATGCTAAACAAAGACCAAGTCCGGCCTAAGAGAACAGTGTAAGCCCAACAGGCCTGATTCATCTCAGCCCAAAAAGCCAAACCCTAAAGGCCCAATCGGATCCTTGCGTCCGACCCGGCTCTAACCCGACTCGTGCCTCTCCCCTTTTCTGCCTCTCCACGACGCAGATGGGGGCAGCCGAGCTCGTCATGGCCTAGCCTGGCCTGGCTACAACGAGCGACGCCGATCATCGTGGGACCAGCAGACGCGACAGCGAGGTGGCGAGAAGCAGTAGAGGCGACGGCGGGCTCGATGGCATGAGGCTTGGCTGAGATCAGAGAGCGACGGGGTCGTCCCGAGTCAGAACGGCGACGTACATGGGTCTAGGCCGTAGCGTGTTTACGACCCAAGCAAGCGGCGTCATCGGTGGTTGAGCAGCGGTGGCGTCGGGCCAAGGAACCGAGGTGGGACAGCGGCGGTGTTGCGTGCAGCAACTGGGCGTGTCGTGGCGGTGATCGGAGCAGCAAGCTCGGTCTTCGTCGGCTCGGGCCGTGGATCGCGGACGGTAGTGACTCGGGCTTGCGGCGGCGGCGGCGGGCCAAGCGTTGCGTGCGGTGACGGGGCTTTGATCCCGCGGATCTCTCTCCCTCAGATCTGGTTCTCACGACTCCGCTCTCCCTAGATCTCGCTCACTTTCTCTCGAACAAGCTCTCTCGTCCTCTCCTCGTGATCTCGCCTCAGATCTCACTTTCTTCCTCCCTTCTCGGATTCGCTCACTCGGAGGTCTCCACGGATGTTTCTCTTAGGAAGTCCTCTAGGCTTGCTGCCATTCTTGTGTGTGTTTTTTTAGGCTCTCAAACGCCTTATTTATAGGTCGAGGGGGCCGGTCGACAGAGGCTTCTGCCACCGATCCTTGGCAAACCGACCGGGCCTCTTCTCGGCCGAACTGGCATGCCCTCAGCCATCCACTCCGCAGTAGGCTTAGCCCTGCTCTGCTCCGTAGCTCGACGGCATTCATGGCGCCTGCAAGATGTCCCATCTGTCACCGGCCTACTCCTCTTTCTCCGCGTTCTCGGCGTCGCCGTGCGTGAGTTGCCGAGGCGGAAGGGAAAGGAGGAAGGAAGAAGAAGAAAGAAGGAGAGGGGCCAGGCCAACGAAGAACAGAGGGGGAATGGGCCTCGGGCCTGCGTGGGGGAGAAAGCAGAAGGAAATGAAAGGGGGACTGGGCCTTCGGGCCCAGCCTCATGGGCTCCCTTTTTTTAAATAATTATTCTAAAATAGGATAAAATAAAAGGGAAATAAAATAAAAATAAATCTTAGTAGATGTAAACAATATTAATGCCTAAGTGATGTGAAAATCATTTTTGTTAGGGCCAAGTTGGTCCATAATTTTCTATGCAATAAATACCCAAATGTTTAATCAAATTTAGGTGTCAATAATTGACCATCATACTCACTAGTTTGTTTAATCTGTGTTCAAACCACAATGTTAGATTTTGATAGGATCGCCGCCAAATATTTTAAAACCTTACATAGTAAAATGAATATGTGGTTTAATATTTATTTACTCTAACACTCTCTCTCACGTGTTGGCTAGACTTTGGCATAAGCTTAAAGCGTAGAAATATATAATTGAGAAGGCAAATAGGGGTCTTGGAAAGATTTGAACTTGGGACTTTCTGCTTTGATAGAGAAAATTAATATTCTGTTCATTAACTAATGAATAGTACATGTGCCTATTTGTGGGCTTTACATAACAACTATCTAAGGTAACAAATAAGAATAAATCAAGGAGAATATACATAATCATATAATATCTTAAATATATCTCTAACATCTCCCCTCAACTCAAGATGATTTGAAAGGAGTCAACTTGACGCGTGAAGGGGAGTGCTAGAGTAAATAAATATTAAACAATATCTTCATCTAAGAGTTTAATGTAGCATAACAAAGTCCCTATATTCTTGGCCCACAAAATTAAGGCATACTCCCATATCTTAGGTGTCTCATTAACCCATAATTGATTAGTGGCGAATCCAAAAGATAATATTAATTATGAAATTGAATTGAGATTACAAGTTGCAATTGCAATAGATTTGGAAGAATCAATGCTAAGTGTAAGCACTATCTCCTTAAAAGTAATTGTTCATACCCACTTAGTAATTCATTAACTTTCCATTTCCCTTGGTATCGACCAACAGAATTGAGAATGAAATTGCATTTCCATCTCAACCTAATTATATATCAAATGGGCTAATAGATTTATTTACCAAGTGAAAGCTATCTTAAATAAAGACAAAGGAAATAATTGGGAAAGAACGGTACAAGTGGCAATGCTTTCGTATAGCGCTCACTTGAATGCTACAAATTTGGAAAATTGATTACTTGAGTGCCACTTCCAATTTGCCCCGTTAGAAAAGTCGATGTGGCCACCGAAAATTATTTTTTTAATATTTAATATTTTTAAATATATTTATTGTTTTTATTATTATATCTTTTGAATATTTTTTATTTTTATTTTTGCTTTTTTTCTTTTTTTCTTTAGGGTCGGCAAGGGTCACCAGCGACCCTTTCGCAATTGCCTAGCCCAGATTGGGTGAGGGCGGCCTCATCCAAGGCCTGGTTGCCTAGCCCTCAGCCGTGAAGGCCTTAGAGGAGGGCATTGGGGCCTTGCGGCCTTGACGAGGCCCCGACGGCCTCACCCGCAATTGACGCCTCGCGGCGCCTTCGCCGTGAGGGCAAGGCTTGGGCAAGGCGACCCTCGCCTAGATCTAGCCACAAAGGCCCCGAGCGAGGTAGTCGGGGCCTCGCGATCGCTGGCGAGGCCACGACAACCCTTGCTCGATTTGGGCAACGTCTCTCATGGCCACCCAGTAATCGGCAAGGCCTTCGCCTAAGGCTTTTGCAGCCTAGGGCAAGGTAGCTATAGCCAGCAAGAGTCACCAGTGACCCTTGTTGGCCCTAAAGAAAAAGAAAATACAAATAAAAAAAAAAAAATAAAATTCCACATATGACATTTGGCCGAAATTAGCACTCAAGTGATCGATTTGTCTTTGGTGCAACACTCAAGTGAGCAAAAAAAATTGACACTCAAGTAAGCGCCCTACAAAAATTTTGACACTCCCATCATTCTTTTGCTGAAATAATCTAAATCTTTACATGCCTCACCATATTGAGCCAAAAAACCGACCAATATGCTCCACAGTCAATTGATCATCTTCACCAATAAAAATGGCAAAGTCAAGCATCTTAAATCCCCTAGAATAGGGAACATCATCAACATAATCCAAACGTGGTTTTCGCTCAACGGTAATGGCAACCCCTCCTTCAACTCCTTAAGTGTTGTAGTACCACATCGGCTGCTTGTTCAATCCATTGTTGATACAATCAACCATCCTAGCCCTTAGGCAGAAATGGCAGCCTAGCTTGATTATCCAAATTGGCATTACATTATCAATATTTAGTATTGGTCCAACTAGCCTAATATTTCCACATTTGGCAAAGGCATGTTATGTTGGACATTTTGATTTGTGAAATTATCATCATCATTTGGGTTGGCCTGAGCAAAATTATCAGGATCATTTCCATCAATGGACCCAACCACATCAATATTATGTTGATCTTGACTAGAAGTTTCACGCTTTTTCAAAATTCTCAAATTACTTGGCCTAAACTACCAACATTATTAAACTAGGTAGAAGTTATGGAACATACCTAAGGACTTCCGAATTTCCTTGTGCTGGAAATGGTGTTGGGATTTCATGAATCATGTATAGGTAAAATTTAACAAAAGAACGCAGCGGAAACAAGAAGATATATTTTACATGATTCTCCGAAGGCGTTATTCGTGTGTTTTAATAAAAATCTGAATGTAAAAGGGAGTTACACGAATTACCTCTCGAAGCGCGCTTTACATGAATTGGTTCGGACGTTCTACAGTTCAAGCTCCACAAATGTCGAACTTCTAGTTCGACACACCAACAACGAACGTCGAACGAAATAGAGAATTTTCGGATATTCACCACTTCGATCGTGCTAGCAATCACGTGGAAACAATCCGTCGAATTCTTGATGTATAATAGTCACGGCCCGGATGAGAGAAACCTCTTCTTTCTTGCGTCTCGAAGACAACACAAGAAAGAACACGCACACACTTTCTCTATTTTCAGCAACAAGCCCTCTTTCTCACGACACAATTTTCTTTGCGGACTTTCTTTTTGTTTAATCACAAATCAGCAACTAGCAGAACTTCATGGTTTTGTTGACGGTGGACTGATTCGGAACCAGAAGAAAAACACACGAAGTCTTTTTTTCGCTTGAGCACAATGGGGCCTTTTCTTCTTCACGAATCAGCAACGGTTTAGCAACCATTGCTGATTGTGCACAGTCATGCACGAAGCAAACGTGCAACCGTGCATGATGGCATGCACGGTTGCTTCGTGCATGTGCACGATTATTCGTGCCAAATGGTCAGCAAGAATTGCTGACCATTTCAACTTTAATTAATTAATTAATTAATTAATTAAATGAATTAATTAATTAATCAATCCCCTTAAAAATAAGCAGAACATAATCCTTATATGTACAATTGTGGTACGTTAACATATATCCACTTCATGCATGCGTGTGCATCATATGCAAGTAGGCTCATGACTATAATACAAATTAAATTAAATCTCATTTAATTTAATTTCAAATCGACTCAATTCGATTATAGTAATGGTAAACACATTTGCAATTATATTTCTCTCTTGTTCCACGTTATCCTAATTGTTTATGGTGTGTGACATCCCTAGGTTCATCACTAAGCTAGTAGTAAGACTTGTACTAACACATTAGTACTCCCAAAAGAATTAATTTTCCCGATTAATCTTTTGGTCCTACAAGCCATGATTGACATCTAGCAATATGTCATGGCTAAATGCTTTAAGAACATAATGAACCTGTCAGTTTCGGCCATAGTGTAATTCAATCCCTCTGTCTTACTATGTCCCGATCAAACAAAGACCATGGAATATTTGTCAAGTCATTAATTCGATCATATGCACAAATCTAATTGACATGCATTTTATTTGAGACATAAACAATTTATTCTCGGTTACAACCCCGGCCGAGGATTTCAATGCAGTGTCACAATTAGATCGCATAGGACATCATTATCATACCTTGCATATAACAAGGAGACACATTCCATATTGCGCACACATGTAACTTCGTGTATGAACAAACTATGACCATCAGGTATAAAGACGGATCAACGACTCGACATTATGTGCACCCGTGAACCATAGTTGTTCGACATACAAGTTAACACTATGCCTCAGGTCTAAGGATTATTTACACAAGACCAAAGCATGAACAATTAGACATTGACCACGCTAAAAGCTTCCATGTCGCTAATCGTTCCATATCGTCACGTTCAGTGATATTGTCTAATACAAACACATGTGTTCTTAACTCAGGCATCACAATACCCAATGACTTGTGACCCATCATTCCCTTAAGTATCCAATACTTAATGGTGAAGTTAAGAACACACCGGTCTCAACATGATTATTAATATCCACTCAATAATCCATCGACCGGGAACGATTTAAAGATTCAGTCTAACTATGAACCCGTCACATATATTCTTGACGTCTCAAGAATAGATAGGTCTAGTTGCAACTGATCTTATGGAATCATTCATAAATATAAAACAATTGGACAAATGAATGAATACGTCATTGCCATTAATTAAATAATAATGATGAAAGTACAACTGAAATCCCTAATATGTAACTATTACATAGTAGCTTTAGGGTATACATCCAACAAATGGCTGGTTGGATGACCTTGGCCTAGAGATGACGTCATTGATAGCATTAACAATCATAGGCCTCTGATAACATCGGAAATGTGCCTCCCGACATGGTTGGTCAAATCCCCTTGTTGTCCCTAAAACAACTCGCGCATAGTACCCATCGTAGTTGAATTTGGCTTCACTTCTCTCCTTTGGTCCTCTTTGAGATGTCGTGGAATGTTGGCATTCCATCTTAGTTTTGCTCAACCATTGCTTAAGTGGGCGATGACTCCGAACATGCAGCCCTCTATTGCCATTATGGGGAACCGATTGTTGCCAATGGCATTACCATGCTCTAGTTGATTCCTAGTCTTGTCATTATACTTTCTCAAATTGGACCACAGTGGTCTCACCGAACAAACCTAAAAGATGTTCCTTTACAAGATGGAATTTGACCAAAATGGTAAAAAACTTTCCACCAAAGGTTGATCTTTGCTTTATTAGATAGATTCAATGGTGATTTCTAACATATACTCTTTTGTGGGAGGATACTAGAAGCAAGTATTTCTTTATTAAGTCAACGAGTGAGGTAATCAATAGGGGCAGACAATCAAGAATTTGATAGTATATGGTCACAATTGAGAAGTGGAAGGGACCTCAACTTATTAGAACTTTTCTTTGGCTATTCACTCCTAAGTAATTGTTGAATAATGAATTGAAGATGTCTCGCCACTTGGAGGAAATCCATATCGCTTGAGATGTGAGTCTCATGTGGAAACAACTTTATATGTTCTAAGGAATTGTTTATTGTCCGTAGGATATGGCTTGAATTTGTCCCACAATAATATTTGGGAGAGTTCTTCTCAATGATTTCTTCACAATGGTTGAATTCGAATCTCGCTAGTGAGGGGCGATTGAATATTAATCATGATTAAGCGTGATTTTTGGAGTAGACATGCAACTTTTTTGGCAATGTAGAAACAAGTCACTTTTCTAGGACAACTGTGTTTTCCCTTCGAATTTGATACGAATAATTCGGTCATACACAAACGAAATCATTAAAACTTCGTCTGTGAATAACTCAACGTTAAGTGGATATGCATTTCTCTAATTTTGATCAGATGGGATCATCCACCTGTCGGGCGGATCAAACTGAGTATTGATGAGGCCTCTAAAGGAAACCCAAGACTTGCTAGTGTAAGGGTTTTATTTAGAAATGAAAGGGGTAACTTAATTGGTGGTTTTGCCACGTTCATAGGAATATGTTCATCGACACAAGCAAAACTTTGGACTTTATAATTGGGACTCAACTTCGCAAAACAACTTGGATTTCATAAGATGATTATTGAGATTAACTCTAAAGCCATCACTCATCTTCTTAGCCCAAAGCATATGATTGATAATGATGGTCTTACTATACTTAAAGATATCATAAAACAGTTGTACTCTCACTTTGAGTTTAAGGTGCAACAAAACTTTCGAAGAGAAAATCGCTCTACTTGACTGGCTTGCTAATCTTGAAATCAACAAGTGCTTGGATACTAATTTTTTCTCATTACCTCCTACAGAGTTGCTTCATATTTTATTGTTTGATAAAATGAGGATAGTAGATATACGACAAGAGATTTTTATATTCAGCTTTACATATAGAATTTGTATTCTTGATGAAGGATGAGATCCTATAATTACACACACATAAATAATCCCTAACTGTAACCGCCCTATGACCCCTATTAGTAATTATTAAAAGATTTTTCACTAGAAAATGGGATTTGACCCCATTAGTGAAAAGCATTTCTTCAAAAGTTGATCTCTGGTATTTTATTTGATTAATTGGTGATTTCAATCAGGAATTGAATTTGCATGACAAGGATGAACAACTAAAAATTTTAAAGGAAAAAGACTGCAAATTGGAAAGACATTATTAAACTGAAAAAGTACATAGAGAATTCGTGTGCTCGATGACGGATAACGATCCTATAATTGCACATACATATCCCTAATTGTAACTGCCCTACAACCGCCTATTTGCAGTTATTATGCCGCGCAGACACATCTACACTTCAAAGATTCCAGGCCTCTTATCTGCACCCCAACTTCATCAATAAATGGTTACAACCTCTGCGGCCACTATTACTCGATCGTCGATCAATATATATGTCTTCAGTCGACATCGTAGTCTTCGTGTTCTCCTCTCTATCCGACACTTAGCTAGATTCAGGTGGTCACCCTGTTATTCTCTTTGTTGACATGTCTTATTAATTGCCCCTTGACTGCCTGTCGTTGAGATGTTGTCTCGTGTAGATATCCATGCCATTAACCCACATCTTCACTTTATCTCCTATCTTCTTTTGTGTCCAACACTTGACCAAATTAACAAAAAATATTGGCCGTATATTGGTTGTTATCGAAACAAGATGTTAGTCGACCATGCGCCACCGTACATTGATAGCTGTATTTCATGTTTATCGATAATAACTCTTTGGCCAAATTGAGTGAGCTATTTTTTGGTGTCAACATTAATAGAAAAGAGGAAGCATTATTATTTCTGCCAGTATCGCACATTCTTCTGATCCCATAAACGAATCGTCCAAAAGTGGAAACAGTGACTAATATTCTTCATCTCTAATTTGAAAACTTCATGTGCAAATAATTTCTATGATCATGGCAAAATCAAGGTCCTGCTCAAACAATAAGTGTGTTCATCTTTCTCGTTCAAAATTTATAATTGAATCATTACACTTACATATCTTTTTAGGCCAATCTCAAGAGCACAAATATGTGTTTCTCCTGCATTTATTCAGCGTATATGATATTAGACCATACACCAAGTTAGAAGAGAACTAATAGAGCTCTAAAAATGTCCGAGTACCTACATATAGCAAAAGAAAAATGTTTTACTCCCAGCAACAAATGTAATAGCACATGTTTCTCTTGTCCAACAACAACAATAAAGTATTTCCAAAACGGAATATAAAATCTAATATCCCGAGAGTGCAGGTTTTGGCATCGTGGCAAGCTAATTATGATACTATCACTCTTTCCTATCAAATTCACAAATAGATAATTATGATCTCCAAGAGTTTGGCATTGTGACAAGCTCCGTCTTCGCTACGAGCAAAAAATATTACTTTCGGAATAAATTCTTCCATGTACCATATTCAATCACAACTGCCGAAGAGATAAAATTATGCTTTTCTCCTATTAGGGGCAGAAGAATGCGCGATGCGAAAAGAAATTTAAACTCATCGGAGGCCTTGCCAAACTTAAAAAAGAGAGTTCATATCATAGCTAGATCATCTAAAGATTCAACATGACCTCAATTTACCAGATATGGCTAGGACCTTCAAATCAATGAGGCCGTGTTTACACACATCGCTCAATACGCCAATCCAACTTTGCTGCATATTGGAGCAAGCGCACTTCATGAAGTAGAGATGAGATCCACGAGGGCCTTGAAATCAGCCTCAGCACTCCCATCAGGCCCAGCGGCCTCCACCAATCTCTCTCTCAACTCGCCAACTTTCTTCCTCATTTCCTTCCCTTCCTCGCCCCTCAACACCACCTCCAACGCCTTCTCCATTCCATCCTTCGTTATGATCCCACCTTCTACTTTCACTCCAATCCCCCACACTTCCTCTATCATCCTCCTGTTCATCATGTTGTCCGCCCAGAATGGCTTGCATACCATCGGCACGCCGCCCGCCACGCTCTCGAACACCGAGTTGTACCCGCAGTGCGTAACGTACACCCAGCACGCCGGGTGGCTCAGCACCTGGCCCTGTGGAACCCATGGGACGAATTTCCCGTACGCTCTCGTCCGCTCCTGGATCCCCTCGGGCAACTGCGCCATCATGTGTTCCTTGAGGGACCATAGAAATGGGGTCTTGATGGATTCCAAGGCTTCCCCGACGGCATTGCCACTGTCCCGAAGCATATGTACGCCACAGACCGAGGTTGTCTGGCGTCGAGCCACGTCAAGCAACCGGTAGTGTCAGAGGCGGAGCTCCGCGGCAGCGGGGGCGGCGGGAACGACACCATGAGGCACCCCACTTAGAGGAGGATCTTGAACTTGGACTTCAGGTCTGCTATAAGAGGCGTCGGGTTGGCTTCCGCATAGGAGTTCAGGACGACGGCGGCAGCACCACTTGGGAGCACACGCCCCATCTCTCGCAACATGCATGCAATCACTGAAGTGTCCTGATCATTGATTATCTCAGTCGGTAAATCTGAAATGTGCATCATAGATAATCCTGGAATTACTCCGAGGCTCTTGTTGTTGTCGTAGTCAATGGAGGTGTCACCGCCGGAGGATTCACGATGGAGCTCACTGATGACATCAATGTAAACGTGGGCCGCCAACGCGTACGGAGCGGGAACCCAGAGGGTCACCCAGGGAACCTGCATTTTCTCTGCCATTTCGCATGCGAAAATCAAGAAAGCGTCCGTCAATAAACAACTCACATTCGTCCCTGCATCTTGCTTCGCGGCGTCAACAGCCGCTCCAAAGCTCTCCAGCGCCGCTTTCAGGAACCACCCTACAAGTTCTCCTGGATGCTTCATCGGCCCATGGTGGTCGTCTGGCAAGCCGTCGCTGACGTCATAGACTCGGATGTTGGGGGTAGCTCGGCTCTCGACGGCGGAGGGAAACGACGCTGTTGGACTTGGCCGTGTTCAAGAAAGAGAAGCGGGCATCTGGGGCGGCCGAAGCGAGCTTGAGCGTGAGGTTGGCGAGAGGCCAAGGATGGCTGCCGAACGGGAAGGCGAGGACGGCAACGTGCCTTACCGGCAGCGTGATCTTTGTAATCTCTTACGCCGGAAGTTGGGTTGAAGGTCGAGGAAATTAATGATCTGCAGAGGAACTTTAACAAGAGGAATGCCCGATCATGTGGTTGTGCGAGGTCTGCGAGCTACATGGGCGGCATCGTGCGTTTTCTCGTGCACGAGTCAATGAGGCTCCATGATTTTGCAGCAAACAATATATATCGACTTTTTTCTCTGTCCATCCGCAGTTTTCCTGATTTTAGCAGTAATTGCCTCGGAGTAATCTACTTCTCGTCACTTAAGCGTTTGTATTTTCTTAATAAAAGTAAATAAACAAATGATTCACGAATCTACCCTTTCTCGTGACATTCACGCGTGTTGTGAAAATTTTAGATGCCTTGAATTAAAGAAAAAGGTCAAAGTGCGTGCATTCAATTCCCATCTTAACTCTCTCTGTCCCTTTCTCCATGACTAACCCCCATTGCCATCCACAATCACCTTCAACGCTTTGGTGCCAAATACTAAAAGGTCTCTACTGTCCCAACACTGATTTTTGGCATGCGAGGAAAGGACAAAGATCGTCTTGGGGGTGGCCCAGTTTGCTGACTGGAAGATATGCATTAGCAGGGTTGGTTCAATGGTCAGTAAGGAATGGAAAATTGATTAGAATTCGTGAAGATAGGTGGATAAGATTGGGCACAATTGCAGGTCCAACAAACCAAGATGATCCCCAGTTAGTGTCTGAGCTAATTGCTAAAGACCAGGCCAAATGGAATGAACAAAGCCTTTATAGCTTGTTTGCAGGCAGTATTGTGAAGGAAATCTTGGCCATCCCATCCCATCTATGGAAGAGAGAGATAGACTAGTATGGACAGCTACCAAATCAGGGAATTACTAGGTAAAAAGCGGGTATAATCACCTCAGAAAAGAAGCAAACAGCCCATCCAATCAACAAGCCTCAACGTCACACCAAATACCACGAGCCCTATGGTCTAAAGTGTGGAACATGAAAACCTTACCCAAAATAAAACTATTTCTCTGGCAACTTTGTCGAAATGCCTTACCTACAAAGGAAAACTTGTTCAAGCGAAAAATCTTATCCGAGCCACTGTGCTCACTGTGTAAGACGTGCCCAGAAACGTCAGAACACCTCTTTCTCCTCTCTCCCCAGACAACCAAAAGTATGGCAGACCACAATTTGCAAATTCGAATTGAAGCTCAAGGCCTCACAAGCATAGATCAGTGGCTATTAAGCTACAAGAACGGCTTACCAGCCCTGGACGCAGCCTTCGTTTTTGGCTCTACTAAGTGTGCAATCGCCAGTACGTGCCGAGACGCCTCAGGGAAGCTCACGGAAGGATTCGCTTGTCTAATTCGGGCTCAATCGCCTCTTCACGCGGAAGCCCTTGCGCTGCTTGAAGGCTTGCGCTTTATGAAAGATTGAAGCAGAGAGAACATGGGCAGAGAAGTGATTGGACTATTACCAATTATTCTAAAAGCTTAAACTGTTAAATGAATGCGTAGTTTATTATTTAGATATTTTAACGGTAACCCTCTCCCAAATCTAGGCAAAGGTCGCCGTGGCCATTGCCGCCACCCCATTGGCAATGGGGCGCCGACCACAAGCGAAGGTCTTGTGATCAGGTATTTTACCGCCCCACTAGTAGAATAAGTCTTTTAGTATGAGAGAGATTATGCAATAACAAGACTGGGTATTGCAACATCAACAAACAGAAGACTACCTGTATTTAAGCTAATGATCAAGTAGAAGCTGTTGGATGCAAATTACGCAATCCCTAGATCACCATAACCAGAACAAGAACATGCATAATTGAGTAGAAAGATTAACGCACATGTTTTGGGATCCATCGTTCTTGAAGTGAAAGCGGAAAACTAATGTTCCATGCGCAAGTCATTCTCCTCTATTGCCCTCCGTATCACTTGCTCAATGAGACAGCCCCTTCACCCTTTAGCGTTAGGTAAACGCCCCTTATGTGAGGATAAGTGTGAAAAATTAGGGTTAGAGAATAGACTTTAGCACTATTTATAGAGTTTCCAACCAGACCCCTTCATTACAGGCTAGGCTCAACTCGGCCCACACTAGTTAGCCCCATATTAGATTAATTAATAAACTTTCTATCTCACCTTAGACCAAACCCCGTAAAACGATAACCATAAAACGATAAATTACAATATCAATTAATGTAGTCCACATTAGGAAAACTCTTACATTCTCCCACTTGGACTATATTAATTGAAATCGTACTGTATATGCGCACATTGGTCTAGAGATAATTCTTAATAGTCAATCCTATCCCATAAAGTCTCAAACACCGAATCATGGTGGTAACTGCATATATACACACAGAGCCTTCCACGGTCACGAGTGCTTTCAACTTTATTAATGGATAACATCTCTCATAGAGAGATCCCATTTGTCAGTCACTATTTTCTTACCTTAAGCGTCACAAAAACTTGTGTCACTAGAGAATGCCCATTCTCTTACCTTAAGCGTCACAAAAAACTTGTGCCACTAGAGAATGTCTTTATAGTTCTAACGAACCCACATATACATTGTCCTTACGATTAACATTTCTTTATATATAACAAGACATATGCATAAAGCTAATAACCGGATGCCCTTAGCCTTCACTCAAGGTTTAAGTAATACCTAGAGACTTTTAACAATATATATATATATAATATCAATCCATTCAAAAACATTTTATTGAATGCAAAAGTTGATATATATATATATATATATATATATATATCAAAATGTTACTAAATTGCAACAAATACAGATGTAAACTTTATTCAATGAAAAAAAAAAAAAAACACAGCTCCCACTAAATAACAGCATCCCAAGATGCTCCTAATCCCATACTAATGACATGTCGCTCAAATACACACGAGCGTAGGCCTTTAGTTAGTGGATCTGCAACCATATCATCCGTAGGAATATGATCTACTGCAACGTCACCATTCTGCACCGATTCCTTTATAGTCAAAAACTTGACCTCCATGTGCTTAGACCCCTTGAGACTTCTGTTGTTATTAATAAACAACACTACAGAGTTATTGTCACAATGCAGCTGTATGGGTCTATCCACAAAATCATAAATTGATAACTCCCTAATGAGGTTCCGGAGCCAAATAGCTTGAGTAGCAGCTGAAAAACATGCTACAAACTCCGCTTGCATGGTTGAAGAAGATATGGATTTCTGTTTCTCGCTCTTCCATGATACTACACCTCCTGCCAACATAAATATGTATCATGTCGTTGACTTCTTATCATCTTGACAACCAGTAAAATCTGCATCTGAATACCTTGCTAATTGCAAGTCCGAAACATGTCTATAAATCAGCATATAATCTCTTGTTCTCTTTAAGTACCTTAAAACCTTCTTGGCAGCAATCCAGTGATCGTGTCATGGATTTGACTGATATCTACCTAGAAGCCCTGTTGCAAAAGCAATATCTAGTCTAGTGCAAACTTGAGCATACATGATACTTCCAAGCGCACTAGCATAAGGTACATTCTTCATTTGAGCTTTCTCAAAACTGAATTAGGGCATTATGAAAGACTCAATTTATCACCCTTAATAACATGAGCATTTCCTGGTTTGCAATGCTGCATATTGAATTTTTCTAAAATGCGATCAATATATGCCTTCTGAGATAAACCCAATGAATGGCGAGAACAATCCCTATGGATCTCAATGCCAAGAACAAAAGATGCCTCACCAAGGTCTTTCATGTCAAAATTTTTCGATAACATCCGCTTTGTCTCATGCAGTAAACCAATGTCACTACTTGCAAGCAAGATGTCATCCACATAAAGTATGAGAAAAATATATTTCCTCCCACTGACCTTAGTAAATATACACTGATCTACTTTGTTCTCAATAAATCCGAATGAAGTGACAATATTATGAAACTTTAAATCCACTGTCTAGAAGCTTGTTTATGTCCATAAATAGACTTTTTCAATCTACAAACAAGCTTACCTGAGTCATCTGCTACAAAACCTTCAGGCTGCACCATATAAACCTCCTCATCAAGGTCTTTATTTAGAAAAGCAATCTTAACATCCATCTAGTGTAACTCCATATCAAAATGAGCTACCAATGCCAAGATCACTCTAAAGGAATCTTTAGAAGAAATTGGAGAAAATGTTGCTTCATAATCTATTTCTTCTCTTTGAGTGAAACCCTTAGCTACTAGTCTGGCTTTAAACTTTTCAATTTTCCCTTTGGAATCCATTTTAGTCTTGAATGCCCATTTGCAGCCAATAGGTTTACAACCTTCAAGCAATTCAACAAGTTCCCAAACACCATTGTGTTTCATAGATTGCATCTCATCTTTCATCGCATCTAGCCACAAATCTGATTGAGGACATGAGATGGCATACGTGTAAGTTATTGGATCGACAAGACAGCCAATATCATAATCATGCTCTCCCAGGTAGACAAGATAGTCTGGTGGTATAGCTGAACGTCTTTCCCTAATTGATCATCTGAGTGGAGCTACTTTATCCTCATTCTGAATCTGAGGGGCTTGTGGAATTTCTTCAAGAACTGTCTCAATAATAGGATCTTGGGCCACAACAAGCTCAGTTTGTGGTGCAGGAGGCTCCATAATTGTCTGCACAGGATGAGACAGGGATCCAGTAATTCCCACCATACTATCATCTTCAATAGTTCGTGAGCAACTACCATTTTCGGCTACATCAAATTGCAGAAATTTTGCAGTCTGAGATTCCACAATTCTAGTACCTCCATTAGGGTTATAAAAACGATATCCTTTTGAATGATCTGGGTAAGATATGAAGTAACACCGAGTAGTTTTGGAATCCAACTTACTCAATGTCGGATTATATAACTTCACCTCTGTAGGACATCCCCAAACTTTAAGGTGATTTAAGCTAGACTTACGTCCAGTCCATAACTCAAAGGGAGTCAATGGAACCGCTTCAGTAGGAACACGATTTAGAATATAAAGAGCTGTTTTCAAAGCTTCACCCCATAGAAAATCAGGTAAATTGGTCCTACTAATCATACTTCATAGTAAATAATGTTTGTAGGTGTGTCCCTATCTCAGCATTAGGCGAGACACGATTTCTAGCCATCAAAGCTTCCATCATTTGCCTAGCAGTGCAGTCTGCAAGCAAACCATTTTTCAAGTGTTCCTGAATGGAATGCTTCATAGATAGCAAGCAAATTCTATTGCTCTTTTCCCAAGCAGCAAAATTTGTTTTTTGAGCCTCTATACTCTCGGCAGTAAAATCTGCCGGCCGATCAATAGTAAGAGCCATATGAACATCTGCCATCTCCATAGCAAACAGAAAATCTTCTCCCATCTCTTAAAGTTTGAATCAGCAAGAACCTCAATAGTGACGGAGTTACCATTTACAGAAAAGGTAACTGAAAAATAAGCAATGTATATAATTAGCACCATGTGAGTATCGTGTAACTTGACGTACAAGTACACATCGAGAGAGTTACATGCAAAATCACATAATCACATTTGGGCAAAATACATGACATGTAGTTGTACACTCCCCACATGATAGCGGTTATGAGAATATATTCCAATCTTCATGAAATCATCACCTTTAGGCATATGAACCACTAGGATCAGTCACTCCTCTTTCACACCATCATGTATCCCTCCATGAACTAATACATAATCACTTCCTTTGGGAATATGACTACGCATTAGATCAAGAGACATCCCAATCATTTACGAGACCGAAATTTCTCAAACCCAATCAAGTGTACCACTTTGGCGGTCACAACTCAATTGAATCCTTGAAACTCTCTTATACCAGGGATATAAACTTTAAATCTCACATTCACCATATATATGTGATTTAACTTTAGTGATAGGGGCAGTAAATCACTAAAATCACATATCATGCTAATTACAGTGCTTTATTCATTAATAAAAATTAAACTTTCTAGTATATTATTAATGAATAACACTTTTATAATATTTATGTGATTACATACCAGTAACCCAACACTTGTATTTCCAAAATCACTTAAAAATACAAGAAATATAGGCAAAAAATTCACTAAAAATGCACGTATTTATGGTTCTGTATGTATTTTATCATCCATCAAATCATCAAAAATGTAAAATAAATACACCATGACATAGAGAATAATCATACGAGTCCAACGCCGCTGGCCACACGCGGATCGAAGCCTCCACGCACCCGCACGCGCTGCCTAAGTGCGCGGCGCATGGAGATCACGCGTGGGCATCAACGGTAGGTCAAAACCTGTCCAACCGGTGGCGGTCCAACCGGTTGACCGGTCCGGTCAATGGTTGACCGGGTCGAGTCGGGTCAACAAGTCGAGTCGGGTCGGGTCGGTCACCAATCGGGTCCGGTCCGAGTCCAGGTCGCTAACGTCATCGTGACGTCAACACCCACGTGTGTCGCACGCGCGAGCCGTGCCCCGCGCGTGGGGGCGCATGATTGC
Organism: Eucalyptus curtisii; assembly: GCA_017140595.1. Lineage (NCBI taxonomy): Eukaryota > Viridiplantae > Streptophyta > Magnoliopsida > Myrtales > Myrtaceae > Eucalyptus > Eucalyptus curtisii. The sequence goes on from CM029496.1 coordinate 6,707,043, forward strand.
GCGTGCTCGATGCCCGGGCGCGCATGGCCACGCGTGGGGGTGCGTGCGGCCTCCCCCGACGACACGCCGCCCACGGATTTGCTCACCTCGACGAGCCCAATCTGAATATATAATTTTATTTTATTTTTTATTGAACTAAAAATCTCGAAAATCTCAAATTAGGGCAAAATCCTATGCGTTCGAGTTCTAGGGTTATGGAGGCTCTGATACCACATGTTGGATGCAAATTACGCAATCCCTAGATCACCATAACCAGAACAAGAACATGCATAATTGAGTAGAAAGATTAATGCACCTGTTTTGGGATCCATCGTTCTTGAAGCGGAAGCGAAAATTAATGTTCCACGCGCAAGTCTTTCTCCTCTATTGCCCTCCATATCGCTTGCTCAATGAGACGGCCCCCTCACCCTTTAGCGTTAGGTAAACGCCCCTTATGTGAGGATACGTATGAAAAATTTGGGTTAGAGGAGAGACTTGAGCACTATTTATAGAGTTTCCAAATGCCCCTCATTACGGACTAGCTCAACTCGGCCCACACTACCCAAAATTTCCCCATATTAAACTAATTAAGAAACATTTTATCTTACCTTAGACCAAACCCCGTAAAACGGTAAATTATAATATCAATTAATATAGTCCACATTAGGAAAACTCTTACAGAAGCCGCACCAAGAAGAGACCCCGTTGACAACGGGCAGAGTGAAGGTTGCGAAGCTCGGTGGATGGGGAAGTAGGATCCATCAGCTTCCCTGGGTCGATGCAAGGCAAACCCTGCGACGAATCCTGATGGTGACCGGCCACTACCGTGCCATCATGGTGGTACTTGGAGGGCACGGCATCCAGCCGTCGCTGCCTCACCAGCTCCTGCATGCACGGCACCGGCGGCGTCCAGTTCAAGTTCACCCCCTCCTCCTCCATTTTCGCCTCTTCTCTGTTCCCTCCGCTGTCAGATCTCTTCCACCTGAGTTCTTGAATTGACTATGTAATGCTGATCGCCCACTGAACGATAGGATGGTCAAATTTTGATGAGTATTCTACTGCGGTCAGTCACAATTCAGTCGGAAGAAATTGCGCAAAGTACTGTTTTAGAGAAGAAATATCAGCAACATCTCTTCTTAGCCGTTGACTTTAGTATGTTGGCCAAGCACAACAACGTTGACTTTGTGCGCAAACCTAGGAAGCAAAACATTGAGTGCGTAGCAGTATGGGAATTGAGTATAGACGACGTTTATGATTTGGGTACATATTTTAGCCATCGCGTGGGTGTTCCTTAGCTCTTCGAAACCGTCGACTTCCCTGCAAACTGTACATGCGTTGGGTTCGAATCATGTACTTTTTCTTTTCCTTTGTAAAGAGACATTAAACTCACCGTGTTTCTCTATTTTCTTATTTTTTATGTTCAAATTTGGAATTGAAATTTGCTTGGTAACGTAAATTTCATTTTTCTATTTTTGAAATAAATTTTTAACCCAGAATTAGGTTTGGAACAAAGATAAGAAGTGAAAATGTTTTACTTTTCTGTTTTTAGAACAGAAATGATATATAGAAACTTTTCTCATTACTCGCCCTCACCACCATCTGCCTGCCCACCCATTGCCACTAGCCCCCACCGCTAGCCATCCGCCCGCCATTGGCAGCCTTCCGCCAACCAACCGAGAGGGAAAGGTATCTAAGAAGGTCTATTGAATGAATTTGCATCCTGGGAGTTATCAAACACTCATGTAGAAAATTTCTTGATTTATTATCATCTATTATGCTGAAAAACCTTGTTTCTAGTTTCAGCGCCTGAGATTGTCAACATCTAAAATTTATTACTTAAATCTTGAACGCTTATTTGTTAGATTCATAAAATAAGCCCCAAGTTTTTTTTTTTTTTTTTGGTGAGAATAAAACAACTTCCGTTACTAACTCAAAGACGGATTATAGGAGTTTCCTAAATCAAGACATAAAATCAACCATAGGGGATGAGGTGGTTTGGAAATCCAAGAGCGGAAGGGAGCCCGTTATGTGTGCCTTCGCAACCCAATCTACAACATAATTAGTTTCTCTTGGTTCATAGATTACATTATCTTCCCTGCAGCTGGGCCAATAGAGATCTGCAGTCATTCATGATGGGCCTAGTAGCACATGGAGAGTTGCATGGCCAGGTTTGGAAATAATAAACTTATCGCTCTATACAATAAGCCTCACATGTACCTGCTATGCCATTTAAAAGTTTAAAAGTCAATCTACAGGGTTACTATATACTAGACCTAGTAACTTGTACTTTTAAAAGTTACATCCAAATAGTAAATTCACACAAAAGTTGGTAATTTTATCATAACGCTTGGTTATTTCGATGTTGCAAGCGGTAGCAAGTTATATTAGCATGGATCTTAGCTCGTTTTTCAACCGACGAGATTAGAGGGTTGTCCTAGAGTATGTATGCATCCTATGAATTAGCATGTGAACCCTCTTCGAGGCAATCAAGGCAGCGTCCGAAAGAAGTGCATACAAAGATATATGGTGATTACTTTAACATATACACTGAGGCATAAAATTGTTCTTGTGCGTGCAAGAATTGCCAGAGCGACATATCATTAAGTTCACGTAGTATAAAACCGAATCAAACCCCTAAAACGCAACAGCGAGCCCACTTATGACATACCATATTGTAAAATCTATCTCTTGAAAGATCTATGCGGGTATGAGTATCAGGAACTCCGAACTCCTCCAACTTCATAGTGGAAAAATTGCATATCTCCCCCTTATCTACGGATCAGGAGCAATCTCTTCCTCATTCAATTCTTTCCGTCGCCCTCATAACTTAATTCGTTGCGAATATAACTGGACTTGCCAAAACTTTTGCCAATAGATTCATTTGAATCGAGATGTCATTGTGCTGTAATTTTATCAGATGAAATATGTAGTATTCAGATTTGAGCTACCCTGCTCAGTTTGATAGTCTGGAGAGGAGACATCTTCCACTGTGCAATCACCTTTGGAACAATCAAAATTCAGCTACAAACCCAAATAAAAGGAGCGTCTTCAGAAAACTTCTGATTTCCATTTGAAGACTTGACATAAGTTAGAGTCTGTACCAGTCGGCCAGGAACTTTATAGCCTCTTCCCCACCAGACAGCTTCTTCCTCTATCGGAAGTCTACCGCCTACAATGCGAAAACGAAATAAAACTGCAAACCCCTCCTTTAATGAGAGAGCATGAGATCATCTTCAGCTGGTAATTTAACAGCGAAATTCAAACAAAAAAGTATTCATCAACATCTCTAACCAGTATAGGGAAAAGAACACTGAAAGTGTTATAACATTTGTACGGCACTCGGTACCAGAACTGTTCGTTTGAGTGCCACTTTGAGTTGTTGGAAAATCTGACGTGATAATATTTTAATCTAAATAGTCTGACGTGGCTAGACGGCAAAGAAAAGTCAGCAATAATTGTGTTAAAAAGTGCCACTATGTGTGTTATTAGGGCTAAATTTGTTTTCTTCTTCTAAATTCGTTTTGTTCTTCAATCGTGGAATTGGGGGAAAATTAAGTGTTGAAATTTCCAATGGTGAGCAGGAGAAGGATGAACATCTCCAAATTAAAGCATGTTCTAGACAGAATCGGACGAACAAGAGCAGCAAAGGATAGGGAGCAACATATAGTAACCAGAACGAATCATTGTTCTTCGTCGGATAGTCGTCGTGTAGTATCCAGACGGTCCTCCCGGGATGAGGACCACCTGCTAGCGAAATCAAGGCAACCACAAAGATATGCACAAGACTCACCGGAGCTCCAAAGCTTGCACTGTTATTACCATCTTCTCTCACTCTTAAGCGTATTGTGCTATTATCTATTTGCGATTATCTCTGTTGTAGAGTTCTTGTAGCTATTCTAATCTGACATAAGTGGAGTGGGCAAGCATGAAAGCATTAAATGCATTTTGATAGTGTGATCTATCGGGTGATGAAGTAGTACTTTCGATATTTTAACTCTCTTGAGATTACTGGTGAATTCCATCCGATGTTGTGGCTATTAGTGATGAAATGTGGTAGGCTTAATTATAAAGTTGAAGCACTATATATCTATGTCAATCTTCTATCTATTTGTTATTGTCTGTATTTGTTAAATACCCGATATTATCAATCTATTTCTGCTGTCTTTCAAAGTTAAACTTGAACTATTTCGTGAAAAGCGTTCAAAAGTATTTTTAAATGACCTATTCACCTCCTCTTGATTGTATTATTAGACTCAAATTATTCGATCAAAAAATTAAATATATTACAAGCTAACAAAACACATTGATGTTAGGTACCGTTTTATACATGATATTAAGTCACAAGGAAACACATTCATTGAGAAGGTATACACAGTCTAATCCCGCATACATGTTAGTGCAGCCAATCCATTGACCAAGCTCCGATACTATTTGGACTTGGTTAGCATCTGTAGCGAATGAGGAGCCCAGAAGGGCTCAGGAGAGACGAGGATTGATGAGGATGTCGAGAGTATGCTATCGTCGAAAGATTTTTCAGCCTTGTTTAGTGAATTTTTTTTTTATATACAACCATATACAGAGTACCATCACGCTAGACAAAATTCGCGAAGAATGTAAGTTTATATTATGGTACTTCTTGTTGTTAATTGCTGAGGCAAACTAATAAAATCGCAAGGTGGGGCAAGTGTAGATAATATTGCATATCAATCTAGTTCGATCTTGCGTTAGGTCCATGGAGCAACATCCCAAGTGCTTTTGCATTAAAAATGACGTATTGGCATGGATTTCTTAGCTCGTTTTTCAACTTGACGAGGAGCCCTATGTAACTGTCCTTAGGTATGGATACATGGTCTTAACCAGTATGCGAATTCCTGGGGTAATCAAGGGAGTGTCTGAAAGAAGTGCATACAAAGATATTTGGTGATTACTCTAAAATATACACTGAGGCATAATGACCGTACTAATATGCATGCAACAACTGCTAGAGCGACATACGACTAGATTCACATTGAATCAAAAACCGAATCATATCCCTGAAGCGCAACAATGAAGCTTTTCCAGTAATAAATCACTCGCCACAAGCGGCAAGAAGCAGTGAACTACGAATGCGAAGATAACTGCATAGTCGAGTTAAGCTTATCCATCGTTCTATAGTTAACAAAAGAACAGCATATTATACTTTTGGAAGTCTACACATGAAAACAGTGAAATGAAAGTCAATATTAACATAGAGATGTAAAGAAGTTTACATATTAAGATTGAAGACTAGAGAAGGCTACTGAAACGCTTCTTAGATCAGCGTCTTCCCAACGAAAGTTCAGATCCTCACTCAGATCCTCCTACAAGCTAAAACTTCTACTGTCTTATTGAAATGTCAATATAGGGGAGCAACCTAAAAGCATGTTCACGACTCACAATAAAAGAAGAAGATGAAAATAACGGACGCGTCAGTTCAACGTCTACAGCTTGAGGGTGTCAATGAAAGGAACCGCATCATCAAGCTTGTGGCTGAAGAAGCGCTGCAAGTATTCAGAGTGCGAGAGGGTTTGGTAGATAGGGGGGAGTCCGGTGGCGGCGAGGAGCTGTGGAGAAGGTCCGACCAGAACAGAGGGGTTGGGATAGCAGAAGGTTGCTATGGACACCCTCTCCTTCTCTTTGTTCACCACCGCTCTGTGATGCGGTGCTACATACGTGCCATTGCTGTAAACCTCCATGATTTGACCTAAATTCACGACGATGCCGCCGGGAACGGGTGGAACCGTGACCCAGCAGTTGTCCTTGCTAAGGACCTGAAGGCCAGGGATGTTGCCACACTCAGTCAACAGGGTGATCCCCGAGAGGTCAGCATGTGGCAACAGGCCTATTGCTCTCTCAGGTTCCGGGCATGCTGGGTAGTAATTCATCCTGACCTCGTATTTCCCTTCTCCGAAACTTTTCGTCAACAGATCCATTTCGCCTTCATGAATCCCCAACGCCATTCCAATATACTTCACTACTTCCGCTGCCAGTTTCCTCATATCTTCGCTGTATTTCTCCAGTGCTATCCTGATCAATTAAGCATTCACAATTAACATTTGTTTAATTTAGCCACCTCGAAGTGCACAACATAACATAAACGGAAGGGATGGAAACCGAATGACCTGAATTCCGGGGGATTTTTTGGCCACAGATCGAGATTTCTCGCATGAGTAGGATGGCATTTGAGGAAGATCATGTCGTTCCACTGCAGCTTCTGGTCGTGAGAGGTGACGAAAGCCTGCCCGTAACCTTCGAGACTTCCGGGTTTCTGTGCTGACTTTTGCTTCTCGTGGTGGGGCAGATCGAAGAACCCTTGCACGTTCTCCTTCATCATCCTCATCCCTTCATCCAACACACCATGGTTCACTAACTGCACATTCACCATGTCAAATTTTGTAGGGCTACAACCGACTATTTTAATAGCTTAAACTGTTAGATGAAAACATGATTAAATATTTAATTATTCCAATGCACCACAACATCACAATCTAATGCTTTTCCAAATTAAACCCCATTCCCATGGAGATACTATCGTGATCCTTCTATTTTTCAATGACAATGGTTCATGTCATACATGAAGATAGTGCCGATCAAGGAAATGATGTCGATCATGTTTCCGTGAGATCATCTCAATGGATTCTAAATTAATAACCATTTCAAATGCATGAAATGACTCACTAACTTGACATACTCACTTAGACAAAAATAAAATAAGCGTCTGAAGTGAATCTTATTTCAAATAAAAATTTGAAATATCCTCATTTTTTTCAAATAAAGGCTTAAAGTGGCTATGGTTATTTTAAAGAATAACCTAACTTCATTGACTCACAGGTCAACTAGATATTCTGGCCAATCGAGGGCATTTTCATCCTAAGACGATTTCAACCTAAATTAAAGTTAAATTAGATTAAAAATTAAAAAAGATAAAATTTAATTAAAAAAAAAAAAAAGCCCTGCCACCTTTGGCCACTGCCCCATCGCTGGTGGGGCGGCAGCAATGGCCAGCGACGTTGCTGGCGACCCCTTGCAACCCTCTCCTACATCTGGGCCTGAGGAGAATTACCAAAAAAAGTCATAAACCTATTGCAATTGTGCCAATTCAGTCCTAAACTTTTTTTTTGGCCAATTTAGTCCTAAACCTTTTACAATTATGTCAATTCAATCCATCCTGCCAAAATTGGCTGCCGGGCCAATGTGTGTGGACGCCGGCTGGCTGGCGAACGATTTTTTAATTATTTTATTTTATTTTTTTCGAATTTTTTATTTTTTTTATTTTTTATTTTTTATTTTTTTTCCCCTATCTTCTTCTTCCTCTGGCCGGCGCCGGCCGGCAGGCCAGAGGCGAGATCCGGCGAGGTCAGCCTCGCCGGCCACTGGTGAGGCTCGCCCCCGCGGCCACCGGCGAAGGGCGAGCCTCGCCCGCCGACGGCGAGGCCACCGTTGCCCGGCCAAGGCGAGGCTCGGCCTCGCCTAGCCATGGCGAGGTCGAGCCTCGCCCGATCCGGTGACGGCGGCCTCGCCGCCGTCGCGGGGGCGAGGCTCGCCTTCGCCCGGGCCGGCGGGGGCGAGCCTCGCTCGCCGAAGGCGAGGCCGTTGTCACCCATCCAAGGCGAGGCTCGGCCTCGCCCAACCATGGCGAGGTCGAGCCTCGCCGGTGGCGAGGCCGTCATCACCGGGCGAGGCTCGCCCCGCCGGCCACCGGCGGGCGAGCCTCTCCGGCCGACGGCGAGGCCACCGTCGCCAAATGCGGCGAGGCTCGACCTCACCATGGCCGGGCGAGGCCGAGCCTCACCTTAGCCGGGCGACGGCGGCCTCGCCTTCGCCAGTGGCTGGCGAGGCTGACCTCGTCAGCCCTCGCCTCTGGCCGGCCAAAGGAAGAAGAAGATAGGGAAAAAAATGAAAAAAAAATTTAAAAAAAAAATTAAAAATCAAAAAAAAAATGTTAAAAAAATTTTAAAAAATTATTAAAAAATCGTTCGCCTGCCGGCCGGCATCCACGTCAGCGCCAGCCTGCCAATTTTGGCCAGATAGACTGAATTGATACAATTATAAAAGGTTTATGACTAAATTGGTCAAAAAAAAAAGTTTATGACTGAAATGGCACAATTACAATAGGTTTAGGTTTTTTTTTGTAATCCTCCCTCTGGGCCTGGGATCAGGTATTTTATCGCCTCACCAGTAAAATAAGTCCAGTTTGAGAGTATGAAGTAAAAAGAGCGGGTATTGTAACATCAACAAACGGAAGACTACATGTGTTTAAGCTAATGATCAAGTTGAAATCGTACCAGGAAAAGACCCCATTGACGACAGGCAGAGTGAAGGTTGCGGAGCTCGGTGGATCGAGAAGGAGGATCCATCAGCTTCCCCAGATCGATGCGAGGCAAGCCCTGCGACAACTCTCGATGGTGACCAGCCATTACTATGTCGTCACGAAGGTACCTGGGGGGCACAGCATCCGGCCGTCGCTGCCTCACCAGCTCTTGCACACTCGACACCGGTAGCGTCCAGTTCAAGTTCACTCCTTCCTCCTTCTCCTCCATCTTCGCCTCTTCTCTGTTCCTTCCGCTGTCTGATCTCTTCCACCTGAGTTCTTGAATTGACTATGAGAGGGTGATCGCTCACCGAACGAAAGGATAGTAAAATTTTGACCGGTATTCTTCTGCCAGCAGTCACAATTCAGTCGGAAGAAATTGCGCAAAGTACTGCTTTATAAAAGAAATATCAGCAACATCTCTTCTTAGCCGTTGACTTTCGTATTTTGGCCAAGCACAGCAATGTTAACTTAGCACGCAAACCTAATCTGTACTGCAATATGTTAATTGATTATAGACTTGTTTATTGGGTATAGTCAGCCCTTCATAGACTTACGTGCAAACTACGCATGCGTTGGGTTCCAATCATGTACTCCTTAGAAGGCCGCCTCCCGCTGGCTGCCAGGAGGGAGAGATATTTTAGAAGGTCTATTAAATGAATTTCTGTTATTCTATTCTGGAAACAGAAATTTCATGCGATTATCAAACATGTCTTTTTACTCATAAACTCATACAAGGAATAGAAATAAAAAATATATGTTTATAGCCAAAAATAAGGCCCGAGGATAGAATAATTATTATTTGCGCCCTAAAACAACCACGTTTGACAACTTTAATTAGGATGGATTAAAAGATTTGATTAAGTTAAAATTTCATTTGATTTTTAAAAAATTCATATAAGGACCTGAGTTCATAGACGCGAACCAGCAAGCTCTCCATGACAACAATAGTCTACGAGACAGAGAGAACACAACAAACTCCAAAGCCTCACATTGCGCTTCGTCTCCTCTTCCTGCTCCGATTTGCGTCGGTTCGTGCGTCATTATCGCGACCTTTCTTCGGGTGAACCACCTATAGTTTGGCTAATAAACTACTAAGGGCCCATTTGATTCAGTTTTGGGGAAATGGCCTTAGAAAAATACAAGTACCTTTGAGATAAAGGGACTTTCCGAAATGTTATACCGTGTGGTAAATTATAATTTCAAATAGCATTGAAAAATAGGCTTAGCATAAACACTGCTTGGTAAAACTCATATTTAAAATGGGCTATTGCTATATTTCTTTTTTTTTTTTTAATCTGAAAATTAAATCTCGTTATGGTCAGCCATCGAAGCACCGCCGAACCACTGCCGGACGGCCAAATTCGGCCGTTCGGCGACTAGATCCGGCCCTCTAGCTGCTAGATCTGGCTTTCGGACAGCCAGATCCAACCGTCCGGCGGCCAAATCTGGCTTTCGGACAACCAAATCCAACCGTCCGACTACCAAAACTAGTAGCCTGAGGTCGTGCGAACCTTAGGCAAGGCAGCCTAAGGTCGCACGACCTCAAGCGTCGCCTAGATCACAACCTCAAGCAACGCTGCCTAGGTCGCGCGAACCCAAGCAACGCTGCCTGGGGGCCTAACCTCAGGTGGTGTCACCTCAACCCAAGCATTGCCTGGGGGCGCGACCTTAAGCAATGCCACCCGAGGTCCGCGACCCGGCAACGCTACCTGAAACGCTGCCTAAGGTCACGCATTCAAGCGGCATCACCTAAGTCGCGAGTCACGCCACCCCAGGCAGTGGTTGTCAAGGACGCGCAACCCCCAGGAGGCGGTGACGGTCACCAAAGAGGCCAGACTCAAGCGACAAATTGGGAAGACAAATGGCTGTTATGAATTAGGAAAAAGATAAACAATGATTGTGAACAGTAGATTTAGCATTTTTGAAATGCTAAAAGCCCAAAATGGGTCCTTATCTACATTGGGCTTTCAGCATTTGAAATGCTAGCATTTGGCCAAAAAAGCTTCAAAAATGCTTACCAAACGCTTTGTACTTTCCCAAGGAGCTTTGGTGGCCCAAAGTCCTTGCAGCCCCTTGCAAATGCTCAACCAAATGAGGCCTAAGTCTAAACTTAGCTCGGACTCTCCCAAACCCATATCAATTCGCAACTTAAGTTCAGATTCTTAACATGTAAATTATTTTTCTCAATTAGAAGTCATCACTAATCTATTTTTGATGGGTGAATTAGAAATCCAAATAAAGTAATGAGAGAATTACTTCACTTCCACGAACCAAAGATTAAATGAGTTCGGGAATTTGATTACGATAGATTTCTCTAACACTCCTTCAGTACATTTTCTCTTTTATTTCAAAAAATATATATATTTTGTAAGCAGCTCGCATTAATTTTAAATTACTCCTAACATGTGAGGTGATTAAGGAGGTGCATAACTATTATTTAATACTCAATAAAGCAAAACAGTAAATAAATTGCAAACATTGGAAGGAAATACTTACCTCATGACATATATGCAATGTTAGTTAACAAATCACATCAACAACCTAAATATGATTTCTAATTACCACGCAATCACTCAATTTTTTTATTAAATTAAACCTAATCTATGTGCAATGCAATGCAATAATGTACAAAAATGCTTAACAAAAATGACAAGTGACATGCAACCATTATGCAAACTATATGTCACACGTCATTAATTATTTAACATAATCTAATAATAGGAAAATATTAGATGCAACTATCCTAATATGTCATGCACTCAAATGATCCTAAACATCCAATGATTAGATGACGTGCAAGGGATGACCTAATTTTAGGTGACACACGCACGATATTTTTATGTTTTTTTTTTCTTTTCTTTTTATAAAATTGGAAATTAAAATTGCCCAATAATTAAACATCCAATTTAAATTAATGAAAAGAAAATCTAACATCCTAAATTAATGTTTTTGGTATTTTTTATTTTGAAAATTCGGAATAAATAAATTTCCTAATCTAAACTTACAAAGTATCCTAGAACAAGCAATATTCTAGCATGAACCTAATCCAACTCAAATATGTTTATTATTTTTTGGGTTTTCTTTTACAGAAGCAAAATCAATTCAAGCAAATGCATCAAAAAAAAAAAAAAAACGACACAATAGCAAATCAGGCAAAATATGATCGATACCTATCTAATTTTTGAAATAAATTGATGAATCGTATCTCATGCATGAGATTAGGTTAGTTAATTTTTAACAAAATTACAAGTCATATATTGGGCACGAGATCGGATTGATGATTTTTTCATGCAATTGTGAGTCATATTTTGAACAAAAAATCGGATTATCAATCATATGCACGTTGTGAAATTAAGCTAACTTAAAAGAATACTTGAGATTGTGGAGAGGACAATATGTCAAGAACTTCAATCACAAGTATCAATGATATTTCAAATAAGGAAACTAAATATCCAGAAATCAAATTAGATAAGATTTTTACCTAATTCGAATATTGGCTTCCAAATTTGGATCTTCGAACCGCTATTCACAACTCAACGTGGCGGTGCTCAGTGAGGCTCACAGTGAGGTGGCTCGATGGCGCTCAACTGGCCGAAGAATATGCGGCCGCGAGTTGAAGATGCTCAACAATTGAACTAAACTTGCAACAATAAGAGTGCAGTTAGTTGGTCCCAAAAAAAATCTGCATGGTGACAAAATTGGGCACCACAAACTGTTGACCTCGTTGACTTCACTGAGCAGTGCGACCGTGACTATTATTGTCGCTGTGGAGGAGCTCCGGTGTGGTTCGGATCCGAGTGGGGGTGTTCGACTCGGCAAGGGTTCCGCTGGAGTCTTCTACAGTAGAGTCACCGGAGCTCCAAAGCTCGCACTGTTATTGCCATCTTCTCTCGCTGTTAAGCGAACTATGCAATTATCTATTTGTGACTATCTCTGTTGTAGAGTTCTTGTTGCTATTATCAATTTGTTTTCGCGTCTTTTCAAGTAAAACTTGAATTATTCCGCCAAAAGTGTTCAAAGTTTTTTAAATGACCTACTCAACCCCTTCTTAATTGTATTGTCAGACTTAAATCATTTGATCAAAAATATAATGTACAATAATGTCAGGTACCGATTTATACATGATATTAAGTCATAAGAAAATGCTTCCGTTGAGAAAGTATACACGATATATAATACTGCAGACATGTTAGCGCAGTCAATCCATTGACCAAGTTCCAATACTGTACGAACTTGGTTAGTGCCTGCACCGAATGAGGTGCCCAAAAGGGGCCAGAAGAGACAACGATCGATGAGGATGTCGAGAGTTTGCTATCGTCAAAAGATTATTCGACTTTGTGTAGTCAATTTTTTTTATATGCAACCATATACATAGAGTACCATCACGTTGGACAAGATTCACGAAGAAGATAAGTTTATATCATGGTACTTTCTGTTGATAATTGCTAAGGAAAACTAAACAACTTAAATGATTAACAAGCGTGGAAGTCTAGACACGAGGGTTTTGCATGTGATTTGTCAAAATAATAAAATCGTAAGGTGGGGCAAGTTTAGATGATATTGCATATCAATCTAGTTCGATCTTGGGTTAGGTTCCTGGAGCGACATCCCAATTCCCAAGTGCTTTTGCATTGGAAATGAAGTATCGCATGGATTTCCTAGCTCGTTTTTCAAATGGCGAGCCTATGGAACCGTCCTTTAGTATGGATACAAGGTCTTAACCAGAGTGCTAATTCCTGGGGTCATCAGGGGAGGGTCTGAAAGAAGTGCATACGATGATACAAAGATATGTGGTAATTACTCTGAAATGAAATATACAGAGGCATAACGACCGTACTAATATGCATGCAATAACTGCTAGAGTGAGACTAGATTCACATTGAATCAGAAACCGAATCGTGACCCCGAAGTGTGACAATGAAGCTCTTCTAGTTGTATAAACACTCACAACAAGCGGCTACAAGCAGTCGAATATGAATGCAAAGATAACTGCATGATCGCTTTAAGCTTATCCATCACTCTATAGTTAACAAAAGAACAGCAGATTAAACTTCCTACGAAAGTAATGATGGATACAATAGATCGCAAAATCTACTCATCAGCTGCCAAGGTGTATTCCGCAAAACTGATATGTCGTCTAAATCTGCTTATATTTACATTTACATGTTGTGTATTTACAGTACTGGAAGATATACACTGGGATGGGGGGAGCCGAAACTAGCGAACGACTTTATCAACTGATGAATGCCTCGAGCTGCTTGAACAGAAAAATGCTAGCAGCAGCAAACCCTCCCAAAAAATATTGATTGCTTCGATGTTGTCCCCACATCACCGAGATATCAAACAAGATTGGTCATATTTGTCCCTCGTAATTTCCCTTGCCTTCCATTGTGTCAGTTTCTGCACTTGAATCAGTAGCAAAAACAAGAACCTCCAGAAAGGTTGCACTAATCCGAATCCACTTAATGACTACCAGTCATCAAGCCATTCAGGAGTATTGAGCTCATCCGCATCTCTAGAAGGCGAAACATGAAAAACGGTCCGGTCTTCGATGTTATTACCAGAATGTTGAGTAATACGGGAGGTGATCTCATGAGGAACAGGAAAACTGTGGTCTGCAATCCCCTTCCAATCAATAGTGTCAAACCACGGATGACTTTTGACAGAGTCAGGACCTTGGCTTCCCAGTCTATTCTCATCGACATCAAGTAACTGGAAACAAGAAATTGTCAATCTTTGGATCACATTCATATTAGCCATGGTTTTGGAGAGGTAAGGAGAAGGGAGAGGGGCGAGAAGAGAAGCAGGTAGCCAGGTATTTTGAAGAAAACCTTTGTGATGAGATCAACGGCTTCTGGGCAAAATGTCTCAGGAAAAGATAGCTGGCCTTTCGCAATCTTTGCAAATGTGTCCAGCTCACTTTCTCTCCACGAACCGAAAGGCATTTCACCGTGCAGCATAAAATAGATCAAGACTCCCAAAGCCCACCTGTATGCATAACAACGTATTCAGGATGCTGCAAAGGCAACTTCAAAGCAACATGGAACGAAAAAGTCGGTCTAGTCTGCACCTGCATTACTAAAGTAGACCTCAACTACATGAGAAACCTTGACCTCCGTCACCCCCACAATAAAATAAGGCGTGAGGACTTCCAGAATTATCTTCTAAAGACATGTCTAATTAGCCATAAAATTTATAGTCCTTGATCATATTACTGGAAACTGCATCAGCTGATTAAATTCCTTCAGCAACCCATTACTTGGCATGAATGTTTTCATGACTATTGCCATCATCTTATTCAAGGGTTGCAGCCAATATGAAATAGACTTCTGAACTTCGATGAATGTCTTCAAGAGGGAAAGTATAACAAAATCCAGTCTCTTAAACCTAACTAAGAAAAACTTTCTTTGCTTAGTGAGCAGTATCAAATGCGTATCACATGAAAGGGTAATGTAGGTAGTGACATTACCATAGAAAGATCTTTATTTTGACCACCCCCATTTACTCTCATGCTACTTAGAGGAAGGGTGAAGGATGAAAGAAAGAGAAAGTCATTTTGATATATCTCACTGAGATATTGCAAACACGGTGGAATGCCAGAACAAACCACACCAACAGCTTGAGACAAGTGTCAAACAAATTTGGGCTTTTTTTTTCAGCACAATCAATTGACCATGCTTTGTTTGCAAAATGCTATTGTGCTTGAGGTTTGACAACCTTGTATATTAAATAAAGACAGCAATAGAACTGTGCAAATTGTATATTTCCTCCCTTAACTACTGATCAGGAGAAATCTCTTCCTCATTCGAGTTCTGCAATCACCATCATAACTTAATTCATTGCCAATAGAACTAAATTTGCCAAAACATTTGCCTATAGCATCATTAGATCAAGGTATCATTCTGCTTTAAATTTTATCGGATGAAGTATGTAGTATTCAGATTTGAACTATCCTGCTCAATTTGATAGCTTGGAGACATCTTCCATTGTGCAATCACCATGCCACTGTGACCATTATGAACTTTGGAACAAATAAAACGACCTGGGACAAGCATACCAAATCCAAGACTAGGCAGCACAGAGAGTCCCAGTGTCACATCAGGCACGAACACTGCAAGGTTCAGTTGAGTAACAGCAAGAGTAGAGTGCTATTATTCGCAACAAGCATCAATAATATTCAAATAAAACCAAATCAAAAGAGGCTTCTTCACAAAATTTCCAATTATCAGGCCAGATTGAGCATCTATTGAAGACCTAATATAAGTTAAGTATGTACCAATCGGCAGGGAAACCATGGCCTCTTCCCTGGACAACTTCTGGTGCTAAATAGTCTGTCATTCCACATATGGTAAATGCTCTCTCACCAGACAACTTCTTCCCAAATCTGAAGTCTACCACCTATGCGAAAATGCAATAAAATTCCAAAACCACTCCTTTAATGAAAGAACATGAGATTATCTTCAGCTGGTAATTTAAGAGCAAAATTTCCCCAGAAAAACTTATTGACAACACTAACCTGTATATATCCTGATTGGTCCAGCATTAGAACATCAGGAGACACAGCTCTGTAGAGAACACCGTTCTGAAATTAGACAGAAAGTACAGTGAAAATGATATTTGACAACTTCAATAAACAAATTAGGATATGAAAGAAGTAAATAAAAATATAGAAGCTGGTATTTTTAAAGAAACGGCCAACCTTGTGGAGCACTTCCAAGGCATTTACAATGGAGGCAGCGCAGAACCTTGCAGATGGATCATCTAGTGGTGTGTGTAGTATCGAAGCCAAAGGACAGGCAAGACAGGTATTTAGCAGTATGCCAGCTTCTCTTCTATCAGCAAAAGTGCATAAAACTTGTGGCACACAAGCTGAAGGGCTTATATTCTTCATCAAATTCTTTTCCTTTAACACTTGTTCTTCCTTTCCAAGTTGTTTGACCTTCTGCTTCGAAAATCTTTTTAAACTAAGCAAACTTTCTGAAACAAGATAAAATTATCAGTTACTTTTAAGTTTATGCAATGTCATTAATGAAAATTTTCAAGATCTCATATATTGGTCAATCTGGACAAAGTGGAAACCAACACTAAAGACATGGGCCATCTAGAGCCAAAGAGTGAAGTCATGACATAATGTAGACAAAAACACTAACCTGATTCATTTAGAAGTACAAGCCCAATCTCACTGCAGTCAGTAGAGTACAAGCACTTCTTCCACTCCTACATAGATAAAAAGAATAATCTAAGAAACAATTTCTTTCAATATCTTAACTTTTTTTGAGGAGAGGAGCAATTTCCATACCAAGCTAGAGAGGTCAACTTTATCTAAGGCAGAAACATGGGTAATTTTAGTAGTGTCATTGATGAAGTCTGGATTATGATCCCTTTCCCTGAATCATTGAATATTAACTGTCAGAAAAAGGAGTGAATTTTATCAGACACATAAAGATAATATATATAAAAAAATTTAAATTGACAGTTTCTATCCTGTAAAAGTTATGCCCCCTTCATTTAATATGAATCAGTGAACTTCCAAAACAAGATATGACAACTGAATATAATTTCACAACTCACTTCTGGTCATCCTGAGATAGTTTTGCAAGAGGACCCACCACAGAGTCAAACTTTTCCTTCGTCAAAATGGCACATTTGACATCACCAACGGCAACTGCACTAACTGAACCAACTTCCTCACCAAGAAGCACCCATTCACCAAAATAACTTGCTTCATTCTTCTCCAATGATATCTCTGGACTGCTCTCTCGATTATCCTCATCCTCTACATAATCACATTTGAGACTGCAGATATTAGGACTCTTAATCATCTCAGGGTTGAGAGTGATCTTCACTAGTCCCTTCTGGACGATATATAGCCCAGATGGACCTTCATTCTGCAAAAGAAGTATAGCAGAAACATAAGAAGAGAGCAGACACAGCCATGATGAATATAAGTCTGCAACAAAAGCAATCTTTACCATATCAAATATCGTCTGCCCATCAGAGAAGGAGACTTCAGAAAGAGAATCTGCAACATGACTAAGCTGCAAGATGGTTAACCTCGACAGAAGATCCACAGACCTAAGCAACTTCAATGATGACAGATTGGCAAATTCTGACATAAGAATTCCTCGAAAATCTTCTCTCTTCAGAGCCCACAGAGTTCCATTAGTGACGGCTCGAACAGATGCCTGGAGTGGCTTGTTATACCTGTGATGACAGAATTTTGTTAAGGACTTTTTTGGACTAATTATCATTCATGAGACTTCGAACAGTCTGAGAACTTCAAGAAATCAAGTTAATAGACAGACTTGACAAGAAATCAACCAAATCTCTTGGGGTATGTTGCAAGTCTTGAATATTGGCCATGTTAGACTTGAAACATCATGGAAGAGAGACATTTCAGATTGATCGAAGCAGCTCCAGTCATTGGCATTAAATAATTCAGGTTCTAACATTTTTCAAGTTCTTACTTTTTGCATGATATATGTTGACAACTTTTTATTGCCCTTGTATTTATTTGCTCTCATTGAGATGCACTTTATTTCAAGACGACATATTGGAAAACGTTTAGGTACAGCAATAAATGAAAGTAACAACAGAAAATAATTACATAAGTGCAAGCTCTCCAAAAGATGATAACTTCTCGGCTGTGTAGCGCTGCAAAACCCGAGTTATCTCGCCATTCTTCTCTTCCTGCCATAAAAATAGTGCATTGAGCAATGGAGATAGCTATGATCCTAATCTCCACAAGAAAACCTCATTAAAATCATCGAGTCTCGCCAATGACAACAAATGAATAGTCGACAATATAAGGAAGCTACTTCTGAAAAATCAATGAATATTACAGAATTTACCAAGGATACATCAGTGTGTATATCAATATGAACTACAGATATTACATGCATAAATCATTCAAACCAGAACCTGTGTTGCTAAGACCTCGAACTCTCCATTGCCAACAACATAAAAGCAATCACCTTCTCCACCCTGCAAATTATGATTTTTATGTCATATCACATGTAGCTCTACTGACAATTAGATGCAAAAGGTCATTCAATCTCTCAGATAATGCGCATGATGTAGCCCATGGGACTATTGGTGTGAGCCTTGTGCATCAATCACAGCAAGTTGATAAAGAAAAGTTTAAAGTGCCTCATCCATATGCATAGTTTTGCCCATAATATATGTCAGTTCTTACTAGTTTTAAGCTGCAGTGCACGCTAAACCTGAACCTACTACATTTTGAGGTTATCTGAAATTCTATATACTCTGACCACTTCTTTCACTACTTCCTCATTGTGAGATGTTATTGAACTATCTTGTCTTTCGGATATATGCAATAAATAAGTTATGTTTAAATATGAGTGATGCTCAGAAAGAAACACGACACCACCAAAAAGACTGGAGAGAGAGAGAGAGAGAGAGATACCTGCTCAACAACAACATCTCCTGGCTGGACCTCAACTCTTTGCATGCAGTCCAGCAGAACATGGCACTGAGAATCAGTAAGTTTTCTGAAGAGGAAATGATCATGCAATGCACGCTCAATGTGTGCCTGTTGCATGGAAGAACAATGAATGAGGGCCCAACAAGTATAAGTTAATAATTAGGTTGCTTTAGTTCAGAATTTACTTCTTCTTCCCAAGTCTTCCTGTGTGATGGAGGAGGAGGAACCCAAACTTGCCCATTTTCTAGAGAATTTTCAATAGCTCGAACGCGAGCCCTTGATAAATCATGCCTCACTCGTTGGTTCCTGCCACTCCAGCTAAAGGTTGAAGGAGATTCTGATCCTGTCACCTCCACAACCTGAGGAACTGGGGGTCGCATAACAGCGCCAGGACTTGCTACTTTACAAGCAGTTCCCTATTATAAATGCAATTGAGTTATTATGGAGCACAGTGTAAAATTATCAATTAAGCAAGTGATATGGATGCTCAACAAACTGTTGAAAGCAGGTGTTCTTACTTCAGTTAGACCATTAACATGCACAACTATCACTGTAATATCATCTGTACGAGTTTCATACTGAAGCCAAAGTCGATATGATTCAGCTACGATAGCAGCACAAGCATCACGAGGATCTTTAAATTTGGCAACCTGCAAAATTTTAGCAATGTTAGAAGAACTGATAGGATAAATGAGAAGGAAAATTCATTTGATATGAGGTAATCAGTAATCTTTCCTCGTCAATGTCTAAGAAATTTGAAGCAGCAGGGGTACACGAGGTTCATATTCCATATATTCAAAAGAAGGATAATTTTCTAATGTGAAGATATCTCTTCTTCACAGTAACAGCCTTCTTTTATGGTCAAGAAGCAATAGCTTATGCTGTTGAGACAGTCCTTCATTATTATAAAATAAAAAAATAAAAAATAAAAAAGTGAGGGTATAAATAAAGCACCAACACTCTGCTAGGTATACTTTTTTTTTTGGTAAGGGTCTACTAGGTATACTTTCGCGTCCACAATAAAGCTTAACATTGATTAAGCAATAATAGTAATGTTCTTTGTTCTTCGAAAAATGTTATCATAATCCAAATTTACTTAACACTGGTCCAGCAAAGTCTAGGAAAAAAGGCACTCTTTCCTAGCTCGTTCATCATCCAGGCAAAAGTGCAGCACTTAATATTCCAGTACTTAAAAACAAGCTCAGCAACCTTACCATATCGACTACAGTTTGGCTGGAGAGAAATTCAAATACTCCATCACTGGCAAGCACAAAAAAGGGATGATTGGACGTGAGTTCCAGAACAACAATCTCAGGGGTGGCAACAACTCCTATGGTCTCCGCAATCGAGTCGCCTATGCTCCTCGTAAAAGCTGTACCAGGATACATTCCATTTGGTACCCAAACTCTGGGTGGATCACCATCATCAGCTTCTTCAGTTCCCCAACACTGTACATCAGGGTTCTTCAGCCCCTCGATCTGATCCAATGTGAGGACACGGGCGCCGCAGAGCTTCACTCGTTCAATTTCATCCTCTCGAAAAGGCGTCTGATCCATCGACAAATCGACCGCCACAATATCCTGCCCTCTCCGCTCACCTATCACTGCTCTAGAATCGCCTGAATTAGCAACATATATAGTGCTGCCCCTAACCAATACCGTAATGGCAGTAGTTCCACTCATACTATCGTCCAAGACATCGGCGTGCAACTGCGAATTAGTAGTCAGGAACGCAGAATGGCAAGCCTCAACAGCATCCGCATGAAACTTACTATTTCGAAGCAGATTCTCGCACAGTTTCCTCTTAACAAACTGAGAGCACTGCGCCCCAAACTCCCCATGCCCATCAAACACCCCAAAAAAGTGATCATTCGGGTCCGTCCCGAACGGCGTGTGGATGCAAAAACTATCCTGGTTGGCCTTATCGAGAGCGTCCGGGTAGTAACCCCTCTGGGACAAGAAGGAGTAACGCAATTCATAGTTCCCGGACGGCACCTTCACCGTCCTCGACCCGTCGGGGGGCAAAAACTGAGCGGACACCCTGGAGAGCCTAGTGATGCCCGCCTCGGGATCCCTGCTCAAGCTCAGCTGGTTCAACTGATCCCTCATCTCCCCTTCCGGCCCATCCGAAGACCCCGGCGAGAACACCGGGAACTCCGCCGCCGCCGCCGCCGCCGCCGCCCGCGCCCTACCGCCGTCGGCTTCCCTGACCCTCGTCTCCCTGGGAGCGCAATTATCCCCGATACAAGCTCTCGAATACACGCACCCCATAGCCACATACGCGAGAAGCAGCAGCAGCTCCTCCTCCTCCTCCTCCTAACCTCGCCGGAGAGGAGCCACCATCACCAGATTCGCATCCGGCGCCGCCGCGTGGAATCCGCGATTCCGGGAGATCGGAGCGATCCGGATTCTCGAACTCGGACTCCGATTTCTTTTCCGGCAGAAGCGCGAAGCCGTTACAGCAGCAGCAGCAGCAATGAGAAACGGAAAACGGAAAACGAAAAAGGAGGGGAAAGTGAAGTGATGATGATGATGATGATGAACAGGGAAGGAGGAATGAATACAAGCAAGCAGCGACGCCAGTCCACTGACGAGGAATAATTTATTAAGTTAAAAAAAAAAAAAAAAAGGCTTTCGAGGGAAGAGAGTTACTTACGGAAATGGATATGACCGAAAGGACCGTGGAAGAGTCAAACGACAGCGAAGCGCGCGCACCCCCGAATCAGCCTCCCTCTCTTTCTCCTTCTCTCCTTCTCTCTCTAGAGTCACTCGGACTTGCAGGAAGAAGACGAAGGTGGAGCATCAGGAGGAAGGAAGGAAGGAAGGAAGAGAGAGAGAGAGGGAACGGGCAATGAATGGTGGACACGTCGCGGGTAAAGCAGGGAGGGGGTTGGTTTTTCCGGTATGAGTAGCGCGCGCGTGGCACCAGTGGCTGGTGGCGGTGGTGGCGGTCGTGGTGATGTTGGAATTTATCCTAAAAATACGAGCCCATAAAGCCTAAAATCCAAATCGGTATAAATTAATTTTTTGATCGCAGGAAATCTCGTGCTGATACATTTGTAACGAATATCCGTCGATTGTTATGGGCTATTTAATTTAATAATTTGATGATAAGTTTCGACGTAAATTAAAAGAGGGTAGATTTTTTTTTTCTCGACTTTTTATATTCGGTCGTGATCTTGCTGGAGAACTTTTTTTTTCTTTTTTGGCCCGAAAAAATCATGAACTTTCGCTTTAATTTTGAATATGTCCGCCCGATCCTAACTTTTCAACATTGAGGGTAGCCTCGTTGTCGCGACTTTGTCAACAGCTTTGCCTAACAACATGAGCCTCCTAATGTCAATTTCTTGATCAAAAGTTAATCGAGACAGATTTGAGATCAAATGAAAAAGATTTAAAAAAAAATAAGGATAGAATCAGGAATGAATATGAAGTTTATGGTATTTTCTATTTTAGTGAAATTAGGTCTTTAGAGAGTGTGAAATTCCGTGTCATCGATCAGATCGGTATTTAAAGACTTTATTTGCACAAATCACAACTCATTAATGATGATAAGATTGACGCGATTAATTGTTACGATGTTTTTGAGTTAAACTTGTGATCCGGGATCCACCTACTGGGATACGACAGTCCTTAATTGCACACCTAGAAAATCTATTTTTTTTTTTTTCCGGGGCTTAAGGATTGACTACGAGAGCCACACACGCACCACCAGTTCCCTCATCCCGACATTCGCCTTTTTGTCCAAGTGGTCCTCCGCAAGAGGCCATTGTCGTTGCTACCCTCTGTCTCTCTCTCTCTCTCTCTCTAAAAGCTTATCTGGACTTAGTCCATTTTAGAGTCAAATCCAATCAAATGCAATAAGATTGCCACCCCCTTCTTCGTAGGTCAAAAGAAGCTGGTGACTTCAATTGAATGATGTAAGAAAAATTGCGCACTTGATCGGCTTAGGGTTTAAATGGCAATTCTCTCTCCTGTAGTTGACTCCATATATCATCTTACCAGAATAGAGAAAAGATGGGAGAGTATTCGTAGATGATGCGCCATGGTGCTGGAAAATGTTGCTAGCGTTGAATCAGGATAGGTTTGCTCAGGATTAAGTGCCAGGAATTTTGACATAAGATTAAAAGCTCAACCATCTCTTTCTAAGGGGATGGTACCGGGGATAAAATGTTAGCCTCACCCTCGCCAAGCATGGTCACATAGATCGGTCAACATCCAGCCATCCACGTCAATAATATTATACCAAAATTAGCCGAAGGACTTAATTAGCACTAAATCAAAAGATTAATGACTAAATCAACACCAATACAATAGGTTTAGAACTTTTTTGACACTTTTCCCAAATCGTTTCTAAACCAGTTTTTCAAAAGGGAATCCAAAGATCACTCTTGTTTTTGCAGGGCCGCTAGGACTTAAGTCTCTTTCTCGATGCAAAATAAACGAAGCTGAAATGACCAACCAAACTAATTTGCATCATCTTCGTGGTTGGTTAAGAACATCCCTCCTACTTTCTCTCCATCATCCCTTCAATTTTCTCTCTATTTCGGTTAGCTGAGCGAGCAGACAGCGAAAAGAGAGGCGCAATGAACATAACAGCGACTTCACACTATGCCTACGTGGGCTGCTGGTTTACGTCAACCCAACAGTCCGTCTCGAAAGCATCGAGATCGCCTTTACGACACGTCTAGCCTCTCATCGCACCGCCGCCTCGCTCGCTCGCTCGCTCGCTCGCTCATCAGCTCCGACGTGTACGCTTTCCTTCCTTTCACTCACTCACCAGGCACCAGCCACCCCTTTTGTGTTCAGTTAAAAGCTTTGGGCCCCCCTCGTATTGAAAGAAGAAAAACGACATCCCGCAACCGCGACAAGTGGAGCTTGCATGTTGCGGAGACAATAGAATACAACGTTTACCCAGGCAAAAAGTGGGCGGAAATACCTACCAAGCCTCTGAAAAGCTGACAGGCACATGTGGTGCTCCAAAGGTTTCGCTTTTGTTCAGGTTTTAGTGGGCTCTTTGTCGTCACTTCTTCGTCTCGTCTCATCACCCGTTGCCCAAGCACGGATAAAGAAATGACCGGAAGGGTCACCACCCATCTTGATTTTCGTCACAAATTTGTCGTCTTGAGTGAATTTAACTTCTCGAATCCACGTGAGTTCGACGAGTTTTTTCATTCCAGGAGCCGAGGTCAAAATGTGTGGTTTTTGCTCGGCGACCGCCTTGATACCTCCAGCGTAGGTCCCAAGATTGACTCGTGAGATTTATCCAAAGCTCTTGCCAAAGCCGGTCGTGTGCGAGAATCTAAAGCATACCCGCATCAAGTTAATCACCAGCTCTAAACAAAACAATATCCGCCGCACGGTCACCGCTTTCATTATCTGGGTACTAACGTGGTTAACATCATATCATGTGTAGTCATCATGCCCTTTTTCTGGCCGCAGGTGTATTTAGTCCAATAAATATTGACATGACTCAGCGCATGTTAGGCATGATGCTGGTCCAGACTCTACGCCAATAAGTTATACCATGGATCTATTCCGTCCCTGATCTCCGAAGTCGGCAAATGAATGGAACATGAATGGCAAGAGACAACGATGCCGCAAGCCATTTGCTAGCTTTCTCCCAAATGTTTTACCGAGGCAGTACTCAGAGGACTAGTGGTTGAATTGAACCGATAATATTCATGCATTTCCACCACACTCCGATAAAACCTGGAAGATGTATTATGCAAAGATTTACATACCAAGTGATGCGTCCATTGCCGAGTGCATTTAAACAAGTCATATTGTCTTGAAAAAACAAGTGATTCAGCACGTAATAAGAGTATGCTAAGTCCAATAAGTGTAGTGATTTTGTAGACCCAAATTCATTACTCAAACTTGTTATACCAACTCCAATAGAAAGAAAGGGGGAAAAATCATTATACCACATTTGGTCGATGATCTTCCGACTTAGGATCATCCCTTGGCCCGAAACAGAAGTTAGGCATGCTTACTCCTGTAGTTTTTCATATTACATGACAAATAACTCCTGCAAAAGAGAAAGCAACCCTAATATGTCACTGGAAGATGGCATGAAGGCATTTTTTACATGAAACAGAGACATCAAAATAACAAACTTCCCCCAGTAAAACAAGAGAAGTAACAAAGTTCACAAAATGTCGTCAAAATACCGACACATACCAAGCTATGAATCTGATCCTGTAAGTTCTTGAGGAGGAAGAGAACCAACCACTAATATCCAATAAAAGATTTGTAAGGACTCACTCCCACATGAAGGTTCAAATTCCGCAGACAGAAAGCTATACGACCCAGGGTCCACTACATTACATATCAGCTTTCAAAAGTATGACGAACCAGTAAGAAGAGAAATCAGGAGTTCCTGCAAACCTGCACCCCCTAACTCCACCTTTTACCGTCCTGATCTCCAAACCCAAGGAGCTCTTGAAGAAAGATGTCCCCGTGTATAGACAGAACATCTATGAAAAGTTTCAGGAACCTGAACTGTGACCGCATGTCCAGGATGGGAATTTGTCCGAACATAAACAATATGTGGAGATGGGGGTATCCTCAAAAAGATCGTGCATGCCTTGTACAAGCATGCAGAGAAAAAAGTCCATTTGTGAAATCCACAAGTTAATGTTTGCCTCATGTGCAAGTGAGAGTGCATGCCGTTCTTCGGTCAAAGATCCCTCTGGCTGCAAATACTTCTCACAAGCGGTGGAAACAAGTAAGCACCAGAGGTAAAAGACGCTCCTGGGAAGTTCCAGAGTCCAGACACCCTGATGCAGAATTTAAAAGATATAAATACAAAACACGAGAGCAAATTGAACCTAACTTTAGTAGAGAATTGCTTTGGAAAACCACCAAACAGTACAGAATAAAGTGTGTAATTCAGTAAGACAATGATCTCAAAAGAAAAACACAAACAAACAAACCTCTGTCTGAATTCAGCACTACATAATCCCATAAATACAAGGTTGCTATAATTTGTGACGTCTCTGTACAACAAACAGACTTTATCATGGTCTACATCTCACAGTCACCAATTGGTTGTAGTCACCTTCCGAGAAAAAATGCCAGCTGGTGCCTATAGAAGAACTAATGCATTCATCGGATCCCAATTCACTGGATTCAAAAACCATTTGGAGCTTGCCAGCTTTCGCTAGTAGATTATCAAAAACCTGCCAGCCAGATTCACGGTCAAAGTAGAAGATCGTCTCCCCATGGAAGTATCCCTAGAAATGCATGAAAGACATTGGCCAGAGCACATCCCTGCACATTCCAAGCCTCCAGCAATGCAAGAAGAATGTCCTCAACCAATTACTCATCTGGGGTAAAGAAATATAACATCCAGTCAAATAATTTTATAGTAATCAACAGATCAGTACACATGTTCAACGAGATGGTTACATAAATACATCAAAGTAAAGAGGTCTGGAAAAGGCATTATTTGTCAGGCCTTGGAGAAGAGAAATGCGACAGAAAGCATGAATGATAAAACAGGAGTATTGTCATTGATCAATAGACAGCATAAATTCAGCAACTCACCACAGTTTTATTTGGCAGATGAATTACGCTGGAGAGATGAAATCCAGCTGCTCGACTGACCAACTCTATTACCATTGTCATTGCCAGAGTTCGCAGCTTCAGCTAAAAATTGGTTTTTCAGAGTATTCCTTTTGGTGATACCGCCCAGAGGAAAGGAAGTCGATGGCATGCCAGCTTCACCGATGGCCTGAAAGAAATTGACAGAGTCACATTAACATCCATGACTGAACAGATCAGCAAACAAACTCCAATCAAGATCCACTCAGGAGCATGTATTTCATTCTTTATTAATCCATGCCAATTTTAACTGTTGGGCCATCTAATTAGAGTTCATTGAGAGGCCTACATGCTTGTTAGTAGGTTGTTCATCTCTCGGGTTTTTGCCCTTTGGAGACTTAAATTGCATCTGCACAGCAGGACCAGCAGCACCACCCAATCTAAGACGCTCTTTGGCCTCAACCGAATAGGCAGCGCTAGTATTTCCTGCAGTCATTCAACAGAAGAAGGGTTGAGAAATTTATCATGCAAAGTCTACCAATAGTAGAACTTCCTGCCAATTTAGGGAACAGTGATTCATCCTCACCACTAACAGATCAAAATACGTGCAGGTCTTCACAGAGGGTTCTTTTAATAAACCAGGGGTCTCTCTAAAGGAGGTGAGATGGGAAATATATGCAGTCTGATGCCACATGTAGTTTTTCATTCCAGTTACAGCAAGAAGTCACACTTAACAAGCAAAGTACAATAATCCAGACTTCCCCAAAATATGTCAACCATGAACTCCTGGATTACATTTGCATTATTTGTCAAATTGTGGAGACTGCACAGATGCATTTCTCATTCCATATCTTCTCCAAGAAGATACACAATGCCAAGCAAGATGACAATGATAAGACTCGATAATAAAACCCAAAGGAGGAACTATATCATCACTCTATGTTTCACATTCAAAAACCTTGAAGGGAAGTTATCGCTGCAGTCATATATATGAGAATGTAAATAGAGATAAGTTGCTTTCTTAGAAATGAAAATTACTTGAGCAATGTCTCTTGCTTTAAACAGATAATCATTTGATATTATGTCATTATCTTACTCTCGAACAGACTATGAATTATTTAAGGAATATTAGCAGGGACAAGAGTGCCATGCTCCTAATCTCACTGACATTGTCAACACACAAGCTATCAGCTCAATTAGAAGTGTCCGTAACCCAAAAGCTTAGTACAGCATAAAAGAATTTAAGCCACCATTAAGTCGTAGTCTATTCATAGATATAAAGCGCATGAGCCATTTCTAACCTTGATTATTTTCCATTTTCATTGGCACCACAGGGTTGCTGCTTCCCCCAGCAACTGGCTGTCAAAGTGAACTCAATCTTATCAAAGGAATGATGAAATCAAGATATCAATTGTAAATCAAAAGTAATCATAATCGAAATGATCCTTTTCAACAGCCTGCAGTCAACAATTACTTTTCAACCAAAACAAGCTAGACTGACATAAACAAGTTTCACAAAGCAAGAAATATCCTGCATGCTCATACCTTTCTTGATAAAATGAAAGAGCCAAATAAAAAAATACGCCAATCTCAACTCAACATCATCAACTAAACAAATCCTCGAGCACATGCTGAAAATAATCATACTCACAGACGTCCGAGGCTGAGTTTTGCTCTTTTGGGCTTGCTGGTACTTAAGGATGGTCCAGTCAAAGACATAGTCCAATTCATATCCTAAGGAAAGAAAACCAGAAAAAACATTTTGAGTCAAAGGAACCACAATGATATTTCGACAATTGCACATCCTAGATTATCCTTCCCTGAGGTGGATCTGAAATGCATATTTTTTCAACTAAAAAGTGTACTCTTGGTAATTCTTTTCGCTGATCATAAAACAGATTCTCTTCCATTCCTGTCACCTATTAATTATATTCCTTATGTAAAGCTATGGCCACTTATGAAACCCCTATACACAAACAGGGTCTAAACTTTTTTGGGTAAATATGATCATCTACAGGGGCCTTACATTACTTGTTTACCATTCACAGTTAAAAAAAAAAAAAAAATTCAAGAAGCAGCTATAAGAGAAACAATCAAAAGAAAATGAAATCTGCAACCTCTGCGAACAACCTCATGTACTGAAAAGCAAAGAAATCCAGTATGGATTAACGAGAAAGAAATTGGTGAGCATGGTGCATGCTTAATCTGACAGTAACAGAAATAAATTTTTGAAAAATTTAAACAATAAAACGTGCCAATTAGCATGCTGTTTCTTTAATCAAAGTATTCTCTAACGTAAATCTAATTGTAATGAACGGTCCATACCTTCACGAGAAAACAAGTCACGGAAAAGGCGCTTTAAAAATCCATAATCTGGCCGTTGATCAAATGTCAATGAGTGACAATAATGGAAATACGATGCGAATTCCACTGGATGAGATTTGCACAAAACCTTCAAAGCATGAAGAGATGACCGTTCAGAGAATGTAATTCATGGATAATTACCTGACAGCAAACTTGTTAAAACAAATAAGTGAGACACACCTCGATAGGAGTTGATAACTTCTTCTCACATATTTTGTCATATTTTTGCTTCTTTGTGGCTGCCTTCAATCCCTGCCACGGGAGGCTACAGAAAACAGAAATTTCATCTTGCTGTCATCATATACAATAAGAGAAGCAAAATGGCCCCAAAGACTATACATCATAATAAATGTGTCTTCATTTTGTCCAAAGATGTATTGATAGTCACGATTTCCTCACAGAAAAACCAATGCCAATAAAAAGCTGAGAAAGATGGTTTACCTTCCTCGAAGAAAATATAGTAGTACATATCCAAGTGACTCCAGATCATCTCGACGGCTTTGTTCTAAATAAAATATTGTAAAATGTTCAGGAGTCTCAAGAGGAGAGACAAAATGAGAGTAACATAATATGAATATGTAACTTACCGATGCCAAGATGAGTATTACAACTCGCATACCTTGCAGTGCCAGTTAAATTTTTGTTCTCCCTGCACAAGCAATGCAATACTCATAACCATGAATCTATGAATTAAATACTCTAAATGTGCAATGGTTCATTTTCACTGTAAAAGCAAAAACTAGAATATATGTGCAACTGAAAAACACAAAAAAAAAAAAGGGCGTAGGCAAAGATGTTGCTATCCAGTTGAGATAAGAAATCAGCAACAATAAATGGTTTATGGGATGGAGCAGAGACCTATATGGGATATGCCGGTTGGTTGTAGCATCTCGATATCTTTTTGCAAGCCCAAAATCAATTACATAAACCTGAACATCCAAAAACACAGGAGATAAATGGCAAATTTACAAATCAAAAAAGTCTTGCCTCTAAACAACAGCAGCAGACGTCATTGAAAAATCATAACCCTCACCTGATTTGCTTTCCGACCAAGACCCATGAGAAAGTTATCAGGTTTGATATCTCTGTGAAGAAATCCCTTTGAGTGCACATATTCAATTCTGGTTAGCTACAAAATAAAAACTTCGTGAGACAAAAAAAACAAGCCACGATACCATTAAGCAAGAGTAGAATGAGTAACTAACTTAAAAAAATAACTCACAAAAACCATTAAGAGTAAAAGTGGAAAAAGCTAAGCTCATGTGCCGGCCAGGCTTTACAAGTACCAAAACGCGATACCGGAAAAACTTTAGGCTGATTTATGTTCCATAACGGGAAGATGATATAAATATCTTTCCTCACTCGACTGCTAGATTCTCAAAAATTTTCACACTTACCATTTGATCAGCCAACATGATGACCGTCTTTAACGAAAACTTCCTCCCACAATACACGAACAAGTCTTCGAGACTGGGCCCGAGCAAATCGAGAACGAGCACGTTATCTTCTCCATCCACGCCAGCCCACTTAAAGCTGGGAATACCGCCTGAACAATGCCAAAAGGGAAAAATCAAGTCAATTAAACACGTAAAGCGCCGACACCGCGTATCCGATCGAGGAAACGAACACGTACTCCCTCCTTGAAGAATGTTGTACAATTTGGCCTCATAAAGCAGCTGCGGATGTTTTGTCTTGTTGTTCTCCTGCGACAAAAGCAACTTCAGCGACTACAAAAATCACCCTAAGCAGCGAATTAAGCTCGTCGTTCAAACAATTCAACAACAATCTAACTTCCATCTGCTCGCGGCACGAGTACTCAGCTCATTCGCCAGAGTACCCCACCGATGCATTCAATTGCACATCGATCGAGCTAGAAATCAGATCATAATCCCCACAAATTCAAGCGCGCAAAATTAAAAAAATTAAAATTAAAACAAAAATAAAGAAAGAGCTCATCGATGCATCAACGGTAAAGCGCTAGAAAAACCGCACGAAACAGCCGAACTCGGAACTCACGATTTTCACGGCGACGATCTCCAGCGTGTCGATGTGCGACGCTGCAAAAAAGGATCAAACAAAAACAACGCCACCGAAATCAATCAAACCGCGTCCTCCAATTCTCCAAATCGAGAAATCCAAATCCAAATCCAATCGCCGATCGAACGACACAGGCGCACGCACGCACGCACGCACGCAAAGGAAACGAGAAGTTCCGGCACGAATGAACCGACCGAGGAAGATTTCGCCGAAGGATCCGCTGCCGATCTTGCGGCCGAGCTTGTACTTGCCGCCGACGACGCGTTCCATGGCCGCCGACGATGACGATGAAGGAGAAGAAGAAGTAGCTGCAGCAGCTACGGATCGGAGCGGGAGGGGGAGGGTCGGATCCGAAGCCGCATAAAGCGAGAGAGCTAGGGCTTCACGAACTCCGGCGGAGCAGCTGCTAGAGAGAGAAAGAGGAGAGAGAGTGCTTGTGCTCTTTTTTGGTTGGTTTTTTCCTCGTGATTTATATTTTTTTTTTTAATGCGTTTTCCCGATTTGTTATCTGCGGAAACGGAAGCCACTCGCGGAAGGGGGAGGGACAGCGATTTTTCATTTTATTATGTGGAAAAATAAAATAACGTATTCGAGAAATCGGAGGGTATATACGGCATTTCAGATTTTTTTTTTTCTTTTATCCTTCTTTTTCTTTTCTTAATATTTCGGAAGGGGTTGGTTGACTTTGACCGGTTTATTTGGAGAGTGGATAAGATTGTTGTTGGGGATGGAGATGAGCCCTCCTGGTGGTTTTGTCCAGCTGGCGTTTCTAATTCTAAATTGTGCCGATTTGGCCTTTTCCCCCACGGCTTCTTTTGAGAATGCTTCCTTCCTTGGGTAAGATATATTTTAAGATATTAGTTGTAATTTGTAAGCTACCATTTACTGGTCGAGTAAATTAATTATCTGGCGATACCATATCAGACACTTCCGACGAAATTATATAAGATGATGAATATGGAGCCGACAACGATCGAGACCTTGTAAATGTTCGAACATTATTATTTTTCCGTGTACTGAGAGAAGGTGGATTTTTGGCGATCGCCTCTGAAAGTGGAAGATATAGTTAGATGATTGTATGCGTCGGTTAAGATTTATTGAGTGACTCGAGATGACTATTGTGACGTCATGATAATAAATTAATTATTCGTCGATATCATGTCACCCAATTCCAACGAAATTAATTAAGATGACGAATATGAGCCGGCAACAATCGAGATTTTATAAATGCCTATGCATATTATATTTCCATGTATTGAGAGAAGGTGAATTTTTGGCGATCACCTCTGAAAATGGAAGATGCCAATAAAATTCTTATACGTGTTGGTTAAGATTTATTGAGTGACTTAAGGCAACTATTGCGTTGATGTGATGATAACAAATTAATTATCCGTCGATACCATATCAGCCATTTCTAACAAAATTAATTAAGATAACAAATATGGAGCCGGCAACAATCGAGACTAGGTAAATTCCCATGCACATTATATATCCGTGTACCAAGAGTTTTGGTGATCACTATGAAAATGGAAGATATCGATAAAATTATGGGTTTATGCTATGAGAAATCCCAAACTGATATATATATATATATATATGACAAATTTATTTTAAACTAATTTTTTAACCATAAAAAAAATCCAAATCATCACACACATGACAAATTATACCTCTAATTAATTTGTTTTACCATCAAAAACCTCAAACCGGTACATCGGTGACAAATTTACTCGAAACTATTTTTTTTTACCAGTAAAAACCCTAAACCGATACACCTGTAATAAATTTTCCTTTATTAATTTCCATTAAATTTTGCTATTAGATTACTAAATTTGATGACACGTGATAGTTAAGGAGTGTATCAATTAAGGGTTTTACCCTTCATTATCATAAATATATCAATTTTATATTTTTTTTGTTATTAATCCAATTTAACGGAGGATAATTTGTTATAAATGTATTAATTTGGGGTTTTTAGTCATAAAAAAAATTATATTTGAATGAATTTGTTATAGGTATATTAGTTTGAAGTTTTTAGAGGTCAAAAAATTAGTTTATGGTAAATTTTTCAAGGTATATTAGTTTTGGGTTTTCATGGTAAGAAAATTAGTTTTGGATAAATTTGTCATAGGTTTACAAATTTGGGGTTTTTTAATGGTCAAAAAATTAATTTTTGGTAAATTTATCATATGTGTACCAGTTTGGCTTTTTTCATGATATTAATCATAAAATTATTATATGTGTTGGTTAAAATTTATTGACTGACTTAAGGCAATTACTGTTTTGATGTCATGATAATAAATATCTATCTTAGGGTCCATTTGTTTCGTAAAAAACATTTTCTAAGAAAATATTTTCCTTTTTTCGGGCATTTGGTTCTCTTAAAAATGAGTTAACAAAAAAAAAATTCCTAACAAAACTTATATTTAAGAATATGATTTTCTCTTTGAAAGAAACTGCACTTAGACCCAAAAACTCTACACTTAAACATGAAAATCCCAACATTGGTTCTTGGGTTCCGCAGTTCGAGAGACCGAGCTCAATTCCATCAAGGCCAAGTCCAAGTCCATCAAGGCTAGGGTCTTGGACCTCGATGTTCGAGCCTTGACCCCAACCTGAGTTTATCAAGATAAGGCTCGAACCCCAAGTGCCCATACCTAATACCTCGGCACCCAAACTTGTGTCTATAAAGGTCATGCTCGGATACACAACACTCTACCTGTGGTCCCAACCCTTAGGCTTAGGTTCACAAAGATTATGCATGGATCATCGGAGCTTGAACTCGGGTCCTTGGTTGATGAAAAGTTTATATATATATATATATATATATATATATATATATATATATATTTATATTTATATTTATTTATTTATTTATTTATTTTAAAAAAATTAATTAAATCTATCATTATCATTATTATTAAGGAAAATCTCAAATAAGGACCTAAAGTGAAGCCTATTTTCTCAAATAAGGACCCGAGGTGGTTTTATCTCAAATAAGGATGCTGAAGTGGCTAACAAGTCTCAAATAAGGACTGAACTTGCTTGGTCGACCATAATGTTCATCGGCTAGTGAGCATGTAACATTTCCGATGGCTGAAATATGGGCAATTTTGTCCCAAAAAAATATAAATAGAAATTAACAAACCTTAAAAACAAACCCCCCAAACTCTTCAGGTTCTTTTGACCTAAAAAAACTCTACACGTTCTCACATTTTTTTCTTCTACTCTTCATCTTCTCCGTTCTTTGTCCTCTCTTGCTTGGAGCACCGAAATTTTATGTTAATGGAACACGAATTGAAACACAACAAGAAACCCCTACCTTCGTTTCTTCACATCTTCTTCTTTTGTTTTCTGTCTTCGTTTCTTTCCAACGAAGAAGACAAATCTCGAGTAAAGCCACATTTTCGTTATTGAGACACTCGTTTGTAACACGAGGGCCTCAATTCTTCATTATCTTTTCCTAGGTTCGCTATACACTTTGATCCACACTCCCGCTCAACCGAGGTCAGGTTCGTTCAAATTGGTGCAATCGATCCTTCGTTCCTTCAAAGTGGTAAAAACTTGTCGAAGCAACATGTCGACAAGGTGCGGGCATGTGGTGGAATATCACACAGATGGCAGCGAGGATGGTGATGGTAAAAGGAATTCTTTTGTTTTATGGTGTTCTTTTTTATGGGTAAACGGTAGTACAAGTAAAGTGCCTACATTACCTACAAGTAAAGGATAGATGAACTATAAGATTTGTGTAAGTTCTTCAAGGTATATCTAGCAGACTCATAGAAAGGAGAGAATGTGAAGTTTTTGCATTACCTTATTCTTCAAGTTCACTAAAACCATATGGTTTTCAGTCCCCCTAGAAACAAGTTCAATAAAAAAAGAAACAAAGGTAAGAAAGTAATACAGAGTATTCCACAAACATCTCAATCTCGAGCACAATTCCAATCCACTTCCACAGACCCAACCAAGAGAGAACATCTCCATCTTAAGTACCCACATCTCGGGCACAATTCGAATCCACTTCCACGGACCCAAGCATGAGACAGAGAACATCTCCATCTCGAGTACCCACATGTCGGGCACAATTCGAATCCACTTCCACGGACCCAATTGAGGGAGGGAGGGAGGGCACATACTTTGGAACTCGGGGAGCCGGGGATCTTGCTCCATTAATAGAGAATTTGGGTTCTCGAAACGAGAGGGGACAAAGAATGTAAAAGATGAAGAGCATAAGAAGAAGAATGTGAAAAGTTTGGGAGTTTTGTTTTTAGGATTTGTTAATTTCTATCTATATTTTTTTTAGACAAAATTGCGCCACCGGAAATGTCACACGCTCGCGGTCGATGAACATTTTGGCCGGCCGGCAAGTTCGGTCCTTATTTGAGACTTGTTAGCCACTTGGTCTTTATTTGGAACAACGGTTACTCTGGGTTCTTATTTGAGAAAGTAGACTCATTTTGGGTCCTTATTTAAGATTTTCCCTTATTATTATATTTTATTTATTTATTTCCTTCTTTCTTCTTTCTTTTCTTCTTTTCTCTTTTTTTCGCCTTATGTTTCTTCATCCTCCTTCCTTTGCTGGCCACTTGCCTTAGTGACGGTCGGTAGCCAAGCAACTGGCCATGACTCGACTGGCAATCTCAAGTCTCGATCGAACTTAGCAAGCTCAAGCTCGTCCAAGGCTTGCAAGCTTGAGCTCATCTATGGCCATCACTGAGGCTTGACAATCGGCGAAGGGAGAAGGAAACAAAAAAAGAAAGAAAAAGAAAAATAATTTAAAAATTCGATTTTTTGTTTGAGATAAAGTAATGAGTTTGAATTTCATTTTCCGAATGAAATTCGAACATAAGAAAACATTTTCGGTTACAATAAACAAACAAAAGAAAATTAATCATTTTCCTTGAAAATTTTAAAAAAATATTTTCTTTTATTACGAAATTTTCCCTGAACAAAAACAGATTTACTAACCCAAAACTCAACTACATTGGAGTTAAAAATAAGAGGGACGCTATTTTGGCCCAAGAGGCCCTTAGTTGGAAAAGACTCTCTCATGCGTAGGAATGGCGACATAGACAAGCCAACCAACCCAGTTGTGATGACATGATAATATATATTTTATTTATTTTATAAAAATCGAATAATTAGAAAAAAAATTATTTATATCATTTGAAATAATTAATCGATCAAAAGTATTTCTAATATCATCAACAGTTTATGTTTAGGTATTTTCACAAATAAAGATTTTTTTTTCGTTTATACACAATACAAGCGGTCAATCTTTGAAATATACTTTTTAAATTATTTACTTTTTGCGAAATGAAAACACCCAAAATATAAAATAATTTGCTAGACGTACATAAACGACTCTTGCTCTTTTCCATATAGCGCCGTCCGAATGCGCAAAGTCCCCGCGTCACCTCCGGCGACGGCGAGTTCCTCAAGCGCGACGGACCGCGAGCTCTAATCGGAGATGATCGGCGACGTAGAAAAGATGGTCGCCGTCGGTCTCGTCTGGGGCGCCACCAACGCCCTCATGCGGCGGGGCGCGATCCTCTGGGACCAATCCCTCAAGCCGCCGCCGCCGCCGCCGCCCGCCGGTCCCCAGCACCGCAGCAAGATCCACCGGAGAGCCCTCGCCTCGCTCAGGAGCTGGCTCGGCCTCGTCCTGATCTGGCAGTACTCGGTCCCCTTCGCGATCAACCTCTCGGCCTCCGCCACTTTCTTCGCCATCCTGAGCCACGCGCCGATCTCCCTCGCCGTGCCCGTGACCAACGCGACCACGTTCGCCGCCACCGCCGTCTGCGGCGCGGCCCTCGGCGAGGAGACCCGCTTGGGTCCCGCGGTTCTGGGTACGGGTCTCATCGTTCTCGGTGTCTGGCTTTGCATCTCGTGAATGTCTGGCTTTGTATCTCGTGGGATACGATGAAAGCTCTTGTTTTTCGCTTGTCAGATCCAGTTTTGCTTCCATTGTTTGTATTTATGCTCTGTTTCAGCTCAGTTGAACCTTTTTAGTTTTTTTTTTTTTTTCCCTCTCTCTTTGTTCTGCATCATAGCATGTGATTGATTAGCTCATAGTCTGCTATAATGAGATATGAACTGCTGAGTTGAATTCGTGTCTATAAAGAATTCTAGGAGGACCACAATAGTTTACCAAGGCGATTACAATATGACGGTAGAAACATGACCAATTTGTTGGAAAACACAAGGAAACGAGTGAACAAATTTCGTAGATGGACAAAAGGATGGTAGTAATTGGATAGAGTATGGTGGAGGAAGTATAATTGGGCGTGGCTCGATTTTGTTGCCATGGTATGAGTTATACTGTCGAGCCGACCATTCTCTTAGTACTGGGGTTTGGAGCATTCAGGAGGCATCTGGCCGTTGAACCTTTTGGTGTCGTTGCAGTAATTGTAGATCATGTAGTTGTCTCTGACCCACTTCATTTGCCCAAGCTTAGCAAAGCTCAGTTGTCTGTAGGTCGGGGCTGTCCACCAGTTAGCCGGCGAAGTTGCGGCGCACTGGGTTATGCTGGCGGGTCCGTTCCACTTGCAAGCCCTCGCCCTGAAATTATGTAGTCCTGCTCTGAATGGTGCGCTGCTCCAGTCAATCTTGACTAGACCTCCTCTTGTCGCCCAGTTATCCGCATTCCATAGGCTCGAGTAGACCCTCATCCCTTGCTTGTTCGGATATGCTATCCCCTCGCTCTCGTAGTTTCTGAATACTCGAATTGGCAATCCGTCAATGTACCACCTGAAGTTATGGTCACATGTCTAACGTTATTCTTGGCCATCTTGACACGTAAGGAACTTGTCGAAAAGTATGGTCAAGGATGAGGTCGCAGATTAGTGGAGAGGTATTAAGTACTTGCATATCAGATTAGGAACAGTAAACGATATGGATTAACTAATTAGAGGGAAATGACTTAGTTGTCATTGTTCCTAGCGAATGGTGTCTTTGTAGGAGGACACAAGAAGAGGAAGTTAACTTACACAACTTCTGTTGGATTCCAGTGGATGGTGTAATTGTGGTAGGCAGCTGTTGGGTCAAACCATGGGTAAAATTGTTGTTCTTTGCTTCCGTTACCTTGTGTGTAGATGTTGGTGTGGATGATGTACGGTTGCCCGGACACATTGCCTAGGAACTCAAAGTCTATCTCATCATGCCTGCTTCCAGTAGACGAAAGCTGCAGAAAGATACGATGTAGGGGGGATTATACTGGTCTCTGCATGTGCTACTGCATACAAAGCACTCTCAAAGGCAAATAAGAATTTAACCAATTGGGTTGTACACGAGTTCATTTACAAGGATGCCACGATCTGTTTGTGTGTGCTTAAATCATGTATCAGGTGATGGAAAAAGCTTAATAAGCTCTTTCAGAGGTTGTAAAGACCATCTTTCTTCGATTTATTGCACTTACGTAGTATGCAGTGACTGTTCCGGCAGAGTTTCCAGGTACCAGTTTGATTAGCATCTCAATGCTTCCAAACAAGAAGGCCCTCTTTGATTGAATTCCGGAGCCTGCAAAATCAAGTCATCAATGACACTGAACATTGATCAAGTCTGGTCCCTAGAGCCTTTTCATAGTTCTAGTGGTCAAGGTAGGCTTGATATGTGCAATTATCACGTATCTAGTGCAACAGCCTTCAAATAGTTTCTGCATCAACCTGCGATCTAGTTTATTTCTAAAAAACCATGGTGAATCTTGCGCATTTTCTTGCATGATTGTTTCTATGTAGATATCTCATATGTTTTCTTGGTTTGGTGTTTTCATGCACTACAGATTTCACTTCATCGTTGAAGATACTATGTTGAACACCTGAAACTGTTTCTGTTGATCATATATATGTACTTAGTCCGGCATAAGATCTGAAACTGAAGTATAGAAAACATCTAACAAAGCATGGCATACGGGCATTACCCGAATTTTGGTCCAAAACAAGCTGCACGTCTTCGCCATTGCCTGAAATGGAGCAATGTTGAGTGCCCCAGTTGATGTACATGCTCTTGGAGAACTTGGCCTCGACATGGCTTTGATGCAGTGCGATTCCACACAGGACGAGGGCCATCAACAAGACATGTAAGCTCGCCATATTGAAATCGAGGAAGATTTCCCTCTCTTGTACTGTGTCGGAGCCTACGAATTTGAAAGGGGATGATGGTTCCTCTAACTTATGAGAGCTTTTATAGCTCGTGAGTCATGAGCTCCTCAGGCATACCTGAATGTATGACACTTTTAAATGCATTTTTTACATTCCGATGACCTTGTCAAGGTCTTGCACAGATAGTTGTTTGCATCACAGACGAGAGCAGGCCTTCTAATTTTTCAATTTCTAATGTTTTCTGTGTGCCATAGTAGGAATTTGAACTGAATACAATTTGTCCAGCCACATAATCCCGGGATAAGTTCTGAACTCTCAGCACACACAGAAAATAAGGACTTTGCTATTGATTCGGCTGGTGATCAACAGCCTATTTGCTCAGGGTGGCTGACGCCCATCAAAGTCGGTATCGCATTGGTCGCATTAGTCGCAATCGGAGGACCCGATTGTTGCTGCAAAAATGCAAGTTTGTTTCACGGACTCTGCAGGAGCCACTGCTTTTAAGGAAATAAGGTCAGATTAGGATGTTCATTTTGTTAATACCACAATGCCAGGAGCAAGACCCTTTGTTTCTCTAAGTACCAGGGAACAGAGCTAAATCAAGTGATTAGCGAGAGACATCCTTGGAATTGGCCGAGCATGTTGAAGGGTCCAAGGTGGGAGAAAGATTGGGCGTGTTGAGGTTAGGTTTGAGTTGGTGTTGAGGGAGTGGTCCAGCTGGGGACGCGGTGGGAATGAGGAGAACAACCGCAGGATCGTGCGTGGGACTCATTCTCAATCATAAATTCCACAGGCGGATTCAAATTCAATTCAATTCAATTCCATTCGCTCTTCGGCTTGATGTGTGCACGTTCACAGGCCTTTGCAGAAGCTGGGGAATTTTCAAATTATCAATTGGGTCGTTGCCCATGAATCCTGAGTTCAGCTAATCAGTACTGAAATATATGAATGAATAAGTCGTCGGCTCGAGAAATTTGTGCGCGTCGATTGACTTCCCAAAAGTATGATATTTAAATTGCATTTATTTACTAGATTAAGTTATGGTGTATCATACTTCCCCAAAGTATGATATCCAATTTTTCTTCAAGCTTTTGGTCTCCATCATGAAGAGTCAGACTTCGGCTTTGATTTTTTTTATTCAACTTCAGCTTTGTTTGTTTCTCAGAAAATGAATCATTTAGAAAATATTTTCCTAAAACTTATCTCTTATATCGTTTACAAAAATGAATAAACAATAAATATTTTCATCGTTTTTGAAATGTTTACATATAAATTGTTGTCAACAACGAGAACATTTTCATTGGTAATTACAATACAAGTTATCATTTTTAAGAAAATACTTTTGAAATCATTCATTTTCTATTGAACAAATAGAGCTTTCCATGATGCTACTTTTCCTAGTTATAGAGTTGCCTAAGTGTTATTCTATTTTTCTGATCTTTTCTTCCTCAAAACAAAAAAAGCAAAAAAAAAAAAAAAAAAGAGCAAAAATCCATTTGATAATATCAGCTAATTTTCTATTTCCCAAAAAAATATATTTAAAATAGAAACAAAATTTTTTTTTTAAAAAAATACTTCTTTATTCTTAAGAACAATTTCTAAAACAAGATCATTTTCTTCTTGTTTTCTTTTCATTTTTTCCTTTCCTTCTCCTTCCTCCTATAGCCGGTTGCTGGGCCTTGGTGATGGCTGGCAATCAACCAAAGACGAGGGTCGACGGAACTCAAAGAAAAATGCATACTTGTTGATTATGAATGCAAGATTCTTTTGGATAATAAGTTTAACAATAAAATTTATAATTTTAGTTGCATGGAGAAATAAAAAAAAAATTGACATTATCTTGTTCTTTTGCTCCTATATAAATTCTTCTCTTGGATTGGGTTGGTCCTTAAAAAGCTCAAGAGAGAAGAAACAGATGGAAGAACCCTCGAGGGGTGGGACTCTCCAATGTCACTTCCTGTATTCCCACCTATCCAGGGACGAAAAATATATGGTAGGAATTGGAGAGTGGGGTATGCGGACATTGTCACGTTAAAATAAAGAACGTATCCTGGTTACGCCCTAGGTTATTAGGCTACGCAAGAGGCCTCTATTGGAGGCTTGCATCATGCTGTGCCAGCCGGTGTTTCGCACAAGTCTATCAATTGACTTGCTAACATAGTACCCCTGATTGATAGGCTTGTGCGGAAAAAATAAATAAATTATTCACTAGTTTTTTAAGAAAAGAAAACAAACTTCTATTTACAATTTGAAAAATCGATGAAAATAATTCTATATTTCTCACGCGGTGTAAGGATGAGGTTGATTGGAGTGCAAGGGCAACTAAGGAATTCCCTAAACGCACTTTCTTAATAGAAAGTGAATAGTCAATCTCTTTGTCATCCCTTTTATATCCTTTTCTCGATCAATTTCATCTTTCCCGTATTTGATTTACAATTAGACAAATGAGTTTACGAGAGATTTGATGGGAAACACAAAAGTGAGCCAATTGGAGATTTTGCCTTCTATATTAGATATAATCTCTTATTCATTTAGCCAAAAAAAGAGAGTACTATTTATCGTATGAGTACCGAATTCCTCTTTGCTCAAGGGGTAACATATTGCATTTTTTGAATAAGTTTCTGTTTACCATTAGCACAACCAATCATATCCCCAAGCAATGAGATGTGATTTATGCTTATTCGTTGGTAATTTTTTGTGTACGATCAAAGTTAAGTGAATTTTGCAATTGCATAACTCAAGTTTGATTTGTGGATTTTGGAATTAGTTTACTGACTTTTGATTCCAATCATCCAATCCATTAAATTTTTTAGTCTTTTGCAACTCATGTGCTTTAACCAGAATCTGATAAATTATCTCAATCTTTTCTCCATCAAATGATCGTAAAAGGCGTATATTATGAGTTAACACCTTAAGATTGAGATTTTTAAAAATGTGCAGTAAATTGCTTTCCAACCCCAAATCGGATTCGAATTCAAATCACAACTCCCATGTCGGAAGGAATATGAATCCAGTCTTGTCGTTAAATGGATCCAATCTTGTCGTTCTTTTCCTTAGATTCTTGAGATCTAGCGAGGTCATGACAGGCACAAATTTTCTTGATT
The DNA here is from genome assembly GCA_017140595.1 of Eucalyptus curtisii. Taxonomy (NCBI): domain Eukaryota; kingdom Viridiplantae; phylum Streptophyta; class Magnoliopsida; order Myrtales; family Myrtaceae; genus Eucalyptus; species Eucalyptus curtisii. The sequence goes on from CM029496.1 coordinate 6,748,949, forward strand.
TAAGATTTTGAAGCGATATCCTTCTTTTTGAAGCACTATTCCTTATAATGCAAAGGCAATGTTGGTTTGTCCTCATTTCATTTCTTGATTACGATCTAAAGAAGAGTTTTAAAAGCAAAAACGCATTATTGGGTTTGTTTGAAGGAACTTATTTTTGGGAAATTGATTTCCGACTTTTCAGCATTTGGACAGCGGGAAACTAATCAATCTACCCAAAAACGTTTTCCATAGGTTGAAAATAACAAATTTGGATTGGGAGAAAACAACTTTTCTTTCTAGCAAAAAGAAAATCACTTACCTTAAAACTACCAAACAAATAAACACCATCAATTTCCATCGATAATGATTTTCATGGAAAATATTAAATGGTACCTTGGATAGTATTTTGAAGAAATTAAATGGTATTTAATGCGAAATAATCTTTTCCAACGATAGTGTCCGATGGAAACAATACAACAAAGGGTGCAAATCAATATCCGACATCCGGTTCTTGGGATGATTTATTGTACATTTACGCATAATTTATGACATAACAAATAGAAAATACATGAAGGCTTGAGCTTGCTCAGATTTAACCTCATCATGGACCTCCAATCTCTTTTGACATAATTTGGAAATATGTACTTTAGCCACAGCAGTCAACCGGGAATTTACTCCTTAACGTTTCCGCAATACACAACCTTTTCACTGCTTGACTTCTAGCTGCTGGCCAGGAATCGCATTGTCGAGTAAGCTTCTTTTTGTCTTCGTCAATCTTTTCCTTGTCGATTGACACGACACACAGTTGATCCACATTACTTGCATCCGCGCCTTGATTTGAGGTTCCTAGTTTTAACATTTTGACAGATAAGGTAATAAAGCAAGGCTGCTTTAAAGCAGCCATCTTTTCCACGAGTGAAAATGAAAAAGCTGAGCAGGCTGGAATCGCTTTAAGCATAAGCTAAGGTTATTCGTTGTCTTATCAAGTTACTAGGGCATCAAAAAATATTAGTGGACATACTCAATTCAACGGCTTTGAGTTTCATAACTACTTTGTGGGGAGGGATATTGAACTCAGCAGAATTATATCGTTTGGAACCAAAAAAAAAAAAAAATGTGGGTTTTTTACATCGATGGTAAATTTCAATTTGTTTGCAAGTTACCAATTTGAAAAGGTAAAACTGGTAGCAATAACTTTTATTTGCATAACTTACTAACACTTTGAATTCACTCTCTTAAATGAAAATGTCAACCTAAATTATGGTGATTGGCCAACTTTTATTAGTTAAAATTACCAACTTAGTTTAGGTTATCAACTCTTGTTTGAGATATTTACCAAAATTAAATTCTCTATACCAATTTTATATGCCTTGGTTAGCAACTCCTTACATTTATTAACTTTTTTCAAAGATAACAAACTCAAGTTAGTGTAATTTACCAACTTTTTCCCATTAAATTGGCACATAATATTGGGTTACCAAATGTCATTCAACTTACCTAAGGATATTTTGATTTTTTCTTATTCACCACGTTTTCTTATCATTTACAAACTTTTGAGGGCACTTCTTAGCAATGCCTTAAATTTACCTACTCTTGCTAGAAATTACTAACCTTAATTAGAGCAGCTTACCAACTTTTATTTGAGTGACGCTTACCAACTTTTTGATGAGTCACTCAAATAAAAGTTGGTAATTTCACATAATAATTAAAAAAATTAAGGTATAGGTAAAAATAAAAAATAAAAAATAAAAGTTTGTACCTTATGAGATAATTTTTTTTTTTTTGGTTAGAGATCAGAGAATTTAGTAATATAAACAAAAGTATTGGTAACTAACTTGAATAAGAGTTGATAACTCAAAACTAGCACCTAACTTAATCAAAGAAAATTTCATAAGTGCTAAAATAAGGTTAGTAATTTCAAAGAATTTGGCAAGTAAGATAAATAAAGTTGGCAACTCCATAGAAAAGTTCGTAAATTTTAAAATAAATTAAATAAACTTTGGTAAGCCAAAACTAACTAGTACATTAATGAGAAAAAAAAGCTAGTAAGCCAAACGAAAAAGGTTTGGTAAATTCGTTTAAGTATTGATAGCTTATGGCATTATTAAGAAAAACTTGGAAATTGATAACATGAGTTGACAAAACACAAAAGCCAAATAATCGTTTATAGAGGGAAAATGATACCACAAGCATTATAACTTTCACAGGATATTCACTTAAGTGTCATATATTTTCAATCGATTACTTGAGTGCTTGTGGTGAATAATTTTTAACAGTTAGGATACTCAAGTGATCAATAAAAAAGTTTAGACCTTAAGTGGTTACTGTACAAAAGTTAGGGCAATTGCAACATCCTTATCCCCATTTATAAATTACTCCAATATAAAGGGGAACCCAAAAGAAGTAGTAATTTAATTGGAAAGAAGTTGGTAAGTCACTGAAATAAGATTGATAAGTTCATGTAAGAGTTGGTAATTTTAAGGATTGGTAAAACAGACAAAATAAAAATCAGTAACTTGCAAATTGAAGATTGTGATTTTACAAAAGTGTTGGAAATTCACTTACAAGTTACCTGAAAACTAGGAAATGGTATTTTTTTTTTTTTTTTTTTTTTTTTTTGCACGCAAGTGTTTACGCTTATTACCAACTCTCTTGGAAATTTACTTGTACATAGGAAAAAAAAACAGAATCATTCCTGAAGTTGAAGAGCTTCACAAAAATGCCATTTTAGTTTCAATCTATGACTTCGGCCGCGGCAACAAAGCGCATTCATGCTAAATATGATATGGCTCTAAAGCCAAACTATGTTTAGCCTTTGTGAACTTGTTCCTACATGAAAGCCTATGGACTTCCAGAAAGTCATAAAATAGTGGTAGAAACTGATAAGAGAAACTATTTAAATATATGTGATGACTAGCAAAATGAAAAACAAGTTATACAGCAAAAAGAAAACCCAAAAGCTTCCTGACAAGACAATACTAAAGGATCAGATTGCCAAGAGATCCATCGAAACCTGACAAAAGCAATGATAAAGCATCCAAAAGCAGCATAAGAAAAAGTTGATCTGTGAGCAACTTTCTCTCTTCATGTCTGAAGTTTAATTTCCTTACTACCTAAAAGCTGATTGTCTTGTGTCTGCTATATGAATGATGCTTGTTGCTTTGTGTCTGCTATCTGAATGATGCTTGTTGCTGTGGCTTAGCTTTGAAGAAACTCGCGACGTGCATTACCTTACCTAAGAAAAGAGAAACGTGAGAGAAAGCTTTCCATCACTTGTATGTTATTTTCTTTTCTTTTCCAGTTTATGGTAAGGTAAGCATTCAATAACTCAAGATAGAGTGTTTATGCCGGACTGGTTTTATACGCACCCTCATGTAAGGAGTCGGGTCATCTCTCTCAGGAAACCCTATTTATCAAAGGAATGAATACAGTCGCTTAAAATTAATGGACAATAAATGTCGCCTTTTGAAGTTTTCCAGTCCACAGAAATTAGATTGTCCTTTGGACCCACAAAAAATGCAGAGACATGATCAATTTGGAAATTAATTCCTTGTTCTAGAATCAAAAACCTCCGGCAATAAGCATTTGAAGGGCAAGTTTTTTTCCTGGGTTACATCACAGGTCACTCAGGCTACTCATTAGTAATAAGTAATAGCTTATACTTTTAGACTGTCAAGATGGAAATCGATCTTGTGTATCAAGCTTTGTCTTTCAAAATGTCATAATAACCATGGGCAAGATTCGATAGTCGGTTGTCGGACACGAGAGATATGTGGGTTCGAGTTACAAAGGTTTAGCGTTTATTTGGCTACCGACAATAGGTTTCAAGTTACGCCGAAGACGGTTCTTGGTAAATCCTGGAGTGATACCTTGGTTAAATTAATAACAACAGAGAGACATGATGAGACAGATCCCAAACTTGAGGGGCACAGTGTCGCTAACCCTCATCATCAAGCTCAAAATAGAGAAATGACGTCTATAATCATTCTTCATGAAAGTATAATATGGCTCCGTGGCAAACACTGATATATGAATAAGGGATTACAGCTTTAGTTCTTCACAGAATGAACACTATAATGGCTGCGTGGCAGTGTTCAAGCCAAAAAAGAAGCAGAAAGTGCCAAATGAGTGGCATTAGTCGGCTAAAAGTTAGCAATAGTACTCTAAGGCCATGCCATTTTTGACAAGAGTGATGCTGAGTGAAGGCGATCATAACAAGAGCAATGCATGACAATTTCTCTTTTAGAAAAGAAAATACTGTGCGTCAAAAGCCAAAAGACAAACAAAGCATACTTGACTGTCACAGAAAACACTGCCTGATAAATTAATTTTGTCAATCATTCATGGAACTAGACAAAGCATCCAAAAGAACTAGAAAAGGAATCAAGAGTACTGATTTTGTCTCTACTTATTTTAAATTAAATTGCCTTAACATAAGCATATAGTATCTCTTGATAATGCTATTTGCTAGCGTAGCTTTGAAGAAAGTTGGGACATGATTTAGCTAGGAGAAGTCATGTGTGTGTTGAAGAAGCTATGTGAGGCTCTTTTCTTTTCTTTTTCTTTGATGGTTAAGGGTATAGAAGCTATTGAAGGATTCTGAATAGATATCTTGACATGTAGAAATTCTGATTGATTGATGTAGTGTTTTATCCATCAAATTAAGAGAACCTAATGAAATGCAGTGCCTCTTCAAATTAAAAATTTCAGTAAAAAAAATGGAGAAATACTCATTTCCATCAACGCTAAGCTTAGCTTTTCAAATTTGAGCGATTCACTCAACACCCTAGGGTTCTAGAGCTTTTCAGGAGCAGTATCATTTTGTAGGATCTAATGGAAATCAATGCGATATCTATATTGCTTACCGTTCAAGCTTTATAATTGGAAAACCTTGAAATAAAGAAGAGATCTTGATAATTTTGGAGCTACTTCAAGAGCTCATTTTTGGGAATTTTCCTTTTGTGGATGACAGAAACATAGTACGTACACCTTTCTAACTTTAAGGGCCATTTCTGTGTCGACACGGGTATGGAAACCATCATCTCATGCGCATCATAATCACACATATTACGAGTTATCTTCACATATTACAGCTAAAACAACATGTCATTAAAACTACCCCCTCATTTTCTCTGTGGCTTTGGACATGAATCTACGACATTTACAAAATGATATGTTATCACTTATTATTGCAGACCACATTTGTTTGTTAATAGGTAATTGATGCTCCCTCAAAAGTGTTGAAAGTTGTCCAGCACTAACAGCCTCAATTTAGAATCTCAATCTCCAATCACAAAGTACGATCATTATTCGCATTATTTGAAATCTCTATTGCACATGTTCAATGTTTTTGGTTGCTTTCTACATCCTTTTCATATACTGTTGAGCATAGAAAGCAAAGTGTATTTGGACAATCCAAAAAAGATTTAAAGACGCTCTTGGCGAACCTTATAGATTTGTAAAAGATAAAAAAACAATGCACATCTCCTTTCTTTGACAACTAATGAGGGGAAAAAATATTTCACTGTTCTTGTGCAGAAGTCAATCTACCTTTCATTACACAAGTTCTTCGTAGATGAAACTTCAAATAAGTCGGCCTCAGTTTCCTTGCTCCACCTTTCAAACACTTCCTTAGATTCCCATCATGCTGAAGTCCCGCAAATGCAAGTAGAGAGCATTGGAATTCAGCATCCCCGCGATATTCTTTCTCAGTATATGACCGATATCAGAGTGAGAGTCTGAGCTCCAAATCTACTTCTTGGTTGTCGTTAGACTCGGAGTTTTGGCTGCTCGAGCCTATCGAGCTGCTTCTGTGCTTCTTGTTCTTCTTCTCTTGAGAATCCTGCAATCGAAATCCTTCACAAATCAATATAAAGCAATAACATGCCTCCGTTATGAACAAGTGGTGAAACAATGGGGTGGCTATTCAGGATATATTCACATAAAGAACTTGGGGAAAAAAAGTAGACACCTCAACTTGAAGATTAAGGAGGTGTCTGGTCATATTTGGGTGTTGCCCATATTGTGGGATCTCCAAGATGCCACTGCCAGCGTTCCAACTGAGTAATCATCATAAGGACAAAAACATACAGCATTGCATTATGTACTAGAAATTTGACCATAAGTACCCACAATAATTAAGCCTTTAGAAAACTCAAATTGCTCAACTTGGCAAAGCCAATTTTGTACCTTGCGGTATTAGTATGCTGGGAATCATCATATCTGATGTTTGCTCTCTCATAATCACTCAAACCCATCTGCACCAAAATCACATTCAAACAGAATTTTAGGGACCCACAACAAGAGACCTAGCTAGAAAGCAATAGACTCTCAAGGATTTTTCAAGCACTGTTAACACTCTCTTCTTGGCACATTATATTTTCGGATTGGGATGACTAGATATTAATAAAAAGAAAAGGTCTGGAAAATTCCCAAAAGAAGGGAAAATGATGAAATCGCTTTTGCCAGTGGGAACTTGAAAATTGGCCCGAGAAAGTAAATACATAACTAGGGTTTCTGGGTTTTGTGCCGAAACAAACATAAGAATCACTAACGGGAAATTGTAAAAAGGTGGACTCAAGCGAGAAGATTTGCTTAAATGGAAAAGCTTGAGTGAACTCTGGCATGCACATTTGTGGCGACTTGCTAGGCGCAAATCATGGTACTTCGATAGACATTAGTTCTTGATTTTGCCATCTAATAAGAATGCATGGGGAGTGATTGGTACTGTGTACAACCTACCATCAAGTGGGGGTTGAATCCATAAGAAGCTGAGGGAGAGGAAGATGAAGAATTAGAGAAGGATGATGATGGTATTGATGAATAAGCATTTTGCATTCTCAAATCCTCCTGCATGTGCAATATACACCAGAACATGAACAACCCCTTAACCAAAATCCTCCATTCTTCCTCTAGAGAGAGAGAGAGAGAGAGAGAGAGAGAGAGAGGGAGTGGGGAGAGAGACTTACTTGAGCGAAGGTGGAGGGTTGTTGAGGATGAGGATGGTGATAAGGGTTGGGGAGTGAATTGCTGGGAAGGAAGCTGGGACAACCCAATTGGCCATGCAATCTGATCTTCTCCAATTGAGCAACCCCAAGCCCCCTCTGCGGCTGTTTCGGCTTGTCCGGGTTGCTCTTCTTGCTCTTCCTTGTCGAGTTCGACGAGGACGAAGACGAGCCTCTCATGTTCGGATCCCCAAAGAAACTGCTCCCCATCTTCCTTCTCTATATTTCTTCCTCCCTTTTCCACTGAAAATCAAGCAGAGAGCAAGAACGAGTTCCTTCTCCTTCCTGAAGATTTCTCCCCCCACAGATAGATAGAAAAAAGAATACAAGAAATGTGAGCTGATCGATGATGGTGATCAAGTGAGAGATCACAGAGATCTCTTTGGCCTCTTTTTAAGCTGGTTTTTTTCTGCCAACACCTCCCCACTAATTATTGCATCGCTGGATCGGATTGCCTATAGATTTCCATGTTTTATATGCTCTAGATTTTATGCCTCCCTTTTCCTTATATTTGCAAACTCACAACATATTCATCATTTAATATTCTTTTCTTTGGACAATTTTCCCCTTATTATATTCGAAATTATTTACTCCTTCTCTCTCCCTCTCTCTCTCCCTCCCTCCCTTTTTTCAAGAGCTCCTCAAGAAGGACTTCGAAGACTACGACTTTGAAAGCGATCGTCTGCGATTCAAGCGTTAAAAAATTCGAATAAGATAAGGGTTTTTCCTAGCCAGTAGCCCCCACACGTAATTAGAGTTTATTTTATAACTTAGGTTCGACATATTTAATTTTTAAAAAAACCAAGTGCACCATGAACGAGCTCAATATAATAATGCACTTGCCTATGTGCCCTCATTTCGCTCATCAGTTTCGCCTCTCCTACTTTTTCGAGGTACGACTTGCGTGTCACGCTCACGGAATAATGCCAAATGAAAAATTAAAAGTTAAAAAAATCAAAATAAATTTAAAGTTTAATTTAAATCAAGATTTGACATTCATTACCATTAATTGTCATAATTTTGTTTGGTGTATAAGGTAAGAAACGATACGTATATACGCGATGTAGGTACGAAATCTGATGCAACCGACTTTGATTAAATCTGGCCCCCTGCATTTTGTTCGGTCGCGGGGATTTCGATCACGCCAGTAAAATCCGATCTTGCAATGATACTTCCCTGTAAATGAAGACAGAAGAATTAGCTCGATTCTCCTGTAGTAATTTCAGATTTTTTCCCCCACCATCGCTAATGTTACAAAGTCTTCTGGTCAGTCGTGGTCCCGTTCGATCATCTGTTCTACCCTTCATTTCTCAAATTTTATATCATTTTCTTCCCCCCACATGAATCCTAAGCCTACCATTATAATAATAACCGTAACGAAAAACCCTAGCTGTAATGTGGAAACGAAGCGATATTCTAAGCGATAATGTTGGACCCCAAATCGTCCATTAATAATTATAGATTGTAGAAAATCTCGTCTGCCCTTTTCACCCGGCGGTTGACTTCCCAAATGGCGACCATTCAATGCGATCGATACATTACATAAAAATAAAAAAAATATATACATGGGGAAAATGGTTATTCATAATTAATTATTTTTTTGCAGGAAAAATATTTTTTGGTTCGCACATTAATTTGACCTAGGGATGTCGATTGAGGGGAGAAGCGAATTAATGCTAAGAACCAAATCTAATCGAGCTGTTCGACGCATGATTCGTGGGGTCATATGATATGAGTTGTTTTTGTGGTGGAAAGCGGGAATCCCACAGGTTCCCCTCCTTTATTTTTTTCTTCCTTAATCCGACACGTGAACTCGTGCAATTACGCAAATCACCTCCACGATGTTGCTTGTTGGAGCACAAGAATCGGAATTGCTCAATGTGAGAGAGAGAGAGAGAGAAATAAAACTGGGAAAAAGAAAGGATTGTAATAATTTTATTGAGGAAAGAGCTCTAATTAATTTTATATTTAGTTTTCCCTTTGGACCTGAGTAGGTCCTTCAAAAGCTCACGGAGGAAACGGGAGAACCACTCTGAGATGAGAGACCTCGTGCTATCCTCATATTCCCTCTCTATCGAGAAGAAAAAAATAGACAGGGAATTAGGGGGCCTCACGATAGTGAAAATTAAACACCACATCAAGACTTCGGTTCTGGCTACTAGTAGCCTTTCGTGCCTGGAGTGAGTGAGGATGGGTTAAATGCCAACAGTTGGGTTGACGCGCCTTACGGCACTATCCTCAACCACATGTTGACCTAGTTCCCCCGGTTGAGGACAGTGCCGAACGGGTGAAAGGCCTTATACTACGGGGGGGGGGGGGGTATTGGGGTGCTATTCACCCAAGAAAAACATATGAGATAGCCGAACGGGTGAAATGCCTTACAAGCTGAGCAGCTCGTTAAACTGCTCCCTCGTAAATGACCGGTAAGCCCTAAGGAAGGGCTTCCGTGCCTTCGCGGGCCCCTCCGACCTTAAACTAAGGGGGGGTATTGGGGTGCTATCCACCCAAGAAAAACATATGAGATAGCCGAACAAGTGAAAGGCCTTATGAGTTGAGCAGCTCGTTAAACTACTCCCTTGGAAATGACGGGTAAGCCCTAAGGGGGGGCTTACAGTCGATCATTGAGGAAAGAGCTCTAATTAATTTTATATTTAGTTCTCTTAAGCTTGTCTGTTTAAGGGTTCTCGAGAGAGAGCGCCACTTTTCGGTTCGTTCACACTCGAACGATAGAGGGGTGAACAATGCACATTGAGAAAATTTGACTTCTTCGTGGATTGATTTTTTTACGATGTAATTTTTTGTTAATTTAGACTTTATGGTGATGTTTAAACATTTCCTGAATCCCTGACACCTACAAAAATTTCTTGGTGAGTAGAGGTTGACACGTAAATTTGCATACCTCGTGATTTTTTATTAAAAAAAAGTATTCTAGGAGTAAGCATAGTTCTAAAGTGGAACCGGATCAGTCGAACCGGTAGGGACTAGTCCGATTCCAAGCTTTAGCATATGCAAGATAGATTTTAGGTTCCAAAAATTGGGCAAACCTGCTCCAACATGTAGGTTTTAAGTAAAATCGGCAATCTAAAATCTAAAACAAGTATTTGTGTTTTTTTTGTTGTATGTCTTTGCGTGATCTTATGGCATTCTACAATATCCAATGATGAGTATGTAATTTGAAATCATTAGTCTAAATTCTCATTTCCAATAATTTTTATGACTGAGACTTTTATTTTATTAATATTTCATAATTTTTGTGTGTTTAAACATGAGCTATGATCACTGACCAAAAAAAAAAATATGAGCTATGATTAATGGATAATAGCAAATGGTAGTCTTTAGATGTGATGATTTACTATATTTGTTCAATTAAAAGTATAAATGGAATCTAAATAGACCTAGAAAATGACCCTAGAACCTGCGATAGGATAGGTTTTAAGTTTAAAAGCGATACCAAAGACCATTTTTGGGAAAATGTTTTCCAAAACGCTCATTTTTTGCAAAATAAAAGGAGTCTATATTCAATTTTAGTGGGGAATGGGAAGATATCTTTTTCTTAACTTCATAATATTTATTCTTCTTCACGGATTTATCGGCAACTATGTTTGGAAATGCAATGCTTTCTTTTTCTTTATTGTACACCTAATCCCCACACAAGTAAGTTTTTTAACTGTTCAGTTAACTCCAACAAATTAATCTTTTGTCAAATCCAAACCACATTGAAATCCTTGTAGTCTAACTAGAGCTCCGTTTATTTTGCTGAAAATAAATAATTCAAAAAACATTTTCCTAAAAACGATAGATTGTATTGTCACAAAAGTAAATAAATAAAAAATATCTTTCATTATTCACAAAAAAAAAAAATTATACATAAATTGCTATTGCCATGGACTAATCATCTCTAGCAATGCAAACGATTTCATTTAAAAAAATGGTTTTCAAATTATTATTTTTTGCGAGATGAACAGAGCCTGTATATAACATCAAATCTCAATGAAGAAAGGCGTAATGGACATCTAAATGAACACCTCCCACTATTTGATTACAACTATAGCAAGAACACTTCTAGAGGTAGCATTGTGGCCACTAGCGCAAATGTCTCATTGTAATCTATATCCTCTTTTTTGGGCATATTCTTTAGCCACTAAGCATGCATCGTATCTTTCGATACTTCCATCACTCTTAAATCTCGTCTTATAGACCCATTTATATATATATTGAGAAACTTAGCTAATCAGTCATAAATTTATTGTATGGATACCAATTTAATCTTAAACCTTTCAATTTTACCAATTTTGTTCTAAGTATTTACTTGAAATTACAATGTAATCATTCTTGTCAATTTTAATTGGAAATAATTGACGTGGAAGTGTACCACGTAAGACATCGGGCGATAACTTGACCATAGCATCAGCGATTTCGAGCAACAAAAATGACCTAATGACGATATTGGAATTTTGCGCAAAAGTTTGGGGCTAAATTTTATGATTGAATTGGCACCCATACAATACGTTTAGAATTGATTGAGTAAATTTCCCTATATCTATTTGGACATACATTGTGTGGCCTAGTAACGGCAGTCCAAGTATCATATCAATTCCAATGCCTTAATTTCATTTGACATGCCGATCAACTTCAATGTCCTTGAAAAATATTTTTATGGAATTGTAAATGTGTAGGGACTCGTACTCTCTTAGTTTCCAAATTATAACCTTTAAAACCTTTAACTTCCTTGAAGATATCCGACAAACACAGATCTATATCCTCTAAGATGAAATTTAGTTTAATGTGATCTGTTATTTATAATATAACATAAACATCCAAATACTCTAAAATGTTTTTAATCTGGCTTTCTGTTGCATCAAAGTTTAGTCTTTGCCTGAAGTGCCAAAGTCATGGCCCTACTAATCCATGATTAAGAGATAAGAATTCATATATGGATTATCAGTTTCATGAATATAGAAAGGATCATTGGTATCCGCCATTGTGGGGCCGTTTAACTTTTTAATTGATTATTTGTCGCATTAGATTCATCGTTATCTATGAGGATCGATGCAGGACAAGGAAATGAGTCTGTAAATAATGTGGTGAAACGACCTACGCCATATGTGGTATGGTAGTTAACAAGGGTGCAATGTTTTTCATTGGTAGTTTGGGATTTGCCCATTCGCCTAGAAAAATTTTATAACTTAGCTACAAGCAGGTAATGTCGAGATGGGACAATTGACCCCACCTAACTTGAAGAAATTATAATATTAATATGAGTTGATTTTTTTAAATATGTGTCAATTGGACCACGCTAAATTTTTTAGTTAACAAACTTGACTCTTATATATCATAACAAGATCATGTTGCAACAAAAAGAATGTCCAAGTTAAAATCTCACTCAACTATATAAGAAAACATACTAAAAACTTGAAACTCTTGGTCTCTATGAACTCTCACCGGTGTGGCTGTGGTCTCTCAGCATACGTGCATTATATTCGGGTCATCATCCTTGCACGTGACTTGAATTTCAAGGACTATCTTGGTTTGTTTTGCATTGTGTGGTCTATGAATCGTGTGATTTCATAATCAAGACAGTCGCATGGTACCAACGAATGCATTAAAATCCCACAAAATTAGGGTGATTGGTTTCCGAAAGGTTGGTCATAGAGCTAAAATCTCGAGTAAATTCCACAAGTCCTATTTTGCACCTCCTTGATGAATATTCTACACATTAAATATATTTATGGACTCCATATAAATAATTAACTTTTACGTCGCGTCAGCCATCCGCAAGTCCTATTTTTCACCTCATTGATGACTATTCTATACATTAAATATATTTATGGACTCCATATTAATAATTGACTTTTATGTCGCGTCAGCCATCGACTGAGTCTGTGAGATTTTCTTTACATGATGAAATTCACCCACTTCGCTGACAATTCAAACCTTAGAAACCCGATTTCTTGTTTGTTGTTTTTATTTGAAAAGACAATTAGCCATCAAATTGCTGATCAAATTCTGTTGACTGATCCGTAAGATGCAGTCATAGATGCAACCAGTGGTCAATTTCCTAGATCGAATTCAAATTCCTTTGGGGGGCATTCATATATATAGATGCCCTGCACCGGGACCTAAGCTCTTTAGTAGTAGGTAAGCATGCATGACGATGTTAAACCTAAAACCTTTGTTACCTTATCGGTCTACTGTGCAATTGTCAGTTTGCAAGGTTGCAGCTGCCATTATAATATATATATATATATATATATATATAATTAACAATGTAAGGGTGGGATTTTCTTTTCTGATGTGACAAAACCCAAGAGCCCAAGTCACCAATAAGCAGTGGCGTTTCAGCTTCTCAAATGTCAAAGATCATGCCACATCCATAGCTTTCTCCACACCGTTCCAGCGTACCATGTCAACATCACCTGCTCTCATATGAAAATTTATTAGGTGGTGAGTTTGAACGAAGCGTACAAGGTAACAAAGAAATTAAGAAAAAGATTCGCTTTAAAATATTAATTAAGATGCACGTTGTAAGCATTCGATTTGAAACACTAAAAATTTAAGGAATTTTTTTTTTTTTGCTCTCCATTCGAGCGTGCCTTGTGGCCAGCAAGCAGCCAAGTGTATCCACATTATTTCATTACCGGCTCTTGATGCAAACCTGTGAACAATATAGTCCATTCAGAATGTTAGCTCACGACATCGGCCAAAACCAAATATTGTATTGCGTGTCGTGAATCAGATGATGCACCAAACATGAACACACTCGCATGTGGTGGTGTTGACCTCTCTCTCCCCTGCATCCTTAATCGCATACAAGAAGCCCAGGAAAGTTAATATAATCTTAAGCGAGTTCAATTCGTGCATAATGCTAATTTTTTTTCAATGCGATCTATGCTAATTCGGCCCGATGTAACCATCAGTTTTACTCTGATGATGGGTATTATTCTTTCCTTTGAAAAAGTTGTCTATTCGGTTATGTAGTGGCCGACGCGAAGAGACATGAATTTTCTAGAGAACCAAGCTAGCTTGTCGCAAATACGTCTTAGACATTTTAATGGATTGGTTCTTATCGCATTATTGCTTAACAGGGTTTGAGGACATGAAGTTAATGGTCCCCTTCTTATGGTAATTGTTTATGAAGTTGTAGAAGAAAGAGAGGATGGACCATTTATCTTTTGGATAAAATAAATGACAATGCCAACAAATAAAGGATCTCATAGGTAAAAGGGGAATATCGAAGAAAACAAGGAATTTTTTTAGCAGATTAGGTTCGATTCGACAACTGAAGTATCTACTATTAAAATAAAAAAATGAAGGGGAAAAATTTTAAAAACAAAATCAAGGACAAATGTGAGTGGATGAAGATATGTAGAGAATATATCATATCTACTGTAGATTTGAGGGCACATGCAAACCCCAAGATGGTGCATCGACACTCAACACGTTGCGCAAAGAAAATCCCTTGAACAACGCTAAGTTGTTTTTCCCAATTTTTTTTCTTAAAGTTATGTACATCACATATGTTCACACCAAATCATATCCTAAATCACATAAAATATAAGATCACGTAAATTGAATATTCCCAATACACGCGCAGTACATGCATGGGGGCTTGCATTCAGGCCCTCTAGGGTTGGAGCTGGGAGACATTGGGATGGAGGGAGGGGCCTGCGAGTTTCTCTAGGTGATCCTCTCTTTAGGGTTCTGTTCCCCGCTTCTTGAATTAAGTTAAACGAGGAAAAAAGGAAAGACAAAATCCTCCAAGATTCTCGCAGAAGATTGAAGTACAATACATAAAAGCTCTTGCCTTGTTGGATCACGATTTAGAATAACATTATTCATCATTGTTTATTCTTTGTTTTTGTGGGAAAAAGTTCGTATGATGTGTGCTTTTTATAGGTGAAGCTTCGGTCCTAAAAGGAGATCTAGTTGTTTAGTTCTTGAAGAGGGCAAAGGTACAATGATCACTTTGAGCAATTGGATTGGTGCTAATTGATTAGTAATTTTCTTTTTTATTCGCTTTAATTACCTGACGACATCTGATTATAGTATAGGGAAGCAACGTCGAATAATATGACTTAGTGCTTAAGGGTTTTGATTATATCTTGTGTCGCAAATAGGTATCATGAAGAAGGTTGGCAGCCAAACCCTTTCAAGCAGAGAGAAGTACATCTACAATGTATGTTCCTGACCGATAAAGTAAGCCACCCAGTTATCTATAATAAAGTGATTGAATAGTGTCAAAGATAATCAATTCGACTTCACACTAGAATATAATAATCTCGATGCTCATCGACGGACACGCAGTATATCTAATCCATCAAGTTAGGCTGAAGTAATTGCTTTTTATGTAAAAATCTAAAATTTAGTCAAAGAATGATTATGGTTTGCTTTATATTATAGAGAAAAATCTTCACATTGAGCACGCATGTTTCAGCTTACCCTCTCTATGGAGATCTCCAAATAGCTCGATCTTTTAACATACATGGGTACGAATTCTAGCTTCAAGAATGCTACATATACCAACACTAGCTCACTGTTAAAAAGCGCAAAAAAATAAAAAATAAAATCGTCGCTATGCTCAGTACTTAATGTTTAAATTCGACCCATAGTTTGTTCATTGGTCTAGACATTCACAACGCAAGAAATAAACAAATAAAATCTCAAGATCTTACAGAGCAATGACGTCAACTTTGATAGATGGTCATTTTCAATGATAAATTCAAGCAATTATTATAATAAGCATGCGTTGAATATTCATCGGATAACAAGCCATCGGAAGAAAAAACCAGCTCGGGAGTTTGGTAACGTTACTCATCATCATGTGGGCATACCTTAAAATAAAGATATGTCTTTTGATGTGGTGGTAAGTGAAGTCTATGGGACTCTATGGTGTGTGGTCGATTATAAAAATGATGCATGATTGAGCCCAGGGATCGGACCCTATGGGGGAGATACGGATACCTAGATCTTCCTTATGTTATAATGCTGTACTGTCACACTATAATATTATACCCATGAATTCATGTCTTAGGCCCAAAGTGGGAGATTTTCCATGTATTTCTGGCTATTATACTATAAGAAGTCTCTGTTGATTTGAATATATAATGATGTCAGCCGTAATATATTGCGGGGGGTGTTGAACCTTGGAAACTTCATGGGGAGCTTCCTCGACCCACATGTTGGAGATGCCCTAAAAGTGTGCAGAGCTCGTTTCAGACACCTTTCCTTTTGGGCTCTTAAACTTATGGGTGGAAATGCCCTCGTAGGGACAGTGCTTTTAAGATTTCTGTTCTTCATTTTGTCAGTTTAAAAAGTATATATCCTATGAAAAATGTCAGGATATCGACATGATCAAAGTGCAAGATTAATCTAAAGCATTTGGTCCATGGCGGTCAGAAAACCAACATGCCCAGATAAGATAAATTTATGAATTCATGTACTGACTAAAGGTGATATCTAAGCTGCTTTAGGTAGAGCTCTAGGATTATGATGCTACATTTTGAAGTTTTCTCCTGACTAGATCTACCATTAGTGGCCCCGACAACAACAGAAGTTTGACACTGAACCATCGAATTATACTGATTTGCTGCCATTTGAAGCAAGTTGACCGGTATGATTTTTAACCCAACAATGACAATGATGTATTTTCCTAAAGCAGCATATCGTTGGCATAGGTATGTAGAATGTATGAATCATTTGATGAGTGAAATTATCAGGTCTAGGAATTCTCGTTTATTAGGTGTGGAGGCACCTAGGTTGAGTGTTTAAAAACTGTTGGTGATTAATGACGGCTGACTCTCTTTTTTTTTTTTTTTTTTTTTTTTTTTTGCAGTTAACTTATTGGTAATGTATCAACACATTTTACGGAAAAGCTAACTTTTTCAATAGTTTATAAATTATCAATTTTTTAGTCTGACTTATAAATTTTTATTTGCATGACTTTTAATGCTTTGACTTTGCTAACTCTTATACGAACAAATGGTGTAATCAACTCAAACGACAATTGGTAACTCAAAACTAATTGAAAATTGAATTCGATATAAGTTGGTAAGTCTCTCGAATAGATGCCGGTAGTTTCATATACTAGGTGAGTAGGAAAGGTAAATAAAAGATTATGTAAAAAGTGATAGATTTTTTCGGAGGAATTAGAGAGGCAAATCAAAATTGGCAATTCAATAGAAAAGTGGATAAGTAAATAAAAAGTTGATAAACATTAGTAAAAAACTCAGATGAGAGTTGACAAGCTAAAACTAATCTAATGATAGAAAAGCTAGTAAGTTACACAAACAAAAGTCAATAAATTCATAAAGTGTTAATAAATTTAAGGCCTTTATAAGAATGACAAATAAAGGTTGGCAAATGAAAACAAAAGTTGACAAATTGAATAGAGGAATAAATATATGCTAGTAAATAATTCAAATAAGAGTTGGTAACAAAAAATAATTGGTTATTCAGTCATAAAAATATTGTTAAATCACTCAAATAAAAATTGGTGAAAGGATATAATATCCTGTAAATTTAATGAATTGCTAAGAAAGGGAAATAAAAGTTGATAAAAAGTAAGCCCGTAATTCTCGAATTACAAAAATAGTTGATTATTTCATAAAATTAGCCGTAAGTTACTAACAAGTGGCTGGGAAATTAGACAACTAGTAATTTTTTTATTTAGCAATAGTTTGTTTACACTTATAAACACACAGAAAAAAAATCCAGTTTTTTAATAGACTAGAAGAATCGTCCAATCGTAGTAACAGCACAAGATTCACATATTAAGTTCAATCAAATGCAAAAACCTCGTCATTAGTCTACGAATACTTTTTGTTTTCCTTTTTTGTATTATTATCACGTATATTATACCTGGCGGATAAATTCCAATGCCATGAATTATCGTGCCCAATCTTATGGAGGAATTTCAAAAAACTTAAATTATTAGTTGTTGATAGTTGCTAGAGTACAAAGGCCACAAAGTCCATGATATAAGGTCGATAATACTCCTCTCTTTTTTTTTTTTTTCTATTTTTTGTTTCCGTTAACTCAACTTGAAAGACAATTAAACTAAGGTCCACAACGTCTCTCACGTGGGAAATATAATATGTCTCTTTGAATGCCCTAGTAAATTTAAATATAAGTAACTTGGGAAGGAAGGAGAGCATCTTATCTAAGTAGCTTGCAATCCTTGCACGACAACTTGTGAGCCTTCTTCCTGTTATTGTAATGTAGTCCGAGTAGATTTGATGTCATCTTGGTCAATCATGTGACATTTCTTTAAGTTTCTTCCCATAATCATTTTTTTTTTCTCTTATTTCCAAGCAAGATTATTTATAAATTACCTGTGGAATATACAAGTGGATGTGTTCCCCCAATTGAATATGCCATGGAAATAATATTCGCCGTACGTAAGTTTTGTTTTAAATAATAAATCTCTATGTAACTATTTACCTATCTATCGATGGATCGATGTATGCTTAAGAATGATTGTTTGACTGATCTTTTCAGAGAATTTTTCTGATTTTCACTAGCAATTTGTAAAATGGAAATTCTGATTGCAATGCTTTGTGGGGGGATAGAAGAGGGTCTGATTGGGCCCGCCAAGGAATATGATGACTAATGAAATTGCCAACAATGCATGCTTTGTCTTCTGTCGCAAACACAACTTACATGCATACTTGTCCTAAAGAATGGTCGCGCACATAGACTTTTGCTGCATGTTTGTTCTTGTTTAATAAATGGACTTTCAATGGTGAATTCTTAATAAAATAAAGCTTGTAGGAAAATTTATTTCCTATATACTCGATCCCGATAGATTCTCTTATGTGTAATTTATGCAATAAACAATATAAGCACACCATAAGTGTCACAACTTTTGCATAATACTCATTTAAGGGCTGTAACATTTTTTTTCCGATTACTTGAGTGCCATGACTTCTAAAAAAACATTCGCTTAAATGTTATTCAATTGATTATTTGAATACTATCACTTTTAAAAAATGTGCACTACAAGTGTTATGCCGCACCATTTTTAAAAAAATTACAACACTCAAGTAAACGTTGTATAAAATTATGGCTTTCAAGCGATTGAAAAAGAAATTTACGGCCTTAAAGTGGACGTCGTAACCAATGGATGAAAAATGGCCATATCTGGTAATTAATCAATGTTAAGGAAAATGATTTTTCATGATTCCAATCTTTTCGCGAAAAATGAATGACTCACAAAATATTTTCCTGAAATGGTCATCCATATTGTTTATAAAAATGAGTGAACGAGTAATTTTTTTCATCCGTGAAAATATTTAGAAATAAATTGTTGTCAATGATGAAAATATCTTTCATTGACTAATTATTTAAAGTAATACAAGCAATGACCTATAAGAAAATAGTTTCCAACTCATCCAATTTCCGTAGAGCTCAAGTAAAAAATAGTCACCCTAAATAAGGTACACTAGGCTTGTCTTGTTCCTCTCGGATCATTAGGGTTGCGTCAAAATGCATTAAAATCAGTCAAAATGTGGACATACCACGTAACGGAATGCATGAGGGAATAATGGTATGTCTGAACTACCTCCAATATCATGATTAAGTGAAAGGATCAATTGGCGGTAAGGTTGGTAGGTTTAATGAATAAATCCTCTCGATTGATTGTGTCCGAATCATGAGGAACGCCGACGGTGAATGCATGGCTCGATAGGCTTGCGTCTTAAGCTTGTCCCATCTAATATTAAACTTGTGTGTGCGTACCTCACCACGCATTGCATTATGACGCACCTATAACCTATTTGGCCTGCTCGATAATACTGATGAGCTTCTTGGACAAGTGATTAGGCGACATTTCGCGACGATGGCGATCGACTAAGTATTGCCGAGACTCGTTATTGATTGAATCGGTGACATTTGGAAGAAACAGGGAGAGATTTTTTATGATCGGGCATCACGAAACGACATAAATCTTGCGTGTTATGTGGATCACGCGGGTAATAAAACAAGTCTAAGCAATGTGTTGTTTCGGTGATCGGCTTGTATACAGCGCCTCTCTTGCACGAATTCCACCTGCCTTTTTTTTTTTTTTTTTGGGGGGGGGGGGGGTTGGGATTGATGCCTTTGTCACTACAACTTGTAAGCAAGGGTCTCTCGTGGATAATTGGTTTGTGGTTGCATGTAACTATGATAGTCGATACTCTCACAAGGGTCTCCACGGCCGGTCCTTTTGATATGCAGAGACGGTGAGCTTCGTAATTGCGTTTCTTATTTTAACGCGTTGTGATGCCTGTACACCCTGTGTCCCTCAATTGATACAATACGTTTTTCTTGCTCTTTACCCCCACAATGTCCTCTTTTTGTTTTGCATTCAAGTAATCCCGAAATCAAAATAAAGAACCAAATGAATCATTTTGGGGATTTCCTTAGTTCCGTATTTCTTTTCTCAATCTTTAAAATCTGAAATTGTTATATTGGATTTATGTGAGGTTGAATTCCGCACAAAAATAAAAGCAAAAAGGTTGAGCCAAGCCCAACATATATTGAATGGGCCTTGATTCATGGGCTTATTATCTTATCAAGGCCCACTTATTGTTTGTGATTGGGCTTTCGTTTCATGAAACCAGAATCCACACGACCAGTTTTCTGATCTTTGTTTTCACTCGTGGCTTTTTGGGCCCAAATCTTTAGAAGAAAAAAAATTTTTTTTTTTTATTTATTTCGAAGTGTTCATTTGCTTTTCAAATAAACTTTCTTGATGTGTTCTTCAAAGAAATGATTTATGACCTTTCAGCTAGGACAAAGAAGCATTTTTTATTTTTTTTTACTTTTTATAACCAAATCAAGTTACTTGTAATAACATACGCTATGCCTCGAAAGAAAATAAGTCATTCAAATGACAAAAAAAAGGTTGTGAGATCACAAAAATAAGGGGGGTTTGAAAATATCATGAGCCCCTTATCCAAATAACAGCGTATGTGCCTACGACAAGCATGTACAATGCACGTATTTATACATTGCTTTCGATTGTTCTTTCACCGATAGTGATCTACATTCATTTAGCATGTGTATTAGAAGTAGGAAATTAGATTTGCTATTATTATCGGTCTAACATAATAATTAGGGTTAATATAATGAAAAAATCCTAAACCGATACGCCTATGACAAATTTATCCAAACTTAATATTTTGATCATAAAAACCTCCTTTGTTGGTTTCTGTTAGAGGTGGCAAAATGGGTCTTAGACCCATATATGACCAATTTAAATCATAAATGGATCATGCATGAGTCACTTATTTTTTTAAAGAAACTAATTAAATGGATTTAAAGATTGAAGGTTTAAGATAAATGGATCTTAAATGGTTGGACTTAGAACTCATTTTCAACTAAAGCCTCACAATCTCTCTCTTCCCTCTTTAACTTTATAAAAATATATTTTTTTAAAAATCGAAATTATAATTATTTTTATATTTCAATTTTTTTCTTTTTCTTTTTTCTTTCCTTTGTCCAAGGGCATGGCGAGGCTTGAGTTCGTTAGGGTTAAGCGAGCACAAGCTAGCAGGATCCAATGAGGCGGAGGCCTTGCTAAACGTTAGCAAAGCTCAAGCTTGCCGGACGTTGACGAGGCTCAAACCTCGCCATTCTGGTGAGACTCGAGCTCATCGGTGTCGAGCGCAAGTGAGCTTAGTGAGCTGGAGACTCGCCTGTGGCCGGTTGTCGGTTGTTGTCGTGGTTGGCGATCGGCTGAAGAAGAAGAAAAAGACAAATTATATTCTTAAAAAATAAAAATAAAAATAATTAAGAATTCGATTTTTAAAATTATAAAAATTGTCTATTAAATTTGTATTGCATGAAAGTATTTTACCAATACCAATTTTCTTTTTTTAAATCATAAGGAATAAGCTTTCTTAGATTTAAAATTGGTCGGGTATAAGTCGAATATGGTATGTATCATAAATTTTGCACTAGGATAAATGGATCATAAATTGATTAAATAGGTTAATTTGAGTCGGACCATTTATGACCCGGTCCAAACCCGGCACGACCCACTCGTTTAATAGGTCTAATTACTATTGAATTGGATTAATAAAGCGAAAAATCATAAATCAATACACTTGTAACAAAATGGAAAGTGAAAATATAAATTGGTATATCCATCAATTGTCAATAAAATTTAACGAAACCTAATCAATGATAAATTTGTTATTTGCAACAAATATTTTAATACAAGATTTTTCGTGATATTAATTTTAAGGAGAGTCCTGAATCAGCCGAGCGAAGCGGAGCAGCCGGAGAATGGATAGCCCTTGCATGTGGATACCGACAGCAGGGCGCGCAGAGAGCGACGGAGAAAGAGATAGAGAGAGAGAGAGAGAGAGAGAGAGAGAGAGAGAGGAGCATAAGATAAGATTCCAAAGTCCCACCTTTCATTTCCCTCTCCTTCCCCCCTCCCTCCTCCCTCCCTCTCTCTCTCTCTCTCTCTCTCTATAACCGTCATCTTCATCTTCTCCTTCTTCGCCACTCCACTGAGCTCCGACGCTCTCCAACCGGCGTCAGCTCATCTCCACCATCCCCCGCGGTTCCACTCCGCCGCGACGGCGGCGGCGGCGGCGGCGGCGGCGGCTCTCTCTCTCTCTTCCGGCCTCCGGTTCTGCGGTTCGCCGAATTCCGGTGAGTTAGCGCCCGCTTCCCGTCCCGTTTAATGTATAGAGAACGCGCTCGCTTGCGGTTGCTGCGCAGCGATTTAGGATGACGAACGCGAGCTGACGCGCTTTTTAATTCGCTGCTAAGAACTTGGGCGATGGATTTATGCGAGTCGGTGTTCGGTTAATCCGGAGCGCGGAGAAAGAGCTGTTTATACATTTTGCTGTGAAATGTTCGTTTTCGTGAAAATTTTCGCCTTCTTCGGCTGTGCTGCTGAGCTGCATTATCTTTTCGGATTGTCTTCATTTGTAGTTAGGAGAATTCTACTTGAATTTGCGATATTTGTGTCTGAGGATTTTGTCCTTGTAATGTGAAATATTCTACTTGAATTTGTGATATTCTACTTGAAATATTTATTGTCCGTTTTTCGAATCTTCTGTGGTTGTCCAGTGCTTCTGTTCATCGGAATTACGCCTTTAGCCATGTCAGAGAAGCATGCGGATAAGAGTTGAGCACTCCGACTTAGATAACAATTTTACTCTGAGCAGATAAATGCACCGCTTGTTGAACGACGTGAAAGAAAAAAAATGCTAATTTACTCGCATTGACTGAGCTGTGGAGTTTGACTATTTTATGAGGTGAATGCTTTTTAAGGTTAACTTTGTGGCTCTGTGTTGGTCGCTTTGCGTTGTTACTTGTTATGGTTTGGTCTCTTGTTTAGGTAAAAGGAGAGTTTCTATGGAATTTCAATGCGAAGGGAACATATTTTTTGCTCTCTGAGCTTAAGGTGCAATTTTATTGCAAAGATGATCGTTGTTTGAGATTTAGGCTGTCTAATTACCAGCATTTGTTAAATTCAGATGGAGAAAACAAATAATCATCGGTCTCTCCTTGGAAAGAGTGAACGATGATCGCTTCTTGTCTATTTAGGGGAGCTAGGAGTGAAGCTTTCATCTTCTTTGTTACAATGTATGTGTAAGTAGTGAATGAAAAGTGTATCTTACATGGGATAACTACTTTCAAAGGAGAAGCTAGTGTGCTTCACTTATTCTAACTCATTGGCATAAGATTAAGTGAGATTTGATGGGTAGAAATTTCATAATAAAAGGAAAGTTAAGTTTAGGCCATGCTTGTATGTCTCACATGCCATACTTGAGAAGCAGATCATTGTCTGCAACCATGGGGGAAAAACTTTAAAATAATAGACTTGACAAGCAGATGATGTAGTAAACCATGATGGATCCTACTTTACAATGATTGTGCTCCACAAGAGGTGAAAAGAAGCTTCCACTCTTGATTTTCTTTTTCAGCACTTTCCTTGTGATGCTAACCATTTCATGGGCTTGGCGAGCATATGATGTACTCCTCTTATGATGTTTGAATTAGGATCTAGTAAAATCACTCATCAATCTATATGTACAAATGAGACAGGACAGCCATAAGCTAGCTTTTTGCTCCATTTAAGGTGCTGATTTAGGCATTGAGCTTTTGCTTGTGAACACAGAATATTGCTTGGACATACCTAGGTCTTCAGTGACTGTTTAGTGCATCTCATCCTGGTTCTTGTGCGTGCTACTCTTATTGCATGTCTTTCAGTCTAGATAGGCATTGGGCCAAAATATCTCGATGTTAATTGTTAACCCATTTCATTTCTCTTCCAGGTGAAGCAAAAATAAGCAGCTATCATAGCTGCATATTGTACAAAATTTGCATTAATTGAAGACAAAATGAATCCAGTTATTCCATCTTCCGTGAGCAATATCACCCTTATTCCTGGAAATGCCTTTTTGCGAAGGAAGAATAACCGATCTACCCAATGCGGCATATCAGGGACACGGCCAACTCGCACCTCATTCTCAAGAGGACACAATTTGCCTCTACCATCATCCGTCATATTGTTTCCAAGATTGGGGTATGGGCTGCGTTTCAAATATAGGAGTCACATACTATTTGCCACAGGAACTGATGTAGCAACAGAGGAACAAGAGCCTCCTGTTGCAGAGAAAGATTCAAGTGAATCGTCTGAAAGCACACCTAGTGAAGTTGAAACAAGCGAGCAAGCCTCTGTCCAACCAGAATCAAGTTCAATGCCTGCTCAAGCTAGACGGTCAAAGTCCCCTAGAAAAAGTGAAATGCCACCTATAAAGAATGAAGAATTGGTTCCTGGGGCAACTTTTACTGGGAAAGTAAGATCTATACAGCCATTTGGTGCTTTTGTTGATTTTGGAGCTTTCACCGATGGCCTGGTACATGTTTCCCAGTTGAGTGACCGCTTCGTTAAGGATGTTGGAAGTATTGTCTCTGTTGGACAAGAGGTAAAGGTCAGGTTACTTGAAGCAAATAATGAGACAGGGCGGATTTCTTTATCCATGCGCGAAAGTGATGACAGAGATGCTCCTGCAAGTGGCGATAGGCCTAGACCTTCTAGAAAAAGTAATGTCGCACAGAAGAGAGATGAGGCCAGGAAAAGCTCGAAGTTTGTGAAGGGGCAAGATCTTAAGGGCACAGTTAAGAATTTAACCAGGTCTGGTGCTTTTATATCTCTTCCTGAGGGTGAAGAAGGGTTTCTGCCAACATCAGAAGAATCTGATGATGGATTTGTAAGCATGATGGGAGGCTCCTCACTTGAAATAGGTCAAGAGGTTGACGTTCGAGTTTTACGGATATCAAGAGGACAGGTTACATTGACAATGAAGAAGGAAGAAAATCTTAAGAACTTAGATGCTCAGCTTAGCCAAGGTGTTGTACATGTTGCAACAAACCCTTTTGTGCTGGCATTCCAGAACAACAAGGAAATTTCTGCATTTTTGAATGAGAGAGAAATATTGGAGAAACCAACGGCGCCAACTGCTTCTGATGAAATACAAGGAAAAGCAGGCAAAAGTGAAACTGCATCAGTTACTGAAGTGCTGAGTCAACCAGCAGATAGCAGCGAAACAACAGCTACAGTCCCTTCCACTGTGAATGGAGATACTGCAGCTTCTTCAGCTGGTGTGGATCTGGGAGACATTAAAGCAGATGAAGAGTCAACCAGTTCCGCTGTTGATGATAAGGAATTAGAAATTGCGGCTTTGAGCTTGTCACAAAGCGCAGATGGTGCTACCCAAGCAGCTGTGGAAGAAGCGGAGGTCAGTCCTGAAGCCTTGACTACGGAAGGGAGTGACTCGTCTGTCGAGTTGGTAGCTGAGGGGGCTTCTCCAACAGATGAATTGATACCTGTGGAGGCGGCTCCGATGGGTGAATCGGTAGTTGAGGAGGCTGCTCCAAATGATGAAATGACAAGTAATGAAGTTCCTGAATCCTCTGGGGAGACAACTAGTCAGCTCTCATCTTCAGAAAGCCCGACAGCCGATGAAGTCACAAAGAGTGAACCAGAAAGTGTGGCTTCAAGCTTGTCACAAAGTGTGGATGGTGCTACCCAAGCAGCTGTGGAAGAAGCGGAGGTCAGTCCTGAAGCCTCGACTACTGAAGGAAAAGAATCATCTGTCGAGTTGGTAGCTGAGGGGGCTTCTCCAAAAGATGAGTTGGTACCTGTGGAGGTGGCTCCGACGGGCGAATTGGTAGTTGAGGAGGCTGCTCCAAATGATGAAAAGACAAGTAATGAAGTTCCTGAATCCTCTGGGGAGACAACTAGTCAGCTCTCATCTTCAGAAAGCCCAACAGCCTACGAAGTTGCAAAGAGTGAATCAGATAGTGCCATACCAAAAGAGGAAGAACAAATTGAAAAACCTAAAACTGTAGATGAAGTTGCTGATGGAGTATCTGGAAAAGTAAATGGGCTAGGAACTTCTACGGATGAAAAGGGCAGCATGATTGGCTCAGATGTGCAGACAGATGATTCTTCTCCAGATGCTAAAGGTTCCTAGTCACTTCTTTTCCTCACCTTTTTTGGCTTTTTAAATTGCTTGTAAAAAGTTTCATTTAGTTTTTCCAGTGATGTGGTGACTGTCCGTCCTCAAATGGCTGACATTTTTATGGATGTATGCCACTCATATATCTCAATATATCAGTGCAACTTCTCATTCAATGGGACCCTTTGTTTCCTATTTCTTTGATGTATGATAATGCTTCCATGTATTGCCTTCTGTGAATCATGGACACTTTTCTGTTACTTATTGAGACATCTATTCTGATACAGGTGAGGTGGAAATTAGTGGAACTTCTGATATATCCGGAGTACCTGCAGATGATGCAATCCTGTCTTCAGACAGTCAGAGTGAAGAAGTTGAAGAGACAAAACTCGATAATGCCACAAATGAGCCACTTGAACCAATATTGTCAGGTGATTCTGTGGTATCTTCTGGAGCACCAATTGAAGATGTCACCAAGGAAAATGGCACTGTTGCTGTATCCAATGGAAATGCTAGCAGTGGTAAGCCAAACAAAAGTGGACCAAAAGGTTAACATTTTCTATATGATGCTGATATTTTTAAGTGCATACAGTGGATGTTGATGTTAAAGATCTGTCTTTATTGCAGCCAGTATATCACCAGCTCTTGTAAAGCAGCTTCCTGAAGAAACTGGTGCAGGAATGATGGATTGCAAAAGAGCTCTCTCAGAGAGTGGAGGTGACATTGTGAAGGCTCAGGAATTCCTAAGAAAGAAAGGCTTAGCTAGTGCAGAAAAGAAGGCCGGTAGAGCAACTGCTGAAGGCAGAATTGGCTCCTATGTTCATGATAGCAGGATTGGAGTCCTAATAGAGGTAAACTGTGAGACGGATTTTGTCTCTCGGGGTGACATTTTCAAGGAACTGGTTGATGATCTAGCCATGCAAGTGGCTGCATGCCCTCAAGTTCAGTATCTGGTGACGGAGGATGTCCCAGAAGAAATTGTCAGCAAGGAAAGAGACATTGAGATGCAAAAGGAGGATCTCTCGTCAAAGCCAGAGCAGATTAGAGCAAAAATTGTTGAAGGGAGAATCAAGAAGAGGCTTGAGGAGTTGGCACTACTGGAACAGCCTTACATAAAGAACGACAAGATGGTAGTAAAGGACTGGGTGAAGCAGACAATTGCTACCATTGGTGAAAATATTAAAGTTAGAAGATTTGTGCGTCTCAATCTTGGAGAAGGATTGGAGAAGAAGAGCCAGGATTTTGCTGCCGAGGTTGCTGCGCAAACAACAGCAAAACCTCAAGCACCTCCAAAGCAAGAGGAACCTGTAGCTGCCAAAGCCGAGGAAACCGTTCAAAAGTAAGCTAGTGCTTTCCCTGAGTTATTGTATACTGAAATTCCAATGATTCTTAGACTGTCACTTGTGAGCAATTTCTGATAATGTTGATGCTAACTTGGTCCTGTTTCTGATACTCTTGCGGCTACATTAATGTCCTGCCATTTCTCTTTGGCACCATCCCTACTTTTAGATACGATCGTGAACATGAAGATCTTAATGTATGGTGCATTAACAATTTTTAAGTTTAGATTTCTTTTAGAACTAAAGACAGGTGATCTATCGCTTCATTTGGACCGCAAGTACTTGTGTAGACTCTGTTGCTGTTCCTATTATACAAACCTGTTGTTAGTCCATGAAGCATCTCATCATACACGTGCACATATGGATATTGGCTTCCTTTTCACAGCAACGCTCATAGAAAAACCTCAGTCTTTTGACCATTGGACGGACATTTCATCTGAATCATTTAACATTGCAATCATTTCTTGTCACAAATTTTACAAGCACAATATGCTAACTCCTTTTCACAGGCCACCGACGGTAGCAGTTTCTGCTGCACTTGTCAAGCAATTACGTGAAGAAACTGGAGCGGGAATGATGGATTGCAAGAAAGCTCTCTCTGAAACAGGAGGCGATCTTGAGAAGGCTCAAGAGTACCTCAGAAAGAAGGGTCTATCCACTGCAGACAAGAAATCAAGCCGCCTTGCTGCTGAAGGCCGAATTGGTTCTTACATCCACGACTCTCGCATTGGAGTGCTGATTGAAGTCAATTCTGAGACGGACTTTGTGGGTAGAAGTGAAAAATTCAAGGAGCTGGTCGATGATCTGGCAATGCAAGTGGTAGCGTGCCCTCAGGTAGAGTTTGTTTCCATCGATGAAATTCCTGAGAGCATTGTGAAGAGAGAAAAGGAGCTCGAGATGCAGAGAGAGGACCTCCAGTCGAAACCAGAGAACATCAGAGAGAAGATTGTGGAGGGACGAATTTCTAAGAGACTCGGAGAGCTTGCTCTCCTAGAGCAACCGTTCATCAAGAACGACTCTCTACTGGTGAAGGACCTGGTGAAGCAAACCATCGCAGCTCTCGGCGAGAACATGAAAGTAAGGAGGTTCGTCAAATTCACTCTCGGGGAGGCAATTGAAGATGCCAAGGCAGGAGATGAATAGAATTTGGGGGCTGAAACCACCTTTGGACGATCGGCACACCAATTTTAGGAGAGAGAATGAGTTTTGATCTTACATATTCAGATTATATCAAAGTTTGAATTGCAATGGTAATTTGTACGGTGTCTCACCGTGACAGCTACATTTGGACTACATTTTGGAGACAGACCATAGAAAGAGAGCTTTATGTTTCTTTTATCCTTGGATAACAGGTTGCAGAGGCTTTTTAAATTTTACTACCACTGTTCTACATTTTGGAGACAGACCATAGAAAGAGAGCTTTAGGTTTCTTTTATCCTTAGATAACAGGTTGCAGAGGCTTTTTAAATTTTACTACCATCGTTACCGTACCAGGCGTAGCAAATTTAGTCATCTCAAAACTGATAATCTGGCTGTGGACTTTGTTCAAAACATCGCATTTGCACAAAATAATAATAATAATAACAAACAAATAAATAAATAAAAACGGACCAATTCTTGTTCGACTCCCGTTAATTGGTTTCGAGAACATCCCCGACAGAAATCTTCGTTTCAAATTACCATTGCACAGAAAATGGATTGATTCCTGAGTCCTGGTGACGTATAACCTTGCAATGAGTTGGTTATACCATCGATTATTAAGCAGTATACTCGTAAAATATAGAAGCCTACCCTAATATGTCTCTATTTCCATGAAATAACTGTTCTTTCAACAAAGAGGGGTAAAATCTCCCAGAAACAGCCGCGACTTGAATGGATTATCTGCCAGACAAATACTTGGATCTGCTAGGCAGTTAGGAACGAGCCCAGCAACATCTCACTTGCATCATAGGACATTATACAGACACACTGTTACTTCTGAGTTCCCACAGAATCAGAAGCTCGGAAAGAAGATCATCTGCTTCGATTTCAGATTATGGCATCTTCAGCTTTTGCAAGGACGGACAGGCAAAAGAGCAAACTCCACAGAACTCAACATTTGTGCCTCCTCAGCACCTGCCATACATAATTTATGACTCAAGTTTAACACTGGGCTTGGAGAATAGGAATCTCAGACAACATATCGGTAAGTGACGTATCGCCCCGCCGTTTCACTCGGCCTTATTATCTTCACAACCTGTCCACGCTTCAGGCCATAGTAGCGCGCAACTGGATCAGTGACTTGGATACGCGGTAGCTGAACTCGATCCCCCAGAATACAAAACAACGAGAAACAGCATGATGTAAGTATCCACTGGAATAAGTAACAGGAAATAATATTGAACTCATACCATAATAAAAATAAGAGAGGCAGGTCCATAGAGAACGGGGCAGTGACATAAAGCAACACCGCCAGAAGAAGAAATTATTTAGACTAGAAAGGCTGGCAAAACATGCTAAAATGGCAATGACAGTTCCCTGAGAAGAAGTGAATGTCAAGTGGGATATGCCCTGCAACATTTAAATGCCTTTTTTCTACACCAATTAATCTATCATCTTACAAGAATCTTCTCTAACGTAACTCAAAGATGTTTGGCTGGGATTTAAGCTAGAGTCCTAAAAACGTGAAGAGATGAGCAATATATACAAAGAGAGCAGATCTTCTACTCTGGAATGACAGCACGAAGGCCAAACCTTATAATCATGCATATTTCCCAACTAATACGTTATAAAAATTACTGTGGGTGCATGCAATGCACAGGCATGCATTAGAAGAGCTGCATCCACATAAAGCACGCAAACACCAAATCCCGGCGGACACTAACCTGTGTTTCTTTCACTGTATATCTCTGCAGCAAAGTCTTCTTTTCCTCATTAGCAAGCACTTGATGCTCAGGAACGAGTACATGCTCTTTGATATTGACTAGCAACTCCGCCTCCTGCACCATAACAACACAAGATACTCAATGGAAGAAAAGATAATTCATCCAGGCAGCCAAACATAAAAACATGACATTATAAGGAAACAATGGGCTTGAAGATACACTGCATTATGCTGCCTCAAAAGCACTTGTTAGGATCCAACTAGATGAAAATACAGGTAATGGTATTAACAACTAGAAGCAAGATCAACTGAACAACTGCTAACATAATAAGACAGAAAGCAATTCTTTTTCAAAGGATTCCAGATTCAATTATCTTGGAACCATGACAATTTGTCAAACAAGGTGGCCTTTCATCCATCATAAACAGTAAACGGCCAAAAGTCTTGCTATAATCCACAGTTGATGGTTTTGGCAAATTCAATACATGCAGCTGATTAGAATAGGAAGAAATTCGCCTGAGGTTCAACCATATATTCTTCAAGCAGAAAGTTCGGGGTGGGGCCATCATGACCTTTTCAATAATATGCCCTCAGACTATTACACAAGCTAATGTATTCTTGCCCATCCGTTTCATGACATCAACTGGTCATTCATTTCGTGAAAGAACATCAGGTTCCAAAAGTGGTTTCCATAAGCATACACAATGACGTGCAGAAACCAGACTTCAAAAAAGCAATCTTTACTAATGGGACATACTGACATCTCCTCGCTCGTATCACCAAGTGATGCCGAAGACAAGAAAAGATTGCCCAATCCTTAAAATTCACATCATCTAGTGAGCATTTGAACACTGGGGAACCAAATAATAAGGGCTCATAAATCTGTGCTAGCCATCATCCGGCATTGCCCAATGGGATTGGCAATGCGATGCAACCTATGTTTCATGCTTACGGCCACAAACTACTCGTATCCGTATGCAATTCGATGACGAGAACATCTATTCTTTCCCAACACGAAGCAGGCGAATGGCAACAGAAGCAAAACCAGTGGGAGGACTCTACCTGGAAGACTTCCAAGTGGAACTTCGTCGATATCTCGCTGATACAAGTCCGAGCAAAGGGAGTCAAATTCTGCTGAACAGCCAATATCGCTCGGAACACGTTCTCCGATTTCATGCGGTTCGTGTACGTCTTCATGGTCTTCACCCCGACCTTCGCCTCTTCCGGAAAGAACACGTAAATCTGCGGCGCAAAAAAAAAAAAAAAAAAATCAAACCTTGGCGACGTCCGGCGCGACAGAGCGATCGAAAACCCTATCGGCAGGCGGAGCAACGCGGGTTTACCTGATCGGAGCTTTCGTTGCGCTTGGACTTGTTGATGACGAGGTCCTCCCGCTTCATGCTCTCGCCGAACTTGTCGATGAACTGGAACCGGGTCATGTTGATCTCGTAGTCGGCGACGAGGTAGCCCCGGTCCCGGAGCATCTGCATCACCGTCTTCCGGATTCGGTGGAGGCGGGTGATCTCCTCCTCCGACAAGGCCATCTCCCGGAGCAGCTGCGGCGGCGACGGCGGCGGGGGGGCGGAGCGGCGACGGAGGGCGGCGGGCGGAGGAGGAGGAGCTGCTGCTCTCGCCCCGGTCGCGGCTTCGAGGATGGAAGAGGGGAAGAAAGCGAGAAGACAGACGCTCGAAGTCGGAAAACGGAGTGACTTGGGAGTTTTAAAGGGGGAGAGAGTTTGGGCCAGCAGGCGGAAAGCCCAAGCCCATAAACCTGGGCCCAATAAGCCCACGAAACCATTGACCTAGGCCCAATAAATTTTTCTTGAACTCCCAAACAGTCATTTTAGTCAATCCTCTTATCCTCCGACCAATAGGTCGATTCCCCCTAATCACATCCTATAATTTATTTATAAAAAAAAAGAGTCATCGCCAACTTTCCCTTCTTCATCCAATTCATTCCCAATGTTTACGTAGTTGGAACATTAGGAAATTGTAGCTTTCGATCTTGACGTTTCTTTAGCACTTTTACTGCACCATATCACACGCCTCCTCTCTAATTATCCTTAACCCGGATAGCAAGGGCGGTCCTCGCCCAGATTTGCAATTAGGGCACGACCCTTGCCCCAAATTGAGGCAATGGCCCTCCATTGGAGGGGAGAGTGTCAATAGCCCTCATTACCACGCCTCACTACTAAGAGTACGTATGATAACCGTTCGATTTGCAACGGAAATTTATTTAATAAGAACAAATTTTAATCAAAATGGTATCGAAATAAAAAAGAAAAGTAAAAATTTTCTAATTTTATAAATATAAATAAAAAAAATAAAAATTGTTCTCATTACTTCCCCTCACTACTAGCAAGCCTCCCATTCATCGCCGCTCGACATTCTCTATTGCTTGCCGTTGCTAACCAACCCTCTTTTCGTAAATAAGGTTTTTGTGTATTAACAGTAAAAAAAAAGTATTTATAATTGCGATTAAATAAATATATTAAAAAAATATTTGTGTAATAATTGTAAAATTGGGGGAAAAATATGCCGTATTTGCAATAATAAACGACAGTGTCCCCCCGCTGACTTTTCCGCCTAGAGACTTCCCCCCTTCTCTCCAAGACTCCATGGACCAAGAGGCACGACGAAACCCCGCATCATCGAAACGCCTCCTGGCGAGCCACGTGTGCATTTCGCCACGCGGCGCCCTCCCATTGGTCAGAGCCCCCTCCAGTTTCCAACTGGCCTCCCCTACTATATAGTATATATATACACACACCACACCCTCCTCTAGCTGCCCGTTGCGTTTTGCTCGTCCGCGAACCAGGGAAAAAAAAAAGAAAAAAAACCGAAAATCGCTCTTCTTTTTTCCCCGGCAGCTGCAGTTTCCGGCGCTCCGGGGCGATCGAAGATGAGGCCGCCGGAGAAGGCGCCGCCGACGACGAAGATCGGGCTCGGGCTCGGGCTCGGGCTCGGGCTCGTGCTGTGGCTCGCCGTCCTCTCGCTGGGCCCCGTCCCCGCCCGATCCGCCGTCTCCAGCGTGGATCTCGGCTCGGAGTGGATCAAGGTCGCTGTCGTCAACATCCGGTCCGGCCAGAGCCCCATCACCGTCGCCATCAACGAGATGTCGAAGCGGAAGTCCCCCGCCCTCGTGGCGTTCCAGCCCGGCGCCCGGCTGATCGGCGAGGAGGCCGCGGGCCTCGTCGCCCGGTACCCGGACAG
The DNA here is from genome assembly GCA_017140595.1 of Eucalyptus curtisii. Taxonomy (NCBI): domain Eukaryota; kingdom Viridiplantae; phylum Streptophyta; class Magnoliopsida; order Myrtales; family Myrtaceae; genus Eucalyptus; species Eucalyptus curtisii. The sequence continues at coordinate 6,782,814 of CM029496.1, forward strand.
GGTGTTCTCCCAGGTGAGGGACCTGCTCGGGAAGCCCCTCGATCACGCCAGGAGGGTGCTGGACTCGACGTACCTGCCGTTCAGCGTCGTGGAGGATTCGCGAGGGGCGGCGGCCTTCAGGATCGGAGGCGGCGGCGGCGAGGGGGAGGATGGGACCGTTTATTCGGTCGAGGAATTGGTGGCGATGATATTGGGGTACGCGGCTAGATTGGCCGAGTTCCATTCCAAGGTGCCGATAAAAGACGTCGTGATTTCGGTGCCGCCTTACTTTGGGCAGGCCGAGCGCAAGGGGTTGCTTCAGGCGGCTCAGCTGGCGGGGATCAATGTCCTGTCGCTGGCGCACGAGCACTCCGGTGCGGCATTGCAGTATGGGATCGATAAGGATTTCTCGAATGGCTCGAGGAATGTTGTGTTCTATGATATGGGGTCTAGCAGTACTTATGCAGCATTGGTGCATTTCTCGGCTTATAATGCTAAGGAGTTTGGGAAGACGGTTTCGGTCAACCAGTTTCAGGTAGAATGATTTGTTATGTTTGCCTATTCTACTGATGCCTTAATTGAGCTGCTATTTATATGGGTATCTGTCAGCAAACTTATATTACTAATAGAATGGTGAAGAAAATAGTCAGACCATGGAGAAGGTTAGAATGTCTGGCTGGGTTAAAAAGGGTAAAGTTTGTGAATTGTGAAGGTGCAATTTAGGAATAGTTTGCTTGGGATGGGAAGACATATGAAGATGCCAATTTAAGGAAATCTGTGCTTCCTAGGAAATCTAGATGACATGCTTTAGTAATGTTGACAATGAGTGATACATCCGGGCAGCAGTAAATTTGATTTGAGAAGCTGCTCCAAGGCATTTTCTGTGTTTGCACAATCTATGATAGTTCTGTCTAATATGTAGAAAAGAAGGAACCTGTCCATAATGAAAAAATTAATGGTTCAACTATGGAGGTCTGTTTATTGTCCAATTGCTGAGCACAGACCCTAGGATTGGATATCTTGTGTTCGAATTCAAGGAGAAAATTGGGAAATCATTTTGTTTAATGACAAATGACTTTTCATTATGAAGGTGCCAAGGGGATCCCACCCCTATCTGAAATGGCTTTAGAAGAAATTTTAGGTCACCATTATTGTTTTGTGACACTTATTGCTCCTTTTTTTGGGGGGGGGGGGGGGGGGTGTGGGGTGGGTAGGCAGGCTTATGGTTCAACATAAAAGAGCTCAGTGCTGATGGATCTCCTGGACGTCACCCAGATTGTTTTGTGTGCAATGCCTAGGCTTTCCAAGCATATATCTTTTGGGTCAGCCACTTTCTGTGACTGCTAACCTTTGCAAGTGATGTGGCTTTAATCACCAGGGTCATGCATATATATTTTCCGTTCGCCTCTCTCCTATTCATGTTCACTAATTCTTGTTGGCAGTTGGGATCTCTCTCTCTCTCTCTCTCTATACACGTGTGTGCACTTTCTTTTTAAGACACTCACTTCATTCACCATGTGCAGTGCATAGTTTTCTCTTCCTGAGTATGATTACAACTCTTAAGGTGCCTGCAGGTCAAGGATGTTAGATGGAACCCTGAACTTGGAGGTCAAAATATGGAATTAAGGCTGGTGGAGTACTTTGCAGATGAGTTCAACAAAGAAGTTGGAAGTGGGATTGATGTGCGAAAATTCCCCAAGGCAATGGCTAAATTAAAAAAACAGGTCAAACGGACAAAGGAAATTTTGAGTGCAAACACAATGGCTCCAATATCAGTTGAATCCTTGTATGATGATCGGGACTTCAGGTTAGTGAAGCATTAATGACATAAACTTTTGTGTGCAAAATGTTGTCCACATGCATGAGGTTTCCACGATTGACTTTTGCCCTATCATTTATTACGAATCTTTATAAATTGCATGCCTTTCATTTTTCCATTATGAGTTGTTTTCTATTGTATCACATAAATTATGACTTCTTAAAGATGGAGATTGGATGATAAGCAAAACTTGTCAAACTGAGAGCCGGTTTTTCGCCATTGCTTTTCTATCTGCTACCTTTCACTCTTGAGAGTGCTGCAAGCTTTTTTTTCGATAATTATATTAAGGTCCATCTCTAGTGCTAATTAACTGAAATAACATTCCGTATATCCTTTTCTACATTGTAGTACAGCATTGTTAGGTTCCTTTCACATGGAATTTGGTAATTTAGTAGCTACATAGACTAGTGCTCAGTTAGAGTATAGCCCTTTCAAATTGCAATGGTATTTGTCTTGATTAATTATATAATTCCAACTGTGTCATATAGCAATAGAAAAGTATGAGCAACAACCTAAATAGATATTAGATTATTATTGAGCTTTATACAGTACATCCTGGACCATTATATATTGTACCAATGGCAACCGAGCCTTTGCTTTTTAATGGTGACTGGTGACATGGATCCTTTTAAGCCATCACGCAGTGGCATATGCCATGTCTTTTTGGGCCTTGTATCCTAATATATGAACTTATGAAATGATGGTAAATAAGTTGAATTTGTAATTTATTTGTATCCGGTTACATTCCTTCAGAGCCTAATTTGTAACTCTGAAGAAGTTACAGTAGTAAATCAGTATGGATGATCACTATGATTGTTCATTATGTACCAAAAAACGAACATAAAATGAGTCTGTTCTACGCACGACCGGCTTGACGGGGTGGCTGGCCTTCTCCCTTTTCCAGTTTCACCATGAATGAATGGAACTGTTGGGTAGAGCACCATGGGCATACTAGTTTATTCTATGTAGTTCATGCAAAAGTAGGCTAGGTCATTGTCTGAATATTATTAATTTAGTAAACCGGAGATGTGTACATTAAGACTGAAACACTAATCCATGATATGTTTTTCCTGCAGGAGTACTATTACCCGTGAGAAGTTTGAAGAGCTCTGTGCAGATTTGTGGGAGAAAGCTCTTGTACCGCTAAAAGAAGTCCTTGAGAACTCTGGTATGAAGGCAGATGAAATATATGCAGTGGAGCTGATCGGAGGTGCCACTAGAGTGCCAAAGTTGCAGGTTTGTTCTTTGTTTCTCGGGCAAACGTTGTTATCAGTCTGTCCTTTGATTTCATGAATTTTTCTAGAGTGGTAGCCATGATATGCTAATTGCAGTAAATCCATACTCAAAATAGATATAGAGTAATAATTTGGCTTTGAGATTCATCTGCGGGAGCTCCTTGAATTCTAGTAATTTTCACTTCTAGTGACCAATAATAGTGTCGGGGGATTGGTGTGTGATTTGTAATGTACTTTATTGGGCATTTATGAAGTAGATGTTCTCTTGCCTCCTGCAAATATAGTGTATTTGAGAAAAACAATTATGATATGACTAGGTAATATTGAATTGTAATTTCTTGATTTGGACAGTTTACGAATGGGCCAAGTTTGTAGTTCACTGTTTGTTTTCAGTGTCAATCTTGCTTGTAAGGATGCTAGAGTAACAGCTATAGGTACTATTAATTTTGCATGGACTGTAGAAGCTTTTCCTTCCTGCCCACACCTTATTTCACAGAAGGAAGGAAAGAAAAAGAAAACATCAGATCAAAATCTCACCCCTTAGTGTTTAAAAAACACTTGTAAAGATGCACCACAATAATTGCTGTGTACCATTTCTGCTTAAACTATGTGGAACATTTTCGCTCCTCTCCCATGTACCTAGTGAGAAGAAAGAAGAAACATTAAATTTCACGACTCCACAGCAATGTCTCACCTCAGTTGCATTTAGAAAATAATAAATCTAGGCCCCTCTGTTGCAGCTTTTTTAAGCAAGATGTTACTTGATGATTATCTGCCAAAACTCTAATTTCGTTTTTAACTTAAAAAACTATGAAAAAGCTATATATGTTTTCATATGATAATATTTGTACAGTAAAAATATCTGGTGCTTTGCGTGATACTGTGGAGTATCAAGATATAATAGCGAAAAGTAGAACTTATTCCAAATAGAAGGTTGGTGCATCAGTAGAATTTACACCAAGTAGGGTCGCAATTCGTGGACGACTATTTGGTAGACAAAAAAATGTGTGCTCGTTTCGTGTGACTTCAATATTGAAGGGAATCCTTGTTATTGTCTTTGATTAGTGTACCAATTTCATTCAGCTGATTACATTTTTGCTTTTAAGTTTGGATTAACTGTCTGCTACCCTTGCTTTAGTTGAAAGAGGATGATTTTGATGAGGATTCCTTCTTGACTCACAACAGGCTAAACTGCAAGAATTTCTTGGAAGGAAAGAGCTAGATAAACATCTGGATGCTGATGAAGCTGTAGTTCTTGGTGCAGCATTATATGCTGCCAATTTAAGTGATGGAATTAAGTTGAATAGGAAGCTAGGGATGATTGATGGTTCTCCTTTTGGGTATGTTATGGAATTAGAAGGTCCTGATCTTGTTAAAGATGACAACACAAGGCAGCTACTTGTGCCCCGGATGAAAAAGCTTCCCAGTAAGGTATATCAATCTTGAAAACTTCCTCTGAGGGACGCGGTGATGATAAAGAATTACCTAAGATCCAGCTTATTATAGTCTCTTTGTCACTTGCTTATTGTCATTGTTATCCTACAGATGTATAGATCGATTGCTCACAACAAAGATTTTGAGGTTTCACTTGCTTACGAGAGTAAAGACCTTTTACCTCCTGGTGTTAGCTCTCCTGTGTTTGCTCAATATGCAGTGTCTGGACTTGCAGATGCATCTGAGAAGTAAGAGTTATGATTATTCTTGATATGGTGCTATCTCTGAATATCTCTGCAGCAAACTTAACCTCCATGAATTAGTTTTAATAAACTCTGACATGGTTGCATTAATTGTTAATTATTTTTTTCCAGATATTCAGGTAGAAACTTGTCTTCACCAATAAAGGCAAATCTGCATTTCTCTCTTAGTAGAAGTGGGGTACTCTCATTGGAACGGGCTGAGGCTGTTGTTGAGATATCGGAGTGGGTTGAAGTTCCTATAATGAAACCGACCTTGGAAATCTCCACTAATGCTTCCCAGAATGTATCAGTTGAACATAGTTCTAACGGTACTGCTGAAGAAAGGACGGAGAAGACACAGCCTGATGATGGTGGAAATAACAAAACTACCTCTAGTGAAGTAGAACAGGGATCTGCAGATTTGGGTACGGAAAAGAAATTGAAAAAGCGTACGTACAGGGTTCCGCTGAAGGTAAAAAAAACGTTTTGAGAACGTTTCTGCTAATACAATTGTTTCATGTTACTTCCTTTGCATGACTTTTTTTGGCATTATTCAGTCATAATTTTGCTTTGGTTCCAGCTAATTAACAAGACATTGGGTACTGGGATATCCTTACCTGAAGAATCTTTTCTTGAAGCAAAGAACAAACTAGAACTACTTGACAAGAAGGATGCAGAGAGAAGGAGAACTGCTGAGTTGAAGAACAATTTGGAAGGGTACATATATGCTACAAAAGAAAAAGTAAGAATCTTGATTTTGGAAGTTTAAATGATCTATGAATAATTATGTCCCTTTCTCTCCAAACCCATTGAGGTGCTTATAGTCAACTGCTTCTGTCCATAATTTGAGAGTTAATTATCTGATCTCTTGTATCTCTGGATTTGGTCTAATATTGTATTGCCAAAGGACATTGTTGACTTTCAAATTATCTTCATCTCCATTAAACCAAGGTGTTGCATTTGCGTCTTTCCTCCACTTGCCCTATTGTCGGTTGTGCTACCTACCGTTGCTAATGTTTTTGCCTCCTGTTGCTCACAGATTGAGACATCGGAGGAACTTGAAAAGGTCTCTACTGCTGATGAACGCCAATCTTTCATTGCAAAGCTTGATGAGGTTATCCTCTCCCTCCCTTCCTCCCTCCCTCTCTCTCATCCCCAATAGCTTAGACAAATACAACGTACTCTGGTATTTAATTAGTTATTTGGCTATTGTTTTAGGTGCAAGAATGGCTTTACATGGATGGTGAAGATGGTACTGCGACAGAGTTTCAGGAACGTCTGAATTCGCTAAAAGCAATTGGTGATCCAATTTTTTTCAGGTTGGTTTTATCCTCGGAGGAAATGATGGCTTTTAACTGGGGGAATATCTGGATCAGTTCTCTTTCAGTTGTCATTTTCTTATTTAGCTTGCAATATACACTTTTAACTATGAGATTTTGGTCCTTTTAGATTGAAAGAACTTACAGAACGGCCGGCGGCAGTTGGGCATGCTCGAAGTTACCTGGATCAACTGCAAAAGGTATCTATAAAAATCTTTACTGTGAATTGAAAGTAGATGGCACTCCCATTGGAAATAATTTTATTTCTATTATTTTCTAATTGCCCAATATTAATCGTGAGAACTATTTATTCGGGTCTATACTTATCAATGACCAGTATCTAACTATGATGAATGACAAGAATGAGCCTGCTTGTTCCTTCAAAAATAGATTGGTTGTTGGCGCTATTATCTACTTTTAGCTTCCTGTATACCCTCCTTTTTAGATGATCTCTCTCGTTGCTGCCTCCTTGTAATCTGTTTTGAAGTTCTTTTAGTTTTCTATTGCCGTCACCAGGGTCATGGCAATTCTTATGTGTTGGTGCATCTTCCTTTCGGTTTTAGAAATGACAGAGTGATCATGTCCTTTTGACTTCTTGCATGCTCATTCTACATGCAATAACAACAAAATGTTTGGGAGTATCAGTTTGTCAACACTTTTCATTGTGTGTGGACTGTCGATTGACAACATTGGGCATGACGAAATAGCTTTTTATTAGTCTCAGGGTTCTATACATTATTGTTTCTTTAATCTCAATCTCCATGACATCGGGTAGATATGTGGATTTGTGGCTGAATATATCAAAGTGATGTGAATCGACATCCAAGTTATTATTATTTCTTTTTCTGCCTTTGTGTTAAGCTTTTCAATTTTTCTTAGAAAATGATTTGCTACAAAATGATTTTCTTTTTCTTTTTTTTGTGAACGTGTCACGATTAAAGCATGACAAAATCTTGTGTTCTTCAAAGATAAACTTTGAAGTATAGATGCACATGTGTGCTGTTGGTTTAAACATGACACTAGTAGGAGGGATGCTTTTCAATGGTGGTTACTGTATTCTGGAGTGACTTGTTGGATTCTACTCTTATTCATTGAATTTGAACGTGTATTTATTTGCAAATTGATGCACTTTGGGCATTTTATGACCAATTTTTCAGTTAAAATTCTAGGTAGCTGCTTATGATACTGTTGGTGATGACATGCTTGAGGCTGCCACTTTGGATTTTTTTTTTTTTTTTGAAAGTAAATGGAAGTAGGACATATTGCATCATCACTTTGCAAGCAAGTAAAAGTTGTGTTCTTGATGAATTGAATCAAAGCTCAGTGGTCCAAAGTGCAAGTTACTCCAAAGTTCTGTAACCAGCTATGAGACCTCAACACAATGTGTTCTACTGCGATCGCTTTCCAAGCTTTGAGCATCTGCTAAAGTTTTAAAAAATATTTTACACACGAGGGATTTTCAATTGGTGATGGAAGCCTATTTGTCTATGGCTTGTATGGGTTATAGAACAGCAACATTGTTAGAAAGTCCAATCCGAAAGTTTAAGCCAGTAGGTGGAGGAGACCGCATGCATATAAAAAGCATTTAGGATTCGTTGTCAATCAATGTGGGATAACATTTCAACACCCCCACTCACGTGCAAGTCGGATTACGAGCTGCGTGTGGAATTTTGACTGCGCACATTCACGTCAAATTGTTTACCACACGCCTTTGCGTAAGGGATAATTGGTTCTGATAATTGGTTCTGATACCATGTTAGAAAGTTCAACCCAAAAACTTAAGTTGATAGGTAGAGGCAACCACATGCATATAAAGAACATTTGGGACCTGTTTTCAATCGATGTGAGATAACATTTCAACAAAAATTTTACTTCTGAAGGTTTGAAACTGTACCATTTCTTGGAGCAAATGCATTGCTGCTTTATAATATAAAATTGCTTGAACCACCGTACCAAAACTTAGTTTACCTTTTTCCTTGTGTTTCAGCGAAGTCTTTAGCAGATTCTGCCGTGTGACAGGATCTTAGAATTCGGCTCGATTCAGTTCCTGATTCATGGGTTTTTTGGGGCCCTAACTGATGCATGGAACAACTGATGCACCAAAAAAGTGAAATAATACAAGTTTCCTGGGACTGCACTAGGTTAGAATTTTGTGTTTGGGGATTAAATATTACAAGTATATTAAAACCCATATTTTCTATTTTTGCCAATAATAAGTAGTTGAAGAGTATAAGAGGCAATTCCGATTTTGATGAAACTTTCTTGTGTTAGGCAGTTGGAATATTAGGATTAGTTAATTTCTAGAAAGTTTGGGCAAACTGTTTTACTATGCTGAATCTCTTGAGGGATGAAGAAAGGAGCCTCTTTTCCTCTTAGAAACCAAATAGGCATATCAAAATACATTGTCGACGGTTCCACTTGCATTTTCTCTCCAGTCTCCACCATCTTTATCTTCTCGTATTATCTTTTGCCGCCCATGGTTTTCAATGGGCTTTGCAAATTAACCTGGATTCTCTTTCACAGAATTGTAGGTCCTATGTATGGTTAGAACCGACCTGCATTTTCTCTCCAGTCTCCACCATCTTTATCTTCTCGTATTATCTTTTGCCGCCCATGGTTTTCAATGGGCTTTGCAAATTAACCTGGATTCTCTTTCACAGAATTGTAGGTCCTATGTATGGTTAGAACCGACCTCAATAGTTCACAAAATAGCGATTTATTGATTTTTTTCTGCATCTTCGTATTGCTATGTTATTGACTGCTTGTATATAATGTAATGTGGATTGCCACCACGCTGACATTGCTTTTTCGGTTCTCAGATTGTACAAGATTGGGAAAGCAAAAAATCCTGGCTTCCTAGAGACAAAATTGATGAGGTGAGTTATCATCTCATTTCTGCTTAGGACTGTCTTCAGGTTATATTGATCATTTCAAATAAGGTTCTTCAAAAGGCATAAATAAGCGTCTGTCCTACAGGTTCTAAAAGAGGCGGACAATTTAAAGATTTGGTTGGATGAGAAGGAGACTGAACAGAAGTGAGTTTCATCCTAATTATTTCTTTTCAACTTGGGTTTTTCACCTTGGTTCATTTTTTAATCACCTGGCCTGTGGTCCACCTGATATTTGCTGCAATGAAATGAGCCAATTTTACTTCTTTTTTTTTCGGTTGAGTATCTTGTGATTGGTCAAAGTTTGAACCTATGTCATTGCCCATGTAAATAAGACCCATAAAACTACTAAATTTAAGGGGCATGATGAATTAATTGTTTCTTCTTTTGGGGTTAGATAGAGTACTAATAGTATGAAAGAGCCTCCTTTTTGGCTACTGTTTGGAGGCTATCTTTGGTTGCCTGTATGCGACTTTGGAAATAATATAGAAGTATGAATCACCTTTTGGAGATGCCCTAAAATAGCATATAATGTTTAAGCAATCGGACAGTGAAGGCTTAGATGAGGCCAAAGTGTAACTCCTATGGCTCATTGCTGGCATGTCCCCATTATTGATAACTATAGAACAATGATCTCCGATAAGCATGTTGCCACCAACCTCTGGCTCTTTCTCTGTCCCTCCAAGTAAGGGCCAGGAGTTGATAGTAACTTGGGTCTTTTGAACTAGTCATCAGCATCAGCAAATTGATGGAAATTTTGCTTCTCTCTCTCTCTCTCTCTCTCTCTCTCTGTGATATGCCAGCTGCAGACACAGTTACTTTCAACTCGATGCTGATTGGTGAAGTTGTTTCTCAGCTGGCAAGAAATATTGATCATCTGGCCGTAATTTAGCAGGCCTAATTCTTTTTGTTGATTTTGTAGCCAATTTATTTCTGTTTAATACTTGCCAAACATGGAATTAGATAGTATCTGACAATATTCGCTATTATGCTCGGTCATTTTAGTGAGAGATAGGATATAGACATTCCAGGGGATTTTCATATCTAATCTTATCCTGTCCTGCCTCCTAACCTGTCCTAACATAGATGGAATATTCCCATGTCTATGAGAATCAATTGCAAATGATAATTTTCAATGCAACAGATGCGATGAGCTCAATATTGAAGAGCTAGACACTAGAAATTGGTTGGGGTTTATGTTTATATAAGACAAAGTCCTGTGACAATTGGTCCAATAAAAATTTCTTTCATCTTGCGGGGCCTGATTTTGCTCAACATCTCATTTTACTGAGGTTCCTTTCCTGCACGTGCCCTCATTTCGTAGGATATGCACACTTCATGTTTTCTGTCAATTCTAGTTCCTCCTATACTTTAAGCGTGGTTCAAAGAAGTATTACAGTCACTGCAGCGGCTTAATATATCTTGTGCTATATGATCATGTTTCTTTTGCTATTATCGATCTTGTAGGACTGCTGGGTTTTCCAAACCTGCATTTACATCTGAAGAAGTATATATGAAGGTTTTTACTTTGCAAGATAAGGTACTCGTGTCCCTCAGTTTCCACATTTTGTAATGTACTAGTGTAACTACATCGGACTTAATAGGTGTATTGATTCTCTGCTGCTATTTGTCTAGGTTGCAATTATAAATAGAATTCCAAAGCCAAAGCCTAAAATAGAGAAGCCGGCAGAGAATAAACCTGAGAGCACAGGTTCGTCCGATGCAGCTTCTGAGGAAGCACCCTCTTCAGATGACCAGTCAACACAGGCTACAGATGGCACAGGTTCGTCCGATGCAGCTTCTGAGGAAGCACCCTCTGCAGATGACCAGTCAACAAAGGCTACAGATGGCACTGCTGAAGAAAAAGCTGAGCAGGACAGCATGGACGAGCCGGAGTCGAAGCTTCATGATGAGTTATGATGACTCAGTGTGGAAGCCATTTTTGTCATTGCGCGACGCAGAAGAGTGTTGGAGGACAAGGATGGATAAGAATATTCGAAGGAAGAATTACTTCAAGTAAACCTTGCTATTAAGACTAAGAGAAGGGCCTGCTTATTCTTGATGATGAATTGAGATGCACGTATAGCATCAGGAACTCAGCTTCCCGTCTGGTTCGCTTTAGTGGTAGTAACTTTACTCCCTGAAGGGAATTGCCAATCAATTTCATCTTTCTGCAATTTTGTAGGAACTAATTATAGATGCTTACAGGGTAGTCCAGGGGAGAATTTCAGTCTGAATACGATACGGATCTTGTACCATTGAGTATAGTTATAGCCTTGGGATACTGTCAGTTTCTATTACATGCACGAGATTTATCTCTAGTTTCTCGTTGTTTTTATTTTGTGTCGGTGCGACTGGGCGGTCTCTAACCATTCGCTAATGAACTACCTCTCATTCCTGATAGGAAGGCTCGCTCATCTTTAATTATTGGTTTCAATTATCGATACGACGACTGTAGTGTTTGTGCGTCTCTTCCTATGCTCGAGTCTTGAGCTGAGAAGGTGGAGAGCCGTTCGAGTCGTCATCAAGCTTCAGTTATCATCGTGTCGTTGCTATGGTCTCGAATCCTACCATTTCTTTTCTAATAATAGAAAGGGAAACACTATTGTTCGATTCCTTAGTTCTAATAATATATTATTACCTGAACGCTTTTTCAGCATGGCAAATCAAACACGAAGAAAGGAAAAGAAAGGTCGGAAAGGGTGCTAAAACTTAAACATAATGTACAGGGGAAAAGCGGAAGTTAAGAGGCAGAAGGTTCCATAAGCTTTACAGCATTATGATTCTTATGAAAGTTTCTAATCTTATATATTTGTTTCGTTACAAACGTTGCTTCTGTCGGCAACTTCGCTACTGTTTTGAAAGACAAACTATTCATTCCTGGGACGGCAACTCGGCCAATTGGAATCGCTTGCGATTATAGGTGCTGCTCCAAAAAACAAAAGGAGGACGTCGCACGAGCGACATGACATGATCGAAACGAAGATGATCTTCCTTAGAAGAGATAGATAGAGCGAGTAGTGACTTCAAACTAGCCTGAGTTTCTCCAAGGTTGAACTCTAGAACCAAACAATGGAAGTGATCCCTCCTCTCTCTTGCTTGCTTCTAGTATATCAGAGGATGAACTTCCTCTTTCCCTCAGGCTCTTGCATAAAAAGCTTTGGTGTCTCATAAGGGAAATCCCCATATGGAGCTCCCGGCAGATGGATCAGAAATTAGAAAGATCAGATGAGGCGACCAGAAGTTCACCTCCACCGACAGGCTACTACGACCCTAGGAGCTCGATTTCTTGCTAGAAAGTGTACATGCCGTGCCTAAAAATACAAAATTGAATAGCAATCGATCCAATAGGTCGCCCTTCATTGAATTTCATTTCATTATTTATTTTATTTGAAACGGGTACGTCAAATCTTACCAAGATTCATTTCTAGTCCGGCTTAATTTTTGTAAACCTATTTCGACTTTATATAATAAAAGAAAATTACTGCAATGCGAAACTGAATTATGAGTAGTGAAGGGAAAATTAGAAAATTAGGGAACACTTACCGGTTGTGATATGGGAAGCATGCGATCACGGGATATTAAAGCGAGACCGAGAGGCAAGCTTTCCCTTCATAATAGATAGATAGACTCATATATACATACATAGATAAGTACGAAGATCAAGGAAATTATACTCTATGCTTGGGATTTAGTAATGATTTTAACAAATTTAAATCTCAAGATTCAAATTTCGCAAAAGTTTTTTTCTTGTCTTTCTTTTTTAAAACTAGCATTCTGAATTTGTACGAATCCGGATTTCACTAACCATAGTCTGATGTAGATGACGTTAAATTCATTACATTAATGAATTAGTTTTTGTTTTCCCGTTAAGCATGATTGATGATGGTGTTTCAGAACTTCAATCATGTTGATTTGAAAAATATAATCCTTGTCTAATCATCTTTACCGTGATCTTACATCTCTTATTTTCCAACTTTAATATTCAAAAAAATCTCGAAAAGTCAAAACGACAAAAGTGAGATCATGCAAATATAATAAAGAAAACAAAACCAAGTTATGTTATTCACGAAATTAACCCCTTTCGGCAAGATTAGAGCTTCGAGAATCTAAAGTAAAATGATATCCGAGACCAAATTTATCTGAGCGAAACACCTCTTGATAGAGTTATTTCTTGTCTTGATCAACCTTTAGGATTGGATTGAGTCAGTAGGGTCAACTGATTCGCGTCAATCTTTTCGATTTGATAATATTTCTTGTGGTACGAAAAGAAAATGTTTGAAGAGAAATTGTCAAAAAAGGGTGAACCGGATGTCTTTTCACATGAGAGTGTGATTGACATGTGTTTGTTAACTTATTATTTGGATTAGACTAATGAAAACTACTTAAAGATGATCCCTTTTGGTCAACTTAGTCTTCAAGTACAAGAAGGGGACAAAATTCATTTGATTGAGTCCAGCAAGTTGCCCGCTAAACACATTTAACTTAGGCAGCTTGCAAGATGATGACCGCGAGTGATGCAATCTATTCATGCTTAACCTAAAATTGTTTTAGGGCAATTGAAGGATGATTCTACTGCACTTTATTCTTGGATGAATGAACCGGAAGTTCAAAGAGATCCCAAAATTTAGATATAAGATCGCCGATAATATTTTGGGGTCATTAATTAATTGGAGATCGGAGTGATCTTCTTCTCGATGATACTTGATATGTTGCACATTGCACGGGGAGAATACATAACAACTTACAGCTATTCATATAATGTGTGTGTGTGTGTATAAGCAAATTCGAGATAGAGCTATAGGTTTGCAAACACATATTAACTTGATCAATGCAGCCCTAAGAGAAACAATAAGTAGTTGATGACACCAAAATTAATTCTGTCGAATCATTTAAATATAAAATAACTCATATGCCTAAAAGTTTTAAATTTTTGCAACAGTCGGTATTATTTCCATAAAATTTTCAGAAATTCTGCATGTGAGGACGACGAATTTGACACTCTTTGAGGGTTAGAAATTTTTACACCTACATCTTTCATGTCAAGCTGGCTAATTTTGGATGCTTGCACTTATTATCATTAGCTTGATTTTGTCTTAAGCATTGATGTTACCTTTGTGTTGGACAACCCCAATCATGTTGATTTTATTGATAACTAATCGTAACTTTAAAGCAGAAGAAACGAGGACTAAATCCAATAATGAAGTGACCCCAGACGTCAAAACACATCACTCGTTTAACTTCGTGATTGAATCTTGACATGTGAACTAAGATTAGAGCATCTGCAATAGAATTCTCTTACAGTTCGAAAATCTTTTAATGATAAACTTACCTAATTTCCCAAAACAATGAATAAGTTAGGTTTAGGGGATTCTGGATACATTTGTTTCATTGAAAACTTCGTGATAAAATTTGAAGGGTTTAGGAGGAAAAGTGATTTCTTTCTTGTGAAAAAGAAAAGCCGTCTTTCCTCTCAGGATCTAAATTTATTATTTTTAGTCTATGAAAATCTTGTAAATGGATCGATTTTCCATCATTCAAACACTGAAAAGTCAGGAAATAATTTTTCGAAAATAATCTTTTTTCAAACAGACCCTTTGTTCGAACTAGTGGTAATCATGGGACACAGAGAAACCTCCATGGCAAGAGCAACAGATGTCCAAGAAGCATGATTACATAGCATGATCTCCATTGGAAATTTGTCTCCCCCCACGTTCGTTGCGAGCGTAGGATGAGGGCTTCGTGACCCTCTGCTGCTTCCACCACCCAATCATGGAGGTCAACCACCAAATGTCACAGAGAGAGAGAGGGAGTCAGTGTCGCTGTCGGATTAGGTGAAGGAGATAATTCTCTAATTGGGCAGCCTTAACTTTTTTTTTTTTTTTTTTTGGGTCGAAGCACCCTTAACTTAATGGGTCGAGATTATCCACTCATCTTCTATTTTTGTTTGACAAATCGATTTACTAGAAGAAAGTTGTCGGAGAAGAACAGATCAGTAGGGCCAGGCGCATCTTTTTTTCTTTTGCATTGGATTGTTTAAATTTAGAAAAATCATTCTGGAGGGCTTGCATGTAAACATCACCCCCTCCCCATTTCAATTCGCACAAAAGCAAGTCATCACCATTCATTTCGATTGAAAGAAAAAGGCAAAAAAAAGTCATCCCACGAGATCTGGACGTGTGAATTAACTCCATATGTTTCAGCTATGAATTTTATTGGAAAGTGCTTCGAGTCTTTAATTAATCATTATTTCTCTCTTTCATTTCGAAAGCATTTCTCTAAAGTATTAACAGAGAGCATTACAACCACTCTTTACAATTGGATCGTGCACGAAATCGCCGATATTGTTATTGATGGGGTCTGATCATGTGTGCGGCTCTTTGCGTTCTTGACTGATAAACGCACTTTTCATACAATCATACACCATTTGATGACGATAAATTGGAATTACTCAACTAAAATCAAAAGGGAATTGAAATATATATTAAAGCTATAATATGAATTATTTGTTCTCGCTGCCTTGAAAGATACTGCTCTCATGATGTCCAATATGTCACGATTGACATGTTGGTGACGTCATAAATACCAATGATTGAGCAAGAGAAGGGCGACACATAAAAAACGGGGAGCCAACCGCTAGTTGTGTACTTCACTTCGCATGTGATAATAGCGATTGGGGGAAAAAATAAAAAATAAAGACTAAAATGAAATGATGGCCAACTTGGACTCGTGGAGCAACTAGTCGTGACAAAAAAAAGATTAATTTAATAAAAAGTAGAAAAGGAAAAAAAGGAAAAAGGAAAAAGGGAAAAAGGATGGAGGAAGTCGTTGGTGGTCGGTAAGGGGAATTGCGGGTGGGCCCGGCTCTACTGTCGGCCGTACAGTCCAAAGACAGGCGTCGCTCTCATTTTGATCCAATGGTCGGCCCAGACATCTAGCCCGTAGCCCCCTAGGACCCGAGCTATCCGACAACATTGGGCCTCCGGGCCCACCACGCTCTCCCTCTCTTTCTCTCTCTCTCTCTACTTTTGGAAATCGTGACTGATAAATAGAATCGGAGTTTATTAAGTAGCACGCGCGTATAGAAGTAGCCCCGGGCGGCGATGAGGAAGGGTGACGTTCGGGATAATTGTACAAGTCTTGGACTTTGGTTTAATATATAATATCATTCATAAATTTTATATTTATTCAACATGGCCATTAAATTTTAATCAATTGTTCAATACGATCCTTTAACTTTTGATTTGTTCGATATGGTATCTGAACTTTTAAATATTTTTATGTAGTTTAGGGTATTAATTACACATTTGTCATCTATCGATAGTTCAGGAACCACGATGAACGTTAAATTAAAGTTCATGAACTACATTAAACAAATTAAAAATTCAATGGTGACGTAGAACATCGGACCAAAATTTAGGGATTATATTGAACAAATTAAAAGTTTATAGATGACATTGCACATTAGACCAAATTTAAGGAATCGTTTATGTCATCTATAGTGTCCAAAAAAAAAAACAAAAAACAAAAATCAAAGGAAATTAGACATATCTTCTTTGGCCCAAATCGAGTCGATTGGGAACTTCTTATATATATTATGGTTACTCGATACATGAGCAACAAGAGATCATGCGTGTGCTCAAGGAGAGACCAATTTACACGATGTAGCGACTAGATCTTACCGATCTTTTAAGACACTGAAAAAATAACTAGAACTATTCTGGGCTATATATATATATTACTCGATACACGAGCAACAAGAGATCATGCGTGTGCGCAAGGAGAGACTAATTTACACGATGCGGCGGCTAGATATTACTGATCTTTTAAGACAGTGGAAAAATAACTAGAACTATTCTACTCGAGCCCCTACCTAGAATACTTTCCATAAGGACAAAAAGGAGCCATTCCTGTTCACCTTCCTCCTCGTCAACAGCTAGATCCAAAGCTAGACATATGGGCAGGTGCACGCAAATTTCTAAAACTTCTTAACCATCTTTACGAAAATATCTAACTTATTTTCGATCACCGTTAAAAATATCAAAATCTCATATAGACAAAATCTGTATTTTTAGCACTACGTGGAGTTGAATCAATGAACGTGTAAAAATCGTCTCGTAGGTTTATAGCCTTTCCCATACTTAATTTTTCTTCCTAGATTAGAATTTACCGCACTTACTGTAGCGTGGCACATCATGGACCGGGGACAAAATCGTAGCTCTTCTTCTTGTATTGGTCAGGAAAAAATTCCGCTTTCTCTGGCATGGAGGCATGTGATCTCACTTTTATCTTTTTTCTCTCTTTGGTCTCTTTTAGGGCTGATTGGATTTTACTCCGGCGGCAAAGTCATAGCCATATAAATGAAGACGGTCCGTGATAAAAATTGGGCCACTAATTGTCCTTTTCTTTGCGGGGTTTGACTGAAATTTGGGAACATTGACCATTAGGATCCGATTGATCTTGAATGGTATCTTTAGGATGGCAACCTGATTTGCGAGTGATGGAGAGACGATCGTCCTGGGTAGAGATCAATCTAATCTTAGGTTCGAGTCATTGTCTTGACTTTTGATTCGGGTCTTACTCGATTCATGAAATGAGTGATGTAATTTTGTGACTGGCTTACTCAGTTGAAAGAAATTCGCACGTGATCAATAAAAAGACAAAAAAAGCATAGGTGATTAATAAAATTTATTTGGGCCAAAAAGATTTATAAAATTTATTAGAATAGTAGAGATGATGACGTGGATGCATCGGGATGCGTGTCCCTAGTTGGATTTGGTCAATTTTTAATTTCACAAAGGGAGGAGCGTCGATGGTACTTTAAAAATTGAGTACTGAGATATTGTCCTTCATAATTGATGGAAAATGTAATTTAATAGGAAATAAATTAAGCACCGTGGCCCCCACTATTCTGTAACCAAGAACAAATTTGCATTATTCCTTAAAAGTATATTGTAAAGGATTGGGGGAATAATTTCATTAGCTAATCGTCTTTAGTGTGAGCCTAAAATGTATTATTTGAGGCATGCTACTCAATAAATGATTTTTAAATGAGACAATGTGAAGTGTATATACTATGCAACGAAGGTGAAAAAAAAAAATCAAAATAACGATGGTTTTCGTTATCATCACTTCCCTTTCTTCTTGATTTAAATGTATTGTATTTGTTAGGTAGCAAGGCTACAGCTCAACAAAAATTTCCTCCATGATTATTTCCCTGATTTGTCTTTGTATATTTTTTGTTATTTTCTATAAGTTGTTACTATAATCCTCTTTCTTGTATTTATTCCCATTCGTTCTCTTACAAAGAGATGTACAAATGTTACTATAATTGAAGCCCTAGCATTGCTCCTCTTCCCTATATCTATTCCCCTTTTTTCTCTTACAAAGAAATGTACAAATATCATTAAACACAATATACAGGAGCTATTATGGCTGCCTTTACTCGCCACACTTGTTGCCTTAAGATATTAATTTCTTGAGGTTTTACAGTATTATCGATATTCTTATTGAGAATCATATGGACTCGACTTAATAATTGAGAAACAAGCATATATTTATAAATTGGGTGCACAATATAAGTTTTACTTTTTGCAGCACAATGTGTAAAGAATCTCGTGGTTTGTCCTTCCATTCGAATTTCAGCTCGCATCCTATTCAGTCTATAAGGTTAGTGGAGTATTTTCGGGGATCGACTATCTTCTTATTTTAAGGAATTGATCCGTCCTTTCATCCGAATTTCAGGTTGCATCCATTTAGTTTGTAAGATTAGTGGAGTACTTTATGCGATAGACTATCTTTCTTTTTCTTTTATTTTCTTTTAAAGAAAATGATTTTCCTTTCGTCATTAGTGTAAATCGTGTTGGAAAGGAGTTTTTTTGGTTAGCTTGTATGATCATCCATCCTTCTATTGGGAAACTGTAGTTTGATTGATTTGCCTTTGGCTCAAAGATGTGATGGCCTTTGACTCGCACGTTAATGGACTTGCCGGTTGCACTTTTGTTTTTCCCAAGTACGTTTAGAACCATCATATTTTCGTTTCTCTGTAGGTAGGTCCCATTGCGAAGTTTTGGAGATAGCATAAATATGATACAACAGAGGGATTTCTTATGGAGAGTTGTTGAAATAATGTATCTAGTTTGAATCCAAATCAATCTTAAAAGCAATGCGATCGATGAGCAAAATGGTTCGAAAGTGAAATTTATGGAGTCATGACAAGAGCTGGTGCTCGAAAAATTTGACGAGTGGCGGGATTACGCCCTATAGTTGCTTGAACAACCGACGAGCACCTAAAGATAAGGGTGGGTACCTAGCCGAAGACGGATAAGGTGTTCGTGCTTGTATGTGCTAGGGGCTTGACCAAGCCTAGCGAGGTGCTCGAGTGGCGCCTTGTTTCCGGCAAGGGCCTGATTAAGGTTAGTCAATTGTTCGAACCCTTTGAATAGGATCCTCCAATGTGCCTCCCACATTAATGTAAAGTCGCTAAATATATTATAGATAAAGCTGTAGCGATTTTTTACGTGATTTTTCCGTATTCTTTTACAAAGAGATTCTTGTGAAAGCAAATATGTGAGATTAGTAGGTGTATTTCCGAGGGAAAAAAACATCTGAAAGACATCAAGCCATAGTTCTCTTCTTTGTATTGCTTGATTATAACAAAATGTTTCTTCTGCTTCTTTCTGATTATAAATTTCATTGAGCATGTTAAATTTATATATTGGATTACAGTGTAAGATTACTATTTGATATACTTTTATTGTAGTTTACATTAACTATAATTAGGTCTAACTATCTTCCGACCCTATTGTATAGGGGGATCGTACTCTCCATTTAGTTCGAATATAAAATTATTTTTACCCTTTTTTTTTTTTAATTTCAAATCTCAACTATGCAAATTGCGTAAACATGTGCCTCATTTAATATTTTTCCACCAATTATTGCATCTCACTTCTCTTGTCTTCATGATGTAATAACATCAAAAAAGTGCAATTGCATAATGACATTAGAATAGCCACCTAGGGTATATTTGTTACGCGGAATCTCTCTTTTTCCTGTTGTGTTTGCTTAGCGTTTAAACCAAGAAAAGAAGACAAGACGTAGGGTTTTTAGAGGTACTACAAAGCTGTTATTTATATATATAGTCGTAAAGTAAGTCTGTCTTGGGATCATAAGAAAGGTAAAATATTGTTTTGATTGCAGAGAATTTTCGAGCATGTGATGAAGGAATCCTATGATCCAAGCATGAAGAAGATGGAACCCAAAAAAAGCGCCTTTTTCACAAGCATTATTTGGACACCATAGAAATGACATGCCAAGTTTCACCAAATAATTTGTCTATCTTAATTATATCGCCTTAAATTAATCTTACCGCTAGTATAATGACAACGGTGAGAAGATAGGAATCCTTTTCAATCGAGAAGATGATGGCAAAGTTTGAATGGTATTAGTTTTGGTGATAAAGTTGGCTACGTGCGTCTAATATGAAAATCGACACCAATCACACTTTTCTACCATCTTCTCAATCGAAAAGGATCGTTCGATCTTTTTCCATCTTCGCATTTTGGTTATTATACTAAAGACAAGATTAATTTAAGATTGACAAATTATTTGTCGAAACTTCGCGTGTCATTTCTTTCATGTGTAAATGTAAAAAGAGGCCAATGTAGAAGGAGCGACAATGACTTGCTCTAACTTCTCAAAGGAGTCAGCTTCTAACCTATTTTGCAATACAAGTTGGTTTTTCATAACCAAAAAAAAGAAAGAAAAAACACAATAATGTAATATAACTCATTATAAAAACATTAACATGAAACAAGTAATAAACCGTAGCTAATTTATACTTATGTTGTTTTATCGCCTATTGATTGAAGCCATTTAAAATAAACATGAAATGACATTAAGATAATAGAAAATAATGAATAATATTACCTGGTAGACACAAAGCATAATTTTGTCAGACATCTATCACTTAAAATAATGTGGCCACATGGCAGAACACATGGCATGATTTTCTCACGTGGCCACATTCAACCAATGATAAGTAGTTGATTTACCAGCTATATTTTATTGAATTTAATTTTTTATAAAAAAAAATTGATAAACAGAAAGTATCTCAACTACATTTTAAAATGATATAGCTTGTTTTAAGCATACATTTTAAATAAATTTTTAAATGATGAACTATAAATGCGAATGATGGAAACTGTTATTTACTTAAACCAAATATATTTAACTATAATTTATTTCATTCAGCAAAATTTATATGACTACGATAAAAAAAAAAAAACATTCTTGAATGATGCAACTTTTACTTAAATGATATAATTTCAATGATTCAACCAACTATAAAAATGAAATATATGATATAGTCTATTTAATTCAGCAAAAACTTAAGAAATCATTTTCACAACTTGATGTATTTATAACATACATACTTACATGAAGTTGATTTTTATTTTCTTGAAAATTCACTTGTATAAACATAACTTATATATCCAAACAAATACATTTTTAAAACTTGTATTGCACGTCTATATTGTATTAGATGATATTTTCAAGGTGTATAAGTTTCTTTTTTCCATGTTATGTTCTATTAGATGATATTTCCATTAAATTTTAATAGTTAAGTCGAAACTCTGGGTCATCTCTCCTACTCATTGTTAGAATTAAGTGTGTCGTAAGATTAAGAACAATATGATGAAGGATCATCTCAAGAGGAGTAAGCCTTATCCAATGCTTAATGCAAAATTGCTGAGAGGTGAAGTGGGCAGAATTTCAAGAGCCATTTTCGTTTGAGCTTTGATGATGATTCCATGCTTTAATGTGGTCTTCTAATATAAAATTGGAAAACCCTACGTGTCTACTTTCTAATGCAACAAGTTTCAAGCAATTTGGAGTCTTCTAAAGAAAATTATGGTCAAATTACCAACTCATGCTCAGTTTTATTCGAGAATGAATCTTTCTAGTATTTCTATGTTTTTGTTGAGTCGAGTGCAATCTATTTTGTTTCTAGAGTCAAGAGTCGATTTCATATTTATTTTTGTTTAGGGGTTTGTTAGTCTTAATTGGAAAATAAAATATAAGATATTTTGGAAATTGCCGAGCTTGGAGGGTTGTTCCAAGTTGAATCTATTTAAATCCATTTAGGACCTCCTTGAGGTTAGAGTGCTTTGATAAATGAAATTTCATATTTGATCTGTTAGATTATAGTATCTCCAGAACTTTATATGTCTTTGGTGGATCCTATTGAGTGGGGAGTTACACACCGTGCATCCTAGGATGGATTTTTTAGGTGGTGAGCATATCCTTTGTTACATTTGAGTTTCCTTCACAATGTTCGACCCTTCCAATATCACAAAAGTTGTTACAAAAAAATAGCTTATGATTTGCTTTCTTATTTATTTCTTCAAATCAACGTCAAATTAATTGAATTTTAGATCAAATTATTTTCATTCATTTTCTTAAAAATGGATTTTTACCCTGAATAGAGCGATCGATTTTATACATATAACCATAAATATTCATATTTCAGCACATTTATCGGTCTAGTCCGGTCACAGTCAGTCATGGATGAACTTTGGAAAGTAAAGGTAAATTTTTGAGCTCTTTCTTCCACTTAAGAGTAGAGTCAACACACGTAACCAATCGAACCATCAGGAGAAAAGCTAAGAGCTGAATGAACAAAACAACTTACCCATTATCTAGTCCGTTCGAGTCTAGAGCACCATCATATGTTTTGCTCCATCCTATGATCTGTCTTGGGGTAAGGTAAGCTTTAGCGTGGGTTCGCTATCTTCCTTTACGAAGGAACCGACCCTAGAGGCTATCTTTCTTCGCTTCAATAAACATCATAAAAATTAATCTAATCTGAATAACCGGAATACCCCTCCTTGGTCATAGCAAGCAGTTGCCTAGTTCTTTATTTTCATTTGTAGAAAGCGAAATATGGTACAAGAAATATTTGGCATAGAAGAAATTAACATGTAATGACATTGTATAAATAAAGAGAACCAAAATAGTGATATCTTTAAAAATTGAAAAAAATAGCTAAAGAAATATTTTTTTTGTGCCATGCACCGCACGAGTCTTTTACTAGCTCAACAATATGTTTTCTCTACGTGACAACTTATGGTTTAAATTTGATGATATAATTTTGTCTTGTGGAGTGACAGACAATATTTTGGTTTGTCCCGCCATCTTTCATGTGATCAAGACTATTACTTTGTTGCTATTATAGTTTCTACATAATATCGAAAAGATTTTCCGAGAGAGAGAGAAAGAGAGAGAGAGAGAGAGAGAGAGAGAGAGAGAGAGAGAGAGAGGAATATAAGGGACTGAGATAAGGACAAGGGAGAGCTGGTTTAGCTCCATGTTTGTTCTGTGGAAGGACATGGGAGGGAGACAAGGATTAAAATATAAAGAAAGCTACATGGAAAGGGTGCATGCCACATAAGACATTGTGCCCCGTGACAAAAAAATTTTTGTCAGTGAGGACCAAACATTCCCCCCCGCCATTCATCCCCCATAAAATAATCGTTCAAAAACGAATATTAATCATCAAAAGAATTCATCGTCCTAATAAAACAAATGAACAGCAGCTCGAGGATTTCAAGGGCTTGTTTGCTTGTTTGGATGTCGTATGAAAATGCGGGCTTGGGGAATGTTTTGCCGCGGAATATGAGCATAAACAATCGCCGAAGAGAATGAATCTATTCATATTTTAGTTTCTGTTGTCATGTCCTTTGTCATTTTAATATTCTTAGGCAGAATGTTCCTCGAAACTAAGGAAATATGAAGAAAAAAATCCATGCTTGAGTGACTTCGACTGAATGAATGAAAGTTTTTCTAGGTTATATTTGAGAGAAGTAGTCTTTTATGCGGTACTCATACCCATCACTGCATTTTAAATGATCTGATGAGCTTTACTTACATGCACGTGAAATGAGATTCAGCCATTTGGGTTCTTAAGCAAAGAAAACAACCCTTTTACATTGATTAAAGACTTCAGCGTGGTACCTTGGCTTTTCTTCGTCCTTTATTCACACTAGTGTGACGTGTTGATGTGGAATCATGCGCCCAATCAGATCAACTTGTTATTGGAACTCTTGAAAGTTAATGCAAGTTCTCTCTTAGGTCGGCCTCAAAACTAGATCACTCGGTCGTGTTAATGACAACGTTAGTGTTGCATACTATAGACAATATGACATAATAAGCTCTCTCCAAATCAGGATGTGCCCGTATCAAGAAACAAAGTGACGGACTAAACACCGGCAGTGTTGAATCTTCATCTAGGTACTCAAAGGCGATGTACCCGCTTACACTGTTATGGGAAATCAATATTTTAGTTATTAATAACACCCTTAGCATTCTCTTGAATATCTTGAAATGAATTAGGAATCTCTAAACCCTAGATTTTGACCCTCTATGAGAAGTGTGGGGTGTCCTCTCTCTCCTCTTCTCTTCTCTCTCTCTCTCTCTCTCTCTCTCTCTCTCTCTCACGGGTCACCCTCACATTCAGCTTTCAGACTCTTATCTGTTTATACCGTTAGACATAAAATACAAAAGCATATGGTTGCAGGGTATCCATCATTCACTTCCCTGTCCATGAAGATGACACCATTACGAATAATACCAACGTCAAAACTTTCATCACCCAAATTATAAATCTTGTCTTCCTCGTCATCACCCCCTTCTCCTCTTTTTCCAATTGGTCGGTAAAAGAGAAAAAAATGAAATTCTCTCTCTATATTTATCTAATTAATTTATTTTTCCATTAAGCTTTTAAATGGAATAAACATAGAAACCCCAAAATCCTATTGCTAGCTATAATTATTTTTTGTAAGAGGTTTTTCACGCCTTGACCATTTTGCTAGTCGATAGAGACCCTGAAACTTTTTTTCTCATGATTAGATAACTCATTTGAGATCTACGACAATCCTTTAATGAATATGAATTTTTGAAATTTTCAAAGAACAATGTTTTTAAGAGTATGAGATTCTGACATATGACGGAAATTTTAAATTCGTTTGAACTTTTTGGAGTCAAATCAAGAATGGAACAATAAGGTTATTTCAAGTTAGCGTGACATCCAAGCATAAGAGCCGATACTCCCCTGCCGAGGAGTAATGCTCCAGAAGTTAAGATTGATGTTATTTGGTTGGGTATTTTGTCAGAAAATTATCTACATACCTTCTAAAGTTCAATTGCTGAACAAAAGCAATATTCACCTCTAATTTGTAGAATCTGTGAGCGGTACCTATACATGTTAGTTTTACCAATCTAATACATATACGAACTTAAAAGTTACCACTTCACTTAACCATAAAAAATAGTTACTTTACTTAACATAAGTAGCTCGACACCTGTCGTAGATGGGATGTGGGAGAATCCTGCGCTCAAGGTCATTGTAGTCCATCCATTAATTCCAGTTTTCCTCCCCCTATAGAAAAGAAAATGCCATCACCTTTCCTGTCCAACTTTGAGACAAAGGTAGCAAAAGGAAGTAAAAAGCAAGAGAGGGAAAGAAAAAAAGGAAAGCACACATTTAAAAAAAGGCAATGAGAGGGGAAAAAACAGACGAGGGCAAATATATTTAAAGAGTAAAGTTGGGAAACAAAGACACAAAAGGGTTCTCATAGCGCAATGAGTCTCTCCGTCTCTCTCAGAGACTACTTTACTTTGCAACGCATCACTTCCTCTATTTAATCAGAGGCCGAGAAAACCTCCCAAAGTTTTCCACAAAGACTACCTTACACACTCCCTGTTTTCACTATCCTGAGAGAGAGAGAGAGAGAGAGAGAGAGAGAGAAAAGGAGAGAAAGAGAAGAAGCACAGAGGGGGAGAGAGAGAGAGGAAGCGCAGTGCGAAATATTTGTGCAGACTTTTCCTTTTCTGTTTCTTGGGTTTGAGAGAGAGAGAGAGAGAGGCATGAAGCAAGGTTTTTATTTGCAGAGCTCATCACCAGTGCAACACATGATGTCTGGTAACCCTAATTACTGGTGGAACAACATCAATCCTCCACCACCACGCTCTCCTTTTTGCCACTCTTCTTCTTCCACTCCTAACCTCTTCCTTCCATACCCACCCACTTCTTCTTTTTCTTCTTTATTTCATCTCAATCCTTCCTGGGTCTATAATAATAATGTTAACCAAGAGCAGCTTCCAGAGTCATTGAGCCAACTCCTCATGTAATAAACCTCTCTCTCTCTCTCTCTCTCTCTCTCTCTCTCTCTCTCTCTCTCTCTCTCTCTCTCTCTCTCTCTCTCATGTTCCCATCTTTTTTGTTTCAATTTCCTGACTAACGAAAAAAAAAGGACATCTTTCTCCAAGTTTCAGTAAAAGAACTCACATAAATTTGCATGTATGGATATATGTATATAAGCTTAATTTGTGGGTCATGTGGTGTGTTTTAGGGGTGGATTGGTTGGAGAAGAAGATAAGAGCAGTGTGATGATGAATTACTTACAAGAAAAGAGGGTGGAGGATTGGGAGGAGCAACAAGTGCTTCAGCAATCCCCGAATGATGCTTCTGTTCTCGACAATCAGCATCATCATCTTCATGTGAAGCAGGAAGATTCAGCAAGCAGCTACGGTATGTATGGGGGTGCAGCAAGTGATCATCATGCTCTTCAAGGGACAACAAACAAGTCTGCTTGGTCTCAACATCATCACCATGCTATGATTCCTAATTCACCACCCAAGTCGTGTGTCACCACAAGTTTCAGCAGCAGCTTGTTGGATTTCTCGAACAAGAAGCCAGTTAATAAGAGGCAAACCCCACCAGATCTATCCTCTGAGGTGAGGAAAAATTTTTAAGTAAAAGGGATAGTAATAAATTATGTGTCCATAATTTTCTTCAGTTTCCTTTGATGCGTTCTGAATAAATGCATGTAACATAAATTAAAACTATGACTTTGTGAATCAGTTCGAAAATCCCAAACAATAAAAAAGAGTGGGTTGAGTTCTAGTCATGCTATTTATGCTTTTCACATTAGTCTCTCCTGTCCAAAAAACTGGAGATTGTTGTTAGATTAATAAGATTCTGATGCCATTTTTTTTATTTTTCTTGCTCTTTCGTCAGTGTAACAGCAATGCAACTGGTGGGGTACAAAAGAAAGCTAAGGTCCAGCCTTCTTCAACCAGCCAATCTAATACCTTCAAGGTACCTAATCATTCTCTCTCTCTCTCTCTCTCTCTCTCTCTCTCACACACACACACACACACACATACAAGCGCGTGTGCAACGGGCAACGTTGTCTCTCTCTCATTGTCCACTTGTTCCAGCAGCATCAATCTCTCATATAAGCTAACATCTTACTTTCCAATCGAGTGAAAAATAGAGATGGAAAAAGTAGAAAGTGAGGAAAGTGGATTTAGAATGAACAATAGTATTGACGAAACGCATCTTACTTCATTTATTCAGTCATTTCTTTCTCTCTTCTGGTGTTTTTGAAACAGGTGAGGAAAGAGAAATTAGGAGACAGAATCTCAGCCCTGCACCAGCTAGTTTCCCCATTTGGAAAGGTATTAAATGTTGGAGACGTGTTAAATAATGTCGCATTATTACTTCTTTCAAGAACAATTAGTCTCTCATTCTTTCTTCAAGATTATATGAAACTTTGTCTCTCCTTTTTGTGATTATGAGATATAGAAGTGAGTACATAAAGACTTTGTAACTGGTTTATTTTCCTTCTTTATCTCTTTCTTGTTGGATCTTTTTGCAGACTGACACCGCTTCAGTACTATTAGAAGCTATTGGGTATATCAGATTTCTTCAGAATCAAATTGAGGTGTTTGCTTTTTCTTTAGCTGATGATCCATATCCCTTTGGTTTTGTGCAAAAAGAAAAAAAAAAAAAAAAAAAAAAAAAAAAAAAAAAAAAAAAAAAAAAAAAAAAAAAACATGGACTAGCGATGATGTCTCTTTCAATAGTTACGGGAAGTACTAAATATTCTTCTTGTTTAATTTTCTTCGCAGGCGCTCAGTTCACCTTACATTGGCAGTGCTTCAGGAAAAACGAGACACCATCAATCTGTAAGAAATCACTATTTTTTCTGCTTTGACAAGTGCACAAACATGCGCATGTGCATGTTACGTTTGTTTTCAATATGTATTACAAATTTTACTGATTAAAGTACTTAATTGTATGCAAGGTTCGAGGGGAGAGGAGTCCTATGTTTTCTGAGGATTCGGGTCAGGTATGAGTGCTTTATCGGATCCCTTAAATATTTAGAGTAAATGGAGTATTTACCTTTGTTTTTTGGGAAAGTTAAGAATATGTTCAGTTTATTGCTGTAAAGAACTAAAAGAAGACACCGATATAAAGACTTCACCATTTTTCATCACTTTAGATTGATTAAAGTAGACAACCCAGATTGACTAAAGGTTTCACTATTTCTTTTTCAGCTTTATAGACTTACATTGAGAAACAAAGAGACTGTTTTTAGCTTTTGATAGAGATCTACAACAATGTATACATTCATTAAAGAAGGTAAAGAGGAGTACCGTTTTAAAAAATGGATTGTTTTCTCCCAATGCACAGTCATGGATATGAGATCAAAACACAAACATGTGGGGTTTGTATGGTCCCTCAGGCCCTCCTGCTATTTGTCGAACTTCCCACACAAAATGTCGTACTATACAAACATTTCAAAGATCATCAGTGGACGAATGAAATCTATTCTTTTGCGATCCAATTATCACCCATCCCTGAGGATCCTCAGGGATTTGTAGACATGCCCCCCAGAGCTTTCTTTCGTTAGCATCGAGCATACAAGTAAAGCAAAATAGCCACTGTGCATGACACTTGTGAATGCTGCTTGGGTATAAATTGCTTCCATCAGCGACGGGTAAAGGGAAACATAGTTTGCACAATACACACAAAATGGGAAAAAAAAAATTATAGTTTGCCCATTCTGAAATGCATTCACTGCTTGGGAGTAGTCACGTAGCTTGATAGATGTTGTATTGATACACATAACTGTTTTAAATCGGGGATGGGTCTAAAAGAATGGTTCAGAAAGCCTACTTTTTAGTCTACAGAATGATCTTTAATCCGGAAAAACACGGTAAAAATCGGTAAGACTAAGATAAATAGTGACTGATAATTAATTAACAGCATGGCAAAGAGTTTATTACTTCTTCATGAATCTACTGTTAAAAGCCTATCCTCAGATACTTAGATGTTGCAATAATATGTCATTACAATCAACAAATTCACATCCTTCTAATTTCTTCTTGCACTTTTTTCGACAGGAATCCATGAATGAAGAGCCAAAGAACGATTTGAGGAGTAGAGGATTGTGTCTGGTCCCGGTCTCGTGCACGCTCCAAGTAGGAAGCGACAATGGAGCGGACTACTGGGCCTCTGCTTTTGGAGGAGGAGGCCTACGATGAGACTTCTTCGAATGACTTTGGGTTTTAGGGAAAATAGTACAGCAAGAGCTTCAAGATCAGATGATATAACATCATGAGCCGTCAATCTGCTAAGGAAATAAAAGAAAAAGGTGAAAGGCTGATTGCTCATGATGCCGTATATCATGTTAAAAAGAAAAGATGGAGTCATCTTGTGCTGTGTATCTCGGGGGAGAAGGGCATCCCTCGATAAATTAACCTAGCTCATCCCTGTCAATTTAGTGGTATTTTCTAGTGCCCTTTTGCTGTAATTATTATGCTTAGAAAAGGTATTTGCATTTCAATTTGCAAGTCATTTCACCGTTTGCATAGGGGGCTGAGCTTAGCAAACCATGTATGTACCTTTAGCTCTTGGATGGCTTGTCTTGAGTCGTAGTTTGTGTTCGCCCAGTCAAATTCCATATCATGAATTTAAATCGAGTCACGTTGTTCTAATTTTTTTTTTTTGGCCAAACATGTTAAAAAACGACGTATCCTAAGTTTATACATATCACTTTTGAGTTTGCCAACAATGTACTTTTTCGTAAGCATGTTGAGTCATGTCAATATGAGACTCTTAAATTTGCGAAGATTATTGCATTGCTGGGAAAAATTGGTCGAAAATCCATAGGAAAAGACTGATACCAAATTCACTATGTTTATGTTGGGTATCATCACTAGAATTGATATTGTTGGCCAGAATATCTCATGTCATCAGTTTATTTGAGTGACTAATGAGGACTCACCAAAGTACTAGTTGAAAACGTGAGAAATTATAATATTCCATTACATGAAAGAGCTGCAGAGCAAGATCAAATAATGGTGCGAGCTAGAGGACAAAAATGGGAAAAAGTTTATGAAAAGTCGTCTTTACAATCAAATATTACATCATTCAATTGTCACAAATAAGTTCTAAACTTTTTTTTAAAAGCATAATCAAGTCTTTTCAATCACCAATGCTAAACTTTTGCTAAGTAGAAATCAAGAATTCCCTACAAGGATTAGATTTTGCTCAAAATTTTACATGGCAGAATTTTCAGCTGATGTTGTCTTAGAAGAGATGATTCTTAGGGATGGAGATCCTATATTCTCATATAATATATGGGACCGAAACAATCTCAATCTTAACCGTTTATATATCTAATCACAAGTTTTGAAACCATCAATATTCACATTTTTCAACGGTTTATAAAAAGACATAGAATGGAGAGAGAAGAGATTTTAATCTGGTCCCTAACTATTTGAATTTCGCTCATATTCTTTAACCTTTAATTTAAAGATTTAAGTTTTGGCCCTAGATAAGACAATTGCCTTGTGACAATCCATTTTCCAGTTGAATCTACCTCACGTTACATTGAACACATTTGTTCTCACCAGTCTATCTTGGTCTATTCAGATAAATTGACACTTTTAGGCAGTAATTTTACCTCAGATTCTTGATTGTCGTTATGTTCTCGCATGTTCATGCAGCAAGACATTGTCCATGGGGGACATCGAGACTTTTTTGACTTGTCCTCCCCAAAATAACATCTGCTATAAACGCAGGTCATGACAAAGAAAGAAAAGAGAGTTTATATTTGTTCGACAGCATCATTGGCCCTTTTCCGAGAGCAATAATGGTGGGAATTGGCATATCCTTCGTGCCCTCTTCAAAGTTAAAATCACGTTAATGGCGGGTCCTCTGGCTTTTGCTTTAGAGATATTATTTTCGTCCCTCTTTTGCCTTCTATTTTTCTGCTTCTGCCTAGCCAAGATCGAATTCTTGAAAGACATTGCATCGACGGGACATGATTATTTGCGTAATACAAGTTAGATTCCAAAAAGAAAAATACCCTTTTAAAAAATAAAAAAATCAGCATTTGATGCCATTGTCGAGTGATTTCCTCTATCAGCATTTGATGCCAACTCGGGGAATTTTATTTTTGGAAATCAACAATTCACCCCTAGAAAAGGCCGAACATAGTACCTTTTGTGTCGATTCTTGGAAAAAAGATTATCGTCCGGTCAACGAAGATATGCCATTTGTTGTCCGGTTTTGATTGGTTCCCTGTCGATCTCACCTCTGAAGCCCAATATATTAAGAATTGAATTGAGACTGATTTTAATCAGAAATAAAAATATTTAAGATTAGGATTAATACCCCGAAAAACCCCAAACCGGTACACATGTGATATATTTACTCAAAATTAATTTTTTGACCACCAAAAACCCTAAACTGGTATACATTTGACTAGAGGTGGCAAAATAGGTCACTTGTTTTTTGACAAAAAGTAATTAAATGGGTTTAACAATTAAAGACTTTGATAGGTGGGTCTTAAGTGGATCTTAAATGGGTTGGATTTAGAGCCCATTTTCACCCAAAACCTCACAATCTCTCTCTTCTCTTTAACTTTACAAAAATATTTTTTTAATAAAAACCGAAATTATAATTATTTTTTTTTTTAATTTTCTTTTCTTTTTTTTTTTTTTTTTCTTTCTTCTTCCTCCAATCGTCGGC
Source organism: Eucalyptus curtisii (assembly GCA_017140595.1). Lineage (NCBI taxonomy): Eukaryota > Viridiplantae > Streptophyta > Magnoliopsida > Myrtales > Myrtaceae > Eucalyptus > Eucalyptus curtisii. Next base: position 6,814,618 of record CM029496.1, read on the forward strand.
ATGGTGATGGCTCGCGACCGGCCGGGCGAGCCTCAAGCTCGCCGGCATCGAGCAAGCTCGCGCTCGCCCGATCCGGCGAGGTGGAGGCCTTGCCGACGCGTTGGCGAGGCTCGAGCCTCACCGATCTGGCAAGACTCGAACTCGCCGCCGTCGGGCAAGGGGCGAGCTCGAGCTTGTCGAATCTGGCGAGGCGAAGGCCTCGGCGACGTCCCGGCGAGCCTCGAGCCTCATCGATCTGGCGAGACTCGAGCTCGCGGCGTCGGCCGTCAGCCGGCGAGCTCGAGGCTCGCTTTGTGGCCGGTTCCGGCTGTCGTGGTGGCTGCGGCAGGCCAAAGAAGAAGAAGAACAAAAAAGATAAAATATATTTAAAAAATAAAAATAAAAAATAATTAAATTTTTAATTTTAAAAAATAAAAAATAATTAAAATTCGATTTTTTAAAATAATTATTTTAAAAGTTATAAAAAAATTTCGTTAAATTTGTGTTGTATAAAACTATTTTAGCAATACCATTTTTTTAAATATATATATATAAGAAATAAGCTTTCTTAAATTTAGTTAAATGGGTCGGGTATGGGTCAAAAATTTTGCATTGCAATAAATGGGTCATAAACGGGTTAAATGGATCGATTTGGATTGAACCATTTATAACCCGACCCAAACCCGACCCGACCCACCCGTTTAACATGTCTACATTTGACAAATTTACCCCAAACCGGTACACTTGTGACAAATTTACTATTTATTTGTTTCCGTTAAATTTTATTATCAAATTATTAAGTTAAATGATACGTAACAATTTACTAGTATACCAATTTGAAATTTTACTCTCCGTTTGTCATAATTTACAATTTTTGTGATTTTTTTGTGGTATTAATCAAATTTAACATGTGGTATATTTGTTACCAATGTATCAGTTTGGGATTTTTGGAGGTCGAATTAATTAGTTTGGGGTAAATTTGTCATAAATATATCAATTTAGGGTTTTTTATGGTCTATTAAGGTAAATTTATCACAGATATACCAGTTTGGGGTTTTTGAGGATATTAACCCTTATAATTATTCCTCACCTTTTCAAATCTTTTGTATAATATGCAATAGTGTAGCGCTGAATTCACTCTAATTTTAGCTTCATACAAACTTTAAGGAGTTAGAATGACAAAGATGCCTATGTTACCGGTCTCATAGTCCCGCATAAGCCGTGACACCACCGTTCTCTCTCTCTCTCTCTCTCTCTCTCTCTCTCTCTCTCTCTCTCTCTCTGTGCTTGCACCACCCCATGCTCGGAGACGGAGGCTATTGCCGAGCACTCACCGCCTCGAATCAAGCTTCGGTCCGGTCGACTACCTCGAGCGGCCTTGATCCCGACAATCATGATGATGCGAGATTGGAACCCAAAGAAACGAGGGCAGAGATGGGAGGGCAGCCCAAATGCGACCATCCACGAGCCATGGGGGAGAGAGAGGATATATGCGGGGTCTGTGCAATCAAAATGTGTACCGGGCAAGTTTGAAATAGCATGATGCTTATCTAACGGCACAAGAGTCGTGATACGATCTGTGACGTGGGATAGAGACATATCCAAAGCCTAACCAATGACAAGTCTACAAATTGAGTACATCAAAAGATCCGAATTCTATTGCTGAAATGTTTATCTTCCTTGAGAATAAATTGGTAGTCGAAGTTGGCTTTCCTCGATCGATTAAGTTCCTGTCTAGGACTGCCAAGAGGATAATTTCCTAGCGGTATCACTGCACGATTTGAAACTTAGACTCTTGGAGTAGCTTGTGAACACAATCTCTCCCCCGTTGCCCCAAAATACGAGTGATTTGTCATGTAGAATCTACCTTGATGTCTATATTTATTTTTGATTTAGCGCTCAAGTGGATCTATACGTCGATAACTAATTGTCTATGTGCATGAAGTGTTATGAGGGTTGCATTTTTGTTTTTCCACATTTTGGTATCCTTAAAATTAATCATCCTCTCCAGACATAGGTGAATTACCTTCCGAATGTTTAGATATCAATAGCCAAACAAAAAATACTTACATATAACATCAATCATCCATTAAGGGATTCATGATTGAATCGAGAGGCTTATCACATATTGACGCGTGGTGTGAGAGCTTAAAGACCTTATTATACCAATTTGAACTCATTTGCTTACCTTATCCAAATTATTCACCTCTTCATTTATAAATGATTCTCTGTTCTACTTGTTGTTAGGAACGACTTGTTCCTTACAAGTCACGTCATGCCCGTGTCCCACAACTATCGTGCCAAAGGATCAGCCAAGCCGCGACATGGGCTTTACTAGTGGTTTCTCTTCCTTCCACCCACCATACAACGGCGGTACATAATCATGGGTGGTGTGCTGAAGGAGTGTGGAGACTCACCTTTTCTAATCGTTCCTCTATTTTTGTAACATGCGACATTCGAACACGCATCCTTTTATGCTCATCCATACCGGGCGCCGCTCCACACACAGGCAATAAACGTGAACTTAATATAAGTTATCCTGAGCGAGAGATATCATTGGTCGAATCCGAGATGCTAGGCTCTTAACCAATGAGTTTTTAAGTAACCAAAACGTAATGCATGAGCAAAAACTATCATTCACGTGGGATGTGAGGGGAATAAACTATAAAGTAGCCCATCATCGCTTGGAGTGCGTTGAATGATCCTGGGCCGGGCTTGAGAAATTGTATATACTTGAAGCCACGAGGACCACGATGCAATAAACACACACAAAATAATTTGACCAAACTTTCCCCCAAAAATACAATGCTTGACGTCTCTATCTTCTTTTTTCTTTTTGGTCGGTTTGACGTCTCTATCTTCACACCTTGATCACACACACAAAATAATTTGACCAAACTTTCCCCCAAAAATACAATGCTTGACGTCTCTATCTTTTTTTTTTTTGGTCGGTTTGACGTCTCTATCTTCACACCTTGAGCTATCTAAATTTCTGATTTCTTCTTGCCATTTTCTCTGGAATTGGAAGCGTTGAAGGATGGTGAGTCATTTGAGAGTGGCAACGCTTGTGGGGATTCTTGCTCTGGGAATTGTCGCTGGACTGGTCAAGACAGCAGATGGCTCAGCAGTCCCTCCGAGCTCGATGGCGAAGATCAGAAGGATGAACAGCCGAGGTCCATACATGGGTGTAATCGTGCCCAACTCTTTCGAGATGAGCCCTCTTCTCCAATCTCCGAGCTTTCGACCCGATCCGAACTTCCCTTACTTGGATATCTTAGGTAAAAGAAAATTAGAACTGGTGATCACGACGCATACATCTTGTGTGTGCAGAAACTTGCCATGTATCAGTTAAGTACACAAGTTCAGAGTTCGTGCCTTCACTTGAGGAAGCACAACACTCACGGTGCCTTACACTCGACCATTTTCGTTCAGTTTCATGCTACTTTTTCAAAAACCGTGGATCGATTTTTGGGTCACTTTTAGACTGTCCGATCATTTCATGTAATTATGGCATGAGTCAGCTACGCCACGGGTAAAGTTGCAACCTAAATTCTCTCGAATTGAGGGGACAAGACAGAGTTGCACACTAAATTCATGGATAATTTCATGTCATGTAGGAAGGAGGTTTCGATTCGGGAAGGTCAAAAATAAGAAGGTCGTCATTGTCATGACCGGATTGAGCATGGTAAGTATTTATACATATCCATTTTATTCATATTTTTGTTCCCTTTTTCATTTTCCAATCTATATATTAAGAATTTGATCTATTTGATCGCGATAATTTCCTGATAAAACCTCCTTCTTTTCTTTATTTTTGCTTTTGAAGCTCAATGCAGGCATAACCACAGAATTGCTTCTCGCTCTATTTGATGTGAAGGGAGTGGTGCACTACGGGATTGCAGGCAATGCAAATCCTCAACTCCAGATCGGAGACGTGACTATTCCTCAGTATTGGGCTCACACCGGCCTTTGGAATTGGCAGGTACCCTAATTTTTTGTATATCACCTTAAAAATTCGCAATAGATGTTCCCTATAATAGGTGTTTAACTTAGATTTATATCGAACAGGCAATAGGTCGAGCCTAACTTATTACCATTTCACCATAAGTTTTCAGGACGGAACAAGGGAAATTATGGTCAAGCCTACCGAGTCCCCTCATCATTTTCGTCGTGGGATTTTTACCCTATAATTTTGCTTTTAATCTCATGCAGCGATTTGGTGATGGGCCCGACGATGAGCTAGCTTTCGAATCGAACGGGGACGACACGAGGGAAATCGGGTATCTCGAATTCGACGATTACAACAACGCGACTAGAAATGGGGAGGGAGTGGGAAATTTTCTGAACAGGGTGTGGCATCAGCGCGAAGAGGTCTTCCCGATCGACGGCATTCCTGAAGTCAGACAGCTTGCCTTCTGGGTTCCGGTTGACAAGAGCTACTATAAATTATCGACGAAAATCACGGTAATCAACTTTCGTAAAAACAATCACCTTGCTGCTTCCGAAAACACTACGTGATTTTCCATGAATGCCCATCAAAACTTAATAATCTACTTGACATGAAATGCAGGATTTGAAGCTAGAGGCTTGTGTAAACTCTTCAACCTGCTTGCCAAGAACGCCAAGGGTGGTGAGAGTGGAGAGGGGAGTGAGCGCCAACGTGTTTGTGGACAACAGAGCTTTTAGGGAGTTCTTGAGCTCCAAGTTCAACGCCACTCCGATCGACATGGAAAGTGCCGGCGTTGCTCTGGTGTGTCGCCAGCTCGGCACGCCCTTTATCGCCTTCAGGTCTCTCTCCGACTTGGCCGGCGGCGGCTCCTCACTCTCCAATGAGGCCTCCACTTTCGCCTCCCTTGCTGCTCAGAACGCCGTCGATGCCGTGGTCAAGTTCATCTCCCTCCTGGCCTCATAATCCGCCCATCAACTTTTGCTTTCTTCTACCGTTGAGGAAAACACTAGTATGATCTTAGCCCTTAAAATAATTGCGTCCTTCGTGTTTTAGGGTATGCATTTTCTCAAGGCGAGTAAAGCTCGAGCTGTTATATGCTCGAGCTCGAATCGCAATTGTTTCAGTTTGCGATTGAATAGTCCAATAATCGATTTGAACGGTGGCCGGACACTGTTAACACTTGACTCAGGTGTTCAATAAGCCTAAACAGCCCATGGTTGCTGGTCTGCCCGGTCGGGTATTGATCTGCCTTTGATTTTTCGCAAAATTTGTAAGCCATTTTAAGTATCATAAATATATTCATAAATACTATTTCATCCTTAATAAATTCAATTTCTTGAAATGCCTTCCTCATGTTGCACTTTTCCTTTTCGGTAAATTAGATATAGCTGCCGCGGTTCAATCATTGCTACCATCACTGATCGTCGCGGCCTCTGACGAATCTACCACCGTCCTTTGCACCCGACCACCGCCTTTGTTGAGCCCTACTGACTCCGAATCAACATGTAATGCACGAGTAGTAGTTGCCCTTGGAGGCTGAGAGGGTCATAAACCATTCATTAGCCCATCATCCTGTGGGGTGCGTGGAATGATCCTGTGGCAGACTACTCGACTCGAGTCGTACCAAAAATATTGCATACTTGTACCCATGAGGACCACGATAGAGAAAACCACCCAAAATATAATGATGGGACCGACGAATTGCTATATCATTTCTCAGAAACGTTTCTATTTGTCACTAACGTGGTCTTTTTTGCCCTAATTTTTGCTCATTTGTGTCTATACTTGCACGATGCTTATCTACTGGCATAATAGTCGAGATTCAACATGGAATAGAGGGGAAAATTATCAAAAAAATCATAAACCTATTGCAATTTTTCTAAATCAATCCTAAACATTTTTTTGGCTCATTTAGTCATAAATCTTTTGTAATTGTGCTAATTCAGTCCATCTAGCTAATTTTAACCAATCGGCGTTGATGTGGACGTGGCAATTTATTAACAATATTTTTTTTCAAATTCTTAATATTTTTTTATTTTTTCTTTTCTTTTTCCTTTTGTTCCTACTTTTCTTTTTCTCTCTCCCCATACTGGCAAGCTAAAACTGCATGGATGGACTGAATTGATATAATTACAAAAAGTTTAGAACTAAATTGGCAAAAAAATATGATTTAGGACTTATTTGGAAAAATTACAATAGATTTAGGATTTTTTTGTTATAATTATTATTATTATTTTGGAATAAAGCTTCCACAATGCCTAACACCAACGACAAGTACACAAGTTAAGTACATTAAGATCTGAATTATATTGTTCAGATACTTTTCTTCCTTGGTAACAGACAGTCGAAGTTGACTTTCCTTGATCCATTACGTTCGCATCCAGGACCACCAAGAGTCTCTTTACTTAGCTGTATCACTCGACTATTCAAACCTTAATTTTCCCATTTAGCATGTGGAATCTATCTCGATATTTACTTCAATAATGACCAATTGTCTCTACAACACCACGTGTTGTGTGACTTGTAAGGGACAATCAATTATTCGAGGAAGGGCTGCATTTTGTTGTTCAAATTTTCGGTGATTCTCTTGAGACCAAGATAAATCGCTTTGATCCATCATTCACCCAAAAAAAAAAAACTTTCATATCGAAATTAACCACCCATTAACCAATTAATGGTTTTATTTGAGAGTTGTATCGCATATTTATTGAATTCATTTTTTTTTTTTGCCTCTTTTAAATCATGTGCTACTTCATTTATAATGATTTTTCCAACTCCACGTTTTGTTGAGAAAGACCCATACCATGCGAGTCACGCCATGCCCGTTTGCCACTTCATTTGTAATGGACTTGCTAGTCGTTTCTCTTCCTTTGACTAACGATTACTTCAAACCCTACATGGATAATTATTGGGGGGAAAAAACAAAGGAGAAAGAGAGAGAAAGTGGGAAAAATACTTATGGGAAATTGGAAAAGAATCTTATGCATCGAATAAATAAATCTGAGTATGACCATAGCAAGTAAATCAAAATTGGGCTGGTTAAGGAATTTCAACTACGGAGTTCATTTCCATTTTGTCACTTGCGCTCGCCCTTTTTGTTTATAAGCAATTGGCTTACATTCACGGTGTATCTTATAGGGGTGTGCATGGTCCGGGTGGGCGATTCCTAACCTAGAACCGGGAACCGTTCGCTAAGAACCGGTTCCGAAAAATTGGAACCAGGAACCGCCCACTAATTGCATGGATCCACTCGGTGGTCCGGTTCCCGAGTGGATCCATAGAACCGGTCCAACCTCCACACCTTCCCATTTTCGCCTTCAACCAGTTGCGACCCTCGCTCCGCTTCCGTCTCGGCCACCACCACCATCTTGGCCACCGCCTTCGTCATCTCCCACTCCTCCCTCGAGATCGACAATGAGGAGGACAACGGGGACGATGAGCCATTCTTAGACCTAGAGTTCGCCCATCCCCGAAGATGAGGATGATGGGGAGAAGCCTGAGGAGGGGGAGGAGGAAGAGGGGAGGTAGAAGCGGGACGAGCCCAACGAAAAGAACAATAGTGACAGTGAATGTAGAGGTGGCGACGACGTGGAGAGATAGTTCAAGTTCGAGGGAGGAAAACAGAATTAACTCACTGTTTCGCCAAGTTCGGACTAGGACTCAAAAGGAGATAAGTAGATCTAGAGATGAATTGGAGAAGAAGAGGGAGCTCGGGGAGATTTTGAACTGAGAGAGACGAGATGGAGTGGGAGAGTATTGAATTGAGACAAGATGGTGATTAGAGCCCTAAATTCTAGATTTGCTAATTTCGAATTTTTTTAATATTAAAAATTAATATATTATTATAATATAACCGGTCCGGTCCGGGTGGGTGGGCGGCGGATCCGCCCATGGAATCGGGAACCGGACCGGTACCCACCGGTTCCCATAAATTGGAACCGGGAACCGGACTAGTTCCCTTAAGAACCACCGGTTATGGGCGGATCCGATCCGGTTCCGGGCGGTCCGGGCAGGTCCCGGTTCTTTTGCACACCCCTAATATCTTATATTTGTAAGATATCTATTCAACTTTTCTTATGTTGCCATTAAAGTTCAATGTGAAATCTCTCTGCATAGTTTTCCCTATGCGAGAAACCCTTGTCTATAAATAAGATAATGGATTCTTTTTATTTTATTTTTTAAGTGATTATTCTCACATATGTTCACATTAGGTGAAATATAACTACATGTGATGGGAAGCCCACCTCTCCATAAGATCAACGTTTGACCTGAGATTTCCTCATTTTAGATGAGGATCGATCTTTTTTCAATTTGATTTTGGGTGAAAGTGGGAAAAATCCCTTTATTATTAGATGAGTTAATGACTCTTGACTTCACTTGCGTCTTCTAATTCAATGTACTCTTCTATGGCTCTTCTCTAGTTGCGTGTAGACCTTAACAAAAAACCAAAGCAAAGCACGCTGGTCTGAACCTATGCTGTTCACCTATCTTTATCCACAGATAATTGGTGGGTCGTTTACTATTCCTTCAATCTGACCAAACCTTCCCCTTAAATACATGCTTCCATGCTTTGTCTTTCATTTCACGCCTCTAATTTCCTTTCTGATCTCTTGGCTGATCCCTAATTTCCTTTCTGATCTCTTGAGCTCGCTGAATTTCTGGTTCTTTTCTTCAATCTTTTTTGGGATTAGAAGTGTTGAAGGATGGCGAGTCCTTTGAGGGTGGCAATGCTTGTGGGACTTCTTGCCTTGGGAGTGATTGCTGGAAGTGTCAAGAGAGCAGATGGTGCGGTCCCTCCAAGCTCGATGGCGAAGATCAGAATGATGAACAGTCGAGGTCCATACATCGCTATAGTCGTGCCCAACTCTTTCGAGATGAACCCTCTTCTCCAATCTCCGAGCTTTCGAGCTGATCCGAACTTCCCTTATTTGGATATTTTGGGTAAGCTCTTGTTCGCAATTTACCTAATCTCTGACGGAAATTCTTCCCACATATTAATGAAGTACGTGACTTCAAAGTTTGTGCCTTCATCTGAGAAAGCACAACGCTTACACTGCCTGAAATTCAATCGTTTTTAATTCAATTTGGTCTTACTTTTCAAGAACCATGTAATTTCACCGCTTGAAGTTTTTGTTTTCGTGTGATTTGGGTCCAAAGCCATCTTCCGTATCGAAATTTTATCACGATGCAGCCCGTGACCAAAACCTTGATATATCAATCTTGGGCTGCTTTTAGACCATCCAATCGTTTTATGCAATTACATTACAACCTAAATGAGGGACAAAGACATGATCCTAAACAAAATTTATGGATTATTTCATATCATGCAGGAAGGAGGTTTCGATTTGGAAAGGTGGAAAATAAGAAGGTCATAATTGTCATGACCGAATTGAGCACGGTAGGTATATTTATACATCCATTTAATTCATCCCATTCTTCCCTCCTACAATCGCCGTCGGGAAGGGCCGGCGACGGAGGGGGAGGGTCGGCCAGGGTCGCCGGCCCCAGGCCAATCGGCGGCGAGGGCTCATGAGCCCTCGTCAGATCTAGGCGAGGGCCGCAACCCTCGCCCCCGGATCCGGGCAAGGGCTCACGAGCCCTCACCACCTCCTCGCCGTCGCCGGGAAGGGCCGACGATGGTGGGGGAGCGTTGGCCGAGGTCGCCGAGCCTTGGCCGGGGGCCGGCGACGCCGGCCGACCGGCGACGAGGGCCCGCGAGCCCTCGCCCCGGATTCGGCGAGGGCTCGTGGGCCCTCACCGCAGTTGGGGGGCCCGCGATCCGGGCGAGGGCTCGCGGGCCCTCGCCGCCGTTCGGCCAGGGGCCGGCGACCCCGACCCTCCCCCCTCCGTCGCCGACCCTTCCTGGCGATGGCGGGGAGGTGGCGATGGCGAGGGCTCGCCCTCGCCGCCTCCCTTCGTATTTTTTTTTTTGTTTTTAATTTTTTTTAAATAAATTTAGTTTTAAATTAAATTTAATTAATTGTTATATTAATTATTTACCATCTAGGGACAAAACAATGTCTTTTTTGCATTTTTTAACCACATCAGCGTGCAAAACGACACCGTTTTACACTCACATCGCCGAAAAATCGCCACGTCAGCAATTTGGCCGAATTGGCACTTAAGGCTGCGCATGGTAACCTTCCCCAGACCAAAAATTTCTATTCTTTTGTTCCCCGGAACAAAAAAAGAACAGAAACCCGTTTGATAACGCCAAGTTGTTTTTTATTCCCTAATAGAAAAGTTAGCCGGGGAATAGAAACGAGAAACAAAAAAAATTGCTTCTTGTCCCAGGAACAATTTCTAGAAATAAGCAAATTTTCTTTTTTAATTTTGTTTTATTTCTTTCTCTTGCCGCGGCCACCTCCAACCGCCCGGTTACCACCACCGACCGCCGCCCCGCCTCCGCCGCCGTCATCGTCGGTCGCTGGCTGCCGCCCGGCCGCCGCGCCGCCCGCCCGGCCCGCCGCCCGCCGCGCGGCCGCGCTCCGCCGTCGCCGCCGCCGCCGCTGCCGCCGCCGCCGCTTGCTCGCCGCCGCCGCCGCCACCTCGACCTCCGCCGCCAGCCGCATCGGCGCCGCCGACGACATTGGCTGGGGGCGGCCATGCGTCGGCGGCCGATGGGCAAGGGCGGCGGAGGTCGGCGGCGGTGCAGGGCCGGCGGAGGATGGCGGCGGCGATGGACGCGACGGGCGGCGGCGGCGATCCGTGGGCAAGAATAAAAAACGAATAAATACAAAAGAGAAATTGTTGCGTTACCAAACGTATTTCTATTCCAAGAGTAGAAATTTTGTGTAGTTACCAAACGGGTTCTTTTACTCAGAAATTGTTCCCCGGAATAGAAATAGAAAAGAACTGTTTCTGAAAAAAAACTCTTCCCCGGAAGAGAAACGTTGTCATGCGCACCCTAAGTGATCCATTTTGCTTCAATTTTGGCACTTAAGTGTCAATTTCCAAACTTTTGACACTTAAGTGTCCTCCGTGCCAAGTTTTGGCACTTGGGTTGTACTTTTGCCTTTTGTTGCTTAGTCCCATAACTACTCGATTTATTGTCACTTGTGTATATATAGGGTTACCGTAGTATTACTACATTGTCAAAACCATTTGAAATTCTGCATGTAAAATATAAACTAAACCCCTTATTTTTGGCGTGATCAATCTCAAAGATCCTCTTTTTGGGATTTTAATAAGCCCGCTTTGTGAGGGATATGTTTTTCCTCAAGGTGTAAAGACACGGGACCTCTCCTTTTTTTCCATCTTTTCCTCTTGATATTTACTTGTTTGGCGATGTTTTTTGGGTCAGTGGCCAGCTCTGGCGGACAAGGCAAATGACAAGTCTTGTTATTGAAGATTTGTCCTGTTGCAACTCTCTGTCCCTTGAGCTGAGATTCTTTCAAATGGGATGGGCATAGAGATGGCTCAAATTGATGCTCTTCTGGAGGGAGTTGCTGAGCTTGTTGATGAATCTCAGCCAAAGCAACCCAAATTACTACAGGTAGGTTAAGTCTTTATTATCAATAGTTTAATCGAGTACAATGTAATAATGAACAAATCTATGGTCATCTCATACCTAAGTTCCGATTTTCTATAGGTTACCTAGGCTGGATTTGACAGACTTGATCTTGCTCCATCTATCTTCAAGCATGTTCTCTTACTTGGCTATCAGAATGGTTTTCTTGACACGGAGGATGCTTCTAACTTCACTGAGCCAGTCTCAAAGCACGACAGTCCAATTACATTCTTGCAAATGCAGCCGTTTCCAGTAGACTATAATGTTCCCAAGAATTCAGAACATCACACCCTCTGTTGTTGGTTGTCTCTAGGGAAAATGCCAAAAACGCAAACCCTGTACACAATCAAGATGGTCATATGGAATCAGATTTTGGACAATTTGTACACTCTCCAACTGCTATTCAGTTTTATTCGCTGAAGACTCACTGTTATGTACATATTTTGTGGTTTAGATCGGCAGTTTGTATGGTTAGATGCAGTCCTTAGGTCGTAACTGTGGGCCTTGCTGCTCAAGTAAGCACTAGCTAATTCTTTAGCAATTGCACGACTTTATGAGCAGGCAGTTAAATGAAATTAAGATGAAGTTTTTTTACTATGGAAAACATGCATGTCGAAAGTGGAAAGCCACCATTTCAGCTTGAGATGGATTTCCTACGAAGTAATTGATTGATTATGCTTTCTCTTACAATTTTTTTGTTTTACCTTGCTAGAAATTTTTCAGTTTTAAATAGTGGGAACTCTAAATCATTTTATTCTCTCTAGTGTTTTGACTGAAAATTTATGATTTGCCTTGTTGCCTAATTTGGTTATAGAGAGGTAACACATTCACTAAGGGACTAGACCGACACGAACTATGTAATGGCAAATTTACTACTTTGACGCGCTCATGCTTGTTCAAAATTGTCACACGTACTATTCCTCAGCTCGCAGGACAAAGCCAATTGGGGTTAACTTGGTTATGACCTAATGGTTGTTGGGCCAATGTAATTAGCATATGCTTCCAATAATGTTTTTTTTTTATTTGTTTAGTCTCAGGGGACTCGCCAAAAATACTACAAGGTGACTTTGAATATCTTTTGTAATTAGAGACAACTTAAGCACATCTTGATAAGCTAGCTAGACGTTACACGCATTAGACGTTTTAAGACTATATTTTCTTAAAAATTGTACATAAATCAAATCCGATTAATCATAACTTCGAGGATTCTTTATTCGGCTTCGAGCGCTATTAAATGAATGATAATTATTTCTCCTAATCAAATCTTTCGAGATGACTAAGGATGAACAATTGGGGATTGCTTTGATGCACACATCGAAGAAGTACATGCTTCTTGTCATTGTAGTGCAATCCTAACGCCGCTCCGTTCTCTCTTTTACATGTGTAAGGGAGTGTCGCACAACAAGCTCCTACACCAGCCCACACACCTGCGCCACCTACTCCTTTGCCCACTGCAACTTTAAAAGACTTTCTCGCGGTGCCTAACACCACCACTGCCGGTTTATCCCAGAAAGTGTTTTTCCTTTAAAGAATTTCTATCAAGCACCCACCGCCAATTTATCCAGAAAGAGTTCCACCGCCAGTTTATCCCAGAAAGAGTTTCTCCTTGAAAGAATTTCTCTCAAGCACCCACCGCGCTCGGTCCCAAACACCACCCTCGCCTAAATTACTAAACTGAAATGAACCCTAGGAATATGCCCTGGTCTTGTGGCCATGAAGTTACCGGCGAGAGGAGAAGACCCCCGAGGTGCGCTAAGAAGTCTAAAATTCACAGAGATTCATCTTCAGGCAACCAGAGGACGTTCCCGAGAGTGAGGCGGACTCAGTCGGGGAAATGGGCTACAAGAATTCAAGACAAGGGGTTACGTCAAACCTTCGGCTCCTACAACACAGCTGAGGAGGCAGCGCTCGCCTACAACGAGATGGCGAGAAAGTTGCAGGGAAAGGAGGCCATCACTAACTTCCTCACCAACTCGCCGCCCCCGACATTACCGAGCGAGTTGTTTGATTTCCGGTGCTTGGAATTATTTGCCAATATGGATGAGCTATGGCTGAGTTTTAGGTATACGAGCAGAAAAGATTATTTCGCCAGCGTTGAGGAGATGGTGGAATCGATCCAATGAAGAAAGTCAACCATGTCTTTTTTTATTTTATTTTATGTTTTGAATTCAATAAAATGGCAGCTTAATGAATGGGGGATATCCAGATATTGTAATGAGTGAAAAATCATTTGAAATAATTGTTCATCAACTCAAGTATTATTTATTTATTTATTTGTTTAAAACTTAGTGGGAAAGTGGGGATAAGGACTGAAGAAGACCAGGAAAAAGCTTCTAGTCGCTATAAAAAGGAAAGCCCCTGCAACCGCTTTATTTTTCACCATTTTAGTCGGTCTATTTCGCCCTGTTTTAGTTGCTCTATTTTCCCTGCTTATTGTCCAAGGTGCTTGAAATGCTTTGCGCTTGGTTGTTTTGTTTTGCCCTGTTTTACTGTCAAGAGTGCTTGAAATGCTTGACCTTGTCTCCCACCTGCGCATCCCCATGGCCTCTCCATCTCTGCCACAACCCAACGCGCCTCTGCTGCACTAAACTCGCCAACATCCCATCCACCCCCTCCCCCAATCCCCATAGAAAACCCCAAGGACAATGCCATATGTCATAACACGGTTCACCATGCCAGTTCTCTCGTTCTTCTTCATCCTTACATTATCGCTCTTCATTTGATCTTCTTTCACCCGATCACCAATAATGACTCCTCCGATTTTGATCATCGTTCGTGACACCACAGAGGATGTGCTGGAGATTTTCTAAGGAATGAAGTACTGGGTAAAATTAAAAACAAAAAAAAACCGAGCTATATTGGATTAAAAATTAAAAAAAATGCATTCTTATTTACTCAATCAAATAAGAGAATGAAGTGGGACAAAAAGACATGACTATGACTTTTGAGATGCATGTTCTTTCTTAGGAATGAGTTGGTGGCCTTTCCTAATACTATGTCTCTTTTGGGAATGCGGTCATGCTTGTTCAACATTATCACATGCACTATTCCTCAACTCGCGAGACATGGCCAATTGGGGTTAACTTTGGTTATGGCCGGTTGTTGGGCCAAAGTAGTTAGCATATGCTTCCAATAGTGTTTTTGTTTGATTTGTTTAGTCTCTGGAGACTCGCAAAAAATGTTACAAGGTGACTTCGAATATCGTTTGTAATTTGGGACAACTTATGCACATCTTGATCAGCTAATCAAACGTCACATGCATTGGACGTTTTAAGACTATGTTTTGTTAAAAATTGTACATAAATCAAATCCGATTAATCATAACTTCGAGGATTCTTTATTCGGCTTCGAGCGCTATTAAATGAATGGTAATTATTTCGCCTAATCAAATCTTTCGGGATGACTAAGGATGAACAATTGGGGATTGCGTTGATGCACACCTCGAAGAAGTACATGTTTCTTGTCATTGTAGTGCAATCCTAACACTGCTCCGTTCTCCCTTTTACATGTTTTAGGGAGTGTCACACAACAAGCTCCAGCCCACACACCAGCTCCACCCACTCATTTGCCCACTGCCACTTTAAAAAAGACTTTCTCGCGCTCCTTAACACCACTACTGCCAATTTATCCCAGAATGAGTTTTTTCTTTAAAGAATTTCTCTCAAGCACCCACCCCATTTTATCCTAGAAAGAGTTTCTCTCAAGCACCCATTGCCAGTTTCTTTATCCCAAACACCACCCTCGCCTAAATTACTACACTGAAATAAACCCCATGGATATGCTCGGATCTTGTGGCCATGAAGTCATCGGCGAGAAGAGGAGACCCTCGAGGCGCGCTAAGAAGTGTAAGATTCATGGAGATTCATCTTCAGGTAACCAGAGAACGTTCCCGGGAGTGAGGCGGACTCGATCGGGGAGATGGGCTGCAAGAATTCAAGACAAGAGGTTACGTCAAACTTTCGGCACCTACAACACGGCCGAGGAGGCAGCACTCGCCTACGACGAAGCGGCGAGAAAGTTGTGGGGAAAGGAGGCCATCACTAACTTCCTCACCGACTCGCCGCCCTCGATGTTACCAAGCGAGTTGTTTGATTTCCGGTGCTCGGAATTATTTGCCAATATAGATGAACTCTGGCTGAGTTTTAGGTATACGAGTAGAAAAGATTATTTCGCAAGCGTCGAGGAGATGGTGGAATCGATCTAATAAAGAAAGTCGGCTATGTCTTTTTATTTATTTATGTTTCGAATTCAGGAAAAGGGCAGGTTAAATAATGTGATATCCAAACATTGTAATAAGTGAAAAATTATTTGAAATGAATGTTCATCAGCTCAAGAATTTTTTTTATTGATTTATTTAAAACTTAGTGAGAAAGTTGGGATAACGACTGAAGAAGACCAGGAAAAAGGTTTTGGTTGCGATAAAAAGGAAAGCTCCTGCAACCGTTGTGTTTTGCCCTGTTTTAATCGCTCTATTTTGCCCCGTTTTAGTCGCTCTATTTCGCCCTGTTTTAGTTGCTCTGTTTTCCCCTGTTTATTATCAAAGGTGCTTGAAATGCTTTGCGCTTGGCTGTTCTATTTTGCCCCATTTTACGGTCAATAGTGCTTGAAATGCCTTGACCCTGTTTCCCACCTGCACGTCTCGCCATGGCCTCTCCATCTCCTCCATCTTAAACTCGCCAACATCCCATCCACCCCCTCCCCAATCCCCACAGAAAACCCCAAGGACAATGCCATATGTCATAACACGGTTCACCATGGCAGTTCTCTCATTCTCTTTCGTCCTTGCATTCTCGCTCTTCATTTGATCTTCTTTCACCTGATCACCAATAATGACTCCTCCGATTTTGATCATCGTTCGTGGCACCACAGAGGATGTGCTGGAGATTTTCTAAGGAATGAAGTACTAGGTAAAAAAAAAAATGAGCTATATCGGATAAAAATTTAAAAAAGGGATTCTTATTTACTCAACCAAATAAGAGAATGAAGTGGGACAAAAAGACATGACTATGACTTTTGAGATGCATGTTCTTTCTAAGGAATGAGTCGGTGGCCTTTCCTAGTACTATGCCTCTTTTGGGAATGCGGTCATGCTTGTTCAACATTGTCACATGTACTATTCCTCAACTCGCGAGACATGGCTAATTGGGGTTAACTTTGGTTATGGCCTAATGGTTGTTGGGCCAAGATTGTTAACATAGGCTTCCAATAGTATTTTTGTTTAATTTGTTTAGTCTCAGCAGACTCGCAAAAAATGTTACAATGTGACTTCGAATATCGTTTGTAATTTGGGACAACTTATGCACATCTTGATCAGCTAGCCAGACATCACACGCATTGGACGCTTTAATACGTTTTGTTAAAAATTGTACATAAATCAAATATGATTAATCATAACTTCGAGGATTCTTTATTCGGCTTCGAGCGCTATTAAATAAATGATAATTATTTCGCCTAATCAAATCTTTCGGGATGACTACGGATGAACAATTGGGGATTGCGTTGATGCACACATCGAAGAAGTACATGATTGTTGTCATTGTAGTACAATCCTAACGCCGCTTCGTTCTCCATTTTACATGTGTAAGGGAGTTTTGCATAACAAGCTCCTACACCAGCCCACACACCAGCGTCATCCATTCCTTTGCCCTATGCCATTTTAAAAGACTTTCTCGCGTTCCTTAACACTACCAGTGCCAGTTTATCCCAAAAAGAGTTTTTCCTTTAATGAATTTCTCTCAAGCACCCACCACCAATTTATCCCAGAAAGAGTTTCTCCTTGAAAGAATTTCTCTCAAGCACCCACTGCCAGTTTCTCGGTCCCAAACACCACCCTGGCCTAGATTACTAAACTGAAATGAACCCCATGGATATGCCCAGGTCTTGTGGCCATGAAGTCACCGGCGAGAGGAGAAGACCCCGAGGCGCGCTAAGAAGTCTAACATTCACGGAGATTCATCTTCAAGCGGCCAGATGACGTTTTTGGGAGTTAGGCGGACTCGGTCGAGGAAATAGGCTACAGAATTCAAGACAAGGGGTTACGTCAAACCTTCGGCACCTACAACACTGCTGAGGAGGTAGCACTCGCCTATGATGAGGCGGCGAGAAAGTTGTGGGGAAAGGAGACCATCACTAACTTCCTCACTGACTCGCCGCCCCCGATATTACCGAGCGAGTTGTTTGATTTTCGGTGCTCGGAATTATTTGCCAATATGGATGAACTCTGGTGAGTTTTAGGTATACAAGCAAAAAAGATTATTTCGCCAGCGTCGAGAAGATGGTGGAATCGATCCAATGAAGAAAGTCAGCCATGTCTTTTTATTTATTATTATGTTTTGAATTCAGTAAAATGACATCTTAATGAATGTGATATCCAGACATTGTAATGAGTGAAAAATTATTTGAAATTAATATTCATCAGCTCAAGTATTTTTTATTTATTTAATTAAAACTTAGTGAGAAAGTTGGGATAACGACTAAAGAACTGATCGCGAGTAACAGGAAAGCTCCTGCAACCGCTCTGTTTTGCCCCGTTTAGTCGCTCTGTTTCACCCTGTTTTAGTTGCTCTGTTTTCCCCTGTTTATTGTCAAGGGTGCTTGAAATGCTTTGCGCTTTATCATTCTGTTTTGCCTCTTTTTATTGTCAAGAGTGCTTGAAATGCCTTGACCCTGTCTCCCAGCTGCGCGTGCCCCCATGGCCTCTCCATCTCATCCATCTCTGCCACCGCCCAACGCTCCTCTACTGCACTAAACTCGCCAGCATCCCCACCACCCCCTCCCCCAATACCCACAGAAATCCCTAAAGACAACGCCATCTGTCATAGCACAATTTACCATGGCAGTTCTCTCGTTCTTCTTCGTCCTTGCATTCTCGCTCTTCATCTGATCTTCTTTCACCCGATCATCAATAATGACTCCTCCGATTTTGATCATCGTTTGTGGCACCACAGAGGATGTGCTGGAGATTTTATAAGGAATGAAGTACTGGATAAAAAAAACGAGCTATATCGGATAAAATTTAAAAAAAAAAGACCTTCTTATTTACTTAATCAAATAAGAGAATGAAGTGGGACAAAAAAACATGACTATGATTTTTGAGATGCATGTTCTTTCTTAGGAATGAGTTGGTGGCCTTTCCTAATACTATGGTTCTTTTGGGAATTCGGTCATGCTTGTTCAACATTGTCAGATGTACTGTTCCTCAACTCGCAGGACAAGGCCAATTGGGGTTAACTTTGATTATGGCCTAATGATTGTTAGGCCAAGGTAGTTAGCAATGCTTCCAATAGTGTTTTTCTTTGATTTGTTTAGTCTCAGGAGACTCGCCAAAAATGTTACAAAGTGACTTCGAATATCGTTTGTAATTTGGGACAACTTATGCACATCTTGATCAGCTAGCCAGACGTCATACGCATTGGACGTTTTAAGACTATGTTTTCTTAAAAATTGTACATAAATCAAATCTGATTAATCATAACTTCGAGGATTCTTTATTCGGCTTCGAGCGCTATTAAATGAATGATAATTATTTCGCCTAATCAAATCTTTTGGGATGACTAAGGATGAACAATTGGGGATTGCGTTGATGCACACATCGAAGAAATACATGTTTCTTGTCATTGTAGTGCAATCCTAACGTCGCTCCATTCTCCCTTTTACATGTGTAAGGGAGTGTCACACAATAAGCTCCTACACCAGCCCACACACCAGCGCCACCCACTCCTTTGCCCATTGCCACTTTAAAAGACTTTCTCGCGGTCCCTAACACCACCACTGCCGGTTTATCCCAAAAAGTGTTTTTCCTTTAAAGAATTTCTGTCAAACACCCACCACCAGTTTATCTCAGAAAGAGTTTCTCTTTGAAAGAATTTCTCTCAAGCAACCACTGTCAGTTTCTCGGTCACAAACACCACCCTCGCCTAGATTACTAAACTGAAATGAACCCTATGGATATGCCCGGGTCTTGTGGCTATGAAGTCACCGGCGGGAGGAGGAGACGCCCGAGGAGATTCACGGAGATTCATCTTCAGGCAGCCAGTGTTGAAAAAATACTGCTTCGAATAGGGTAGAACAATGAAAACGGATTTTTAGAGTACTCGAGTCGGACTTTGAGGCGTGATATCACTTTCTTTAAGGATTTATTTACCCCCACAAAGTTGCTAATGGTCACCGGCAAAAATCCTCCAGGATACAACAAAGTCTCAAAATCGAGAATACTAGATAGCAATTCTAGTATTTCTCCAGGGTCTCTCTAGGAAACAATTGAAAGGAATGCTGTAGTTTTTTTCCTCAGAAAGAAGACTCGAAAAGATGAAAAAATGATCACTTCAATTCTTTCTCAATCTGACAAGTATATATAAAATAGTCTTAAAAAAACGAAGACAACTCTTCGTGAAAAGTTGCGAAATGAACAAACACATTCTTTCGAAAATTTGCTCAAATGAACAAAGATGTCCATTCATAAGAAGTTAAAACCGAACAAATACAACCCTTCGGGAAAGGTCGCAAATTGAACAGGTATTTTTCTTTCAAATGTTGTCTTGAAAAGACACTAACAAAAATTGGAAATAAAATAATAATTATTAATAAATAAAATTTCGAAATTATTATTTATTAATTAATTAATTTCTGAAAATTCTCAATAATCAAAACAACCTTTGAATTGATTAAACTTAATAAGACAACCACACGAAATAAAATCAAAATAAAAAGACAAAAGGATTAATGCTAATTAAATCGCGGGCGTGCCAAGTGCTAAGTGCTAAGTGCTAAGTGCTAAGTGCGCCAAATAATCGCGCCAAAATCGCGCAATTATTCGCGCACCCGCACGCGGGTATGGTGGGGTCTAGCCCCACCCAATCATTCCTTTAAATATACAAAGGAAATCCCACACTTTTAAATTAGTTTACTTCTTCCCACATTTCCCATGTGGGACAAGGTAAAAAGCACTTTCCTTTTGTTTTAACAAACAAAACTCCAACAATCCCCCACTTTGTTTGTAAAACAAAGATTTCAAAATAAAAATAAAATAAATTTTAAAACCGTACAGCCAAAATTTCAGTAAGATTAATATACATACATAAAGGTCTCTTTCGAGTTAAACCTTTACTTAGTGCAAGTATATCAAAGCTCTATCAAAGTGACAAGTAGCTCGGCTTTAAACTTGTACTTTTATGTAATAGAACAGGACATACCGCACATATACTAACCTCTTGTTTCAGCGAGAAGTTCTATATTACTCCGCACTATTATGGCCTTGTGCTTGATCCTGTTTCATGAGCTCTCTAGAAAGCAACCTAACTTTCGTAAGAAGCGGCACCACTTCTAAGCTCATATAGGTGAAGTATCTACCATGTGTTTCTGTTACTATCAACACACTACAAACTTGTATCATACTTCATTAAGAATTCATTTCAGCCTACAAAACGTAACAATGCATACAATACTGACTTCTCATATCAGGGCTACGTCAGTATCAAACAATCACATTCAATAACTTGTTCTTACTCATTAAACCTTGTAACTAGTGATGTTCTAGAAAAAGGTCGGGTTGCCATTATTGGTGATTTCAATTAAAGGGTTTCAGCCCCATTTCTTGAGGTCGTTATTACCATATGTCTTGGTAAAGCCTTCGTCAAAGGATCGGCAAGATTTTTACTTGACCTCACATAGACAATTGTTATGGTACCATCTTTAATCAATTGTCTCACATATTCATGTCTTAGACTAATATGTCTAGACTTACCATTATAGGTGCTACTATAGACTCTTGCCAAAGTAGCCTGACTATCACAATGGATAGATATAGGAGGCATAGGACTAGGCCATAATTTGATATCCAACAACAAATTCCTAATCCATTCGGCCTCTTTCCCAGCTGCCGCCAAAGCAATAAATTCGGATTCCATTGTTGAGTGAGTTATACATGTCTGTTTCTTGCTCGCCCAAGATACAGCACCTCCAGCTAGTGTGAAGATCCATCAAGAAGTGGAACGCTCATCTCCCACACTTGTAATCCAACTAGCATCGGTGTATCCTTCTAATACAGCCGAATAATTATTATAGAACAATCATAAATTTTTAGTTCTCTTAAGATAACCAAAAATTCTGGTAATAGCTCTCCAATGTTCTATACTTGGATTACTAGTATACCTACTCAACTTGCATACAGAAAAAGCAATATCAGGTCTAGTACAATGCATCGCATACATTAAAGACCCTATAGCACTTGCATATTCTAGTTGTACCACCGCTCTGCCAATATTATAATTTAATTTAATACTAGAATCAAATGGAGTACTTATTTCCTTGAAACCAAGATGTTGAAATTTATTTAATAATTTTTCAACATAATTACATTGGCTTAAAGAGTAACCCCCACTATGTTTCTTAACTTTAATACCTAAGATAGTATCTACTTCACCCAAATCCTTCATTTTAAACATGAAAGTTAGATACTTCTTAGTCTCAATAATTCCAGTCATATTCGTTCCAAAAATAAGCATATCATCAACATACAAGCACACTAAGACACCATAGTCTTTAGTGAATTTAGAGTATATACATTTATCAGCACTACTATTGATGAAACCATTTGACAATATGACCGAATTAAACTTTTCATGCCACTGCTTAGGAGCTTGCTTAAGCCCATAAAGAGACTTAATCAATTTACATACTTTCTTTTCATTTCCAGGAAGAACAAAACCCTCCGGTTGTTCCATGTAAATCTCCTCATTTAAGTCTCCATTTAAGAAAGCAGTCTTAACATCCATTTGATGAACACAAAGATCATAAATGGAAGCTAGAGCAAAAAGAACTCGAATAGAAGTTATACGTGCTACAGGAGCATATGTATCAAAATAATCTATTCCTTCTTTTTGTCTATATCCCTTAGCTACAAGCCTAGCTTTAAAAGCTTGAATAGTACCATCAAAATGATATTTTCTTCTAAAAACCCATTTGCACCCTATAGGTTTTGATCCTTTCGGTAAATCTACTAATACCCAAGTATTATTGGACATAATTGAGTCCATTTCATCATTCACAGCTTCTTTCCAAAAGGAAGCATCTCTAGAAGACATAGCTTCATCAAAGTTTCTAGGATCATCTTCTAGATTTAGTACTAAAGGATATTTATTTATCACGTTATTATCTCCATCTCCTTCAACAAGACAAACATGAGTAATAAAATCAGGACCTAAGTCTTTTATTTTCCTAGCTCTAGTACTTCTCCTTGGTTCAATCATGTCTCTAGAATCATTCGTTTCTTTCTCTTGAGAATCTCTTTGAGTTTCCATAAATTTAGGATTATTTTCAATAATTTCAGAATTTGTAAAACATTTATTCTCAAAGAATTCAACGTCTCTTGATTCTACAATGACATTTTACTCTAAATCAAGAAGCCTATAAGCTTTACTATTTTCAGCATACCCAATGAAAACACTTTTGATAGCTCTAGGACCGAGCTTTGTTCTCTTAGGATCTGGAGCTCGGTAGTATGCCAAACACCCCCACACTTTAAGATATGACAAATTTGGCTTTCTACATTTCCATACTTCATAAGGGGTTATGTCATTTCTCTTGGAAGGTATTCTGTTATGAATATAGCATGCGGTAAGTAATGCTTCTCCCCAAAGATTAATTGGTAGCTTTGAATTTGAAAGCATACAATTAACCATTTCTCCAAGAGATCGATTTTTCCTTTCAGCCAAACCATTATGTTGTGGAGTATATGGTGCTGAAGCTTGATGAATAATATCATGTTCTTCACAAAAAGAAGAGAATTCATTTAAGAAATATTCTCCACCTCTATCTGAACGTAGAACTTTAATTTTCTTTTCTAATTGATTCTCTACTTCAGCCTTATATTTCTTAAACATGGTAAATGCTTCATCCTTCGATCTCATGAGATAAACGTACAAAAACCTACTGCAATCATCCACAAAGGTAATAAAATACCTTTTACCTCCACGTGTTAGCATACCATTGAATTCACATATATCACTATGAACCAAATCCAATAAATTCGAATTTCTTTCAACACTAGGAAATGGTTTCTTAGTAAGTTTGGACTTAGCACATATTTCACATTTATCATATTCGCCATTGAAATTTATCAAGTCTAACTTCTTCATATTCTTTAAATAACGAATATTTATATGTGCCAACCTACTATGCCATAAAAAAGAAGACTCAACAATATAAGCAGAACTAGCAATATTATTATTGATACTCAGTTGATACATGCCATCATTGGCATAACCCTTTCCAACAAACAGCCCATTCTTCGACAGGATAACCTTGTCGGATTCAAACAAAACCCGAAACCCCCTTTTACAAAGTAAATCAATAGAAACTAGGTTCTTCCTAATTTCGGGTATAAATAACACATTAAGAAGAGTAATCTTCTTTCCGAAAGTGAAGTCTATCTCCACCATGCCTTTTCCAGCAAACTTTGCAAGAGCATTATTCGCCATCAGGACCTCTTGAACATTTGAGTCAACAATCTCCTCAAATTGCTTGAACAAGTACTTGTCCTTGCACACATGGACTGTTGCTCCAGAATCTACCAACCAGATTGACAAGGCGTAAATTGATTTCGAAACCATAGCTATCGCATCATTAATTTCAGAAATTTTCATGTTCGAAAGCATGGTTGAAATCATGGCCACATAATTTTCTTCAACCAGATTTGCATCTGCTTTCACCGTCGGAATGTTCTTGTCCTTGGAAATGCTCTTGCGGTGAATGCATTCCTTGGCGTAGTGTCCCTACTTGCCACAAACAAAACAGCAACCCTTTTTCTTCTTTTGTGTTCTCTTAAATTTATGCCCCCCGCTTTTTACTTTGAAGTTCTGGCCGAGTTTCCGTTTTTTATCCACAACATTCACCTTGAACTGTACAAAACAGAATTATCACGTAAACGTGACTCTTCCTCAATGCGAAGATGTTTCGTATCTGTTCCGCAGAGTAAAGTCCTCCGACTTGTGAATCAGCCTTTTTCCATAGTCTTTCCAACTTGGAGGCAATTTCGCAATAATTGCTCCAACTTGAAAAGCTTCGAATTTCAATCTTGAGGGCACGAATTTTATTCACGAGCACTTGCAATTCATGGACTTGTTCCAGCAAGGGTTTAGTATCAATAAACTTGAAATCAAAGTACTTTGCAATTAGATATTTGTTGGTACCTTGCTCCTCCGCTTTGTACTTGAATTCCAGTGCATTCCATATTTCTCTGGCCGACTTCATTTCAGTGAATAAGTCGTACAAGCGATCGAACGGAGTATTCAGAATGTGTCCTCGACAAAGTAACTCGTCCTCTGCACGTTTCTTCTTCTCTTTATTAACCCTCTCAATGACTTCCGCACTTGGCTGTCCTCCTTCGATAGTGGGCATCAGATCTTCTATAGGCGCCAAGTTAGGATCCAAAGATGTAGGAAATTTTCAGAGCAAAGTGAGTAAGAACATCATCTTGTCCCTCCAAATGAGCAAAGTTGTTTCCATCGAACCGGTCCAGTTTGACCATGTCTTGATTCATCACTTTGATTGTCTCCGACTCCATTGTTGCGAAATAAATCCTTAAAATTGTTGAAAAAATACTGCTTCGAATAGGGTAGAACAATGAAGACGGATCTTTAGAGTACTCGAGTCGAACTTTGAGGCGTGATATCACTTTCTTTAAGGATTTATTTGCCCCACAAAGTTGCTAATGGTCACCGGCAAAAATCCTCCAGATACAACAAAGTCTCAAAATCGAGAATACTAGATAGCAATTCTAGTATTTCTCCGTGGTCTCTCTAGGAAACAATTGAAAGGAATGCTGTAGTTTTTTTCCTCGTAAAGAAGACTCGAAAAGATGAAAAAATGATCACTTCAATTCTTTCTCAATCCGACAAGTATATATAAAATAGTCTTAAAAAAACGAAGACAACTCTTCGTGAAAAGTTGCGAAATGAACAAACACATTCTTTCAAAATTTGCTCAAATGAACAAAGATGTCCATTCATAAGAAGTTAAAACCGAACAAATACAACCCTTCGGGAAAGGTCGCAAATTGAACAGTATTTTTCTTTCAAATGTTGTCTTGAAAAGACACTAACAAAAATTCGGAATAAAATAATAATTATTAATAAATAAAATTTCGAAACTATTATTTATTAATTAATTAATTTCTGAAAATTCTCAATAATCAAAACAACCTTTGAATTGATTAAACTTAATAAGACAACCACACGAAATAAAATCAAAATAAAAAGACAAAAGGATTAGTGCTAATTAAATCGCGGGCGCGCAAAGTGCTAAGTGCGCCAAATAATCGCGCCGAAATCAAGACCAAGACGCGGTATGGTGGGGTCTAGCCCCACCCAATCATTCCTTTAAATATACAAAGGAAATCCCACACTTTTAAATTAGTTTACTTCTTCCCACATTTTCCATGTGGGACAAGGTAAAAAGCACTTTCCTTTTGTTTTAACAAACAAAACTCCAAGAGCCAGAGGATGTTCCCGAGAGTGAGGCGGACTCGGTCGGGGAAATGGGTTACAAGAATTCAAGAAACGGGTTATGTCAAACCTTCAGCATCTACAACACGGCTGAGGAGGCAGCGCTCGCCTACGATGAGGCGGCGAGAAAGTTATGGGGAAATGAGACAATCACTAACTTCCTCACCGACTAGCCGCCCCCGAAGTTACCGAGCGATTTGTTTGATTTCTGGTGCTCGGAATTATTTGCCAATATGGATAAACTCTGACTGAGTTTTAGGTCTACGAGCAGAAAAGATTATTTCGCCAGCGTCGAGGAGATGGTGGAATCGATCCAATGAAGAAAGTCGGCCATGTCTTTTCTTTTTTCTTTTTTTATGTTTTGAATTCAGTAAAAGGGCAGCTTAATGAATGTGATATCCAGACATTATAATGGGTGAAAAATTATTTGAAATGAATGTTCATCGGCTCAAGTATTTTTTATTTATTTATTTAAAACTTAGTGAGAAAGTTGGGATAATGACTGAAGAAGACCAGGAACAAGCTTCTGGTCGCGATTAAAAGGAAAGCTCCTGCGACCGCTCTGTTTTGCCCTGTTTTAATTGCTCTGTTTTCCCCTGTTTATTGTCAAGAGTGCTTGAAATGCTTTGCGCTTGGTTGTTCTTTTTTGCCTCGTTTTACTATCAAGAGTGCTTGAAATGCCTTGACCTTGTCTCCCACCTGCGCGTCCCCCCATGGCCTCTCCATCTCCTTCATCTCTGCCACCATCCAACACTCCTCTGCTGCACTAAACTCGCCAGCATCCCATCCACCCCCTCCCCTAATCACCATAGAAAACCCTAAGAACAACGCCATCTGTCATAACACGGTTCACCATGCCAGTTCTCTCGTTCTTCTTCGTCCTTGCATTCTCGCTCTTCATTTGATCTTCCTTCACCCGATCACCAGTAATGACTCTTCGATTTTGATTATCGTTCGCAGCACCACAGAGGATGTGCTGGAGATTTACTAAGGAATGAAGTACTGGGTAAAAAAAAACGAGCTATATCGAATAAAAATTTAAAAAATGCATTCTTATTTACTCAAACAAATATGAGAATAAAGTTGGACAAAAAGACATGACTATGACTTTTGAGATGCATGTTCTTTCTGAGGAATGAGTTGCTGGCATTTCCTAATACTATGCCATTCGTGGCACCACAGAGGATGTGCTGGAGATTTACTAAGGAATGAAGTACTGGGTAAAAAAAAAAGAGCTATATCGAATAAAAATTTAAAAAATGCATTCTTATTTACTTAAACAAATATGATAATAAAGTTGGACAAAAAGACATGACTATGACTTTTGAGATGCATGTTCTTTCTGAGGAATGAGTTGCTGGCATTTCCTATTACTATGCCTCTTTTAGGAATGCGGTCATGCTTGTTCAACATTGTCACATGTACTATTCCTCAACTCGCGGGACAAGACCAATTGTGGTTAACTTTGGTTTTGGCGTAATGGTTGTTGGGCCAAGGTAGATAGCATATGCTTCCAATAGTGTTTTTGTTTGATTTGTTTAGTTTAGGAGACTCGCAAAAAATGTTACAAGGTGACTTTAAATATCGTTTGTAATTTGGGACAACTTATGCACATCTTGATCTGCTAGCCAGACGTCACACGCATTGGACGTTTTAAAATTATGTTTTTATAAAAATTGTACATAAATCAAATCTGATTAATCATAACTTCGAGGATTCTTTATTCGGCTTCGAGTGCTATTAAATGAATGATAATTATTTCGCCAATCAAATCTTTCGGGATGACTAAGGATGAACAATTGGGGATTGCGTTGATGCACACATCGAAAAAGTACATGTTTCTTGTCATTGTAGTGCAATCCTAACGCCGCTTCGTTCTCCCTTTTACGCGGTCCTTAACACCACCACTCCCAATTTATTTCAGAAAATGTTTTTCCTTTAATGAATTTCTCTCAAGCACTTACTACCATTTTATCCCAAAAAGAGTTTCTCCTTGAAAGAATTTTTCTCAAGCACCCACTACCAGTTTCTTGATCCCAAACACCACCCTCGCCTAGATTACTAAACTGAAATGAACCCCATGGAGATGCCCGAGTCTTGTAGCCATGAAGTCATCGGCGAGAGGAGGAGACCCCCGAGGCGCGCTAAGAAGTCTAAGATTCACGGAGATTCATCTTTAGCCAGTCAGAGTACGTTCCCGGGAGTGAGGCGGACTCGGTCAGGGAGATGGGCTGCAAGAATTCAAGATAAGGGATTAAGTCAAACCTTCGGCACCTACAACACGGTTGAGGAGGCAACGCTCGCCTACGACGAGGCGGCGAGAAAGTTGTGGGGAAAGGAGGCCATCACTAACTTCCTCACCGACTCCCCGCCCCCGACGTTATCGAGCGAGTTGTTTGATTTCCGATGCTCGGAATTATTTGCCAATATGGATGAACTCTGACTGAGTTTTAGGTATACAAGCGGAAAAGATTATTTCGCCAGCATCGAGGAGATGTGAAATCGATCCAATGAAGAAAGTCGGCAATGTCTTTTTTTTTATTATGTTTTGAATTCAGTAAAAGGGTAGCTTAATGGATGTGATATCCAGAGTGTTTAGCCCCATTTTAGTCGCTCTATTTTACCCTGTTTTAGTTGCTCTAGTTGCTATGTTTTTCCCTGTTTATTGTCAATGGTGCTTGAAATGCTTTGCGCTTGGTTGTTCTGTTTTCCCCCGTTTTACTATCAATAGTGCTTGAAATGCCTTGACTCTGTCTCCCACCTGCGCGTCCCCCCATGGCCTCTCCATCTCCTCCATCTTTGCCACTCCATCTTTGCCACCAGCCAACGCTCCTCTGCTGTACTAAACTCGCCAGTATCCCATCCACCCCCTCCCCCAATCCCCACAAAAAAACCCAAGGACAATGTCATATGTCATAACACAGTTTACCATGGCAGTTCTCTCGTTCTTCTTTATCCTTGCATTCTCACTCTTCATTTGATCTTCTTTCACCCATCACCAATAATGACTCCTCCGATTTTGATCATCGTTCGTGGCGCCACAGAGGATGTGCTGGAGATTTTCTAAGGAATGAAGTATTGGGTAAAAAAAAAAAAAAAAGAGCTATATCGAATAAAAATTTAAAAAATGCATTCTTATTTACTTAACCAAATATGAATGAAGTGGGATAAAAAGACATGACTATAACTTTTGAGATGCATGTTCTTTCTGAGGAATAAGTTGGTGGCCTTTCCAAATACTATGCCTCTTTTGGGAATGCAGTCATGCTTGTTCAACATTGTCACATGTACTGTTCCTCAACTCACAGGACAGGGCCAATTGTGGTTAACTTTGGTTATGGCCTAATTGTTGTTGGGTCAAGGGAGTTATCATATGCTTCCAATAGTGTTTTTCTTTGATTTGTTTAGTCTCTGGAGACTCGCAAAAAATGTTACAAGGTGACTTCGAATATCGTTTGTAATTTGAGACAACTTATGCACATCTTGATCAGCTAGCCAAACGTCACATGCATTGGACGTTTTAAGACTATGTTTTCTTAAAAATTGTACATAAATCAAATCTGATTAATCATAACTTCAAGGATTCTTTATTCGGCTTCGAGCGCTATTAAATGAATGATAATTATTTTGCCTAATCAAATCTTTCGGGATGACTAAGGATGAACAATTGGGAATTGCGTTGATGCGCACATCGAAGAAGTACATGTTTCTTGTCATTGTAATGCAATCATAACGCTTCTCCGTTCTCCCTTTTACATGTGTAAGGGAGTGTCGCACAACAAGCTCCTACACCAGCCCACACACCAGCGCCACCCACTCTGCCTAGCCACTAGCGAGGCTCAGATCGCGACACTCATCTAGCCTCATCGGTGGCCAGACGGGCCTTGCTGATGGCTAGGCTTACCTCCGGCGTGCTCGCCGGACCTCGCCCTTGCTTGGCGAGCTCACCGAACCGGTTGCCGGCGACCGACGGCGGTGGGCGGCGGACGGTAACCGCGGCGATGGCGGTAGATGAAGAAGAAGATAAGAAAATGACTTGATTCTTAGATTTGTTCCGGGAACAAAAATCAATTTTTTTTTAATTCTTGGTTCTTTTCCAAATCTATTTCTGAGAACAAAAAAATGGAAATTTGTTCCAGGAATAAAAATTTTACCAAACACGATTCTGTTCCAAAACTATTCCCGGAAACAAAAAATCAGAATCTAACACTATTGAGATGGTTATAAACCAGGCCCTAGATGGCTGTCTGCCCATCGGTCACCTTTTTGTCTTGTTTTCATCTTTAAAAACGTTGGTTGAGTTAACGATTGAATTTCACATTTAGTAGTAATCTATCTATATAAAATTTGGTCACTCACTTTTTAGGCTACGCGTCCATTATTCACTTGACAAGTTGTCAATTTCTCTCTTCTTATTTTTCATAAGTTTGTTGCAACTTCAATAGAGTTACTAATTTAACTTTTCACGGCCAATATTAAGAAATAAAATTTTAAATAAAATTTTAAAGTGGATCTATTTTCTTAAAAAAATTGACTTAGAGTGAAGTTGTCTTAAATAAGAATTTGAAGTGGCCAATAAAGTCTCAAATAAGAGCATAAATTGCCCAGTCAGCTTTTTCCGGCGACTAAATTATGTGCAATTTTTTCCAACTACTACAATCGGGTAAAAATTGGATAAAATCACCCTAATTACGATAGGTTCCTTCAATTTTTCACCTTTTTTTTTCTTCCCGATGCCTTCACTTTAGTCCGTCGCCCACCATCATCTCTTCTTTATCCCATCATTTCTTCTTTCCTAGGTTCTGTCGTCCGCGAGCTTGTATGTGTGCTCATCACGCCTCTTCGGTTTTGACTTTGTACCAAGATCTTTGCTCCTCGACCGAATCGCTGGCGATTCTGTTTTGCTTTTCATATTATTTTCATTGACTCAAGGTAGGTCGACGTTGAGTTACATAATATCCAAAGTATCTCTTTCTCTCTCTCATATAAAAGATAAATGAGGACCAAGTCCAAAATTAGAAGAGAGAGCTCTTAGACCAAACATTAACGTGGAGAGAACTGTTTGAATGAGTAGCCTATTCATTCAGCAAAAAGATGGAGGCATAAGGAGAAAGCTGCCAAATACCTAATTTATGCTGGGAATGAGCTAAAATTTGCTTAGAAAAACCTTGAAAATCGTGGAAATGGGGGAGGGGCCGAGTCAAACCGTTAGAGTAACTAGATTGAGCATTGGGCCTGAGGGATGACCCCAGGGAGGCCCACGTTGGGTTGGGGCCTTGGCTTGGCCCACGCAAGCCATCGCACATATATTTTTTTAAGGTTTGACTCCAACTTTGACTGCCGCTTCTCCCTTATCCATCATTCGATTGATCCGATATGCGCCGGTGGATGAGGTTGCAGGAAATGCAGCTCAGTTCGGAAAAGTGACAGAATTGTAGATTCCCGTGAGTTGCGCTAACCAAACGACCAACATGAAAATCATGATATCTTTCTCCATAGAAAGTTTCCATTCAAAAATCAATTTTTGAGGTGTCGCACTCCATCTTTGCCATCAAGCTGAGGTTTGCAATGGTGCCCGTACCCCATCTTCACCGGCAATGGCCATGAACCCTCCTCAGTCCCAGGGGAGGGCCTTACAACCCTTATTTGCGGTGATGCGACAAGGATGTTCCCCATTTTGGTGCACACTTTTTTAGTACTCTTTTTAAAATATAAATGAGCATTTCTTGGTTTTCATTTCTTCTTCTTCTTCTTTGCTTTATCGTTTTTATTTTATTAACTATTGATGTTTTCATATTTTGTCTTCTTCAAGCATGGCACAACATTAGTGCTATATTTAATAAGTGACACACTGAAAAGGACATATCAGATCTCCGACATGTTCAATTCTACTACATTAGCAGAAGGGGATAAGAAATCGGCTAAAGGAAAAATCGCACTAAATACAAAATATTTAGAATTTATGACACTTTGACAAGTGTTTGTGGCTCCATTGCTTTTTGGCTTAAGTTTCTTAAAATTCGTGGTGTAATATTGCGTAAAAGTTCCCAAAGAAAATCAATGATGTTAGCAAGATAGGGAAAATAGTTTAACAAAAAATTATTGATAGCCGACTTCTTCCACCAAATAAAAGAAATGGAAAAAAAAAAAAAGTGATCAGCTTCGGCGAAGGGCACCGGGCAGCGCTAGGTCCAGAGCAATAAAGACAAGCCAAGGATTGAGGACATCATTTCTCATTGGTTAAGCTAAGGTTAAAAGTGTTGTTTAGATTAATTGTATGGTTTATGAATTATGTCCAATCAATTTTTGAGTTCATGAAGATGGATGTGAGCATCATTTGATTAGACCACATTTTACAGCATGTTGATGATATTTCGGTTGGATTTGCTCGAATCCACGCAAAGTGAAGTTAATGATACTTTGCTTTGAGAGAATTTCTCACTTGCATTGGATCTCGAGATCGGGTCCCTCACAACTTTTAATCACGCTGGTTCTATGTGAGCCCCTCATAATTGCCTACAGAGATGGACAATGAGACACGGTTGAGTGAATCCAAATCCACACAAATAGTTAAATCGATTCTAATGCTACCATATGTTTACTATCAACCATTCAAGCCATCGAGCTTTATGATGCATCTGCACATAATTTTATTCATTTTGGACTAGGTTGAAATTGAGGGCATTCGTGATGTAAAAATGTCAAGGCATTAAAATGTGTTTTTCACAAGAAAAAAATAAATGATTCAATTATAATTTAAATCACCATGCGTGCAAAATAGTTGGAAACTGTCTAGAATTAGACCGAACTGGAGAATCTCACGATGATCAGTGTCGTTGCCCCTTTCAAATTTTTGGAATTGGTGAGTACTGGTTCAATGCCTGGTGCCAGACGTGGAGTCGTTTAGTCGCCTGAACATATATATGTGTGTCTATATACATATAATTTTTTTTTTAAAAATTAATGTTTTAAAAAAACCTTAATTCCTAAAATTTGGAATTCCTCTCACGCCCGTCTGTCCTCAGTCCTCAGTCCTCACGCTCTCTAGCCAGTTTTCATTTCTTCCTCCTTCTCCACCGCTTCGGTTGCAGAAATCGGTGGAGAAGGAGGAAGAATTGCTTCTTGCTCTATTTGAGGTGAAAGGAGTCGTGCATTACGGAATTGCCGGAAACGCAAATCCTCAGCTCCAAATCGGAGACGTGACCATTCCTCAGTATTGGGCTCACACCGGCCTTTGGTATTGGCAGGTACCAAATTTTTATTGCGCAGCTCTTTTATCTTTTGACCGCCTTAAAATCCGCAACAACTTACTAATCACGCATGATTCGCAATACGTGAGAATTCACAAAGTAAGGATGTCTTGAAACTACAATGTGGGTTTAACTTAGATTTGATCGAGCAGGTGGACCCGACTCGGAGGCCCAAATTGTGGTCCAAGCCTAACTTGACCCTTTTTTAACCAATCTCACGGCAGCGATTTGGCGAAGGATCCAACGACGAGCTGGCTTTGGAATCCAACGGGGACTACACTGGGTATCTTGAATTTGCCAATTACAACAACGCAAGTCAAAGCGAGGAAGAAGTGGGAAATCTTCTGACCAAGGTGTGGTACCCGCTAGAGGGGGAAAATTGTCCAAAAAGCCCTAAACCTATTCTCTTTTGCCAATTCAATCATGAACCTTTCAACTTTGTCAATTGAGTCCTAAACATTTTAACATTTTACCACTTAAGTCCATCTAGTCAATTTTGGCTGAAATTTGTTGACGTGGACGTTGACTATCTTACATGACATTATCGGTGCTGACATAGACAAAATTTATTATTTTTAAATATTTTTTCAATTTTTTTATTATTTTTTGTATTTTTAATTTATCGTTTTCTCATTTCTTTTCTTTTTTTCCTTTTCTTTCTCCAACCGGTCACCCATTCTCCGACAACCAGCCAGACGCCACGACTAGGGAGGGTCGGCCCCCCCGGCCTTGAGCGAGGTTGCCCTCACCAGGATCTGGCAAGGGGCGACCTCGCTGTCCTTGGGCATGGTGAGCCCTAGCTAGAGGCCCGCGAGGGTCAGGCAAGGTTGCCCTCGCCAAATCTCGGTGGGGCCACCTCACCCAAGGTCGACGAGGTCACCCCTTGCCAAATCCCAGTGAGGTCGACCCTCGCGGGCCGTGGCCTCTAGCCGGTCGCTAGCCTTTGGCAACCGACCAGAGGAAAAGAAAAAGGGAAAGAAGTTTAAAAAAAGAAATTAAAAACATAAAAAAATTAAAATTAAAATTTGAAAAAAAAATTAAACAATTTTGTTCACGTCAACACTGGTGTCTACGTCAGCAAATTTCAACCAAAATTTGCCAAATGGACTTAATTAGCAAAAAGTGAAAAGGTTAAAGATTTAATTGGCAAAGTTAAAATGTTTGGGATTGAGTTAGCAAAAGTACAGTAGGTTTATGACTTTTTGGACAATTTTTCCCCAGAAAAGGTTTTCCCAATTGGCGACATTCCTGAAGTCAAGCAGCACACCTTCAAGCTTCTGGGTTCCCATCAACCAAAGCTACTACGGATTATCAGCGAAGATCACGATGATTAACCTATCTAATCTCACCTTAATTTGTGTCATTATTAAATGTGGTCAGATGCTCGAAAACTCATCCAATGAATAGAAAATAGAAAAATTTATTTATAAGAACATAATGATTATCACTTACGCCCTTAGCAAGCATAATATTATTCGCTTTCGAAGCATTGGGCTAATCTATGCCGATTACGTTGTCAAATCAACTCGCATTGTTTACTAGTAGTAGTAGTTTATTTTATCTCTATCTATTAAACTCGTCATTAGCTCCAACAAGAATCGCAGATCGGCAAGAAAGAAACAATCTCCACGATTCATTTATTCATTAAGAAAATCGAAAAATTGTGGGGGCAACGCCAATTGAAAGGCGGAGGTAAAGGTTAACCGGGTCAAGCCGGCCTGGTCGGCAATCGCGGGCCCCACCCTTTTTAATCCAATTCGGTCCTCCTCCGAAAGATCCATTCAGTTTGCCGCGTTATTTCAAAGCCACCCGAAATTACCATGCTACCCTTAAACGGGTCGTCGGTATATAACATAGTCGCTCGTCGCCCTGCAGGGTCACTTCGGTCATTTGATTAGCCGTCCAGGTTTAGCCTCTAGGGCGGTTCGATATCCTCACCACCTCTTCAACTCCCACTCCGCCCATTTTCGGCACCGCCGCCGGCCAGCAACCGCCATGGCCGCCGCCGCGACCGCGGTGCCCTCCGAGATCCTCCGCCTCTCCACCGCCTTCCTGTCGGGAGCCCTCTCGCAGCCCGAGCTCCGCCGCAGGCTCTTCTCCGCCGCAGGCTCTTCTCCGCCTTCCGCTGCGGGCTCCCGCAGCACGACCCTCTCCTCCGGCCGCTCGACCTCGCCGCCGAGACCCTAGAGAACGCCATCTCCACCGCGAACCCCTCCGTCCGGTCCTCCTCCCTCCACCTCGCCGAGAAGCTCCTCCTCTCCCACCCGGGCTGCCCCTTCTCCTCCTTCCTCCTGTCCCTCATCTGCTCCCTCTGCGGCCGGCCTCTCGACGCGGCTCTCCGCCTGATCGACGTCTTCTCCTCCGACCCCTCGCTCGCGCGGTCGGAGGTCGCGCCGGCGATCTTCGAGGACCTCTTCCTGGTCCACCTCATCCCCGTCCTCGAGTGGTTCAACGGCCAGAGGTCGAAGATCATGGCGAGTTCGGGCCCGGTCCATCTCGAGAGCCAGCTCAACGACGACTTCTCTTGCGACGTGTCGGTGGTCCTTCCGTGCACGAAGGTGCTGTCGAAGATGAGCGGAGACCAGGCGGCGAAGCTGAAGGAGCTGGAGAGCAACTACGAGCGCGTGATCGACGAGAACTGCGCGGCCTTCGCGAGGTACTTCGGGGAAGTCCTGAAGAGCGGAGACGGAGGCAGGGCGGTGAGCCCGCCGCCCGTGGTGGTGGAGAAGAGAGGGAGAGTCGATGTGCTGGAGGAGGAAGAGGAGGAGGAGACGACGGAGGACCGGACGGCGGATTCCGGGGAGGTCGGCTTCAACCATGGGCGCTATAACGTAATGCATTTTCTTCTCCTCTTTTCTTTGTCTTCTTCTTCGGATATCATTTCTTAAAAGGGCAAAGAAAAATCTTGATAACTAATGTTTAGTTTATTTTACAAAAAATGAATAATTTAGTATATATTTTTCTAAAATTGATCGCTTGAAATAATTAATCGATAAAAAATATTTTTGTTATGAATAACAATTTACATACAAATATTTTCGTAAACGGAGAAAAATATTTTTCGTTCGTTCATTATTGTAAGCAATACATGTGATCAATTGTAAGAAAATATTTTTCGAATTCATTTTTTGTAAAATAAACACATCCTAATTACTATGTATTTTTGTTAGTAAAATGCATGTATTCTTTCTTGTAATATGTATATATGCTTATGTGCGCTTTTTTATTTTAAAGGAAAATATCATATGTTTTCATTAGTCAATTGAGGCAATTATCATTTATATACCAATACATATGCTAATATGAAAAATTACTATATTGATTGGGTTTTTTCATTTGCTATCACGAAGTAATATCGAAATTTGATTATTAGATTTAATCTATTCACGGACTTCGTTTCAACTCAAACCCAACGTACGAACATTTCTCAATTATAAAAGGAAAAAATTAACGCGAGTGCATGGTAAGCAATTCAATAATTCTATAAATATAAATCGGAGTGCAAGATGGTGGCGGGGCAGGTTTTGGGCGGGGACGGGAACGAGAGAGCCCGTCCCCACCTCGTCCCATTCCTATCCCTAGGTGTACATGCAAACGGCTAGAGAAAAATCAATGAACCATTTTAGAAATCAAATCCGTGGATCCAACCTTCTCTTTCCTACAACCATTAGCTTTTATATTTAGTGGTCACGTATACATCATCAATGTCTCGACGGGAATAATATCACATAATTTCATTATATTCTATTCCAAGAATGACGGGATGAATGTACACCATCAATCAAGATCCTACGCAGGACGTATGCGAATCTCGATATTTCTTGAGACGTCATTGATTTAGTCCAGGGAAAACGAGTTTACGCAATTCGCCCCTCTCTCCCCAAAACGAGGGTTTGACTCAGTCAAAGTTGTTCGACGATGAGTTTGACCTGGTTCGGGTTCCTGCTGTCATCTCCTGTGGGCTGCGCCGCTGGCGGCCCAGACCATCGTTCTTGTCGTTCTTCCGCCTCGTTTCCGAAGCTACCATGTCAATTTAAAACTCTGCTAAAATCCGAAAGGCAATTTTTCCTCCCGCGGGTCCGGCGGAATTCGCCCCCGGAAAAGTCGGTCGCCGTTCGCTTTTTTACTCTCTGATGCATGAACGGGATGGAACATCGTCACGTGGCGAGTTTTCTTTACCTCTTGGGAAATGTCGACGTATTCGCTGGGTCGGATGCGTTGAAACTGACGGTAGCTTTTGTCGTTTTGGGTTTTCTTTCGTTATTTATGGCTACTTGATGCGACTTTGAAGGTCAGTTTTGACTGTTTGGACGCTCGAGATCAATTATTGTTGCTTGGTGCAGCCAATCTGGGCCGAAAGAGACCGGTCAGTTGACTACAGCATCGGTGGGAACTGCAGCAACAACACTAACCCGCCATCTTATCCTCAGAGGGTCTCCGCAGCTTCGCTCGCCACCGCCGCCGCTGCTCCACAGAGCCAGAAGCGACCTCTCCCTGCAGCCAGGTCAAGGCCGTTTCCTCCTCCGCCACCGCCTGCTTCGGGTTCAGATTCCGAAACCTCGGGCTCTTCGTCCGAACGGGACGGGTCGGCCGCTGGGTCTTCTTCCGAATCCGAGGTGAAACCGAGCGACAAAAACGAGAAAGAAAGATTGTTCTCTCTGCATTGGACTCATCGTCCTACGTCCGATCTTGTCCTAGTTTCTAATGTTTTTCGTGTCGTTTTCTTGTCTTCTAGGAAAGGAACAGGAGCATGGCCTTGTTCGAGCCTAGGAAATCCCATCCTCAGAAAGAGAGGCAGTCCTTTCCTGCAGAGCCGAGCTGGTGGGTGGAGATCTTGAAATTAAGTCTTTCAACTCATCATCACTGCCCTGTCCCTTGTACTCTTTCTGATTTTGCTTACGTTTTCGTTTGCATATATTCTTGTTTATAACTATCAGCCCCCCAGGACGCCTCATGGCAGAGTCCGAAAACCCCCCTGGTGGCGGAAAGCACACCCCTCCTAAAGACTTCGTTTGTCCCATAACGAGCAACCTCTTCGACGACCCAGTGACTCTAGAGACTGGCCAGACTTACGAGCGCAGAGCGATCCAAGAGTGGCTTGAGAGGGGGAACTCGTCATGCCCGATCACACGCCAGAAGCTGCGGAGCACTCAGCTCCCCAAGACGAACTATGTTCTCAAATGCCTTATAGCGAGCTGGCAAGAGCAGAACCCCGGTGTTGTTCTGGACAAGTCTGAGAGCCTGGAGGTTATGCCAATTGCGAAGCCGATGATGCACTCAACCTCGCCGAATAGTGTCATCAGCCAAGCAAGCCTGGATGGAACAGTTAGCGAGCTAAGGCATAATATTAACAAGCTCTGTACGTCGGAAATCCTGGAGGAATCCGAGATGGCCGTTCTCCAGATCGAGAAGTTCTGGCAGGAGGCCAGTTTGGAAATCAGCATTGTGAACATGCTCTCTAGGCCTCCTGTCATAAACGGGTTCGTGGAGATCCTTTTCAATTCTGTGGACACCAGGGTCCTGAGGGCAACGGTCTTCCTCCTGTGCGAACTGGGGTCGAGGGAGAAATCTGTGGTTCAAACGCTCACTCGGGTCGACTCTGATGTGGATGGCATAGTGGCTCTGTTGAAGAAGGGTCTGCTGGAGGCCGTAGTGCTGATATACCTGTTGCAGCCTTCGGCAAACAGCCTCATAGAAATGGACATTATAGACTCCCTGCTAGCAGTCATCAAGAAGAGCCCAGACGAGTTGATGTCAATGTGCTTAAAGCCAAGGACAGCATCTGTTCTTTTGCTAAGACAGATTCTCGGGGGCTGCCAGGAATACATGGCGGCTGCAATGACTATCAAGGTGATATCAGCGGGCGTTATCGACAGTATCATAGGGAGTTTGGAGGCAGAATGGTCTGAGGAGAGGATGGCAGCAGTCGTCATCTTATCGAAATGCATGCAGGAAGATGGGAAGTGCAGGAACCCAATCGCAGATAAAGCCGAGTTAGCTCCTGTACTAGAAAGTTTCATCGGCGCAGCTGATGCAGAGAGATTTGAGATAGTTCGTTTTCTCTCTGAGCTAGTCAAGCTAAACAGGTAGTTTCAGAAAAGCAGTTGCTTACCCAATGCAGAGAATTTTAAATCTATCTCGGGTACTATAATCTATCGCAGACGGTTCAATAAATATGATGCTGTTTGCATTTGAATTCCACCAGGAGGACATTCAATGAGCAAGTTCTTCACATCATAAAGGATGAAGGCGCCTTCAGTACCATGCACACTTTCCTGAATTATCTGCAGACGGCCCTCCAAGATCAATGTCCAGTTGTAGCCGGCCTCCTCCTCCAGCTGGATCTACTGGTTTTCATCTCTCTCTCTCTCTCTCTCTCTCTCTCTCTCTCTCTCGCATGCGCAATTAATCCACAATTTAGAACTCATTATCTTTGGTAAAGCCATACCTAACATTTTCATATCTTAAATTTTGTAGGCAGAGCCTAGAAAGATGAGTATATACAGGGAAGAGGCAATAGATGCCCTTATTTCATGCCTCAAGAATACCGACTTCCCTGCTGCCCAAATAGCTGCTGCCCAGACAATCGTGTCGTTACAAGGGAGGTTCTCCATGTCTGGAAAGCCCCTTACCCGAGCTTTCCTTCTAAAACGGGCAGGACTCGAGAAGAGATATAGAACTGTCATGCGAATGGAGCATCTCGGCAACAGCAACGTTGAATTCGAGGAAAGTCTGGTGAGCATCTATGAAATTTTCTTTCCATCAGTACAGAGATGCTTTGGGCCGTTGAAAATTTTAATATTTTCTTTTCCCTTTCCCTTGATCTAAATTACATTAGCAAGAAGAAGAGAAGGCAGCTGATGACTGGGAAAGGAAAGTAGCATATGCTCTGGTAAGCCATGAGTTCGGTCTGCTTTTTGAGGCCTTAGCAGAAGGCTTAAAAAGCAGATATGCAGATTTGTGTTCAGCATGCTTCGTGTCCGCCACATGGCTCGCTTACATGCTCGGCATTCTCCCGGATACCGGGATTCGAGGAGCAGCCCGCGTTTGCCTGCTCAAACGGTTCCTACAAATATTCAAGTCAGCGAAAGACCTTGAAGATAAAGCCCTCTCTATGCTCGCTCTAAACAGCTTCATCCAGGATGCTGGTAGGTAGCAGAATTGCATGCTTTTAGTGAAAGAAAGAATGCTCAGTCACGTAATATAGATTAAACGCGATATTGGAAAAATGGTGCTTAATCGAATACATGGAATTAATCAGTACGTAATGGAAAGGAAAAACACATAATCAGCTGAATTTGCTTGTAGATGCACCTTGACACAGAATATTTAATTTAGACCTTTTAGTCTACTTATCTATACTTTCATTTAGAATGAATCGCACAAGTTGATCCCTTTAATTTGTGAATTCCAGAGACTCTGCGTGATCTAGCTCCCTCGATGAAGGATGTCTTGAAAGGTTTGCGGGAGCTGAAGAAGCACTCTCCTTTTGCATTCAAGATGTTGAAAGTTCTCTCCGAAGGAAATGAATCTAGCGCTGTAAGCCCGTCGGACTCTGCATCCTCTTAAAGTGGCTTTTGATTGTATCTGCTTATCACGTTGTCCTTCACTGCAGGACCTCTGGAATCACAAGGACCTAGTTCAAGTTGATTGCAGCCACAATGGGGAAGTTCTGTCAATAGTTTGTCACAAGGACGTTATATTTTCTGGCCATTCTGATGGCACGATAAAGGTAACTCTTCCCAACAGCAATACCTGCAATCAGTTTCGGCTAATGGATCTCATAGTGTAGGCAGACTAGCCGATCGTAACTTCATATGACTGTATAAGCAATACAAGTTTCTGATGTTCAATCAGTATTGGCTGTAGTTAGTACTAGCCTAAGCTGAGATATGGTCATGTGAAATCACTACCTGACCCTTCTCTTCTTTTCGGTTTTTTCCAAATTTGAAGGTATGGACGGGGCGGGGAAGCATTCTTCACCAAATCCAAGAAGTTCGCGAACACACCAAGGCAGTGACCAGCCTGGTGATATCACAATCCGGAGAAAGACTGTATAGTGGTTCTCTCGACAAAACAGCAAAGGTACGCTCAAACAGATTCTAGGACTTGGGAATGCATTAGTCTTGTGAGGTCAGAAATGATTCCTACACTTTATTCTAACAATACGTCTTTCTTTCTCTGTTGAGCAGGTGTGGTCTATCGGCGACAGTGCATTACATTGTACCGAAGTACATGATATGAGGGATCAGGTTCATAATCTGGTTGTGGCGAATAGCATTGCGTATTTCATTCCACAAGGAGCTGGTGTAAAGGTAACTTGCAAAATATCGTAAGAGTGTTTCATTCAGACGACCAAAAGTAGAGAATTCTCCGGAGAACATGCGAGAGAATTGGTGCAGATGTCCAAGTCATCAATTAAACCTGTCAAAGTTTTAGGTGAATTTGGGTATCAAATGAAATTCTTAAACCCATAGCTAGCTGTAGTTCATCTGCAGTATGAAATAATTTTCCGTGTAATACTTGAAAGACAATGGCCTCCGACCATTTAGTCAATCTCTTCGTAACTGAATTATGTAACGTCAAGGCTGCTGTCAACCCTGAATATGCCAAGATCAGTTTGAATATCACATCAACGTCGCCTCACTCTCGACCCATCGCCCTGGCTTGTAATTTTTCTTTTTGTTTTTCTCCGTCAGGTTCATTCGTGGAATGGGGGTTCAAGATTATTGAATCAAAACAAATACGTCAAGTGCTTGTCTATCGTGCAAGGAAAACTGTATTGCGGATGCCACGATAGTAGCATTCAGGTACCATCTTCTTTCTGCTCCGTAGCTCTGTTTACAAGTGTTTTTGCGTACGTATAAATCTGTCTGTTGCTTTGCGGCTGTATCTTTGCTCCTGCTGGGAGCACTAACTGTCAGAATTCGGTTGATCCCAGGAAATCGACTTGGCATCGGGGACACTCAACAGCATCCAGAGCGGTTCTCGAAAATTACTTGGGAAAGGCAATCCAATCCAGGCGCTGCAGCTTCACAGTGGATTGATATATTCAGCCAGCTCTTCCTTGGATGGAGTAGGCGTTAAGGTATCCATATTAAGGAAGAACATGATAGATCTTCTGCTGCCATAAATATAAGTCTTTACATCTTCGTAAATAGATGTAGATGCAAGAAGCCATACGGATGTCGAGTCAGTAGATTTTGTGGCCTCGCTCTTGTGTGATTAGTTGAGTAGTAATATGCCGACATCTAGGATGTGCCAACAATGAAGTACTTTGCCGCCAGTGTTCGTAGGGACCTTCGTTCTTGAAATTCTGCAATCTTGCCAACTTTTGTAGAACTGGTTATCGTTTACTTATGTGGTAGCATTTTATCTGTTTGTGTCTAACGACCTTGTCTTCCTTGGAGCGCCAAAAGATATGGAGCGCTACCAATTACAAGCTTGTGGGAACGCTGCCATCAACGGCGGATGTT
Source organism: Eucalyptus curtisii (assembly GCA_017140595.1). NCBI lineage: Eukaryota > Viridiplantae > Streptophyta > Magnoliopsida > Myrtales > Myrtaceae > Eucalyptus > Eucalyptus curtisii. Next base: position 6,857,283 of record CM029496.1, read on the forward strand.
CGAGCCATCACAGTGAGCTCGGACCTTGTTTACTTGGGCTGCAAGGGGGGAATAGTGGAAGTCTGGTGCAAAGAGAACCATCAGAGAGTCGAGACGCTACAGAGCGGAACGAACGCCAAGATTCACTGCATGGCCCTGAACGCAGATGAAGAATTCTTGGTGATTGGTACATCAGACGGGTGGATTCAGGTGCATATTTTAACCTTGAATCAATGAGCTCGATTTGTGAAAGACAACAAACCGCAGTCGTTTCGTTTCAGCCATTTCTTCTGGTTTTAAGATCATATGACAATGCGCATTTCAGTCGACTTTTGTGCACTCACAGAACGATTTATGTTGCGCTTCGCAGGCATGGGGTTTGAGCTGAAGAGAAGCTGCCGCGGCTTTTGTCGACCGGTGTGGATAGATGAGAAAATCGAAGACTAATATGACCCAAGAAATTCTTTTTGTCCCTCCCAATAAGCATCCTCAGCAGCGTTAGCATGCATGTTCTTGAAAATTTGACTGTATATACCTCAAGTTCAATAACAGATACTGTCAGCAAAATTCATTCTTCGTCCATTAAAAAGATTGGTGCTTGTAAACAAGGACCTTGAAAACCCTTCGATCTTAACAGCATTTTTTACATCATCAGAACCGTAAATAACCAGTTCATCGCGTTACATCTTATGCTTGTCGCATACCAGATTTCAAATCTTCATCGTTCTCGAAAATTTGATGTTGAAAGATACATGAGATATCAAATGCGACACTTGAGAAAATCCTAGACGAGGCGTATGTGTCTAGTCTTTATCAGCTCCCATATGTGGTACGACAGTCTCCAGAAGTTCGTTTCAAAATCATGTGCTCTCAAATTTTTAGATAAATTTCGCAAGACATTACGATAGACATAAGACCAGCATGTCAAATACTGATGTGCATAAATCCTAATGAAAGAAAGTAATAAATTGAACCCCACATCGTATGCATTGTTGAAGCATCGAGAAACATTTAAGTCAAAAAATAAAAAGTTGTTCAATCAAATCGCATCAACTGCATACAAAGTTAGAGTTATCTAAAGAGACCAAGTACTTGAATTTAATTGGTTCATAAAACTTATGGGGTGTCCTATATGATTCTTATCCGAAATTGCTCGTACCATGAATTGTGAGAAAAATAATTAAGGACGCGTTCAAAAGATAAAGGAGAGAAAACCTATGTGCTATGTCGATGATTATCCTCTCTTCCGTGTACTATGAACCCAACCTAGTTGTTTTTTCTAGTGGTGATTCGGCTGTCTTTTTTCTTTTCTTTTCTTTTGGTTATTTTAATTTTCTTATATTTTTCATATTCAAATATATGCTGAAAGTGAAAACACTCCCCATGCTTCTTCCCTCGATGTGCGCAGATCACTTTACATTCATGAAGCATTCAGCATTTTGAACAAAGGTTTCAAAACCACAACACATATTGAAAGGATTCAATCAGACTCACCCGCCCACCTGAACTAGAAGATATGGTTTCGTTTCGTCTTAAGCCAAATTCATTTACGATTTTTAGTTAATTTTGCGTGTTTTGCAACCCAAATTAGTTCGATTTGCTTTTCAAATGGAACCAAAGTGCTCGACAAACGCATCAAATGGTGTACTTGTTGTACCAAGTTATGCTAATCGAATTTCTTTAAACTAAAATTGAGTTAAGAGGTAATCCTATCTTCATTTAAGTACAAGTTTCGAGAATATTGATCAATAGCATAATTTGATTGATTATATTCCAAATGGATATAAACTTGAATTTTTCTGCATTGCTTCTAACCATAAAAATTTATTTAATACCATTCATCTCCCCCAAACATTGTAAAGCCAATTCCACAATTAGAATTAATAATTCGGTCGGTTTTATTCTTTTTTCCTCCCATTTAATATATAAACCAAACAACACAAAACCTATTTTGTCTTTTTGCCCGAAAAGTAACTGAAAAACACGACAAAAAAAGCATTAATGATATTCGCCGGTAAAGCCCTGCCAAATCACATGAGAAAGATTCATCGACTGCTCCTTCTAAAGATACTCCCGGGGCCAATGTGAGCTTACAGCTCATAGAATACGACAAAACAGATAAATAGAGCCCAAAATAAATGAAATCTATAAAATAATAAGCATTCGTAGATTCCCAAATGGCTGAGGATTGGGAATGGACCCCTCTAAAACAAATGGGCTGATACTATCAAAAATTTCAAATCGATATATATATTAATTTTTATATCACAAAAACTCTTAAATCAATACATTCACATCACATTTATTTTAAATTAATAATTTTAAATCAGCACACACACATACCACGATTAACCTAAATCGAAATATCCGTACTACATTAATTTCATGTGGCAAATTTGGGATTTTTTTTTTTGTAAATTTGAAATAAGTATATAGGGAAAAAATAACCAAAAACCCCAAACTTTATCTAAAGTAATAAATTTACTCCAAAATTTTTTTTTTGACATGAAAAATCCCAAACTTTACAAACTGTGACACATTTATCCCCATCAAATGCATTTTCGTTCTTTTTTTTTTTTTTTCTGTTTTTCCCCTTCTTTTTTCTTTTTTTCTTCTTCTTCTCTCTTCCCTTTGCCGGCAAGGGAAGCCTAGTGTCTAGCGAGGGCTACCCTCGCCGGCGTCGAGTGAGGGCGGCCCTCGGCTGGGTTGGGCAAGGGCCTCTCTCGCCAGGCCCTCATTGGCGTCGGGTGAGGGCCGTCCTTGCCCAAGTCGGCGAGGGCACCCCTCGCCAAGCCCTTGCCGGCGTCAGGCGAGGGAGGCCCTCGCTCGACCCAGCTAAGGGCCACCCTCACCCGATGCCGGCAGGGCAACCCTCGCCAATGCCGGCGGAGGGAAGAGAAAAGAAAAACAGAAAAACAGAAAAAATAAGACGAAAATGCCATTGATTAGGTAAAGTGTCACGATTTGCAAAGTTTAGGGTTTTTCATGTCACAAAAAAAAATTTAAGGTAAATTTGTCACTTTAGGTAAAATTTGGGGGTTTTGGTGGTCTTTTGCCCATATATATTGAGAGTAGAGGTTATATGAGTATATTGGTTTGAGATATTGTGGTGTAAAAGTTAATTTGAAATGAATGTGGTCTGCATGTATCCGTACGAAAATTTGTATAATGAAAACATGAGTGTACATTAAATGCGATGCAGATATAATTTGAGATTTTCGTGGTACAAAATCAAATTCAAGGGTTCCGGGGGGCAATCCAACTTTTCTGCATGTGCGGTCGGCAATCAAGACCCCCACAAAAACAGAACAAGCCCCTCTCCTGCGCCTGCACGTGTCGGAACAGCAACATTTGACCACGGCAAAATCCAACGTTTCAATCTCTCCCTCTTGTCTCTTGCGGGTTGGCCTTCACTTCCTATTTATGCTGGCGACGGCCGGGGTAGTTCGATGTCTTCTTCTTCCCTCTTCTATCGCCAACTTCACTAGGCCCCACAAGGTCTTTTTTTTCTTTTTTTCCTTCTCTTATGACTTTTCTTTCCTTTGTAGTCTTCGTTTTTATATCATACCGTTAGTTACAACTGATGTATCCGGTATTAATTGACAATCGACTAGTTCTCAATAAGTCTCGACATTTCGTTATCATGACTTCATTGGATGATTACATAATCATGTACTCTCGAGGTGATTAAAGAGATCAAAGATGGATTTTATATTTCATCAATGCACGTGACTACTGAATCATATAAGGTATTTCACTTTGAAGGGTAACTCTGAAAGAATTTGTACGTATGGTGATCTAAACTCATTCTTTAAATAGCCGATCAAAGTTTATAAGGGCATATAAGTGAAAGTATCGCGGCACATCGATAGCCTAAATAATGTGTCCTTTCTGTTTTGTACTATCTCGACTAGAAGACATCATTGCTAACTTTATCATCTAGTTAGCCCTTAGAGACTTTGCATAATTATTTGTAAGCAAACTGAAAATTGATAACTAGGACTCCTGGCCATAGGGACCACAACAAGACCCTTCATTGTCTGCTCGTTTAACTTGGTCCCAAATCACCATAATCGATTCAAATTGGCATCATATGCGCATAAGATCATTTGTATGAGCATGTCATGTTTAAAAATAGAAATAAATTCATCAGTGGATGAGACTAATCACATGTGCCAAGATTAATTTAAAATTATTTGAAAATTGGACATGCATCCCCCACAGGACAAACTCTCTCTTGAATCCCAAATGGCATGATAAAATCTTTCAATCTTTCTTTAGCGTTAGAGGTTTGGTATTTACCTTATTTTGAATATTGTGATATATATTTGGAGTACATGCATATATTACTTAAAGTATAATTTTGAGGATGATTTTATAGTTGAACGGTTGTATGAACTCATATTTGTATTTTCAAGAAGGTTAATATCACGAAAAATCTAAAACTAATACCCCTATGATGAATTTACCTAAAATTAATTTACCTCCAAACTGATCTACGATAAATTGAATAATAAAAACTCCAAATTAGTACATTTGTGATAAATCTTGTTAATTTGGATTAATATCACTACATGCCAACTGTTACGTATTATACAACTCAATAATTAAACAATAAAATTTAATGGAAATTGATAAAGAGTTAGCTTGAGACTTTTTGGCTAAATTTGTCATACGTACATTAATATAGAGTTTTTTTTTTCCTTTGTGGTTTTAATCTTTACCCAAAAAAAAAGAGTCCAAAAGTACTTAATTTGCTGTTGCACTTATCTGTCCCTGGAATAGCTCCAAAAACCCTAGGGACATCTTGACTATAAGATGTGGGATTACTGGCAGGGGGGGATTAACCAAGACAATTTATAGCATGGTTGACAAAACAAAAAAAAACAAGCCTAGCTTTATTAGGGATGTAATGTTTCACAGTTGGAAACCACCCATGGCAAAATGTAGGTTCCATAGCCAGTGGGTGCCGTTGGATACCGGGCCCCCCAATCTTGGTGCATTTGAACAGGAAAAAAAATGAATCTTTGAGATCCATTTTGAAATCTACTGGTTTTTTAAATCATCATGGGAAAATCTAATGGTTTTTTATGGTATGGAGAAACCAAAAAGTGCAGACTGCAGTAGCTGAAAGACCCTTTGACTACAAGCCACTCTCTCTCTCTCTCTCTCTCTCTCTCTCATTTAATTTCTTGGATTCTTGAACTACAAAGAGCCCGGCAGCAACGACTCTCGAACGACCCAGATGCTACTTTGTCCTTGTTTCTCTCTCACTCTCCAGTCTGTGCAAGCTTCTTTTTGCCATTGAGAGGTGGGTCTTGCGAGTGTTCTAACTGAGAGCTCGAGTTCCTTGCTGAAGAGGGTCTGAGGAGGAGGAGGAGGATGAGTGCTTCCAGGTTCATCAAGTGCGTCACCGTCGGAGATGGGGCTGTGGGCAAGACTTGCATGCTCATCTGCTACACCAGCAACAAGTTCCCAACAGTGAGCCTCGGTCTTTACCGTTCTTGATTTTGTTGTTCTGTGAAGTGGTCTCTCTGTTCCTCCATTTTGTTTTTGTCTTTTCGAGGATGATTCCTTTGGCTCTACAAGATGCGATCTTCAAGAAGTTTCTTGATTTGTGCATACCATGAATAACCAGCTGAAACTCCACTCTTTAATCCTCCTCTTCTCTCCTGCTGTTTCGTTGCAGGATTATATACCGACCGTGTTTGACAATTTCAGTGCCAATGTGGCTGTGGATGGGAGCATTGTTAACCTGGGACTTTGGGACACTGCAGGTACACTTACAACAGTGTCTGAAAATTGCATAGTTGACGGTTTCTTCTCGTTGGGAGAGCTTGGGCTTGGGGAACTTTTGGTTCCTTTCTTTTTCTTTTGGTAATCTTGTGTTGCCTTTTTTGATGTTGAAAGGTCAGGAAGATTACAGCAGATTGAGGCCGTTGAGTTACAGAGGGGCAGACATATTTGTGTTAGCCTTTTCGCTAATCAGTAGAGCTAGCTATGAAAATGTCCTAAAGAAGGTACTAATTATTCCCATGCTCATGCCTTTATCTCACTTTTTCTCACCTTTGTCCTCTCTCACCTCACCGTCTTTTGCCTCTTTTCCGTAGTGCACATTTTTCAGATCCTGCCAGATGAAAGTGGCTCATCTTACTTTCAAACTGTGCACTGAGCCATACACTTTCCCTTTACGTGCTTGCGAATCAACTTTTTTTTTATTGATGTATTGATCAAGTTAGCCGTTACTGTTGTTTTTGAATTAACAGTGGATGCCTGAGCTCCGGCGGTTTGCGCCTAATGTTCCCGTCATTCTTGTGGGAACGAAGTTAGGTAGGTAGAAAACCAGCCAGTTTGTATCTGTAACAAGTCTTCTTTGTTTCACAGTAGAGAATTATTAAGTAATTGACGTATTCTATCTTGTAAATTGTGTCAGATCTTCGCGAGGACAGAGGGTATTCAGCTGATCACATGGGATCTAACATCATAACAACTGCTCAGGGAGAGGAGCTCCGCAAGCAAATTGGTGCTTCAGCTTATATCGAGTGCAGCTCAAAGACTCAGCAGGTAAATCGAAAAATCCAGCGACGATGTTTGACTTTTCGGAGGTCCAAAGCTGATAGTTTGCCTTTTGCCATGTTAGAATGTTAAAGCTGTCTTTGATACGGCAATCAAGGTGGTTCTTCAACCTCCGAGAAGGAAAGAAATGCCAAGTACTAGAAGGCCTCGGAGATCAGGCTTTGCGATTGCGTAAGTTTACAGTGTCATCTTCTCTGTCTGTAGCTCTCACTTGCTGATCATAATGCTTCTGGCAGACAAGACTATCCTCCACTTTAATTCAGGAATTGAATTTGCTAATGTGGCATTTGGGTGGACTATCTTTAACTTGCGACTATTTTTGCCATGGCAGAGATTTAGACAAAGTTGCGCTAAGGACTTATCATCTCAGGAATTCACATTCATAGCTGCCCACAGATATATATAGAACTAGTGAAAGTCCAATCCAAAATCTTAAGCCATTAGAGGGAGACGGGCGATGTGTATGTTACGCCCTTTAAGACCTCATGTTTAAGCTTCACACAATTTGTGATATCCCTTGACAAGTAATGTGAAAAAAGAGAGAAATTTCAGTGACAGCTTGTCAGCATTTCTAACATCAGCACATTTGAATCATACCGGAGGCATGTAAATTCTAGAAAAAGTCACCCACTTCATTGGAAACATTAACTAGAGGTATAGGTGATCGATGCTTCTGTGAACGGACTTATCATGCTTTCTAGATGAATTATAGAAATGTTTGCGAAGATGGTCAAGTAGTATCTTCACCTCATATCAGTTATCAATCTGCTTTTCCTTTGCATCCACTTGGGTGGAGAAGTAATAAGGCCTCACATGAGCCCAATTCAGATGTTACGGTAATGTATCATGTTGATACTAAGAGAACAAGTGATCTTTCATTGTGATAGAAATGTGGAAGTTCTTACCCATGCATGGTTATTTTCTTTACTATCGTAATATTAGACAAAATCAAGCAGTGTTTGGGCAGTTCTCTCAATTTTTGATGCAAGTATCTCATTATGGACTTTAAGTTCTCTGATGAGAGTTAATATGAGAATCAGATATCCGTTGGCTCATTCTTTTTAATCCAGTGAAAGCTAGACGAAAGCAACAACCACAATGCCTCTTTCAGGCATGAAAGTGTGCATGATCTATTTAGATCTGATTGAGTTGTCTCGAAAAGAACTTTGAAGGATTGGGTTGAATAACATTATGGCAGCGTTACTGAAAACGATACCTTACATTATCATTTATTTGCTTTGAAGATATTTGTAAATCTACAAAATCTCGACTCTTTCTTACATGTACCATGTGCCCGATTGCAGGAGCATCATGTGTGGAGGTTGCGTAGCTTAAGATGTCTGGAGTCGAGACTGGCAACCGACCTCTCTCAGATGGTTAGCAAATGCTTGGCAAATCACTTGCCGGGAAAACGGGCAGAAAGAAGAAGATTGCCTTGACCGACTGTGTTTAGTTGTGTAGGCTGTAGCTGCTGCAATATTAGAAAGGGTTGGAGAGATTACTTAGTAGTGTTTAGGAGGGAATTGTTCATTCTCTCACGTACTGCCTACTACTATGTTGCTTCCTGTCCATGGCTTTACCTTAGTGCACTGTTTCTTGTCATGTATCGACATGTTATGAGATGGATTGGCTATTTCTTTCGATATATCGACCCGTAAAACCCCTCGTAAGCTCCTGTCGCCAGCTCAATGCGAAGATTATCTCTGTGAACTGCGGTTCCCAAGCAAGAAAGAAATGCTGTGGTTTCTTTCTTGTTTCCAGTGGATGCTGTGTATCATTACCAAGCTAAGGTTGAGCTGGAGTCATCAAGATGGTCTTTATCTCTGATTGTAACTCCCCTGTTCGAAAATTGACTTCTCTGATTAGAACATGCCCAGCATCGCCCCTAGACGAGATGACATTCTGAGCGTACCGATGTTAGATCACGGCTGCATTGTCTCCATGAACACAACTGCACACGCTCCCTAAGTTTCATCTAATCCTGGTAACATACAGAAAGCCGCCCGAGCGCCCGATGACGGTGCTGCCGCCTGCAGATGAAGCGGTAACGACAGCGACCAAATCTCGCCATGGCCGGCATAGCTGGAATCGGCAGGCCTCTGCTTCCCTTCCATAAATATATCGATTTAACTATAGATATAGTTAAATCAGGGAATTTGATTAGAATAGTTAATAGAAGTCCGACTTGACTAAAGACAAATTAGTAAAGATCAAGGATCTAATTTAAAAAAAAAAATGCCCAAGTTCAAATTTTAAAAATAGGCTTTCCCCTTTATTCCTTTTTCCTCCTTTTAATCTTGCCCAAAAAGTCCAACCCAAAAAAAAGAAATTGAAGATCTCGCCAAAAAAGAAGAAAAGAGAAGAAGAGACGTTCGCCTGACTCGTCTCGCTGCGAAACCTCCGCCGGTAGCCCCCTCCTCGCCGCCGTCACTCTCTCCCTCTTGGAGCTCCGATGGACCCGGACCCGAGCCCCGACCCGGACCCGCCGAAGAGCTGGAGCATCCACACCCGGCGGGAGATCATCGCCCGGTACGAGATCCTGGAGCGCGTCGGCTCCGGCGCCTACTCCGACGTCTACCGCGGCCGCCGCCTCTCCGACGGCCTCGCCGTCGCCCTCAAGGAGGTCCACGACTACCAGTCCGCCTTCCGCGAGATCGAGGCCCTCCAGATCCTCCGCGGCTCCCCGCACGTCGTCCTCCTCCACGAGTACTTCTGGCGGGAGGACGAGGACGCCGTCCTCGTGCTCGAGTTCCTCCGCAGCGACCTCGCCGCCGTGATCGCGGACTCCAGGAGGGGGAGGGCGGGCGGCGGGGGCGGCGGCGGCGGCGCCGCTGCGGGCCGGCGAGGCCAAGCGGTGGATGCTGCAGGTCTTGGAAGGGGTCGATGCTTGTCACCGGAACTTGATCGTTCATCGCGACTTGAAGCCCGGGAATTTGCTCGTATCGGAGGAGGGAGTGCTTAAGATTGCTGATTTTGGGCAGGTGAGGCTTTGAGGTTTTGGCTTTGGATGGTGCGAAATTCTGGCTATTGTTATTTAGGGGTTGCGGTTCAAATTTGGTTTTTTTTTAGCACGAAGGACGTCATTAGTGAGTTTTGCTGGCGGAAATTTGTTTGTTTGGTACTGTTGGTGAATTGGGATTTGATCTTAGCTGCTGGGGCACGGGAGTAGGAACTAGGAAGTGGAAGATGACTGATCCTATGTTGTTCGCCTCATCGGATATGTCGGAGTTCTTTGTCGGTTCAGGGGGTCTGTGTTACTGTGGTAATGTCTTTGCCTCGCCGTCGCCGGGCATTTTCCATTTCTCCAGTTGGGTTTTTCGAAAATTTGCTTGATGTTTTGTTTGCTCCTCGGAGCGATCTTGACAGAGACGAGCTCGAACGAGGATTTGTCGACTATGAGATCTGTTGATCGTGAGATTCGCTTAAATTGTCAATTTAGTCCTTGGCAGCAGCACGACCTATGGATGCAAGGCTGTTGACCGTGTGACTGGAGCGAGCTTAAATGTTGGGAAGCTGGTGAATAGGGTAGATATGGAGAGATATCATCACCATATAAATGATATTTTGATAATGTCAGTGCGATTATGGTAGCCAACTTGTAGAAACAGGCTTTGGTGTTGTTGGTCACAGTGGGGTGGTCATTGAAGTTAGGACTTGAAAGAGTCAGTGGCTATTCTGGTGCTTAGAAGAGCACTGCATGTAGCGCATGTTTGGAAATGATTTGATTTCTGCCGATTCAGTTTCAAATCAGTGCCGATTGTTGTCATAAGTTAATTTTCACTTGACTGACTTTGTTTATAATGCCTTTAAAAGCTACAATGCTTCGCATGAGTTGCTCTTGACATCTTCATGCAAATGTCAGTCATTCTGTATCTCTAGAGATGTCAGATCTGAATTCATAAGTTGTTCAACTGAAAAAAGGTCCTGTGTTTATAGTTTTCTTTTGTCATTTCATTCACTGATTAGGCAAGGATACTCCTGGATGATGGAAATGTTGCTCCAGACTTTGAGCCTGAATCATTTGAAGAGAGATCATCGGAACAGGCTGATATCCTTCAGCAGCCAGAAACAATGGAGGCAGATACCACATGTCCTGAAGGTCAAGAGCAGGGAGCTATCACTAGGGAGGCATACCTCAGAGAGGTGGACGAATTCAAGGCTAAAAACCCTAGGCATGAAATCGACAAGGAAACAAGTATATTTGATGGCGATACTTCTTGTCTGGCCACATGCACGACGAGTGACATTGGAGAAGATCCTTTTAAAGGTTCCTATGCTTATGGGGCCGAAGAGGCTGGAGAAGATGCACAAGGCTCTCTCACATCTTGTGTTGGGACACGTTGGTTCAGGGCACCTGAACTTCTCTATGGGTCCACAGACTACGGGCTCGAGGTTGATCTCTGGTCACTGGGATGCATTTTTGCCGAGCTTTTGACTCTGGAACCCCTTTTCCCTGGGATTTCCGATATCGACCAACTTAGTAGAATCTTCAATGTTTTGGGCAACCTGAATGAAGAAGTCTGGCCAGGCTGTACGAAACTTCCAGATTATAGAACAATTTCATTCTGCAAAATCGAAAAACCCATCGGTTTGGAATCCTGCCTGCCGAACTGCTCAAGTGATGAAGTCTCTTTAGTTCGGCGACTTCTTTGCTACGATCCAGCTGCGAGAGCCACTCCCATGGAACTGTTGCAAGACAAGTACTTCACTGAAGAACCACTTCCAGTTCCAATTAGTGCGCTCCAGGTGCCCCAGTCAAAGAATAGCCATGATGAGGACTCTCCAGGTGGTTGGTATGACTACAATGACATGGACTCGGATTCTGATTTTGAGGACTTTGGCCCTTTGAAGTTCACACCCACAAGTACTGGTTTCTCCATACAGTTCCCTTAGTCATCATGAGAATGCAGGGATCAAGTTTGTGAGTGCTACGTAAAATTTTGCTACGGGTAATGTTGTGAGGCGAGGCAGTCGAAATTACGGAGGTGAACTCTTTCGACATTCATATGCTTGCTGTTGTAGACAAGGGGGACGTGTCTGTAAGAGACCATAAGAGGGTTATATTCTCGGTGTCATTTTTTCTTGTAAATTTCCTTCGCCAGAGACAAATTCCTGTCGACTTGTCATCTCCCCTTTGTCAAGTATCAGGGAAGCTGTGGATGCACCACTCTCTCCCAGCGCCTTCATATCGATTGATGAAGTGTTTCCGAAAGCTCTAATTTCAACAGCTTAGTTTTGGATGAAGGGCTTTAGCCCCATATATTGTAACAGAAGATGGGCAATACGTCTTAAAGCATTCGATGCCAAGGAAGCAAGATCGAGATAATTCTGTCTCAAACCAATAACGAACATGCCAGCAAATCCATTGTAAACATGAGCTGAGCAAACACACCACATATGAATTGATAGATCTAATACAAGTGTACAGGAAGGACTTGCTCAGCCAAGACATCAATATGTACTCTTCGAGTGTATAATGTGTGTTAATCAAGGCTCTCTCTCTCTCACTCACTCCTATTTCTGTAATATTGGATTATCATCTGCCTATCCCAAGGCAATGGTGAAGCAGAGAGCGTTACATAATGTCATTGAGTGGGCGTTACAGAATGCATTTGGAGTTGAGATAAGGGTTAGGAGGAAAGTATAAGTATTCTTCTGTAGCAGCTCTATATCTGGGAAAGGAGTGCAATCTCAATTTCCTGAAGTGACTTCCCTTTAGTTTCCATAACGTTTCTTTTCACAAAAATCACTGCCAGTAAGCAAAATGCTGCAAAGATTGAATACAGGAGAGAAGGTCCGAGCACCTCCAGCAAACGCAGGAAAAGCAGGCCTACGAAGAAGTTTATCACCTGAAGAACAAAACATAAAGACAAGGCAAACGAATAAACAGGATTGTTAAGTTCCTCTGTCATATCTAATTTTAAAATCAATACTGCATTCTTTGTTCAAGAACAGGTGATGTAACTGCATCTTGATGAAAACAAAGCAGTAAATAGACATGGGCACATTACCCAATGAACACACATGCAGACTGCCATGGCTTTAGCTCTAATCCTGCTAGGGAAAATCTCTGGCAGAAGGAGACTTGGAACTGGACCAGCTCCTAGGGCAAAAGTTAGCACAAACCTGCACAATTACACACTTAATTAATCAACAACCATCAATGGAATCACTTCACAAGTATTAATATTAGGATTTGGGATAAAGTTCAAAATCACTCACGCACACTTGGCTTATCAGGTAGGGTCAACATTTAACATTAAAAGGTCACAATTATTATTATTATTTTTTTGTAGATATTATAATCTTCGAATTCCAATGGCTAGTCATAATTCCTCTATAGTATCACTAATCTTTAATAAGAAGCCATCTACAGGAAAGTACATAAGCAATCCAACCGCCTTAGGTATCTCTCAGTCATAGGTTGTTGTATCACATTGATCCTGCAAGTTCATATGAATTCACTATAATATGTCTATAAGATCTTTCCAAATAACAGAAATCCCATGCAAGGACAAGAGTAAGACATGTTTTATGTCCTCCCAAGACCTGCAACAAGATAACCAAGTGCACCGCCCTCATCCACTATAAACCAATACGTGGAATCCACATACATGCATGCATACATACACAAATATATATATATAGAGAGAGAGAGAGAGGGAGAGAGGGAGAGGGACACACACACACATGAGATAAAGAGAACTCACATCAGCATGCCTCCCACGGATAAATAAAGAGCCCCAAAGCCTTTCAAATAAGAACTTGCAGAAGCAACTTGAAGAAGCATGGACATCGCCTGCATATTGAACAAGTACACTATCAGTTTAATGACTACTGCTTGATGATGCAAGAGTTCTTTTAAGTGTTCCTTCATATGAATAATTAAGATAACTTTTTTCACCACCTTGACTTCCAATGCCAAACTTGGAGTACTCTTATCTCATGTTTAGTACTGATACTATAATTGGACAGGCTGACTTGCCAATGCAGCTTTTTTTTTTTTTGGTTTATCCCATTATTTCCCTTATATGTGATATCCACACCCTAGTACACTTTCAACTATCAAGAGGAAGTCTTAGGAGAGTAATAAAAAATTACCATGCCAAAAAAGCTCCAAAGGAGGAGCACCCTCCTTCCCAGTTTATCCATCAATGCCATTGCAACAATAGACCCTGTATGAACAAGAATACACCAGTTAAGTGATAAAGTTTTTTCTTCCACTTAATGAATACCTAGAAGCAGTGTCATACCAGATAAATTTGCAACCCCTATGAAGACATTTGCAAGACCTGATGGCACACCCGCACTTCTAAAGACGGCAGAAGAAAAATAAAATACAGCATTTATTCCTGAGAGCTGTTGCAGAGCAAACAGTGCTGAGCCAATAAATACGACTGCAGAAAGCATATAATAATGAAGCACATCAGAGAGAGAGAGAGAGAGAGAGAGAGAGAGAGAGAGATCAATGACATCAGCATTGAAACTTGCAAAGAAGAGAAGCACTAGCACATACCACAAAGTGCTAATTCCTACCTCTAAAATGACGACCGTGTAGCAACTCTGAGATTGTTACGCTATCAGAGTCGTCTCCTCTGTCTGATTTGGACAACTCAGCAACTGCAGACTTGACATGTGACGCTCCTAGAAGCCGTTCAAACTCAGCTTCTGCTTCAGTGATTCTGCCTCTCTGTGTTGTGCCAATCATGGGCAGTAAGTTAAGTTACAACTTAAGCCCTAAAAATAGATCAGGGTGCATTTACTGAAGTTTGATCAGCCTCGCCCTAAAAATAAATGTCTGATTTGGATTTTTCATATTGAATGACATGAAAGTTTCCTTAAATAAGCTGTTTTTAATGAAAAATCTGTGTGTATGTGTATCTGCTATTGATAACAGAACAAAGAGACATGCTAACAGCAGAAAACAGAAAAACTCATCAAAGCAAACCTTGTATAACCAGTGTGGGCTCTCCGCACAAAAGCTCATGGAGAGACAAAGAATTGTGGCTGGAATTATAGATAGCAAGAAGCAAACACGCCACCTGAACAAAGAATTTAGAGCATCATTAACAAAAGTTTGGCCGCTAAACCCCAAGGGTGATCATGAATATCGGAGAGGAACTGGCCCGGATAACCAAGAAGTGCAGGTTTCAACGCCTCACACCCAGGCCTTACCCAATCTCACCCAGAGTGCATAGTTGACGCAGCACACACCCTGTGAGAGGGTTCGTGGACTTGTGCAGTGTAAATGTTGTCCGGGTGGGAAAGAAGAAGAAGAAGAAGAAGAAGTACAGCCAGTAGATATGGTGGAATGGAGAAACATAACCAGCACACAAGCATCTGAGGAATACAAACTGAATCAAATCTAACACATTCTCACCAGCCAGTAATTTCCTTCACAGGGATTCCAACCAAAAGAGATCCCATTAGCCCAAGACATGTAGCAATTTGAATAAAGCTTCCGTAAGTACCCCTCACAAAAGCAGGAGAAATCTGATTTGGTAAGAAATCAAAACAGGATTAGACATAATATGATTTTTCTATTGTAAAATTTAAACATGCTACCATGGAACTTTTAAAAAGAACACTGTACCTCTGTCACGTAAAGAGATGCAACAGGAGGACCCAAACCCATTCCTGTCCCAACCAGTATCCTCCCAAGTAGCATACCTGTGAGAGTTTTACTCTTCGCACTGCAAATTATAGGTTTTCCTTCTATTAAACACAAAGGACTATATTTCACTTTTAATTTCATCTCTATAATCAGATGTATGGCCCGCAAATATAGAAAACGTGTACAACACATACTAACAACCAAAAAAATCATAAACTCTGTGAGTGTACCAACAGTTTTATGATTCAGACTGTCAGAAACTTGTCGCCGCATATATTCCATTCGTCTGGGTTCAAGTATCGGAAGGATCGGTAATAAAATCAACTCGACATCTAAAGAGTTATTATATGGTCAAAACAAAGCCGTGCGTATTCTTAGCTTTTGACCGTTATTTTTCATTCTTCTCTTTGCAGCAGCTACATGAGTAAATATATTTGCCTCTTAAGGAAATAGCAGAAGACAGAAAGTACGGTATTAAAAAGTTGGAACGTAATAACAAAGAAAGGCAAGCCTTCTTAATAGGGGAGTGAAATCACAAAATAGAGCCCGTTTCTCATATCAAATTTGCGGAAATAACTATTTCAAGGAATACAGACGCTACCTTACAAAAGCACCAAGAATCATGGGCAAGGCACACAACTGAAAAGCCCTGCGGCGTCCCAGCCCATCTGCAATCCAACCGCTGAAGAGAGATCCAACAAAAGCACCAGCAAGACAGGTACTCACCACCAAACCTTCATTTAGCACAAGCCAATATTTCCAATTATCCAACTGAAGGAGGATCAGCACCAAAAAAAAAAAAAAAAAAAAAAAAAAAAAAGAATGAAGGAGGAAAACAGAGTAAATTAGTGTATCTCACCTTCAGCGAGAGTATCTCCACTGAAACCCAAATCTGAAGAGATGCTCTCAAGGGGTTCGTTGACTACCCTGTGTGAATAAGACATTGCAAAGAGTGTCATTTTATCGTAACAAATACATACTTATATTATACCAGCTGAAACTTAAGCTACGTTTGAAATTTGAAACTAAGAACATACCCAAGATGGTATCCAAATAAAAACGAAGATATGGTAGCCACCAGCACATACGGCAGTGAAATCCTCCATGGAGGATTCGAGCTTTCTTCTTCTACACTGCTCTGCAAAAGAGCTAGACAGATACAACAATCAAGTTGCAACATAGTACCAAACAATTGTGGACATTAATGCAATTTTTTTACTAGATAGTTAATGGACCAGAGATTCCATTCATAACAGTAGCGTGGAACTGTTGCCACGTGTGCAACACTTTCAAAAGCTACAAAGCATTAGTGTTTCTCAATTTACAAACTAAAGCATCTAGATCAGCAACTTATGCATTGGCTTCGGTGCATATTAACAATTTGAAAATAACATTAAATACAGATGTTTCTGGCTTTACATCAACACCTTCAAGATCGATTTGCTTGTGGAGACTAATTAATCAGGAAGAAGCCACTTTCTTGTGTTTGTGCTTTGATGCGACTGGTGATTGAAAGGAAAATCAAATTCCAAATTGCAAAAAGAAAGTTACCGGAAACGTCTTCCACGTCCATTTGATTCAAATTTTCTTTTGGCGGTATACGCTGGTATGTGTGGCTCCACATGCCAGTTTTCAGCCAGTCTAGAAAGCTTGACGCTTCGTGGCACTTACAGCCCTCACCTGTCAAAATTAAAACTTCGTAAGTTCAAGAAACCTAGGTGGTATTGCAGGATCACACTGACAGACAGCAGAGGATAACCACGCTATCTTACAATTGCTGCTAGTGACTTTTAACCCATAAGCTCGTGCCAGTTTACCGCATTTGCCATCGTCTCTCGTCAATCAACAATTACAAGAAAAAAACAAAAGCATATCAAAATACTAGACAATCTATGACCCAGTAGAAGGGCATGAGCACTGGCGTGCTGGGCTTCACTGAGACCGGCTTATCAAACTTCTGAACGTTTTCTTTCTTCTTAGATTGCTAGATATGGGATCCTCTCAGCATCCTAGTAAAAACTAAAGGTCTGAAAATCCCGTATCCCGTATCCTGCGGTCCGAGCACGACATCACTCTTCTTAAGCTTCATAAGATGCACGAACCTAACTTGGCCGTGATCAGCCACCTGTTCGCACACGGAATCGAGCAAGAAAAATGGTCAAGCAAAGGCACGTGCGAGACCGCGTGAACGAACGCGTACGACAGCTCCTTCATACTAAAAATCGGGGGCGGAAAAAGGACCGAGACTCGTCTACGTTGCCATGTGGATTCTCAAAAGGAGCTGGTCGAGTAAATCGAAGGAGTCCTAAACGATCCGGCGAAGCGAATCTCTATTCCTCGAATTCCACTTCCCACGAACACGAGCAAACAACCGGCAACGCTAATCAGCCGATCTCGGAAACAAAAAGGCTAAATCGGCACCGATAGACAAAGCACGAGGCCTCGGAATCGAACGCGGTTTACCTGATATCGTCTCGACCATCCGAGGATCGCCCGGAGAGGTGGACCGAAGGGACGCGGAGGGAAGATGAACGAAACTTCCGCACAGACACACACAGAGAGAGAGAGAGAGAGAGAGATGCAGGCGAAGTGTCACTGTTGTGCTCCTACTCGACAGCTGACCCACAACGTCACCAAATCCCGCCGACCGCGGAAGTTGCAGGTCTCACGCCAACACGTTCACGCCTCCATCATCAAGCGCAAAAACAGTCGGGAAGAGAGAGAAAGAGAGAGAGAGAGGGTTCGCGAGAGCTCCATGGATGAAGAGAGAGAGAGAGAGAGAGAGAGAGAAGGGAGCGACCTGCGGGAGCATCGGCGATGAAGAAGAAGAAGCGGACGAGCGTGTGCAGTTGTGGAGTCGGTTCGTCGATCGATTGTTGAATTTATGATTTTTTTTCTTTTTTTTTTTTTGTTCTTTCGTTTGGAAATAAATGTGAATGTCGTACGAGGAACACTTTACTTTTCTTCTGGGGTGGGGCGAGCCTGGCCGAGCATCGTGTTTTGTCCGCGAGCCACGCGTCGTCTCTCTAGAGGCTCTGGCCCGAGAAAAGTCAGGCCGTCTCGCCTCGGGGGCCCGCTGTGCTGACACGTGTCCCGACAGGACAAGTAATATATGTGCACATCTATATCGAAAACCCTAAAACCCGTAAAAAAATACATGTATAAAATTGGATTCTGAAACCTTAAAAAAAAGAAACACGATCAGGTCTTAAATTTAAAACTTAAAAAGATTCGATTCAAAAATATTTTGTTATAAATTTTATAATTTGATTGTAAGATTTTTTTTTAAAAATTTTATAATTTGATTGTACTTTTTTTAAAATCTTATGACTTGATTACACATTCGTGGCAAATTTTATGACTTAATTGTATTATTTAAAAAATTTATAAATTAATTACACTTTTATAATATTTTAATAATTTTAATGCATTTATCTCGTATATTTTTCAGAGTTAAATTTTTTTGACATTTTAATGAAGAGAAAGATTTACCATAAACTAATACGCACTGCAAAAATGCAAGGGATAGGTAAGTGAAAGAAGAGGGTGGTTGATTGAGACAAAAAGCGACCTTGAGAGGGATAGAGATTTTTTCTTCTTATTTAAATTGAAAAATCACTCGACCGGAAAAAATTGAGAAATCAAAGTTAAATTGAAAATGTAGTGAAAAGAGTTGATCCCATTGCATTAATAAATTGCAATTGATGAATTAATTTGATTCGTTGCCATTTTTTTTATTTCCTCTGAACAATTTTAAAGGTGTTTGCCGATATTTTTTTTCCTTTTAATGCTTTGTCCTTTCTCGGTCTTTTAAGAATTTGAAATTAGATTTTCACTCGACCCTAATTGGTAAATACTATGGATTTTCATAACAAGTGAGCAATGGTATTTACAATCATGTAATTTGATGACTGCGATAAAAGCTAAAATATGATAATTGTGCCTATCTGTCATTGTTGCCAAGTAAAGGAGAAATATAATTGAATTGAATAAATTTCACGCGATTTGTTTTATAAAAGTAGTTGGAATTTCTCATATTTTTAATATAAAAGTTACCATACGAAAAATCCTACTCTTTCCTTCTCCATCTCCTTTTTTGTATCCCTTGTCACTTCTGATGTCAATTCCATCTCTGTCCTTTTCCATTTGTATTTTTTGTTCACCTTTGATATTAAAAACAACAACTAGATAAATCAAGCTCCACAAATCGTATCGTGATGGGATAAGAGAATCTAAACTTCACGAATCACGTAGCAATTTGCTAAAATGAATGAACCCTTGATATCTGATCTCTTAGTATCAAATTTGTAGCTTCTTGCAAATCATGCCAATCTTAATTCAAATTTGTTGCTCTCAAATCGAATTTTTTATTATTGCTATTCATGAAACAACACATAAAAATGTAAAAAAATTATATATTTTATATCCTATCTTATATAATCATGTCTTATTTAGAAATCAAGACAATAAAAAATAATATAAGCGATTCACAATTTATGAATGAGGTTTTAAATTTAAATGCACATGGAATTTGAATATGACCTTCATAAACAAAATCAAACGCCTTCAAGGCAAAAACCAAAAAAAAAAAAAAGTTTATCTTTTTACCTTCTCGCGCAAGCAAATGGAAATAACCCCAGAAATCTCATTACTTAATTTATTTATTTTCCATTATTACCCCCACCCCAAGATAAAAATAAAAAATTAAATTAAATTAAATTAAATCCCTTCCTGCGTCTAGGGTTAAGGTACGGGGAAACCCGGTCGCGGAGACTCTCCGATCTGAACAGAGGAAAAAAGCAAAGGGAAGACTGCGAGAGCGGAGACCCACCATGGGTTCCAGAGACAAGGACCAGCCCGCTTCCCGCCACCAGCCCCTCCTCAGCAGCCTCGTCGTCCGCCCCTCCAGCAGCAGCGGCGACGGCGGCGGCGGCGGCGGCGGGGACGGCGTCGCCGGTGGCCGCGGCGCCGCCGGGAACGACTACGAGTCCGGCGACGACCGCCGCGATCCCCTCCCGCCGTACCGCTCGGATCGGTACGCCGACGACGCCGGTAACTCTTTCCTTCCTTCGTCCGATCGCCTTTTTCTTCTTCGGTCGCTTTAGGATGGTCAGTGATTATCAGAGCACGGTTGATTCGCTTCTTCCGTCGCGCCTTCGTTTCGATGAAGTGAAATCGAGTAGATGCTGTTTCCGTTTTAGGAAGTTCGCGAATGATTTTGATGGAAAATGTTGACGCGAGCGGCATCGCAATCCTTCGCAAGAAGTATCTGATGTTCAGTTATTTAGCTGCTTGATTCGACATGCTTGTAGGTGTGGCTCGCTTAGATCTCTAACTTCTTGGAGATGTTGTATGCTGTTAAATTTTTGGTATAGAGTTAGGACTGGAAACCTCCGACCCGAGTGCCCTGTTGTGGTGCTAGTCCGCCCTCGGGTGTGGCTTGTTATTTATCCTTACTCACCTGAGAATGGCATCGCAGTTTGTGCTGTAGTGCACAAGCATGTGAGGTGTGACCTTTTACTTTCTTGTTAGAAGCTAAGTCGCGTTAGAGTTTTATCTTCATAAACAGGAATAATCAATGTATTACCATGCTTTATCTACTCTCCTTTTTATCTGAGGATGATTGATGACATTCTCACAGTCATCTTTTGAGTCCAAAATATGCTACTGGCTGTATGTCAGATCTTTTGCCATATTTCAATGTCGTATAAGATTTGCATTGTGTGCAAAGTTACAGTGGTAAAAAGCTTGAAAGTCACTATTATTTGCTGCCTTTGAAGAGCTTGCGCTAGTTCATGAAGGCTTGCTCCATTTATTAGTTGAACATACATGCGTAACATGTGGTTTTAATAGATTTGTTAGTCTGAAGCGTTGAATAAACTCTGCTGTTGTCTGTCACAGCTTTGAATGTGCCTGCAAGAACTTTGGTCTTGATGAAGGCATCCCGGTGTGAGTTGGTTTTAAAAAGTCAGGGTTTGGGATTTTTGATGGTTAATTATGTCTTTGGGTGACGAAAGGTTGGAATGGTTTGTGGCTGGTGAAAGTACTGGTTTTAGTAGAGTTATATATTCATGCGTCTCATTTGTGACGAAGGCCGCTCTTAGGTATTATTTTGCGATATTTATGGGATAAGAAAAGTGGCAGCAGTTTCAGTTTGGATATGAGGTTTTCAGTTGGGATGTGCACATGATGATTCACTTGGCATCTGAACTTGGAATGTACTTACTACTATCATTATGGTTAAAGTTCCTTGTACCTCATCAGTCTGTGGCTACACATACTGGCTGGACGGCTGTTTTCCATGCTTGGAGTTGGTTGATGAGGTTTCCACTCCCTTTTGGCTGAGACAGTGTGGTTACTTTCCATGTCATGAATTTGATGAAGGTGGTTCATGTTATTTCCTGCATTAGGGTTGGTTACATCTCAAAGTGGTGTAGTTGGAAATTTAGTCCAGTATTTGGTGGTGGGTATATGGAATCTGATTTGACAAGTCACCAATGGTGAATACCATTCAAGTTAAAATGTGCATAGCTTGTTTTGGTTGAACGATCTGTTAAGATTCTGTTTTGTCCTTTTGGCGGGTGCTGGGTCAGTGAAATGGCTTTTGCTGCTTCAATTATTACTCAGCAAAATGCTGGAGGCTGGGGAACATTGTCTCATGTCATTTGCAATGTCCTCGAAACGCTTTGTTGCCCATGAGGTTGGCAAGTGGTGAATTGGTAATGAATATGGTGAAGACTATACCTTATAAGAACAGTTGCGCAGGATACCTTTTTAGAAGTCATGGAGAGGGATATTAATGGAATCCAAAAAGAAAAGGGGTGATAATGGTATTTGCTCCAAAATTTTCTGCTGGGAATGAATTGCATCATGCCCTAAGTTAACCTGAAACGTGGATTAAGCAGAAAATCTATTTCATCGCTGTTTGGGATTTTTGTCGAAACTGTTGCACTCAATGGATGAGTTTTTACTGGAAGGGACTGGGTTCATACCAGTTGGGGTAGTTCGATGTAATTCCTGAGTAGCAGACTGTCACCTTGTGGTTCTTTCATGGGTTTACATCTGCTGCTTGTCGCAGGTCCAGTTCATCAGAAGGTCCTGGGGGTTTTTGTTTGGATGATGTCTTTGATTGGGTTGGTTTATGTTAGTCATGCTTTTTATTTATCTTGTAGTCTGCAGATGTGGATGCTGATATGTTCTTTGTTGTGGCTTGATGGTGTGATTATGTTAATGTTGCATTAATGGTATGGGTGGTCTCTCATCTGCTTAGGGGAATATTAATTCACCGATGTAGTGGTTTGCACGGTAGACTTGAGGCACTTGAATCTAGGAAACTGTGGAATGTGTTCTGATCCTGGAGACTATAAGGGACTTCTCTAATTGGTAAGAGCAAGTGATGTTGCTTGGATTGCATCTTCTGTGGTCAGTTTGTATGTTACGGCGGCTGAAGTTCTTGAAAAGTAATGACTACACCATCAATTGTAGATTCATGCCCTATCTCCTTATTATCTGATTTTCATGATACACGACCGGAGGAGCTGTCTTCACGGCCGGTAGCAGTTTTCGAAAATCAGTTCAGTCATTGGTTGACACTTGGCACTTTTATCGACCGCATGCTACTGGCTATCATCACTACATTAAATTACCTAATTTTTCTGTTGGTTTAATTGTCTAGACATTTCTGGCTTGTCTTTTCCAGGTTTTAGAATTGGTGCAGGTTCTGTATCTCCTGCTCGTCATAGGAATGCAGAACGCCGCTATAGTCCAGATCTTGATCGTCCGCCGCGTGGCCGTGAATTTCTCGGCAGAAGGGAGCCTGGTAGGTTCCGAGACTCTTCTCCCCATTATGGTAGAGGAAGGGGCGGTGGTAGGCCCTATGGTGGCAGGGGTTTTGATGGTCCTGGATTGGGTCCTCGGCCATTCAGAGGTGAACCCGTAGCTAGAAACAATCCTAATGTGCGACCAAGGGATGGGGATTGGTACTGTGCAGATCCTTCGTAAGTCATGATGCTAAATCTTTAGAATAGCTTTATGTTATTGTCCTTAAGGTTACCTATTTGCTTAAAAAGGATTGTGAGGCAATATTTAGACCGTTTTTTTTATGATTTGTATTTGGAGAAGACTATCCTTACAATCAATTTCAGTTTTTTACAATTACCTGCAGTTGATTTCAGGACTCAATTGCCCAATTTTTTGTATTCCTGCAACAGAGAAATAGAACTCTCTGCTTCAATTTCTTATTCACAAAGTGCATTTAATTTTGATCATCAATATGATAGCATTTGTGCATGATACACAACGGGAGAATTCCTGGCTAGCTGTCCCCATTGCACCTCTCTAGCAAGCAATTTTCCATAGACGTTATGAACTTTGCTGCTCTTATCTTGTGCTTAATATCACCATCTGACTATCCTTTGTGTCTAACATCTGATCATGTTCTATTCTCCTAGATGTGGCAATCTGAACTTTGCGAGGCGAGATCACTGTAACAACTGCGACAGACCTCGCCCTGGACACAGGGGTAGCCCCAGAAGGGGCTATGTGGCCCCACCGCCTCCATTTGCTGCTTCGAGGCGTTTTCCTGGGCCTCCATCACATCGTTCACCTCCTAGGTCCATGAATGGGTACAGGTCTCCGCCTCGTTCATGGGTTCGGGATGAGCCTCGAGATTTTGGCCCGGGTGGTCTACCCCCTCCCCGGCATGAAGTTGGGTTCTCTGATGACTATATTCGAAGGGAACATGTGGACTATCCAGAAGATGACTATAGGGGAAGGAGCAGGTTTGACAGACCAATGCTAACTGACTGGGCCCACAGAGACCGTGGAAGGGATAGCTTTGTAAGCGAAGGAAAAAGCTTTGACAGGCGACCGCTATCACCACCTCTGCACCCGCCACCACTTCCTGCAAGTCATGACCGATGGGCACGTGACATCAGGGAGAGGAGCCGTTCGCCTATTAGGGGTGCCCTCCCACAAAAAGATTATCGTCGGGATCTCTACTTGGAGAGGGGACGAGATGATCGCCATGTTCTGGGTAGAGGGAGGATTGGTGATCCTTATTAGCTGAGGCACAATTTGCTGCTATAAGTCCGATTTTTGCAGGGTGGAGGTTATTGTGTAAAGGATGTTGAAGGTTGTAGGAAAGATGGAGTTAGGATTGTACTGTTTGCGATGAAGCATTTATGGTTTCATAGGGCTGGTGTGTATGTTATACAATTGCTTGTGTGGTCTGCTTCTCCGAGACTGGTTTTTCAAATGGAACTTGCAGAGAATTTTCTCTCCAGCGACAGGTTATATTTGGAGATGCTTCGTGGTTTTTTATCAGGTGAATGCTCCTATCTATGAAGGGTCTGCTTATCCGAGACTGGTACAGTTGGGTTCGGTTTTTGGTTCGGTTTCTGGCACCCCTAGGTCTGAGTCCGTCTTTACAGTGCCTTTAAAGCGTATGAATGACGTTGAATAATTTGAGCAATCGAGTTAAACAGCTTTGTGCCTGAGAGTTGACTCGAACCTTTGGAATTGCTGCTGGTTATCTCTCGGTGATTGGATACGAATGATCTGCGCCGTTTGATTTGGTAGGAGCAGCCAGAGCGGAATTTTCTCATCTCCGATATTAGTTGAGTACTTTTGAACGGGGATTGGTCATCCTTTTCATAAGAGGAATGAGCATTTCGGGCGCAAGGAGTTGGAAAAAATGCTTATCCCTTTGCAGGGGCATCGAGTTAAGATTTGAATGAAGTGCCTTAAACATGAGATTGTCTTCCTTCTTCGCGGCGTGACGAAAGGAAGAAGAAAAAGAAAGAAATTCAAATAGGGACACGCAGTCTTCCTCCCGATGATTGGACGGATGGAGTTGAGCTCTCGATGGAATTTTGGTTAGTCAAATTGAATCTGAACTGAGTACCAAATCCGAAAGGTCTTTGAAGTGAACCTCTTTTCTTTTCTCCAAATATTCCCGAGGTCGAACCAAAACATCATAACCCAAGTTTCTAATTGTTAAAGTTAAACCAAGTTTCTAATTATGAAAGTTTGGGAACGAATTGATAATCATCTGATTATAAAGAAAAACGGGGCTAATTTCTTAAACTAGCTTTGACGAGAATAGAATAAAGGATGGTCTATCACCTCATGCGTCCGGGTCTACGTTTCCGCCATTGATTGGAAAGCGAACTTTTCCCTGCTTGAGAAACGCCACTTGGACGGCCCATTAGTAACATAATTATTCACAAAATCACCGAGCATTTCATTTGCTCGATCGGTTGAAAGCCAAGCAATACTCTTCGCAAGCGTATCTCTCACGTGTGAAGCACATGCTTTGACGGGAAATCAGATAATAATAGACAATGGAAATAACTTGAGAGTTTAAGAGCGCACATGATAATCATTCTATTCTAGAAATCAATTTTATGACTATAAATTGATTTTTTTATTTTTATTCTCCGTACAAGTTTTTGAGTAAAAATACGTGTTTGATAACTATAAAAAATTTATGTTCATGAAATGAAAATTTATTTGATAACGATATAAAATTTCTCCTTCCCAAGTAGTGGTAAAAGGCGTTTAGGGGCTAGCGGTGAGCGGTGACCAGCAATCAGCAGCCAAGGGTTGGCAACAAGCATTCGGCGTCTGGCGATTTGCAGGGCGTCTAGCGTCTCATGGGCAGCAAGCCTTTGGTGATTGGCGGCGAAAGGCGAGCATCCAGTGTCTCACGAGTGGTAGATGGGCGAAGCGGTGACAAAAGTGAATGATGAGAATAGTTTTTATTTCTTACTTTTGTTCTAGAAATAAAAAAGCTAAAAATTTTAATTTATGATTTTTTGTCCAAATCTATTTACGAAATATAAATTTATTCTAGAAATAAAAAGATGAAATTGCGTTATCAAACGGAATTTTATTCTAAACATGTTCTAGAGAACTGAAAAATAAATAAATAGAGAAATAAATGATTGCCATGCGCACTCTAAACGAGACACATTGAGAAGAAGGAGGCAATTTGAGGTCTCGCAGCTACATTTTGGTTGGAGGAGGTTGGAGGGGTGACTCGAGACGAAATCCGTTTCACTGGGGTCATTTCATGATTCTTGCTATCTCAAAGGGCCATTTTCCAATTAACCCTCGTATCCGATGCGCGCCGTACCGGAGGTATTTTTACTATTTACTCCCTCCACTCCACTAGTCCCAGTCAACAATTTCTGAGGCGATTCCACATTTAGCGCCAAATTCATTTCCTTATTTATTTTGCATTTTTTTTCCCGGTCCTCCCCTTCCCACTGCGGGAAGAAAAAATCATGTGCGCACGAACGGAGACGCCCAGCCAATGAGCCCCCGCCACGTCGGGTCGACCCGAGCCCAGACCCACCGACCCGGGGGGGGGGCGATCGCACGGTCGAGGCGGGGGGCCTGCGTACCCTTCTATGAATTCGGACCGTCGATCCGCCCACCGCGGTGCCGCCCGTCGGATGCGCCCGGGGCGCGCATCGGGGCCGTCCAATAATCGCGAAATTGAAATTTCAAAACCTCGGGAGAGAGAGGGAGGAGGGGAAAGAAAGAACGAAGAAGAACAACACACACGCACCGGAAAAAAAAAAAGCAAAAAAAAAAAAAAAAAAAAAAAAAAAAAAAAGAAGCCTCCCCTTTTTTAATTTTCTCTCCTCTTCCTCCTCGCGATTTTGCTCCACCGAGGAAGACGAAGGAGAAGGAGGAGGAGAGAGATTTTCGAGCGCTGCTTCTCGTCCTCTTCGCAAATTCCGATCTTCCGTTCGGCTCGCGAGCTGCTGCGGCGGCCGCCGGCGCTCGATCACCACCACCACACTGTGCTGTGCGGGGTGTGAATCTCGAGCTCCGCGGGCGGCGGAATTTGAATTCTCGGGGGCGTCTCGGTCGGTTCTTGGAGGTTGGAGCTGAAAGGCGCTGAATTCGTCCTAATTCGAGCGAATCGGGGGGGGGGGAGGACGTGGTTCTTGCGGCGTTCGGAATCGGAGTCTGGTGGATTTTTTTTTTTTTTTGAGGTGGAGAGATTCGATGGGAGAAGGCGAGGCGGGGGAGTCGTCTCCGAAGAGGCAGCAATCGGACGGGGGGGCCCCGGAGAATAGTGGCGCGGGGAAGAGATTGGCGGCGAGGCAGCTGGATTTCACGCGGGGCGGGGGCGGGGAGAGGGAGGGCGCGGCGCTGCCGGAGCATCCGCAACCGCCGGCCGTTTCTCAGGCGGCGGCGGCGACGCAGCCGGCGCAGGTGGTGGCGCTGCCGCTGGCTCCTCTGCAGGCTTCTCATCCGGCAGTGAGGTTGGTGCGCAGTTGGTTTCTTGGTGATTTTCTGTGTGCGCGCCCGTGCGCTTGCTTCTTCTTCTTCTTCTTCTTCTTCTTCCTTCTTTTCCCCCCCCCCGCTGGGAACTTATCGATTTGTTTGAGGGAACTTTCTGGTTTCAAGGGTATGTGGAAGAATCAAGAGGGAACGATTGGTCGCTTAGATATTTTGATAGTGAATGCAATTGGTCAGTTGCAGCATTGAGCTAGCGAATTGATGGATGAAGAGTGGTTTGGATCCTAATTTGAATGGAGGAATGGAGGAAGGAAAATTTTGAACTCTCTCTCTCTCTCTACTGGTTTTATTCTTCCTGCGTCCGTCGTCTGCTTCACCTTCTCAGCTCTTTCTTATTTTTCTTATTCCCAGTACCTGCATTTTCTACATTGTTATTTTGGTGTTCGATAGAGGTATTTCAGCCTCAGGACGGGGGAAAGGCTTGTTTAGGATTTTGAATTGTTGATATTTTTCGTTGACTTTCTGGAATTTATTTTCTTTTTGGGAACTTGTGGGAAATCTAACATCGTTCGATTGTCATTGTTGTTGGTAAAAGGTTCTTCCTTTCCCATTAAAGTTGCGAGATTTTCACTCATTCACTCCATTTACCTTCATCTTCCCAGAACTAGATCCATCAATCATCTCTGCACGAGAATAGTTTAATGCTCGTAAAGAATGTCTAGCCCCCTGTGACAAGTTTTGTTCACTAATGTTTGGTCGCAATTACAAACTTATTGAGTGCAATTGGGGTCTAACTTTCCTTTTGTGCCTGAAGTTTTCATGGTATTGAGACGTTCAAAGGGCTAAAAGAGTATGTATTATACTTGTCATTTCATCACTCCTCTGGCAATTGTCAGAAAATACCACCTTGTTGATTAGTGAGCTTATTGAATTTTTGATGTTGTAGGTGTATGAAATATGTCAATGCAGAAAATTTTGCCTCCTATGTTTTGAACTGAAGAGTTACCTTATCAGTGTAAAAGTACATTTATGATGGCATTGACTCTAAAAATTTCTCTCTATTATATTCTTTTTATTCTGTAAGGTGGAATTGCATTTAATTTAGATTTTTGATAATAGAACTTCTCTCTCTTTTCATGATGGAAATTCTCTCTTTTTATCTCCATTGAATCTGTATTTGATATGTCGGTTCTCAATACCTTCACTGGGGTCTTACAGTGCTAAAGGTCATTACATGCTAAGTTCTCTATAAATTGGTTGATCACCAGCCAGTAGAATAAGGCTTTGGTCTTTTTCTTTTTTGTCGATGATTCGAGTACTGCATTTGTACTGTCTTTCACCCTGTATGATCTGTCAAACATCTGCATTTGTGCTGATGCCATTCAAAATTGTACTTCTTTTGTTGCTGCACTGACAAGACTTGGCTTTACTGATAATATTTATTAAGCTAATTTGATGTATATGTTCTTTGCCTTTGCATTTTCAGGAGAATGGAATCCCCGAAGGCGAGACCAAGACCCAATGTGGAAGTGAAAGAGGGCACTCCAAAGAAGCAAAAGCAGTGCAACTGTAAACACTCACGTTGCTTGAAGCTGTAAGTACATTTCTGCATGAATGGAATGGTCATTTTAGTGACTATGTACTGATAGTACTTACTTGGCTTTTCACTTTGGCAACTGAAATTCTATCTTTATGTACTAGTGGGACCTTACCTGCTTGTTTGGCGCCATCATCCATTACCTTGAATTCATCCATTATTTTTCCTTCTCCATGAGATAGCACATTTTCTCCTATAACTTTTTCAGTATTATTGAGGGTGTGTATCATAAGTAATAAATTTTTTGTTGTTTAAATATTAACTAATGTATTTTAGCTATTGAATCCATGTTAGAAGGAATATGCTGCAGAAAAGGAACTCCTGATGTATGCCTGTTTGACATTCACAGTAAAACTATGCTGTTCATCTCAGAAGTTTCACTTTTGCACGGTCTTGAACTCTTTGCAGAAGCTGTTTGCAGGCTTAATAAGCATCAATTAGGTAAAGGCTGTGTGCCAAACACAGATAGCAGTAGAATATGCTAATGTGGGATGTGTTATTTGGGATAAACAATGGGATGGAACTTTAAAACACTTTTCTAGTTCATTGCTTTGATATGAAAGGTGTGCAGACATGCTAGTGGATCTTTTTGAGTATCTTTGATGGGAAGCATGTCGATTCAATTCAGCATTTAGAGTCTATTTTTCAACATAGGCCAAAGGGATCAAGGGATGACCCCTATATTTTGACTATACTCTTTGTCCATTTGTTAATGCTGATTGATGGTGTCATTTGCTTGTACTATGGAAAAGTTTTTATCATTAGATGCTCACATTAGGCATTGCTCAATGGTCCACTCCATTCTAAGATGTTGATGATGTAGTTATTGATTCCCAATTTAAATTATTTTCTTTGAAAAATTCCTAATTAGGTGTAAGTTTAGTGTGCATAGCTCAGTTGTTGAGTGTGAATTTGCACATAATGACTCCAGGCCATATTTGGTACATAAAATGGAGGTCATAATGGAATCAAGATTCTGGCTTTCATTCCTTTCCTTATGTTTGGGAGCACGTTTTCATTGGAATACCCGTTTTGCACTGATTCACATGAGGAAGGAATTCCAATTCCTTTCCCCTCATAAAAACGCATGGTATGTTTTTTTCTAGGCGTACCCTTTTTTCTCCTTTCATACTACTTCTTAAGGGAATATTTGACATTTGACTTTAATCCCCTTTTGGATTCCCACATTCTATTAATACAACCAAACATAAGAATATGAACAGCAGTTCCATTACTTGCCTCATTTGATTTCCATTTCCTTTCCTTTCTTCCTACCAAACATGCTGTTATATTAGGGTAGACTTCTTTGCCTTGTGCAGTGGTAAGGATTGGGTTGCATCGTGAACATGAGTGTCTTTCTGAATGCTTATAATATTATGTGAAATTCAGACGATTGTCTCCAGATCAGACCTCTCAAAATGTGATCTAGGTGCGGTAGATATATTGCAAAATACAATAATATACTGTGTAATCCATATCCGGGATCTGTTAATAACCAACTCTTCCAGATAATGATGGTGTGAATCTATTTGAGGATCACTCTTTGTACAAAATGAAATTTTTTGATTTTACTCAGAAAAAGAATGGATTCTGTGGTTGCCAGACAGAATGTAAAGTTGCTGGTATGTATAGTCCAGACATTTTGTATTTATTATAGGATAAACTACCCTGACTCGGTCAAAACATGTTGTGCGAAATGTGGCTTTTTGGTTTTTATTCAGAAAAAAAGAATGATTCATAGGTCACCAAAGAGAGTGTAAAGTTGTTTGTAAGTACAGTCAAAACATGTTTTTGTACTTATTAAAGCATAAATTACTTTCACACTGCTTGTGTTTTGACAAAATTGCAGGGATGCTCCCTGTGTTTTCAAAGCTACTCTGACACCCCTTGTTAGCTTGTGTTCAATTCACCAATTTTCCTAGAAGGGTGCTATCAGATTAAATTTTTATAACACAGTGTATCCCTGCAACTTCTCAAAACTCAGGGTGGTGGATTGATTGCCTTGATTAAAAGCAGTATTGCCGGTTTGCTGAAAACAATACACAGTTATAAATGGAAGGCTTCTAAATGCTAAGTAATTTATGCTGTTTTCCTCTGACTCTAGAATAAGATTCTGTTATACCAGACTCAGATGTGTGCACACTGGCACCTTCAGAGTGTCCCTCTCAAGATTAGGTTCCATAACATATTTGAATTCTGTTACCAAAGAGTTTTCCGTGGTTTGACTTTATGTCACCAGTCTTTTCTGCAAGCTGTGCAGGGTGATCATTAAAATGTGGAATGTGGACATTAGATAATGAGAAATATATGATTGGCTGCTAAATTTCGTAAATATATAGGACATATCTTTAAAGTGTGCATTGATTCTTTGTGCTGCAACCAGTGGTAATTGCCATTATTAATGCCAATAGACACTTATTAGAGCAATCGACTTTAAGTTAATCTCTTCTTTTCAAAATCCCATAAATGCTTTGTCCTTTTCGATTTCTAGGTCATTATTATGTTCTTTTGAGTACTTTGCATCAGGAACCGTGCTTGGCCTTCTATTATACTTAAGAGTTAGATTATCTTGGGCCTTAAGGTGTTACTACATTGTTGTTTTACTGTCTTAATTCAATTCTTTTATTTTGTGGTTGAATTTATCAGCTGACCGAATATCCTCTAAATTATATGGTCTTAATCTCACTTTTTGATCAGTTACTGCGAATGCTTTGCATCTGGTATTTACTGTGATAAGTGCAACTGCTCAAACTGTCACAACAATGAAGAAAACGAAGCTGCAAGACGAGAAGCTGTTGAAGCTACTCTAGAACGTAATCCAAATGCATTTAGACCTAAAATTGCAAGCAGTCCTCATGGAGCAAGGGACAGAAGGGTGGGTACTCTCTATTAACGAAAACTTCCTTCTGAAATTGTTTTTTTAAGTATATCCCCTTTCATTTTTCATCCCTTTCTCCTCCTCATACACTAATGGCATGGTTGGTTAGATCCTTTTGCTGCTTGCGATGTGAGTCAACTCAAAGAAGCTAATTGGAGAAATCTCAGCTTCTATTTTGTAGTTCAAGTTAAACACATTGTTGATATGTCTACCCAGTTTAGTTATATTACAGCCTTTTCCTTTGTTGAAGTGGTGTTAAGAATCATCTTTTGGTCCTCATTATCTTATTGTGGCTATCACATTAAACCCTGTGCTGATTTTGATTGTTTAGTTGTCAGTTAGCTTCAACTTTTGGAGGACAAATGAGACTGAATGTTACCTTCTTGGGAGCTTTGACATTGATCTTCACCAAAATAATGTATACGACTTAAAACCTATGTTGGATAACTGGTTTGTGGCTTTAAATGATACTGCTAGGACTAACGATAGACTGATAATCACTTCCATTAAATTATTCTCATATTGCATGTTTATGGGGTTTGTCTGGGTTTTATATGCATGTAGTCTCCTTCCATCAACTTTTTTAATTTTTAGGGTTGACTATCTAACATAGTATGAGAGTCCTATCTGGCTCCAGCACCTTGTGGCTCCTGTTTCTCAACTCCATATTCCCTTCTCTATCTAGTTTGTATGTGAGAGAGGGTATTACGATATTTGAGAATGCTTGTCTACTGGTTGGATTGGGCCGCATACGCATATACTCTTCCTCCATCTAATTGCATAATTTTGTGGATCAAACATTTTGACTACTTCTGCTTATTTAAGGAAATAGTCAATTGCTTTCTTACGGTAGCTTGCATTTAGAACAGATGGATCCAAAAACCAAGTTCATTATGTAAAGGTGTCTGCAAAGGTCCCTAAGGTTTACTTATTGTAAAGGAACTTATCTGTCTGAAATTGTCATTTTGTGGTGTATGACTGGGAAAAGGTGTGGAAGAAATATGATACCTTTTTGTTGCTTGGTGGAGCATAACTTCATGTCTCTCCTTTTGTGATTGTCGATACTTCATACTACTTCTGGCTGTTGATGACAAAAACATGGAGTTGCTTCAAATTAATGCAGGAGGATTCCGGGGCCTTGGGGAAGCACAATAAGGGCTGCCACTGCAAGAAATCAGGCTGCCTCAAAAAGTACTGTGAGTGCTTCCAAGCCAACATCCTTTGCTCGGAAAATTGTAGATGCATGGACTGCAAGAATTTTGAAGGAAGTGAAGAGAGACAGGCTCTATTCCATGGGGACCATGCCAACAACATGGCATATATTCAGCAGGCTGCAAATGCTGCCATCACGGGAGCAGTTGGATCATCTGGTTTTGCATCCCCGCCTTTGTCCAAAAAAAAGAAAGGTCAGGAACTCTTCTTTGGTTCAAACTCGACTGTCAAGGATCCATCCATTCAAAGACTTGGGCAATTTCCACAGGTAAAGTTGATCAGTTCATCTTATGTTATACTTCGGTGGTGATTGACTAAGTAGACATCAACTAATATATTATGCCCTGTCACTTATCTTCTGAACTTATCCAAGAAACTATAGAGGTGTTTTAAGTCTGAAAACTTGACCATTTGTTTCAGCATAAACTTTTTTTTGCTGCACTATCTGGGTGTTTTGACTGTATTTTCTATGTTCATGACAGCCAAACAATACAAAATCCACTGCACCTTTTTCCTTGTCATCTGCACCTGTTACCCATGGCGTTAGCAATACATTGTCGGCTCCTTCAAAATGTACATACAGGTAGATATTTTTTTTTTTTTTTTTTTTTAAATTTCTCTTTAATCGAGTGAAAACCTACTTTCTTACAAAAGGTGCGTCTTTGCCCTCATTGAAGGTCCCTGTTAGCAGATATCATTCAACCACAGGATGTAAAAGAGCTTTGCTCTGTTCTAGTGGTGTTATCAGGCGAAGTTGCCAAGACACTTGCAGGTATATATTGATGACTGATCTGTCTATGAATGAGCTGAAAATTGCCTTTCATGTTACTCTGGCTAGTTCAGCCACTTGATGGAAGAGGTGCAATTAGTTACTAGTGGGGTCATTTTGTGGTCTTATTAATGAATGTTGAAATTACAGCTGAGGGAAAATTTTTGACTTATAATCTGTTTCAACTTAACATGCGAAGCCATCACCCTGTGCTTCCAGCCTTATTGAGTGCAGACATTGCACATTGATCACAGTGTATACTTGTCTCCAAATGGTGAAGTTTCGGCTTTCTATGTTGCCTGATCGTTCTTTTTCTACTTTCTCTCAGTATCATTGGGATAAGTAGTTTTTCCAGCAAAATGTAGCTAGAGTTTTGCAATTGTGTCTTGATGGTCCATCATTATTATCTAACTTGCTCATCTCCTATTCATATTCAATCTCCCTTACACTTCATGGGCCTATCTGCAATCTATCTTCCTTTCATCTCACCGTGTCCATGACTACCACCACCACAAGCCTGAACCACTCTCAGTCGTGGTTGCTGATGATGTTTAGGAACTGTAAGCAAAAGTGAAAACTAAAGTGTCATTTCACTGTTTCAATATCAGAAAGTTTTATTAATTGTCACAGGAAACAAAATAGAAAAGAAACTTTTGGGATAACCTATCAGTGCTAAAGCCATTGAAGAAGCTCAAAATCTTTTTTATCTCACACTGAATTGAAGCAACAAGGCTGTGGCCCAGTAATGGCCCAATGGGCATTCTGTCTCCTCAATATCCTTATACCCTGACCCAATATGAGAAGTCTTCGGACGTGAGAATGGGACTTCTATGCATCGGTGTCTCATCCACAATGTGATAACTGGAAAAGAGCTCAGTTTTAAACTTGAATAGGTGTTTTGTGTGCTTGAATTGTTTGGGAGAGAGGGGTGTGGGGTTTGGTGACAACCTTGTCATATCCATTAGCTGTTTAAGGGAGTGCTTTGTGGATTTTCCGCTGTGGAGACTGAACCAAAATGATAACCACAGATTTATTGAAATGTATAAACAAATTTGGGTGCTTTATATTGATGTACTTCAATCTTCATCCATTAAACTTCATGCTTGGTAATAGCTGATGACTTTCTCTTCTTGTCATAGCAAGGTTACTGCTTTTACTATTACTAGCTTCAGAGCTGGAGCTTCATTTTTTATGCATTTGTGAGCTTAGAACAGTGAAGGGTTTTGACTTTATACTATCTGCCTTATTTTTGCAATAGTTTCTTATTCCTGGTGCAATCAATCTCCTGAGTTGCTTCTTCTATTCCTCAGCAACTAATATATGGGCAGGTTTCTTACATATTGTATTTTGTTCCAGCTTCATTACCTGCCTTGTCATTGTTTTCTTTGGTGACTTTGTTTCAGGACAACTAGTAGTTCCAGTGAAAACAAATTCTGTCGCTTGGAAATGAAGTAGTCAGCTTCTGTGACATTGCTAATTATTGATGTTAATCTTTTTGCTACTGTAATCATTAAAAGTACTTTGATTGTCCTTCCAACTGGTATTGTCTGCATGCTTGTGCGTTCATAAACCAATAGAAAATCAAAGGATTGCTGTTACTGATTTATGGTCAATGTTCTTGCCCAGAAGAAAAGAATGCAAAAGAAAAGCAGGTGGCAGATCAGACAGAAGCTTCTCTTGCTTCATCGACACAAGACAGGACTCTAAGCCTGAAGGATCCTGATGGCGGGAAAACAGTGGCTGACAATTGTTCGAGCTCAAGCCAGGTTGATAAAAGTGGTCATGAGGAATCAGTCTCAGACAGTGCCGAAGCACCAAATGGAAGACCCGTATCTCCTGGAACTTTGGCTTTGATGTGTGATGAACAAGACACAATGTTCATGGCAGCTGCTTCCCCTAGTGGGTTGATGGGCCACGACTGCAATTCATCTTCACAGGTTTCTCATGGACAAGGCATAACAGAGGTCTACGCGGAGCAGGAAAGGATTGTCCTGGCAAAAGTGCGAGATTGTCTAAATAAACTCATCACTTTCGGAGAAATAAAAGGTAAATTTGAATATCCTTAACTCAAATCCACTCTTCAACTTAAGAACAGTAGAAAAGAAAGAAGAATGAGTCTATAACCCAAATGCCTGAGTTTCCCTTCTGCATATTACATCTTGCAGAATGTTGATTGATATTTTCAACCAAGTTAAAACCTTGAAAGTTGAGGTCGTACTTTCTGCAATGTGCGCAATCTGGTGTCATTGATTGTTTCAATATGAAGTAGCATAGTCAAGCATTTCGAAATATGACTGCCAAATAGTTTTTGAATAACACACTGTAACATTGCCTAGAAGTTAGAAATAAGGCATTTCTTCATATTTGAACCAATTAAACCTATATCACTCCACTTCTCAATAGATAAGTGGTTTGGAGTAAATCCTAAATATATCATACGATGCCATAGTTCTATAGCATGCTTGTGTGATATTGAGGAAATTACGTTGGAGCAATTCACGTTTCTTTCGAAATGATGGAATTGCACATCCTTCTGGTTTTTTGTCCTTGCTAATACTTAGTTAAATAACTGATAATCTGATTCTTGATGTTCTGCCATACATTAGTGTCTATAAAGCTACCTGTTTGGCAGTTTGATAGAGTACCCTTCTCATTACTAGATTCTCATAGTGATTATTTTTGCGACAGAGACCAAATATTCCTCATTAGCAAGAACTGAATTGGGACTTCAAAAGGACCCCATCTGTAACGGAGGTGCAAATGGAAAAATCGACACAGGACATCAACCATGGTTGGAAAGCAATAGCATCGCCAGAACTAGTGTTCCACCGCCTTTATCGACTCAGGTGGTTTCCACAGCAGTTAGCACTTCTCGTACAGACAATTCCAATATGTCACGTGCTCTTGAGAATGGGTCTATCCAACCAAAGGTTGAACAGATTTGAAGCGAGTTTTAAGCAAAATAGTTTTGTAATGAGTGAGCACGGATTGCTATGGCATCGATACGCAATTAAACATAATGCACAGATGAAAGTCCTAGCAAAGCAGATGGAACACAAGCAATGGAGAAGTTCACTGCAGACTCTTGTTGCGGTGCTGACATGATTCCATTATGGTTTACCGCGGCCATATTATTCACTTCACTCGATTTTAGTGTTAAGTTTTGATTTGATTTGTAAGATTAGGATTGAGAATGCGCCTGAAGATGCACAGGATATAACCTTGTTGTACGTGCTGAGGCGACGTGACTTGTACCCTCCGATGTAAAGATATACTCGATTATTTAACTGAGATAGGGTAATTTGATAATTTTCCTACATTTTTGTAACTCAAAGAGAAGAATGGAATGAAGATACTGTGTATCCATTTTTTTGGGTTTTTTCAGCTAAAATTTCACACATCTGACTGGATTTGTAGTTTTAGTATCTCTCTCTCTCTCTGACGGAACCTTATGATTGTAAGGTTCCCTTGTTTTGCAAGAAGATAACCGTTGAGAAAAGCTTAAAACTCAAGGCTTAAATTCTGAAAAGTGAATCTTATTTTGATGGAGCAGCAATTGTTTCTCCATTTATTGTCATCACTTGGACCGCCACCATTTCCGGGAGGTAACGGTAGAGCCACTGATCTCTGAAGGGACCATCATTTATTGACCGTACGGTTGTTGATATTTGGTACATACTCAATTTCAGAAAGTTTTTGAAAAGGCACAATTGTCTTCCGGTTTGGGATTGCCATGGTAGCAACTCCCGTGGAGCGTGAGTGATCGGTTTTAGTATAGGCAAGTTTCTAGAATCTATTCTGTTATAGTCGATCTTTAGTTTTTGGACTCTAAAATCGATTCTGAAACCTACCCTATTGAGTTTACCCGAGAACTAGTTTTATTTTTTTTGGTTTTTTGTCTTTACAGCTAAAGCATATGAGATTATGAGTAACAAAATGATTCGAAGTAAAAGATGAACAATAGAAATTTCAATCCCTTAAAAATAATATTCCATAAGATGAATACGTAATCAAATATGGGAGAATTACCAAAAAAGTCCTAAACCTATCAATTCAATCATAAACCTTTTTTTGGCCAATTTAGTCATAAACCTTTTATAATTGTGCCAGTTTAGTCCATCCAGCCAAAATTGGCCGGCCGGCGCTGACGTAGACACTGGCCATTCGGCGAAAGCTGACATGCCAATTTTTTAATATTTTTTAATTCTTTTTGAAATTTTAAATATTTTTAAATATTTTTTGAATTTTTGAATTCTTTTTTTTTCACCTTCTCCTTCCTTTGGCTAGTGAGGCCCCGCGAACTGGCGAGGCCGGCCTCGCTGTCGCTAGGCAAGGCCCCGCCAGATCTGGCGAGAGCCGAGCTCACCGACACTAGCGAGGTCAACCGTTACCATGGGTGGGTGGGGCCGACCTCGCTAGATCCAAGGCGGGGGTCGACCTCGCCGGTGGTCGGTGAGGCTCCTTGCCCAGGGATGGTGAGGCTCGACCTCGCCATGGCTGGGCGAGACTTGCCTTTGCCAATGGTTGGCGGGGATGAGCCTCGCCACTAGCTGGCGAGGCTGACCTTGCTGGCCCTCGCCTATGATTGGCGCTGGCCGGCCAAAGGAAGGAGAAGGAGGAAAAACAAAGAACAAAAGAATTCAAAAATTCAAAAAATTTTAAAAAATCAAAAAAAAAATTTAAAAATTCTCATGTTAACTTTCGCTGGACGGCCGGCGTTCATGTCAACATCGGTCGGCCAATTTTGGCTGGATGGACTAAATTGACACAATTGTAAAAGGTTTATGACTAAATTGGCAAAAAAAAAAGTTTGGGACTGAATTGATACAATTATAATAGGTTTAGGACTTTTTTGGTAATTCTCCCAATCAAATACAATCATAAACAATGAAAAGCTCAAACATATAAGAATAAAACTTAAATTATAAAACTCCATTCTTCATTCATTCATAAAAATTTAGAGAAAGAGCAAAAATTGATGAGGAGTTTTGAGGAAGGGTAAAGGACGAAGGATGAAAGAGTACTGATGTAAGAATTCAGAGAAAAATAAAATTAGAGTTTTGGCTTTTTAAGCTTATAAAACCTATTCCAAAACAGGGCGGTTTAGTCCGATTCCCAAGTGAGTATTCACTAAGAATCTATTCTCCGACCGATTATAACTGGTTCCAAATTCCTAGAGCAATTCCCATGGAAACCGACTCCTCAACCTATTTTTTGGACAGACCAATCCAATTATCAAGTACAACCGATTTGTGGAAACCGGCTCCTCAACCTATTTTTTGGACAAACCAATCCAATTTTCAAGTAGAACCGATTTGGTTGCACACGAGCAAATGTTTGGTACTTACAACATGTCCACTCCAACACAGATAATTTATATCTCATAAATCATTTTACAGCAAAACATTTTCATTCAAAAGAGAACAAGGGATTCGGATTTAAAATTAGTCATGACTTACACATTCCATGTTATATGGATTCTTTCATTAAGAAAGGCAAACAGATCAATGCTACTCAACTCCATCATTAACTACCAACAGACGAGCTTTTCAGACGTCTTAATCGAATATTTCAAACTGCGGAGATTTTCTCCCCCAACAAGTGGACAAGTACAAGTACAGAAAAACTCCAAATTACTAAATGCTCGTATAGTTCATCAATCCTTTGCTTTCGATTCGCTGAAGTCAAAATAGGATAACGTCCTGCTTACAAATGGATGTTTACCTTCACCTTCAACACTCGATACTTACACACTTTTTAACATCCGTTTCGAATGGCAGCACTGACGATTACTAACAGGCAGTAGATGCCGTGAAATGGCTTACATTTAGCATTGCCTAATTGGTTGAAAAAGAGAAGTCCACATTGTCACGGGTTGCCATCTCTACGAGTGATGCATTTTACTACATAAACTAGCTGATGGAAGCTTGAAAATGCTTGTGGCATAGCTTATATTCGGCAAGCAAACTACACATTGTTTTCAAGCCTCCTTATTGAATTACAAGGAAGCAAATGAGATAGATTTATTCTTTGATTGGTGCAGCCGATGGAAAGGAGAACTCCTAGAGTCGTGACTTTGAACGTGAAGAGGATGACACAGGCGCACTCTGCATAATAAAAGGAAATTCCATGAGAAAGCTTAATTTGCAAGGTGTTCAGGCGGGCAGAGACTGGCAAGTAATGGGCTAAAGGTATGTTAAATCAGTCACAGTTGGCGTGTACAGCCATAAATGTTTTCCTCGGCATAAGTGTTTATGATTACGCTAACTTCGTGTACCAACGCTTTGTAACGTCTCTTAATATCCTAAATGTTTTATTTAATTCACGCTGAAAACATGTCACTTGTGCAGCTAAATTCCTGTTGTATCAGTTTTGGTTCTCTGTACTGTGTTTTGGATCTCATGGGGGTCTTGTCCAATGTCCGCCTTTGCCAGCCCAAAATGTTCACCAGCAAAGAAGCAAAAGATCAAAGTGTGCAAGCATGAGATTGAGTAGCAGGTCGGTAAAAATAGGTCAGATTTTCTGGGAGGTCAGTAAGGTGATTACTAAATTAGAGGTTTCACTGAGCCCTAAGAGGGAAAAAAAAGAAGAAAAAAAGGATGGTTACCAGTGGGATGCCTTTGGTGGCTCTTTCTTCCAAAAACCTTGATGGTCGGTAGAAGTTACCATATAATTCTGACCACTTGTTGAGACTTTTGTATATGTGATTCGGTCCGACCAGATCGCCCCAAAAGACAAGACCACCACTACAATGGAAGAAACAAGAAGGTTAGAAAGATGGAGGAAAATATTCGGGTGTCAATATGTAAAGGAACAAAATAAGAAATTAAGAATCAATGTCGTGCCTCCTCCTATATGAGCCCATCAAGACAACAAAACCGGACTATCCAGGATAAATTACAAGTTCTATAAAAGAACTAGTGCACAAAGCTCCCCTCACTGGGGGCATCTGAGAAGACGCTGCATCCGTGACTTGACCCTGCGACCTTAGGCCACAAAGGGACGGGTTAAAGTACGCTTATTCTTTCATGCATTGCTGTACTGAAAAATCCCTGCATTACAATATGATGTAGAAGAATAGACTGACAGAGCCACTCAAAATCACTGGAAGCCCATGGTCTCTCCTTCAGGCAAAAGAGCAATATGGTCAATAAAAATGCATAACCCGATACAGTCCACCACTTGACACACTCAAATAGAACAGAGCATTAATAGTGACAATTTGTATGAACGAGGAGCAAAATGGTGTCGCGACATTGTAAATTAATGTACATATTTGCAAGGGAATAAGGATAACTGCAGATTAGCTCACCGGAATGATGGGAAACTCATCCCAAGGACTGAGGCAATGTCAAGGTCTGATGCTCGTATTACCACTTCTTCATCCAA
Organism: Eucalyptus curtisii; assembly: GCA_017140595.1. NCBI lineage: Eukaryota > Viridiplantae > Streptophyta > Magnoliopsida > Myrtales > Myrtaceae > Eucalyptus > Eucalyptus curtisii. The sequence goes on from CM029496.1 coordinate 6,898,555, forward strand.
AACACGACATGCCTCATTCACCACAGGAAATAATAGCATCTCCACAATTTCTTGTTCAGACACAGAGAGAGGCTGTGAACACCAAAGAAATTTAAAGGAATCATAAGGTCTTGTCAATTTTGCAGAGATCTGATCTAAGTTAAACAGAATCAGCAGGTCCATACGATGGATATACACAACTCAACAGAAGAATGAAGGTACCTTTCCACGGGGCATGATATTGGCAATCCTTCTAGACTCCTCAATAATAGGTTGCACAGACGGGTCAGGTACTGGTTTGCGCCCCTTTTCATAGATATAATATCCCTTTCCATTGTTCTTCCCTAAGTACCAGAGCTCGTTTAAAGTACATTTAACAGATGAAAAAGAAGCAATCATTGATAAGAAAAGATATAAAAGGATCATCCTCATTACCATTTCGCCCACTTCTGATCAAAAGTTCAAGCAAAGGAGACTTATATGTCCGGCCCGCAAAAGCATCAGCAAATAGTTTCCCAACTGCCATGCCCACACCATATCCTGCTACATCCTGAAGCCTGCAATTACAAGCATGTTAAAAGAGATCATTATCATCAAGAACCCAGGACTCATTCGTGGCTTCGAGAATGGATGCTTTAGTCACAAGTTCAAATGATAAATGGACTAATCCAAAACCATAGGTTCGTATAGATTGGCGGGTGACGACTTGAGAAGCTAAGAGGCTAAACAACAAGGTCACAAGACCACGTTATTGCATTTATTTTTCGCATGTGCATCCCAATGAGTCATGGTCCTCCCATCAGAAGGAGGACTTTGGCAGCATGATCTTCTCTGTATCCTCTTGTTTCTCACATTCATAAATGATTCTATATTTCGCGTACTCCTTCAGTCAAACTTTTGGAAGAAGCTTCCTTAGATTATCGCTAACCAAAGAATGAGAAAACTAGGCTCATCATAATTTACATTCTCAGACAATCGATTCTCCATGGACCAATTCCTTTGGAAAAAGAGTTTTAGATAGATGTTGTCTGGTCTCATTCAGTGATTAATGGAGCTGTTACTCCTAAGCAGTAACTAAGCAATTATACTGAAAAGAAAAGAAAGCTAAGTGCTCAAGGAATTTTCCTACTCTACCTCTCCAGTCCAAGCTACATCAAGTCATCATCATATGCATCCCCAAAACAAGAAGAATTTGTGGGAACCTTAATTTTCTTGGATATTTCCAAATCCATGCATGCACCAAACGTACGTATATTTTATGACATTGGGTGTCCAGGCCTCTTAGAACACCCAACCTTAATCTATCTGTAAAAGCTAATATCGTCAACAAATCACATTTGATCGAGCGAAAAACATATCCATGACAAGCTGCAATGCAGAGGGGAAGATAATTACTGGAAAGGACCAAGAGGGAAGCCGAAGTTGACAATTGCCCTGTCAATCCTGAAGGGGTCCACACCTAGACTGATCAACAGATGTGCACCTTGGGAATATGGGAAGAATGCCCGGTTTACTGCAAACCCAGCACAATTGCCCACCACAACTGGAACCTTCTTTATGATTTTCCCAACTGTTACAAGATCAAGAATCACTTGTGCAGAAGTCCTCTCTGTGCGTACAATCTCCAATAGGGGCATTTTATGAGCCGGACTGTTTCCAGAGTTGTCCATCAAAAAGAAAAAAGAGTAAGCTTAGTAAACCAGTTCACAAGGGGAAAGAATGTTAGACTAGAGAAAGGTAGCATGGTATCTATATAGGTCATCTCAATCAAACAAAGAACCCACATTCTTCATAACAATATGCTGAAAAGGTGAAGATCCAGGCATAATATAGAAGAGCTGGAAGGGTAAGAAAAGTTAAATCTCACTCATTAAAATGCATAACGTGCCACAAAGAATCAAACGGCAAGAAAACTTTGCAAATCTAATATCAAGTTTAAGACGGACGGCTCCATGGCATCTAAAGACATCGTATATCCAAATGAGGGGCAACATATAGAGAGCCACTGAAAGCTATGTCCCACCACTGCTGACTCTTGATTCAAAGGGTTAAAAAAAAAAAAAAAAAAAAAAAAAAGATGTCTGACATTGTAATACATGCTATGCTACAGAACCTGATCATACATAAACACGATGGTCATTACTAACTCAGCCTTCGGCATTTTTTCTAGCTCAAATTGTGCCAAAACAGGGAAAAGTTTTGAAAGAGACATACATGTGTGGACAGACAGAATAGATCCATCAGACGGATCACCAGAAAACTATCAACAGGATAAGATTGATCGGACCAGATATGAGAGGAAAAAGTGACACCTTTCACAGAGTGAACAGATAAATAACGCTGCAGTTGCATTGTCAATTGGAATGACAAGAAAGAAAATCACATGCCTATCAGTAATCTAAGTTACCATTTTAATAGATATAAAATCAGGTCAAATAATTCTAGCATGGCTATTCTGCACCCAGGATGAGAGAGTGATGCTTCATTCATCTATATTGTAAAGGAAAAGAGAATAGGTTAAGTAACCTGAAAAAATGAGCACCCACTATCCGATCTTGAGAGCTGGTTCTTTCTCCAATTATATTAAGATCAACTGAAGAAGTATTTGTAGCTAGTATGCAATGGGGAGGACATATCTTCTCAATTTCGCTAAATATTGCTTGTTTTAATGAAATGTTCTCGATCACAGCCTGCAAAGGGGGACTCCCGTCAGTTGTTTCTAACAAAGAAGTAGTACATATCATGCGCATATGAGTCTTAAAGATCTCTCATGGCTTCTATTCAATAGAACATGTGAACTCCTTGGTGCCATTTTCTATAGTGAAAGAATTGTATAATCAGATCTGCAAAGCAGAAATTTTAGGCAGAAAACTTGCAATCTACCTCTATCACCATGTCCACGTCTTTAAAATCTGCATAATCCAGAACACCTTTCAGCATTGACAAAGCCTTTTCCGCATTACCCTGTGTCAGTTTCCCTTTCACTACCAGGCCTCGAACATTAGCTGCAAAGAGAAGCCATAGAAAAATAGATGAGAAGTCAAGCTTATTGCAAATAAAAGCATCACGGACAAAATCACTATTTAGAGCTGGCAAAATGGGTCATAAACCCATATTATGACCCATTTTTAGTTAAATGGGTCATATATGGGTCAAGTGAAAATTAAATATAAGTTAGAAATGGGTCAATTGAAAGTTAAATATGGATTAGAAATGGGTCAAGTGAAAGTTAAATATGGGTCTAAATAGGTTATTAGGAAACTCACTTTAAAGTTTAAATCCATGGCCTTTTTTAAATTTATAAAAATTATTTTTTTTATAAAAATCGAAATTATAATTATTTTTCATATTTCAATTTTATTTTTCTTTTTTCTTTCTTTTTCTTCCTTCCTTAGCTGGCCGGCTGCCGGCGACGGCCGGCCGCCGACCGACGACAGGCCAAGCGAGGCTCGAGCTCGCCGGCTGGTCGCCGACAACTGGCGAGGCTCGGCCTCCCCGACGACTAGCGAGGCTCCGGCCTCGTCGGACTGGCGAGCTCGATCTCACCCGTGGCTGGTTGTCGGCCGTCGTCGTGGCCGGCCGGGCCGAAGAAGAAGAAAAAAGAAAAGAGAAAAGAGAAAAAGAAAAAAGAATATTAAAAATTAAAAATAATATTTATTTATAAAAAAAATAATTTTAAAAAAATTAAAAATTTGATTTTTTTTAAATATTTTAAAAAGAATTATAAAAATTTTCCATTAAATTTGTATTGCATAAAAATTATTAAAAATTTTGTATTTGTAAAAATTATTAAAAAATTTGTATAAAAAATGTTTTAACAATACTTTTTTTTATAAAAAAATAATAAATATGAGCTTTTTTAAGTTTAGTTAAAAAATTTTCATTTTACAATTTTTAGTTTTTAGTTATTCAATGATATGTTCATTTGAAATAAGAGAAACATGTTTTTATAAATATTTCAATTTATAGGTTTTTTAAACTTTTTTTTTTAATTTTATTTACTATTTTTATTTTAATTTGAAGTTTTAATCCAATTAGCATATAGTAGAAGTGAGTTTTCCTAGAATATTAATAGGTTTTAACAATACGGGTCGGGTCAGATATGGGTCACTAAATTTACACTACAAGAATATGGGTCAAAACGGGTTAAATGAGTCAAATATGGGTCGACCCATTTTCGACCCGACTCATTTTCGACCCGACCCACCCATTTGACACCCCTATCACTATTTCATAATCAGCAAAGGCATTTGGGTTAAAATTAACTTCTGTAAACAGCCTAGATATATATACTCTCATACTCAGTTTGCATCATTGGTGGGCAATGAAGTTGTCTTTTGTCATGGATAAAAAAAGGATAGAAACTATATGTTTAAATTTATGTGGCTATAATGAATTATAGACAATATCAAACAATACTTTAATTTGAACTTGTCCTGCATGGAGTGACCTACCTAGTCCTATTAACAGTTTAAAAGTACTGGATACCTTAATTCAGCAGCTACTAAACATCAAATTATAGATAAAATCTTGGTAACTTCCTCTCAGTCATGGAGGAAAGTAACCAACGGAAAAAAAAAAAAAAAAAACAAAAAAAAGAAGACAAAAAAATCTGTTCACCACAACTATGGCCCATGACAAATGAGGAATGGTGTAGCTAAACAGGGAATGCTGCTCCCAGGCTTTTGAGCTTCATGAAATGGACTACTTACCCTCAACCATTTTTACCCCCTTTAGAAGATACTCAGAGTTGATTTCCTTAAGAACAACGTATATGTTGTTCACAATAAGAGCGGTAGCAATTCCAGAACCCATTAGACCTCCACCTATCACAGCAACCTTTTTCACCTTCCTTGGTTTTAACCCAAAATCAGTGACATTAGGCACCTGCAAGATATTTGTTTAGAAGAATTAACATGTCCTTATCCTTTTCTGTAAGCAAAACTTCTTCCTGCATGCACAGTTAACTACAAAGTCCTTTTCCCAGAAAAGAAGACTCAAATTTCAAACAGTAATTCTCTCCTACAACTGTTCAAACTCAAAACTAAGAACCACGCATCTAGCAGCCCACTTTTTTCTCTGTCAAATACAACAAAGAAAGGATAGAGAAGATCCCTCACATCTTAATACATTTACCTCGTTATTTTGAAGTAGTAGGTACATATCTACTTTAGACGCACCTTTGATGTCGCACGCTGGGCAAAAAATACATGAACAAGACCCTTTGAAGTTTCTGATAAGAGCAACTCCTTAGATACTTTAGCCTCCTGCCATGACAATTTTCTTTGTCAGCAAATTCACAAATGAAACTAAGCTTGTTTCAAAACTTCATGCACTTCATGACGCTACCCCCCCCCCCCCCCGCGAACGAAAAAAAGCTTTTCCCAGCAGACATGTTGAGTTGAATGGTCTAAAAAGTCCCGAGAGTGCACATGCTAGTAATGTGGGCAAATTTAAAAATTAGGTGCATAATGTTATCCACCATTGTAAATTAAGAACAGCAAATTGAGTTCTTTCAAGGGAGACAGACTAGTTATCTATGACAGATTAGCCATACTCCAAAATGTACCTTTAGAACCCCAGTATATCCACCATGAACGATGCCATCTTCGATCACATCAAGGCATGCCTGATGCTGAGGCAAGTGAAGAGCAGTCTTCTTCGCTTGTTCTCGCGCAATTTTCAGTATATTGCGTGCTTCAGCCAGGGAAGGGAGCTTATCTGTGCGATGAAGTGAACGAACCCATGGTTTACGCCTATTTGCAATGTCCAGAGCCCAGAGACGAGATACTTTCAGCAATTCTCCTGAAGGAACGATGGCATCTATGAGACCTAGTTCCTTCCCCTCTTCTGACATAATTGGTTTGGATGACTGCATATTATTAGATGCAACAATTAATTAGCATATTCGTAAATAAATAACTGCAGACAAGACTTTTGGTGAGATGCTTGTTCTTTTCTCGGAATAGAAGTCAAAATGCTGAGCAATGGCCTAGAATTAGCTACACCTGATTAGGAGCAATTTGATCGGATCTTGTCCTCAGATACTTCATTCTAGAGATTCCTCTCATTTTATAATTTTTGCAGCATCTATTTTTTCTCTTCTTATAGCAAATCTTCATTAGAAGACAGTAGTAAGATATTCTAGTACCATTAAATCAGTATATATCTTTATATTACTCCTCGCGTCATCCATATTTCAGAACAGGGAACCTTTGTGGGTTCAATTTGCAATTTGCTAGTTTATGCAAACACGAACCATGTACTGCTTATCCTAGGTATGGCATCAATACACAACCCCACCAAATCAAAGAAAATAGCCCCACGCCCCCCCCCCCCCCCCCCCCAAAAAAAAAGAAGAAGAAGGAAGCAAAACCAAAAAAAAACAAAAATTTGCACGCGCAAGCGAGCAGAGAGAGAGAGAGAGAGAGAGAGAGAGAATCCTAGATCAAACTGTAATCTCACCCGCATCATTTCAATAGCCTTGGCCAGTCCTAAAAGCCTCGGAAGACGTTGTGTTCCTTAAGAATTGAATAAGCTTATTGTTAGTTTGGATCCCGTTTGGTTCAACTTTGGGGAAATGCAAAACTATTTCCTCAAGTATCTTTGAATGAATAAGCATTTTGTGAATGCTAGTGTGTTTGGAAACTTATTTTTGTGTATATTTTGCAAAACACCTTTCGAGTGAAAAGAAAAAAGAAACAAAGAAAAGAAAAGAAAATAAAGGAGAAGATGCAGCAGCTGCGTGGAGTGGAAAATGGTGGCCGGAGCAGCTCGGCAATGGTGGGGAGGCAGCAGCTGGCGGTGGTGGTGGGGGGAGACGGCCGCGCGACCTCCCAGGCGGCGTCACCTGAGTCGCGCCTGAGGCCACGTGACCCGATCGCCTGGGTTGCGCCTAAGGCCACGTGACCCGTCACGCGCCGCCTAGGTCGCGCGCCTCGGCGACGCCACATGGGAGGTGGCCTTAGCGCGGCCTTAGGTGACGGGTCGCGTGGCCTCGAGTGATGCGGCGTGAGGTCACGCGGCCCAGGCGGCGGCGCCTGGTCGCGTGACCTCCGGCGAGGCTTCCCAACGGCCAGATCTGACCCCCCGGCGGCTAGATCCGGCCGCTTGCGGCTGAGCGCCGCCCGCCGGCAGTTTCGCAGTGGAAGTCCAAGGAAGAAGATCAATAGTATTTTTGAGGGCAAAAAGGGAATATATGACTATCAGTAAGGGCAATATTGGAAAGGAAAAAACTCATTAAACCTCATAATAACATTCCAAAAATGCTGAAAGCCCAACGCAGGTCCAAACTTGCTTTGGGCTTTTAGCATTCCAAATGCAAGCATTTGATCAAGGACACCTCCAAATGCTGAACCAAACGCCTAAAATTTTTTCTATGGGGCTTTTGGGGCTGAAACCCCTTAGGAATGCTGAACCCAACGGGACCAGATTATTGTAAGACATTTAGGCTTATGCTCAGGCATTGCCTAAAAGTACCTCCGAATCCTGGAATTACTCCAAGTGATAGCTCTGGTAAGCTGAGTTGTGTTCTTGGCGCCGCTATACGTGCATGGCATCCCTGGATAAACACCAAAGGGGGCATTGTCGATTATAAACATAGGAAACAAACAAAAGAAAACAACATTCGAAACTGCTTCTACTCGACCCAGAACACAGACGACAGACCATTGCCAATTCTAAGGCACCTCCGAGAGCAAATCCTTCTATAGCAGCAACGGTGGGCTTCTTGGCATCTAGCAATAGAAACAAAAATCAATCTTTATTCATCCTCTCAAATGGCATCACATTGTGTAAAGGTAACAGTTTTTAAGCCCGGCTAAGGACCTTCCATTGTGTTGACCACGAGCTCGACGGACACGTCAGGAAAAATCGAAATATCACCTGCCAGGCAAATCGATCACGTTCGAGTTCACTATCGCCGGGAAATCAGCGAACGAGTGATTCAAGAGACGATTCACGTCAAAATCATACCAGTCTTATGAATCTTCTCAAAGACATTGATATCAAAACCACCAGAAAACGTCCCGCCGTTGCCTTCAAAACAAACGAAACGACACGCATGATACTCGCGCGTAAGCAAAAATTACAAAACGCATCAAATAGAACCCGCGCGAATTGGCAAAGGTATTGCCTTTCGACCGACCGGTAGAGGTGTTAAACGAGTGGGTCGGGTCGGCTTTGGATTATGTCATTAATGGTCCGATCCAAATTGATCCATTAACCCATTATACCTAATGTAAATTTTCCGACTCATACCCGACCCAACCCATATCCATACCCGACCCATTAACTAAATTTAAAAATGTTATTTCTTATATATATGTTTAAAAAAAATGGTATTGCTAAAATAGTTTTATACAATACAAATTTAATGGATAATTTTTATAATTTTTAAAATAATTAAAAAAACGAATTTTAATTATTTTTTTAAATTAAAATTTTTAATTTTTTTAATTTTTTAAATATAATTTTCTTTTTTCTTTTTCCTTTTTTGTTCTTCTTCTTTGGCCGGCTGTTGGCCATGACGACGGCGGCCACGGCAAGCCTCGAGCTCACCCCTTGCCGGATCTGGCGAGGCTCAAGCCTCGAACATCACCCTTCGCCTCGGATCCGGTGAGCTCGAGGCTCGCCGGCGCCTCGTCGAACATCGCCCCAAGGCCGTCGAGCCTCGCCCGATCCAGTGAGCCTCGAGCTCGCCGAGGTTGCTGGCTATCGCTGTGCTGGCGACCGAAGGAAGAAGAAAGAAAAAAAAAAAAAAAAAAAAATTAAAATAAAAAATAATTATAATACAAATGCTTTGAAAATAAGGCTTGACTCATTTTTAGTTAAATGATTCGTTAATGGTCAATAACACATCTCTACCGATCTACGGATAAGGAACAACGAAACAGAGATTGGACAGCAGAATCGAAGTCCCGAAAGTTACCGGTCAAGACAATAGCCTTCACATCATTCCTGCTCATAGCCTCATCGTACTTCTCCTTCAATCCGGACAGAACTGCACCGACCACCACCAATCAGCAACATCAGCACCACGCGCGATAGCAAAAGCCGAAAAATCACACGCGCGCTCGCTCCACGACCGACCGAACGCCGACGGCGGAAAAGAGAAGGAGGAAAGAAAGGGCCCCGCCGGAGCTTTACTTGGGATGGCCAAGACGTTGACGGGAGGATTGGACATGGTGACGACCGCGACGCCGTCGCCGCCGACGTCCATGGCGACGCCAATCCTCTCCATGATCGGCAAGTCCTCCGGAGACAGGGACGCAGGACGCTCCGAGCCGAGCCGAGTTTGTTTCCCGCTAGAGCGAACGACGGAGCGCCGGAGACACTCGCCGAGGTGGAGGAGTTCGAGCGAGTAACGGAAGGCGGAGCGAGCCCGCTTTTATACGCGCAGAGAGAGAGAGAGAGAGAGGAAGTCCTGTTGTCCACTGAGTTAGTGAGTCAGCTTTTTTTAAAATTTCTTTCTTCTTTTTTGGATAATTAATAAAGACTAAAGTGTTGAAAGTGATGACAACATAAATTCCACGGTTTTAATCAGATTGAACTTTATTTACGTTTGTTGTTGATGTTGATTTAATAGATTCGATTGAGTTAGGACAAATCACTCGGCAAAGTTATATTTGTTTTGCAACACATAAGGAAGGATTTACTCAATTCATCGAATAAGAAGTGATGAATGGCGAATGAGATTCTAATGGTTACTTTGTTAAAAAGTATGGATCATGATTATGGTTCCATATATGGCTAGAAATTAATTATATTGGGTTATCTATTTCTATTTATTTTATCGAGAATTTGTGTAATCTTCATTTCCTATATTTATTAGCAACATTTGAAAGTCGGTTTTTTAATTTTTCAATATTTATTTTCCGATTTTATAGCCAACAAATCCTAAAATCGACATAATCGATTTTTAGCACATTTTTCGTCTGAAATTAAATCATTGAACATTAGATCTTTGTGTGTCATATACAAAGAAAATAGTTATAATATTAGTACTTTGCATGAAATTTTATCTTGAAATCTTTGGTTTGATTATGTTTCTCATGCCACATCCGACCAAAAAATAAATTCATAAACCGAGTCGAAATATTTATGAAGAATATATATATATATATAGGTCATGATTTGGGCTTTATCTTAGATGCCGCTACACATATCAAATTACTTTATCATTCTATATGAACTATGACTTTTGATGCGATTAAGTATTAGTGGAATCACTCGATCAAGTTAGCTTTATTTTCTAGACAAGATTATATTATAACTGAAGCATGACAAATATGTCAGTCGAGAGTATCTGAGGTTTTGTAATTATAAAAAATATCCACCTAATAAATGAAAAAAATTTGATATTCGTCGATATGCAATGAAAAACTTCTTTGATATATTATGGATTTACATGGTGTCTAGTAATTCCATTCGAAGAATCCTAAAGATAACCCCTAGAGCTGATTATGGAGTTCTCCTGATTCCTAAATTAATTAAATAAAACATTCTAATCGATGACTAAATACCATAGAACACTTAATTTTATTTTTATTTTTTTCAATTAATAGGGTCTCACGATAATACAATAGGATCGGCCGCAGGGTATCCAATCAATTTCAGTTTGTCAGGACGAGTGCTGTGTCCTTGTCATTGTCGGATGGACCGACACTAACTAAGATACCTCTTCGTGGATCACGTGGTTAAATGGGTCGGAGGGGCCCCATTTCAACAACAATATCTGGTCCCAAAAAAAATAAATAATAATAAATAAAGAGATAAATAAAATACAATTTTAATAATGCTTGTGGCGGGCGGAAATTTAAAAAATAAAAATAAAAATACCAAGAATAGTCAATGTCACCGGTTGGGTAGGTCAATGGGGAAGCCTACTGCGAGCGTTCCGGGCAATTGGCCTAATTCTAGGCTTGGAAAGGAGGTGTCAAAGAGAAAAAAAGCACAATGTTAATGTGGAAAATCTAGAAAAGTTGATTGATATTTTCGACCAAGTTAAAACCTTGAGGATGCGTTTGGCGGTCGGGATAAAATTCGGGATATGATATGATTTATCATATTCTTCGTTTAGTGCTCGCTCAGGACAGGATAAAGTTGGATATAAATAAGATATAGGCCGGATAAAATTATTCCATGAGGAAGGTGAGATAAATGTGGATATAATTTCTAATATCCATAATAGGAAAATTATTTTTCTCGAATAACAAACTTATTAAATTAACAAAATTGAAATTATATTTCAATATAAATAATATTTGAATTCTAATTTAAGAAATTAAAAAAATAAAAATCTTTTTTTAATGAATCTTATTTTAATTTATATATTTAACTTTAATTCTATCTTATAATAAACATTCAATCTATAAATTATATATTTATACTTATTATATATTTTATGTATTTTTGTATTTTAGGTATGTTAGTAGATAAAATTTTATTAAATAATGATGAAAGGGGATTAAAGAAATAATAAAGAAAATAATATAAAAAAGAGGAAAAATAAAATAAAAATAAATTAAAGAATAGTGTTACGAGAGATTTTCACCATCTTTATTTACAATGATATGCCGTTATATGATATGATGTGATATATCCGACTTTAATACTTTGCGATACACTAAACAATGTACATGATATAAAAAAATTACAGGATTTCATATCATATCATATCCAGTCATATCTCGATTAAAAATCTAGATAACCAAACGTAGCCTGAAAGTTGAGGTCATATTTTCTGCAACGTGCGCAATCTGGTGTCATTGATTGTTTCAATATGAAGTAGCATAGTCAAGCATTTCAAAATATGACTGCCAAATAGTTTTTGAATAACACACTGTAACATTGCCTAGAAGTTAGAAATAAGGCATTTCTTCATATTTGAACCCATTAAACCTATATCACACCACTTCTCAATAGATAAGTGGTTTGGAGTATTGGACATAGGATTTGTAAATATATCATACGATGCCATAGTTCTATAGCATGCTTGTGTGATATTGAGGAAATTACGTTGGAGCAATTCACATTTCTTTCGAAATGATGGAATTGCACATCCTTCTGGTTTTTTGTCCTTGCTAATACTTTAGTTAAATAACTGATAATCTGATTCTGGATGTTCGGCCATACATTAGTGTCTATAAAGCTACCATTTTGGCAGTTTGATAGAGTACCCTTCTCATTACTAGGTTCTCATAGTGATTATTACTAGGTTCTCATAGTGATTATTTTCGTGACAGAGACCAAGTATTCCTCCTTAGCAAGAACTGAATTGGGACTTCAAAAGGACCCCATCTGTAACGGAGGTGCAAATGGAAAAATTGACACAGGACATCAACCATTGTTGGAAAGCAATAGCATCGCCAGAACTAGTGTTCCACCGCCTTTATCGACTCAGTTGGTTTCCACAGCAGTTAGCACTTCTCGTACAGACAATTCCAATATGTCACGTGCTCTTGAGAATGGGTCTATCCAACCAAAGGTTGAACAGATTTGAAGTGAGTTTTAAGCAAAAGAGTTTTGTAATGAGTGAGCATGGATTGCTATGGCATCGATACGCAATTAAACATAGTGCACAGATGTAAGTCCTAGCAAAGCAGATGGAACACAAGCAATGGAGAAGTTCGCTGCAGACTCTTGTTGCGGTGCCGACATGATTCCATTATGGTTTACCGCCGCCATATTATTCACTTCACTCAATTTTAGTGTTGAGTTTTGATTTGATTTGTAAGATTAGGATTGAGAATGCGCCTGAAGATGCACAGGATATAACCTTGTTGTACGTGCTGAGGCGACGTGACTTGTACCCTCCGATGTAAAGATATACTCGATTATTTAACTGAGATAGGGTAATTCGATAATTTTCCTACACTTTTGTATCTCAAAGAGAAGAATGGAATGAACATACTGTGTATCCATTTTTTTTGGGTTTTTTCAGCTAAAATTTTACACATCTGACTGGATTTGTAGTTTTAATATATATATATATATATCTCTGACGGAACCTTATGATTGTAAGGTTCCCTTGTTTTGCAAGAAGATAACCATTGAGAAAAGCTTAAAACTCAAGGCTTAAATTCTGAAAAGTGAATTTTATTTTGATGGGGCAGCAATTGTTTCTCCATTTATTGTCATCACGTGGACCGCCACCATTTCCGAAAGGTAAGAGTAGAGCCACTGATTGCTGAAGCTACCATCATTTATTGACCGTACGGCTGCTGATTTTTGGTACATACTCAATTTCAGAATGTTTTTGAAGGCACAATTGTCTTCGGCGCAACGGTTTGGGATTTTGAGGGGTTGGCCTGGTAGCAATTCCCATGGACTAGGAGTGATCGGTTTTAATATAGGCAAGTTCCAAAATTGAAACCTAGAATCTATTCTGCTATAGTCGATTTTCAATTTTTGGACTCTCAAATTGATTCTAAAATCTACCCTGTTGGATTTATCCGAGAACTAGTTTTTTTTTTTTTTTGTCTTTACAGCTAAATCATATGAGATTATGAGTAATAAAATGATTCGAAGTAAAAGATAATAATAAAAATTCCAATCCGTCAAAAATAGTATTCCATAAGATGAATACGTAATCAAATACAATTATAAACAATGAAAAGCTCAAACACATAATAATAAAACTCAAATTATAAAACTTCATTCTTCATTCATTCATAAATTTAGAGAAAGGGGAAAAATTGATGAGGAGTTTTGAGGAAGGATAAAGGACGAAGGATGAAAGAGTATGGATGTAAAATTCAGAGGAAAATAAAATTAAAGTTTTGGCTTTTTAAGCTTATAAAACCGGTTCCAAAATAGGGCAGTTTAGTCCGATTCCCGAGTGAGTATTCACTCATAATCTATTTTCCGACCGATTATAACCGGTTCCAAATTCTTGAAGCGATTCCAATGGAAACCGACTCCTCAACCTATTTTTCGGACAGACCAATCCAATTTTCAAAGTAGAATCAATTTGGTTGCACACAAGAGCAAAGGTTTGGTACTTACAACATGTCCACTCCAACACGTCCACTCCGACACAGATAATTTATATCTTGTAAATCATTTTACAGAAAAACATTTTCATTCAAAAGAGAACAAGGGATTCGGATTTAAAATACTAGTCATGACTTACACATTCCAAGTTATATGGATTCTTTCATTAAGAAAGGTCAACAGATCAATGCTACTCAACTCCATCATTAACTACCAACAGACGAGCTTTTCAGACGTCTTAATCGAATATTTCAAACTGCGGAGATTTTCTCCCCCAACAAGTGGACAAGTACAAGTACAGAAAAACTCCAAATTACTAAATGCTCGTATAGTTCATCAATCATTTGCTTTCGATTCGCTTAAGTCAAAATAGTATAACGTCCTGCTTACAGATGGATGTTTACCTTCACCTTCAACACTCGACACTTAACACACTTTTTAACATTCCTTTCGAATGGCAGCACTGACAATTACTAACTGGCAGTAGATGCCATGAAATGGCTTACATTTAGCATTGCCTAATTGATTGAAAAAGATAACCCACATTGTCACAGGTTGCCATCTCTACAAGTGATGCATTTTACTACATAAACTAGCAGATGGAAGCTTGAAAATGCTTGTGGCATAGCTTATACTCGGTAAGCAAACTCCTCATTGTTTTCAAGCCTCCATATTGAATTACAAGGAAGCAAATGAGATACATTTATTCTTTGATTGGTGCAGCCGATGAAAACTCCTAGAGTCGTGACTTTGAACGTGAAGAGGATGACACAGGTGCACTCTGCATAATAAAAGGAAATTCCATGAGAAAGCTTAATTTGCAAGGTGTTCAGGCGGGCAGAGACTGGCAAGTAATGGGCTAAAGGTATGTTAAATCAGTCACAGTTGGCGTGTAAAGCCATAAAGAAAAAAAGCCCCCCCTCCCCCCGGAGGGGTTGTGAATGAATGGTTTTCCTCGGCCTAAGTGTTTATGATTATGCTAACTTCGTGTACCAACGCTTTGTAACGTCTCTTAACATCCTAAATGTTTTATTTAATTCACGCTGAAAACATGTCACTTGTGTAGCTAAATTCCTGTTGTATCAGTTTTGGTTCTCTGTACTGTGTTTTGGATCTCATGGGGGTCTTGTCCGCCTTTGCCAGCCCAAAATGTTTACCAGCAAAGAAGCAAAAGATCAAAGTGTGCAAGCATGAGATTGAGTAGCAGGTCAGTAAACATAGCTCAGATTTTCTGGGAGGTCAGTAAGGTGATTACTAAATTAGAGGTTTCACTGAGCCCTAAGAGAGAGAGAAAAAAAAAAAGGATGGTTACCAGTGGGATGCCTCTGGTGGCTCTTTCTTCCAAAAACCTTGATGGTCGGTAGAAGTTGCCATATAATTCTGACCACTTCTTGAGACTTTTGTATATGTGATTTGGTCTGACCAGATCGCCCCAAAAGACGAGACCACCACTACAATGGAAGAAACAAGAAGGTTAGAAAGATGGAGGAAAAAATTTGGGTGTCAATATGTAAAGGAATAAAATAAGAAATTAAGAATCAATGTCGTGCTAAATATATCAAGGTTTTTCCTATATGAGTCCATCAAGACAACAAAACTGGAATATCAAGGATAAATTACAAGTTCTATAAAAGAACTAGTGCACAAAGCTCCCCACACTGGGGGCATCAGAGAAGAGGCTGCATCCGGGACTTGACCCTGCAACCTTAGGCCACAAAGGGACGGGTTAAAGTACGCTTATTTCTTCCATGCATTGCTGTACTGAAAAATCCCTGCATTACAATTATGATGTAGAAGAATAGACTGACAGAGCCACTCAAAATCATTGGAAGCCCAAGGTCTCTCCTTCAGGAAAAAGAGCAATATGGTCAATAAAAATGCATAACCCGATACAGTCCACCACTTGACACACTCAAATAGAACAGAGCATTAATAGTGACAATTTGTATGAACGAGGAGCAAAATGGTGTCCCAACATTGTAAATTAATGTACATATTTGCAAGGGAATAAGAATTACTGCAGATTAGCTCACCGGAATGATGGGAAACTCATCCCAAGGACTGAGGCAATGTCAAGGTCTGATGCTCGTATTACCACTTCTTCATCCAAAACACGACATGCCTCATTCACCACAGGAAATAATAGCATCTCCACAATTTCTTGTTCAGACACAGAGAGAGGCTGTGAACACCAAAGAAATTTAAAGGAATCATAAGGTCTTGTCAATTTTGCAGAGATCTCAGCTAAGTTGAACATAATCAGCAGGTCCATACGATGGATATACACAACTGAACAGAAGAATGAAGGTACCTTTCCACTGGGCATGATATTGGCAATCCTTCTAGACTCCTCAATAATAGGTTGCACAGATGGGTCAGGTACTGGCTTGCGCCCCTTTTCATAGATATAATATCCCTTTCCATTGTTCTTCCCTAAGTACCAGAGCTCGTTTAAAGTACATTTAACAGATGAAAAAGAAGCAATCATTGATAAGAAAAGATATATAAGGATCATCCTCATTACCATTTCGCCCACTTCTGATCAAAAGTTCAAGCAAAGGAGACTTATATGTCCGGCCCGCAAAAGCATCAGCAAATACTTTCCCAACTGCCATGCCCACACCATATCCTGCTACATCCTGGAGCCTGCAATTACAAGCATGTTAAAAGAGATCATCATCATCAAGAACCCAGGACTCATTCATGGCTTCGAGAATGGATGCTTTAGTCACAAGTTCAAAGGATAAATGGACTAATCCAAAACCATAGGTTCGTATAGATTGGCGGGTGACAACTTGAGAGGCTAAGAGGCTAAACAACAAGGTCACAAGACCACGTTATTGCATTTATTTTTCGCATGTGCATCCCAATGAGTCATGGTCCTCCCATCAGAACAAGGCCTTTGCCAGCATGATCTTCTCCGTATCCTCTTGTTTCTCACATTCATAAATGATTCTATATTTCGCGTACTCCTTGAGTCAAACTTTTGGAAGAAGCTTCCTTAGATTATCTCTAACCAAAGAATGAGAAAACTAGGCTCATCATAATTTACATTCTCAGACAATCGATTCTCCATGGACCAATTCCTTTGGAAAAAGAGTTTTAGATACATGTTGTCTGGTCTCATTCAGTGATTAATGGAGCTTTTACTCCTAAGCAGTAACTAAGCAATTATACTGAAAAGAAAAGAAAGCTAAGTGCTCAAGGAATTTTCCTACTCTACCTCTCCAGTCCAAGCTACATCAAGTTGTCATCATATGCATCCCCAAAACAAGAAGAATTTGTGGGAACCTTAATTTTCTTGGATATTTCCAAATCCATGCATGCACCAAACGTATGTATACTTTATGACATTGGGTGTCCAGGCCTCTTAGAACACCCAACCTTAATCTATCTGTAAAAGCTAATTTCGTCAACAAATCACATTTGATCGAGCGAAAAACATATCCATGACAAGCTGCAATGCAGAGGGGAAGATAATTACTGGAAAGGACCAAGAGGGAAGCCGAAGTTGACAATTGCCCTGTCAATCCTGAAGGGGTCCACACCTAGACTGACCAACAGATGTGCACCTTGGGAATATGGGAAGAATGCCCGGTTTACTGCAAACCCAGCACAATTGCCCACCACAACTGGAACCTTCTTTATGATTTTCCCAACTGTTACAAGATCAAGAATCACTTGTGCAGAAGTCCTCTCTGTGTGTACAATCTCCAATAGGGACATTATATGAGCCGGACTGTTTCCAGAGTTGTCCATCAAAAAGAAAAAAGAGTAAGCTTAGCAAACAAGTTCATAAGGGGAAAGAATGTTACACTAGAGTTAGCAAACAAGTTCATAAGGGGAAAGAATGTTACACTAGAGAAAGGTAGCATGGTATCTATATAGGTCATCTCAATCAAACAAAGAACCCACATTCTTCATAACAATATGCTGAAAAGGTGAAGATCCAGGTATAATTATAGAAGAGCTGGAAGGGTAAGAAAAGTTAAATCTCACTCATTAAAATGCATAACGTGCCACAAAGAATCAAACGGCAAGAAAACTTTGCAAATCTAATATCAAGTTTAAGACGGATGGCTCCATGGCATCTAAAGACATCGTATATCCAAATGAGGGGCAACATATAGAGAGCCACTGAAAGCTATGTCCCACCACTGCTGACTCTTGATTCAAAGGGTAAAAAAAAATAAAAAATAAAAAGATGTCTGACATAGTAATACATGCTATGCTACAGAACCTGATCATACATAAACACGATGGTCATTACTAACTCAGCCTTCGGCATTTTTTCTTGCTCAAATTGTGCCAAAACAGGGAAAAGTTTTGAAAGAGACATACACGTGTGGACAGACAGAATAGATCCATCAGACAGATCACCGAGAAAACTATCAACAGGATAAGATTGATGGGGCCAGATATGAGAGGAAAAAGTGACACCTTTCACAGAGTGAAACAGATAAATAATGCTGCAGATGCATTGTCAATTGGAATGACAAGAAAGAAAATCACATGCCTATCAGTAATCTAAGTTACCATTTTAATAGATATAAAATCAGGTCAAATAATCCTAACTACACAACCACAAATTCCAGACCCCATATTAAGCATGGCTATTCTGCACCGAGGATGAGAAAGAGTGATGCTTCATTCATCTATGTTGTAAAGGAAAAGAGAATAGGTTAAATAACCTGAAAAAATGAGCACCCACTATCCGATCTTGAGAGCTGGTTCTTTCTCCAATTATATTAAGATCAATTGAAGAAGTATTTGTAGCTAGTATGCAATGGGGAGGACATATCTTCTCAATTTCGCTAAAAATTGCTTGTTTTAATGAAATGTTCTCGATCACAGCCTGCAAAGGGGGACTTCCGTCAGTTGTTTCTAACAAAGAAGTAGTACATATCATGCGCATATGAGTCTTAAAGATCTCTCATGGCTTCTATTCAATAAAACATGTGAACTCCTTGGTGCCATTTTCTATAGTGAAAGAATTGTATAATCAGATCTGCAAAGCAGAAATTTTAAGCAGAAAACTTGCAATCTACCTCTATCACCATGTCCACGTCTTTAAAATCCGCATAATCCAGAGCACCTTTGAGCATTGACAAAGCCTTTTCTGCATTACCCTGTGTCAATTTCCCTTTCACTACCAGGCCTCGAACATTAGCTGCAAAGAGAAACCATAGAAAAATAGATGAGAAGTCAAGCTTATTTCAAATAACAGCATCACGGACAAAATCACTATTTCATAATCAGCAAAGGCGTTTGGGGTTAAAATTAACTTCTGTAAACAGCCTAGATATATATACTCTCATACTCACTTTGCATCATTGGTCGGCAATGACCTGAAGTTGTCTTTTGTCATGGATAAAACATGGATAGAAACTATATGTTTAAATTTATGTGGCTATTATGAATTATAGACAATATCAAACAATACTTTAATTTGAACTTGTCCTGCATGGAGTGACCACCTAGTCCTATTAACAGTTTAAAAGTACTGGATACCTTAATTCAGCAGCTACTAAACATCAAATTATAGGTAAAATCTTGGTAACTTCCTCTCAGTCATGGTGGAAAGTAACCAACGAAAAAAAAAAAAAAAATCTGTTCACCACAACTATGGCCCATGACAAATGAGGAAATGGTGTAGCTAAACAGGGAATGCTGCTCCCAGGCTTTTGAACTTCATGAAATGGACTACTTACCCTCAACCATTTTTACCCCCTTTAGAAGATACTCAGAGTTAATTTCCTTAAGAACAACGCATATGTTGTTCACAATAAGAGCGGTAGCAATGCCAGAACCCATTAGACCTCCACCTATCACAGCAACCTTTTTCACCTTCCTTGGTTTTAACCCAGCATCAGTGACATTAGGCACCTGCAAGATATTTGTTTAGAAGAATTAGCATGTCCTTATCCTTTTCTGTAAGCATAACTTGTTCCTGCATGCAAAGTTAACTACAAAATCCTTTTCCCAGAAAAGAAGACTCAAATTTCAAACAGTAATTCTCTCCTACAACTGTTAAAACTCAAAACTAAGAACCACACATCTAGCAGCCCGCTTTTTTCTCTGTCAAATACAACAAAGAAAGGATAGAGAAGATCCCTCACATCTTAATAAATTTACCTCATTATTTTGAAGTAGTAGGTACATATCTACTTTAGACGCACCTTTGATGTCGCACGCTGGGCAAAAAATACATGAACAAGACCCTTTGAAGTTTCCGATAAGACCAACTCCTTAAATACTTTAGCCTCCTGCCATGACAATTTTCTTTGTCAGCAAATTCACAAACGAAACTAAGCTTGCTTCAAAACTATTCATGCCCGCTACTCCTCCCCCAAAAAGCTTTTCCCAGCAGACATGTTGAGTCGAATGGTCTAAAAAGTCCCGAGAGTGCACATGCTAGTAATGTGGGCAAATTTAGAAATTAGGTGCATAATGTTATTCACCATTGTGGTTAAGAACAGCAAATTGAGTTCTTTCAAGGGAGACGGACCAGGTATCTATGACAGATTAGCCATACTCTAAAATGTACCTTTAGAACCCCGCTATATCCACCATGAACGATGCCATCTTCGATCACATCAAGACATGCCTGATGCTGAGGCAAGTGAAGAGCAGTCTTCTTCGCTTGTTCTCGTGCAATTTTCAGTATATTGTGTGCTTCAGACAGGGAAGGGAGCTTATCTGTGCGATGAAGTGAACGAACCCATGGTTTACGCCTATTTGCAATGTCCAGAGCCCAGAGACGAGATACTTTCAGCAATTCTCCTGAAGGAACGATGGCATCTATGAGACCTAGTTCCTTCCCCTCTTCTGACATAATTGGTTTGGATGACTGCATATTATTAGATGCAACAATTAATTATCATGTTCGTAAATAAATAACGGCAGATACAGATTTTTGTTGAGATGCTTGCTCTTTTCTCGGAATAGAAGTCAATACGCTCAGCAATGGCCTAGAATTAGCTACACCTATTTAGGAGCAATTTGATTGAATCTTGTCCTCAGATACTTCATTCTAGAGATTCCTCTCAATTTATAGTTCTTACAGCATCTATTTTTTCTCTTATTATAGCAAATCTTCATTAGAAGACAGTAGCAAGATATTCTAGTACCATTAAATCAGTATATATCTTTATATTACTCCTCAGTCCTCAAAAGAAGGAAAGTGAAAATCACACTTAAGCCATATTTCAGAACAGGGAACCTTGTGGTCACTATCTGCAGCGTCATTGAACCTTTGTGGGTTCAATTTGCAACTAGTTTATGCAAACACGAACCATGTACTGCTTATCCTAGGTAGTGGCCATCAATACGTAACCCTACCAAATCAAGAAAATCCCCCCCTCCCCCCCCGGGGGCCACACCCGGAAAAAAAAAAGAAAAAAGAAAAAAAGCAAAACCAAAAAGAAACAAAAATTTGCACATGCAAGCGAGCAGAGAGAGAGAGAGAGAGAGAGAGAGAGATCCTAGATCAAATTGTAATCTCACCCGCATCATTTCAATAGCCTTGGCCAGTCCTAAAAGCCTCGGAAGACGTTGTGTTCCTTAAGAATTGATAAGCTCATTGTTAGTTTGGATCATAAGCAGGACAGATTGTTGTAAGACATTCAGGCTTACGCCCAGGCATTGCCTAAAAGTACCTCCGAATCCTGGAATTACTCCAAGTGATAGCTCTGGTAAGCCGAGTTGCGTCCTTGGCGTCGCTATACGTGCATGGCATCCCTGGATGAACACCAAAGGGGGCATTATTGATTATAAACATAGGAAACAAACAAAAGAAAACAACATTCGAAACTGCTTCTACTCGACTCAGAACACAGACGACAGACCAGCGCCAATTCCAAGCCACCTCCGAGAGCAAGTCCTTCTACAGCAGCAACGATAGGCTTCTTGGCATCTAGCAATAGAAACAAAAATCAATCTTTATTCACCCTCTCAAATGGCATCACATTGTGTAAAGGTAACAGTTTTTAAGCCCGGCTAAGGACCTTCCATTGTGTTGACCACGAGCTCGACGGACACGTCCGGAAGAATCGAAATATCACCTGCCAGGCAAATCGATCACGTTCGAGTTCACTATCGCGGGGAAGTCAGCGAACGAGTAATTCAAGACACGATTCCCATCAAAACCATACCAGTCTTATGAATCTTCTCAAAGACATTGATATCAAAACCACCGGAAAACCTCCCGCCGTTGCCTTCAAAACGAACAAAAAGACACGCATGATACTCGCGCGTAAGCAAAAATTACAAAACGCATCGAATAGAACCCGCGCGAATGGGCAAAGCTATTGCCTTGCGCCTGCTTGCTTGCCGGAGCAGACATTTCGGCAGATCGCAAACGACGAAGAAATAGACAACAAGAAAAAGCAGCAACGAAACAGAGATTGGACAGCAGAATCGAAGTCCCGAAAGTTACCGGTCAAGACAATAGCCTTCACGTCATTCCTGCGCATAGCCTCATCGTACTTCTCCTTCAATCCAGACAGAACTGCACCGACCACCACGAATCAGCAACATCAGCACCACGCGCGATGGCAAAAGCCGAAAAATCACGCGCGCGCTCGCTCCACGACCGACCGACCGAACGCCGACGGCGAAAAAGAGAAGAGAAGAGAAGAGAAGGAGGAAAGAAAGGGCGCCGCCGGAGCTTTACTTGGGATGGCCAAGGCGTTGACGGGAGGATTGGACATGGTGACGACCGCGACGCCGTCGCCGCCGACGTCCATGGCGACGCCGATCCTCGCCATGATCGGGAAGTCCTCCGGAGGCAGGGACGCGAGCCGCGCCGATTCGCCGAGCCGAGCCGAGCCGAGTTCGTTTCCCGCTAGAGCGAACGACGGAGCGCCGGAGAGACTCGCCGAGGTGGAGGAGTTCGAGCGAGTCACGGAAGGCGGAGCGAGGCGGCTTTTATACGCAGACGGAGAGGGATGGCGTGGCTGAGTGGGGCAGCGAGTCAATCGAGTGTGCAATTGACGAACGGATGTCCACTGAGTTAGTGAGTCAGCTTTTTTTTTTTTTTTTTTATTTTTTTAATTTGTTCTTTTTTGGGTAATTGATAAAGACTAAGTGTTGAAAGTGATGACAACATAAATCCCACGGTTTTAATCGGATTGAACTTTGTTTACGTCTGTTGTTGGTGTTGATTTAATAGATTCGATCGAGTTGGACAAGTCACTCGGTAAAGTTATATTTGTTTCGCAGCACGTAGAGGAATGGCTTATTCAATTCGTCGAGTAAGAAGTGATCAAGAGCGAATGAGGTTCTAATGGTTAATTTTATTAAAAAGTATGGATCATGATCATGGTTCCATTAGAAATTAATTATATTTGGTTACCATTTCTATTTATTTTATCGAGAATTTGTATAATTTTCATTTCCTAATATCATTTATTTTCCAATTTTATAGCCAACAAATCCGAAAACGGACATAATCAATTTTTAGGATATTTTATGTCTAAACATTAAATCATTGAACAGATCATCGTGTCATATACAGAGAAAATAGTTATAATATTAATACTTTGCACGAAATTCTATCTTGAAATCTTTGATCTGATTAAGTTTCTCGTGCCACATCTACCAAAAAGTAAGTTTATAAATAAATTGAAATATTCGTGAAGAATAGAGGTCGTGATTTGGGCTTTATCTCAGATGCCACTACACATATCAAATCACTTTATCATTCTGTATGAACTATGACTTTTGATACGACTAAGCACTAATGATATCACTTGATCGACTTAGGTTTATTTTCAAGACAAGATTATATTATAACTGAAGCATGAAAAATATGTTAGTGGAGGGTATTTGAGGTTTTGTAATTATAAAAAAGATCCACATAATAAATGAAAAAAAAAATTGATATTCCTCGATATGCAAAGAAAATCCTCTTGATATATTTTGGATTTACATGGTATCTAGTAATTCCATTCGAAGAATCCTAAAGATAACCCCTAGAGCTGATTATGGAGTTCTCCTGATTCCTAAATTAATCAAAATAAAACATTCCAATCGATGACTAAATACCATAGACGACTTATTTTTATTTTTTTCAATTAATAGGGTCTCACGATAATACAATGGGATCGGCCGCAGGGTATCCAATCAAATTCATTTTGTCAGGACGAGTACTGGGTCCTTGTCATTGCCCGACACTCACCAAGATACCTCGTGCTTTCGTGGATCACATGGTTAAATGGGTCTGAGGAGCCCCATTTCAACTACAATATCTGGTCCCAAAAAAAAAGAAAAAAAAAAAGAAAGAGATAAATAAAATACAATTTTAATAATGCTTGTCGAGGGCGGAAAAAAAAAAAAAAAAACCAAGAATGGTCAATGTCACCGGTTAGGTAGGTCAATGGGGAAGCCTACTACGAGCGTTCCGGGCAATTGGCCTAATCCGAGGCTTGGAAAGGAGGTGTCGAAGAGAAAAAGCACAATGCTAATGTGGAAAATTTAGAAAAGCTGCGAAAAAACAGGTATAAAATAAATGAAAATATTTTCTATTAACGGATTTTTTGAGCGGCATGAATTCTTTAAGTTAAGTACATTTTCCAAATTGTTGATTTGCGTGAGATAAACGCACCCTATTGCCCATTTACTTTATTTGCTCTTTTACTAACTACCCATTTTTATCAAGAGAAGGGTTGAGATTATATGGCTATCATGATGATCTTGTTATATTTAAGATGTAGCATATTAAATAAGGGATATTTCAGTATTTTTTCGAGTATTGATTGATAATGCATGATAACAGGATGATTGTTTCTGTATCGTGATGGTAATTGGCCAACGTCGGGTTGGTAGAAAAAGAAGTGATGCCCAGGAGTGTCCCTAAACACTTAAATTAATATAGTTTTACAAGAAAAATTGTAGTTTTCAACATAATAAAATAGACTTAATGCATGACCAAAAAAGAATAGACTTAATAAAATTTTATGTATCGACAAAGATGCACGCTTTGTGCAATTCACGTTCCAGGCATGTTCCACGCAGTTGGGCAAAAACTCGGAAACCGCATGGCTGACTTTGACGCCTCGGTCTTGGTCTAACCAAACGCTGGCCAGAACTTCCCGTCGAGATTGAAATCTGTCTGATTCTCTCTATCTCTTTCTTGGCCGAAACTTCGTGTCGAATGCCTTGAGGCGTGGCGCACGAATTTGATCATCAAAAGTGACTAATGTTGATGTCCTTGGAAAAAATGCACCTAATGTCGGGATTTCAATGGTATTGGTGTGTATCCCTATTTGAGCAATCGCCGCTTGGATAACCGAACCGGCATGGGGCGGGATGTACCTTGCGTTCAGCCGATGGTTTGTTGGCATTCATGTAAACACTAGCGATCGGGTGATTTGAACACCTTGATCGATCTACCTCTCCGGTCGATCTTAAAGGCGCACTTTTTCACATCAATACAGTGCATTTAGGACTTTCTTAATTCCGAAATACTCTGGAGAAGGCTCCAAACCGTTGTCATGGGAATAAGCGAACTCCCTACGCCAACAAGGCCAAGCTTGGCAATGGTATGGAAACTTCAGAGATCGGTTGGGCTAGGCATTGCTTTGGTAGCCGATTATCAAAGAAACAAGAAAGCCCTTTTCGCCTTACTCTGCTCAAGCGGAAGACGCCTTTCCTTGTTTACGAGGCCGGGAGGGGCGCCGCTAGCGTTGTCGCTCCCTCGGGTGTTATCATATAAGGGCGCCGTGCTTGCTCAGAGGACGTTCTGGATTAGAATACGGTCAAGATGTAGTTAGTAGGGGTGTCAAAAACCGAACTGAACCAAATCGAAAAAATTCGGGTTTTTCGGTTTGGTTCTCATTAAAAACCGGAATTTTTGTTATCGGTTCGGTTTTTATCAGTTAACCGAATCGAACCGAATCGAATAAATAAGAGTTTATTTCTTGGAAATGAAAAGTATATACAATAGAAAAAAAATGAAAAAATAAATAAATGCAAAAAGTTGAAAACCAAAAACCGAAAAATCGAACCGAACTGAACCAAAATTTCGGTTCGGTTTGCAGATTCGGGTTCGGCCTCATTCGGTTCGGTTATGAAGTTTTTCCTAACGGTTGAGTTCGGTTTGATTTTTCAGAAAAATCGAACCGAACCGAACCGTTGACATCCCTAATAGTTAGTACAATACCGCAACGACTGATCCGAGGTAGGAGGGCCCTTCAGCAGAGTAGCTCCAAAGTAGCGGAGACCCGGACTCCACTGGGCGGAGCGAAATGAATTTTGCACCTTGCTTGAGACTATATTCTTGGTCTTCTGATTCTGGTCAAAAAAGTATTTGGGCCCCCAAGTTCGCTTTACGTATAATAATAACAACGGCTAATTTACCAAAAACCCATAAACACATAACTTAATTTCTTTGAATAAAAATCTTGAACTGGTACATTCATGATAAAGTTATCGAAATTAATTTTTAATCACAAAAAATACAAAATCGATACATTCATGACAAATTTACCTTCCGTTAATTTCCATTAAATTAGATTAATATTACGAAAACTACAAACCGATATATCCGTGACAAATGGAGGGTATGACCCAAACCGATATATCCGTCAATTGTTATGTGTCATCCAACTCAATAATTTGATGGTAAAATTTAATGATAATTAATGGAGAGTAAATTTGTCATAAATGTACATGTTTAGAGCTTTTGATGGGTAAAAAATTAATTTAGGATAAATTTATTACAAGTATTTTGATTTGGAGTTTTTCATGATATTAAACCTAATAACAATGCTTAAGCAAGTGTCCAATTATACCACCGCTTGCGGTGGCCCAGTTGGATAAGAGCTCCCACGATCTTTTGCGAGAGGAGAGGAGTTCGAATCCCGCTGGCCGCACGGGATCTTAAGTGCGACGTCGAGGTGGTGGGTCCTCCGCTAGCGTCGTCCCAGGGTTTACCCCCGTTACTCCGGGCCTGTTGGGCTGTCCGTGTTGGTACGGTGCGCGGGGTTCCTAGATCATCAAAAAAAAAAAAAATTGTCCAATTATGAAGAGCCAAATGACCAAGGTAATTGTCCATGGTTGTCGACTTGGGCTGGGAAAGACCGAGCGAGATGCAATAGAGGTGCTGAAGGCTCTCAATCAGCAAGTGTAAATAGTCGATAGAATGAGAATGGAAGATGTAACAAAGTAGCCAAGTCCTGAAACATGGGCGTCGGTAAATGAAGCACGGTTTAGTCGATAGAAGCCATAGCCATGAGTGTCTATAACGTGCAGTTAGCTAAGTTATGGAGCTGACAATCTCAGGTGTGGTTTGCCAGAGCACGTCGACGTCATTATGAAGAAGCAAAACCGATATGATAAGTCCCTAATGATCAAGGACGAGAAATACGGGCTTTCTAACAGCCGTTGATTAATGGAACGTGGGACTAAGAAGGCAATCGGTGAGGCGGCGTGTGGAGAGTGCAGAGAGAGAAACCGTCAAGTAAGGGCCTGTTTGGCAAATTTTATTTCTATTTCCCGGAGCGACTATTTTTGTCTTTTGTTCCGGGAATGAAAGAAGAACATAAATCTGTTTGGTAAAATTTTTGTTCCCGAAAATAGATTTGGAACAGAAACAAAAGGTAGAAAAAAATAACTTTGTGTTCCCAAGAACAATTTTTAGAATCTATTTTTTCTCCCTTTCTTATTCTCTCTCTTCTTCTTCTTTCTTCTTTTGGCCGGTAGCCGGCCTTGGCCATGATCGGAGTCGGCGATCAGCTAGACGAGGGCTAGCGACCTTGCCGGAGCGTTGTCGACCCTTGGAGACGTCGAGCCACGGTGAGGCTCATTGGCCCGAGCCTTCGCCATGGCTAGGCGAGGCACGGCGAGGCTTAGCCTCGCCAAACCACCTCCAGGACGGCATCACTTGGCGGTGGTCCAATGAGGCCGAGTCTCGCGCGGCCCCAACGAGGCTCGACCTTGCCGATTTGGCGAGGCCGAGGCTCGCCGTGGCTAGGTTGGCCTCGCCGATCTGGGCGAGGTCACCTCGCCTAGCCAAGGCGAGGCCAAGCCTCGCACGGCCATGGCGAGGCTCACCGCACCTCGCCTAGCCGGTTGCCGATCACGACGGTGGTTAGCGACCGGCCAAAGAGAAAAAGAAAAAGGAAAAAAAAATATAATAAAAGAAATAAAAAAATCTAAAAATCCTACTAAATATATTTCTATCTCGGGAATAGAAATTTTGGGAAATTACCAAACACATTTTTTTATTTAGAAATTGTTCTCGAGAATAGAATCGGAGAAAATCATTTCTCATAAAAAATTATTCCTCGGAACAAGATCGTTACTAATGTGCCCTAAGGCTCCGTTTGGTAAATTTTATTTCTGTTTCCTGGATCAATTATTTCTATTCTTGACTTGTTTGGTAAAATTTTTGTTTCGGGAATAGAGTTGGAACAAAAAAAAATGAAGGAGTAGAAAAAAGTAGCTTCTTATTATCGGGAACAATTTTTAAAATATTTTTTTTTTCTCTCTTCTTTCTTTTGTTTTCTTCTTCTTCTTTCTTCTTTTCTTCTTCTTCTTCTTCTTCTCCTACTTCTTCTTCTTCTTCTTCTTCTCCTCCTCCTCCTCCTCCTCCTGCTTCTCCTCCACCGCCTCCTCCTCCTACTTCTTCTCCTTCTTCTGTTTCTCCTTCTTCTCCTTCTTCTGCTCCTTCTCCTCCTACTTCTTCTCCTTCTTCTGCTTCTCCTTCTTCTCCTCCTTCTACTCCTTCTCCTCCTTCTTCTTCGGCTTCTCCTCCTTCTTCTCCTTCTTCTTCTGCTTTTGCTTCTTCTTCTTCTTATGCTCCTACTTCTTCTTCTCTTGCTTCTCCTACTTCTTCTTCTCCTTCTCCTTCTCATTCTCATTCTCCTTCTTCTCTCCTCCTCCTTCTCCTTTTCCTTCTTCTTCTCTTCTTCTCCTCCTCCTCCTCCTTCTTCTTCTCCTTCTCCTTCTTCTCCTTCTCCTCCTTCTGCTTCTTCTCTCCTCCTCCTCCTCCTTCTTGTTCTTCTTCTTCTTCTTCTTCTTCTTCTTCTTCTTCTGCCCGATGCCGGTGACTGGCCAAACGAGGGCCGGCAACCTCGCCGGAGCGTCGCCGGCCCTCGGAGACGCCGAGCCATGCCTCCTCCTCCTCCTCCTCCTCCTCCTTCTTGTTCTTGTTCTTGTTCTTGTTCTTGTTCTTCTTCTTCTGGCCGATGCCGGTGACTGGCCAAACGAGGGCCGGCAACCTCATCGGAGCGTCGCCGGCCCTCGGAGACGCAGAGCCACGGCGAGGCTCGGCCTCCTCAGCCGGCGCGAGAATGGCTTCTGGCGAGCTCACCGGACCTCGCCCAGCCGGTCGCCAGCCATCGCTGTAGCCGGTGACTGGCTAAAGAGAAAAGGAAAAAGGAAAAAAAAAATAATGAAAGAAATAAAAAAATCTAAGAACCCTACCAAACGTATTTCTATCATGGAATAGAAATTTTGGGAAGTTACCAAATGCATTCTTTTGCTCATAAATTCTTCCCAAAACAAATTTAGAAAAAATCATTTTTGATAAAAAATTGTTTTCCAAAACATAATCATTACCAAACACGCTCTAAAAGGCGTTGATCAATGTTCCTAAAAACAAGTCTCCAAAATCTAGGAATCACATAGGATGCGGTTGTTGTCTTTATTGGTAACTGTCTATGGTAGCCATAACTATTAAAATTGTAATTTGTACAAGGGACCACCAATCAACCAATGAAAATCGATTATTTGATCTTTACTTCATGTTTATCTTTACATTTTAATATCATTTTATATGATTGGACATGATTCTCTCTAGTCTTAATAATTTTAATTTTCTTTGCATTTTCTATCCAAAAATTTGCCAATGACTTTTTCACATCCTTTGTCGATTCCCACCTCCATTTATATTTCCAAAAGGTTTCTCATTGACACTTTTTGGCGAAATAGTAATAAAGTAAAAACTATTAAAACATTTAAGAAAGCTTTACGATTTCCATTATATTTCAGTTCTTTACGACACAAACATAAAATTATCAATTGGAAGTCGGTTTTCGTAATATTTTCGAGCTTCCATCTCTTTTAATTGTGACGATGGCATCAAAAGTCAAAACAATGTTTAAGCAAGCTAACAAGGAGAAAAAATGAATTATGAAATTTATTTGAACAATGTCAATGTCAATCGATTGTTTGTAATATTAAAAGGATATACTTTATATAATTAAAATTAGGGAAACAACATAAAATAATTTATACATATGTATTTAAGGGCATTGGATATTGAAATGAAATTTTCCCATGGAAATGGTGCCAATTTTCTGGTCATCCCAAAAAGATTTAA
Source organism: Eucalyptus curtisii (assembly GCA_017140595.1). Classification (NCBI taxonomy): domain Eukaryota; kingdom Viridiplantae; phylum Streptophyta; class Magnoliopsida; order Myrtales; family Myrtaceae; genus Eucalyptus; species Eucalyptus curtisii. The sequence goes on from CM029496.1 coordinate 6,928,856, forward strand.
TTTTTTCATTTTCATTATGGTAATTTATCCTTTATTTATTTATTTTTTCTAATTGAAGGAAATATTATCAACCGATATCGTTTAGCGGGAGGGAAGCCGAAGCTCCCTCCTCAACGGCCACAAATGGCCTCCCTCGCCTTCCCTCCGTCGCTGCACCACCACCACCTCCTCCGCCGCCGCCGCCGCCTCGCCTCGCTCCCGCCGTGCACGCCGCCGTCTCCGACCGCCCTCGATTCCTCCAGACACCGCCACCCCACTTCCGCTTTCGCCCTCCCCGGCCGCTTGCTCGCCAAGCTCCCCGCCGCCGACCGTGGCCCTCCGGCGAAGGCCGCGGGCGGCTCCGGAACCAGGGAGAGGGCCGCCGGAAGCTCGTCGGCCCGGCCTCCGAGGCCCGGCGGCGACGAGAGGTGGCGGAAGGAGTCGCTGAAGGACCTCGTGAGCTCGATCATAACGGAGCGGGAGCGGTCCGAAAGGAGGGCCGGCGGCGGCGGCGGCGGCGAGGGCGGCGCGAGGAGGTCGCCCAAAGGTAAGGCTACGGGGAGGGGCTCGAGTCTGAGGCGGAGGGGCGATGTTGGGGTTGGGAATTACGGCTCGCGTGCTGAAAAAGAGAGTGCGGCGGGGAAATTCGTGGATGACGGCGGTGCCAGTTCGGGAGGTAGAGTGGAGAAGCGGAGAACGAGCAGGAATGTCGGCGGTGGTGCGACGGAGGCGGCTGGCGAGAGCAGGAAGTCTAGGAAGAGTAAGGACGAGTCGCCGGAAGCCCGGTTGAAGGTCGCGCTGGATATGTGCTCGAAAAGTGGGGATTTTTTGGGGGCGGTTCGGTTGTACGATTCGGCTCGGAAGGAAGGGATTCAATTGGGGCAGTATCATTACGCTGTGCTGTTGTATCTCTGTGCTTCTGCGGCTGTTGGCGTCGTTCAGCCTGCTAAAAGCGGAAGCGGTGCGAGGACTTTGAATAGCTTGGACTTGTCGAATGAAGACGTTGCTGCGAATCGCGTCAAGTTTGGTGAGGAGGATGAAGTCGTGTCAAATGACCACCGGTTAATCGGCGCCCGTAGTATTGAGGGAATTGCTGGCAAAATGGATTTATGTTCAAGTTGGACGAATGGCAATGTTGAGTATACTGACGAAATTAAGAGCATTGGGCAGAACTTTAATGGGTTTCCAAAACCCAATGCTCATGTTTCAGATAGGCTGAATGATGTAGGAAAAACTAAAGGTGATTCCTCTGATATTGAAAGTGAGGCTATAGACCAAGAAGATCAGGTTGTTATATTAGATGAAAACGTCAAGAAGTTTGCGGTTGAAAAGGGATTTGAAATCTACAGGGAGATGTGCTTGGATAAAGTCCCAATGAATGAAGCCACTTTGACATCTGTGGCCAGAATGGCGACGTCAATAGGTGATGGAGACATGGCGTTTGACATGGTGAAGCAAATGAAGCCTATGGGGATAAATCCTCGGTTGCGGTCCTATGGTCCTGCTTTATCAGCTTTCTGCGATAGTGGAGACATTGAGAAAGCATTTGAAGTTGAAAATCATATGCTGGAAAATGGTGTCTATCCAGAGGAGCCTGAACTGCAAGCACTACTTAGAGTAAGCATATCAGTTGGAAGAGGGGACAAGGTGTATTATCTGTTGCACAAACTCAGAACTAGTGTAAGGAAGGTCTCTCCCTCTATTGCAGATCTAATCGAGGACTGGTTCAAAGGCAAGATAGCTTCAAGACTAGGGAAAAGGAAATGGGTTGAAAGAGATATAAGAGAAGCGATTAAAAATCATGGTGGAGGCTGGCATGGGAATGGTTGGTTGGGAAGAGGCAAGTGGAGTGTATCACGTGCGTCTGTTGGTTCTGATGGCTCATGCAAATGCTGTGGTGAAAAACTGGCCACAATTGATCTTGATTCTTGGGAAACAGAAAAATTCGCCAAGTCAGTTGCAGCCTTGGCTCTGAAGAGAGAAAAAAACTCGAGCTTTCAGAAATTTCAAGTATGAAATTCTCTATTCAACCCTTCCTCATTTTAATTTTCAACGTGTCTCCAAGAACCAGATGGACTAATTTAGCATTTGCAGAAATGGCTCGATTATTTCGGACCATTTGAAGCAGTAATTGACGGAGCTAATGCAGGCCTTTTTAGTCAGCAAAGATTCTTACCAGCAAAGGCAAGTATTTTGAAATTTGAAGACAGATAACCTGTAAAGGTCCATAGATATTTAGAGTTGTAGTTTTCTGATTTTTCTTGTACACTTGTTGAAATTGATCTGTAGGTTAATGCAGTTGTTAATGGAATACGTCAGAAGCTTCCTTTAAGAAGATGGCCTCTCATTATTTTACACAATAGACATATTACAGGAAAGAAGATGGAAGTACCAGTGAACAGGGCAATCATTGACAAGTGGAGAAATAAGGATGCACTTTATTTAACCCCAACTGGATCCAATGATGACTGGTGAGATTTTAAATTTGCAGATTACAATCATAAAGTTTACATCTTTATTGTCATTCCGGGGAATATTGAAACCTCCATAGTGCATGCAGTTTAAATTAAACTGACATGAGGAATAACGTGCGTTTCAGGTATTGGTTGTATGCAGCTATCAAATTTAAGTGCTTAATCGTGACCAACGATGAAATGAGGGACCATACGTTTCAACTTCTAGGAAATGACTTCTTCCCCAAATGGAAAGAAAGGCATCGGGTGAGTCTCGTTGGATTTCCCATTAATCTTGATTAGTAGTCTTTTTTGCTTATCAAGGTCACTAGCCTTTTAACTATTTTATCATTTCCCTAAGAGTTGCTGGTGCAAACTATAATAGTATTTGTGTTTCTGTTTTCAAGGTACGTTTCAGCTTTTCTGATGCTGGTCCAGAGTTTCACATGCCTCCTCCATGCTCTGTTGTAATCCAGGTGACTATCACATTTTTTTTTTCTATGCTGTATGCATCTTCTCTTATAGATGGATATGGGTGATACGGTTGAGTTTTTGTTTGTTGTGGTGTGCGCATGCACGCTTGCATGTTTGGGTGCATCGCCTTTGCATCTTGCAAACTTTAAAAGGTTAAAGACTTCATATAATCCTCTGGTGAAACAATGTCCACAGGAGTCCGAGAATGGCCACTGGCACATACCCATTTTGCTGGAACATGAGTATGAAGCAGATAGAATGTGGTTATGTGTGACGCGTGCTGGCTCTGGATTGGCAACCAGACCTGAAGGTAGTAGATTGTATGCCTGGTCAAGTTTACAATTCAATAAGCTGAAGCGTCTATTTTTTATGATAAATGCTTGCATGCCCTGCCTTTGGGCTGAGTAAAAACGTTATTCATCAAAACATACTGGATGGCAGTGTTGAATACATGATCTAATTACGCAAGCTTTTGCTGGCCCCCCCACCCAAATGCCCTCCCCCAAAACACACACACACCCCAGAAAACAAAGATTATAGAAGCTTTTGGACTTGGACTGTTTTATCTTTTGCTTTTTGTAATCTAAGCTCTATGTTTCACCTTGTTCATTCCACTTTTGCTTATGTTATGCTTTTCTCTTGGCAAAACAGCTCCATATAATTTTATATCTCTGTTGATTTATGAAGAGAATAACTAGTCTAACCAGTTCTGACAATTAAGGACAAGAGCAATGCCCATGTTAAAAATTTAAGGAGAAGTGCAAATTCCATATTAAAATTATTTGATTTCCACACTGATGCTAGTGTTTTTGGATGAAACATTATCTTGTTCTGACCTAGATCATTTTAGGTAATGGTGACTGGTGCTTGGTCTTAGTTTAATAATTTTTATTTGTTCAACACTCTATCCTCCTCACCAACTGATTCTCACTACACAGTTTTGTTGCTGATAAGAAGGGTATCTTGTCCAATTTCCAGTCACTAGGTTCACCACCTAACCGTTTCCCATCTCCACAACTTCCAGGGCTGGGGTATTGGGGAAGTAGAAGATACAAAAGCCTAGAGGCCATTCTTAAATTTGGTTGATATCAACATTTTGTAGTCATGGGAAGTTCCATTCCTTATGGATCTTGGATTTTCTTGTAATTCAGGATTATTATGGAAAGAGAGACTAGGTTTCACAATTGGCAGTTCAATATATACTATGTTCCTCATGTCTTCTGTCCTAGAAAAGTTCTAAGGTTGAATCTGGTGGTAAAGTATTGGTGTTTACTCTTCAGTACAGTCTCAAGGACTTATTGAGTGCTTCATTAGCAATCAATAGCAACATCAAACTAAGCTTCTTGTCCCACTAATCTAAGAGGGGAGAAGGGATAATCTGCAAGCAAAGTGTGGTGGCAGGTGTCAATAAGCAATCACGTGAATATTTTCATCATCTGTAGCTGGGTTAATTAGTTTTCTCGTAGTTTCTATTTTGTGCAAGTACCTTAATTTATTTCATAAAGCTGGTTTCGCTGAACACATGTATGCATGAATAGCCGCTCTTTGTTGTCTACTGGTGACAAAACGTTCTGATATATCTTGTTCTGCTGCCGAGAGATATTCATACGTGATTTTTTCAAAATTATTGTCTGCTCTTTTCTAATTAATAACATAAAGTTTGTTCAATTAGTTTTCTGGTTTGAATTTTAAGTCTTTGCGTTTGTTTAGATCTGCAATTACATCAACGGAGCGAGCAACATGTGATGGAAGACAAAGGCCCACGAGATGGAGTTGATCCCTTTTCAGAAACGCTTCAACCTAACCATGATAACGTTAGAAAATCACTTCCTGAGACACACCAAAATCTCAAAAACATATTTGCAGCGGCTGTATCATCATATGACAGCACCCTTCTGTCAGAACTTGACACTGCAGAGAGGTGTGGTAATTGTATTATTGATTTCCAAATATAGATTCATTGATAACAGTTCACATCCTTTTGTTATCTTCTCACCTAGATCAAAGAACTTGGAATGCCTATGTTTAGACATAAGGCACATTTGTTTTTTTAAGGTGTAGAGAGCCCTTTGTTGGCAGAAAAGCTTAGTTCGAATAAATATAAATGTATTTTACCAAGCATTGTAACTATGGAATGGATGCATTCTCTTGCCTAATATAATTCAGGAAGAATTATTCCAGCTTCCTTTTCCTATGGAGCTTTGAAAGTAGTCTTTGGTTGGTGTTGGGTATGAAGTTGGTGCATCTGCCCTAAGATCCCTTTAAGGGTCACACCAGATGTGGCTTTGCTCATTACTGATAAAAATTGTTGCAGGCGGATATACTCCAAAAGTATCAATTCATGCGGCTTATGGGTAGAATCTGTGGATGCACCAAGCAAACTCGTTGCTATGTTATCACATTAGGATATAGGGCTATTATTTTGTATGATGGTGTTCGTATTTGCTCTTCTTGTTTGTGTCGTTCGTGGCATTGGCTCTTTGTGAAAATGAGAGATGGATCTGAAAATGGTTGCACAGACATTCATTTTCATAGGATTCCTTGGGGGAGAAGCAATTGACCATGCTATGGACGATGTCTCTTCTCCACCACAATGTGCCACCAGGAAACGGAGAGATTAATCTCTTTTGGAACCGTCATTTCTCTTTCAAATGAAATTATAGTTTTCGTCCAACGTTGATATACGGGGGACTAGAAGATGGTCGAAGAAATTGAGTACATGCCTGCTCTTAAGTTGTAAGGGGGGATCCACATGAAAGGATTTGACGTTCACGCAATAAGTGTCCTTTGTTTGGTTTTATGTCTCTACCCTAATGAATTATTGGTCTAGAGAAATTTTATTTTCATGATTCATGAATTGGTTTAATGCGTAATGTCATCTTTAAATTTTTAATTTGTTCAATATAGTTCTAGAACTTTTGACCAATATGCAATATAGTCTCCAAACTTTTCATTTGTTCAATGAGATTCCTCAATTCTGTTTCAATGTGAAATGTAGTTAATAAATTTTTAATTTATTGAATGTAATTCTTAAATAATTTTATATAATTTAGAGATCACGTTGAACACATTAAAAGTCTAGAGATGACATTACACATTTGGCAAAGTTTAGGGACCAAATTACACAATGCGTATATTACAAAATTAAGGATGATATTACATATTAGACCAAAATTCAAGAAATCTGTACTATTCTCTTTGTGATAAAATATTTATTGTTTGTATTTGCCATGGGCTGGGTGCATGCGAGACGTTGAATGGTCGGTTTCATGCTGGGAGTGCAATAGTCAGTGGGCACGAATCAAGGACAAGCCGTTCCTGTGTATATACAATTCTTTGGCATTTCGTTTATTCAGACCTTGATGTGTCGTGATGCAGTGCGTGGCCCCTGAAAATGATAGCACTGTCAGGTACTGAACGTGCCCTTTTCTCCTCCATGATGCAGGAGAGAAAGGGAAGGGACACAAGATCACGGGCTGCAACTCTTTCTTTGTCCTCTTTCGCTCCACTTAAGGTTGTTCTTTTGCCCCTTTTTTGGCAGAATCAAATCTTGAATGGGGTCATCAGGTTTTGGTGCATCGAACAGTTCATTAATAATAGAATCACGAGTCACGAGCACCTAGTCACCTCTCTCTCTCTCTCTCTCTCTCTCTCTCTCTCTAGAAGAGAACCGCCGTAAATAAATATAGCATGTTCATTTCTTTCTTCAGTCAGGTAGATTCTGAAGAAGGGAATGGAAGACCCCAAATGCACCCGCACAAACCCGGAAGCCGATGAGTCCGAGGATGTCGTTCGTTTCGAAAAGTCTCTTCGAGTAAGAATTCCATGGGCCCTCGAAACATGTTGCTAAAATTTTCTTTGTTTGGACTCTGCATTTGTTATCTTGCACTGGTTGCTGACTTGTGTGGTTCTGTGCTGCTAATCTGTCGTAGGAGCTTAAAGATTTGCGGTCTCAGCTTCATTTTGCTGCAGATTATTGCGAGTCGACGTTCTTGAACGCGGAAGAGAAGAACACGTGAGCATTTGTTACCATCGAAACCTTAGTCTTTTTCTCCCAGGAGAGATAATTTACTGCTTAACTTTTCTTTAGTGTAAGCAAGTTGCTTGAAATCTAGTTGGACTTGCTAGAGTTAGTTGAAAAGCAACATATATAAATTTAGCAACCCAAAATTTGCTTCCTTCACTTTTCCGAGAGCCGGTTTTCTTTATATTTCTTTTTACTGACATTAAGTGAAAAAAATCTTTTCTTTTCTGGCTCGCAGCATTGTTGACAACACTAAAGAGTACGTGTGCAGCGCCATGGTCACCGTGGTCGATCATCTTGGGAATGTCTCCGCTAATCTCAATTGCTGTATTTCCAATGCCTGTGAATTCTCTAATGCGGAGCTTCGGATTAACTGCCTGAAGCAAGTCAGTCCTTTTATACACATCGCCGTTAGTAAACTCAATTATGTAGCAAATGAGGAATCTTAAGCATAAAGGATGATTCAACTTGTCTTTGTTCAACAGAGACTTCTGCTGTGTGAAGAGTATTCCGGCAAGCTCGCTTCGACTGGAGTACAATGGGATGCTGTTCTTCCAAGACATAGCCCTCGATACTTATTAACTTGTATTTAATTCTTCCTTTTCTTTTCGATGAGTAACAACTAACATTCTCATTTTTGCCTAATTTAAAAAGCTTGTAAATGCTGATGTTATTCCTCAATTCTCATTCCTGCTTGTGTTTCTTACTGGAGATTAAACCCTGCTGTCTTCTTGAGCAGCTATCACTAATATTGAGAGGCCAAAGGGGGCTAGGAGGTAATATTCTAGGACAAGTAGAAGATATAAAGCTAGAGATTCGTGAAGTCATCAAGAGCTTTAAGGAAACTTCTTTGAATTGAATTCTCCGTTTCGTTTCCTATGGCCTTGTGGTTCAGGGATTCTGAGACACAAACGCTGAAAGCCGGAGAGAATCGTGAGTTCGAAACAGAGGAGGACGTGCCGTTTTTCTGGTATACACATACAAACAAGCCATTACTTTACGAGAGCTTGGCACCACGAGCTGATGGGAGGAAGACAGATGCTAATTTATCTATAGGTACCCTTGGAAGCTGCAAATGCATTAATTGCTCAACTAATCATAAGGAGTTACTATTAGGTTCTTTTTGCCCAACTCACTGACATTGTGGATGCTTCTCTTATATGATTGATTGTCATTCTTCTTTTGGTGACCGAGACAGTTTCTGTCCGTGATGGCCGGTCCAAACTGTCGAAAAGCTTGAACCCCACTTTCTATTTCCAGGTGAATAGCATAGAAGATGATGCCTTTTGGCCCTAATTTGGCAGAAATCACACGCACATTGTTCGTGCAAACACATTCAAGTAATATGTGATTGCCTGATAGCTCATCATATTCTTCTTATGCCGCAGGGTGCTCCAAAACTCGGACACAACGTCCTGAACAGAAAGTCGGCTCATGGCAGCGACATCATATCTCTCATTCGACGCATTAGACAGACACTGTGAGGGCAGTCCATATTGTGACTCCATTTGCAGGGCGAACCGCAACCATTTTCTGGAGCCTCAGGCTGGTCACTGGTGGGGATGACATACATTTGGAATGGGCCTCGAAAAGATCTGTATCCAGCCCTTCCAGCTTGCAGTTCAATGAATGAGTCCTCCATTTACTAGCCAAAAATGATCAGTTGCTGTATCTTGAGACGAGAGAGGATTCTGCATAATGAAAATGCTCAGTTGTGCAATTTCTGAACTTACATTATAAGCTCCAGTCCCAACTCCCATTGACCGAAACCAGAGAACCCTCAATATCATTAGATACACAACAGAAACATTATTCTTCAGTACAGGATAATCGAGTGTAGGCTGTTTGTTAATATCGACACAGTCGATTATATCCCTTTCCCGAGTCTTCATTGCGGTCAGTTGCTTAAGAATGTCATTTCGCAAAAACCAAATTGAGGAGATGATCAAGAATTAGCATAAGTGCCTTGACCGGTGGTCTGTTCATCAGATTGACATGCCTTTCCAACTTTAGATCATCGTACTCTCCACTGCGTGCCATCTCACATAAGGAAAACGCTGAAAAGCATGAACAGCAGTAGCATAAGTTTCATTTTAGTAGCATAGTGAGTAAAAAGAAGAAGAAAAAAAAAAAAAAAAGAAACGAACAAATTCAAAAGAGGGCTATCTAGTTTTCGGGCTATTCCTTTTTATAAATTGCAAAATATATTAATTGCATATTCTTTGTACTTTGGCAAAATCAAAAAGGATATATGATTCAAACAACGCATATTGGCTTCTCAATCTCAACAAGAGGTCATCTTGATTGAATTTTACGGGGTGTGTTTGTCTAAAGGAAAGTTTCATACATAAAAAAATACTTTCACGAAATTATTTTTCAAAGAAATACCTTCCCTCTTTAGATTAGAGAATTCATTTTCTTAACTTTAAATATATATTTTATATATATATATATATATATTACCGAAAATGGTTTTTCATCGATTGATTATTTTAAGAACCAAATGCATAAAAATTCAGAAAGTTAATTTACGAATTCTTTTTACTCAAACAAACAGACGGGCCGTAAATTGGAATGGGGCTGTCCACGCATGTAAATTTCCTTGAAGAATGCATTCTTGCCATTTGCCCCAGTGAATCCTTCCACGTTTACATCATTTATTACTACATTGGTACGAAACTTTTGCAAAAATTGAAATGTCATCAAAATCAAAGAACGACGTAATTAATTAATATGATAGAATAAGACTCAGAGTTGAGTTTCCTCAATTTCTAGTCACATTGGCAGTGAATTTCAGTCAAAGCGGTTTCCACTTCTTTGATAATGGGATTCGATCCAGTTTGTAATTGCGAGTTGCTAATAACGAATTATAACAAATCGACGGGTAAATAATGTGACAAAAATCAAGAAGGGAGCAATTCTAGGCGATAATATTGTTTTATCCACAAAAAAAAGGTCCATGCAATATTGAATAATTTGATCATGAAGACATTTCTGTGCTTCTACATGTTCTTGAGTACAGCTTTTCTCGTGACTCTACGCAGGTCATAGCAATCGTCGATGGAAGCACGAAAGGGACTTCGACAGGAGACATGATATAACATGTTTGCTTAGTCGACTATGTATGCGGAAGCAAGCAGTTGCATAGACCTTTTGCTTCGTAATTTTTAGTGAGTAGTCTCACTTGCATGCAATAATTGTTATTAATTATGTGGGGATCGGCTCGACATAAGATGATTTCTTTGTCGACAACTTTTTGTGTCTTGCCAAAGCAACGCAGTAAAATTCAGAATCGTATGAATTTGTGACGTTTTTAAAGCGGCCTCAAGGAAATGGTGATAACGAGGGTCGAACTTGGGAACTCTTCCTCTCACTACTAGTCTCCGTTCTACGGAAGCAAAACTATGGAGTTCAGTGAGAAAGCCCTAAGTGTCATCGATTTATTGAGAAAGCCTAACTGGCACCTAAAATCAATGACACTTTAACTCCGTTCCAAATGCCTACATATATAATTATATAGTATATTCCCAATAACTGAATTTGTCAAGCATATTTAAGAGTTCAGTATGTTTAATCTTTCTGTTAATTAAATCCCTCTTTACGTAGGCCGCCTCAAACAAATAGGAATTTCCATGCACATGTGAAACCTATTGCTAATATAAATTGAAATTGATGCAGAACGGAAGCGCATAACAAAAGACGGTCAAGATAGGTCTAAAGTCATAAAAGAAAGTGGAGGAAGATAGGACATCATCAGGGTTCCATTCATTTCACCCATATTGTTTGAAATAATTAATCAATAAAAAATTTCTATTATCCACAACAATATATATCTAAATATTTTGGTGGATGATAATTTTTTTTTGTTCATTTACTTTTGTAAATTATACAAGAATATTTTCTAAATCATTCATTTTCTGCAAAATAAATGCACCCGAAAAGGAAAATCAAAGGAGGATGGAAGCTGGTAGCACAACAAAATTGACAACCATTGAAATGGGAGAAAAATGGGACAACATACAAGGGAAGAAAATCAGTTAAAAGAAAGAGGAAATGGGGAGAAATCCCAAAGATCGGCAATAACTCAATAAAATCAATATCAATTCATAATCAAAAGCTAATTCGGGCTCCGTTTGTTTCGTGGAAATAAATAATTTGAAAAACATTTTTCCAAAAAAGATCGTTTATATTACTCATAAAGATGAATGAAAAAAAAATTCACTTTCCACGAAATATTGAGACATAAGTTATTGTGTATAATGAAAACATTTTATATTGGCTAATTATTTCAAGTAATATAACCTACCATTTTGAGGAATTTTTTTTTCAAATCTTTCATTTTTCGTCAAACAAACGGAGCCTAATGAAATGCATTAACAATTATATATAACATATAACATATGCAGTATAAATTGACAGACCTAATTTCCTAATTGGATAACTATTAAGAATGAAACATAATCAACTGAATTCTTAACGAGCTAATAGTATAATCAAGGTGTGATCTTGTGATGGTTAAAGCATAACCACAACAGTTTCCTTTCTCCAACATGTGTGTGGAAATTGCCAAGCTAAACATTGATCTTTCTCTTTCTCTCTCATGGAAAATTTCTAGCCAATAGTTGACCGTCTATTTTCCAAGCTAGTGGTATAGCTAGCCAATCATTTCCCATGGGGAATCAAACTATGTGGACACCTATTGAACTTTGAACTATCTTCATATCACTATTGATAATAGTTGCACACTTTCCCTAATTTTTTTCATTGTAGTCGGCAAGGGTTGCGGCCTTCAGCCAAGCCATCGCCGGCCATAGGCAAGGGCCAAAATTGTAAAATTTGTCTTCGTTGATGTTGACCATGTTGCGTAGGACAATCAACATCTATGTTAGTTATTTCTGACTAAAACTGATCGGATAAATTCAATTGATACAAATGCAAAAGATTTATGATTAAATGATTTTTTTGATACTTTTTCCCTCGACTTTCAATATTCCTCATTGCTTTCTCCTCTTAGGTCTTTCCTTGGTCTTTTTCACATGAATGTCCATCCTTCGAACAAATTGTCTCGTTGGAGCATCCAAAGGTCCTTGTTTGACATGACCGGATCGTTTCAAAGGGGCTCATTTAAGCTTATCTTAGCCAGAATAAAGCAATGAAAATATTGGAAGTATACAAATCCGTACTCTTTTACTAGGCATCCCACATCCATCGCCTTCAATTTGAATCGGTGGTCGATTTTGCGAACTGTAACTATCCAATCAACAGTGATTAAGGTGGCTTTGTTGGCAAAAAAAAAAAAATTACCTAAGTTGTGTATCATTTAAGTAGCATATTACAAATTCCATAACTTTTTTTATTGTGCTCATTTTGGTGTCATGCCGTTTCAATCAATCACTTAAGTTTCACAACTTTTAAAAAACATTCAATTTGGTGTTATAACTTTTTAATCGATTACTTGAAATGCTACCAATTTTAATGCCACAATAGATTTTTGACACTTAGGTAAATGATTGAAAAGTTATAGCACCAAAGTGAATGTTTTCTATTTAAGTTATAACACTCAAGTGTGATAAAGCTAGTAGAACACATATAGAGGATAAATAGGTGTTTAAATAAAATCTCGATGGAAAATCGTGGAATAAAACAAGTTGCTAACAAAGTTTGAATAAGGATTGGAGTCAATTATGCAAGTTACCAGACTTTTGAGATAATCTATAAGAGTGCAATAGACTTAAATAAAGTAAGTTAAGGGAAGAGAAGATTGCACACGAAATTTATAGTGGTTTGATTTAGATTAAGTTTGCGTCCACTCTCCTATGCCGATAACTTACTTGCTGGATTCCACTATAAAATCAACAAGAGAGTACAATTATGAGTGCAAACACTCAGTGGTAAATCATACTATCATACTAAGACACTCTTGTTGTGTTTTTCTCTCTCTGTTGATCACAACTTGTAAAGCTCACAAAATAAGACAAATAATCGAGAACAGCTTTAGACTTTGGAATTCCAAATTCACGTCCTACTCTTCTTGATCGATTGACCTCCTTAAATACTCCTCCATGCTGTACTAGCTGTAAGCCAATTATCAGAGGATTTTCTTCTAATCTACCATTTGGACAGAATCATTCAAAGAGATCTTGTGACCATTGAAGACTAGGATGGAATTTCCACTTAATTCTGATCATCCATATAAACAGAATTTTGGTTTCCATAAGTGATGCTTCCTCATATGGAATTTATCTTTAAGATTGATTTTGTCTGACTCAATCAATATAGAAAGTGAAATCCTTTGCCTAATAACTAGTCGTTGTTGAAGTGATTCTAAAACAATCACATTTTGGATCCGTGTCGTAACCTCGATAAGTCTAGTTCTGGGCTTTTTTTTGTTTGTTTTTGTTTTGGCCTTGACACATTCTAGACTCGTTATAGTAGGATAATGTATATAAGTTTTTAGGATATAATAGACTTTGACAAAAATCCTCAATAGTTGCTCACAATTATATATACTTGTTCCAAACTTGTCATTAGAACAAAATTTTTTTATCAACTTCAAAATTTGATAAGAGTTTTCTTAACAATCTTGCCATTTTTTATGGTGACAAAAATTTCACGTAGATTTAGACACTAAGCTCATTTTAACTTGGAAACTAGCAGGTAAGCATAAAACAACTATATAAATTATGAGTAGGAAATTAAGCAGACATGGGATTAGATAAGTACGAGAGTCACTAATAACAATCACAAAAAGATCTGCATAAACACATAACAAATTGAATCTACAAAGTTTCTCCCTTTTTGTCAACATCAAGAGGGTCTCAAAAGTTTGCAGAACAAACCATAAACTTCAAAGCAAACAAAAACACATCATGTTTAAGACCAATTTCGATAGAAGTATAAAAGGAAGAAGTTTTTGGAAAATCATGGATTACGAGGGATTCGAACAAGGTGAAAATCCTCCAAATTCTACATGGTTCCCTTTATCCTTGTCATGCACCGACCAAAGACATTCTCAATCTTGGCCATGTTCTGTACAACCTGTTGGTTGATGGTTTGCATCTTATCATCAAGAGAAGTGTGCAGCTTTTGAATTTCAACTTTCATACCATATTGCCGTGCCTTAATATCCATGAGCAGTTCAACAATCCGTGGATAGTTGGGATCAGGTTTAGTTTGAGCACTAGCTTTTGCAAAATGGATGGGAGGAATGTCTAAACTAGAAGGAAGTTCAAATTGTACATTTGAAGTGTGATGCTCCCCTTGAATATCAACATTCTTCTCCTGAGCTCGAATCAAATCTTCTGGGAAGTGAGATGCATGAATATCTTCAACATCAGGTAGAGATTGACTGACTTGAGTGTCACTGTAGGTCTATATTTGAGCCTATGTTTGTGATGGAGTTTTCTCAGAGACTCCCCTACATTTACACATGCATCTTGTACATTAAGGTCTCCACCTTCTAGATTAACAAGTTGATCACCCTTCTCTATATTCTCGATGTCTTTTTCTTAGTCATTCCTTTCATCTTTTTCTCCTTTGTCACCTTCTACTTTATCACCTTCTTCATCATCTTGTGCTTCTTTGTCATTCCCTTCATTTTCATCCTTTTCTTTGTCAGTGTATTCTTTATTTTCTTCTTCTTTGTCTTCTCCATCTCCTTCTCTTTTACTTACTCCATCTTTCTCGCTTTCTTCTTTGTCATCAGATTCAGTAACTCCTGTAACAAGGTTTGTCATTTCTATATTTGCAATTATGTCAGAAAGAGTGTCTTCCTTATCTTCATTTTCATCTTCATCTCTCAATAAGAGGGCAAGTTTCTTTCTTTTTGGAGTCCGAGAAACAATACTCTTTCCTTTTCTCCTTTTCTCTGCAACTGCACTATTTTTGACAGAACTAGTTGATCCTTTCTTTATGTTCTTCCAAACGTCTGAGATGTCCTTTAACCTCATTTTGGAGATCATCTTGAATTCGATCTGCATTGATGGAAGAGTCCTAGAATAGAGGCTAGAAGGAAATTGAATCTGAAAGTGCTTGAACATGTTGAGGCTAACAATATAGCTTAGAGGAGGGGTGAATAGGTTGTTTTCAAACTTTGATGATCTTTTGCGGAAATTAGGTGATTCTAAGTAAAGATCACCTTAACCTGATGTTTATGTAAATACTCACTGATTGAATGCCAATGTACTCAAAAAGATGAAAAATAGTGGGACACAAAAAGTTATAGTGGTTTGGCTTTATTCTAAAGGCTACATCCACTCTTTAGACTAATAGTTTCAAGACGGGCACTAGTAATCTACTTGGAAAGTTACAAATGGCTAACATTGATTCTTTATATGATAGATCACACTATTTGGATTCAGTTGCTACTCTTGCACTCGTACACTTAATCCTAACACAACATGACAATCAAAATAGTAAGACAGAGAGCTTTCAGCTAAGAATAATAGTATGTAAGTTACTTGATATTTTTATGTGCTGCACACTCCTTTGGGTCTTCATGGTCTTCTCTTTTATACTCTTTCTCAATCTATCCATTGAGGACAATTGAGAGAAGTGGATGATTGTTAGAAATTTTCCATTGAGTTATTGTATAGGAAGGTACTGCCCATACAACTTCTTTCCTTGGACTTCTACAGGCTAACCAAAAATAGCAATTGCTGCTGTCTTTTCTCTCCACTTTCTGACTGACCTGTCAGGCACCCTAGCTATTCTGCTACATACTTTATTCTGATTCTGCTATTGTAT
Organism: Eucalyptus curtisii; assembly: GCA_017140595.1. NCBI lineage: Eukaryota > Viridiplantae > Streptophyta > Magnoliopsida > Myrtales > Myrtaceae > Eucalyptus > Eucalyptus curtisii. Next base: position 6,944,531 of record CM029496.1, read on the forward strand.
AAATTCAAATCTTTCAATGGCTCTTTAGCTGACCCAACGAACATCATCTGATGTACTTGGTCGTTACATCACCAACAACATGATCTTTATTGCTTCGATATAAACATCATCAGTACTTTAACTTTTTGGTTGATCGGTATTGTTTGTTATAACACTATTTTCAAACTTCTTTTCAATGGATCAGACAATGAATGTTGCATACTCTTTTGGTCCAAATATCTGCAAACAATATAATAAGTAACATACTAAGGATAGTTTGGGCATTATAAAAATCACTTGAAGATGTTTTTTCCAACAATCTCCCCCTTTTTGATGATGACAAAACTATCATGCAGATGGGAAAGAATAATAAGGATTGTTTGAAATAATTTGCATAATTTAAATAAATAGGATCTCCTTAGGATGTTTTGCTATAATGCTTTGGAGATATAAATTCAGTTTATCTTTGGTAAGATAAGACATGATTGCATAAATGATATTTTGCCTAGAGTGTGTTATTATCTATTTTGGGATTCATAAGATAACAATTGGTTACTCACATTGACTTGATGACGCATTTATATGCTACCCTTGTCTTGGTGAGCAGTTCAATTTCAAACGTCAGTAGTTTCTAAGCAAAACATCACGAGAAAATACTTAGCAAATTATCAATACTAGATGTTATGAGCATATTCACAAATATTCAAGAATTGTCAAACATTGTCTGTAGCAAATTATGAGCAAATGTTAAGCATAGCTCTTCACATCAAGTAACTCTTCCCTTTTTTTGTCATTAATAAAAAAAAAAAAAAAAAAAAAAGAGAAATAGCTACATGAATCAAAAGATCTACTTTATTGATGGTAAGAGTTAGGACGATACAAGAAAGTGGACGTAAGCAACGGACTAGAATAAATAAAACAGCAGGAGCAAAACATGAGCACGTAAAGATTTGAGAAAGTTTAGGTGCGAGGGCGTTTGCGCTACTAAGAGGAAGTTGGCTGTTCAAGTTCGCTAGTCTTCTCTTCAGGGCGTTCAGGAGCATAACAATATAGGTTGGGGAGGGTATGCTTGATTTTCACCATGTATCGAGTCAAAGATAAGAGGGTGGTCTTGATTTCCTTGATATCCGCTTGTAGTTGGTTAAGGCTGGTAGGAGAGGCAGGTTCGTCCATAACATGTTAAGGTGATTTTTTTGGTCGAGGTAGACAATGAGCCTTGGATGGTGCTAGTGCCTTAGCATGATTGCGCTTTGTTGGTTCCAAGAGCTTAGCAAGTCTTTCCTTGAGCTTTGCCATTGTTCTATCATGGTCACTATGATCAATGAGGACGATCTCCCCTCGGTGATTGACCCATCATCATTTTGTCTAGGATTTTCTTCTCAATTTCCATATTTGGCATGATTGTAGGTGGTACTTCAAAGTATTCGATCTTGAGATGCTTGAAGATGCGTGTGACCAAAGCACTGTAGGATAGCTTCCTTGTCTTTCTCTTAGCCATGCGATACCTGTAGATAAAGATCATGTGGGGGAAGGAAAACTCTTCAAACTTGCTCGGGATGGCCTCGATCACTCTTACTTCATATTAAGAGACGTCATTCGTAGAAGATGTTATCGAATGGGGGCAAAGAGTGAGGATCTTTTGAATAAAGTTCATTTTGAGAGGGAGAAGACTTAGTGGGACAATTTCCCTAGAAGTGCAAGCAAAGTTAGGAGTTTCCAAAACAAAGCTATAGGGCTCATCAAGCTCTACTGGAATGCGTTTGAAAACATTATACTCGGGTTGGATGATCTCAGCCAGTTCATCCAGAGTCACAACATAGTTTTGTCCTTGAAAAGTGAAGACAAAAGAGTCTCAGTTTGGAAAATGCAGATTTGAGTAAAACATTGCCAAAAGGGTAAAGTGAACCTCCTCTTTCATGAAGTAGAAAAATTTGAGTCGAAGTGCTTCACAAAGCTTGGACAGAAAAATCCCATGATTTTTTAAAAACTCAAAATCAACATAGTGATGAGGAATAATACCTTGATTGTAGAAGTGATGGTTTGCAAGTTCATATTCCAATGAAAGAAAGAAATCGGATTTGGAATTTTCATCTTTTTTAAAACCAATAGTGGGTTCAAAGTTTTGAAATGCTTGGTTGTCATTGTCTTCTCGATGTCTATCTCCCAAGACTTCTCCTTTTTTTTTTTTTTTTTTTGTGGCTTCACTTCTTTCAGGTTGTGAAGTGATTGGCTTAGGGATGATTTTTACCTCTTCGATAATTTGTTTGCCTTTGTCTTTAGGAGCAGCAGGTTCAGAGGTGCCTTCCTCTTTAGTTGAGGATTTCTGAGGTGAGGGTTGATGGATTTATGAAAGCTGAGTAGCTGAATATGATGGTTCAGCAGCTGGTTTTTCTTGAGTAGTTAGTGCCTGTTCAAGTTATGGGGTTTACGATCCCGTGGATTTGAACTTTAGGAGTTTCTTTAGTTTCGATCCATAGGTTTCCATAAGAGCAGTTAAGCCTTTTAATAGATATCCTCGAAATGTTTGGGTAGAAGCTGATGGCGATAGAGCGGCTATAACCAGTGGTGCCATAGGTGGTATAGTGCCCCTGTCCTTTTTTGCAGGTAATTAAGATTTTGGAGTTTTTCATACGGGGGTTTCTTTGTCTATGGTTTCTGGTAATGGTGTGCTAGTGGTAATTGATCGACCAGCTTGAGTCACACTTTGACTTTGAGTGGCTTCCAGATATTCTTCTTGTTGAGTGACCTCCTCTTTAGAGGTTTTGGACATTCGGCCAGTGGTACATGAGGATTTCCTTACGACCTTGAAAAAAGGGCGAGTTTTGGGTGCCATGGGTTCGAGTGTAGAGGTATTTGTGTGAAGAGAGAACAAGAATTTTGAGTAGAAGAGATGCGAGAGGGTAGGTATTAGCAGTGTGAGTGAAGATGTGAATACTGACTCACACGGTAATTTTCTTATTCGTATTTCAAATTCTACTGATTAAATAGGTAGAAAATTTGTGCTCACTATTTTGTTACAACAGTCATAACAGTTCTAGATAGGGTATATGTAGTTAGAACGGTAACAAATGCAATACTTATAATGGTAACTTTTTTGAATTAATATAGTAGGTGTGTACCTGTTGTTTTTGCCGTACCCGATGTTTTTCGACATAATTCAAACATTACCTAAATGTTGTCATCCCAAAGCATTGTATATATTGAGTTCACCTTGTATATATTCGAAGGTTGGCTTATCTAGTGGCTTGGTGAAAATTCTACTTGCTGTTGTCAAATATCACCATTGTTAATATGATCACTAATGAAGTAATGCCTTACCTCAATGTGTTTTGCTCTTGAATGTAAGATTGGATCCTTGGTTAGATTTATAGAGCTGGTGTTGTCACACATAAATATACATTCTTCATCTTTTTTTAAAATCACTCAGTTGTTGCTTTCTCCAAATAAGTCGTGCACAATACCTTCCAAGGGCAATATATTCAGCCTTACTGGTTGAGAGAGTGATTGAATTTTGTTTCTTCGAGAACCGAGAAATCAACATATTTTCTAGCAATTGGCAAGTACTTGATGTACTCTTTCTATCGATTTTATAACTTGCAAAGTCAGTGTTCGAGTATCCAAGCAACGCAAAGTCTGTATTTTTGGGATATCGGATCCTTAATTTTTGAGTGGATCCAATTTATTGAATAATTCATTTGATAGCTGATAAATGCAATTCTTTTGGATCTGATTGAAATTGAGCACATAAACAAGTGCTAATTAAAATATCAGGTCTAGATACTGTTTAATATAACAATGAACCTATCATACTTCTATACAACTTGGAGTTGACAGACTTACCTTTCTCATCTTTTTTCAACTTGATAGAGCATGACATGAATGTCTCGATTTCTTGCATCCTTCTAGACCAAATTTCTTTACTATTTCTTTTGCGTACTTCTCTTGATGGATGAAGGTGCCTTTAGGAGATTGTTTGATTTGAAGTTCGAGAAAGAAGTTTAGTTCGCCAATTAGGCTCATCTTAAATTCACTTCTAATCATCTTTGCAAAATCCTTGCATAATACATTGTCAGTGACTCCAACAATTATATCATCAATGTATATTTGAACAATAAACAAATCTTTACATTTTCTTTTGATAAAGAGAGTAGTGTCTACCTTACCTTTATCAAATTCATGATCTATCAAGAAAGTACTTAATCTTTCATATAAGGCTCTAGGTACTTGCTTTAGTCCATAGAGTTCCTTCTTGAGTCGATAGACATCATTAGGTCTTTCTGTTTCTTCAAAACCAGGTGGCTTCTCAACATACACCATTTCTTTGATATAACGGTTTAAAAATGCACTTTTGACATCCATTTGATATAATATGAAATCACAGAAGCAAGCATAAGCTAGTAATAAACGTCTAGCTTCTAATTTAGCAACAATAGCATAAGTTTCATCAAAGTCAATACCTTTCTCCTGTAAGTATCTTTTAGCGACTAGTCTTGCCTTGTTACTTACAACATTACCCGTTTCGTTAAATTTGTTTCTAAATACCCACTTGGTTCCTACCGTCTGATCCTTAGGTCTTGTAACTAGTTCCCATACATCGTTTACCTTGAATTGATGTAATTTCTCTTACATGGCTTCAATCCGGCTTTCATCCTTGAGAGCATATTCTACTTTCTTGGGCTCAAATTGGGATATGAGAGCTCAGGAATTTATGATACCTTTAAAGGATGATCTTGTTTTGCATCCTTCATCCATCTTTCCTATTATTTGTTCATAGGATGCTCAAACTTAAATCTCCAATCTTTGGAAGATTGACCTTGATTTGAGAGATCAGCTAGTGGTTGCAGTTGCTGCTGTTTATGAGCTATTGGTGTAGATATATGCATGACGTCTTTGTAGTCATCAGTTTGTAGTCCTTTTTTATCATCCATGAATCTCACATTTATGGATTCTTCCACTACCTTTGAATTTTTGTTAAAAACTCCACAAGCTTTACTTGTAGTTGAATAACTAAGAAAGACACCTTCATTAGCTCATGCATCAAACTTCCTAATATTGTCATTTGTATTTTTGAGAATGAAACATTTGCATCAAAATATATGGAAGTAATGCAGAGTAGGTTTTCTTCCTTTGTATATATCGTACAAAGTCTTCTTTATGATAGGTTTCAGTAATACTTTATTGAGAGTGTAACATGTAGTGGCATAGCTTTAGCCTAGAAACAAGTAGGTGCACTACATTCGATCCACATTGTCTTTGTCATTTCTAGTAGTGATCGATTTCTTCTTTCTGCCACCCCATTTTGTTGAGGAGTATAAGTAGTGGAGAAGTTGTGTTCCACTCCATTTTTATCACAATACTTAGTAAAGCTTTGGTTGTCAAATTCTCCTCCATGGTTAGTTATGATGGTGGTGATGTTGTATCCCTTCTCATTTTGAACTTATCGAGGAAATTTTTCAAAGGAATGAATTGCTTCATTCGTGTTGGTCCAAATAGGTCCATATGCAACGGTTGCAGAGATTTGTTAGTAGCAATAGCTTTGATAGATTTAAAAGAGTTTCTCACTTGTTTTCCTAGCGTGTATGCGTTACATGAGTCTCACTTGTTGTAATTGATTTTTGATAAGTCATGGACTATATCTTTAGATGATATCTTCCGGATCTGCTTTGCATTGATATGACCTTATTTCTTGTGCCGTAAATCACGTTCTTCCTTGATAGACATTAAACAATATGATTCCTCAAAGTTAATATCAAGTAAGTAGATATAACCATACCTATTTCTAGTGAATGTTTGTGGTTTATCCTAGGCTCTGGAGGAAGGATCAGTTCTAGCGGGACTTCTCCAAGTGTTGAAAGGATTCGCTTGCTCTGTCAAATGACGAAGAAGCATGCTTTCACATACGAAGAGTTGCAGGACTTGGGAAATTGTTGATATCTATTGGAGTCGATGTCGAAGTTTGAGCAGCAAGAGGAATCAGAGATGCTGGGCTATTAGCAAGAGAATGGCCTTGAACTTGTAATGGTTCCACATCGATGATGTTGGGAGTAAAAAAGCAAGAGGTTAGACTTGCTGACGGGGTAGATCGTGTAGTCGGGACAAACCTTGATAAGCACCTCTTGTCACGACCCCAACTCTATACCTTGATAAGCACCTCCTGTCACAACCCCAACTCAATCTCCAGGGTCACGAGCGACAGGGGTTATTTTTGTGATGTCCCAGGCTCGTCGTCGTCCCGATTCTTTTTATCTTGTTATCATGCACATGTAGAAGCGTTACAAACAACTCCCGGACAAACAACAGCTGGAAGACTAGGACATACATCATACTGAACACATTGACTTATATTATAATAGTACTTTTACAAGCTCTTTCTTTACGGGCTCTCTTTTCTTTTTACATCACAGTACAAGTTTTCCACATAGGCCAGGGGAAATCTTATCTCCTCTAGCGTGACTGCAGCTCCCAAAATTGACGAGAGACTTCCATGCCTACAAGACTGAAAGATAAGGGGTGAGTTTTGGGGAAACTCAGTAAGTAAAATTCCTAGTTCTCTACTAGGAAAGTATCTCATCATCGTTAAAGCCTAGCAAGTACAACACTCGCAAAATAATGTCGATGGCAGATCAATTAAGTTATTTCACCAACAAACTTATCAACATCACATAGTAACATATTCAATAAGTTCATTAACCGTATAAATGATTCTTCCCATACTTTTAGGGCTTCCAGCCGCGGGCTGGGCATCCGGCCTCAGGCTAGGCATCCCATACTCTCAAGGGCTTCCCATACTTTCAGGGGCTTCCTGGATCAACCAGAGCATCCGGCTCTCAAGTCAGGCATCCCATACTTTTAGGGGCTTCCCATACTTTCAAGGGCTTCTTGGCTCAACCAAGGCATTCGACTCTCAAGCTAGACATCCCATACTTTCAGGGGCTTCCTGGCTCAACCAAGGCATCCCATTCAATAAATGAGGCATCGCCGCCAACGCTGTGTGGCGACGGGTGCTTTTTCCTCTTTAAATGCATGCACAAATGCATCATACAAACCGGCTCTTATCTTTTCTCTTAGCCAACACATGCATGGCCCGGAGGCGTGCTCATTCATTCATGTGCGTCATGAGTTTCTTATACCTCACTAGCAAACATGTCGGGAATGATCTTTGGTCTGTAACTTGAATCAATCACTCAACACTGATCCCCGCATTAGACAAGACTTGGAAACGGTACACCTCAATACCGATCCAAGACCTCGAGGCTTGGGTACACCTCGCTTTAGTGATGATCCCAAGCTTGACGGACCTCGGCTTCGACTCGATGTGAATACATATGCATCGAGAATGACCCTTGGCTCGCGGCTTCATTCAACGCCAAGCACAAAGTCCCCACGTCCATTTGGACTATGGAAATTGGCATGCTTGGTGCCTTACCAAGATCTCATAGATTTGGGCGATCCTTGTACCAATCAAGGCATAAGATCGACACACCTCAATGTCGACTTAGGACCTTGCGGCCTTAGGCGATTCCCGCACCAAGCGAGGCTTGGACCCGACATCTTATTTATGTTGAAATCAAGGCTTTATGGCTAAGGGCGACCTTGCCTTGCGATGAACTTAACTCGAATGAACCTCGGCCTCATTCCGGGCGTGAACAACTCAATCACACCTTCAAGCACAACCATGAGCAAAACCATACAAAAGATCCAACATCCTATCCACGGCTTGACGGGTGAGCACCTAACTAGACTCAACAATGGAGACTACCGCCTTAGAGGAGACATAGGAGTCTTACTCACCTTGGCAAACCTCAAAGACCAATTTATATAGCTCGATGGATTGAGGATGCAGGGTCGAGAGAAAGGAGAAGGAGGAGGAAATGGATGACAAGGTGAGGAAAATGAGGAAGGGCTCCTCCTATTTATAGCCCTTTGGTGCCATCATTACTATGCCAAGCGGTCCAATCTTAAGTTTTCAAGTGTCCTGCTAGAATACTTAGGTGGCAAGCCTAAGTTGCAAGGTGTCAAGTCTATTTTAAAAGGTGGCACACCTAATGGCCTAATGTAATGATTGGAGGCTAACTTGTTTCATTCCTATTGGCCATTTATACAATGCCATCATGACTTGGCTAACTTGTTCCCTAAGGAAAATTTTATGGTAATCATGACCATATCTTTTATGGACACTTAAGCTAATGAGTTACCAACTTCTTCTCCAAAAAATCTCAAGCCATCATTACCAAATCTTCAGATGGACACCTAAGCGGGATGACTCATCCTTACATTTAATGATGTGTTCTAGAATCTCATCTATGTCTTCTCTTGATTGGTCCATTTGTCCAAGAGTCCCTTACTTAATTCCCAAGGTGAATCTTTGATAATCATTACCAACTAGAAATATCTATCCAAAGTAGTGAGTCATCCTTCTCATTAAATGAAGGAGTTCTAGAATTTTCTTCTATTTTGTCATTTTCTTCATCAAGAAGGTGGTCTATAGAATTCTATCATTCTAGTTCGTTCTGGGGGCTGGAGAAGGGATCATTAGGTACATCTCAAAAAATCGAATCACGTACACCCGAGGTTCGGCCCTTACATCCCATATTCGCCGAAACTGTTCCTTTGGACAGTCGGTCAACCAATAGGGTCAGCTGTCCTTTAATTGGTTCGAGACCTATTCTAAGGCTACACATGGCCTAGCATAAAGCCAAGGCACTCATAGACCTTAGAATAAGTGACGGAATAGCCAGGTCTATCCCTGGGCTCATTTTGGTTGGCACTTGATCCACCGGTAGCGTTCATGGTCAGTGCATTATTAATCCATGATCGGACATTACCAATTCAAGATTCCGTTTTGATCACTAAGAATTAAATAGGGAATGATGCATTTTTTATCGGAAGTAATTTGCATTTGATCAATTCGGATCATCCGTGTATCAGTGCATAACAGAGCGGAATCACCTGCGACCAAGAACTGCAACCGGTTAGATTGACCCGTGACCATCCACCGATCCAAAATCATCCCGTGACCAATTCTCATGATAAAAAAGTCATCTTATGAGCTGGTGATCCTATCCCATTGGTATGGTTGGTAGAAATTCACGGTGGACACATCGACCAATTCGTGATCGGTAAATTGGTCGATCGGTCGGTCATGACCGGTCCATGATTTCTTGCCAATCGAATTGATTGATTCATGGCCACTAGCCCATGATCGATCCTTTTAGGACCTTATGGCCGATCCTTACAAGGCCGGAATCGAGGATGTTACACCTCCTGGTCTGAGGAGCGGATACTCACATCGAAGCAGGTATACTTTGATTATTAGAACCTCAGACTAGGGCCATATTAAGAAATATCACAAAGTGAAAAGAAGAGAATACTTGAGTCTCGCGTTCTTTTCTGGTGCTCAATGAGTCGGAGAGGTAGGAAGACTAGATGAAGGTTTGGCAATATTAGCAGAGTGAATCTTGAAGATGGCTTGCTAAGGATAGTGTTGAAGTCTTTGGTGAAAAGGGAATCTTGGTAGGTCCTCCACCAAGTAGTGAATCTTTTGAGAACACTAGGGGTTGGGATGAACGATTTGATTGTGAAATGGGAAGTATTTTGCGAGTGATTGTGCAGCTGTAGGTGAAGGGATCAAACGATTTAGTCACCCCAAAAAGGTGCTTCTCATTGAAAAGAAAATCCATAGAGTATGGAGCCACAAGTAGAATGCTTTGGGTCAAGCCGAGTTACTAAGCGCAATACTGAGGGAAGTAAACTTTCATGCTAACTTCATTTTCCCTTTCAGCGATAGCCTCAATGTCAAGTCGGATGTAACTAAAACAAAATGCGAAAATTTTTGGTTGTCCTTAGCCTGGCCAAAATCAAAGACAGAGATAAAATCTGGGCTTGAAAATGGGCAGAAATCTTCGGTATTTAGAGAGTGATGGTAGAACCAATGGAGGAAATGCTGGAAAGATGATGACCCTTTAGGAGAGGGGCGAAGATGTAAGCTCAACAGCTATGCTCCTTTACTCTCAAGATAGAGCGGTTTGGATTTGGACTCATGTGAAAGAGGACTTTGGCGTTTGAAAAAGGGACATAAAATACAACTCGACTCATGCTTGGAGGATCCATAAAGGACCATGAAAAACCCCAAAGGTAGGAACACACATAGTGACGGATGAAAAACCTAGGCCACAGTAAAGGCAGCAAGAGTAAGACTGCCTATAGTTCTATGCCTACCCCGGTAAAGATAAAAAGCTAAGCCCTTGAATTCTCGAGCTATTTGAAGTGAGAGATGACAAAAAAGAACCTAGACATCTAGTAGAGCTAAAAAGCAACATGCTCCTCATCCTCAACATCTCATATCCGATGAGCGTAAGTTTTTTGGAAGCCAGTATAGGAAAGATCCATACCTTTCTTGAAGAAATCGCAAGTCAAAGGGTCAACAACTCTGGCATTATCACCATCAAGACTTAGACCTATGATGGCATACACGTTGAGAAGGGTTACTAACATAGGGCTTGACTTGAAGAAGAAACAATTTACAGACAACGACCAAAAGCTAGCAAGGCTACCCAAGAGCTTGTGATTGAGTTTCTAATCAAAGGTGCAAAAATCTAAAGCCTTGTCTATTCGAGCCTTGCACCACACCTCCTACTTGATAGCTTTTGGTTTAAAGTACAAATCAAAGAAAGTGCAGTCAAAGAGGTAAAGGACCTAGAGTTTTTAGGAAGCAGGCATCAAGACATGCTCTAAAAGGTGGTCCCTTTGAAACAGGAGCGGATTCTCCACATGTCGAGGGAAACATTCAGCAAGAAAGGGAGGAGGAATCGGTGTCTACAAATAGGAACCAAGGACAATCTCATTGGTTGCCTCATCTATAGAGCTTTAAGGCGACATGAGGACATTGTTTGCATACTCCGACGATTGGATTTGTTCAAAACGAGTGAGAAAAGTGTCGGGATCATACGATCGAGACATGGTAGGACCAGAAGGGGACCATGAAGGTTGAAGATAACAAAGAAAGATATAAAAATTGATCTTGAAAGTGAGCTTCAATGGCATAAAAAGAACAAGGGAAAGTCAAGAGACGCACAATTACTGAGGAAAAGGGGAATGAAGTATTTAAAAAGGATGTGGGTTCAGAAACCCTAAAAAGCACTAGCTTACTTACGGAAGAAGGGAAGCTGAAGTGACAATGCGTGAAGAATGAGGTGATGATGCCAGTCATTACAATCATAAATATGGTTAAAAGAATCAAAATATCTTTTAGTTCTTTTAGACGAGGCACTTGTTGGTGCTCAAATTAGCTTGTTGGGCTTTGGAAGCTGGAAAGAGTAAAGCAGGCCCAATACACAGGAATCTACAGAGACTAGGCCAGAATGCCAGCAGTTGACAAATAAGGGATCTCAAACAATGCGATAGGAGGATTTGCTGAAACCAGCGAGATAAGGATGGAAATAGTTATGGGAGTTGGCACTAGTAAAAATATCGATAAGACAAGGTGATTATCGACAAGGAATCAAGACTTCCAGAATATTTTAAATATCAAATAGGTAACCACTAAAAAGTAGTCATCTGTGGATTACCACTATAAATAGCCAAAGATGCATCAATACAAAGGACCTTTGGCCATATTGACAACGAGTTACTTCCTTTCCGGAGCGACACATAATTTACTACTAACAATAAAATCGAAGTTTTGCCTCCTCAGTGAAAGATTTTATCAAGGAAACATTTCCTTGGCGAATAGGGCTCGAACACTTTAATCTAATTGGTACTTTTGGAATCTTATTGGACAAGATTTAAGTGTATGTGGTTGCGCTTCATTCTCTTTCAAGTCTTTCTATATCTTTCTTCGCTACTTTCTCTTTTAAGAACTTTTCCCACTCGTTTTCACATTTGTCTTCATCCTCCTTTCAAATCATCATGTCAAAAGCATCCAAAAGTCTTTCGTTCCATGCAACCAAGTCATCCCAAAAGGAGCTTGTTTCATCTCATCTTCTACCGGAGCAACACTTGTCTTCGTGACCATGTCTTCTCTCGCCATTCCCACAATCGACGAAATCCTCATCTCTCACTACACTAATTTTGGGGCGCATTTGTTGGTACTCAACCAATGAATTACTCAATGTCCTGTACCGTGAAGTATTGTTGGGCATATTATAATGTCCTAAAGAATTTTTTTTCTTGAATTTGAATGGCATCACAAAAAATAATAATAAAAAGAAATCTTTTTGGGGCTAAGAAAATAGTAATACTAGAAAGGGAGACTTAATCTACGGTCTCCTTCGACTTTTTCAATTGACCTCTTCAAACATTTGGCAGGCTCCCATGCACTCTACAAAAGTAGAGTGGGGAGAGGCAGCCTATGAAGCATAGACACGTTACCGGAGCTTCCGTGTCGTGTCCGACACATGTCGACGTGTTCGACACGCTTGGACACGTTCGGACACGCGGTCAACACGTGTCAAATTTTTCGACATGTGGTCAACTTTTTTCGATACGTTCTGACATGCGTGTCCGAGAAAGAGGATCGTTGAAGAAGACGATGGAGGGTGGAGGTGAGGCCGAGGGAGTGAAGGCGAGGCCGCGATGGCGAGGTAGGGCCAAAGGAAGAGCATAGAGTGAGGCGATCCAGAGGGCCACGAATGTGACGTTGCGACGGAGGGCCCGCGGCGAGGCTGCAGCTGCAAAGGAGGAAGGACTAGACGTGAGGCGGTGAGTGATTGCGATGAGGCGACCGAGAGAGTTGAGAGGATCGTGCGATGAGGAGGAAGAAGAGGCCATCGTTAAGGTTTTAGCAAGAAGAGAGGGAGGGTGGTGGGGGATGACGCAAAGAAACCGAGGGCGGAGAGGGGGTGGATGGGGTGGCGTGGGGTGGGGGAGAGAGAAATCAAGTAAATAACAGGGTGCTCTTGAGGGACCGGGGAAGAAACGAGGGGGCGAGGGAGCAGGGGGTGGGGTGATTGATGGCGGTGGGGAGCGGGTGGTGGCGTAGGGGGAAGGGGAAGAAACCGAGAGGGCGGGGAGTAGGGGTGGGGTGATTGATGGGGGCGGGAAGCGGGTGGTGGCGTGGGGGAAGGGGAGGGGGAGAGAGAGAGCAAGGGAAGAAATCGAAGGGGCGGGGGAGTAGGGAAGAAATTGAGGGGGTATTTTGGGGTGGCGTGGGGGACGGGGGAGAGAGAAATGAGGGGGGGGATATTTTTGGGGACGAGGGTTTGGAGGGAAAAATGAGAGAGGAAAATAATTCTAGGGAGGTATTTGAGGGGAAATAATTTTTGGGCGGCAAAGTTATTTTTGTTAAAAAAATAAATAAATGAGTTAAAAAGTGATTTACAAAAATTAAAAAATTGAATGTTAAATAATGATAAATTTTGATCATTATAAAATATCATAGATTTATTTAAATAAAGTTGATTCTATTTTGTTGTTAGTCATTAATTTCATCCATAACTTTTTGTTGAAATAAAAAAAAAAATTCAAATATGGGTACGCATTAACTATGAATATGTCTTTCAAATTTTCTATGAATAGATTTATTAATATTATTAGCATAAAATTCATTGTAAGTTCTTTTTTTAATTATTTATTTATTTGTGAATTTGAATCCAATTAATTAAAAATAGAAATATTTATTAAATATAGAACGTGTTCCAACGTGTCGGAATTCTCTATTTTGAGAAATGACGTGTCGGTGTGTCGTGCCGCGTGTCAGTGTTACTTAGGAGGCAGCTACTTCTTTGCCGCGTCTTATTCCTTGAATAGTAAGTGATTACCCCTGCATAAAACGTAATTGACACGGCCTTTGTACTCTTTTTTATTTTATATTTTATTTTTTCACACATACAACATAGACCGCTGCAAAATAGTTGGTCAATTATTCAAACTATAACTTATCAATTAAAAGCAATAAAGGCGGTTCCATTGTGTTTTCTTTTTAGGCTTCATTTATTTCGCAAAAAATGAATGATTTGAAAAATATCATTCTAAAATTAATCGCTTACATCATCGATAATGGAAACATTTTTTATTGATAATTTTTCAGCAATCATTTTTGGGAAAATATTTTTCAAACAAATCATTTTTCGCGAAACAAATGCACCCTTCAAGTTTAATAAAATCACATAATAATACATGAGTGGACTATAGTTTATCCTCTATTATTTTCTTTTGGGACGTGTGTTTTCCTGTTACTCTAATTAGAGGAAATTCCCTTAAATCATATCTCTAAATGGTGGTTATAAATATCAACATCACCCACATTTGATTTTCGCTAAGTTTGTATGTGAGTTACTATTGATCCGCCGATCATAAGTATGGTTAGTGTCTCCCCTGGGTTGGAGAAAAATTTGTCAATCTCTTTAGATATATGGCCGGCTCTCGTGCTTGATAATTGTTGTTTAACAAGTCGAGGGGAGAAAGGCGGTTAATTCCTAATGGGGGCTCGTTCCTTCAGTAAGTCATTAGAACTCCATATAACATAACCGAACAGACCGGAAAAAGTGATTAATTTAAGAAGGATGACATGTATGGCTTTCTAATCTTAAGCACGATTGCCGGCCGACAAGTCTTATATAAGAGGCAGAACGACAAAGCATTCTCGGCAACAACTTAGAAAAGCAAATACGTTTTACTTCCTTTTGGCATCGCATCGATGGAGGGCTCATTTTTCTGCGTGTTTAAGAGGGCTCTGCTCTTTCTCTCTCTCCATGTCCTCATGATCTGCTTCATGCATCAAGGTTATACTTATGGAGTAGAAGGGAAGATTACAAGCCGCACTGTATCAGTTAGCTCTCTGTTGCCTTCTCCTTCTTGCTCACCTTCTACTACAAAAGGTGGCGCTCTCTCTCTCTCTCTCTCTCTCTCTCAAATCATGCCTTGCACATGTGAGTTATCATGGAGTCCTCCTTATTTTTCACACAAATACTTTTGTTTGGTTCTGATACAACTTGGCTAAGTTGCCTTTGCTTTAAACTTTATTAATGGGGAAATTAAAAGGTGAGAGGGTGATTAGAAGAAGACATATAGGCAGGTGATCCGCCTCTTTTGCATTAGCTCGTGCCGAACAGTTCAAATTGCATTTAGTGGAGGGACTTGGTCATACAGTGATGGTGATCATATGGATTTGTCCCTTTGAAGAAGCTAAGTCGTTTGAAAGGAAAGAGTGGGAACACATGTTTAAGAGGTTGACCGGATCAAACCGAAGTCTTCGTTGAATGGAAAGATAAAACAATCTATTTTGTTCTTTTGACCAGTGGATTATTAACTTACTATTTCACCTAATCTGTTATGGCCTATTTGATAATACTTCCGAGAACAACTGATTCTCTTCTTTTGTTCCCAGAAGCAAAAAAAGAATAGAAATCTATTTAATAAATTTTTTATTCCGGGAAACAAAAATTAATTTTTTTGGTCTCAGGAATAGATTTGGAACAAAATTAAGAGGTAGAAAAAAGTTGCTTCTTATTCTTGGGAACAATTTCTAGAATCGATTCTAATTTTTTTCTTTTCTTTTCTCTTTTCTCTTCTTCTCTTTCCTTTTCTTCTTCCTTTTGGCCGGTTGCCGGCCTCAGTCATAGTTGGCGACCTCGTTGGAGCGTCGCCGGCCCTCGGCGACGCTCACCCACGGTGAGGCTCGGCCTTACCGGTGGCTGGGTGAGCTCGGCCTCTCTAGGCTACGGCGCGGCGCGAGGTCGAGCCCTCCTGGTGGCCTGGCAAGCCTTGGTGTCGTCTAGATCTGACGAGGCCGAGGCTCGCCTTGGCCAAGTGAGCCTTCGACGAGCTCGCCGGACCTTGCCAGCTGGTCGCTGGCCATGGCGATGGCTCGTCTTCCTACAAATAGAAAGGAAAAAAAATTTAAGAATCCTACTAAATGCATTTCTATCCTGGGAATAGAAATTTTGAACAGTTACCAAACGAATTCTCTTGCTCATAAATTATTCTCGAGAATAAAATAAAATAAAATAAATAATTTCTAATAAAAAATTGTTCCCGAAAACACAATCGTTACTAAACGCGCTTTTACTCTTACACAACATGCTTTCAGCTAGCAACCGGAAGTCGACCTTGGAGGTAATTCACAAGCACGGCCCATGCTCTCAGCTTGTTCAAGACGAAAATCCTCTGAATCACACCAAAATCCTGCTCCAAGATGATTCAAGGGTCAAGTGGATTCATTCCAATTCCTCCAACAGCAACAACAGCCTAAAAGCTTCGGCGGTGGCTCGTCTTCCTGCGAAGTACGGCATCACCATTGGCACTGGCAACTACATAGTGAAGGTCGGTCTTGGCACGCCAAAAAAGGACCTCACTCTCATTTTCGACACCGGCAGCCCTCTCACGTGGACCCAGTGCAAGCCATGCGTGGGATCTTGCTACAATCAGTCTGGCCCAATCTTTAACCCATCGCGATCATCGTCCTATGCCAACGTCTCGTGTGGCTCGATAGCATGCTCTCAACTTACTTCCATCCTCGGTAATATCAACCCCATTTGAGATACTTAATTCTTATGATGTCCTACTAGAATATTTTTCAAAAGCGTAGATGAGGAATCTCTGATTCTAAAAGTTAAGAAACCATCACAAGAAAGAATAACCAGAAGTAATTAAAGTAATGTATTATGTTCTTGGATCTTTAGGTGGTTCGCGATGCAGCGGATCCACTTGTCTATACGCCATCCAATATCAGGACACTTCATTTTCGGTAGGCTTCTTTGCAACTGAGAAGTTGACAATATCGCCAACGGAGGTGATCGACAATTTCGAATTTGGCTGCGGTGAGGACAATCAAGGCTTCATTGGCAGAGCTGCAGGGTTCATCGGACTCTCAGACAGCAATATCTCTTTCGTGGAACAAACCGCAGCCAAATATGGCAAGTATTTCTCCTACTGCTTGCCCTCTTCCGCTAGCTTCACTGGACACTTGACTTTCGGCAGGGACAGCAGAGCACCGAGCTCAGTTAGCTTCACGCCGTTATCGACGGTACCACAAAGCTCGCAATTCTATGGAATAAGTATCGTCGGTATCAGTGTAGATGGAAAACCTCTATCAATACCATCGACAGTCTTTTCGAATGGAAGTGCAATTATCGACTCGGGAACTGTCATTACCCGATTACCTCCAACAGCCTATAGCGCCTTGAGAACCGCAGTCAGGAAAGCGATGGCGAATTACACGACAGCGCCAGCAATTTCCCTTTTCGATACTTGCTATGACTTTAGCAAGGAGAGCACAGTCGCGATGCCATCGATAACATTCTCTTTCGCCAACAGAGTCGACATCGACTTGGACCCTAGCGGGATATTTTACGTCGTGGATGCCTCGCATGTTTGCCTAGCGTTTGCAGCGAATGGTGCTGATAGTGATCTGCTCATTTATGGTAATGTGCAGCAGAGAACGTTTGAAGTGGCGTATGATGTTGCTAGAAGAAAGCTAGGCTTTGGTCCAAAGGCTGTTCCTAAGATGGAGGGACCGTTGGAAATATTATGGGAGATATCGACTCTGGTTATCAATTAATTGATTAAGTTAATCTGTGATTAGCTTGGTAAAGTAGGAATGTAATCGTGTATATTTTCTTTCATGTCTTACTCTAGCAGCATAAATAGAGCAATGTACTCGTACAATTAATACACATAAATACAAATTACAATTGCCTCCAAACACTTTTCGATTCTTAACATGGACTAAAACAAAAGTTATTTGTAGACATGCTCGATGACGATTAGGAGTATGCAAATTGAATATGTCGTCATCAACTTTCACCATTCTTGATTAAATGCTTTGAGTGGTAACTATTACGTAAGGAGAATAGAGGAAGTGCCATTACTAGGCACTTCTCTGGTGTTGTTTAACATCAATCTTTGTGAGTTACAAATTATGAACATCATCAGTATGCAAATTTAGGTAAACAAAATGTGAGTGATATCCATCGAAGAAATCTTTTTTTACAAATAGCGATGGAGGAAAATATGACCAACTCGAGAAGGGACACGTCTCTAAAATTAGAGAGTCGCCCTATAATGACCAGATTGTCTCTACTTTCTCGGGGAATATACCACAATAAACAGATTCAAATCCAAAATTCTCCCTCCCCCCACCTCAACCATTACCACCACATTACGTCGGATTGTGATTAGGCCTCCTTGCGCTGGCTCTCTCTGTTAACAAAGAGGGGTGTTCACGGTGGTTGTGACCTTGCAACCACTGCAAAGCAGTTTATCGGTAAATCAATCAAATTAAGACTTGTAATATTGAATAAAAGTTATTATCGAACATGTTGTTAAGCCACAAAAAGAATGTATGGGTAGATTATTAAAGTAGTTGGTTATTTTTGGCGTAAAAATAAATGTTTGTACAACTGTAGATGGAGCAAAATAATAGTTGCTAAGTAACTAAAATGGGTTGATAACTTAATGTTGAAAATGTCGGTAAATTAGTCAAATTATGGTTGTAATTTCAAATAAAAGTTAGTAACTTTGACATGGTTGGCGAGCCAGAAAAATGCATATTGATAGATTATTAAAGTAGTTGGCAATTTTGGAAGTATATATATGTTAAAACTTTTGAAAATCATACAAGATGAAAATTGATAAGTGACTTAAGATAGTCGGTAACTTAATGTTGACGAATTTTGGTTATTTCAAAACCTAACAGGTAAAAAGTTAATAAGTTACTAACATGAATTGGGAACATAAAGTGACAACTGTTGACAACTGTTGTAAAATTAATTAAACTAATGTTGGTGATTTTGTGTCTAAATTAATAATTTAACATAGTTGATGAGCCACTAAAAGAGGTGTTGGTAGATTAATAAAGGAAAAAGTACAAAAAAGTCATAAACTTATTGCATTGGTACCAATTCAATCCTAATATTTTAATTTGATCAATTCAGTCTTAAATCTTTTCATATTGGTACAAATTTAGTCTATTAGGCTAATTTTGGCCTTGCTGGCCACTGTGAGGATCCAAGGAGCAAAAGACCAAAAAATAAAAGGAAAAAGAAAAGAAAAAAAGAAAAAAATTAATAAAAATTTTGAAAAAGATAAAACATTTTTAAAAATTGCTACGTCAATGTTGGCTGAACGGTCGGCCAAAATTAGTTGAATGGACTGAATTAATACCAATGTGAAAATGTTTAGAATTGAATTAGTTTAATTGAAATGTTTATGACTAAATTGGTAATAGGTTTATGACGTTTTTGATACTTTTTTCTATTAATAAAATGGTTGGTACTTTTGAAAGTATAAATAAATAACGATACTTTTCGAATTGAGTAAGATAAAAAGTTGGTTAGTGACCAAAATTAGTTGTAGGTTATTCGGTAACGTGTGTATGACCAAAATTAGTAGCAATTTCCATCTACATAGGGCCACGTGGCAATTTCAGTGGCTTGAATTATCCAAATAATATGACGTATGAATAATACAAAAGACATATGAGCAAATATATATGCACAAGGCATTACATATTATTTTATGCACAAGGCATTACATATTATTTTACCAAGTAATTGATATTTACTTGATTAAATATTGTGATAATATGACACTTTGACTTCAATTAATTTCATTAGTGTCTATAGATGCCCCCAACTTCAGTCATGTGTCTTGCAAAATATATCTGTGCGCATTGAGGAGCATGTCTTGAAGTCCCTCTTCGAAATCTCGCCTTTTCGCTTTGAATTAGAAAGATGATGCAGTTATGTGGTAATTGCGTGATCTTGTTAACATCCAACTAGGTCACATTATATCTTGATATGATATGATCTCGTTTTTTCTATTAGATTAAGCTAAGATTGGAACTTCTAACATTCTATCAGAAGCGGGTTTCATCAAGTTTCACGTTCCTACCGGAATCACAATGACATCACAGTAAGGGAAAAGAGGGGAAGAAGCAAAAAAAAAAAAAAAAAAAAAAAAAAAAAAAAAAGCCAGCTGACGGGATCAATTTATCTTCGGAATCCTCTGCGCATCTAGGGCTAGCGCCTCCCTCAAATCGGACTGGACGCCGAAAGTGAAATGTGCCATTAAGGGAGAAATATATGGTTTGGAAATAGAAACAAAGCGATGGACTCATCGCCAATCTTTTTTTTCAAAGGCCTAGGATGCTTGCGGACCTAGGTGAGCATTTGAAGGAACTGGTCATGACGTGAGATCATGAAAGAATTTTCGTCTAGGGTTTGCTTACGTATGAGGAAGGGTTAGCACCCCAAGAAACCTTCTCGGCACCACATTTTCCCAACGAGTTATTGAAGCAATTATTAATATAATTTATTAATATTAAGAACGTAATTTTTTATTTATAGCAAGTGTAGTCCAGTGAAATATGTTACATCCCTTTGCGTGTTGGCATGACTTATGATAAAATATTTAAATATATTAAATTATACCTTCATCTTGTAACTTAAACTTTTAGAACAGTACATAACGGTCTCACACAATTTCACATGGTATCATAGTAAGGGATCCTGAGTTCAAATCTTTGCAAATCCCTATTTGCCTCCCCAATGAAATGTTTCCTAATGAAAATATGCGTGGTAGTAGGCATGAGTCCTAATTTTGTGCATTTTGACTAATTGAAGTTTATTTGATGATACGTGAATAATTTTGTAAATGACATGGCCATGTTATTATTTGACCTATTTAGATAGGAAGCACTTTCATCCTTTCGACCATACATATAATAATGTGTTTCTGAAAGCTGAAAACAGTTTTTAGGAAGACAATATATTTGTGAAGACATTTTCAAAAAAAGATAACATGTATAGGGCCTCAGTTCTGTTGGAAATAGATACAATTTTATCTTTGACCTTGATCTTAATTGCTTCAATCAAAGATGCTCGGAGATGAAGTAGGAAATTGTAATCTTATTGTAATCTTTTTTTATTCTTTCCGTTATTCTTATCTTATGTATTATAAATTTATGCATGTACAAGGATGAAAAAACTGAAGAAAATTTGCCTTAGAGATACGTCTTCATTGTTCTCATTTTCCTTTTCTTTCTTCCTTCTTGTTCTTAGTTTTTTAACATTGGTATTAGAGCAAAGTCAAATTAGGGACTCTGAAATCGACCCAAACCATATTTGATTAGATCAACTAGACCAGACCAAGCTAGACCTAACAGCTAGGGTTTTGTTGTTGTTATCACCGCCGTTGAGCTATTTGCTTACCACACTGCTACCATTTCGTTACCGACCAGACTCATCAGACTTACTTTCCAATAATGCCCACGAGAGTGATCTAAAGCTATGTCAAACCAAGGTGATGTGGTGCCTCATCAGGGGTAAGGAGAGACCTCCAATCTTGCAACTGCTATTTTGGAGGATTTGATGAATCAGATGAAGGAGATTTTGAGCTAGAATCAAACCCATAATAGATGCCATTGAATGAATCATCTACTCCATAGATTTCAATAAAGTTGAATGGGACCAATTATGGTTTATGGTCCCAGGTCGTCGAGATGTACATTTTTGAGAAAGATAAGTTGGGGTACATCAATGGAGATCTTCCTTAGCCTAAACCTACCGATCCCGAATTTCGCAAATGGAAAACGGTAGACTTTATAGCAAAGGGATGGCTGATAAACTTGATGGAACCCTCCTTGATTGGGAATTTTATTCGGTCCCAACTATGAAGGTAGCTTGGGATTCGGTCACTACCGCCTTTTTTGATGGAATTGATGCATCGCAAGTTTACAATCTGAATTGGCATGAGACTAGGATGACACAATCTAGAGAACCTATTAAGATCTATTATAATGGTCTGTAGGGTTTTTGGAGAGAGATTGACTTTCGCCACCCGAATATGATGGTTTGCCTTATCGATATCGAGTGATATAATTCAACCATTCAAGAAGATTAGGTCTACATCTTCCTTGACAGGTTGGATGACTGCTTAGATAAAGTCCGAGCAAATGTGCATCGGATGCAGCTATTTTCCCACAGTTGAGTAGGCCTATGCTCGTGTTCAACAGGAGCTCGTGTTCAACAGGAGGACATACAGAGAATATGATGCTAGCACAAGGAGATACCACGCACCCATCTACAGTTATGGTGTCTCGAGGAGGCAAGACAAGACCGCAGACTTTTAACTGAACTCGGGAAATGCCAGCTTCACAAATGACAAAGCTAGGTGGTTTGACAAGAGGAGGTCGATTAGGTGGAGCACTGCACTTGGCAGCAATTATTAGCTGCTCTAATTGTGGGAGTGCAAAGAATACCCGAGAGACGTGTTTCAAATTGATTGGGTATCCTTATTGGTGGAAGGAGCTGAAGGCATGCAAACAAGCATATAGTGCAGTGAATGGTGGAAAAGGGAAGGCGTCACTCGTGATTGGGGAGGCTTGGCTATCACTAGTGCCACAAGTAGAATTGAACAGTAAGTCAACCACTAGAGGTGGAGGTAATTATGATCATTCTTTCATTAGTAACTCTCAGGATAAATGCAATCGATAGATTATTGATTCAGGTGCTATAGATCAAACGACTTTCACAACAGGTGATTTTGTCAGTCTTACTAAACCAAGGCGACAAAATATTTTAAGTGCTAATGGGATTGTATATCCAGTGACGGGGGTTGGAATTGTTGTTGTTTCTCCTTCTATATCTTTATTGAATACTTTACTTGTGCCATCTTTGTCCATGAAATTAATATCAGTGGGGCAGGCAGCTGAAGATTTGAATTATGTTATTTTGATATATCCACAATTTTGTCTTTTTCAAGATATCCTCACGAAGGAGATAATTGGGCATGGTACTAAGAGGGGGGCTTTATTACTTGGATGACTTCAATTCTGGGAGGATGCATCAGGTGCAAGGCTTATCTGGTAGCAAGGAGAAGTAGATTTGGCTATGGTATCGTCGATTGGGGCATCCTTCATTTGGCTATATAAGACATTTATTTCCTAAATTATTTTCTAGTTTACTAGATTTGGTTTTTCAATGTCGGACTTGTATTTTAGCCAAAAGCCATTGTGTAACATTTCCAATTAATTTGAATAAAAGTATTATTGTGTTTTCCTTAGTCCATTATGATGTTTGGGGGCATTCTCTCGTTACTGTAGTTTCGAGAAGTCGTTGGTTTGTTATATTTGTGAATGACCACTACATAAGAATGACTTGGCCCTATTTTTTGAAACATAAGGATGAGGTGACTAATGTTTTTCAAGTGTTTCATAAAATGGTGCAAACACAGTATGGTGGAAAGTTACAAATTTTGAGAAATGCTAATGGTGGAGTGTACATTAATGCGCAACTTAAGAAATATTTTCAAGAACATGGCCTACTACATGAGACATCATGTTCTCAGACACCATAGTTGAATAAAGTAGCAGAGGGGAAGAACAAACACATCTTAGAGATGGCTTGTGCCCTTCTCACCGAAGGTCATGTTCCTAAATGCTTCTAGGACAATGCAATTGCGATAGCTATTCACCTTCTAAACCAAATGCCATCCAAGGTATTGGATTTCAAGACACCTCTTTAAATTCTATCTACACATGCTATCTTACCATATGTCTTGCTTATTTCCCCTCGGGTGTTTGGATGTGTTGCTTATGTCCATATTTCAAAGACTCACCAAACCAAACTTGGTCCTTGTGCGGTTTGATGTTTTTTCTTGGGATATGGTACACATCAAAAGGGTTATCGTTGTTGTCATCCAGCTACCAAAAGAACCTATGTGACAATTGATATCACGTTTGTTGAGTCAGAATTTTTCTATCTAGCCATCGATTCTTCCTTTTAGGGGGAGATATAGGTAGAAAGTATGAATTGTTGGTAGGTTGGTGGGGTCATGTCTAGAGGACAAGAGGAAGTGCAGGAGGTATAGCTCGAAAATGAGCAGCAACCGGCGAGAATGCCGTCGGAAATGAAAAGCAACCGGTAGAAATTTGTGAAAATGAGCAAGTTTCACAATCGGCAATTGAGGATGTATAGGAACCAAAAATACAAGAGCAACCCTCTCTCTTTTCAGCACCTGAATCTGACTCATCTCCTGAGAATATCCTTGAGGTAACTTCCCCTACTACTACATCTTCTTTGCTTGAAGATTCTAATATATATGTGGGATATAAGTTACTTGATAGGCATAATAGAGGCAAGCCTCCTGATTGATACTCACCGGATGTTGAAGGGAAGAGATCTAAGTATCCTATTGTAAACTATGTTTCGACGACGAGACTATCAAAACCACTAAAAGCATTTGTGTTGAATATATTTTTAGTTCACATCCCGAGTGGGATGCAAGAGGCTTTGGAAGACTCAAGTGGGTTCAGGCGATGGAGGAGGAAATGGAGGCGTTGCAAAAGAACAAAACTTGGAAGTTGGTGGAGTTGCTCGAAGGGAAGAAGACATTGGGGTGCAAATGGGTCTTCACAGTTAAGTATGAGGGGGATAGTTCCGCCGAAAGATACAAAGCAAGGTTAGTAGCGAAGGGATACACACAAACATATGGGGTAGACTATCAGGAGATGTTTTCCCCTGTCGCAAAACTCAACATTGTTCGGGTTTTATTGTCTCTAGCGGCAAACCTAGACTGGCCACTGCACAAGTTTGATGCCAAGAATGCGTTCTTTCATGGCGATTTGGAAGAAGAAATTTATATAGACATTTCACTAGAGTACGGTTTTCCTTCATAGCCTGGGGTGGTTTGTAAGCTGGAACGATCTTTGTATGGGTTGAAATAGTTACCTCGCGCTTGGTTCGGGTACATTTAGAGTGGTGTAGATCACACATTGTTCTTGAGACGTTGCTAGGGAAAGATGATTGTGTTGACTATCTATGTTGACGGTATGATAATTACAAAAAATGATTCAGAGTTGATCTCTAAATTCCAGGAGAGACTGTCCTCAGAGTTTGAGATGAAAAACCTTGGAGGACTGAAGTACTTCCTAGGAATAGAAGTGGCATGATTTAAATATGGAATATATCCCTTGCAAAGTAAGTACGTGTTGGACCTATTAGTGGAATGGGAATGCTAAATTGTAAACCCGCAGACACTCCAATTGTGCAAAATAATAGACTTGGGGAGTATCCAGATCAGATATCGACTAATAAAGAAATATATCAAAGGTTGGTAGGAAAATTAATTAATTTGTTGCATACTCCACCTAGTGAAATTCATATGGATGTTGTGATAAGAATACTTAATTACTTGAAGGGGGCTTCGAGAAGATTAATTCGTTTTTGAAGAATGGGGACCTTGAAATTGAGGGGCTTACGGATGATTACTAGGCTTGGAGTGTATCTGATAGGAGGTCGACTTCAGGATAGTTTACTCTTATAGGAGGAAACTTAGTTACTTGGAGGAGCAAGAAGCAAAATGTGGTACCATTGTCAAGTGTGGAGGCAAAATTCAGGAGGATGCACAAAGGCTTTTGCAAACTTCTATGGCTTAAGAGATTAATGACGGAACTTGATTATGCTCCTATGTCTGAGATGAGGTTGTTTTGCAACAACAAGATAGCCATCAATATATCTCATAATCCTATTCTACATGACCATACAAAACACATTGAGGTAGATTATCACTTCATTAAGTAGAACCTGGATAGCAAGATGGTTTGGTTTTCCTATGAAAAATCTGAAGATCAACTGGCGGATATACTAATGAAGGCTGTATCGAGTAGGATCTTATATAGCTCACTTGACAAGTTGGGCATCCAAGATATCTATACACCAACTTGAGGGTGAGTGTTGGAGATAGATACGATTTTATCCTTGACCTTGATCTTAATTGATTCAATCAAAGATACTCGAAGATAAAATAGGAAATTATAATTGTATTGTAATCTTATTTATTCTTTCCATTATTCTTATCTTCATCATTCTCGTTTTCCTTTTCTTCTTCGTTCTTGCTCTTAGTTTTTTAACAAGTTCATGACAGGGATAGACCTGATTCTATTCAAAGCCTCTAACCTTTAGGAAACCATCCATTCACTTTACTATAAGAACTTGGTAGAGCTTTTGCTCGGTTAGCGGCAAACGACTAATTTATATGATAATCTATCACCTTTCTCAAAAAAGCTCTAATCTGCACATGACCTCCTAAACAAGCGATGTTAGCTTCTTACTATTTGGTAAGATCATCCAAATTTTCATGATTAGTTATTATACCATTTACGATATACTAATAATATTGGTTATTAATTATACTAATTGAAAATCGAATTGTTATATAATTATTGTTCTTCTCGTATTGTTAATCATTTGATGAATAATATTTATTTAGTACATCACATATTGTATGGCTAAATTTAAACCATAAGCATAGATTAGTTAAAATTAATTAATATTTATTTTTTTGTTAAATTGTAATGTCTTGATAGTATAGATGGGATATTACACTGATGATTGGCTATCGAAGTGATAGTACGATATTTATTTAAATGTTATTACACTTCATGTGCTTAACTTTCTGTTAAATCACAAATAAATTATCAATATATAGATAAATATTTGATGTGATATATTATATTTCTCATAATATATGGGGTAGTAAACTAATCAATCATGATTGACTATTTAACAAATGAAAATACTTATATTCTCTTCGATTTTGATTTTATAGACATTTTGGGAATTCTAACGCGATGTGCCGTCACAACATTTATCATTCATGAAATCAAACGGAATAATAATATTATATTACTTGAATCAAATAGTATCATAATTTTATAATAAACAAATAAATGATTCTGAGAGAGAGAGTCTAAAGTCATTGATTTATTCTACCCCTAATGACTCCAAATGAATGATTCCAAAGTCATCGGTGTGTTATGCACCTAGGCTATGTTTGGTAATGCTCTCAAGAATAGGTGTTTCCGTTCTTTTGTTCCCGAGAATAAAAATAGAACAGAAACGTGTTTGGTAAGTTTTTTTGTTCTTGAGAATAAATTTGTTCCCGAGAACGGATTTGGAACAAAAACAAGAAATAAATAAATAAAAAATTGCTTCTTGTTTATGAGAATAACTCCATAAACAAGAATCAAAAAACAAAAATCAAGCTTTTTTTTTCTTTTCTTTTTTCTTTATTTTTTTCTTTCTCTTCCTCTCTTTTCCCTTAACCAGTTGCCAACCTCAGTGCCGGTTGGCGATAGGCCAGACAAGGTCTGATGACCTCGCCAGAGCCTCACCGGCCTTCGAGGAGGTCGCCTCCAGCTCGTCAGCCATCAACGAGGCTCCACCAAGCCTTGTCGTGGCTGGGGAGGCTCCCCTGAGCCTCGTCGTGGCTAGGTGAGGCTCGACCTCGCCTAGATCTGGCGAGGCCGAGCCTCGCCCGGCCACCATGAGCCTTGCCGGCCACGGGCGAGGTCCCCCGAGCCTCGCCGTGACTAACGAGGCCCCCCAACGCCGGCGAACCGGCCGGAGGAAGGAGAAGAAAAAGAAAAGAAAAAAAGAAAATTGTAATGAAATTATTAATGAATTAAAAGAAATTCTAAGTCACAAAAATATATAGGGTTGTACCAAACACATTTCTTTTCTAGGAATAGAAATTTTGTGTAGTCACCAAATGTGTTCAGATGCTCAGAAACTGTTCTTGGGAATAAAAAGTGTTCTTGAAAAAAAATTATTTCCCAAAACAGATTTGTTATCAAACGCACCTCTAGTGGCTCCAAACGAGCAATAGAGTCAACCAAGCTGTTCTTACTGATAAGCACAATTACTTGCCATCACTACACAGTTTTAACAGACTATGCACTAGATTGCCGTTCACTCAAAAGTTGACATAGGATTTCTCTATCAAGCAAAAAATCGTTGGGGTAAGAGCAGTGTAAATATCATAACTTTCATACGGTAATCATTTGAGTACCATAAATTTGAAAAAAAAAAAAAAAAAAAAAGATCAATTGAGTGTCATCAGCTATTTGTTTTGCTGGAAAATCTGACGTGGATGCTGGGTGTCCTATGTGACTTTACCGACATTGACATGGACAAATTTTTATTTTTAATGTTTTTAAATTATTTTTTTTATTTTACTTTTTTTTTTCCTTTTTTTAAAGTCGGTAGTGATGACCCTCCCCAGCCCTAAAAGAAAGGGAAAATTAAAAAAAAAAACGAAAATAAAAATACAAAATACAAAAAAAAAAAAAAAGCATTAAAAAAATCCATGTATGATTATTTGTCGAAAAAGGCACTCAAATAATTAATTTTACTCGATATGGAGCTTAAATGAGCGAAAAAAAAATTATAGTAATTAAGTGAGCGTCGTATGAAAATTATTGCACTTGCATTGTTTTTACGCAAAATCGTTTATTTCGTGGAAAATAAATGATTTTGAGAACATTTTCCTAAAAATGGGCGGTACTATTTACAAACATGAATAAATGAGAAATATTTTTATCGCTCACAAAAATATTTAGATATAAATAGTTGTTAATAATGAAAACATTTTTCATTGACTAAATATTTTGAGCGGTACAAATGATCATTTTTAAGAAAATATATCTAAAATCATTTATTCCTCTTTATGCTTACATCAATATGAGATTCTATGTCGCATGTCACAAGGACTTTTCCTCGACGTGACCTTCAGACCACTCCCACTCGATGCCGCTCTTTCATTTCTAATTATTGCCTGTTTTAATTTTTTTCCAAGGTTTTGTTATTTAGTTCTTACTTGCTGGTTTCAACCTCAAGTCTTAATTTGGGAATAGGCTAGATTGATTGAGATAGCCCCACCTGGCCACCGGTACCTAACATCAACGACATGTAAACTGCGATCCAAAAGTCGACATGTATAATTCTCTATTCCCACTAATCGAATTTGTCAAGCACCTTCAAGAGTTCAATATCTTTAATCGTTATGTTAATTCAATCCCTCTTTACGGAGGCCGCCGTAAGCAAATACGGATTTTCGCATCTTTAAACATTCAAAACTCGTCTTTGTTGTAAACTGAAACCGATGCAGGACGGATGCGCGAAACAAAGGATGGTCAAGATAGGTTTAGAATGGTAGAAGGTGCTGAAAAATAGGATAGCAAGAAAGGGCGAACTAGTTAGGGATAGAAGCGGGTAGCAAAACACAGTTGAGAATCTTTGAAAGGGGAGAAAAATGGGATAGCAAGAAAAGACACGGGACACGGGAAAAGGAATGAAACGCCAAAACTTGACAATAGCATAATCATTTCAATATTAATTCATAATCAAAAGCTAAATAAATAATACATTAATAGTGATATATACAGTGTAATTGGTAAACCTTGTTTCTTAATGAAACATTATCAAGCAAACCTTCATGAGATGATAATATTGTTAACTTTGTCATATTGTTATTTTTTACATGTATCTTTTAAAAAATCGTGTAGTAATGGCATGAAAAATAAATAAAAATCAGACTATTTGATTTACCAAACAAAATAAAATTCATTTTTACTCTTAATGATACTTATTTTTATTTTTTTTAATAATGGTCTCTTAGTACAAAATAATATATATATCATTACACAATAACCAATCGGTTATCTGTCAAATAAATTATAATTTGGGAAAAGAGAGACACTATTCCTAAATGGCTAAAAAAATAATAAATAAGCTTAAATTAAGAGTGAACCTTATATTTGATCGTATCCTTTGTTGTTTGGGTAGAATTGTAACTGAAATTTTTTTAAATTTAAAAAAAGTGAGACCTAAGAAAAATAATGTGGTCAGTTCAATATGGTAGGGGTGTATACAACGAGTCATGATGTATGCACCTAAAAATGGGGTGATAAAAATAAAAAGATAAGAAATTAATTAATAGCGTAATGTTGGTGTAATTCCGGTTCTGACTTCTCTCATGGGGATGCCCTTTCCAATGAGTCAAGTCATGAAACTTCTTCTTTCACGATGTACAACATCCAAATCATATAGCCATGGTCGATCACGAGTAATAGAAGCACCCTTTGCCAATACCAAACAAAATTTGAATTATTGAGCATACCAATTGCGTACTTGATGTCCTTCAGAAATAACTCCATAACCATTGGCCCTAAAAGAAAATTCACGTGAACTCAGATGCAATTCAAGAGGAGTATCCAAAATTTAATTAGACACCTCATCACAAGATTTGAAGAATAACCGCTCTGAATGAAGATTTTACACGACCTATTAGTAATTCTAGCTCCGCTCTTTCTCATCGGCATGCGAAGAAGTCAAGAGATCATTAATAATGGACATAAATATTTCGCCTATAATTAAAGGAAAAATTCATACCAAAAGATTAATTCATATTCAGGAGCT
Organism: Eucalyptus curtisii; assembly: GCA_017140595.1. Taxonomy (NCBI): domain Eukaryota; kingdom Viridiplantae; phylum Streptophyta; class Magnoliopsida; order Myrtales; family Myrtaceae; genus Eucalyptus; species Eucalyptus curtisii. The sequence continues at coordinate 6,974,707 of CM029496.1, forward strand.
AATTATATAGGCATTAACAGCAATATATGATGTTTCCTAATCCAATAATTATAATAAAAAAAGTGGAACATTATCAACTAAAATCTTATTGAGATAATAATAAATCTAAAGACGAGAAAATTAATTAAAACAGGATCTCGTTGTAATTCTGGTTTCTTCATCAGAAATGGATGTAGAAATTAATTCACCAAGAACAAATCAAGAATTATCTTGCTAAGTTCTTTCTTTTGCTATCACGCCTCGACTTTCGGACACGCGGCATCCCTTCTTTCCTTTGGTCATTTAATTGCGATGTCTTAAGAGGTGTCGCCGACCATTCATTTTATGTGACATCCTCAATTTGACTCCTATCTAAGGAATAGAATTACGGCGGTAATTCGGAAAAGTAAGAGATGGTCACTTTAGGATAAAAATTCAATTTAACATGGGCAGACCGTGAATTTTTGAAAAAGCGGAAACGGGCCACCAACGAGGAGTGGCGAGGGCTCAAATCACAGATGAGCCCAGTGGGCCTCACGTCGATTATGGACAGCCCAAGTATCAAGGACAATTAAGCCCACGCTTGGTCTTTTGGAAGATTGTACATTAATTTATCTATGTGCATGAATAGTGTCTCATTCTATAGTTTAATAAAATCCCTAAATTACCCATTCTAGAAGCTTGTTGGCTTAATGAGATAAGAATTGTTGTCTTCCAAAGAAGGTAGGTGCCCATTTGAAGAGGGAAAGGGGAGAGTCTAATTTAGCTAGCTTCCTTAGTTCATTTCTAACTTGAGCACATGCTTGAAATCTAGCATTAAATGAAGAATGGACGGGAAGATTTTAAAGAGCTCTTGAAAATGAAGAATGGACAGGAAGATTTTAAAGAGCTCTTGGTGGCCATTCAAAAGACTTAGCCAAGAGAAATTCAAAGAATTTTGTACTAAGTTCATTAAAGCTTTGAAGAAAACTTGAAAGAGAAGTTCATTCTCTCATCCTCTCAGGCTCTCACTCATTTCTCTCTCTCTCCCTCCCTCTCTTTCTTCCCTTCTGCTAGCCGTCGCCCTCACCGTCGTTTGCCATCTTGCTCATCGTCGTCCTTTGTCTAGCACCACCGCCGCCCGTTATTGCCGTGCTGCCATCTCCTTGTCGTGCACCTCACACCGTCGCCTTACCATCCACTGCTATACATAGCTGTGCCGTCGTTATCATCGCTGCTCGTCGTTAAAACTTGGAAGCCGGTCCCGTGAGTGACTTCATAAACCTTGATTGGAGTGGTAGTTACGCTTGAGATTAGGATTAAGATTAATGTTAATGATAGTTAAATTAAGAGATGGATGGATTAGATGATAGCTTATCTTGATAAGTGACAAGAAATGATGTTAGTTTATCTTGATAAGTGATAATTACTTGTGATGAGCTTACATCTCCCCATTTACTTAATTACCCACATTTAATTCAAGAGTATACAATTATAGTATCACTTGCTCTAGGAGTATTCTAGAATATTCGAGAAAACACTATAACTTAAGAGATGGCTCGATCACATAAATCCTTTGAATTGTGTCGCTTCTTTAGACAGTGACACATGCATCATTGAAACCAATGTCATACAGGGTCGACCCCCGAATTGGGAGGATTTCTTAAGCATAATTTCCTTGCTTATCTTCCATTCCACTATGTGCGCTGTTGATAATAATAAGGCAACAGATGCTGCAGCAGCACGAATTGCAGCCTTATGACCCAAAAACCAAGGTCACTTACCTATAAGTTTGCTCCTGTCAATGTTTAGTGAGATACTAAATTTGAATATTTTTGCTTGCTTAAGCATAACTTCACATTCGTACGATGGTTGCTTCCTTTGTGATATCATTAGAGTGTCTGACGTGTCAACTGTTCTTTAACCCTCATCAGATATGGCAATTCTTCCATCTTGATCCCGTTGATAAATTGAGAATAGTATGTTATTGTGACTTTTCGAAAGCGACCTTAAGGAAATGGCAATGATGAGGGTTAAACTTGGGCCGGAGCACTTAACTTTTTCTTCTTCTTTTTTATAATCGTTGGTCAATTTTTGCTGACCGAATTATAGAATTAGATATCGGAGTACACATGCCGTACTATAATTCGCAAAATTCATGGAGCTTGTTACTATGCTCATTTAAACTTGGTCACAGCTGTTGAAGTTTCTTGAACTTAGGATCACGATTGCTCCAGTTTCATTTAAACTCAGTTATGGCGGTTAGAGTCTCTTCAAATTCGTGACAATGATTACTCGAGCTCGATCTTAATCATTTGAGTGTCGTCGACTTGAATCATGGCCACTTAGACTTTATCAAATCTGTGGCCTTCGCGGCCATAACTACTCATCCATGCCATGGCCGCTCGAGCTTTGTCAAGCTCGGTCACGGCGACTGGGGCTCCTTCGAGCTCGATGCATCACTCTTTCAAAGAGAGAGAGAGAGAGAGGGAGGTAATAATCAACATGGAAAAGAACCAAGGAAAATTTCAAGCATTAACCATCAGCAAATTCCCATGGGGGTCAACTTAGTAAATTCCGGGTCATAATTTTTTAAAAGTAAAAAGAAGATTTTTGATTCTCGTACCAAAGTACATGAGTGAACCACGTTAGTAAAACTCAAAATTCAAAACCATTCCTATGTTTTTTTTTTTTTTTTCCCGGTCAGGAAAAATATTTCACTTTTCGCACGCCCATTTTTCAGCTCCCCACTTTCTCTCTCTACCTTCCCAAACGGAGGGATTGCAGGAAAAAAGCTCACTTTTTTAAGGTCTCTCTCGCCGTCTCCCTCCTTTCCCCGGTTGCAGAAAAGTGAATTTTGTAGATCTCCGTCCGCCCCAGGTTTGCACACCAGGTTCGCAAACCAGTGATCCCAGAAGCTTGAAAACCCTCCGCAGCCATGGCGATCATAACGGAGGAAGCAGAAGACCATCATCAAGATCAAGAACCGAGGCCGGAACCGAAACCAGAACGAGAACGAGAGGCGAGCCGACCCCAAAACCCCGCTGCTGCTTCCCAATCTTCGCGCACGAACCCCTTCGTTTTCTGGTTCTACTTCACTCTGGGCGTCTCTCTCGTCACCTTCCTCTTCGTCTCTCTCTCTTCCCTCTCCCCGCAAGACCCCAAGTCCTGGTTCCTCAGCCTACCCGCTAGCCTTCGCCAACATTACTCCAAGGGCCGCACCATCAAGGTCCAGATATACCCGAGTTCTGGTCCGGTCGAAGTGTTCGCGATCGAGGATGGGCCTAGCTCGGCTGAGAATGTGTTGATTATTCATGGGTTGGGTGCGAGTTCGTATTCTTTTAGCAGGGTCGTGCAGTCTCTGGGCTCTAAAGATATGCGTGCCATCGCGATTGACTTGCCTGGAAATGGGTTCTCTGATAAGTCCGTCGCTGTTGAGGAAGAAAGAGAAAGTGGGGTTTTGGAGAGGTTTTGGGACGTGTACAGTGAGATTAGGGAAAAGGGTGTGTTCTCTGCCTTTGATCAGATTATTGAAACTGGGCAAATGCCTTATCAAGAAATCCAAGTTCCGCGGGTGGTGAGTAGAATGAGTTTTAAGGCACTCGAAATGGGTGCCGAAGAGGTGGGTAAGGTGCTGGGGCAGGTGATCGAGACCATGGGGCTAGCTCCGGTTCATCTGGTTTTGCATGATTCTGCTCTGGCAATGAGTGCCAATTGGGTCTTGAATAATGAGGGACTGGTGAGGAGTGTAACCCTGATCGATACTTCAGCGAAACCAGCATTGCCTTGGTGGTCCTTCAAGGTTCCAGTGCTTCGCGATGCTGTCTTGGGTGTTCCTTTCTTGCATAAGAGGTTGATCAGGTCATATTGTGTGAAGGGAATCAGTAGTCCTGATGCCAATGCGCATGGGATTCTGATGAAGGGAAGAGGTGGAAGTAGAGCTATGGCTGAGATTGGGAAGAGGTTGAATCATAGCTTCAATGTTGCAGAATGGGGTAGTTCAGAAAGGTTGATCTCTATGCCGATGCAAGTGCTTTGGTCCAGTGGTTGGTCCACGGAGTGGAGGGAAGAGGGGCATCGGATTGCCAAAGCACTTCCACGAGCTAAATTCGTTGAACATTCTGGTGGTCGATGGCCTCAGGTCAGGATTCTAATATACCATATCATGAAGAAAACTGCTTGCATTTTTCCTATGTTATTCCATGTGTTATTGGATTAACGTACATTTTTCTTAAGGTGTGAAAATTTAAACCACGGCTAGAATAGATAACAAGATAATGAGGCTGTGACAATGAAAATATTGCTGAAATGAGCTCTGCTTTCTGTAGCTAAATGTGGCTAGAAGGTGTTGTGGCTAGATATGGAAAAGGGAGGTTATTGAATAGGTTAATTAGCAAAACTTGAAAGATTTTGTGGAATTATTCAAATCAAATTTGATGTAAGTATGAACAGTCAGCATATGGAAGATTAAGCAGATGATAACAAATGCAATGTGCTTCTATCAGATAAGTATGAAAGTAAATGCAGAGAGAGATAGAAGATGATTGCTCGCAGATGTTTATATAGGTTCAGCTTAGATCAAGCCTGTCTCCATTCTCCTAGACAAATGGCCACCAATAGACTGGAATCAACTAGTGATTCTTTGAGAGTCTACAACCGTAGCTTGTGCTACTTTTGCCAAGTTGGTAGATCTCAGTACCAATCCAAGCACTACTGGCACACTCCCATACTTCTCAAAAGAGATTACAATTAATAAAACACACTCTGTAAACGAACTTCTTGCTCAGTTGTAGGAGTATAAACGTGTCAGAGAATAAGCTTTCTCAGTTGTAGTTCTCACAATTCATGTCTTCTTCAGCATCCATAGATCTTATATAGTCTTCAATATACAAGCTGGTTGTTGGATAATTTGGCCGTTGGAGATAAACAGCACAATCATTGGGAGATCTGGTCACCCATACAATAAATCTTCCTTGGAATAATGTGGTTTCCACAAATATAGTCACATATATTAGGAAATAATATTTTCCTCCATTTTGATTGACAACTTATTTGGATTTTCCTTCTGCATTATCCCTTCTAAGATTCCACGTCTGTGCTTGCTGTCAATGTTTCTTGAGACTTATTGATAGGCAACACAATATCTAGGTCTCCAAATCATGATGTGTAATCACATGCTAAGCTCGTTCTTCTCCAATGATAGAAGGAGCTGCTTCTATTGACTTATGTACTGCTTTCCACTCGAGTGTGACCACAACTGTATAAGCTGTTCACCTTGTCATGCATGGTATCTCCAAGTCTTCATGAACTTCCCTGTTCCCTGACTTGTTCACTTGCATTACTGTCCTTTCTGCCATAATCAGTTTTTACTTCATACTCCAGGTTCTAGGAGTGGTGATAGAGCTTTCCTTGTGTTTGTTCAACTTGAGATAAGATAGCATTTGCATTTATCTTTTATCTGATGTGAATATTTTGTCAACTTCAAAATATCATAAAAGGTTTTCCCCATAGAAGTTATAAGCTACTCTGTACTTATTAAAAATATTAACTTGTTTGATTTGGGTCTGGGGACTGTTTGATTGTTTAGTGAAACCAACTTTTGAAAGGTGCCGATGTAAAATTGAATACACTAAAAGATACTCTTCAAACTGTAAACGGTTAGACATAAAGATAAGAAAGTGTTTCCTTATAATGTGCTTTCAGCAGTTGTTTGTGCCTCAGTCATATGGGACTGATTTCACTTAAAGGATGTTGTCTCCATGGTTGGTTCGTGTCAGAATGCCATTGTATATTCCTTGGTTGATTCACGTGCAGAAGGGACAGAGTAAATTGTATTTTGGCTACAGAACTACTGAACTATATGGTACTAAGACCAATTTAGTGCCAAGTTCAATTGTACCTTGCTAATGTAACTGGCAATAGAAGTGAGTTAGGACATTTTGTCTGCCTTAGCATCTGTGAGTATCATTATGTGTATGCTAGGTGCAACTTGGGAGGAGAGATTACTAGTTGTAGTCAATCAGAAGTTGAATTCAAAATGCAGATTCATTGAATTGATTTATTGCAGCATTTCAAACACCAACTTTACAAGTACTGAGCACGTAAGTAGAATGAACTAAATGTCGATTGTGCCCTACATGAGTAAGTGTAAAGAAGTTTGCTGGTCACATTAAGTCTTCAAATTGATTTTCTCACACTTTACTGGAACATGGTTTGTCTTCTTGCCCCGCTGTCTCCTGATTGTGTTCTTTTAACCCTTTTGTGGATCGTTTGAAGAATCTAATGCCAAACAATAGCTATCCATGAAAGACATTAAGTGAGCTTTGTTTCTCACATGATTGGTGTAGGAAGATGCTGCGGAAGAATTGGCCGAAATCATTTCAAAGCATGTGTCCTCCTTGCCAAAATCTGTGAGGAAAGTCGAGGATGAGCCTTTACCTGAGCATGTCCAGAAGATTTTCAATGAAGCACAAGGTGAGGATCATCACCATCACCATCATCATGATCATGATCATATGGGTGGATATACGGGTGCTTATGGAATGGGTCATGGATGGGGAGGTTGATTAGACCTCATTGAGGAACATCGAAAGTGGTTGTATTGAAAATGCTAGTTAACGTAGATGACTCAGATCCTAAATCATGGTATGGTTTCTATGCATCATTTCACCTAGCATTGTGAAGCATATTAGGAGAGCTTGCTACCTTGCATCGTTCGCCATGACATCATGGATGTGGTTGAAACCGTGATGCTAATTTACCTCTTCTTCTTTTTGCCCTCTTTTTCTTTTTTTGTGATTCTTTCAACCCAAAGAAGAGATTAAATTAGATCTTTGTAATCCTTTATACTGTTTATTCAGCCTTGAATTGATGATGTGAGAGTGGTTAATTTTATGTCATTTTCAAATTGTTCATGTTGTTCCTGTATGCCACAAATAAGGTTGTCTTGGTCTGGGGATCACATGTACTGTTCATTAGTCTTTACAACCAGGGTGTGGAAACTAAGCAAGGCTATTTCCACGAACCTGGGGCATATTTAATTGCCTGGATAAAAGTTAGGATATTATATATTTTATCTTGTGTTTGGTGACCAATTAATAGCGAGCCGCGTGCCCTTCTTTATTTCACATGTCGACTACTTGTCAAAATGGGATTTTAAATCTCGTATGCGCCATTCGACCACCCAGCAGAAGACGCCAACGCCATTCCTGATGAGGCGACGAACAAATGAATTTTGCCGTTGTTTTCCAAAGAAAAGTTATTCTAGTTCCTCCATGTCCATGAACAAGAAATAAATCTACCACTATCATCATACACAGATGACATAACATCATCGTACGTACTTCTTTGCTCATCATTCAAATATTCGAGTAGATTGAGCATGCGAAATTGAAAGTTCAGCAACATCACAATTGTCGGTATCATGCAAAAAAAGCTCACTTGGCAAAGGAAGACCAGAATAATCTGTGAGGGAGCTTCCATTTTGCCCCCAACAAATGGTTCTTGAGCTGTTGCTCTGGATTGTATTCAATGGAGGCAAACATGGGTTTACATCCAGACTGCACAAGACCTGTAGTTGGGCTTTATTTAGTTAGACGGTAGACACTCTTGTTGAACTAGTAGAGAAATAAAATACAGTATTTTTGCTGGCACAAAAGCTACTACGTAAGCAATAAGGTCCAGCTGCGAGCAAGACACTTCTAGTTTCCATAAGAGGATACATAAAGAAGTAATCTTTGCCTTCTTAGCGTTCTCAAGAGGCCCTTCAACATTTTTACCAAAAGAAAAATGCCATTTTATCAATATACAACGATGCAAGGCACTTTCAAGTAGGAATGGATCCAAAAAAAAACTTCTTGGGGTGGCCAAGTTGGCCAACAATATATGATTAAATTTTTTTAATCGATATGATAAAAAATTTCAATATAAATCTCCAGAAAAAATTAAAAAAAAAAAAAACTCAATAACATAATGTCATTTTATTGAAATACAATATTATAGCTCCACTTACATAGTGCAATATTAAATGAAATTGATTAAACTTTGGTTTTGATACATGACTTTTACTATCGTTATCGTCGTCGTCATCATTATTATTATTGGAAGTATAACTAATTTCATATTCACTTGCATTCTCGCAATAGAGTAAATGGATATTATAACAGAGAAAAAGAAACAGAGGGGGAGACTGAGAAAACGAGGGAGTGGCTTTCGAAGCCACCTGAGAAAAGTTCATTTGAGCTACAAAATAAACAACTTAAGGCCAAGCCTCAACCCTTCCTTAAAACTGCCCCTGCTTTCGAGAAACCTTCTATAAATTTGTCCTCAAAGTTCATTTGAATTCAAGTAAATTTGTTACAAGTCTATCATTTTAAAGTTTTTCATAATATTTACTTGAAAAAAAAAAAATATATACCACGTGCACATGTAAAAGCCCCTCTCATTTCTAAAAAGATACTTGCTTTAATCCGAGTTTAGTGGATCAACATGGTGATACTTAAGAAGGGTTGGATCTGGATTTAGATAAAATAAAATACATGAGTTTGGGGTTTTTAGAAGTCAGAAAATTACTTTGGAATAAATTTGTCACAAATGTATCAATTTGGCATTTTTTATGGCTGAAAAATCAGTTATGGGTAAATTTGTTGTAAGTGTATTAATTTGGATTTTTCGTGGTATTAATAAATTATCCAAGTAAAATATTCATCTCAAATTAGGATATAATAGTAAAAGTCATCTAGTAATGATGGACGTGCCAACTCCCTCATTTTTTTTTCCCTTTCTAAAGTAGATGAATAAAAAAAAATGGACATGTTGACTCATTATTTAAAAATTCCAATTCATCATATAATTATCCATATTATCAAATGATGCATGGTTTGTTGTTTGAGCAAACGGAAAGACTATATTGCACATTTACCGATAGCTCAAGGATCATAATAAACAAATTAAAATTTATGAATGGCATTGCACATTAAGTTAAAGTTAGAAACTATTTATGTCATTGCTCCAAAAGTTAATTTTGTTAACAACAAAGCAAGGACAACATATCAAGCCAGAATCTTCATCCCATTACTAACCCAAAAAAAAAAAAAAGGAAAAAATCCATCGCTAAAATCATTGAATTTCACCTTTCACGGTACGAATTAAGATTTTTTGGTGGACACTTTGATGTCGCTTATAAAAGTTATTAATTAATAGCTTATTTTTATTGTTCATGATTTTCATTAAAACAAAAATCATATAGAAAAAGAGGAGTGCTAAGAAACATTTGGTTTGCAATTTGGCATATGCACTTGCATGTATCACACCCACCGTTTCCCTATTTAGTAAGTTGGTTGGAATTAACACCTAACTTTGCCAAGTACCATATCCAGCAAAACCTCTTCATGCTTTCACATTTCCAGCTCCACCATCCTTTTCTCCAAGGACTCTGAGCAAATCCAGCGACAGTTATTGCTTACCAAATATTACAGTGAGAAGAGAGAGGGAGTGGGGAGGATTGCATTTATGCCACTGCCCAGAGTTTGGATTGAAGACCCACCTGACATGAAGCCTGCAGGGAATTTTGAAATTTGAAGGGGGAAAAAACTTCCATGGCCAGACATCATCATATGCCCATGTCATGCCTTTATTACATTACCACAAAAATAATTCCCGTTTAAATTTTAAAAAAAAAATGAAGTACATCTGGTAAACTTGAGTTCTAATTGGGTAGTCCTCAACATGTCAACTTCATCTCTTCCTAGCACTTTGAATGAAGGGCACGCCCCATATTCCACCTCTTTAATTGTGGGTAGTTGGGCAATTTTGAAGACTATGAGGGGGCACTACAGTGATGTGGATTTGAATGTGAATTGTTTAATTTGGTTGTACTATAAGGTTGGAATTTTGGAAATTAGTATTGGTCAAAATGTTCACAAGGTCTTGTGGAAACCCAAGGGCTGATTGTCAGTGAGAGTCTTCAAACTGAATACCAACTTGTCTAGCCAAAAGCAAACAATGACTTACAGGACCAGCTTGCAAGACATTGCTTGAAGAAACTGCAAAAGGTTTAACCAGGAATACATTGGCATCATGTAAAAGGAGCAGTTGCTTTTCCTAAATAACATTCCCAATTCATGTCATCTCTCTCTTTTCTTCCATTTTGCCACCGATGCAATACATCTCACAATCGCTTGATGGTCAATTTTGAAAAGAAAAGGATCACACAGGAACATAACTTTCATACGACGCTCATAAGTATTGTAACTTTTTGATTTATCATTTGAGTGTCGTGACTTTTACTTGAGTGTATCATTTTTCTAAAAAGTTATGGATACTCAAATGTATATTTTTGAAAAGTCATGTCACTCAAGTAAGTATCACACAAAAGTTATCACATTTATAATATCCCTATCTCAATCAATGTCCAATGATTATATGAAAATTAATATTTTTTTCTTCAGCCAAAAAAGACTTAATAATTTGCTATCTCTTTAATTTCTCTCGCACTAATAACACAAAAATAATCAATTTATCCGTGGCTGAATTTATCATGTAATAACTTCTTTTTTTCATAAAAATAGTTGCAAATAATTCCTTTTCTCTCCTCTCACTCATGCATAATCTATTGACCCACGCACACTTGTGTGTTGGCTTTATAAATTGTCATTACTAGACACTAGTGACAAATCCGCGACTCTACCTAGGTCCCATGTGTTACATAAACTTGTGAGGAGTGGAGCCTAGATTACGCAATATCCTGCCTCTTGATTATTATTATTATTATTATTATAGGCAGACCATAGGGAACTTATTATATAATAAGCCTGCCTGAATATAATTATTGAGTTATAACAAGCTGAACATTAGGTTTGTCCTTTGTACGAATAATAATTGTTAAATTATTATGTCAGGGACATCGTGGGGCTCAGGCTCTGAACGAGTAAGCTGCAGCAATTTTGTCCCAAGACTCAGATTTTCAGACCTCGCAATTAACCAACACTAACAACCGGATATTAGATAAGACGAGGTAAATTAAAAAATATTAGAAAAAAATCACTTTTTGGGTATTGAATATCATTAATTGGAAGCGTCACAAAGGCACAATTACAAGGCCAGCTTTAATCAAATGCAAGAATCCTGTGACAGCATTTAAGGATGAGGCCACCATTGGTGAACAATTTATTACTCTCTAAGTATAATCAAAACATTTTTATTTGCTTTCTAATTAAATATTATAATTACCATTGCACAAAACGGGTTCATTTCCAATCCATTTCGGCTATTGCATTATCAATTATTAGCAAAATCTAGAAACAATTTCCGAAAGACTAAAAGGACTATAGTTTCTCTGAAAAATAATATTTTAAGCCTTGAGTAGTTCACAATTTAGGACTTTGAAGGAATTTATGATATAAATAGTGCAAATATTCTTTTCACTGGATCAGAGAAGAATAACATTGAAAAATTAAAACAATTAATTTATGAGAGAGGCATTGCAAAAATGAATATTAAAATAGAAAAAGAAGAGAGAGAGAGAGAGAGATAATCTCCATGACTTGCGCAAGCAGCTAGGCTCCCATGAGCGCACGGTGCACAATGATTATTTTATTTTCTCTCTTTTTGTGTGGTTGATATTATATCATGAACTGTGGTGTGGTCATGCAAAGTGGAGGTGATCTCATGGTAAAATTTCTTTTCTTTTGACAATATATGGAGCTGGTTTGCTTGGTTAGTTGCTCTGAAACAAGCGTACGACAAGAATCAAATGCGCCTAATTGACCTCAAAACAGTAGTGATCTGAGGCAAATCTCATTTCAGATTTGCTAATTAATAATGTACCATTAAACAAAGATCACCAAATCTGTACTCTTTCTCTCATTTCCACCTTGAAAAAACTCGTGTGGGTTCTCACCTCTTGGAGTCAATGCAACGACTCTGTGCTCTTCTTCTTCTTCTCCATCATCTTTTGCCTTTGGATTGGATCTGGGACTCTCTCTACTCTTGTGCCGGTACGAAGTTCTTTGACACCCACCAACATTGGTTTTACAAGCAGTTTTTTCTGTTCAAATGGATTCTTCATGTTTCTGGCTTGTCATGCTTGTGAATTGGTTGAGTATGATTCGTACAGATGCTAAAGGAGAGAGAAAATTTGGTTTGATCAGCTTCTGAGGAAGGGCATTCAAAGAAAGTTAAGGTACTATGCAGTTTCTTCTTTAAAAAAATCATCTTCTTGCTTCCATTTTGTTATTTGAGTGCTACAAGTTCAGTTCTTCACACTGTCACTAGAATTCCTTTTCTGGGCATTCTACTTCAATCTTTTCGACTCTCTCTCTCTCTCTCTCTCTTTCTCTGCTTCAAGGGGTCAATCTTGATGAAAACTGAATTTCTTGAATTTGATTATCAGATACTGAAGGCAGACATTAGTTGAGTAGCTCATCGCTGAGAGTTCCTGAAGGAGATGTTAATGCTCGAGAAACTGTGTAAAATATTGTGATGACAGCTTAAGACTCAAGAGATAGGTTTCTGAACGTTTGTGATCCCAGACAAGAGGAAGCAACTCTCAGCTTTGTCTGTTGTGGCCAATTTTTGACACATTATCGGAGGGATCTTAAGATCTTCCGGTTTTATTATTAGTTTTGAGCCTTAAATCTGTTTTTGTCACTTTGTTCCTTAGAATATGCCTCAAGACAGTCGGAGATCAACTGGGTATAGGTCCTTTGTCACATGCGATGATCCTAAGGGAGTTGTAGAATGTGGGACGATCAGAAGATCCAAGACCAGTTCTCACAAGATGGAGCAGAGTATCAAAAGGCGAAGCATAATAAAACAGTCGAATAAGTCCTCGGCACACAAGACAGAGAGGGAAGAACTGGTGATGAGACAGACTGCAGAAGAAGTTGGAGGACCAACCTCCTTTCAGCTGGTAGAGGTGTCCAAGGGAGCTCAGAAGCTGAATAAGGTGATAGAAACATGGTCAAAGGGGCTAAACTTTGATGGGCAGTACAAAGATAACATTGCAAAAGACTTGTTGAAAGGAGCTCTTGATCTGCAGGAGTCTCTGGTGATGTTGGGGAAATTGCAAGTGGCTACAAATTATGTGGCTCGGTTGAAGCGAAAACAAGAAAAGTCTGAGGGTGTACGAGGAGATGAAATGGGATTTGGGAAAATGAAGTCCGACCTATCTGAAGATTGTAAGCGACAGCCCTTGGGTGATGGATCTTCAGAAAAGGATATTGAAGAGCTCAGGAAAGTGATAAGAGAGAGCTTTGCTAGGCAAAATATGCTGCTGCCGAGTCCTTTGTATGGAGGGGAAGATTATTTTCATAGACAAAACACTGATTCGGTTTCTAGTATGCCCTCTACTAGCTCGAGTCATTCTTCGACAGTTCACAATGATAATCTTGATTTCGCTAATTCCTCATTTCCATCTGTGACGTCAGGGGAAAAGGCAAAATCCCCGAGTGTCGTTGCCAAGCTCATGGGTCTGGAAGAGTTCCCTTTCAAATTAGCCCACAGCCCTCCGAGGAAAAGGTTGGAGCCCCAGAAGTCCTCTCTTCAGGAGAAGCCTCTTTTTGAGGTAGTTATTCCAAAGATGAAGAAGCCTGAGAATAAAGTTGAAAACGTTGATATGGAAAAGAGGACGCTCAGAGAAATAGTTGATACCATGCAACTTAAAGGGCTCTTGAGAAGCAATTCTTCTAGAAGGATGAAACCTCTATCGCAGCTTTTCAATGAATGTGATTCTGAGGAGCGGCCTGTAATTGATGTTCCTCCTATCGTGCTCATAAAGCCTATCAGCTTACCGTACTCAGAAGCAAAGGAGCACCTTTCACAGAGAGACGGAATCTTGAACCGACGATCCATATTGAAGACAATAACATCGAAAGAAGAATATGCTTCAAAACCAATGGATCCTAAAGGAGGGGCTCGAAATTGTGAAAAGACAAATACTGCGAAAGAAGAGGACACTTCAGTCGCTAGGCCTACTCAGCAAGGTGGAGAAAAGAAATTCAAGAAGGACGATAAAAAACCAACCAAGGAAAAAAATTTAGGAAAAAGTTCAAAGAAGACGAAACTACCTGCCCCTGCAAGCACGAAACCACTTAAAAAAGAGGCAATTGGCAGGAGATCCAGTGAAGATGAAAAGGCCAGGAAGAAGGAGGTTTCAAAGTCTAGAAGTAGTCCACAGTCTCAGGATACTACCAAGGTCACCAGTGCAAAGCTTGTGAATCCTGCAACTGAAGTAAACAGAAAGAAGAATAAATCTCCTCAACACGGTACTAACTTGAAGACCAAATCAAAACCTGTTACCCGTGTCATGCCTTGTAACCAGGATGATCTTAAAAGGGTTCAGACTCGTAGGATGAAGGAAAAGCCAGCGAGGGAGAAGAAAGAATTCAGAACATCCAAGGTAGCTTGCATTTTATTATTGTTCAAACAGCTTCATAGCTCACTAGGCTTTTCAGAATAATTAATCTTGGTTGTATGTTTGTATGACTGTTTGGTCCTCATATCGAGGGAGATTACCAGGCTGAACTCATATGATAGGCATAATAGACGCTCAAGCTTAGTTCATTATGTAATTTCACATGCTCTTATTTGTGCAGATGAATGACAGAGAATGTAAATACCATGGGGAGAAGACTGATCTTAGCACTGAAATGCACCCAGTTCCGATTGAGGCTATCTCTACTCATGTGGATCAACAAACTATCGTGGAGAATGAAAATATCTTAAATTTGGAGACTGGAGGTAGAAACATCTTTATGCTGTCTTCTGTTTTGTTGAAGAGTGCGTTGAGTTTTCTGAATGCGGTGATTTACCAGTACTGTATGGTTGAAGAAACAAATATCGTTCAAGACCTCTGTCTAATACTTTGTGTGGGCCAAATTATTGTTTATTATGTTTTCCTTCCAAATCTTGACAATTTTGATAAAGAGATCTTTGGGGTTGATAATAATGTAAGGTAATCTGGTTCACCTGTTTTTTCCTCTTTTAAATCAAAGATTGGACGTGGAAATATATGCATCATGGTTTTTGTCTTTCAGCTCAGCTAGTATTATCTCTGTGAAGTTGGGTTTGTACCTTCTTAGATTCAGATTGCTCAATGATAACCTATAAATGAACCCTCGTTTGCATAATGAAGTCACTTATGCTTGCTCTTACTCTCAATGCAGAGGATTTCAGCCATGGCCAGACTATTAGTACGCTTCCAACCCTCCAATATGAAAGAGACGGTAGTTCAGCTGCAAAAGCCTGTGATCACATCCCGCAGAATGAACATGAGGAGAGCTATAAAAGAAGATGCTACGCGAAAGCTATCCTATTGAACGACCCATCATTTATTGCTCATGCACAGGAGCTCTTTGAATTTGCACCATGCCCAACAGTCCTTGAGGGCTTTGAAATGTCCTATTCTGGATCGGCTAATGAGAGACTCTATTTGGATTTCGCAAAAGAACTGATAGACCGCAAAAGCCTTCAGGCTTGCCAAAAGACTTGTTTCCTCTTAATAACCCTTCAAGGGATGTCCAGGATTTGCATCTCTATGGACAAGCTGTTGGAAGAGATTTGTGATGGAATTGACGATCTGAATGACTATTGCAAGTTTGCCTCTGCTGAACTTTCCGTGGATGGCCTCTATGCAGTGTTGAGGAAAGATATATGGAGCAAAGGCATGGCAAACGGAACATGGGAATCAGGATGGAGGAACGGATACTCCTTGCATGATGCTGAACAGGTTGTTGACGACATCGAAAAGGTTCTTTTCAGTTGGTTAATCGAGGAAGCGATTGCAGAACTCAGCAGTTTCCGTTGTGAGTGAAAATTTGATAGGTCGGTGTCATTCCTTTCCTCTAGACTATTTTCTCTCGTGAAGCTTCCTGAGAGCTTGATCTTCAATTCTACAATGATGCTGAACTCGAGTAAGTTTGGTCCCTTGAAACCGAAAAAACAAAGGAAGGACGAGGATATCTAGACGTGTGCTGAGAGGATTCGGAGTCCTCCGCCCTCAGTCTTTGGCAGAACATTTGAATGTAGCGTGGCTTGTAAATGGATATATCCTTGTATGCAAATGTAATTGTAAAAACGGAGGGAAAAAGAAACAAGAGAGTCTAAGAAGAGTCATGTATACGTGAAGCTAACCGTTTAGGATTTAGCCCACCATGGGATAGCAAAATCATGCGAGGTTTGTTCTTTTTGGGTTTCTCGTCCAGGTGACTTTTATATGGATGCTATCTGATACCTCAAAGAAATTCTATCAAGTCAAAGTTTGCTCAAGCATTCTCTCTCTCTCTCTCTCTCTCTCTCTCTCTCTCTCTCTCTCTCTCTCTCATCTGTTGCATGACTGATCTGTGACTAAAAAACTAGCTAGGATGGATTTTTGGGCACAAAGTTGTAAATGAAAGCCTTGAACTTTACTTCCATTGAGTTCCACAGGGTCTTCTGTTATGGTTTTGCTGGTCTCGATGAATTAGGTAAGGATAGCTTCTCCACGTTTCACTTGCAAATTGCCCTTATCCCTAGGAAAGTTTTGCTCTAGAAAGGGACTATCTTGATGGTATAAGAAAAGGGATTAATCAAGTATGAGAATGATGATGCTTTTCATCTTTGAGATTATCATGATCAACAATTAACCAATTATAAAGGATGATGTGGCGGATTTGCATTAGCACTATATATATTCATTACGTAAGCCCAATCTAATAGAACCAATTAATAATGTTCGATATTGACTTTACTAGTGAGGAAAAAGAAAATTCTTCCATGAATATGATACTAAAATTTCTTGTAAGGGTGGCCAATAGTGAAATGTGTTTTCCCTGCATATTCATTGTTGTTTAATCCACAGGAGTATTACTTGGATCTGATGATCAACTAACAAGGCATGGTTGAAATGGTCGGTCTATTTTGTCCAAATTTCTCATGACATGAAGAACCTAATTAGAGAAAGTTTTGCGCAACAAATTATGTGCATTCCGACTCCGGCCTAGGTGGATCACACTGCGTTCACTGGACCAAAAGGAGTTCCCTCTCTTGCTCACCATCCATTCAGCCGTCTGACCCGTGATTAAGGTCCAATTAGGTTCGGAATGTGTTGTTTTCATTCGAGCTTGTGCACAACCCTCTGATCCTCAATACCGAAGTAGAACTATGATATAAACATCTGTAGTTACAGGCCTACAATACCTTCTGAAGCAGAGCATCTGTGAGCAAAAGTAGGTCAAGAATAAATAACAACTGCAAGTCTATAACCATTAGCATGTGATTTATATACACAAAAAGCCTCATCATAAGCCTCATCATCATGAATCTCTAAACTAGGAAATCTGCATAACTCTCCAGATACATAGGCCATGGCATCTCTCTCTCTCTCTCTCTCTCTCTAAGAAGAGGTTCCTTTGAAGATGAGAAAATTGAGCTTCTCCAAGGAAAAGTAAATGAAAGTCCCCTGCTTGTGAGAGAAGTAACACCCAAAGTTTGACCCCACCACACATTGCCATCCACTTCCGTATTCCCTGTCAAACTCCTGCCATCGAATTCGAACCCAGGAAAAGGAAAATTAGTGAACATGAGACCCAAAATCATCTTTCATGAAAAGAACCAAAAAAAAAAAAAACAGATGTAAGAAGAAGAAGAAGAAGCTGATTTTTCTGGTGGGTTTTCTGCAAGTGACCTTCTTGATATGTGAAGCTAGAGAGATGCAGTCCGAGACATCGAAGAGATCAAGTGCTTGAGAAGCAGCAGCCAGGGCTTTGCTCTGCATCTTCTCCGGCATGTCTGTCTCCTTCACCATTCCTTTACCTTCCAACATCTCTCTCCCTCTCTCTCTCTCTCTCTCTGTATAGAATCTCGAAGGTTATGGTGATTTTTCTGCAAGTGACCAGAAGTTTCGTTTTTTGTCATGGGTTGGGATAAGAACTCGAGAAGACTGATTTATAGTAGCGTGGATGACGGGGATCTGTTCAAAGTTTCAGACTTTTGGGAGGTGCACTTTCGCTTTTGTCCGGTTACGCATCTTCCAATCTCTTTCCCACCCGTGGACATTTCTCTCGCTTTCTGCCATTAGTAGTGTTCACACGCCTGTTTTGATAGTTTAATCACCCCCCTTTAACGGAACGTCCCTCTGAAGTTTCTGAATCTCCAACGTCAGATAAATTTTGGGATTTGGTCATTTGTTTTCGCAGTCAATCTTGTTCTTGTTGCTGAACTTCAATTTGGATCGCCTCATCGCTTGTACATACAGTACCTTGACATCATATTTGCTTATATTTATGCTGAGCGTAAATCATTACTAGATAACAACAAGACGCGTGGCGCTTGGTCACTAGAATGATTTCTCTATCTTAAAAATACCCATCGCCTATCTTAGATAATCATTTGGTTTATGCTTTTTCTTATCCCTTATCTCAATTGCCATGTCATGAGCTGTATCATATCATCAGGTTGATACTTCACGTGAACTTAGACAATCAAATTAAGATGGTTTACATCAGATGTAGGATAGTGGAGATCAAAGTAGCTAATACCATTGTTATTTTCTTCTTTTTCTAGTCCCACTGCCTCCCAAAAAGCTCAACCCGCTCTTTCCTTCCTAAGCGGCAATGACGGATCCTTGAAATCCTTTTGCTCAGAACATGACGATGGCGATACCAAGTTAAAGCCTGAGGGTGACTTCGGACCGAACCCAACTTCTCAATTATGCCAGCAACTGTATGGGCAGCAAACGTGTTTCTATGTCCAATGATTGAGCTATACAGCCCTCGGGGATTTGAGACTCCACCTGTCCCAACTTATCTTTTTCTCCTCAAATGGAAATCAACCAACCCAACCTGATTTTCACGATTCAGCAAATGGAGGAATCGTAATTCGTAAAGAGAGAGAGAGAGAGAGTACGGTTAGGTTAGAGGGACGGGACGGCCTGTCCGATAGCACCAGGTGTGTGGCGTCAGTTCAATTAGCGGTCACCAACACCCCCACAAAACGAGCCACACCGATCGAGGACCCGAGAGAAAACCTTGGACTGATCATTTGGCTTTTAGCTCTACGAAATCTTTGGAAAACCGGATCCCGGGTCCCCCCTCTAGATTACAAATTCAAGATGAGTTGTGCCTTTCGCCTTTTTGGAAATCTCCGAGTGGGCAGTGGATTTTCCTTCCAAGCCGAGCATCTAAGCCAGAGACCATCAACAGGCCCAAAAGTTCTTGTTCGATCCGCGCCTGTCCCGAGCCAAAGGGTCGTTGCCTGCCCGAATCCACCCATTTCATCCTTCGAGTCGACCGATCCATGGAAGGCCCATCAGGCTTCCCGTGCAATGGCCGGCTCTGATCTGAGGATCCACTTTAATCCTTCAAGCGAAGAGCTAATGAGTAATGTGTGTGCCGACATGCGCATCGTCTGTCGCTTGGCCTCCAAATCTCAAGTACACAATGATTGCCCGTTTTGTTGTCAACCGCGAGTGCTGAAAGGAAGACTTCAAGGCCTAGTGCAGATTCTGGGATGATGAGACCGATGAGCAGATTCTTCAGTGGAAAGGGAATTGAAACGATGAGGGGTTCGGTTTGGCATTGAGCTAAAAACACTCTTGCCCAGGTCCACTCACGATTTCCCGACCAACGTGCCCGAAACAAGAGCTCTTTTAGGGCCTACCCATTTGGAACAACCACGGGCCTAGTCCACTGCAGCAGGCTTTTTGTCCTCTGCATATTCACATTCCTGACTCGGTCCCAACTTTACCTCGGCACACAGCTGCTGACCAAATCAACGAATACCAAGGTCTAGAGAGAGAGAGAGAGGATTTTCTGAAGTCGGCTCAACGCGGAGCAGGTTATACGAAGAACTCTGACCTAAACCCCTCTCTCTCTCTCTCTCTCTCTTTTTAATTTTCTCTATTTTCCATTTCATATCCTCACGAGCCATGACCATGGTGCGAACACAAGATCAGCACCGGCACGACCAGAACAAGAACCCGCCAATCGATCTTGAACGCCATCTCGAATTTAGCGTCCAAGTCCAAACCCAACATAGCAACTTTTGCTAATTGGGAGATCATTAGGTCGAAACACAAAGGGGGGACCCGATTAGCTGGCGACGTTCCATTGACGCCAGCTCAACGAGTCCCCTCCTGACAGCAAAGTATATGCCCCCTGAACAGTGAACACCCCCTAAAACATAATTAACTGATAAAATCATTAAAATTTCCGATGAAGGCCCATGCGAAGACCCGAAACTTTGGATGTTCCGTCCCACGAATAGCGGCAAGGGGACCCGATTATCTCGAAGTCTTCACATGCAAACCCCCCAAACCCCTCCCAAATTTTTTTATATTTTTTATGCATTATTCTTACTAGCCACTCAACCCCCACATTCGAGCTTGAGGAAATGCGCAATAAAGAAGAAAAACCCAATATCGAGAAACAGAGCAACTCCCCAAAACAAACAGAGAAAAGAGAGAGAGAGAAGGGAAAAAGCTCGCGTCTTTCTGATTCGTGGACTTCAAATTCTTGAAAATCTCCTTCTTGGTCCGGTCGGCCGTGTTGGGTCTCTCGGTTTTTGGCTCCTCCTTGGGTGGTTTCCTGTGGGTTCGAGACGGCGTCGCTCTGGAGCTGCGAGTGATGGGCGACGAGAAATCGCCGATGGCGATGGGGAGCAGGGAGAGGGGGGAGAGAGATCGGGAGCTGCTCATCCCGGTGGCCGATGCCGGGGGCGGCGAGTCGTCGTCGTCGTCCTCCGCCAAGCCCTCTCCTTCGTCTTCGTCTCTGCACCAGACGGGCCGGGAGGTGCGATGGTTTCTGCTCGATTGATTCGTTCGGGGGTAGTTTTGTGAGTCCCGGTGGTTTGATTTGGTGCGAAGATTAGAGGGAATTGAGGGCAAAGTCGTGAGCTTGGTGGGGCTTTGAAAAGATGGGTGTTTTGAGAATCTGGTTTTGTTGCTCTGTGCTGTCTATTGGAGCTTGTATTTGGTGCTTTGGGTTCTTGTTTGACGTGCTTTCATAGTTTTTGCTGGATGATCTGTGTAGCTAGGTTAAATTAGTGCTCTTTCTTCGGTTTTGAGCTTGGTTTTTGGATGATTTTGATGCCATATGGTTGGCGAAAGTAAGTATTGCTGTGAGATTTGGGAGAGTCTTTGCTATGCAAAATTATTGTCACTTTTTTTATTTCATGCCAATTTTCCATGTAATTCTATATTCTGCGGCCTTCAGAAATTTGATGTAGTGGATGGACATGATACATATTGGAATTCTTCGATTGACAGAAATTGGAAACTTAGTAGTTTTTCTAAACCTATTAGTGAGGGAGATCCCTTTTCCAAGCCTGAGCATAGCATGAACGCTTGTACAATTGCTCTTATGTGTCGGAAGCTACACAGTGTGATGGAACCGTGTGCTTGTGCTACCATCTAATTCCTACAGTTCTCCTTGTTCGGGTAACCTTGCTCAAATTTTGTCTAAGACTGTTACCCTACTTGTATTCATTGGGAATTATTCGTTAGGTTCTGTTAGTATCATGTAGGGCGACAGCTGAAAAGTCACCAGTCTCTGATCCTCTTCTTGCCGGCATGATGTGGTGTTGGAATACAACCTGATCAGTTCTTGAATAGCTGACAACATGAGATATTGGATTAATCCGATGGAGCTTGTGATTGTTTTCCAATTTAGCTTCATTATGCAGCAAGTTCCCCTGGGGGCAGAAACATACTATACAATGTTGTATGGTACTTAATGAATGGACTTATGACTATAAAGATACTTCCATGTGATGTGCATGTACAACTTCATCATAATCTTGACAGAGTTTGGACTTTTTTTCCCTTGTGTAATTCCTTTTTTGTGTTGTTGATTTGATGTACTTTCTTCCAAATATCATCTGATGGTGACACAAATTTATCTTCTTGATGCAGACATTATACAAAGTTGTTAGGAGTTGGGCTTCGAAAAAGTTTATGACTGGATGGTATGTAATTTCCATAATCATATCTTAGCTCCTTCATTCCTACTTGCTGTTCATCTCTCCTTGAATAAGTCAATATGCCCATCCATTGAATAAATTGTGTCAGGTATCCTGCACACTAGTTTATACAGTGAAGTTTATGGTGTCTTAAGCTTTTAGCCATAGCATGGATGTTTGACTTTAGTCATGGCATTTATTCAATATAGTATAATAAAGTCATAAGTCATCATTTGTATGGTTCTCTTTTTTGGGGCAAAAGATCTATAAACAAGAGTAACGTATAATCCTACTATTCCCACTTTACTAGGTAATTTTGACAATTTTCATGTTTAATTTTTGTTCAAAATCAAACGCATATTCGCAAAGCTGTTTTTTTTTTCCTTTTTTTCTTTTTTTTGGGGGGGGTGTTGTGGGACATATTTTTCTCTTGCCTTCTACTGGTTGAGTGTTTATTGGCCTTTCAATCATGGATGGAAGTTGGAGAAAAGGTAAAATTATCTGTGGGAGGATAAGTCATCCAGAACAACCCCTATGATTTAAGCTTAAAGGAGGTTATACAGGAAGTGTAGTTTTTAAATCTCATGAACTTGAACTACTTGGTGAGTTCTCAGTTAGGCACAATCATCGGGTTATTCATTAATTGTAACATGGATACCCTATGATCAGTGGATATTGCTTGCCAATTCATGATGGTATTGACCCAATAGGCAAGCACAGTTCTCTCAACACAAACTTGACAGAGCCCATGCAGAGCCTTCTATTAATGATAATGTGGATGTAAAATATAAAATAATCGTGTTGTCCAACTATGTTCACAGTAGCACTTTTATATTAAATTCTAATATTTTTGACCCTTGGATCTGATCATATGCTTTCTTTTATCTTTCTGGCATCCTGCAGCGTCATCCTCTTTCCAATTATAATCACATTCTACGTGACATGGTGGTTCATACACTTTGTTGATAGCTTCTTCTCTCCAATTTATAAACAACTTGGGATTGATCTATTCGGTGAGGTTTTTTGGCTCTTGCAGCATAACAGCTATTACTATAAACAGTTTGATATCTTTATATTTTGTTTTTATGTTGCTATTAATGAATAAAATATGTGGGTTTACTCTACTTCATGTTTTTCTTTTTCTTTAATTGTGCTTTTCAACAATTCTGTCTGTGTATTGGAGTTGGTTTTTCTTGTTTCTTATGCCTTTTAGTTATTTCTATGAACCTTTTCAATCAAAACTCTGGTTTCGTTTACCTCCTCATTTATGCTTCCTTTGTGTCTTTAGTTTTGTAGCATGAAACCTTCTTTTCATAAACTATGTTTTTGACTGTTCATATGTTAGCTCTTAGATGACGGCATCAAGTGGCACATAAATGGTTATTGATCTGCATGTTGAAGATTGAGTAGAGGCTTTTTTTCTATAACGAATTTCGTGGAGTGACATTTTTGTTTTTTCTTCTTCAATAAAAGTTTATCTGCAGAGGTTAAACAGTTTGGCTCTAGAATGCTTTATTCATTGTCATAGAATGAAAAGTATTTTATTTATCTTGATTCATCCGTTAAACTTTGATCAAATGCAGAATTTTATGATTGTATAAAAGGTATGTTCATGAGGCCTATTTGACATGTCCAGTTAATCGAACCATCTGTTTTTTGTTAGGTCTTGGATTTGTCACGTCCATAACTTTCATCTTCTTCATTGGGGTGTTCATGTCATCATGGTTGGGTGCATCTGTCCTCAGCCTTGGAGAGTGGTTCATTAAACGTATGCCACTTGTTCGTCACATCTACAGTGCCTCCAAGCAAATTAGTGCTGCAATATCACCAGGTTTGAGTTGGGGCTTATTTCTTTTGCCATTCACATTTCAGCTGATCTAGGTAGTGTTCATTGATTTTCCTGCCTCTTGTCCCACATTCCAGATCAAAACACTCAGGCATTCAAAGAGGTGGCCATCATAAGACATCCTCGAATCGGTGAATATGCATTTGGATTCATCACTTCATGCCTTGTTTTGCAGGTATGGAACTGATGCTGGTGTCATGCAGTTATCAATGCATTATACATGGCATAGCATTACCTTATTTTGTGCATTTGTCGTTGCTTACTAGCTCAAGTTGTAAGCTGTTAGTTTTCTTCTTAATGTTAATCTTGCATTTTAGGACTAAAAATTTTATCACTTTTTTAGTGGTATTGCCAACTTTAATTCTTGCCTTCACAGTGCTCACTGATGATGTTAAGTTTCAACATTTATTTTTTTGGTGTTTGGTAGTGATTTACCTTTGGGGATGGAGAAGGGAATGGGTTGTGGGTTGATGCTGATGTATTCTGATAATCTAGCTCTGTCAGTTTCGGTTGATCATTGTGGGGTTCATTTTGAAACTGTACTTTTGAGACCTTTTCTTTTCTGACATTCAAGCTACTGTGTTGACGTCTCAGAGTTTTAAGGCTCGGTGTTGTTAAGGGCTTGTTTGTCTGCTTCCTGTCAAAATTTAAAATGTTATTTAAATTTCTTGAAATTATGAAAAAATTGTATGTTAATCTACTTGTTGATGTTTATACATTTTAAAGGCTTCAGATGGTTCAGATTAAACAAAAGTTAAAATGCATGGGCTACAAGATTTTGATTAAGCAAAAAGTAAAAGCTCATCCATTTTGTCTGTATTCCCTTTATGGGATAAGTTATCATTACAGGAAACATTGCATATCTATTGTCTTGATTTGATCATCACAAGTGACTCAAAAGAAGTTCAGAATCTTGCTGCATGACTCCTGAATAAAAGCTTATCCATTTTGTCTGTATTTTTATTGGAAAATTTTTCCGGTCTTACTTTTGATATTATGCTTAGGCAATTCTTTAATTTAATCTTCTTGTCATTCATGAATTAGTACAGTATTTCAAGTCGATTGCCTGCTGTCTTATTCATGCAGAATTATTCTGGGGAGGAAGAGTTGTGCTGTGTTTATGTCCCCACGAATCATCTTTACATTGGCGATATTTTCCTCGTTAATTCCAAGGACGTCATCAGACCAAATCTCTCCGTCCGTGAAGGGATTGGTAAGGATTCATGCATAAGTTCTCCAGTTGTCATAGCAAGTCTCCTTTCTGCGCCTTGCTTGAGAGATGTTCTATTGACTTAGCTTGCCTTGAAAGTACTTATTTATTTTTTTTTTTGAACAATTGAAAGTACTTCAGTAACTGCTTTTATTGAGATAGCGGATCCATTTGAATCGCTTGATTTGGGGATATTACCATGTGCCAAGTTTGAATAATCAGCACCATAACAAGAACGCAATGGTGACGACCTTATAATTTGGAGGAATCTTAATGTCCAATACACATTTAGATAGGTAATACTTGGATCGTCTAACGTTTTGCCCTCCTCAGCATGATGATGAGGTTTCCTCATTGAAGAATATGTGCGCTTTAACCAAATCATTACATTTATGACGTTGCCTGGTTAATCTAACTTTTTGTTTTAAAAAGGCAACTTTTCTATGACCGCTGCTCTCTGCAACAAATACTGGCAATGGGTTTTGAAATCTAATATTGGCTTTTTTGTTAAATTTCAGAAATTGTTGTCTCCGGAGGAATGTCAATGCCTCAGATCCTCTCTACACTGGACTCACGCATTATGCCAATGGAAAGAAGTAGACCTGACAGAAGCCAGCTCTAGTTGTGAACGATTTCTTTCTTCTGTAATTTGCCATCTTTCTCATCCAATTGGGTTGGCACATCGATTGATTCGCGCTGTTAGGGGTCAACTCAGATATGAAGAGTTCAGGGCGTTTCTCGTGGTCGAGGCGACAAGAGTTGGATGGCATACAAAACACCGGTTTCCATTTAGGGTGCAGAATTAGTGTTCTATCGAGATATAGTGAGGTATAATTGTAGAGGTGAATTGCTCTTTCGGGTTTTCGATTTGATTGTTTATGCTTGCGATTAGTGTTTGGTTTGGTGGAAGATCTCTCTGGATTATACTAGTGAACTATGTGGTGCTGTATTGCTGCACTCATATAACTTAGATAACCAACAATGTAGATAGAAAGGTGAACTTGTTTGTTCTAAGTTCCTGCACGGTTCTTGGAGTCCTACGCTGATAAAGTTTTTTGTTCAAATTGATGTTTATGCTTGGTCAAAACTGGGTATCATCTCAGCTCCATAGAAGGTCACAGCACAGGATCATAATCACAAGTGCTTGGGCTAATCCCATGTGAAATTAGGCCGGAGTTGTTTGTATGTTTGAATAATCTGATCCGCCACATCAATCGTTGTGCAGAGAGGTAGCCGGTGCACCGGCAGGGGGCCTCCTCCAAAACACTGCGAGGACGGTGAGCCCTTGTCGCCCGTGGTCGGTATCTGCCATTACAACTGCAACAGAGAAGGTTTCCAGGCCTCAAGTCACCAGTCGCAATCTCAAGTCAGATCGAGTGGTGATGAGCAGCAAGCAAAGGGTTAATTTGGTCGTTCCACGTTCTCTCTTCCTGACCTTTCATTTACAATTTGGTCATTCGATCAAAAAATAATATCGATTAATGTATGAGATACTGATGTTTAAAACAACCGCGTAATAATTGGACAGCCACAAACACTGTCCATGCAAAACCTTAAAAGAGGGGTAAAAAACAAAATTTTCCAGAAAAAAATGATATGGTATGGCAGCAATCGGCAAACATTTTCTAAATCAATAATTCATATCTTTGTTAATAGATAATTGCAATTCTTCAAGCAATTGACATGACCTTTAATGGAATTAATTTTGGAAAATTTGGAGAAATTAGCAATTTTTAACTCTTAATTTTGAAATGACTAAGTTAAGCTAATGGCATTTTTTCTAAAAGAAATTAATGGCAAGGATCTAAATTTAATAAAAAATTATTTAACCCATGAAATTTCAAAACTCACATTAAATATTGAAAGTGTGTGTCAATATTAAGTTTTTTTCAACGTGAACTATCATGTTGGTGTTTGGCATGCCAAAATAATGATTTGAATTGTCATGTCAAATTTTTATCTTTCGTTTTGGGATCAAAATAATGGGAGAGAAAAACAGCGTGGCAAATACTAACAATAAGTTAATAGAAATTGGTCAAATTTCTTAAACGGTATTGCAATTTTAAACGAAATGACTAAGTTAAGTAGATTACTAAATTTAATAAAAAATTATTTAGAAACCACATTAAATATTGAAGAAAAGTTCAAGGAATACCCATTTCGATATTCCTAAAAATAAGCTGGAAATACTCAACCTCACATATCGTCCATTGGTCCATTATATTATAATCTAGCAAAGTTGAGTACGAGAAGGAATTCTTTAACAATCAATCAAGCTCAAGTCAATATGCGATGAATATGCAACATTCTATAGTTTGAACTCAACTTGGTTACAATTCTAATCGAAATCAAAAGTCTCTTTATTTACGAAAAATAAAAGATTTGAAAATTATGTTCCTAAAGATAATATAATAATTCTTAGGGTTAATATCCCGAAAAAACTCCAAAACTGGTACACATGTAACAAATTTACCCCAAATTATTTTTTTGACTATGAAAAACCCAAAACCGATAGATCCATGACAAATTTACCTCGACTGATCGTAAAAAACCATAAACCGGTACATTTATGATAAATTTACCAAAAACTAATTTATTCGACCACAAAAAACTCAAAATTGGTAAATATGTGACAAATATACCATTTGCTAAATTGGATTAATACCACAAAAAAATCACAAGAATTGTAAACTGTGACAAACGGAGTGTAAAATCCTAAATTTGTATACTAGTTAACTGTCACGTGTCATTTAACTTAATAATTTGACAATAAAATTTAACGAAAACTAACATAGGGTAAATTTGTCACAAGTTTGATATACTAGTTTGGGGTAAATTTGTTAAAGGTATACCGATTTTGGGTTTTTGGTGGTCAAAAAAATAATTTGAGATAAATTTGTCACACATGTACCAATTTGAGTTTTTCAATGTATTAATTCTAATTTTTATCACTTATCAAAATGAATAAACGAAATGAAATAATTATATATAATTTGTTTATGATAACAAAAATATTTTTTAAATTAATTATTTCAAGCGACATAAGTGATTATTATTAAAAAAAAATTCTTCAAAAAATTATTCATTTTTCATGAAATATTGAATAGCCTTACTTTTATGTCTATCTTACTACTAGACTAGATAATGGAAAAAAAAGCAAATCGTTAAAATTTGTTAAACCCTAATACCTAGAAATATTTTACATCTCCAAACCCAAAAAAAATAAAAGGGATATGTGCAACACAAGTCCTAAAACTTACAAAAAGTGTTAAGTCCTAAAACTTACAAAAAGTGCAATCAAGTCTTAAAACTTATCAACTTTGTTCAATTGAGTCCTAAAGTGAACACCGTCGATTTACTAACGGAAAATGCTAACGTGGCGCTAACGTCATACTCTAAATGATTTTTTTATTATACACGTGGCTTTTTAAAATTATTTTTTATTCAAAATTTTTAAAAATTAGATTTAAAATCTTAAAATGAAAAACAAAAATTTATTTAAAAAACAAAACTGTTAAAAAAAAAAAATGGCACCGACGGGCATTTCCGCCGCAGCCACCGCCCATCACCGGAGTGGCCCAAGCGACACTCGACAACCGTCGCCGACCCAGGGGTGGCCGGTCCTCACCGGCCCCAGGCGAGGCCTGACAACCCCCGCCAAGTCGGGCAAGGACGCCTAGATCTGAGCACGCCGGCCCTCACGGGGGGCCGGCGACCCTCACCCTCCCTGCAGGAGGCCTCGCCGGCCCTCGCACGGGGTCGGCGATGCTCGCCCGATCTAGGGCGTTTCGATTCAGCTCCGTCGCACTCCCGACACCGTGCCCCGATCTTTGTCTAGATCTAAGTGAGTGGGTTCCGGAGGGCAAGGGTTCCGTCGCGCGTCGCCGCCCGGGACTGCTGCGGCCGTGCCACGTAGCCCCGACGCCGTCCCCGACAAAGAAACGGCCCGTGACCCTTTGAGGTCTTTGGGCCATTACCGTTCCCCGACGTCCTACCGCGACCCCTCGACAATCGGACTACCGTCGTCGCCCGCCCGCCCGCCACCGACGACTCCACCCGATCCGTGTCGGGGACACCCGGATCGGGCGAGCATCGCTGACCCCAGGCGAGGGCCGGCGAGGCCTCCCCGGGCGGGTGATGGTTGCCGGCCCCCATGAGGGCCGGGTGCCCGGATCCGGCCCTCCCGCGGGAGGGCGATGGCGCCCTCTCCCCGTGAGGCCTTGCCGGCAAGGGCCGGCCATCCGGGCTTCCCGCGCCCGACCACTCCGGCGATGGGCGGCGGCGGAAGCATCACCGGTGCTTTTTTTTTTTTTTTTTTGCACAGTTTTGTTTATTTAAATAAATTTAGCTTTTTCTTTTATGTTTTTAAATCTAATTTAAACAAGAATAAAAATAATATTAAAAGCCACGTGTATAATAAAAAATCATTTAAAATGCCACGTCAGCGTTTTCGTGAATAAGTTTGATGATGAAAATTTTAGGGCTCAATTAAATCAATTTGACAAATTTTAAGACTTGATCTTTTAAAAGTTTTAGATTCAATTGCACTTTTCTTATAAGTTTTAGGACTTGTGTTGCACATATCCCAAAATAAAAATAAGGAAAGGCTCATCTCCATCCAACGCCGACGTTTCCGTTCCCCCCTCCGCGCGGCCGAGTCCTCGTATCCAGAAGAAACCCTAGACCCCCAAAAATCGCCTATTTATAAGCGCATTCCCACGATCCCAAACCCAAACCCTAAACCCACCATCTCCCCTCCCCCTCTTCAATGTCGCTGTTCTCCTCTCTTCGATCTCTCTTCGGCTTCTTCTCCATCTCTCTCTAGGATCTTCTCGTTCTGCGCTTCAAATTTCTGGTTCCTGGCTAGGGTTCGTCGATTGCCCATTGTTTTGCTTCTTGTTCTTCTTGTTTTCGATCGGATCGGATGGAAAAAAATTGGTTTTTTTAAGGGGACGGTGACGATTGTATCGTGAAAGGTCTCGTTCGTCGTAACTGGCTCCGATTCAGGGGCCTTGCCGACCATCCTGATATATCACCACCCATATTCCGAGTCCCTTTCCATATCCCTCCAAAAAGAAAAAACGCCAAGTTTCGATTTTTGTCTTGTTTCTTGGTTCTTGAAATTTCGGAGAAAGAAAAAGCTTTGTTCTTTTTTGCTGGTTTGTGAATTTGATTGCAGATGGCCGATGATTATACACTTTTTTAAAAGACAAGCATATGTCTGAATTTAATGGTGTTGACACATCTAATCTTCTCTATGAGGCCGTCTTTCTTCATTGTCCCTTTATAATTTCTTCTGTCTTTTTAGACGTTTGGGTTTTATTTAGTGGTTTTATAGATCTTAGCAAGCTTTCCTGTGAAGTATATTACTTTCATTATGTTTGAACGTGTTGCCTATGATGAAAGAGATGCTATTTGCGCTTGTGGATGAGAATTCGTGATTTACACAGAAACTCTACTGCCTTCCTTCTGAGGCCTGGAAGTTTTCTTCTTTAATTGATTTGTCATTGGCGTATTCTTTCCTTCTTTTTTTCATGGGTATCACGAGTTTGTAAAATGGGTTTTACTTTTTACAGTTGTGATTTGTTGAGGAGCTGGTCATGTGATGATTAGAAGCATAGTTCAGATGATAATCCCTGTGATTATAACATTTCAATAGTCTTTCGCTCCTATCTGATGACCCAACCTTTTGGAATTAATCTTTATCTTTTGCAAGACCTGATTGGTCTTGTTGCCTTGTGTTGCCTGTTTTACGTTAGATTATATCGGGGAACTTTGATAGCAATATTCAATTTTTAATCTGTTCCTATGAATTCTTTTTTCTCTACACAAATCTCATCTCTTCCCCAGTTGGACATATCTCAGCTATTTTTCTTGGACCGACCAAAGGTACGTGGTGGAGTTTTCTCTGTTGATCTTGTCTCGTCATTGACATAAGAGATACGGATGCAAGTGCCATAGTGCAGGATGGTCCTTGAGCAAATTGAACAATGAGCTATGTTGGACCCTAATTTGTTAAAAGAGTAAAATAGTGTGTTAAAAGTCTAGTTAAGGCAAGATCCCCAAGCAAGGGCAACACAAACCATTTTATCTTTACTCATAGAAAGCGGAGAAGTGCCAGTTACTGAAAAACTCAAATTTCTGGAAAACTCAAATTTCACATAAAATAAAAACCAAAACCAAAACCAAAGTTGGTACGTGTGTTTTTTCCTCTCCCCTTCTAGTCGCAGATCTGAGATTTAATCTCATATTTCTACTGCTAATACCTACCTGATGGATTGCCAGATGAGAAGATTCATTGAGAAAGAAAGCTAAAAAAATTGGAAATGAAAGAAAATCTGATCAACTAATTTCATAAGTGAGTTCCTGAATGACGTGACATGACCATGTTCCACCTTGAATGTACTCAAAATCATCCCACTCAACAGCCAGATTGAGAGAACCTGTGGTAATTTCTAATAGGCTAAGAACTGGTCCTCCTGAAGATGGTACAGAAAACAACAAATTACAACGCGAGCAAAACTGCAACTGGGATTCTCGATTTCCATCTGCTTCCGTATAATTTTTATGAGACTTCATCAGTACAACAGAAGCGTCCATGGTTCGTGGACACATTTACTTTCCGCTACTGGGTACAGAAACTCGGAGAGATCAAGGGTTGATACTGCTTCAACTTGCCCGGGACACTGTCTTAACTAACTTTGAGGCAAAAGGAATTCCAAGATCAATGGTGCTTTCCACTCTATCTAGTTGAAGGAAGGAGACTGAGCGATGATCATTGATATGCGCCTTTTTGATATCTTGAAACAAACCTTGACACGAGACAAATTGGACTCTTTCCTTGTAGTATATGGCAAATGCTATTTTATCAACTTCAGGAAGCCAGGGGTGGAAATATTTTCTCCATTGATGAAATTTACCCACATTTGGTTGGCTCCTTCAAGGAAAAGCATCCTTTTTGAGAGACGGACTGCCCAATGTCCCAGATGTTTGGTAAGAAGCTAGACGAAATTAAGCAAAAGAACTATCAGACGAATGAGTTATGTCCTCCTCCAAGTGGAACTCTGGGTTGGAATGTGGCTTCAATCTCTAGACAAGGGCAATGCTTGAAAGAAAGACTCTGGAATGGAAACAACCAAATTATCAGAATTTAAGTGACAGCATGAATTGGAAATGGAAATGAATCAAGAAAAACAAAATATCAGTTTCTTAACTTCCGTTATGCTTTTTTGGCTTAATGAAAATTGAGTTTCTTTCAAATTAATGTGACTGAAAGTTAATGTTATTGCATATGGGAGAATGCAATGCGCGAAAGAAGCTAAAGCAGGAGACAAGAAGCTCTGGAGAGGAAACCAGTAAGAAGGGATGACTGGCATAGATCACAGGAAGAATTGCTTCAGACAGGGGGGAGTGGAAACATGGTGAATTTAGTACACAAATGCAGCTGACATGAAGAAAAGAACTAACAGACAACACAAAAGAAGGAAAAGAAACTACAAGGTCAATACCAAGTACAGAGAAGAACAATATCCAAAAGACATCAGATAGGAAGAAGAGCAATGCTGGTTTATCAACTTACGGATCATACAAGACAACACTACATCAAATGACATATCGGAAGGAAATAGCACTCAAAATAAAAGCAAGACTTAAGTTGGAACTGAAAATACAGAAAAAGAATAGGCACTGATCCTGGTAATCTGACTGAGCCCAACATATAAGACTGTGGCTTCTTCCCGATACTGCTTCCATATGTTGAAAAAAGCACAGAAAAGTTGGGTAATGAAAGAACATACCGGAATGCTTAGTAGAAGTCCCTGAGAATCAACTAGGACAGGCAAGCTTCTTCTCACGGCAACAGGAATAGGTTTCAACAACTGGAGGACCCTGCGTGCGGATACCCTTGCATAATCAAGACATGAGCTTGCTTTCTCTGCAGCTTGCTCTGTAACACTGCTTGAAACAGCATTATCTGGATCAGACTTCTTCACATTTTGAGATTTTGACAACTCAGCGAGATAAAGCCAGTCAGACTCCATCATATGACGTATCTCAGCTACCATATCATGGCCAAGGCTACAAAACATGCATTTATAGTCCAAGCCTTCTACAACCAAACCACCATTGGAGCTAGTTTCTTTTTGAGTAAACTTCCTGCAAACATCCTCCTTGCATGGTTTCCATGAGATAAAGAATCTGTTCATGAAAAAGCCTATTTGTCCAGGCCGAAGACATAGATTGTGAGATGTACCGACAGATTCTATTGCATACTTTGGTTGATAGTCCGGTGTCACATCAGACTTGAATTTGAAACGATTTGTTTCCTCCTCCTGCAACATGAGAACAGTTCTATAGGTGGACTCACTTATGAGGTTTAGTCTTTTGGCTTCGTCTAGAACAGATCCAGATGTTACATTCAAAAAATGCACATCCGATGCATCTACGGATGACAGATTTGAACTTGTCTTTGCATTATCCATGATTTCCTTGAGATCATATGGGATAACACACTTCTCTTCTGCACTGCTTCCTGAATAAAACAGCTCCACTTTCGAGGGCAAAGGACAGTTAACAGAACAGCAAACCAAGATTTTGGTGCCTCTAGATCCAGGAGCTGGGCAAAGGTAACAACCAGCTGCAGTGAGGGAAGTCTGCACAATCGAGAAGAATTATTTAGCTTTTTGAGCTAAACTATAACACAAGATTCCCCAAGGTTGACAAATTAGTGTCTTACCATGCCAAAATGCTTTAAGAAAAGAGGATTAACCTTAAGGAATATACATTTTCTTCAGGACATGGAGAACATATAAGAGAGTTGCTTCCATAGAAGGACGTAATGAACCGAGACAAAATGCAAGTTGACGAAGCAAATTTACCTTGCACGGAGATGAACGCATATAGCGCAGAAGCAATTTCGACGTGTTACCACGAATAGGTCTCTGTCTTTGTGAGATGTACTGATGGGTTCAGATCAATATTTGTTAGCAAGTGCATCAACATCAGAATAATATATCAAAGAACCATGAAGATACTGTATTATCCACAATTAGTATGCCAAGAATCATATTACCTGTGCAACATGCGCAATGAATTTTGCCAGGCAAATGTCCTCAACTTTTGATGGATTGAGGGTTTTCAAATCTATGACAGCATATCCTTGCTGTAATGAGCAATAAAATTTTGATGTTCACACATAGCACTCGGAAGTCAGAGAAAGAATAAGGTAAAATTAGTCAAATAGGCTGCTTACATCCATAACAGTCACAGCCTCTTGTAACAAGTTTGAACATATTTTGTCCACGTACTCGCGTGTTCTTCGGCAAGCAGAAATTAGAGATTGCAATTCAGAGCTAAAGACACCTGAAAATTAGGGCCTCATTTGTTGAATATGTTTAAAAGCTATGAGCAGCAGCAACTCAACCAAACAAAAAAAATACCTAACCCACCATATAAAATCAATGACGTTTGAATGTAATAATAAACATTTTATCCTTTCATGAGAAATTAATGAAAAACTAACTCATATGTACAGAGAGCAGTCTAACTCCATGAGATCATGTGAAAGGTTTAACATCAGCAACAACTCACTTGATGAAAATTTCTGCAAGGACATTCGGATCCGGTTACGGACAAATAAGGGACTTCTATTTGAAGGATCTTCCACCCATTTCTTCTCATTCTCTTGACAAATCTGCAGAAAATCGATGCTACTAGTGCATAAAAATGATGAAATAATATCAAATAAGTTTGTAGATTCCCAAGTTTTCTTTTCATCTTACCATGTACATATCTTTCTTCGAAAAATCCAGAAAAGGTCGCACTAAAAGAATACCGCCATTCATTGGATCTACACCTTGAGAATACGGGTGTTTGGCAAAAAATTGAGAAGTGAATGCCATGCCAGCAAGTCCAAGCACACCGCTGTTGCGTGACAGTCTTATAACCAACAACTCAGCCTGCAAGGTGTATTGGCACTTAATTCAGCACCTAACTCCATCAAAGTCATTGAATTGCAATTTAGTCATTTGGAGTGTCATGGGAGCACTAAAACAGAAGCTGCTATGCTTATAGTAAGTCCCAGAAGAAGGCGCAAATTTTAATGCGAAACGTCTTCATAAACACATTAGCTGTGGATTTCATTGACTCGCTACAGACCTGGTCATCAGCATGATGTGCAAGAAGCAGGATGCCAAACTGCTGCTCAATGCAAACTTTATGGAACATCTCGTACCTGTCGTTTGGGATGACATCAGGAATTTTAATCTGGACAAATAATTTTAATCTGGCTAAAGCATCTTCGGGGAATTTCAAAAAGGAAGTACTAACAGCAAACATGCCAGAGACATCAATAACAAACTAATTACAGGGAGTTTTCCAATATAGAAACCTCATTTCACGTGCTGCTTCTTGCAAGTTTCCTTGCTCCGGCCTCCCATCCTTCCACTCACAGCGGGCAATCTCACATCTGATACCTATAAAAACGCTATATTAACCATCAATTCCATCAGAACATACCTATGCTTATAACAAAAACACCATGCCTAATGCAATTTGCTCAGAAAACAAAAAAAAAATGATGAGATGATCAAACATACCCATTTCAGCAACACGCTCATGCACCATATTTGCTTCCTCTTGGCTCTCCGCACGCAGCCCGTGGTCGACAATAATCGCCAACAGCCCGTCAATAAACCCACTCTCTTTGCCAGCAGAGTCAAGGCCACTGATTTTCCAATCAGCAGCTAGGACACAAAGTGCCATGCTATCAGGACCACCGGAGACTCCCAAAGCTGAAATTTTTTCCAAAACCCAACATTCTCAATGTCTTGAGATGGCAGCAAAAAGAGCAGTTTTCTGGCGTACTCACGATAAGCATCTCCAAAATATAGTCTTGAACTATTCATTCAACCACACTCTACAGGAGAAAGGTCGAGCGCAGACATCCACAAGATAAAGCCCAGCAACGGAATTTGCACCGTCGGACGGAGCAAGACATTTCGACGAACACGGCGCAGACAACGACGAAAAGCAGCGAAGTTCCCACAACATAGAACTTTCCTCATCGTAAAAGAAACCAAGAAACAACAAGAAACCAGAAACAAACGACTGACCGATACGGTGGTGGGGTTTGAGACCGGCAAGAGCCATCCGCTTCGAGAAAGTTTCCTTGTACGCTGTCGTGACCTGCACCGGGCGGAGCTCTTGACGAGCGCACTTGCAGAAGAAGCGGGCGAAAGGGCTCGAGGCGCGGAAACCGCGGCGACGGGAGACGAGCGGGACCGAACATGTCGAGAGGGAAGAGAGGAAGGCGGTCGAAGTTGATGCGGCCTGCGAAGTGAGGATGAGTCCTCGCGCCATCGGCACAAGCTTCGAGCCCGTTATCTTCTTCTCGCTGCAGTATTCATACGTAGCGCCCCGGCGTTACCTTTGTAGGAGGAGCTGTTCCAAGAACGACGCCGTTTCATCTCTAGCAGGCGGCAACCGTCTCATGATGTTGGCTTTCCGAGTGGAAATTTGATGTGGGCTTGGCTAGGGTGTGGCGATGGGCATTTTCCATTTGCACAGGAATGTCTGTCGATCTCAATATGCCGCTACTATATATCTTCTATCATGTGATCGATATGCGAGTCCGGGTGAGTCTCATATGAGTAAGATGGGAACATATGATCTCGTTAAAAACCGATGATTATGATGAAGTCACATTCAATCAAATATACTCCGAGAACATCTCTGATGCTTCGACATTGCATGGCACCTGTCTATAACTTGTGAGCACCCATTTAGATACAAATGTGTATGTACTTAGACAACATATGGACAGATACATCAGTCAGTCCCTAAAGGTCTTCACTTTATCTGTAAATTGCAGTCTGAAGTCGCCTGAATCTGCTGATTAATGCTTCTCTCTCTCTCTCTTTACTGGAAAAGCTAGTCAAACTGTCAGTTCACATGAAAGTCAACCAGAACTGAGAACTTTGTGTATAGAGGTTGGATATATTTTACAAAACAATCAGTGCAGAAAACTGCCTAAAGAATTGACCGAGCTCCGGCGTCGCTTTTCTGTACGGTTACCCTCAGTCACAAGTCGAAAAACCAAAATGACAATTCGGAAGCACAAGGAGAAAGGAATCGCGTTAGCCCATGGAACAGAGGCGTCTTTGCCAGCTTCGTCACATGCCTCTTGCTCGCGATCCAGCATGAGTCAGCGCCCCCAAAAGATGAAGTGTGCAAAGCTTATGGCAGAGTGTAAATTATAGTCAAGAGCCTCCTTTGAAACCTTGGGTATTTGGCATCATCCTCCGCATCTCCATCTCTCTGGAGGAGTGGGCGTCCCCACTCGAGCCAGATCGGTAAGTGCCGGATTCGCCTGTTGATCCACCGTACTCACTGCTCGAGTAGTCTTGGTTCCCGAATGCCATTTTTCTGATCTTTCTCAATTCTTCGGAATTTGCATGCACGGTGCTGTGCCCAGGCCTGACCCCCTCATCAATATCTGATAAGGACATCTCGCCTTCTAAAGCACGGACAATCTGAATAGTTCACAGTAATTGATTAACCTCGTACCCAATTCTGAAACTCGAGTAGTGTCAAATTGACCTCTTTCTAGATCAAAAAGCCAGCTAAAATTGACTAAACCAAATTTCTGCTGGACTAACCCCATTGATTAACTAAGTTGGCAAAGTAAAAGCAAAGAGCTTTAGATTATATGAACATTACCTGGCTCATTCTTGGTCGACGGCGTGCTGAATGACGTATGCAAGCAGCTGCACAAGAAACCATACGAACCATCTCGTCGTGATTGTAGTTATTTTGCAGCCTTGGATCTACCAAAGAGTCGAAGTTTTCATCGTCCAGAGCTCGTGGCAACAGGGGCCTCGCCTGTAATTACACAAGAATATTGTCCTAACAAATATTAATTCCCAGGAAAAGGAATATACTTCTTGACACTGAACCTGTTGGATCAACTTCCACGAAAACAGGGTTAAGACTGAAGACTCCGGTCATGTTGAACTTTTAGCTATGGGGCACAGCTGACACAGATGAAAACTACCATGCCTTTGCCAAATGAGTTATATATCAGGCATCATATAACAACAACAGTGTAGTTGTCTATTACAATATGTTCTGTGAAACAATAGATTGTATAAAGGGAAAGCAGTGTGCAATGTGCATTAGTAAAAACTAGAGGGTATTCACATTCTCTTTTAACTTGTTCTTTCCCATTTCAACACTCGAAGACCTTCAACAACATCTGTGTCCCTTCTAGGAAAAGACTGACTGAGACGATCTGTTACTTACCCAGTCAACCAAGCTCTCGTGCAGGTTGGTAGTTGAGTCCACCGGTTTGCGTCCCGTGATCAACTCCAAAAGCATTACTCCAAAGGAGAAGACATCTGATTTATCTGAGAGTTTTCCACTCGATGCATATTCTGGAGCAAGGTAGCTGCAAGTTGCAAGAAATGTAAGCCCTCTTCTTAATTTCTTTGCTTCGTCTACAGTCCAAATGCCAAAAACACTGGATAATGTCCCTGACACTGTCTCAGTATGATCCTATTATTGTGCAGAGTTGTAATGGTCAAGAGACAACAGAAGAACCCAATTTTTAATACATCCACTGCCATTTTTGAGGGCATGAGGTGACATTTTCACATGAATTGCGTTAATCCAGATTAAACAGACAGTCAAGAATATAATTTAGTGGGACAAAGTGGCAAGAAAAGGGTAACTTTTTGAAAGCTGGAGGGTAATCTGACCAATAAAATGCACAACTACGATTCTTACCCAAATGTTCCCATCACTCTTGTAGAAATGTGAGTGTGGACATCTGAAGAGAACTTCGCAAGTCCAAAATCAGCAACCTGCAAAGCAGTATTCGTGTTCAATTTCTAGATGTGATTTTTAGCTTTATACAGAAGAATCTGACCGTAGAGCCTTAAAAAATACAGGGTTTAGCACGATTCTCACCTTAGCCTCAAATTTGAAATCAAGCAAGATGTTAGCTGCCTTGATATCACGATGGATGATCCTAGGATGACCTGCAAAAGAATCAACTCCCACATCATTAAGCAAATAATTGCCTTTTCTCTGTGCTAATGTGAGCATGCACAAAGATGAGAAAGTGGCGGCTTACAGTCCTCGTGAAGATAGGCAAGTCCCCTGGCAGATCCTAAAGCGATTCGCAGTCTTGTCGCCCAATCCATGGTTGGTCTATCTTTTCCTGCAAAAAGGCCATTTACTTCCATCAGATCCTCTTAGCCAGAGCATTGACTGGAATCAAAATGTCAATTTGCTGATACGCACACATTTCTGCATTTTCGAAACAGCTTCATTTTTATCACATTGCTAATGACAATTGGACATTCCACATCCACGTGACCACAGGAACTCATTCTCTTATCTCTGGATGTAACTTGGCGGGCCAAGCAGTGAAAGGGTGCTAATTCAGGTAGGCAAAATAGTACATGGCATTAGATTGGTCAATCAGACTGTGAGATACTACGACACTTACATACCATGCAAGTGGAACTGCAAGCTGTTGTTCGGGAGAAACTCGTAAACGAGCAGTCTCTCAGACCCCGTTATGCAGTACCCTACCAAAGAGACCAAGTGCCTGTGATGTACTCGGCTGATTATTTCCACCTCGGCCTGGAACTCGCGCTCTCCTTGGCCGCCCCCAGCTTTAAGCTGCTTCACTGCGACTTCCTTCCCATTTGGAAGGACCCCCTTGTGCACATCACCAAAACCACCCTGTCCGAGAAGGTTTGCATCTGAGAATCCATTTGTGGCCATCCTTAACTCCTCATACGTGAATTTGCTCTTGGAGAAATTTAACTCGATGCCTGGCGATGGAGAAGGATATGGATTTTCAGGGCCTGAATTGGAGCCTGAGCCTCCACTGCTGCTCGTGAATGGCGGTGGCACTGTGCCGCCTACGGGCGAATGCAGTGGACGTGACTCAAATGCAGGTGGAGTAGTGGGTGGCGGTGCATTCCGTTGCCAATGCTGTGGCGGACCGCCAAGAGGGCCATCTGGTCAACACAGAAGTTATTGTACGGAATTCAATGAAGAAATGAAAACGGATACTGAAGCTATCTGGGAATTGAGCTCAAATGCCATTCCAATTGGAAAATCTTGATTGAGAACAGGGCTGGAGAGAAATTAGAGAAAACCACGTTCGGATATTACAAGTTCAATAGCAGGACGAGTGGAAAAGAAATGAAAGATGAAATTATTAAATCTCCTCATCCGTCGAGCAATTCCTTCACGACTCCCTCTGCCTTTATACTTTCAGAACTCAGAATCAACACCAAAGTTCTATTGTTTTTTATGGGCATCCCGTCGAGTTGAACTTTGAGAAATTCACAGAATTTACACGATACCTTCAACAATCAGTAGCAGAAAGAAATCCCAGTATCCTACATGGTACTGCTGGACGACACACATGATGAATTCTCAGAAAAGAGATGAAATATAGAACTCGCCCGACTTCATACCTTTAGGCTCTGGCGGGAAATGAACGGCACGAGGGTCTCTCCTCCTCCTCTTCTTCCTACAAAACAAGACCATCACAACCAACACCGCGAGCACTACCACCCCGCCAATGGCAATCCCCACCACCAGACCAGTCGACAAAGACGACGAAGGCGGCGGCGGCGACGGCGGCGGCGGGGGTCGAGAAGACGCTGCGGGTGTACTGGGCGGGGG
The DNA here is from genome assembly GCA_017140595.1 of Eucalyptus curtisii. Classification (NCBI taxonomy): domain Eukaryota; kingdom Viridiplantae; phylum Streptophyta; class Magnoliopsida; order Myrtales; family Myrtaceae; genus Eucalyptus; species Eucalyptus curtisii. Next base: position 7,015,359 of record CM029496.1, read on the forward strand.
CGGCGACCCGCCCGCTTTGCTCGGAGGAGGAGGAGGAGGCGGCGGGGAGCCGCCGGTCACGGGAGGCGGAGGGGCCTCTGTAGGAGAAGTCGGCGGGTGAGGCGGCGGAGAAGCAGAGGGAGCGGGCGGCGGGGCGGGAGCGGGGGCCGGCGGGGCCGGCGTCTTGGGCGGAGGCGGAGAAGGGGCCGTAGTCGGCGGCGGCGGCGACGGCGGAGAGGGAGGAGAGAGCGGGGGCGGGGGGGGGCGGGGGCGGGGCGGGCGACGGCTGAGCGGGCGGGGGGACCACCGGAGGGGGCGAGGACGGCGGAGGCGCAGCAGGAGGAGGGGTGGCGGGGGCGGGGCGGAGGAGTTGGCCGGGGGCGGCGGCGGAGGCGGAGGGGGCACGGCCGGAGCTGGGGCCGACATCTCCGCGGTTCCGGGGGACGTCTTCTTCGGCGACTTCGGCAACAACCCAGAAGGAATCAGAACCAGAAAAAAAGGGAGAAAGAGTGTGAAAGCAGAGGAGGAGGAGGAGGAGGAGGAGGATCGGTTCTTCAGCTCAGCTGAGGAAAGAGAGAGAGAGAGCTCGTGTGTCACTCGTGCTTCGTCATCGTCATCAACAAGCGTGAAAATTCTCTTTCCCTTTCCCTCGGACAGGCCGTTCGGGACATCCGCGCGCGCGTCTGCTCCGGACAGAGCACGCAACATCGGATCGGGGGTGGGGCCCGCCCGACCCCGCCTTGCGTTCCTTCCTCTTTCCCTCTCTCTCTCTCTCGGACGGACGGACTCCGTCCGGATGGGGATTGGATTTTGGGGCATTTTTATTATTAGATTACGGTCGGTCGCCCATGGCCCACCTTTGACTATGCTTTTAAAAGAAAAGGAAAAGGGTTGCCCTATTTTTATTTTTTATTTTTTTCTATTGTCCTTATTTAATTTATTGTTTTTGACGCGGGGCTGGATTGGGGACGATTGGGGAGTTCCTGTGCTCTTGTCGTGTGAGTTGGGTTCACGAAAGTTGTCGCTCGAGGGCTTCAAAAAGAGGTGTATATTTTAACTACTGAGGCCGCGCCTGAAGGGGCGTACGTACTGAGATGAGTCCAACGTCCTTAATTGTCATTGCCCCTGTTGGATTGTGCTGTGAGTAAGGGTGTGCATGCAAGTCATCCAGAATAGGCCCGCAACCGGTGATTTTCATGAGGATTGGTCCAATTCTTATTTCCAGACGTAGAACCATCAATTCGGACAAAACCAATATATATATACATGTATATGTGTGTGTATAGTTAATACTCCTTAAGTAATCAATTGCCCACACTATTTAATGTGAAAATGAAATGTGAAAACAAAGTCATGATGACTTGTATTCGGTTCCTAAGTTCTCCTCCCCAACCCATTAAAAAATCTTTTCTTTTGATTGTGATGGCTGGAGACACCATCCAATGGAGGAGACCTCGTGTAATGCCAGTAAGAGATGGGCATTGCCCACGTCTTGACATCTCAGCTAATCAATCTCGCTCAAAGTATGTGAGGGATGTGAAAGTGTCGGTGAGAGATTGGGGGATCGGGGACCGGTTCCATGAACCCACTTAGGGAGTAGTTCTAACTAGCAGTCTTATTCTTGGGTGAATCCATAAAACTAATGGGGTGGTTCTCGATTCCAGTTTTTGGAATCGGTCCTTTGTGGGGGGTTTTCTGGAAACTGTACGCTTAAATTATGCTCAACCCTACCGCAAGTGCTTAATTAGCTAGCGGACAGACCATGTACACATTTCCTAGAAGAGAGTAACATAAACTATGGATCTTCTTGGATCTTTTTCTTCTTGTACTTCTTCAAATTGATTGACTTCAAAATTATTGAGAAGTTGTCTCGTCCACAAGCTTGTTAATCTGATGTCTAACTTAAATTTGAGCACATTCAATCTCCGGACGTGCATATTATCAACTAGAATCCCCTTCTACAAAAACACCATTAATCTAAGTAAGGGTGGAGAGTTGAAGAATAACATCTCGGGTAACGATTATCTTATTAGCAAATTGCCTAGTACCAAAAAGGTAAATTACCTAAACACTAGTCGTCACAGCATATGCGTCCCATTCATCCTGTTTTCCTGATAGTTAACAAGGTTTTATTCGGCTTAAATTGTCATTATATTTATCCTTATGTGAAAGGAACTTGCAAATCTATTGGGAGACTACTTCAACCATTCCTTGGTAAAGTATGGATTTTGTTAATGAGTACTCTTGAATCACTTATGAAGTATATTTATTACCTGTTTCAACTTCTCATGTGTTTGTCCTTTCAAATTAGTGAAGAATAAGTATGTTGTTCCTCTGTATAATTTCATGAATTTGCTCACAACTGCCGTTATACTTGCAAGAATGACTTAGAAGAGGAGGCAGGATTATAAATTATTACGGAAAAGTTGTCCAAAAAGTCTTAAACATATTACATTTTTACCAATTCAATACTAAACTTTTTATATTTTTCCGATTAAGTCATAAACATTTTAACAATTTGCCAATTTAGTTTATATTTTATCCATAAATTATTGACATTGATCATTTTTAATAATTTTTTTAATTTTTTATATTCTTCTCTATTTTCTCTAGCCGGTTGCCAACCTTAGCGATGATGAACGACCGGCCAAAGGCAAACGCTGGTGAGGTTGACCTTGCCATGGCTAGGTAAAGGTTGACCTCACTAGGTCGGCAATGGTAAGCCTTGCATGCCCTTGGTGAGGCTTGACCTTGCCTAGTAACGACGAGGTTGACCTTGCTAGGGGAAGGCAAGGCTTGCCCTCGCTAGTGGCCAACACAAGGCAAGCTTTGCCAAAGGCATGTGAGGTCGACCTCACAGCTTGGCGATTGGCTAGAGGAGGAAGAAGGGAAGGATAAACAAAATAAAAAAAAAAAAGAATAGAAAAAGAAAAGGAAAAAGGAAAGAAAAGTAAAAATTTCATAAAATATTAAAATATTAATAAAAATTATTTACATTAGTATTGATTGCGCTACATAAGATGGTTAGCATTTATGTTACAGATTTCGATCAAAATTGATCACATTGACTCAATAGATAAAATACGAAAATATTTAGGACTGGATTGATAAAATTAAAAATATTTAAGATTAAATTAACAAGAATACAATAAATTTATGATTTTTTGAATAATTTTTTCAGATTATTACTATATATTTGGGATGCTTTAGGAAGGTTTTCCTTGATGGTCTTGGCTATTCTATAACCTTTCTTAGCGGACGGGATAGCGTCGCGCAGAAGTAAACACCTACAGATCTTTAAAAGTAATAACGCAATCCTATCATTGCACCTGACGATTATGTTTTCGAGGCGTAAAAAGATTGTTGACTTCCATGTTTTTCCCTCCTTCCGCTTGCTGAGCAGAGAAGCCTAGTTTGACTTGACAATTATACGTGAACTCAAAATATCCACGTAAGATAACATCCAGCACATCTTGTTTGAGCCGTTCAAGGTCATGATAACGAATGCATGGAATTTTCTATGTCCGTGACTGACCTGTCTTTTCTTCAGGCCATACATAATATATTTCCACGCCTGACCGGTCCTTTTGAGCCCTTTTGATTAATACCAAGTCTGACGAGAGCTACAGGACGGTAGCATACCTTTCTTTGAAATGAAAAGGACAAGTGCTCTAAGTACTTATTAAGCTATAGTTTGTGTGCTTCAGAAATTACAATAGTGATTAGATTTTTATTAATTTGCTAGCCATCCGGATTGATGATGACGATCCTGACTAGTGCGAAAAGATGACAGCTTAAACGAAAATCTTTCATTGATAAATTTTGAGGAATATTGCGGAAAAGTGAAAGATAACACTAAAATTAGATTTCTACAATTCAATGGCTAGCTAAAGAGAAGTATCTTAGGGCCCGTCGAACTTGTCGAGGGATCTCCAAAACATGCGCGTCGTTAGACACCTGGGCCCTCGCTCCAAGAAAAGTGAACAGGTTCAACAGTTCATGAGCAAGCAGCCAGGTACATCGTTCAGAGAGCATATGGATGCTGGATCGAAGACAATAACACCAGCTGTATGCATAATTTATATGCTGCCCTTTTGGAATCACTTCTGTTCTTTTGCCGGCTTTCTTGCTGCAATGCTTCGTTAGAGCTCATCACGTGCCTGGAAATGAGCTGCCTGTTCCTGTGGTGGAAAGAATGATGAAGGCGCAAACAACGGAGAGCGAAAAAACCGACACCCAAGTGTTCTCAGTGTACATCTCCATTGCGTCGGTGAAAGAAAACCTAGTGCGATTTTCGGCCCAGTTGCGAAGTCGGTCGGCCTCTGCGGCATACAATGCCCTCCCCTGCAGCAGCAATAGCATGCATTCAATTTCTCTAGGTCGACAACAAATAAATTAAAAGTTATGAGGCTATACCATCAGCAGCCTTCTCCATCAATAATGATGTACCAAATTGTGCAAGTGCGGTTAATACACTGAATGATGCTTGCATGATTTTCATAACGAGATTCATCAAGACTGATATTGTCTAGCAGCCACTCTATTCGACACATGTCCCACAAACTTCATATCTGCATAGAGGTTGACGGCGCATTCGCAACGATTCTATTCTTTCTAGGTGATAGGAACATAATTTAGGCAATCAAATTGATGACGCTCAAACTATGATATTGGTTTCGCAACAGAGAATTCAAACCAATGCTTTCACTGAATAGATTACCTGATCATCGAACCAGCGACCTCGTCGCAACCACGCAGTGATTAAGGCCAGTAGGATTCTAGGAGGGGTTAAATAATTGATCGCCTTGCCCGTCCCTTTTACAACGCGCATCCGAGGAACTAGACTTCTAGCAACCGTTTCAGGAAGCTCGCAAATAATGTTGAACATTTGCTTGTTCTTTGTTGTCGAGCCACTACAAATTACATACCCATTGAAAAGGTTAGACCATCACTTAAAACTGAAAACCATGTCCAAGACAATTAGATAAGAAGTAATGCATGTGATGCTTCATTCTCTACTATTAATCTCTGAGAAAAATTTAGAATGATCAGATAAACCACATCCATTGGAGAGCCCAAGAAAAATGCATATAAGACAGCAAATGCAGGGTATAGAAGGCAAGATTGGATTCGTGATCACCTCAGAAGTAAATCTGTAAGAACCATTCCAGGAGATGCGGTATGAACTCCCACCTTGGACCGCTTGCACTCCTTAAGGAGAGATGACTGAAGTTGCCGCAGGCCACACTTTGTTGACCCATAGCTACAGATTAACAGATGAATCATTACAGTCAGTTCCTGAGAACCCCAGTGATAATAAGACCAGACCAAAGAGTTAAGTTGGTCAGAGTGTGCATAAGGGCAAAATTCAACGTTAGATGAAGAATGAAACCTACACAGCTGTCAAAGGAGTACTTGATCCGCCAGATCCTGCCCCATCCATGTTAAATACGTGCCCCCCCTTAGCCTGGTTTTTCATCACACGCATGGCTTCTCGAGTACAAAGTATTGAGCCAACTAGGTTTGTTGATACGATCTATTACATGTCCACAATGAGAGAGTTTGCATCAAGCTGAATTCATACAACAACATGAGCAAGTAAAGGGTTTTTTCTTTGCTTTTCGCTTTTCTTGACTTTATTTGAAATGCATGAGATTTTCTGACCATTGGTATCACAGTTGAGTAGGGCCACCTATGAGGGCTAAAGCAAAACCATTTTAGAAAAATGACACCCCACAAATGTCTAAAAATGATAAATGTAATGAATCATACATAGATTCTTAAGAGCCACCATTCAACAAATGAAAGTCGAACAGAACTACCTGTTGAATATCTTCATCGGAGAATTGCAGCAACGGTCTAAATCCTTTGTTTATGCCAGCATTGTTTATCTGAAAAGTTGAAACGCACAATGTTGAAACATCTAGTGCGTCACATGGAATTTGTTGAATACAGACTTAGAAAGGACAGTGATTATTGTACTGGCATAATTAGTTTTTACATGGCAGATTTTGAGTTCTTAACATGTTAAGCAGACAACAACAGAGAATAGAAAAGTACCACCAGGAAAAACACGGATTTCTTGATTATCAAGAAGTAAACAAGCTGAAGGAAGTACTGATAAGCCAAGAGATTTCCGAGAAGGTTAGCTTCATGGGTAAAAAAGAAAAAAAAAAGAAATCATCTGTTGCACTTTTCTACTGTGTCATTCCTGAATGAGCTTAGTCATCAAGATTTTTTGGAGGCTGCAACGGGAATGTAAATTTCCAGTGGTGCATTAACAAGAGAAGCCCGCAAAATGTCCCCACTTGGATAGAAATGAGCATCACAAACTAAGAGCACTCACCCAAATGTCTATAGAACCGAGCTCACTAATGGCAAAATTTGCCAAATTCTGCACATTTTCAGGGTTACAAACATCACATGGTATTCCCACCACTTTTGCATGTGCCAAACTTGTTTTAGATGAGTCACTCGCAGCCTCTTTCACTTCCATTAAGTTCTGTTCGAGCTCTTTGACTGTCATGTCCACAGACTGAGGGCTGCCGTCAAAAGAAGCAAGCTCTGATGAGGACCCCCAGTGACAGTTGAAAGCATAGCATAGGCTATAGAATTGATAGTGGGTGATAAATATTATTGTTTCAAAAGGATCACCTTCTGGAAGCAATGATGACACGGTCACCAGAAAGAAGAAATTCGCGAGCAAGTGCCTTTCCCAGCCCTCTCGTACTGCATCAGCCAGTGATGATGTTTAAGAAGGATGTTAAAAAACAACAGATATTATTGTTTCAGAGATGTCACACATCCAGCTACATACAGATCTTTCTTCTGAAAACGGCAGGAACTGGTCAGCTCTTATTAAAGAATGCTCAACGATTTTGCTACAGGGACTGAGAATAAACAAAGAGTGAAATCGCCTGCATTGCAAAGAAAGAACTACCTTCCAGTGATGACCACATTACGCGGACCAGCTCGACAATGTTCATCTAACACCATGTTAGCACCAATCATTGTTCCAATTATAACCCCTCCAAGCCAGCTATACCAGATCAACGTATCCAGTTGACTATCTCCACCTTTAAAAGATATGGACAAACAATTAAATATTCACATTACTATACATAGCATCAACTTAAATGATAACCCTACATAAGACATCCATCATGTGTGACAGTCGATGCATTCAATAAGATGGCGAAAATTGCATTTGGCTAACCTGACATCTGGAAACCAACTGCAAGAATCACTCCAGTGCTCATCATGGTTATGATGTATCTTCCAATTTGAAGAGCAGCCTGAGAGAGAGAAAGAGAGGATTTTCAATTAGAAAAGGAACTCGATGAATTGAAATCATGCACATAACTGAGTTATAACCGATATAAGCGGATTAACATGAATAATCATAGCAAGAAATGATTCTTTTTTCCCTTTAGAAGCCAAAACAAAAGGACCTGAAAATCTCATCTCCCCCTCCCCCCCAACAAAAAAAGAAAAAGAAAAAAAAGAATTGTTCTGAGGTAGCTGAACAAATTGTGCTTATATTGAGCTACTTCATTCTAAAAAATCTCTATTTCCATCAAATTACCTTATCCAAAAGCATAAAGAGAGCACTCAAATTCAATCGACGAACGCTCAATTTACCTTCGAAATCCTACTTCCTCCCGATAAGCAATTCATGACAAGCAATTTAAACAACACCAGCATACAAACAAACAGTTCATGCACACTCACAGCGGAAAGTATCTTCTCAAGCTCAGCCACCGATTTGCTGTAATCATCCTTCAATTTCGAACCCAATTGAGAAACACCCACGAAAACAGTCCTGGCCGACTTCAAAACCCCACCTCTCTCGCTCTCCACCTCCACCTCCACCACATCTTCCCTCGATTTCACACCATCCCTCTCCCTGTCTCCATCTTCCTCGCTCCTGAACGACCGGCACCGATGCCGCACGCACAACCTACTCCGCTTCCCGAACGATTTCGAGCCCGTATAGCAAAAACCGGGCAAGAACACTCGTGGGTTCCCTCTAAAACTAACGAATTGGCGATCAAACCTTCCCGAGCACAAGTGAAGCTCTGTCACCGTGGCCATGGACGAGCGGATGTGTGAGGAAGAACCGGGTGCTCATGCAAAGGGTGCAGTTCCAGCTTGTCCGGGGGCACTGCTATTTCTCTCTTCTTTTTCCACCGTTGCCTACCGAATGACGTGAGGTTTTGGAAGAATTAATGATTGGGCGCAGAGATAAAAAATATCCACGCGAAGGAGAAGACGGATACGAGGTGGTTCCAGAGACAGGGAGTGGAATGTGACGACCACACGTTCAAGCAAACCCAATCCTGTACGTACGCGGGTGACACGTGGCGACGTGGGTCTGGTTTCTTGGAGTAGCTTCTACGCCTGATAGAGCGGAAAAAGGAGGCGGGATGAGTGTACCTGCCAAGCAATGTGTAAGCAGATCGATCCGGGGTTAGAGTGATCGTTAAAAGTAACTGCTAAGTGTCTGCAGTTATCCGCTCTGAATAAAACAGAAATAACTACCTAGGGCGTGCAAAATACCCGGAACCGCCCGGAACCGGACCGAACCACCCGAACCGGCAGTTCTTGAGGAACCGGTCCGGTTCCCGGCCCATGGCGATCCGCCCGCCCACCCACCCGGACCGGACTAGAGTCTTTTTAATATTAAAAAAAAAAATTACTAAAAGAAACCCTAGATCTCATCTCACTCCCTTCGTCTTCTGTTCTCTCTCTCGTGTCTCTTCCTGTTACTAAAATTATTAAAAATTACTTCTCCCGCCGTCCGCATCTCCACGTACTTAAAGTTGGTTTTTCTTTCTTTGGCTTGCTTTGATGTCACGTAGTCGTTACATGTTGAAAACCAAAATTGTTTTCACGTCAAGATCGGTTCCACGATCCACCTTAACCGACCACACCGCAACAAACGGGTAGATCCCATTTCCAATTTTTTGGAACCGGTCCTTAGCGGGCGGTTCCGCCTTCTAGGTCGGGAACCGCCCACCCGGACCATGCACACCCCTATAACTACCAGCTCTGCTCGCCAACCAATGCGGGATGGGCGATGTCCTTTTGGTGAAGCGAATCGTGATGCAAGTAAATATCTTTCATTGATTGTCATTTTCCTCAGAGGAGATAAGTTCTGCAACGACGTGTAGGCAAGAAAATCAATAACTTCAGTTCAAACAAAATTTCATGTACACGAATTGTACCGAAATTTAGTTGACGACAAAACTTACGAATGTAGTCACTATGTACATAAATTTTGTTGGAATTTATTTAGTAAAAAAGTTTGAGAACGTGAAGATGTAACATTAGAATTTAATCGATGACAAGAAATAAGAATAATTTAATTGGCAACACATATTTAGAGATTACCGCTAGGAAACACACCAAAATATAATTGACAGTGCGAATTTGAAAACTAACTATTGTACAGTAATATAAAGATAATTAGAAAAATGACCTTTTCGTTTGTTTGTGCGCATAGACTCTCCAAGAGTTGAGCACTTGTATTTATAGTGCTTGTGTCAAAAACCGCTCAGTAGCACTTTCCATGCACTTTTAGCCATACGTCCATATGTTCGACGATCTCAATCTCATGTTCTCACAATGTCAAGATCTTGTGTTAAGGTGATTTCTCCTTTAAAATCGCAACTGATCATTCACCCTTGTGGAGTTAACTTCATCTCTTTTCCACAATCTCTAGGAACTTTGTCTCTTTGATGAATGATCTCAAATCAGGATATCATAACTGTTTCTTGGCGCTTCTCGGATATCACTTTCCTATTTGGAGTCTCAATGGTCAATTCTCTTTAATCAGTATCTTTGCTAGCCAACTCTGCTATGATGGTTGTTATCGTCAGTTATACACATTCGTATATCAACAATAGATTAATGGTCATCGATGTACATCAATATCGATGACATTTCTTGTGGTCGACAACGATGGGCCACCTGTTTAATAATAACTTGTATGCTAGTCGCGTGTCTATTCATATCGAGGACCTTGTTACTTTTTTGTGCAAACACAAACAAAAGAAAAGGGAAAGAGATGTGTACAAATGGAAAAAAGTAGGCAGAACATGTAGAAATTAGGTGTAATGCATGTGACTTGGGCATATAGGTAGGTAAGATTGGAGATTTCGTTTTCGCTTCTTTTCCCACTATGATTTGACCGCCGAAGTTTGCTAGCATAACTTTAATTTATGTTACAATTTCATCCAGCCGTGCTTCAAAACTTATGTTTAACGATACATATTTTAATGTTTCAACATGACATATCGAGAGCAGATGAAGTTGTTTTTCAAATTAAAGGTGTAGCCGTTGTGTTGTTGACTTACGATAGTCGTAAATTGGAGTGCCAGACACTCTAAGTGCCAAAATTTGTTTGTCATAAGTGGATACTTAAATGCTAAAACCTTTAAAAGAAACACTTAAGTACCAAAATTGGAGAAGAAATGGATAGTTAAGTGTCAACGGCGAGAAATTCCGCTCAAAATGCTAAACTGACATTTTCCAACTGACCTTTTTTTTTTTGCTAAGGTTTTAATAAAAAATTATTCATGTGGCATTGACATGGATAACTTATCCCATAACCATGTTATTTTGGCCCCCCAAAAATTGAATTTTTGATATAAATATTAATTAAATTAAATTAAAAAACTAAATTTTAAAAAAGGGAGGGGTAGCACACATCAAGGGCCTCTACAATCCTTGCCATTGATACTACACCACCATCGTCTGAAAGGGCCGACAACGATGGAGATAGGATCGTTCGGGATCGCTAGACCCTAGCCGACCATCGCAAGGGTCACCAACCCTTGCCCAAAGGGGCCAAGGGCCATTGGTGGCTATAGCGAGGCTAGGCTACCCCGCCCCAGCTAGCAGTGGCCCTTGACCCAATCGAGTAAGGATCGGCAACCCTCATCGGATCTGGAGGAGGGCCCATAAGCCCTTGTCGGCGGTTGGCCAAGTCCCAATGACCTAGACCAACCCTTGCCCCACTATCGTCAGCCCAATCTGGCGATAGTGGGATGGCAGCGGTGACGAAAGCTATAGAGGCCTTCATTGAATGCTGCCCCCTCACCCCTTTTTAAATTTAATTCAATTAATATTTATATTAAAAATTAATTTTTGAGACAAAATAACGTCGTTTTGCATATTGATTGCTGAGTAAACAATTCCAGTGATTCACGTAAACCACAATTATTCTTAAGCCATGTCGAATTTTTTGTTATCCTTGTTGGACTTAGCATTTAAGTATTCTAATTTAAAAAAAAAATGGTACTCAAATATATATTTTAGAATTTTTGATACTTATGTATTTACCTGCGTTAAGTTTTGGTACTTACAATGTACTTTAACCTCGTAAATTGCCTTATGAAACTTGGGCTGCCTTGTTTCGCCGCTGTAGTTACTATTTGAAAAGCTGAACCAAAATATTTAATAAATAATTTGTATCGTAGTGCATCTTCATCTCTACATCTTAAGAGCAGGTCTTTTCGTTTTATGTGAAGGCATCTGATGTAATAAGCCAATTGGAAGCGGGGTGCATGACACATGACACCAAAAAGGACGAGATTCGCAACATGCAAAAAATTGGCGATTGACCAGTTACGTGGGGCATGATTATCACCTAATCTATTTCGCATCTCAGATCATAAATCATAGTGCGCAACCCTTGCACGTCTCAACCTCAGACGTAAGACGTCTATTGCACGGCAAACATACATAAAATATGTTCATAGAGCAACTAAAAGGCCAAATCCGAAAAATGAAAATAATAGCGTACTTATAACCTTAGAACGAAAATGACCCTAGTTTTCAAATGATCAAAAAAGAGTTCTCTTACCAATGCGACAAAAATTGGGAAAAATTACGAAAGCAATCCTAAAGCTATCGTAATTTTTTCAATTTAGTCATGATTTTTTTTTTTTGGGGCCAATTCAGTCATAACATTTTACAATTATGTTAATTTAGTCTATCTTGCCAAATTTGGCCTATCAAGCTGACATGGATACTGGCCGGCGCCATGACACTGACGTGATAATTTTTTTAATAATATATTTATTTTTTTCGATTTGTTATTACTTTTTTTTGGGCTTTCTTTTTCTTTGGATCGATTGGCCAGAAGCTACGCCCGATGAGGCATTGCTGTCATGGGCGAGCTCGCCCTCGTCCAACTATGGTGAGGCTAACCCTCACCCAGATCTGGCACAGTCGAGCTCGCTCGCGATGGCAGGATCTCGCCCAACCATGGCAAGGCTCACCTTCACCCAGCGCCGCAATGGCAAGGCTTGCCCTTGCCAAATTTGGGCGAGGTTTGAGCAAGGGCGAACCTCGCCAAAGTTGGGGGAGCTCACCCATGACAATGAGGCCTCGTCGGCCAAAGGAAGAAAAAAAAAATAATAAATCTGAAAAAAAATATTATTAAAAAATTGGCACGTCGGCCGACGTTGGTTAATATCCACGTTAGTGTCGACTGGCCAAATTTGGACGGATTGACTGGATTGGTATTATTACAACAGGTTTGGGATTGAATTGGTCCCCAAAAAAAAAAGTTTAGGACTAAATTAGAAAAATAGTAATAGGTTTAGTACTCACCTTTTTAATCTCTATCCAAATGGTCTAACACGGTAGCTGGTATAGAGGACACCGCTTATGTTGTGCGTTAACGTTTCAGCACATGTCACATGTGCTACTCTTATAAGATATGTAATTCATTTCTTTTCCACCATTTGCCCACTTGACTCTCTCATCAAATTTGTTAGGAGCTTAGTCCATTCTCGAACCACACATCTATGAAGAAAGTCTTGGTCTAAAAGTACCCATGAGGTGTTTTCTGTAGATCTCTATATGCATCGTAATTTTTAAAGCCATGTAAAACACCTTGAAACTAGGAAACACTTGTCCAAAAATTGAAATTAATGGATCGCAACGCTATGGGGCAACATGATATTACCCTCTGCTTTGCCAAGATTATGTAACCATACGATACCGAGATATTGAAAATGCAAAAATATGGAGTTTCAATTGCATATTCATTGGTCGTACTAAAGCTTCAATTGATATTTATCCTTTAACAAATGACTTAATGATGGCGGAATAATAGATGTAATGATGCAAATTTCTCAACCAAAATGATAATTAAATGCAATTTCTGAGAAATGAACTCTGCAAGTGTCATAATTTTGATATTATGCTCATTTTAATGTCAAAACTTTTCGAACAATCATTCAAGTGTCAATCGATAGAAAAATCATCATTTAAATGCTTCAAGTGACAAATTCTGGACAAAAATGATGCCCTTGTTAAATCTCTCTCTCTGTCTCTCTGAGTGAAGTTAAGCAGTGTCCAAGGACTGATGTTTCGTATTTCTGAGATCCTGAGCACTGCGACACAGTCGATGGACGGTATATGCTCCCATCGCCCCATCCTCGGCAACCATGGCTAGCTTTACATAATGCATCTCCGCTCGCTCTGCTTCAAGAATCACCCTGAACTAGAACACCAACAGCTCAATTCTTGATTTTTTTTTTTTTCGTACAACAACATGGGACGGAGATCGGAGAGTGGTGTGACCCCGTAAGGGGTCTCCGGCGATTCCTCTGTTATAAAAAAAAAAAAAAAAAAAAAAAAAAACATGGGACGGAGATTAGCATAAACTCCAATTTATTGGATTTGTTTTTAGCGCCTCTTTAGAGAGTCATTCAAGATCATTCTCACTAGGAGGAAGAATTCTCACACAAATCACACTCACTCTCGTTATCCATCTCTGCGTCATCTTCCTAGCCCACTCCTCCATGGTCTCGCAACTCCTCTTCTTCAATGACCTCGACCCTGCTTCCTCTTCTGCGGTTCCCACTCATTCTTCTGGTTTAGGGTTAGGATTTGCTTCTTAGCTCGAATTTAGCCTTAGTCTGTCAATTTGGGGCAAGAACAAGGGCCGACAAGGTTGTTTTTTTTTGCGCTAATCGTGTTTGTCTGGTGAGTTACGTCTATTGATCTATTATAAATTAAGGCCACATTATCAGGCACAGAAAAATCATTTATGGAACTTAATTACTCGTTTTTGTTTTATCATGATGGCATTCAAGTGATCGCTTGAGTACCGTACAAAAGTTATGATATTTTTTAATATCATTTCCCAACATTTTCTTGCACAAAAAAAAAACATCATTAGTTCCTGCCCAAAAATAAACAACATTATTGTGCTAATAATTGTTGTTGCAAATGTGCATGAGTTGGCGCTAGAATGTTTAATGAATGTAGGAATAAATCCTAGAGAGCCAATGTCTTCTTACGAGATCAAGGTTTAGAAAAATACTTTTCAAAAAATAATCACTTGTATCATTTAAAAAAATAAATGAATGAAATATATTTTCATCATTCACGAATATAATTAACTATAAATTATTATCGATAACATAAACATTTTCCGTTTTCTAAATTTTTTTCTAAGCGATAAAATCAAAATATACTTCAAATTTTGAAATTTCCGGTGAGACAACCGCAACAAGATGAATTTGACTAAGACACAGGCACCCTAATCTTTCGAGCCCCTGTGGAAAGCTTAAGTCCCCTTCTTGTCCTAACGGCCAAGCCTTGACGACAGCGTGAAAGTGGGATCCAAATCCAATAGCAATTTCACAATTAAGGAAAGGTAAATCACGATCTTCCACTTCTAATGCGCACGAATCTTTTTAGTAAACTACTCAATTAATCATAATACACAAGGGACCAAAGTGGCAGCCTGCCGGTGCTGACAGGCGCTGCGAACTTTCCCCAAATCGCGGTTGGCAACAGCTAGATCTTCCCTTCTCTTCACTTTCTCCCTGCCTCCACCCCAAGACACAAAACAATTATAAATGAATTAAATACGCGTCCCATCCCACGTGCATGGAAATCGGACTAACCCGAAAACTAGACCGAACTAATCGATTTTGGACAGTTCTTAATTTCAGGTGCGAAATCGAACCGCCCAAATTTATTGAATCGAATTTACACACCAAATTAAGATTGACTGATCCGAGTTCCGTGGAGCTCCCTCAATTCAAAAATCGATTACCTCTAATCTCACGTGCACCGCAAAGGCAAAAAAAAAAGGTCAATAAATAAATTAGAGAGAGAGAGAGAGGGAAGGGAAAGTGGCCATGAATGTTGAATGATGAATCTTAGGACACAACATATAAAACAGACAAATGCGTACTGCTCAATTGCCAACGCAAGAGTCGGGAGCGGAGCAGCGTCAGCGTTGCGAATCTTGATTCATTCTTGACCTCCCAGAGACCCTCCCTCCCATTCCCTTTCCCTTTCTCTAATCCATCCTTTCCTTTCCTTTCCTTTCCTTTCCTTTTCTGGGTCGTGCTTCCGTTTTGAGAAGGCGAATTGGGTTGAAAGAGGTAGAAGAGAAAACAGGGGAGAGAGAAATGCAGAGGCCGCAAGAACAGCAGCGTTCAAGATCTAGGAAATCGAGCGGCACCATCCACGGCTGCGCGCAGTCCGGAGACATCACCGGCCTCCAGAAGCTGCTCAGGGACGACCCGTCTCTCGTCAATGAAAGAAACCCCGTTGTAAGATCTCCCCCCCTCCCTGAAACGACGCGTTTTCTTGCCTGGATTGGTCGAACACGGGAAAAAAAAAAGTACGAACTTGAGCTGCTTGCGAATGGATGGATCGTTGCTTATGCATTTTCTGCAATTGGGTCGTTTAAATTTTGCGAATTTATTGAAAGGTTTATGTGCTGTTGGGTTTTTTTCGAAGAGATGTGTTGATGGGATGTCAGATTTTAGGGTGGAGGAACGACATTACCATTCAGAATATTTATGGGCGATGCGAGGTGAAAAGAAAAAGGTTGGATTTGGATCCGGTGAATGTTTAAGCCAGGCTATTAGTTTCGAATTTTGCGAGTCATTTTGGTGCGGTGACTCTGCTATGATCTTCATAGACGCTTTTAGTAGCTCTTTTATGTTCAGGAAGATAGGTTGAGCGAAAGATGTGGCTGGTTTTGTTTGAAAGAAAATAATTCTTAGCTGTTTAAGCTGTGAGTGTTGACTGTCTCGATGGAACCAGAAAGAAGCGAAGTTAAAGGTGATCAAGGTGCATTGCGGACCCTTTCAAATATGTGAAGAAATAAGTTGTGCTCTGTCTAAATATTTAATTTTTTTATTATGCATGCTTGTGCTCTTCAACGAAATGAAGGGCAGCTTTGGATCCTGTTCTCAGTTCCTCACACTTCTATTTCGTAACCTAGTTAAAAATGTAGTTTCTATGTATCTAGTTTTCACCATTCTACCATCGTGCTGAACATGAGGGGAAGTGTTGAGGATTATAGAAGAACTGTAATTTGCAATGTAGACTGTAAGTCTAAATGCTGGTATGTAAGCTTGAATTGTACTGAAAGTTCTGAAATATGGAATGTGGCTTTTATATGACCAGATGTACGTATAATGGTTGGCAAGGAGCCATTTTAAATAAAATTAGTTTAGCCTTGATTGTTCATACAGGCGGTTTTGATGAGTTGTTTATATACAGAAAACATCAGTGGGCTAGAGAAGATACAAGTAATGTTCAGTTCTTTTACCTGTTAAACGAAGGATCCATCACTTGCCATGTCCTCAAAGACATCCTTCAATACTGGCAAATTTACTCAGTATACATCACCTCTTTTCTGTTTTCGTCGTGTAGAATTAATCTTACTGTTAACTTTTCAGTTTCATTGTGTTTTGATAGGTAATTGGAGGGGAAAAGTAGGACTCAAACCCGATAGCTATTTTATCTCTGTATAAGTGGGCCACTACTAGGCCAATTCTTTCCCTTTTCTGCTTTGTAGAATTAGATTGAGGATCACATAGAAGAACGTCTGATATGTACTGGAGATATAAGGTCAAGCTTGTGCTCCCTGTATTCGCTTGCGTCTCTGCTTGTTGTATCCTTTCTGATTGGTGTATCATGCTAAAGAAAAATAAGGACTTTCTTTTTGATGCAGATGGCACAGACACCGCTCCATGTTTCTGCAGGATACAATAGGTCTGATATAGTTAAATTTTTGCTCAACTGGCAAGGACCTGAAAAGGTTGAGATGGAAGCCAAGAACATGGTAAGTTGAATCATATGCCTATCTTCCTCCTGAATTCAGGAATACTCTCCCTCCCTGTGAAACACTTCTCTAAAAGATTTATATCTTCTTGATTTACTGATATTTTATAGTTTTACCTCATTATTAATAAGCATTGATGTCACACTTTGCAGTATGGAGAAACTCCTCTGCACATGGCTGCCAAGAATGGATGCACTGATGCTGCGCGTTTACTTCTTGCTCATGGTGCTTTTATTGAAGCCAAAGCAAATGTCCATATTCTAATGACCTTTTTTTCTGTTCATTTCATGTAGAATCTGCATAAAAGACCAGGAATTAGCAAGACTACCACCTAATCAGACTTTCTTTTTTCAAATGTTACTGCATGCAGAATGGAATGACACCATTGCATCTAGCTGTTTGGTTCTCACTGCATGCTGAGGACTGCTCAACTGTTGAGATTTTGCTTGAGCATAATGCGGACTGCAGTGCAGAGGATGATGTATGGCATAGTAATCTTTTTCTTTGTCCTGGACCATTTCTAGCTCATTTGGTTTGGGCACATTTTCTTTCTTACTGAATGGATTCTGACATGTCGAGTGTAATAATTAGTCAAAATCCAATGACAGGAGAAGATGACTCCCCTAAATCACCTCTCACGAGGTCCAGCAAGTGAGAAGTTGAGGGAGTTATTATATAGGCATCTTGAAGAGCAGCGACGGAAGAAAGCCCTTCTTGCGTGCAGTGAAACAAAAGCAAAAATGGATGAGCTAGAGAAAGAATTATCTAATATCGTAGGTCTGCATGAGCTCAAGGTACAATTACGAAAATGGGCGAAGGGCATGCTTTTGGATGAGAGGCGCCGGGCTCTTGGCCTAAAAGTTGGAGCCAGAAGACCTCCTCACATGGCCTTCCTTGGAAATCCTGGAACAGGTAACAGATGGCTGGTTGCATTTTTACTTCTAGAGCATTACTTGTTATCCCTATGATTTATTCCTCTTATCCCTAGGATTGATGAAGGAACTTAATTAAGCTCTGGAAGAAAACTAATGTGAGTAAGAGATCAGAGAAAAGTTTTCCTTTGTACAGTCAAATTTCGCAAAAATCTCCTTAATGATCTAATCTTACTACTCATAAGTTAGAAGAGGATGAAACTTTCAATTGGTAGATCCCCCGGAAGGTGGACATGTCCATTATATGCCTATTCGCATCTTATCAGTCGATTTGACACTTGGATCGATGACGATATCACAGGTAAGACAATGGTAGCAAGAATCCTTGGCAAATTGCTTCATATGGTGGGAATTTTAGCCACTGATAGGGTAACAGAAGTACAGCGGACGGATTTGGTAGGGGAATTCGTGGGACATACTGGACCAAAGACCCGGAGAAAGGTAAATGCCCTCTCTTCAAGCTCACTTCTGATAGTTCAAAGAATCGTAACATAAAATTGTGGAAGATGAGAGGCATTTCATCAACCCTTTGCTTATGCTACCCTGAATATGCAGATTAAAGAAGCAGAGGGAGGCGTTCTCTTTGTAGACGAAGCTTATCGGTTGATACCGATGCAAAAGGAAGATGATAAGGACTATGGATTAGAAGCATTGGAGGAGATAATGTCAGTCATGGACAGCGGGAGCGTTGTTGTCATATTTGCTGGATACAGTGAACCAATGAAGCGTGTGATCAGTTCTAATGAGGGCTTCTGCAGAAGAGTGACCAAGTTTTTCCATTTTGACGACTTTACCTCGGAAGATCTTGCCAAAATTCTTTTCATCAAGATGAACGAACAAGGAGAAGATAGCTTGTTGTCTGGATTCAAGTTGCACGCATTGTGCAGTGAAGACGCTGTAGCGGCATTGATTCAGAGAGAGACGACGGAGAAGCAGCGCCGGGAAATGAATGGAGGTTTAGCAGCAACCATGCTAATAAACGCCAGGGAGAACTTGGACCTTCGGCTCAATTTTGACTGTGTAGACACAGATGAACTAACAACGATCACCTTGGAGGATCTAAAAGCGGGCCTTCGGTTGTTGTCCAAATAATACGGATCTTGTTGGGTTAGACAAAGCTTGTAATATTCTTTCGGCCTGGCGCAATTACAGATGATGGGTCACGAGATCGATCGAGTTCGCTTAGAGGATAATTTGTCTTGTTAGTAGGAAATGATTTATTCGATTGTTTAGAATCATAGGTTCCCGGCATGAGATAATAATTCCACGGTGTTCTTTTTCAGAACCTGTGGTTGGGACACATTGATTTGCAGTCAGAATTCAGATCATTCCTCTTGGATGAACCGGTTTTGGTTCTTGAGTCCATTCATGTTGGCGAGCTGTATCGAATCCTTCCCGAATTCTTGACTTAACACGATGTGTTTACTGTAGCAATGTGACGACGAGAATCAGAAAGTGGCTCTGCGTACATCAGATGAAGCTTCACTCACCCTGATCATATGGGCGATGATGTGGTATCGAAATCAACCGTCTAACTACGGAATTTCCCATCAGTTAAAAAAGATCATGAAAAGAAAAGGTCTGCATCAGCATAAACCACCCAGTGTCCATTTTGTCCCTAAATTAGTAAATTTCTACCGTTTTCCTGGTATGACAACGAGATTGGGTGACTCGCCTTGCACCCTTTTGCGTGCAAGCAAAAATTCAGAATTTTTCGATCGACGACAAGAAAAAAGAAAGGGAGAAAAAGAGCCCAAAATAAAAGAAATTGTAGGAATGACATAAGAAAAAACAGAGGAAGAAATCCCACAAACGCTGTGGCTAACAAAGATAACCAGAACCAGAACCAGAACCAACAAAGTTGGAGGAGCCTCTCTCTCCAGAACCAGAACCACTTTCTCTCTCTCTGCTGTGGAGTGTGGAGAGAATTATGGTGTCTGCTTCTCCATCCATAATCTTTCCAACTCCTTCGTTTCCTTCGAGCTCGAGCAGCAGCGACTCGTCGCCCACATGCGCTTTCGTCAGAATCAGACCCTTCAGCACTTCAAAAGACCGTCCTTTACGGTTTCGGCGAGCACCCGGTTTAGCTCTGAACCCGCGCGCCTTGGCTTCGAGGCAGTCGGTCGAGGATGGCTCGGCCGACAAGTTCTTGGAGAACAATTCGATAGCGGATTTCATGAGGTTCAAGAGAGGGAGCCACAAGGGCAATGGAGAGCTGCAGACGGCCGTCGTCAGCTACCGAAAGAAGTTCCCTTGGTCTCTTCTCTGGCCTTTTCTTCAGGTGACTTATGTGTAATTTTGAATATTAATACGTCAAGCAGGGAGTTTTTCTTTCAGTTCTTTGATTTTCTGAAATGGGTTTTCTTTTTCTGTTCTTTCCCCACCAAATTGTTGCAGGTTGATTTGGTATCAACAATTCACATCGCTGATAAAGAGTATGTACTCTTGTTTATACCCTGTTTTATTAATTTGGTGTTGCATAGGCTCTGCTGTGTCCTTCAACTCATTTTGGCGTTAAGAGATTGCTTGGAACACTAACTAATGAAATTCCGCACGAAAATTCAACTACTGTTCTTGCGTCAGTCATTGGAACCAAACCAAGTGTTGCTGTAATTTGTATCTCCATGATTTACTGGTTGACGCACCGCATTCGCATAATCCGTTGACATCTGATTCCGAGCAAGAATAACAAGCGCATGGATTTGGTATCCTTCAAGATATTTGGACTAAGATTATGAAACCCTTTTGAAGGTACTTTTCCACTCTTCAGAGAGAACTTGAGCCCTATGACTGTGTGCTTTATGAGATGGTGGCTAGCAGAGAGAGTTTGGAGAACAGAAGAAGCCCTGTAGCCACGAAGAGACTTAGGAGTTCGCGTGCTCGAGGATTTAACATTTTGGGATGCATCCAGCGACAGATGGCGCGGATTTTAATGCTCGATTTCCAGTTGGATTGTCTCGATTATCAAGCTGAGAATTGGTACCATGCAGATCTTGACTTTGAGACCTTCAAGTTACTTCAGGTGTCTTATTAGACGATTCTCCTTTATTTTAGGTATTTGGCATGGTGATAGACTTTACATGCACGGCGCTTTAGTTGGGGCTTAGATCATGCAGATTCTGGTTTAGTTTCTTAAGATTATGTAGAAATGATCGGATAAAGGCATGCTAATTTAGATATGTGTATGTGAAATAACTTGCACCAGCATGACCATGCTCTTGGGTCTTCTGTCAAAAGCTTTAGTGCCCTTGCACATTGAACCAGTGATCTGCTCTTGAGCTTGCATTTAGACACACTAATTGACTGATGAAGAAAGAATTATCTAAAGACCTGAAAATTGCTGATAGGATAGTTACATCTCCCGAAAACCAACTGGAATTTGTGATGATGGATATTCTCAAGTAATATGTATTTACGTATATAGTCAGAACCTTCAAATAAAGTTAATCGTGCAAGTTTCATGGACTTAAGTTTGGAAACATTTGCTTTGTCAAATAAATGGCTCGAGAATTAATCAGTTACATTCACTTTCAGCTTGAAAAAGGCGAAAGCTTTTTCACTTTCGCAAGAGATATGACCCTCAGATCAACAAAAGCTATGGTCCAACCCACTTCAATTCCTGAAGATCTTGATCCCTGGAGATCGAAGCTCCTTTGGGCTTCAAGGGTACTACCGATGCCACTCGTCGGACTTCTCATCATCGGAGGTGTCTGTGCAGACGTCGGAAGTCAGGCATCAGAATATCCAGAGCTAGAAGCTCTGTCGAGGCTCGACTTGGGCGCTGCAATGAAGGTTTTCCTGGCTAGGCGGCTGACGTCCGAGTGAGTACTTTCGTCAGTTTCTCCTGATATAACAAGTCCAATGATGACGTCTTATCTTCTACTCTACTAAGATGGTTGTGTTGCTTTGTCACGGTTCAAGCCCATCTTTTCACTGTGCATTTTGGCTATTATAGGATATAAATCCATTAGTAAGTTCTTTTGCATGACAAAGTTGGTTCACTTCATTCCTGGACCAAAGTTCTCAGCAAGCGATGAAATTGATGGTAAAGGTCTGTTCTTTTTCAAGGTTCACGCAAGTGACAGTAGAAGTGGAGGAAAAGTCCGTCATCATCGGCGAGAGGAACAAAGCAGCGATCGAGGCGCTAAGGAGGGCAATCAACGACGGGCACAGACGAATCGCGATACTGTACGGGGGCGGTCACATGCCGGACTTGGGGAGGCAGCTGAGGGAAGATTTCGATCTCGTCCCTAGTCGAGTGCAATGGATAACCGCCTGGTCCATAAGGAACCGGAACATAGAAAACAGCCCGATTCCGTTCTTGAAGACCATGGCCGAAGTCTCAGGATGGCCGCTGAATCGGTATCAGACCCTGGCTCTGCTGATATTCTCCTCGGTTCTTGCCGTGGATCTGTTGTTCTGGGAGCTATTCTTTGGCACCACAGTTAGCTGGATTTCGGAAGCCGCCACGGAACTCTCTCAGTACATTGACAGTTTACAGGTAATGTAGATACGAGTACCAGGAATCGATTTGGTGAAGTCGAATTGATCAAGAATGGAGGGCTTTGGCTAATGCCATTTGCCCATGTATATACATTGCGCTTCTGTGTGATCAAATTATTGTTTTTTTCAAAGGGCAAACATAGATAGAATTTGATGGGTTTTGGCCATTTCATCACATCCCTGAAATTTCTTCGAGCGAATTTGTCGTCATAGCTGCGCTGGTTATTCGGCTCCAGTAGGAATGGCTTTAATTTCGTTAGGAATAAGTGCTGTAATCTTGGATGGTTCGATACCCTCAGCCATGGCCCGCGCATGGAACCCGCGGCTAGTTAGGCAACATCAAAGAGTAAAGGAGTAAACAGCAACGCCTGATGTAACCAAAAAGGGGAGAGAAACGTCTTGAACTAGAACGGACATTTACAGGTTACAGACTCCATAAACTATCTAGGAAAAACAGAACAGAGGCCGGTACGAAAATCACGTCCGGGAATGGCTTGCTCCACCAGTTTAGCTGGATTACTCGGCCGGTTTCGACATGCCGTTCAATTCGACCTTCGTTGCGGTCTCGAAGACCCGTCACTGAAATCAGTGACTGAGTTTTAAGATGAGGCCGCGGCTCCCTTTCTCCTCGGAGCTGCCTCAATACCTGAAACAACGACGTCCCGGGAGAAATATGATCAAACGAAAAACATGGTGAAAAGTGCAGTAGCGGAATAAACCTTCTCTGAAGTTGGTCTTGAACCGGATGGCGATGTATCTCAGGTACCTCATCCTCCCCGTCCCCGTCGTCCTCCGCCGCTTCGCCTTCTCGCTCCAGTTATCTACCAACACGCACCATATCAGCACGCGTCCCGTTAGCGTAAGAAAAATGTTTTCTTCGGGTGTTTAAGCTCGAAGAGCCTCACATCGGCGCATGCGGCGGGCAGGGAAGCCGCAAGAGGCGCAGCGGCTCTTCTGGAGGTGGAAGCTCCGGCGGCCGCACCGCACGCACAGCGTGTGCGTCTTGTTCCTCCTCTTCCCGAAGCTCGCCGTCCCCTTCGTCTATGGGAAAAGAAAAAGGAAAAGAAAACCATGCTCATGTCGCTAGCAAATTGGCTAGCAAATTGGACATAGGAATGAACTGAACTGTGAACCGAGAACGTTGGTTTTTACCATTTTCCGGGCGGTTGACGAGGTGCCGGGCGACGCAGCGTCGTGCGAAGTCCAGGAAGCGAAAGCGAGAGGGAGGTGATGAGGAAGTGAATGTTGGATTGTTTTTGTAGTGATTACGGTGGCGGATCACCGGTCCATATGCTCCGGGGTGCTTCCAGACACCCCAAACCTTGCCGCTTTGACCTTCTATCTCCACCACAATACTTTGTAATTTACACGTCGCTTCCCTCAAGTATGGATAGGAGTAGTAATATGTGACGCGTGTCGATGACGATAGTACTAATTTATTCCTAAAGATGTAGTTGCAATTGACACGATCAATATTAAACGAATAATGACACGAACAGTTTTTTAACTTTAAATTATTGAGCAATGCGATCTCTAAACTTCTAATTTGTGTAATGCGGTCCATGAATTTTAACCAATATATAATATTCAAGTTAGTTTATGGACTATACGAAAATATCGAATGTTATCATTTCATTAATTCAAATTGAGAGACAGCATTGAATATTTTCACATAATCTATTTTGAATAAATTGAAAGTTTATGGACTACATTGGGTTATAATTTAGGGATCATATAAAAATTAAAATTTACGAGACTACATTATATATTGGATCAAAATTTAGAGACCACTTGTGTCATTTTTTCGATACCGGATCCGGACAGATACTATAAAGCTGTTGAGAACGAGCCAAGGATAAGGAGCTCTACTCTTGGTTAACTCCTGTCAGTGTGGGCTTGAGGATGGTGGGCTTTGATCTAAATGACACGTTCTTACATCGTCCATCATGCTCTTTGAGCCCAAGCCCAATACAGAGATACAAGAGATCGACTAATTAGTCAAATACTCGATTCCAATGTGTCTATGGCTCAAAGTAATCACGCCCGTTAGAATAGTTTGGAAGACACTTTTCTGAAAATGATTATTTGTATTGTATATAAAAAATAAATGAATGAAATATATTTTCATCATTTACAAAAATATTAAATATAAATTATTATTGATAATAAAAACATTTTTGTCAATTAGTTATTTCAAATAATATAACATCCGCACATTATCGAATCTTTATTTTTTCGTGAAACAAACACGCACCTAAACATAATAATTGCCGTGCTTACACACATCATATTAGATGCATGATAGTTGCAAATTCCGATTTAATTGAGTATATGTCTACATACGACGGATACCGTAAATTGAATAACTGTTTAAGAGTCTATTTATTTGAAAGAAAAATGTATCATAAAATTATTTTTCGGCTCTCCTGTTTTTCGAGTGATAAAAAAATAATCAGTATGCGAAAAAATAAATTTCATGAAAATCATTTTGGACTGACCGGGTAGCGGATACCTAACCTAGGGACCCGTGAAATCATGACATGACATGGACAGATGATCATTGCGATCTTGCTGGAAGGAAAGCACGTGCCAGAAATAGCACGAGCGGGGCCCACCGTCTGAGCTGGGTTTTTGCCTTTTTTTTTGGTCAGAAGAGGTGGGTTCACATGCTCATATCTCAATGGGATCGGCTTTTTCATCATGGCTCTCTTCTTTTTCCACACTTTTCTTTTTTCTACCGGGAATCTTTTTTTTTTTTTTCCATTTTTTCCTTACAATTAAAAAAAAATGACACCTATAAACTTTAACCCAATATATAATTTGATCCCTAAATTTTTTATTTTTTTAAGTATGGCTCATAATTTTAACTTAATATACGATATGATCTCTGAACTTTCAATTTGCTAAATTACGCATCGAGGCTAGAATTTAGGAACTATTTGTGTTATTATTCCTACAATTAATGAGCACTCTACTAATGTTCTTTACAATTTTTTCAAGAAAAAATGCACTTTGGCACAAATAGCACAATAAAAAATTTAGTGTTCCTTGCAAATTCTGTTTTTCTCGAATTTTGAGAATGAAGAAAAGTAATTTTGGGTCTTAAACAATTGTGATGTAAATATTCACGACCCCCTGCTGGGCGATATTTGTACTTTTCTTTTAAAAATATTTAATGAGCTGAAAGTTAAATAGAAAATAAGATACATGTGCTTCACGAGATATATTAAGAAAAGAAAGAAAGAAAAGTATTGTAAACTAAACGGGGCAATGACCAAGAGTGTTCTTTTTCGTTTTTCCTTCTTCCGAATGGTCCAAAATCAAGATCGCTCAAGATTCCGAATATGCACAGTTGATCCTTGCCTTAAAAACCCGGCAGAAGTTCCAACCAAAAACAAGACGAAAGGCTGGCAAAAGCAAAGTTTGGACATGCCCGAGATTCCTGTCTTATCAGAGAAAGGGTATTTTCTTTTCTTTTTCAATAAAAAAGAATTTTAGGAAAATGAGAAATCGAATGAAAAGCATGATGAGATAAAATTAGAAAAAGTTTCGTAATAAAAAAGCTAAAGGGGTTCCTTTTATTCTTCTAAGTCAAGCAAGAAATTGGATGCTCAATGCTAAGGTATTGGAGTCCAATTTCATTTTTTCTTTGGTTTAGTGGGTCTTTTCCTAAATTATCCCTTTCTAGTTCAAGTTTCTTTATTTGGTACTTGTACAGCTGTAAAAAGAACTTAGTTGCTAAGAGCAAAAAAAGGGAGAAAAAGGCCCTATTTGATTCTATTAAGCGTGTTAAATGTTTTCATTTTAAGCATAAAGGGACTTGCTAACGCTGAATCCCAAGTACTTTTATTAATGCTTCTTCTTTGTTGTGGAAATACAACATTTAGTACAAATACATCTTTTGTGGACCTACAATAACGATAACATGCATGTGCCTTATCATGATACCTATGTTGGGGAATACATTGATTGTTCATCCAAATTAATTACATCTTTGTCGTTATCAGTCATTTGAAAAAAATCTTTATCCCGACACTAATGAAAATTAGTGCGTGTCTCGAGAAAGCTACCCAAAAATTTCCCTTTTTACCTTTTCGGAAGAACCAAATCATTAAGTCAAACTAATTAATTCAATTCACATGCCTTCATCGCAATCTTCGATGTAAAACTGAGGCTCGCGAGAGAGGCGTGTGGACACCACATTCCTCCCTCTTTCCAGGACTGAAAGAGGCTTTTGTAAAAAGGCAAAGCGGGGACAGGCGGGCAGCATCACGCTCCAAAGCACATGGTGCTTTCAGGCCTTGCCCTTCTTTTTAACGTTTTCATGATTTGTATCGACCTAAATAAAGCGACAGTTATCGATTAATTAAGCCGCCACGCGAACGATTTTCGTGCTGGCAGCGTCATCTCTTTGCTGGCGTGAATCTTCTCAGTCACCGCAAGGAATTTCATCTTTTAATCCGAGACAACTCTTTCGTCATGTCGTTTCATCTTGTTCTTACGTGCAATTGATATTTAAAAATGTCAAGTTTAGCTCGATTAAGGAATTGTCTTTTTATGTTGGAAAACAATTATGATTATGCAGATATCCGCATATGCGAAATGGGCACTCGAGTTGTTCCAATCCGAGACATCATTTACCTTATAATAAAAGATGACTTAAGGAGCAACTGGACAAAACAATAATTGCCAAGACAAGGGATGAGTTTCTAGGTCATACTCCTGTCTGGATTCATCGCATATTCCTGGGATTACCTTCTCCATTCGAACCGGTCTTTTCCTCGTTCCTGTGCCATCGCTTGGTTCTTGTAGCCGAAAGGATCTCGTTCTTTTCCCACCCCTCATGCAAGAACTAGACAAGAGCCTCCAAGACCCTTTGATCCAGTCGCGTCGCGGTGATCTGAAAGATGAGAGAAAACAGGAGACCTTGCTCGGGAAACGACCCGTCAAGGTTAGATTCCAAGAAAACGAGCCGGGGAGCGATGCTGCCGCTGCCCATGGAAGTGGCCGGTTCAACAGATACGCCCTCGCCGGGGCCATCCTGGCCTCCACCAACTCCGTCCTGTTGGGATACGGTGAGTCTTGAAAGGTTCCCGGCATTGATCTTCTCTTTGAGAATCGACCTGTCCGCGATGAGCGCATTGATTTCCGAAAGAGCAAGTAGAAGGAGAGAGAACCCTTTTCTTTTTGCTCGATTTGCGAAGTTGGGTTGGTCATTAAATTGGGTTTTCTTTTGATGCGAATTCACTGAATGAACGCGTGTGCGTTTGCTGGTTCGGTTTCTGCAGATATCGGGGTGATGAGCGGCGCGGCGTTGTTCATCAGAGAGGACCTCAAGATCACGTCAACGCAAGTCGAGATCTTGGTTGGCTCTCTCAACGTGGTGTCGCTGTTCGGGTCCCTGGCCTCCGGCCGGACCTCCGATTGGATTGGCCGCCGGTGGACCATCGTCCTCGCGGCCTGCACCTTCCTGGTCGGCGCGCTCCTCATGGGCCTCGCCCCTTCGTTCGCGTTCCTCATGGCCGGGAGGGTGGTCGCCGGGGTCGGGGTCGGGTTCTCCCTCATGATCGCGCCGGTCTACGCGGCCGAGCTCTCGCCGGCGATGACCCGAGGCTTCCTGTCGTCGCTCCCGGAGGTCTTCATCAACATCGGCATCCTCCTCGGATACATATCCAACTACGCCTTATCAGGCCTCCCGCCTGATGTAAATTGGAGGCTCATGCTGGGCCTGGCCGCGCTGCCGGCCGTTGCGATCGGGTTTGGGGTGATGGCGATGCCGGAGTCGCCGAGGTGGCTCGTCCTGGAAGGGAGGCTGGAAGAGGCGAGGCAAGTCCTGGTCAGGACATCGGAAACCGCGGAAGAGGCGGAATTGAGGCTCAGCGAGATGGTCGAAGCCGCTTCCCTAAATCCTGGCCCGGCTCATTGGAACGGGCAGGGCGTATGGAGGGAGCTCCTGTGGTGCCCGTCCCGGCCCGTCAGGAGGATACTCGTCGCCGCAATCGGGCTCAACTTCTTCATGCAGGTCTCCGGGAACGACGCGGTCGTGTACTATAGCCCGGAGGTGTTCCGGGATGCCGGAATCAGCAACCAGCGGCTGCTCATGGGGGTCACGGTGATCATGGGCTTTGCGAAGACGTTCTTCGTGTTCGTATCGGCTCTTTTCTTGGACCGGTTTGGGCGGAGGCCCCTCCTGCTGCTGGGCTCCGCCGGGATGGCGATGTCCCTGGCGGGGCTGGGCATGGGCTCCACGTTCCTCGAGAGCTCGGGGAGCAAAGCCCGCGTGGGCCATCGCGCTGTGCGTGGTGGCCCTATGCGCCGACGTCTCGTTCTTTTCGATTGGGCTCGGACCCATCACGTGGGTCTACTCGTCGGAGGTGTTCCCGACAAGGCTGCGGGCCCAGGGCACGAGCCTGGCCATCGCGGTGAACCGGCTGGTGAGCGGGGCGGTGGCGATGTCGTTCCTGAGCATCTCCAGGGAGATCACCTTCGGGGGGATGTTTCTCATGCTTGCTGGGGTGATGGGGTTGGCGACTGTGTTCTTCTACTTCTTTTTGCCCGAGACAAAAGGTAGGAGCTTGGAAGAGATCGGGGCTTTATTTGAGGATAAAGATTGATTAATAGACGAAAGAGATAGAGCCAATGAAGAGCATAAAAATGTCGAGTTGATGACCAATTGTATCATTTCTTGGGCAAGCGGGGGTGGTCGAATTGTATTCTTTGCGACAGATCTAGGGTGCAGGAACTCAGTTCTCTCTTAGTTTTCGTATGGGATCGATCGTGGCGATGAAATCAAGCTCGAACTTTTCCATTTTGGTGTTATTGTCAATCGTGGGGGTTTTTTCTTAGGCTTGGGCTGACAAAGTGGGCCTTGTGCCTTGGGCCTTGGGCCTCCTCTTCTCTTTCTGATGAGCTCTTCTTGCATGTTCTCAACCGGGCTTTGACAATTCAAAGCTAGATTATGCAGCAGCTCATTATGACATGAAGAGGAGCCTCAAATCAATGCATCACCGAGCGGCTTCCGACCCGAGGCTTCCCTCGAGCGGGACTCGTTCAGTTTTTTCTTTTTTCGTCGAAAAAACATTCTCATTCAAATGAAAGCATGAGACGACAATGTACGGGCTTTAGAACAGTGCAATTCCAGAAGACAAGTAGGGGATAAGCGACCCAATTAACCAGTAACCATTTATTGCGGCGGGTTTTGGCAACCCAATCTGCGACATGGTTACTTCTTCTTCGACAGTTAGCCATCTTTAAATTGCTGAATAACTTTGCACGCGCCTGAATTTCAGTGAAAAGTGCATAAGCTTCTCAACCCACTTGATCTGCTCCCTCGCTTATTATCTCCACTAGATCAGTTCTATCTGTCTCCAACACGATCTTTAGTTCGCTTTTCGCTTCAAAGTGTTTTGAGGGTCTCAAGCACCGCAGCTGCCTCCGCCTAGATCGCCAACGAGACCCTCATAAATCAAGCAAACCCATCTAGTAAGATACCCTGGCTGTCTCAGCATATACATACGATGGCCCCTTCCCTTGTTTCTGCAACAAAAGACCCATCAACGTTAGTTTTAATCACCCCAGGGGGAGGAGGGGGTCCAGATCGGAGGTAAGTCTCTCTGTGGTTGTAGATTTCCATTCGTTTTCTCTGGCCATCTACTGAAGTTTTTCCCCGCGGCGATTGCTGAGGTGATCACGTGCTGGGAATTTGACTACTGAGCTCTGACCACCAAGTCCTTCTGAGATTTCCAGATCTTCCATAATAATAAAGCAAGGAGCTTGAAGAGTATGGAGTTATGTCTAAAATTCAGCAGCCATCCCTCTATTGAAGTCACTTAGGGCACGAATGATAACTATTTTGGCAATAAATTGATTTTTGAAACAAAAATAGATTTTTAAATTTCTATTATTGGACAAGTTTTCAAGCAAAAATACACATTTAATAATGATACAAAATTTCTATTTTAAAAATAAAATTCATTTAATATCAACACAAAATTTCTTCTTCCCGGACGACAATGAACAACACGGGGTGGTGGCGCCGGCGATAGACAATGGTGGCAACCGGCGATCAACGGTGATCAAAGAGGGGCAGGGGGTGGCAGCGATGGATGGGGGCCAACGATTGGCAGCAACGGAGGGCAGATGGTAGTGACGAGTAGGCGGCCGACTAGTAACAAGGATGAGTGATGAGAAGAAATTTCATTTCTCATTTATGTTTCAAATCTATTTATGAACTAAAAATTTGTTCTCGAGATAGAAAAATGAAATTATGTTGCCAAATGAAATTTCTATTTTAAAAACAAGTCTGGAACAGAAAAACAATTATGGAATAGAAATAGAATGATTACTATCCACGTCCTCCTAAGTAACTATCAACTTTAATATTTACTAATGTGTTGTTCCATATTTGTCGAGTCTAGGGGCATAGAAGAAAAAGATGCTCGATGGTTTTTGGATGCTGCTGACATATCAAGCAAGTGGCTTCAGGTATTATCAATCTCCGATTAGGATTTTCCTTAATTGCTACGGCATTTTGACAAATTTGCCAGAGAAAAAAAAAAGATTTTGAGTTTTAAGTTTGCTGTCACACCTCAGATTTTTTTATCTTAGAATTAGGAATGGAGTGATATGGGCTTGAAATTTGGAAGGTTGGGCCAAGCAACAGGCTTGATGGGCTGTGCGAGGACCCCGAGCGTGGGCTCAATGGGCTAAGTGACGGGTCATAAATTGGGCATGACATGGGATGAGCCGAGAAATGGGGCTCGGTAGAGCTGTGGTTTAGGCCCATTAGGCCATGAATTGGGCCTAGTAAATCAATGGTGCATATGTGAGGCTCGGTTTGGGTAGAAAGGACTCTACTTCTATGACGTAAGATTTTAGATTGATCGTGCACAAATTTGACTTAGGATCTAATTGAATTACACATGACCATCATCCCTTGAAAACTATCAGAGTTGGAAAAATAGGCCAAGAATAAGAGTGAACTTGTAATTTGTTTTTGTATTCTTCTGTATATCATTTACATTGTATAAGTCCTATTTATAATACATTTGAATATCTAACTAAGGAAAATAAAGAGAAGATACATCAAATCAAATCCAATCATAGATTGACATAATTAATCAAATATAATCTCCTGTAATCTTGGATTGATCGATCATAATCTTTAGCTCGATCCTTGCATATCTCCAACACTCCCCTCAAGTTGGCGGCTGATATATATCCAAGACGCCGAGCTTGCTTAGTAGATATGCATGTTGTCTTTGACATAATGATTTGGTAAAAATATCAGCAGGCTGTTCCATGGTTTCAATTCCATTTGTCTTGATTACTCCTTCTTGGATCTTGTCTCGAGTGTAGTGGCAGTCTACTTCAATGTGTTTCGTTCTCTCATGAAAAATGGGATTTGTTGCAAGTTTGAGTGCTACATCATTGTCATAATAAAAGTTCGTTGGCCCTTTGACTTGTATCCCAAGATTTGAAAACAAGCTTCATATCCAAACTATTTCACAAACGGTTTTAGCCATAACTCGATAGTTAACTTCAGTGGATGATAGTGATACAATTGATTGCTTCTTCGTCTTCCACAAAAGCAATGACTTTCCTAGCTTAATACAAAAACCAGTGATTGATCTCCGACTCATGGGGCATGTGGCATAATCTGTGTCACAATAAGTTGCCATTTCTAAATTGCAATCTCGAGAGAGGAGTATTCCAAGACCTGGACATCTCTTCAAAAATTTTAAAATCTTTAAGGTTGCATTCATGTGAGATTCCTTCGGGTTATGCATGAATTGACTAAGTGTCTATATTGCATAACATATGTCTGGCCTAGTCATGGTAAGATATATAAGTTTCCCTACGAGCCTTTGATAGCGGGATGGATCTTCAAGCAGAGGGTCGTTGATCTTAGAAGATGATCCAATGTTGTAGTCAACAGTAGTCAACTTGATGTTCTGATCGATAGGAATGTGTTTGGTTCGAGTTTCCTCGAGCGATCAGGGCGACGGTTTACATCCGGAGGCGATAAGCTTGTTTCTAATATGATCTCTAACACAAATTTCCGTTGACTAAGAGAGATTCCTAGTTCTTAACGAGAAATCTCAATACCAAGGAAATACTTGAGAGGTCCCAAATCTTTAATATAGAAGCTAGAGTGCAAATATTCCTTAAGTTTCTTGATGCCCAATTCTTCGTTTCCCATAATAAGTATGTCATCAACATATATCATCAGGTAGATTGAAGAAGTACCTTTTGTCCAAGAGAATAGGGCATAATCGTGCTTGGATTGCTTGAAACCAATGGCTGTAAGAGTTGAAGTAAACTTTGCATACCACTAACGAGAAGCTTGCTTGAGCCCATAAAGAGACTTACGGAGATGACACACTCCAAACTCCTCCTGTCGTCGTAATCCCGGTGGAAGATCCATATATATATTTCCTCATCAAGATCTCCATCAAGAAAAGCATTGTGGACATCCATTTGATGTAATTCCCAATCCCGGAAAGCAGCAACGGAAAGGAAGGAACAAATAATGACATCCTTCGCAACCGGAGAGAATGTCTCATGATAGTCAAAACCTTCACATTGCGTAAAGCCTTTTGTCACTAAGCGAAGCCTTATAGCGTTCCACAAAACCATCGGCCTTGTACTTGATCTTATATACCTATTTGCAGCCAATTGATTTATAATTAACGGGTAATGGAACTATATCCCATGTGTGATTCTCTATCAAGGCATGCAATTTAGCTTCCATAACCTTTTGCCATCGTGGATCACGAACGGCCACATCATAGGATGATGGCTCTATTTCTTCTTAGATATGACTAATGTAGCACATATGCTCCGTAGACAAGCAATCGAACAAGACATAAGAGGAGATAGGATATGGGGTACCTGATGAGTTGAGAGACGCACAAACATAATCCTTTGTCCAAGTTGGGGGACGAGTGATCCGTCCTGATCATCGTGGAGGAATATGATCAGGTGTAGGAGATGATATCTCAGAAATAGATTGAGAAGACAATTGTTCTAAATCAGATTTCTCTTCAATTGGTACTATAGACTCTGTAACTGAGTACTGGGGTAGATGGAGAAACTACATTGGTTTCGATCACTGGAGTAGAAGTCGGGACATATATATAGTGGGAATTAGGTGATAAATCTTCCTCAAATGGAAAATTTATGTTATGCTAATTTGAGCTTGGAGGTTCACTTGAAGATGCCTCATCCTGAAAAGGGAAAACGTCTTCATGGAAAACGACGTCTCTACTTATGAAAAAGTTACCTGTCGATGGCTCAAAGACACGATAACCCTTCTGGAAAGTTGGATATCCCATAAAAATGCATCGCTCTGGCTCGATGGACTCATCTTGTCACAAGGACCCAAGGTAGTAACATAGCATAAGTAGCCAAAAACTCTCAAGTGATTAACTTCAAGCTTCTTTCTAAATAGAACCTCAAAAGGTGTGCGTCCATTGAGAACCCTAGTTGGCATGGGATTGATTAGGTAGGCTGCTATGACCACACAATCTCCCCATAAGTCTCAGAAATGAAAGCTTGAAATTTAAGGGCACGTGTGACTTCCAAAAGATGGCGGTGTTTACGCTCAACAACCCCATTTTGTTGAGGTGTATAAGTGCGTGTACTTTCATGTGGAATTCCATGAGAGGAAAATAGGAATTGACAGTCATGACTAGAAAATTCTTTCCCATTATCTATTCAAATACGTTGAACAAATTTTTCAAACTAATTTTTCGTTAGAGTGAAGAAATCTTTTAAGTGAGAAAGAGCTTGACTCTTTGACTGCATAAGAAAGACCCATGTAGCACGAGAATGATCGTCTACAATAGTGAGAAAGAAATGAGACCCATCACGATGTGGGGTATGATAAGGCCCCCAAATGTCTACATGAATTAAAGAGAAATTATTTGTAGTTCGAGATTTGCTCGTGGAAAATGGGGCACGTGATTGCTTTGCAAGAGGACAAACATTATATTGAGGATGTGGAAAGGAAGCACTGTGACCAAAATGTCGATGAGAAATGATAACTTTATCATTGGCAGCAATGTTACATAATGATTTTTGATTCACAGAAATACATGATAAATCAATTTTTTTTTGGAAAATTAGTCCAAAAATACAATCCTTGCGAAAGATTACCCAAGCCAATCAGTTTACTAGTCGAAAGGGCTTGAAAAAGATAGGTGTCAAAATGGAAGAGGACGGGATGTGAGATGAAGTAATGGAAATATTCCTAGGCTTTTGACACATACGCTTTTGGTTATAACTTGTAAATATTCCTATATGTACGTGTAGTACAATATAAACTTCCCATGTCAATGTAAGTAGGACAGGACATGAGATGAAGTAATGGAAATGACGCCCACTTTTTTGATGAATTGTCTATGCTTGAATAGAATAAAGATAGGAAAAATGTAATGATGTGACCGCATCTTAGAAGATTCCATTTTCTTGTGATATTCATGTTATATATGCTAATCATGGAGAGTGGAATACCTCTTGCGTATTTGCTGTTTAAACCTGGTCCTATTAATGTACTATCATTTAGTTTTCACTTGCATTTAGTTTGTAACGCTATTGGGATGTCACATTTGCCTTTCAAATTTTATTCCATAATTCTCTAGGGGTTTGGTATGACATTAATGCTTGATTTTGATTTGGTGTTTCTTTTTGTGCCCTAGGTTGTTTTAGGCACTCTTCACTATGAACTGCCTTGTTTGGTTGGTTTCCACATCAATTTGTCCTCTAGAAGTTGGGGTTTACTGGGAGTGGGTAAAATTACCCGGGTTGTTTCATAGTCAAACAACTCTCTCACCCTATTTTCATTACATTTAACTTCCTCTACCTGAGTTGGATCCTCTGTGTTTGTTTGCAAGGCCTCCAATCAAACCTCTCGGCAACCACTGATATGCTCTTATGTTGATTTTCTCATCATTTCCAACCATCCATCGAATCAACTGACTAATGACATTGCCGCCTATAAGCAAGCTCTGCCATCCCTAGGAGGGACATGAGCCTTTTTTCTGCATGCAATAAATCTGTATGAGGGTAATAAACCCTTTAAAAAGTCGACTCCAAAGAGAGTATGGATTTTGGATTAGTCCCCATGTCTGTTGCCACAACATTGCCTTATCAAATATAATCAAGTCTTGAAAACCCAGGCCACCTTTTTTCTTGCTTTAAGAGTATCTTAGTTTTTCCATGTAATCCCATCTTGTTTTCAGCATTTTTCCACCAAAAAGCCGCAAATTTCTTTCAATATTTAGACAAATGAATAGGGAATTTTAAAGATGGACATTGCATACTCAATAATGCTTGCATTACTGTTTTAAGGAGGATTTCTTTCCCTGGCTTAGACAAAATAAATAAATAAATTCCAACCTTCTAATTTCATGTTGACTCTATCAATGATCAAATAAACATTTGTTTTTTTTAGCAATCCCAGTCAGATGGTATTCCTAGATACTACCATGTCTTCTCTATCTCGAGAACTCTCATCTCATCTGTCGTATTTTTCCTTAATTCACTTGGGGCAGTTTTGCTGAAAAACATACTTGATTCATTCAAATTTATGGCTTGTTCGGATACAAAACAATATTAATTCAGGGTTCACTGCCACATTTTTACTTTCAAAAATCTTTCCTTCAAGAAAGAGTATTAAATCATTCACAAAACATAGATGAGATAAAGTTGGGCATAATTGATTTAATTTGATCCCTCTTTAATACTTCCATTCTCCATACTTTCTTTAGCAAAACAGATAGCACATTAACCGTAATAATAAAAAGGTAGGGAGAAAGGGTGTCATTTTGTCTTATGTCTTGAGTAGGCTGAAAAAAAGGCAAAGGTCCCCCATTCACTTTTACACTGTAATGTGGAGACAAATTTCAAAATTCAAGAGACCAATGTTTTGAGAAATCCCATTTTTAGCGGGAGAATAACATCTCAAGTACCATAACTTTTGTATGATGCTCACTTGATGGCCCTAACTTTTTTCTCTCACTTAAGTGTTATATCGGAGTAAAATTAATCATTTAAGTGCCATTTCCGGCAAATCATCCTATATGGATTTTTTCAATTTTTTTAGTATTTGATTTTTTTATTTTCCTTTTTTTAGGGCAAGCAAATGTCACTAGCGACCCTTGCCAACTATGAAACCCTTGCCCTAGGCCACGAAGGCCCTCATTAGATCTGGGTAAGGCGACCTCACCTATGGCTGGCAAGGTTGCGAAGGCATTCGCCAGCTCTGGGTGGCCCCAAGAAGGCCACCTCGCCCAGCTCTGGCAAGGGCCTTCGTGGCTGAGGGCGAGGGTTTTGCAACCGATGACCCTCGCCGACTCTAAACAAAAAGGGAAATGAAAAATCAAATAAAAATTCACAAAAATAATTAAAGATATTTAAAAAAAATTATCTTTGTTAGCATCGACGTAACTATGTAGGACAATCGACACTGACATTAGATTTCCGATGAGGAAAGTTACATATAATACTCAAGTGATCGATTTTTCAAATTTGTGACAATTAATTTGGCAAAAAAAAAAAAAAGGTTATGACACTCAAATAAACGCCGTACATAAGTTATGGCACTTGCGTTGTTTTTACCCTCATTCTTAGCATACTCACTTTGAGAAAATTCCATTCCACTTGATAGTACCCATTTTTCATGTCTAATTTGATCACTGCATGGAACTTGTTTTTCCTCTTTCAAATCCGTAACTGATGCAGTATCTCATGTACTATTAATATATTGTCTTAAATTTGTCGCTCACTGGTGAAGGCACTTTGCTCCTTAGCTCTACTCGGTCAGTCAGATTACCGCAAACTTGCTGCAAAATCCTGGCTCCATTCTTTTGTCCTTGTCCATTCTTTCAGACACTCGAAGACGAGCAAAGTCGAATTCCAATGATCTTAGCCTCCTCTAATCTCGACGTAAGTCAACGTGGAAACATCCAGCATTTCCACACTAACATTTATATTTATTCCGTAAAAATCATGATTTAGCTAGCTGGGAAAAGAGCAGGAGAGGTCCGAAATTTTCAGAGCCGTGGAAAGTCGGAATCACGACCGAGAAGTGCGCAAAAAGCTTTAAGATGAAAAGGGTTCTCGAGATGAGGGCGGGTCAAGACATCTACGTGGAGAAGGAGGAGGAGGAGATGGGTTATAACAAGAGCATGGATCCTCTTGTCGCGAAGCCGAAGTTCAACTTGGAAAGCTGAGTGAGTCTTGTCTGATCTGGTTGGGAGCGTCTGACGGGAGACTTTTGAATCTCCGGAGAAGGAGATTGTGTTTTCCACCTCTTTCGTCCGTTCTTTTGTTGTTGGAAGCTTCTTCCGACTCTGAGATTCTCTCCTTCACGCACGGACGCATTGATTGATTGAGAGAGAGAGAGAGAGAGAGAGAGAGAGAGAGGAGTCGGCTTGGTTTATGCAGTTTCGACTTCCAAATAGTTAACTAACTTCTCTTTTCTTTTCTTTTTCTTTTTTTGAAAAAAAAATCGAAATAGAATGCTTTTTTATTGAAACTCAAGAGTTATAAAAACCAAAACTCGACGCAGGGGCGTCAAAACATATTAACCCCCGTAAAGGTTGTGGGGAAGGGCCACCCAAAATGAAGATAGGGCGCTCCTAAGAAACCCATTTTCTCAAGGTAGTGAAATATTCGGGGATAATTGTCTAGAATAAAAAATGCCAATTCAGTTCGAAACTTTTTAATTGTAATAATTCGGTCATAAACCTTTTGACAATTTATGAATATAACCCTAAACTTTTTCACGATTTGCCAATAGGGTCGTTCCGGCCAACTTTGATCAGAAATTGTTAATGTAAATGATTTTTACAATTTCTTTTAAATCTTGTGATTTGTTTTTTTTTGCCCTATTTCCCTCCATCAGTTGTCGGGCCTTAGAAATAGTCAGTAGAGGTCGTCAGCTACCTTTGAGGGTCGCCCGGATCTAGTGAGGGCAACCCCAATGTCAATGAGATATCTAGCTCTGGCGAGAGAGAGAGAGAGAGGACAGCAATTGGTGGAGGTCGTGACGGGGGGGCAGCAACGGTGGCTAGGAGAAGGTGGCGTGATCATCGGGGGCGGTGGACCGATGGAAACATGGCCTCGGAGGAGATGGAGAAGAGAATGGGCAAGTTAGGATGTGTGTGAGGGAGTGGAGGTGAATGGACATGTGTCTTAAAATGGAAAGTACCTTTAGCTTTTGTAATGTGCAG
Source organism: Eucalyptus curtisii (assembly GCA_017140595.1). Lineage (NCBI taxonomy): Eukaryota > Viridiplantae > Streptophyta > Magnoliopsida > Myrtales > Myrtaceae > Eucalyptus > Eucalyptus curtisii. The sequence goes on from CM029496.1 coordinate 7,054,127, forward strand.
ATACACCAAACTTTTTTTTTCCCCATATAAAAAAGGATATAGATTGTTCAGGGTACTTACACATAAATATTAAGTAAGGAATCGAAATAGATCAAAGAGATATATGCTATATCCATAGAAAAATGATAAAATATAGAATATTTTAAAAGTAGTAAAAGAGGACAACGTCATTCATCAGCACTTCGATCGTTTGCTTCTGTATTTCATATTATGTGCATGCATTGATCTGCATGAGGGATGACGAAGGAATTATTTTATGACCTATCAAAAAGGCCCCAATGGTCAAAACAACAAAACTAGCACGAAGGATCCAGCAATCGAGGAATCAAGCGTACGAGGAGGAATTATATCTAAATAAGATATATCCCTCATCACTTGATTACCGAGTTTATATGCTTTTCATATACATCCACTCTTCCTCTATCTATAAGTTTAAGTTTTTAAATTGGATCTTCCTATATGGCATCAAAGCTAGGTTTCATCTCAGTTTATGTTGAGTATGAGTCCACCCCGTTTGTCCAGTTCTCTGTGTTATTTCTAATCTGGCTTACACGTGATATGGAGTTATGGAATATATCATTTGACTTTGGATTTATATCCCTATCATATCTCATCTAATTGGCAAAGGCCATACATGTATTGGTCTTCAAATCTATTTCACCACCGTAAATTGTAAGACCACCGTATGTCACTAGTTCTTGTCGGAGTGCGAAGCATCTTTAATAATGGCCATTTGTCCATGCATGTTGCCAAGTGACATCAGAAACCAGTGTTATCAACCTCGACCCGACAGCCCATTGAGCAGAGGTGTGGCCGATTTGGCAGTTCGCGAGTTGTGCATCGACAAGGGATATTCTTTTACGGACTTAAATTATTGCCAGATGAATAGCCTTTGAAAATCATTTACGGAGAGCTTCTTTAATGCAGGTGTCTTTTCTTGCAGCTCATTATTAATGTGTACCATAGATATGAATATGCCATAAAATTACTTGGCGTGAATTTTGAGACGTAATGTTCAAAACGAGGAAAGAAAAACTTTTACTTTAATTACATAGAAAGAATACATACAAACTGGGTATCGAGTTATCAAATTACAACTGGAAGCACCTGTCAAAAGCTTGCTTTCTACAAGTTAGATACATACTTCGCACAATATTTAGAACCGATACATCTAATCGGTATTCCTTAATTTTAGACACTATACAAAGCACGTGTTACCAACCTCGACCCAACAGCCCATCGAGCAGAGCTTTGGCCGATTCGTCAATTCCCGAGTTCTGCATTGACAAGGGATGTTCTTTTACGGGCTTAAATTATTACCAGATGAATAGCCTACTAAAATCATTTATGGAGAGCTTCTTAAATGCGGGTGTCTTTTCTTGCAGATCATTATTCATGCGTACTAGCACTCGGATAGATGTCCCTTCTCAGAAGGTTGCAAGTCAAAGTACTCGTTCTGGACGTACAATAATTCCATTTTCTTGGTCCCCCCCCTCGGCTCGCTCTGCAGGTGGATACATCAGCTTCCTCTGAAAGGTAAGCAAAAGAATTTTCTTGAGCTACTACATATGTATGTACATAATAAAAAGAGAGTAGTTTTCGGCATGAGAACCTCCATCTCAGTGCTCTTCTTGATGATGATATCCATATCAAAATGAAATATCCCGTAAAACATTTTTCAAAGGAAGTTATCTTCAAAGAATGGTTTGATTTTTTTGGATTTGGTCGTTGTTTGTAAATAAGATAGGAGTCATTCTTATGATATTTTTATCGAAAAACTCTGAAACATGATTTTAAGGAAAAGACATGAATGCAACATCCCATATAGGATCTAGGCACCCGAAACCAAGTCCGGCCGATAAGAACTTCAGTTAGGCCTTCAAGCATCCACGGTCCTATGTCTGAGCTGCATGGACTCTAGTCTGAGCACCAATGACCTCGAGTCTAGGGAGCAAAGACTCGAGTCCAAATGGCAAGGATCGAGGCTAAGGCCTAGGGTCGGGGTCCAAGCCTTGATACCCTATTTAGGTGCCGAGGTCCGAGTCTAGTGATGAACAAATGCTCGTGGTGGTAGAAGTCAAGTTGTATTTTGAAAAATAACTTCTAATTTCCAGATAAAAAAAAAAAGGCTTATTCTTCGTTGATTATATAAAAATAAATAGCATAAACTCGTTCCCGCGGCATTTTCAAGCCAATCGAATCACCAAAGGTGAAATGAAAATATTTTCGGGCTGGTTGATCTTATGGCCGAGAATTCACTGTCTCCTAGGTATCAAGCTTTTGACAGGAGAAGTCTTATAAGATGGTCGCGAACCGGTACGGGGCACAGTCATTAGTCATTTACGAGAAACGCGGTCGCGTCGTCCCAAGCAAAGCCTCGCAAGTCAGCCGTGGCTTGGCTTGTCACTCAATCTCCCCCGTCACCCCAACCCCCACCAAAAGAGGTTTTTTTTCCGAATCCAGACAAATCGCACGACGACGAAAAGCGATCCAAAACCGCACCGAATCGCCGTCGCCCCTTCAAATCGAAATATATAATCATTGCCTCAATCACTTCCTCCTCATTCTCCTCCCTTTCAAATCCCCCCAACCAAGCCAGGAACCAGCCCTTCCTCCATAGATCTCGTCTCTCTCTCTGTCTATCTTTCTGTCTTTGTGAAATGGAGAACCGCCTGAGGCTTCGCATCTCCCGCATGTTCCACTCTTCCTTCGCCTCCTGCAAGCCCCGGCCCGACGCCGCCGCCGCCGCATCCTCCGACGTCGTCGAGAGCTCCCGCTTCGCTTCCACGGAGCCGCTCTTGCCCCACAAGCCTCGCCCTCCCTCCCTCTGCGGACCCCAGGAGAACCGGCCCGCCGCCGCCGCCGTCGACGACGCCTGCATTGTCCCCGCCAAGGCCCTCCGTCATCGCCCCCGGCAGAAGTTATCGGGCCGGGACGTCCGCAACGGCCGCTTCTGCCCCCCGACCTCCCCCGTCTCGCCTCTGAGCCGGATGTTCACCAGCGGGTTCAGGGACGAGTATTACCATTGGCAGTCTCATCTCCATCGCCACGGTCGCGGCGGGTTCGAAGAGTGTCGCAAGAAAAACGTGGCCAAGAAGAGCAAGAGCAAAAGCAAGAAGAGTAGCGGCAATGCTGCGCGCCCTCTGAGCTTCAGCTCGTCCTCGCAGAGCACTTACTACGACGGCGACCTGTTCAGCAGCGACGACGAGCGAGAGGACGACGAGACGGAGACCCTGTTCTCTTCCCGGAGCCTCTCCTCCGACTCCTCCGAGTCCCAGCGCCGCCGCCGACCCGTCCGGGGGCCGAGCTCTCGCCGGAGGAGGAGGAGGAGAGCGGCGGCCGCGGACGTCCTGCCCCTGGGCAAGGACGACGGCGGCAACATGAAGGGGAGCTTCGCGGTCGTGAAGCGGTCGAGCGACCCGTATGGTGACTTCAGGACGTCGATGGTGGAGATGATCGTGGAGAGGCAGATGTTCTCGGCCAAGGACCTGGAGCGGCTCCTGAACTGCTTCCTCTCCCTCAACTCCCACCACCATCACAAGACCATCGTCCAAGTGTTCACCGAGATTTACGAGGCTCTGTTTTCAAACTGGTGTTGAGAAAAAAACCGACTGCCTTGCGCTGTTTTTCTTCTCTTTCGTTTTTTGCCCCCTTTCTCCCCTGCAGTTCTCTGCTAGTTTAGTGTTGTTATTAGCGTTAGACGCTCCTAACTGAAATTGACCGAACTAATGAAATGAATGATCCCTTTTTCATGCTTTCCATCGTCGCCATGCATCATGTTTTTCTGATATTTCGATGCTCTGTTCTTGAGAGTCATGTATGTGGATGGAGCGAAGTGCATTGCTGTGCTTTTTTGCTCTGTTTGCTGCGCGATGCATGTGATCATACAGTTACGAGGAGGAGCTGTTAAAGATAGCAAAAAAACGAAAAAAGAAGAAGGTGGTGATGACATCAATTTGACGGTCCGTGAATGGATAAAAGGGCTCTACCTAATTTTTTTCTTGCATTTCTCCTCTTTGTATTCTCGACGAGAAATCCGTGGCAGGTTTTTGGTTGGGAGTCCCAGAACTTTTGAAAAGGATTTGTGAAAGAAGAGGTAAATAAATGCAAAGGATAGTGTCATTACCTCACCTCATTTTCACTATTTACAACATTATATATATGCATGATTTCTCTTTATCTATTAGTTTATTGTTATTTTTATTTTGCTAAGCTTTGTAACAGATATGTTATGTTTCCATTAATCTTTTTGCTAGAAAAGTAAGCCTAAAGATATTAAGATTCATATACTAAATGGGTTTATTAAATAATGTGTTATCTCCTGAATTATTCTTTTTTTAAAATATGTCTGTTTGATTTTGGAATTTAGAGCTGAAGTTGGAGGAACAAGAGGATACAATAGTTCTTTTGCATGGTTGGGCTTTTTTGGAGTTTCTTTTTCATGCAAATGGCACAAAAATAATGGGGAAAAGGTGTGACATTTCTAAAAGGTGGGGGGAGCTCATTGTCATATGGTAAAACAAAAGAAAGTCACTTTTTGAAAGTTTCTGCTATCGGATTGTCAAATGGAGTAGAAAAAGATGGGAAAAAGGTTTCAATTTGAATCTCGGGATGAGAAAAAATATAGAAAATTGACCAAATCATGTGTCTGTGAAGCTATTGTCTTGTTTGAAACGCTAAGCATTCGACTTAGTCAAGCTCAATTTTATTTGGTGTGATTCGAGTTTCAACCCTTGATAATCATTGCATTGAGAAATTCAAAGTATTTTTCTCTGTTAGTTGCTTGGCAAGTCCTCATGTAGGCACCTAACGAAAAACATTCTCTAATAGTATGCCAAAAGTTCAAAATTGATGGACGGTTGTTGAGCAAACCATGCAATGCAACGTGTTCAACTTCTGTCGGTCCCATGTGTTGCCCTCATACGACAATGCTCTCTCACAAGAACAACATAGAACGAGCCTTTGAAGCTAAATTTGACAACAACGAAACACATGCAATGACCGACAAGCACAAGACAATCTTATTTAATCAAGGTGCGGATTAATGTACTCAGACTAAATTACCCCATCGCTTCACTTAGCTTCTGAAAGTTAATTTTCCTTGAAAACTAGAAATCTATGCATCATTCAAATGATTCAGCAACCCGATTGGCATAATCCTAGAGGACAAGGAGGACCCGGATTTTTTTTTTTTTTTGTTGATTTTTTCGAAGCATTGGCTCCAAATAAGAGACAAGTACGATCTTATGTGTTAGGTGTATCTAATTTTGTAGCATTGCGAAACTATATCCTAATTTATTAGTACAACTCCTCTTGGAACAACACTCAGCATCGAGCAGAGCTTTTTGGCTTTTGTAAGACAGACAGGTTTCCCTGCATTTTCCATCATTTTTCAATAATGCAGACCCTTTTGTCTTCACCACTAAACGCACCACTAATAGACAATCAGAATATGACTGAAAGTATAATTCTTTTATCCTTTTTTCTATTTTCTGTAGTCCTTTTTTTTTATTAATCTTTTTATTTGCAGTTTGTGTCCATGATTGGGCACAGGTATTCATGTGGGGAACAGAAGTGAAAATGCATGTGGGTCAAAAGGTCCCCCACCCAAAATATAAAAATAAGCTCTTTGCTAGTTCAAACTCAAGAGGGTCCATTTCGTGTTTGAATCCCAATTTTTTTTTTTAAAATTTTTTCTCCCTTTTCTTTATTTATTAATATATTTGTCTCCACAATGTTTGATTTTTTTCTCACACAGCCTTTTTTTCCTTCTTGAATCTGACAATGTTGTGCCGCTTAATAAGCATAAACAAATGTTGGAAAAATTAATATAAAAGTTATAAAGTATATTTGACTTTTCCATGTGCATCGCTCTTTCACTTTGAGTTTTCGAAAAAATGCTGAAAGCATGAGAAATGCACTGTGCTAGGTACGTTTAGGACCCTTGTTATTAATGACGTCAGGACTTCCTAGTACTAGAAAATGAATGACTTCTCGATTTTCTGTCTTTGCAATCTTGCATTTACCCACAGAGTAAAAAGGACAACATATTCCTGTTCGTTACTCAAGACCCGCACATGATGATTCCGGCCAATAATTCACGAAAGATAATCATGTCAAGCGTCAATTCAAACCTTGGGATATATAGCTACATCTCGATTGTAAATTGCGGTGCTTGTCATTTACTATAATAACTCTCGTGAATATTGTTCGATTTAACCGTTCAAATGGTTGGCAAGTCTAATTTCAACATTTCCAAAACTAATTTCAGTCTAGATTAAACATTCTCCACAAACCTCCTGCAGAAACACCCCCGGAAAAAGATTTTGAAAAAGGGAAACCAGCGATACGTCCGTTTCGGAAAACTGCAGCGAAAGAGAAGACACGCGATGGAATGAGGAAGGCAGAAAACAGGGGAAAAGATAAGGCAAAAGAAAAGTCAAAAGAGGGTCCCCAAGAATAGGTAATGCGCACAAAACTGAGAGGCTCTATGGGAAGCGATGCCAGCAGCGCAGTGGGGCGCTCGTAACAGAATGTAGCTTTTCGCTGCGAGCCTCTGAGCCCTGCGACAGCAATATTACATGGACACATAATAGAAGGTCAGGCTCTGATGCGCTGCCGTGTCTACTCCTTTCTGTCCTGTGCGCTATCGATACGATACAGGGTAAGCAGCGAAGGTTTTCTCCTTTTTTGGGGAAATCTCTTCTTCTGCGATTCTTTTTGTGGGAATCTAGGACGACCCTTTTGAACTGATGACGAAGTGGAGGGAGAGAAAAAAAAATTGACTTTTTTTTATTTGCAACAAATGGGATTGCTTGATTAAAGAATGTCCGTGGAGGTAGGCCGTAAATGGAGAGAGGTAGGGGCTTTTAGGCTTTGTTACGTTCTCATTAATGGTCGCATCTTTTGGGTTGTCGAGCCTCTCCTTTGTGCAATCAAATCTCCTCCGCTGATGCTCTATTTCTTCTCATTAATGGGTTTGGCATTCTCTCGGTTCGCGAGAATACCCGGCCTCCCGTTGTGCAAATCGACCTCTGCTGGTGCTCTGTTTTCTCCCATTAATGGGTCTATTGCATTCTCTCGGGTCTCGGGTCTCGGAATACCCTCTCTCTCTCTCTCTCTCTCTGTTTCTCTGGGTTTCACGTGCGTTCTGTAGGGTGTGGCTTGGGCTCTTTTCGAAGGCTTTTTTTTTTTTTTTTTTTTTTTTTTTTTTTTTTTTAAGGTTTTGGGCTTTGCTAATCCCCTCCATCTATCCACTAAGCAAAGATTAGTTGTCAATCTAGAGTCTTTATTACCCGGCCCGACCCATTATCTGGTCCGAAGGGCAATCGATTTGGTTTTTTTTTTTTTTCGGAGGCCTATGGAGGAAGCACTTAGGCTGGCTAGACCACCAATATCAGCAAATGGGTTGAAGCGATCTTACTAGCGAATTGCGTATTTATCATTCCTCTATAAATGGGTCAACCTTACATAACATGGATGATAAATGGACGCCGTTGATAACTGCTAGCCTTAATGCTAGAGGTGGTTGGTTAGTTAGGCGACTCGAAATTAGGGATTTGTGAGTCTGGCAATACGTTGTACTCGTGTTTGTGATTAATGCTGATTTGAGTTTGTATCATTTTAATTTTAAGCAAGGAAAAAAAAACTTGCGCTTGGATTCTATTAATGACCTTTATTTAACATACAAAATGATTAACTTACTAAGGAATACATGTCAATGGTTATCTTCATGCTAGTCAAGCATATCATGTCGTGTTGTGTCCAAACTGTTTCATGTGGTATCATGTAAACAAAATCGTATGCCTGAAGTTGCTAGTCATGTTTGAAAACATATCTTCCAATGTGTGAAACCATGTCACTTTATTAAAATTGCGTTGTTTGGTTGTACTAGATCAAACCAACTAAAAACTTGTTCGGTTCTCTATTCTAGCTATCTTTAATAGTGAAAATGATGCAATTTTCGTAAGTGAGAGATATTATATACTTACAAAAGCAACTTATTAGAGATGATATATAGGTTCTGGTAACCCTAGGCCCTTACTACTCGTGGCCCCTACGTAGTGATCTTTTTCTGGCCAACCTATGTAGAGTTCAGATAGCACAAAATTGGAAGGCCTATATGACAACAACGTATGGACCACAAACACATTAGACTAGTGCAAATGTGCTCCACCGAAATGACAGAAAGACAGACTAGTGCACATGCATCGATAAGATCATTGTCTAGAAGAATCATATTAAATGAGGCAATGAACTTTTTATAAGAAAAAATTACAATCTAAGTATGAAAATCGCGCCCTGCACATGTGTTGGGTACGAAGAATTTTGGGACATTTTTAGAGATTAGTCGAACAAAAAATTCAGGTTATTTTATTATCTAGAAGAAATGGGAAAAAAAACAATAGATATAGATCATTTAGGTTAAGCTGCATTTGTTTGATTAATGTTCATAAGATCGAGGGTTCACCACATTAATGATTAATTAATGGTCCTAAACTTTGGGCATCGTGTAAAAGTACGGATGCGAACTTACCTCTCTGTGGTCCAAATAACTTAAGTAGCCGAAGCCCACGGTCTTGAATGCACACATTTTGTTGGGGAGAAAAAACACAAACGATAAACATGACAACTCTCTGTTACTGACGTGGTTAAAAGAGTTGGATAAGACTTACTTTCATGCCGTTTGGACCCTTGTTCACAAGTTTGAATCCCCCTGGTCGCAACCATGATCTCATGAAATCCAAGTTCATCTATGGTGTAGATTCGACCTGTTCACTAGACATAGGATAATCCTGATTGCATTTCAGCCCATATTTGGTGGTGCAATGGTGATGGTCGGCTCAAAATGAGGCTGAGTATTGCTCAACTCGTACAATCCAACCATAAGTATGGGACTCCAATTGTAACACACAGAGCGATTGTCAGCATTAATCATATATTCCCACCCTCTTACTTGTGGAAAAAACATGACCTCTCTCTCTCTCTCTCTCTCTCTAGTGACAAAAAAGTTATCCTTAAATAAATTAATCACAGTCTCAATTAAGTACCTAATCGATCTCATGAATTAGATAAAATGCGAGCGAAATCCACAGTTGATAGGTGACGATGGCAGAGTTAAAATCTTTTACTAGTAGGGGCAACGCGACATAATATTATTTTAACGCAAGATAGAATTATGTATATTACATAGATTAATCACAGTCTTGACTAAGTACCAAAGTAATCTCATGAATTTGGTAAAATAATATTATGTATGGAGTTACGATTTTCGGCCTGTGGGGGCAACTTAGTGGAATATTATTGTAGCGTAAGAAAAATTGCGCATGCAGCACTCTAAAATTCGATGATGTTTCCAATTCAATTATCAATCTTGAAACTTTGAAACTTCAATCCTTAGACTTTTATCTATTAAGTAATCCAACTTTATCCCTGAAGCAAATAAACAATTGAGAAAATAATCAAATCAATCTTAAACTCAATGTGGAGATGTCAACTCAGTCACAAACTTTTTAATTTTGTTAATTTAATCATAAATCATTGTGTGAAATTCCAATATAGTTTTTTAAGTCAATTTTTGCCAAAAATAGCTAGAGTGGCAGTCTAGTCGTCGCTAGTCAACATCAGCGATTTCTGAAAATTAACCGGAAAAACTACACCGGAATTCCGCGGAAAGATTTATGATTAAATTTGCAAAATTGAATAATTTTATAACTGAGTTCATATCCATACAATAAGCTTAGGATCAATTGGACAATTTCCCCAACAAACAATATATCGAGAAATTAGGAGATGCGCCAAGGATTTAGCTCGAATGACCTGCGAATAAGTGTGGAGAAACTACAGTCACATAAACCATAGGTCACATTTCTTGCACGGGATTAAACTAATGTCCTATTGCAATCATGTAGTTGAAAAAGCAATTCAAAGTATCTTTAATAGGGGTCGCGTACAAGAATAGATATTCAAATTTAAATTGAGAGTCAAGGAATATGATTACATAAAAATGAAAGCTCGTAGGCTAAAAACCTCATTTTTCAATCATTCCCATTTCTTCTTTAAGCCTTTTGATAGCTGAGTGGATTTATCATTTGTATACTTTTCTTCATGATTTTGACTTATTAAGTTTCATTTGGGCCCAATTCATCATTGAAAACTTTCAACGAGTCAAAACTTACAAAATATTACATTTATAAATACTCAAAATATCAATAGATGCAAGTAAATAAATTAAAAGTGTCGAGTCACCCCCTCAACTAGTTGTGGCACCGTTTCTAGTAGACGGGATACGAAATTACTTGCATCTACTAATTTAATGAGATATTGAACTTCTGTAGCATACACAATCCACACCCAACATTTTTCGCTATCAATAAGTCCTCACCTCAGTGCAATTTCCCTCTTCTTTTCTCTTCCTAGGTTACGCATGAATAAATTCTACCTAAACTTTGAGAACTTAGATCTCTAAGAATTAAAAATAATTTCTAGGCAACTTATGCTATTGCTGAAATGAATGGGAAGTTATTGTCGTTCGGACAATCGGATTGTACGAGCTTTTCACGTTGGAACACCTGGGGCATGGGGAGAGGAGAGAGTAGCCTTAGGGAGCACGGAGGGAGTCCTTGGAGACTTGCTGGAGCCGCCAATCACCCGCGCGCTTCCCGCTTCGGAGAGCGACGAGGTTCCGAACGCGCGACACGTGGCGAACCATCAATGGCCAAGCGTGCGTTCATCCAGCGAACTGTCACGGTCGAGTTAGATCGGGCGGTTCTCCGGTCGGGATCAGCGGCTGCCAGTGCGTTCCCCGCATTGTGCTTCATCATTTTTGGTAGTGCTCAGGGTTATGTGTATGCCACAAGATATGAAAAATTATTAAAAAACTTGACTCTCACAAGATATGTGAACATATTGCATAAGTTTAAGCGAAGAAAGAGAAAAATATTGCGAGATTTGAATTCATGTTTTGCGTGGTTGTGCATGAGATTGAAAGATAAAATTCTGGAATTGGAATATGTAAATAATCGATTAGAAATTTTTATTTATGCACTTGTCGATAAATGAAATATCTATAAAATAATCAATTGAAGATACTATGGGAAGGAAAAAAGGTTTGTAATCTCTTGAGAGTAGGAGGTTCTCTTTGCTTTATATTATATTTAGACTATAAGATGCAGTTATCATGCTAGGAAATTATCCATAACATTTCAATAAATACCATCTTAGATTTATTAGATATGGAGCCTATTATTTGAGCAAGGTACAACACCTATATTAATCTCATCACTTGTTTCCATTTTATCGACCGTCACGATCGTGTCGTACAACAATCCAACACCAACCTATGAGAAAAATCCTAAGCATTCATCATACTCCCTCTGCTACCCCTTCTATTCTGCTTTGCCTTAACTCGTGCCACCTCCGCTACCACTACTCGACTCGACTCCACTATATTCGGCGAAACCATCACTAGACTCCACATCGACTAAGCCACAGCCTCAATCTCTCTATTTCTTCCCTCCCCCATCTCTCATGGCTCAAGTTTGCGAGTCCGACTACCCTCGATGTTGGCGGCAGCCTTTATCCTGAAAAAAAATAAAAAAATAAAAAAAATAAAAGAACCCGTGGCTGTCATCGACCCCGATCAACCTTGGCTGGGGCCCAGCACAACAAGACTGAGATCCAAGACTAGCGCTCCACCTGAGCCTCAATCTCTGAGCCAGGGCTCCTGGAATTCTTCACAAATAGCTAGAAAGCATGAAAGCAAGAAAAAGAAAGTTCGAATTAAAGAAAATTTCAAACATTCTCACAATTTAAATGCGACCGTTCGAAGTTGGGATCCAATGGTGCATATAATCAATCGCTTTACTCAAAATTTCTCCTTACATCCCACTTACATAAGTTCTTGGGACCAGGTATGCCTCATTAAATAATTCATCTTTGGTGACATGGAGGAGGCAAAACTTATTCTATGGAAAAAGATGGCCAAGAAATCAACTTTAGAAAAAGGAAATCTCAACGTTTATGAGCAAAAGTCATGGTCTCGGGAAAAGGAGAAGACAAGGAGGAAAACATGCCACTATGCTCAGAAAATGAACTTTATCTATTCATAAGACTTTTTCAAAGAGCATGTGTACATACACTTCATGCATCCTGGCAAAAGCGGACCTTTCGCCCCCTTATTTTATCTTCAGCTGCATTAGCTTTTGGTCCATCAATCCATTTCCGTGAGTCCATCCAGTCAGTGCAGCTTCAGGGACTGCGCGATTTGCGGGATGATTGCATTATAATGTGGGCAGCCCGGAATCCCATTATCGCCCAATTTTCGTAGCTCATGCTTCTGTCGGATCCGGAAAATATCATTCGCTCACCACTCGGTGGGGACCAGATGTTCGTCGTCTATTGGAGACTTCTCTAATCTTGGTTTGCCTTCAATTTATGTTGTGTTTGAATTCTGATGCCAATTTGGTTTGATTCTTTGGCTTGAGAATGCCCAATTGATTGTGCACATGACTGAAAAAAGGGCTGAATAGCTACGAAATCCCTCATATTTTCTCGTCTTTCAAATTTTTATCATCAGTTTACTCGAAGGAAAAGAAAAATCCATCTTTCGAAATCATATTTATGTCCATCCCAAGACTAGACTTCATCCAAAAAATTGATTTTGGTTAAGTATTTATAGCATTGCAATTAACACTACAATTTGTTGAAGAACCTAATTTTTCCTTTCCTCTTCATACCAAAAGGTTCTAAAATATTTTTTATAAGTAAAAAAAAAATGACTGATATCACCTACAATATTCTCCCTTGGATTATGCATATGTTTAATTATTCTCCCTTGAGTAATAAACCTAGATAAATCTTCTCTCCTTAGGGGCAAAATTGGAATTTTGGAGGGACTTATTCCCTCTCACAGACAAGACGTTTACAGGACCGGACATAGATTAAAACAAATTCAAAATATTAGGTACCTTTTTGATAGGATTAAAAGGCTAGAATGAAATTGAAAACCCTTAAAAAGTTGAAATTGCTATTGTCATTTGGCTCTAGAACGAAAAAGGTGCTCATTACAATCGAAATATGTCACCATTGAGGAAAGCCGGTTATCTTTTCATTGACGTTCACTTCGCGGCACTCTTGCATCATGAAGATTAGTCAGCTTCTATAGTTGCTACTCGATATTTATCTACTTAGCTTTTTCAGTACCAACTTGGGCGGGAGTACTTGTCAAATAAGACCTACACGAAGGATCAACCCCCTACGGACTGGGTGGGTGCAGGTTCCTAGTTGTGCCGGGAATTTGCCCTGCCCGGAAACCTATTTTATATTGATTGATTTCAAAATTTTTAAACATGGAATAACGAAATTAATCTTATAATCTTGATATTCACCTTAAAATCTATCTGATTATGTTAATTTCATAGATTCTCCTGCACATTCCTATCACTGTTTTATATTCACGATAAGTTATATAGTCATAATGAAAATAATATATACTTTTAGGAAATCGAATTTGTACAACAATAATGAAAAAGTGAATGAAAAGTAGTGGTCTGAGAGATTCAATTCAACCACCCACCAGCAACACCCGCTCCCTCCTTTTCTCCTAAAGGGGCTACACACCAACTCCATCTTCCAAAGTGAAAGTAAAGAAAAGCCTTTCTCCATTTTGATTAAACGGTCACAACCTTTTTCACTTCTCTCTCTCTCTCTCTCTCTCTCTCTCTCTCTCTCTCGCCTCTTCATTCATATGGCCGGAGAAATTATTAATGAAGTGGGGACGAAGAGAAGAGAAAAGAAGAGGAGGAGGAGCGTGTGCAGACAAAAGAACCAAAATGAAGTGGAAGCCAAAGAAGGAGGTACGAGAACTACTTTCAGTTTTGTCCCTATAAAGAAACCCTTCACCACCAGCTAAATAGCATATCAGAGATAGACAGAGCGAGCGGGCATATTGGAGAATTTTTCTATCTCCCTTCTTCTTTCTAGTTTTCTGTAGGCGCAAGGGAAGGGTCGTATCTCACTTAGACAGGCACCGAATCCGCCATTGAAGGCAAGGGCATCGATAATATGCTGCTCAGGAACTCCCTTTCCAACACCAGGAAGTTCTTCCAAAGAACCCTAAAGAGCGTCAAGTCCTTCCTCTCCGGTGGCGATTACCAAAAGCTGCCGAAAACACCGAACCCCTTCGTCAACCCTTATTCCAATGCCAGTGGAAGCATTGTGTACCCTCCTCCCTCCAAGGACTTGGACCAATTCTATGCCGACTTCACCGACCGATGGGACTCCAACAACGGCAACCATCATGAGGCAAAGAAGAGAGGCAAGGACAGGGCAGCCACGTTCATGGACACAGTTCAAGAAAAGGCGACCCATGAAGAGAATCCTCCTACGAAGTTGTCCTTGTCCAAGCCAACAACTCCATCGAAGAACGATCACAGAGAGAGGAGAGAATTCCCAGGCAAGAAGATGGTGAGAAGCAGCTCTTCCCATGACAAGAGAAGAGAGGGCTCATCACGTTCCAAAAGTGTGAGGGAGGCGAGGAGTGGCTTAATTGCACAGAAGCTGAAGGAGCTGGAGAAGATGGACATGAGCAACATCGATCACGTGCTAGACATCGAAGAGGTCCTTCACTATTACTCACTCCTCACTTGTCCGGCCTATCTTGAGATCGTTGACAAGTTCTTCACTGAGATGTACAGCGAGTTCTTCGGGGTGCTGACGCCGACAGCTCAGGTAGGCCAAGTCCGCAACAGATGATGCCTCTTAACTTTCACCTTTCGGTCCCATCAGAATACATGGCAAAGATGACGAAGAAAGGGGAAATGAACTGGGGTTGGTCATGTTGTTGCCATGGCTCTTCCACTTGAGGTTCACATATTCTCACCAACAGCTAGCCTCAATTTCTGGTGGAGAAATTGCATGTCCTCAATTCTTTCTGGAGTCTTTTCTCCTGAATGTGGTTGTACATCGTAATTTTACTGATCTGTTCATATAGATTTGCCTCCATAGCGTGGGCGGTTTCTTTGGAGTCCGCCACTAGACAAGCGTTCTCTACGCATGCAATAAGATACGGGAATTTACTACGTAATTTGGTGAAAACCACATTGGAATAAATTGGAATGGATTGACCAAGTGATATAATAGCTAGCTGCAACAATATTCAAATTGTTTCTCTTTGCTATGCCACCAATGTTACATATACGTGCGTCGTATACGCATTCATTCCTGCCGTTTGTGTATGTAGATTCGAAAAGTGACCATACATTAATCAAATCGATGATAGAGAGCTAATCATGGGCGCGGCAGCCCTTCAAATCCTCAGAGCAAACGGGCAAGTCAAGCTTGGTGATCTACTTCCTTCTTGGCGCTGCTCGCCCAGCTAGGCCCGCTGAGGTTCGATCATTTCTGTGAGGAATGCGTTATACCATTTTGACGGGTCAGGATAAGGATTTTCAGGATTATCACCTATCCATGCGAGAGTGTATGGGGTCCATCTACGACACTCTCGGAATGTCCATAAGACTTTATTCTCCTAGACAAAAAGCACGGTCGCGTACTATACATATGACTAAAGCAATGTCACTATGCTTAGAATAGACTATTGTATCCACATGGTTCACATATTCAAATGTATTTGGAACATTCAATCTGTCGGTCCACCAAACTCATGATCCTTGTTAAAAAAGTTTTACACTTATTGTACAATGGCCAATTTAGTCATAAAGTTTTTAATTTTGTCAATTAAGACTCAAATCTTTTGACAATTTGCTAATTAGTCATTTCAACCAATTAGTCAAATATTTCTAACATAGTTGCTGGCTACTACATGGCACAACCAAGATTGACGTGAAAGTTTTTTTTTTTCTTTCCATTGTTCACTTTCCAGAAGGTTTGGCAAGGTCACAGCCCTTACTTGTTGCCAACGAGTGTCACTAGCCATTGTTGAAGTGTCGCGAGCCCCGTTGGCCCTTTTGTGAAGTGAAAAACGAAAAAAAAAAAAATTGATTTTTTTTTTTTAAATCGTGAAAATTATCCACATCAACTTCGATCATGTGAAGTAAGCTAGCTAATAGCCACGTCGTTGATTTCTATCCAAGTTTAATAGGAAGGAGTATATTGGCAAATCATTAACATGTTGAGAACTAAATTGACCAAATTGAAAATTTTATACCCAATTAGCCTTCGTGCAATAGAGGATAATTACCAAAAATGCCTAAATCTATTGTAATCATATCAATTTAGTCATAAACCTTTTTTTTTTATGTCAATCCAATCCTAAATCTTTTTTTTTGTTAATTCAGCCTTAAACCTTTTTCATTTGTGGCAGTTTAGTCCATCCAGCATATTTTGCCTAGCAAGGCGTCGACGTGCAATTTTTTAAACAATATTTTAATAATTTTAAAATTATTTTAATTTTTTTTCTTTAGTTTTTATCCTCTCCACTCAAGGCAACCGAGGGTTCTCAATTGACCCTCATTAGCTATAGGCGACAACGTCCCAGCATCTCGCTTGGCCACATCTGATGAGGTTATCATGATCCTCACTCAGAACTAACAAGTGCCGCAACACGCTCGCCCAGTGTCAGCGAGGGCATCCCAGCCCTAAGTGGAGGGGAAAAAAAATTAAAGAAAAGAAACATTTTGAAAAATGAAATATTTAAAATATTATTAAAAAAAGTCCACATCAACGCGTTGATCAGCCATTATTATGCTTAACGTCATTATCATCATAAGACCATATGTTGTATATATATAAATATCTTTGATGTATTTGCTAATAATATTTGTTGCGAATGTCTTTTATATTTTCCATTGTGTTTGGTTATATACATTTTATTTTGGAGAAAAGAAAAGGAAGCAATAAAATGGGTTGGTCAAATTTTAATTGACTGAACGGGTTGTGAAATTGAAATAAAGCCATCGTTGCATTTGGTGCAAGGGACAATATTTTTTTCCCCAAAAGGTACAATTCTTAGAAACAATTTTGGTCCGAAGGGTATGATGCATCGAAGAGATTCTCCCTTTGCCTTTTTGGGGAAATGCAATACTTGAAGTTATCCCAAATTTTAACACACCCATTCACTTTGTTAGATGTCTAAATAGATCAAAAAGAAAGGCTGAAAAAAATACAATGACAAATCCATATATTTGAACTTTCTCCTTCTCCTCCACCATATCATATATCTTTTGAATTTATGCGTTTTAGTTCGTGGTTGAAGAACATAAGTTCAAGAGATATATGATATGGTGGAGGAGAAGAAGAAAGTTGCAATACTTGAAGTTATCCAAAATTAACACACCCCTTCACTTTGTTAGGTGTTTAAATAGATAAAAAAGGAAGGCTGAAAAAATACAATGGCAAATCCATATATGTGAACTTTCTTCTTCTCCTTCACTATATCATATATCTCTTGAACTTATGGGTTTGAGTTCATGGTTGAAGAGCACTTTGAAGTGCATTGATTTCACGTTCTCATTAGAGACATTGTATTATTGAGCCAGTACATCTATCGAAACCATTTGCTCGTACCGGAAAAATAACTACCTTGAAGAAAGCTTCTTAAAAGTGCCTTGCCTCAATCTATATTTCTCTGCTTCCTTTTTTCTGTTTGATTTTCTCCATTTTCTAATTTAGTTTTTATGTGCATTTTTGAATTTGTAGACTTGTTCTACAACGCTATATATAATATGTACACAGATTTCTCGCTGCTGGCTCCAAAACTCTTGCCTGGGCCCAACAATATAAATAATGGGCCTAATGCCCGTCCGAACTTGTGAACAACATTTGAAGACTCAATTAGTGAGATTACTTATGTGAGGCCTATTGCACAAAGAGCCCATTGACTCCTCTCTTTTATTTTATTTTTCAGGAAAACTTTAAGTTTCGTTTCTCTCTCTCTTTTTTTTTTTTTTTTTTTTTTTTTTTTTTTTTTTTTTTTCATTTTCCTTTTTTGGGGTCAGGACACTTATAAGTGAATTCTCCTTGTTCCCTTTGTATTCGGCTTAAATAAAAAGATTGTTGGAAGGTTGAAACTTTCCGCACATCATGTCCATATTTGAATCATGCTGCTAACAGTCCATTTTGATGGGTGATTTGATCCATTATAAGACCTTCTAAGCTCGTAATACGGCCTGATCTTGGCATGGGGTAGCCTCCCATCCTCCTAAACTTATTCACACCGAAAAGAAGAAAAAAAAAAGATTGCCTCCTTTTTAAGTTTGTAATAGGTATTGTTAGATTTGCATGATGGTACGTCAAGGAACAAACAGTTAAGTCTCTTAGAAATCAAAGTACCACTATGATCGCTTAAATCCTTCTATTTCATAATTGACGATGGCAATCTCATGGAAAAATGGGGGTTCTTCGCAAACTTA
Source organism: Eucalyptus curtisii (assembly GCA_017140595.1). Classification (NCBI taxonomy): domain Eukaryota; kingdom Viridiplantae; phylum Streptophyta; class Magnoliopsida; order Myrtales; family Myrtaceae; genus Eucalyptus; species Eucalyptus curtisii. The sequence goes on from CM029496.1 coordinate 7,072,498, forward strand.
TTAGGAAAAAACACTATCTGTTACCAGCATGATCACGGCAATATTCGCTTTTCTTGATATATAAAATATCATGTTCTTAGGCTCATCAATGAAGTATCTGAAATGCAACTAATGGCATAATTGATCATGATTGCCGATGTGGTCTTTTTGCATAGCCATAAGGATTGTTTACATTTATAAAAATTAGGGTTAATACTTTGAAAAATCCCAAATTGGTATATCTGTGACAAATTTAACCCAAACTAATTTTTTATCACAAAAAATCATAAACTGGTACACCTTCAACAAATTTACCTCAGATTAGTACACTTATGACAAATTTACCCTCTGTTAGTTTTCGTTAAATTTTACTTGTCAAATTATTAAGTTGAATGACATGTTACAATCAACTGGTATATTAGTTTGAGATTTTACTGTCCATTTGTCACAGTTATACAATTTTTGTGATTTTTTGTGGTATTAATCCAATTTAACGGAGGGTATTTTGTCACAAATGTATCAATCTAGGGTTTTTGGCGGTCAAATGAATAAGTTTTTGGTAAATTTGTCACAAGTGTACCGATTTGGAGTTTTTTATGATCAATTGGGGTAAATTTGTCATAAGTGTATTTGTTTGGGATTTTTCATGGATAAAAAAATAGTTTTGGGTAAATTTGTCACACGTATACTAGTTTTAGATTTTTTTGGTTATTGACCCAATAAATTAAGCAAAATGTACTTTTTTGTTTTAAGAACAAAATTTGAAATTTTACACCAATTTCAAAAAATTATTAAAAAATAATATGTTAATTCAGTATCAATATTTGTGTCGTGCAAAACTTTCGAGAGCTTTAGATTTAAAAAAAAAGTCAAAGTACACGAGCCCCATGATTCACATTAAACAAGAAGTAAAAAGCAAAAAGTAAAATTCAATTTAAACAGACCAGTGAATTTTGCAATCACTGGCATGGCCTAAATTATTTTTCTAAATCACTTCATATTTGTGATTCTCCGCGTATATAAAATATTTGCTTTTTACTTTTGAGAAGGTGTTAGTGTGAACTAGGCTATCAATGCCTTGTGAGAGGATGAATATGTTAATCTATTGGGTTGATCGTGACAAGTTTTTGGACTTAAGGAAGCGTTTGTTTCATTGAAAATTTCATGATAAAAGAAATTATTTTTTATGAATATCATATTTTTAAGAAAATGGTTATTTTTCACTTATTTGATAGTTTAGAGAAAGTGATTTTGTTCTTGCCAAAAAAGAATGTTGTTTTCTCCCAATTTAAATTTGTTATTTTGAGTCAGTGTAAAATGTTTTATGTAGATCAATAAGTTCCCGTTATCCAAATATCGGAAAGTCATCAAATAAATTTTTGAAAACAATTTTTTCAAACAAATAGATCCTAGGATTCACACTTGAAGATTCGACTTCTCTCAGCCCATTTTCTCGAGAAAGTCCCTCAAGTCAAATCCAAATAGACGTCATCACCAACACAACACAACTCAACGACACGCGGAACAAATCCTGTTAAAGGTGAAGGGGATGGCCTAGCCGAGTTAGAGAAAGACAACTTGATTTTATCCAATCAATATGGATGTAGTGAGCCCTAAATGGGAGGAGATTTCGTAGCTGACGGATGCTAGAGTATGGAAAATATTGCCTATTGGGGCCTCTTTTTTCGAAATGGATCGCTAGGATGATGATAAAACCCATTTGAGATTAACGAGGAATCTTGGAAAGGCCTCAAAGTCTTCTTCCCCAAGTGGACTTAACTGCGACGTTTTTAAAGCATATATCCCGAGAGAAGATGCCCTCGATATTTTTTGGAAATTCCAGCAGCTAAACGACAATTCTGCCCTTGAAATCACCCGAAATTTTCCGTGCGATCCAGGTCTTTGTCCATCAATCATAGGAAGCTTTCCCAAAAATTTCAGTGCTGATCCTCTGTGTCTATGCTCTGAGATGGTTGAATTCCGAGTAATGATTGAGCCGGAATATGATACGTGATGGCCTTTTGTTGTGGACTTCCGCGTAGCAAGCTTATCTACTTTGAAATAAGTGAGTACTAATAGGGAGTGGTGTAATTATTTTGCCATCGCATCTATTCTTGATAAGAGGCATTTTTTGAATCAATCAATTTTCTAATTGATTGGTTACAGACATGGACATCATTCATACTATATATATTTTTTTGGTAACCGAGAACTCCGCCTTGACCCGCCACGCCTGGTGGCGCCGTCGGGCCTTGACTCCTATACCTTGGGAGAGATTAGTACAGAACCCCAACACTATAGCTCATCACTTATAACGCTTTAGTAACTGCGAGTTTCGAACCCTCGATCTCGGCGATGGAGGAGAGACTCTAATCCAGCGTAGCTGCCCACGGTTGGGATCATTCATACTATATTTCATTTGCACAAAGTTCCAAACTATATCGTTTTTAATTACTTGATCCCTTTTCTACCCTCATTTTAATCGGAACATATAAGGAAAACCCCTAATGAAATGATTTCTGTGTTTTGTTGGGCACAAAGGAGGGAGGTCTTTCTTTTTGTCAGATTCCGGCCTTTGGTTCGTGGACCGATAAAGATATAAAACCACTATGCTCTATAAGTTGCATCTTAGATCACATCGCCTCTCTTTTTCGCTCAGTAGTACTAAGATTCCTGCAGTCTCCAAGAGCTAGATCGGATGTTGGTGCACGAGAGGAGAGAAAGAAAAAGAGAAGAGTATATTCCCCGAAGATCTTCCGGACTTTTATGAGGGACTCCCCAACACGTGGAGGGAAAGATGTTCATATGATTGATGAAAGACGAGTCGCCAAAGTGGGTGGTCCATAGGTCGACAATGAAAAGTCATGGAGGTACGGTATGAGGCCGCACTAAAGACCCCCGGTTGACAGATTGGTCCTTGAATCGCCTAATTCACTCTATATCGTCCGGCGACATTGCCGAACACATTAGTACTCTGTCGTTACACAGCAGCTTCCGCTTGCGTGATGGATTATACAACGGCTTCTAATGGCTAATATACTGGCGGTCCGAGGATCGATGTAACTTTTTTTTCTCCTTGGGTTCATGTTGAATGCTTTGCACGATCCGAATCAAAGTGTAAGGTGAATCTTCTGAACGGGCGATGCGCTCTCTCTCTCCCACCCCCTTTAAGGAGTAGTCATCTTCATGACTGCAGAAGAATCTCGCGCCTGCATGAGTTGCCCTTTTCAACACCACGTAATAAAGTCGCACTTCCTCTTTGTACTTACCCCCTCCTTCGTCGTTTTCCCATTTTGGCAGCGATTGGATAACTCTTGGTTGAATTACCGTATGCTTCCCTAATTTCGCTCAAAGATAAATGGAAGTGGTTTCACACGTAATTACTAATTACGTGATTAGCCCTGACGTCAAAAGGACGACAAAGTTGGCTTCTGTCAAAATGTAGAAATTTAATGGATTGTGATTAGCCGGTGGATGCAAGATAACTTATCCCTTGAAATATGCAAGACACATTACCAATATGTGCTAAATATGACGCAACTCATTAAGCGACATGAATGACTCTTAAGGTTTATCTGAGTGGGACTCGCCGTGATTAAAACATGAAATATACTTCATCTGTACCACCAAGCACTTAATCATTTAGACAACCTCTTGGGAGTTTAGTGAGCGTGTGAAGAGTACATACATTATTAGTAAATGACTTACAACTTACATCTATTATATTTATTAGCACTCCCCTTAGCATTTGATCCTGCACATTGAAAAGTACCATGGAAACATTGCCACATTAATAAGATATCCTTGAAAAATATAGGACTAACAAGCGGGATAAATTTAAGAGGGGTTTTGTGCCACATTGATTTGATAAATGATTTTGTGGATAAATACTTGTGAGGGTATTAAGTGTTAGGATGCACGTGTGAATGCGTTATGTTAGAGAAATCCTATATTGAAAAATTAATGTGGTGTAGAGCAGTTAACATATCATAGTTGACCCATAATTTATTGGTTTAAGCTTACAAGTGAAGGTGGGTCCAACTGGACATATTGACGGACTAGGATTTGGGCTCCTTCTTGGCAATACCTTGGAAGAAGGCATCAGGCTTCTACTACGCGCTCCTAACAAAATGGTATTAGAGCTTATGGTTACGACTTTTGGGTAGGTGAGTGTTGTGGCGTGGAAACAGAGGCCCATAAGTTGATGCAGAATGATACCTCAATTAAAGGGGAGCGGGCCTAATACTGAGTTCACACATGAGGAGGAGTTTGTTAGGATGCTGCATAAATGATTATGTTATCGGAGAATTGATGTGGTATAGAATAGTTACCTATAACTCCTTGGTAAGCTTTTAAGTGAATATGTGTTCAATTGGACATATTGATGGGCTTGAACTTGGACTCCCTCTCAGCAATCTCCTCAAAAAAAGGCATCAGGTTTCTACTGCGTGCTCCTAACATGAAGTGTAAGAAAGACATGTTAGTGTAAGGTCAAACGATTGATATATTCTAGTTGGAACATAACTAATCATTTAAGCTTTTGAGAAGAAGATAAGGGTCCATTGGATGAGTTTTTTTTCTTTTTTATCAAACCATTAGATGAGTTAATGAGTTCAGAATTAGGCTTCTTTTTTGTAATCTCATCCTATGAAGGTATTGGACTTCCACTCCGTATTCGAATAGATCTGAACTCTTATACTAGTCAAGCTACTACTTCTCATAAAACCTGAATTTATAACAAAATGAATCCCATTATTTATCTAGATATTTTAAGATGCAATATATTATAGTTAAAGTTAAGGAAATATTTGGTTATCTCTCTGGTTGCTACTTAAAATAAACTCTCATTTTGATCTAAGCACATGTGCTCGATCTAGTTAAAGACAAATTATCCATGATGAGTACAACGACTCCACATGGGACTTACTTTCTCAAGTTTTGGCATCAATAAACGAGACCAACTAAGAATCAAATATGAGACCTTACCCTTTATTTAGGCTTAAAATCCAAAATGCTTTACCCAGTAAACTTAACTCCATGGAATTAGATATAATCATGTTGATTGCATGTCAGATATGAATATGTAGGGCGACATCAGCTCCAAAAGATCATGATGACGGTGATATAAGACCAAATATCTCGCATGGTTTAAATCGTGATTGTTACTTCGATGGTTGGTCAGTCTTCAAGACCACCTAATTGATAGATGGGTCCAAACGTGATTAATAGAAACGCCAATTCATGCTAAGACCACTATCCTTTACTACTGTCGATGGAAAATATCCCATAGTCGATCTTGCATTTATTAACCTCAATAAACATGTTTGCTTTCTTAATAAGTAGTTTCTTCATAATAAAGAGATTCTATCTAAAATTGAGAGGGAAATTATCTAAAAAGTTTTAAACTTATTGCACTTGTATCAATTCAGTCCTAAATCTTTTGACAATTTGTCAATTTAATCATCCTGGCCAATTTTGGCTAGAAAACACTGACGGGACGATCCAGTTAGTGCCAACTGTACTATGTGACAAGACCGGCATGGACGTAGACAAATTTTTGTCTTCTTTTGAAATTTTCAGATTTTCTTAAAAATTAGTTTTCCTTTTCTTTTTTTCTTTTTTCTTTTATATTTTTTTCCAACTCTTGGCCGGCAAGGGTGTCGACCCTTGCCTCGATCCAAGCCAGGTCGTGACCCTTGCTTAAACCAAGTGAGGGTCACAAGTCCTCACCTATGGCTAGCAAGGGTTAGCCGACAACCTTTGGACCCTTGTTAGCCAAGAGTTGGAAAAGAAACACGGAAAGCAAAAATAATAAAATAATAAAAATATTAAGAAAAAGTTTTAAAAAATGCAAAAAATTATCCACGTCAATACCGACTACGTCAGGTAAGACGGTTGACACTGATTAAACCACCATATTAGTATTTTCTGACCCAAATTGATCCTAATGTGTTATTGGCAAATTGTTGAAAGATTTCAGATTAAATTAACATAATTGAATAGTTTAGGATTGGAAATTGTCGAATTGGCACGATTGAAAGATTTAGGATTGAATTGGCACAATTGTAAAGTTTATGATTGAATCGACACAATTGTAAAATTTATGACTAAATTGACACAAATGCAATGAATTTTTTACTTTTTTGGTAATTCTCTCTATAATTGAGTGTGTATACTTCATAACTCCGGTGATCTTGAGCAGGGAAAAGAAAACCCTAAAGCCATGTCGTGTCACTGACTTGCCGACGTTTAACAAAAAGAATATATACGGAATAACTAAATTGACAAATCGTCAAAAGATTTTAGGACTAAATGGACACGGTTGTAGGATTTATAATTGAATTAACACAATTGAAAAGTTTGTAATTGAATTGGTACACATACTATAAATTTAAAATTTCTTTTGGTAATTTTCTCTAAAATTGAGCGTGTATGGCAATCTTAAGCAGGGGAAAGAAAACCCTAAAGCCATATCATGTCACTGACTTGCCGACATTCAACAAAAAGAATATGCAAAGAGAATATAGAGAGTTCACATCGTCCATCTCGACGTCAAGCTCATGAGGCGACGCATTTAATCTGCAGTAGCAGGGAATGGTCCAGCGCAGGAATTATAGAAAACCCCCAAGATTGGTATGACTAGCCGTATAACCCTAATAAATTCTCTTGTTGGACCACATTGAATAAAAGCACCTCGTGTAAACCGATCAACATATCGGGATGGGACCAAAGGGGAGCTGGGGACGAGCATGAACGCCATATGCGCACTCGCCTTAAGCCCTCCAGGCCAATGCAGAGCCAGGGTTTCGACATGCAGTGGCGGCAAGGACGGTCACGTGCCTCTGGACCATGCAGCACACATCTTTTGTAGGGCTAAGAGAGAGAGAGAGAGAGAGAGAGAGAGAGAGAGAGAGAGAGAGAGCGAAGGGGGTTGCTTTCTATATCAGGGGACAGCTAGGGCGTTTTCAAGCGTTCTTCGACGAAATATACACTTGGCTTATAGAACAGATGAACCAACAACTCTTATCTCAATCGCTCGTTGGGCATTTCGGTGACTGCAATTGGTGGAGGCGGCACCCACTATGAAAGACACAGCTTGTTTTAAGCTCGAGCATGCTTTCTTGAGTCCAGATGATGACTCAAGACTTCAGGAAAAGAGTCCAGACTGAGTAGTTTCCTCAATCGCATGTATGATCCATCTGCTATTCATGAGCTATCACTTGGGACTTTCGGACACGCCCAGTAGTAAGCACGTCAAAACACACAACCCACGAAATCGTTACATGACAACATTTAAATAGGATGATAACTTGAGATCATCTACATAGGCTGTCCTACTTTTCGATGACAAATTCTGGACTTTATGAAATTATGTACTTATTTTTGCTGTAAAAGCACATCAATTAGTGCAGTTAACAGTATCTTGAGTCATCTGATTGATGGTTTTTCGTCGTATCTTGAAGTCTCATCTAGCGAGCCTAGAAGGGGGAAAAAAGCGATTGAAAAGTGAGGAAGAAATTAGTGTTAGACGGTAGTAGCTGATGAAGCCATGGACCCAAAAGATATCTTATGGGACAGGCAATAATTAGTAGGACCCATTTTATGGTCCTAAAATAATGGGATTTTCCAAGAAGCTCTTTGACGTCGATGGTCTCAATCTTTCTCTCTCCCCTTCCTAGTCTTGAGTTGCTTTCATCTCATCTCAAGCGAATCCAATGATTCGCCATACTTGACTTTGGTAGGGATATAACTCCCACCAACAAGCCTCTCTCAGCTCACTCTCAGCTCTCCAGTTTAGCAATTAGCCAAACCAATGCAATAATGGACCGTCCACTCATTTTGATCCACTTCACTAGTCAACCATTTCAGTCAACAAAAAAAGGAAATGATTTGTGAAAGGTGTGTATATCAACTCATTCTAAAGATTTAAATAGTGATATGGAGAAGGATATGATATTTATTTTTCTTGTAAATGCCAACAATGTGCATGAAATTATTCAAAGAAGGTACCAACTATTTGCGGCATTGTATCATTAGGACCCCTCTCTATCATTTTTGAATGCACGCTTATAGACAACAGTATCTATAAAAATAACCGATTTCCCTGTTGATGTGCTTTCTTATAAAAAGAGGATGTCCTTTAGCTTTCGTGAAAAGTTGTATGTATTTGTTATAAAGTTTTTTATGTGTATCCCCCCCTAAACAGTTAATATATAAGGTATATTGCCTGTGTCAAACAATATTTGTACACAAAGCAATGACATTGAAACTTTCACTTATTAGTGAGTTGATTTTATTTACAATTATTAAAAACTATGTACGCATTATCAGCCAAAATCCTATTTCTAAGATGATTATTTCCACTGCCAATGTTTATAATAATAATCCATGTAATCTTCTCTTTTAAGGGAAAATTACCAAAAAAGTCCTAAACTTATTGCAATTATGCCAATTCAATCATAAACTTATTTTTTTGACCAATTGAGTCCTAAACCATTTACAATTATTCCCGATCAGTCCATCCGGCCAAAATTGGCCGGCCGGTCTTGACGACGTGGTAGCCGGCCGGCATTGGCAAGCTTTTTTTTAATAATATTTTATTTTTTAAAAAATTATTAATTTTTTTTTCCTATTTCCTTTTTTTCCCCTCCTCCCTCTTCCTCCCTCCTCCCTCCTCCTTCCTTTGGCTCTAGCAACCGGCCAGGCTAGCCAGTCGTCGGACTGAGGCGATCCGGCAGGGCGAGCCCCCGCCGAATCTAGCGAGGGCTCGCCTCCCGCGGGGGAAATTTTCTTCCCGACTGACGCCAACCTCTTCGTCGTCGTGGGGGACGAGAATCTCGAGGGCTTCGAGTAGAAACCCTCGCCTCGCATCGGAGTTCAAGTTAGGCAAATTGTCCCTTGGCGTGAGGGGCTGCCTCGACCTAGGCCTCTCCACCTTCTACTCCTGCCTGTCGCTACTGCGAGGCAAGCCCACGCCAAATCCGATGAGGGGGGCTCGCTGAAACCCTGCTGGATCTGGCGAGGTGATCAGGTGGGGCGAGCCCCCGTCATCGCTGGGCGCGAGCTCGCCTCACGATCATCAGGCGAGGCGAGCCCTCGCTAGATCCGACGAGGGGGGCTCAACATCGCGTCTGGCGAGGGCTTGCCTCACCTAGCGACCGCGAGGCGAGCCCTCACCAGATCCGGCGGGGGCTCGCCCCGCCATCGCTGGGTGCGAGCTCACCGACTGGCAAGGTGAGCTTGCCGGAGCCAAAGGAAGGAGGAGGAAGGAAGAGGGAGAAGGAAAAAAAAAGGAAAAAGTAAAAAAATTAATAAAAAAATTTAAAAAATAAAATATTATTAAAAAAAGCTCGCCGGCACTGGCCGATTGCCACTTCAGGGCCGGCCAGCCAATTTTGGCCGAATGGACTGATCGGAAATAATTGTAAAAGGTTTAGGACTCAATTGGTCAAAAAAATAAGTTTATGACTGAATTGGCACAATTGTAATAGGTTTAGGACTTTTTTAGTAATTTTCCCAATCTTTTAAAGGAGTTATATTTGCTACTTAAATGGCTTTGATAATTCATCAACCTCACTTGCTTTCTTATTTCCTTCCGACTTTCACCATATAACAAATAACTTCTACATGACTTCGAGGTATTCTCTCTAATAAGGACCATGTTCCCATGTATCCATAGAGAACTAACTGAGTTAATTAAAGTAGGGAAAAAAAAAGCACTACATCGAGACATTTTGAAAATTAGAAAAGTGCACGATTTGAAAAGATTAAGTATTTCAGGTGTTATATTACAATATCTTAAGTCATTGGTCGCATAATATAAAGACGACTGGTGCATAAAAAACTGCAAAAAAAAAAAAAAAAATCTTAATTGATTGCCGAGCAAGTGTCACTAAGATACTAGTTAAGAAGATCATTACGACAAAATGTTGTCACGAAATTCTTTTAAAACTTTTTTTTAATGGTCGGAAAATTCTTGGCAGGAGAGTTTGCATTCATATTTCAAAATCTCCCTTTGGTGCACAAGTGCACCGTCACCATCAATCCAATTTGTGGTGACCTGCTTTTGAAAACCTACTCTTTTTTTTTTTTTTAAATCTTCGGGTTTATATCCAAATGAGTCCTTCGGGGACTAATTAAAAACAGAAGAAGATCTTAAATTTCAAATCACTATGACGTACTTCCCGAAAAAGTTAAATGATTGAAAATTCTATATTTCTTCATTCTTCTGACAAAATCCTACTTGAAGTTCCGTACATTAATATGTACATTAATATGTACAAAATCGAATAGCCAAGGGTAGGCTCATTATTTTTCAATTTGTCATTTAGTATCACATGGTATAATTAGAAGATGAGGCGTGAATAAAATGAAGGTTTTTAAGACCATCAAAAATTGAAATAATTGAAAGCAAAAATAGAGAGAGATTAGACCAATAAAAGAAAAAAAAAAACAGTAAGTGAGGGGAAAAAAAAGACGATGGGGTGAGCATCCGAAAGGTAGCTGTTAATTGTATTTGAATTTTTGTGTGTCCACTTAATTTGCGTACCAATCTATGATTTTTATGATGATCTGATATGCATTGGAAAATTTTGTGACGATAGTTTCAATAATTTTCTTAGGATTTAGTTTGTAATGTTTGTATTTGGATTTAGGGTTTTGAGTGACATTGCTCTTTCATTGTACTTTGAGTTTAAGTGGCGAATGTCTTCTCCTCCTTTGCTTGTGAACGTCGGCCAACAACCAAATTCCCGTCTATTGGCTAGATTTAGATCCCCTAAATGTGAACTTCCGTGGTCGGTGCGGTTGCTTGGATGTAAGGAAATTTTCAACTCGAGAACTGAAAGTTGGCTGTTCAAACCCCACCAAATACATGCGGACAATTCTGGATCAAGGCCACCTACGCAGACTGCAGCCCTTGAAGTTAAGCGGTTCATTAGACTTGCAGAGTGATTTATTGATCTCCGGACACTTGGCCCACTGTGCTCGTACCTTGAGTTATGAAACGCCTGTTAAATCTAAAGCACTCGGAATTAGAGATTCTCTTTTATCAGTAGAATGTAAAAAGTGAAATTATATGAAAGATGAATCACATTCCTTTACTTATACGTAAGTTTAGTGCTGAAAATTATCTGAGGGCCACGTACTCCTTTGGGACAGTTGCCCGACTCCCAATCGCTTTTCCTCGCCTTCCGAATGACGCTTTCACGTTCGGTTCCATCAAAAGATGATATATGGATGGTCCCTAAGGGTATGACCAATGATCTATAATTCATTTAAAATACGCAAAATGTTCTAGGTGGGACAAAAAGCACCAATCGTAAGAAGTCAGCCTCGCACACGTGGCACGAAGAAGCTCCCAGATCGTATGTCATAGGCCGTACACATGTGCTTATACGTATAACATAAGTATACCGATCATTATATTTATGTTTATGGCGGAAGCCCGACCTGATAGAAGTCCGGCCGGTATTTTAGATGTCGTCGAAGTCTTCTTTGTGTGGGTGGGTTCTCGGTTCAACCAAAATAAAGTGGCTTCTCTTCATATTTTACACAGAGTTTCCATTAGAGTGTTCAGTATCTCTCTTGAAATTCTATCGAAGATATCACTATTAGAGATTATGAGTAAACACAATTGAGAATCTTTTGAGTGTAATTTAGGGTTAGAAAACATGCAAACTATTAAGTAATTGTAAGCTCTTTAGTTCTCCAGATTCATGGTAATTTTCTTGGTAGCTGATTCTTTGGTGAATGAGGCATCGGCACCAACTCGAATCACGTAAATCTATGGTGTCCATATATTTCTTTTTGATTGCTCTGTAATTTCATTCTCTCGCATTTGATATTGAATTGCAAGACCCGGTTAACTTCTACGTTATTTCAAACATGTAGAAATAGTTCTAGGCACTAGAATTGATGGGCACATGTTGATGACAAAGACCCATATTGTGCAAAATAAGATCATCTATATAAATGGACATTGCTGTATATACATTGCTCTCAAATGCACTGTGGAAGAGAAAAGTACTTTAGCGAGAACGACCATCTAATTCAACTTCTACATAAATTTCTAGCACTAACACCCAAGCTTTCATTCCCATCTGTGATGAGTATATCTAACTAAACAAAGGACAGTAAACTTAAAACAATTTACACATATACAAATTTCAGGAATTTAATTTCCTTCACTTCTTCTTCTTTTTTTCCCCCGAAATCCTCTTCGGTTCACCTATCCGGCCACCAAAGAAAATGACCTTCATGTCACTAACTTAATCAATTCTTGAAAATTCTCTCACTCTCTCTCTCTCTCTCTCTCTCTCTCTCTCTCTCTCTCTCTCCCTTTTCTAGTCCTTTTCTTTTCCCACTTAAATCAGCAACATGTTGCTGCTTCCGATCCTAATTGATGAAATCAAGGATTTATAATTCCAACTGTTTTGGGATGCAGAGGTGTTGCATGAGACAAAGCCATGAAATGCATGCCTTCAACATCTCAATGCCACAGTTGCCCAATGTCTTGAGAAATGCTTCTCGCATCCATGGAAGCACCGAGGAGGCCGCGTTTGGTGAATCCCACCGAGTACAGCCCGTTCTTGCCTTTCCATCCATTTGGGAATGGCTTCTTTGGGAACCCATCTTCCTCAGAGAACATGTCTCCCTCCTAATTATGGCAAAAAAAAAAAGGAATTGCTCTTTCAATGGTCTTTTGCCATTCTTGTAGGAAAAAAAGAGTTAATTTCTAGATTTTGATTTTCGATTGATGGATAGAAAGAAGAGGAAAGACAAAAAGAAAAAGAGCTTGTACCGACCTTCAACCACGAGGGCACGTTACTTCTATACCCTGTCGCGAGGATAATAGCATCGAAGGTCTCTGATTTCCCATCAACAAACTCCACGGCATGCCGTCGTATTCTCTTTATTCCACGGAAAACCTACACAATTGCAACCCGTGCCAGATCAATAATCTTTTCGCGTCTCTCATCAAAAGTAGCATTGATATTGCAAATGAATGCTAATTGGAGATACTAATTAGGACTTTGAGGATAACGACTGGATTTGCTTATCACATCGATGGTAGAGATCGAAAGAAGGAAGTAAGGAACCCGACCTTGATATGTCCACTTTTGATTTTTGCAAGCGTGCCCACGTCCAACACCGGCGTCTTGCCAGACATGCTCTTGAGCTGGAGAGGGCCGACCTTCGGGCGATTAAGGCCGTAGCTAGTGGTGTCGCCGAGGATAAAATATGACATTAATAGTAGAAACCAATCCACTAGGCTGATGGGGAGCCACTTGAGCAACCACATGGACAAGCCAAAAGTCGATCTTCCGAGCATCTCTTGAGGTAAGACGTGCACCTGCAAACACTCCAGAAAGAAAAAGTCCTTTAAAAAGTATAAAAAACCAATGGTCCAAAAAGATGAGATCACATATATATTATGATGAGCTTGTAAAAGATCTAGGGCACGACGTTCGCATATTACATCTATTTCACCCCTAACTTTACTGCAACCTCTGAAAGCTGAACCCTTTTTTTTCCTGGCCATGCGGTCCATCTTGCGCATGCAAAGCAAACTTCAAGAAAGTCTGTATTTAACACACTTTTTTAATGGAAGATCATACCACACTTAATAACAGTTTGATTGTTTGTCAGTGATTAAAAGAATACTACTTTGAAAACCCAATATAGCTGAAAGAAGGCACTTCGTAATCAGTTTCTTTTTATGCTTATGGATTGTGGGGTCAAACAGCAATGGCTGAAGTGATGCCTCTTTTACAGCGGCGACAATGAACTTCGTTTCTTATTGAATTGTTTACCGTAGTCATTGGGGAGTAAACACAAGCTTTACTAAAGAAAGAGAGAGTTCTTGTTTTGAACTTGAAGAAGTTATGTGATGCAAATAATTGCTTGGAATAAAATTTGGAAGAAATGATGCAAATCCAAAATACCCAGAAAAGGGAAAACTCTTTCTCTCATTGTATATATTAAGGGTATACAAATTTGCTAGGTTTTTCACAGGAACAGAGAGCCCGATTAGTGCTTACCGAATCTCTAACAGCAAGAGATGGACAGGCATTGAAATTGCAAAGATCCAAGCTCACTTCCATGCCCGAATTCCCGCATCCAATCACCAATACTCTCTCCCCACAAAAAATCTCACCGCTCTTGTAAGAGCTTGTGTGCAGAATCGGCCCTCCAAAGTCGCTCATCCCTTCAAATTGTGGGACGAGCTCCTCGGCATTCTCCCCAGTCGCCACAATCAGCCACCGGCTCAAGTATTCGGTCTCTTCCCCCTTATGACCCAAGCTCTTGACTCGCCAGCACCGTGAACTTTGATCAAACTCCGCACTCGTGACTGTTTGATTGAAAACCAGTCCCAAGTCAAAGCGTTTGGTGTACGAATACAAGTAGGCAACGAATTGTTGCTTCGTCGGGTAGGTTGGGAACTCTTTGGGGAATGGCATGTGGGGAAGCTCGCAGAATTGCTTAGGGAGGTGAAGGCGAAGGCGGTCATAGGTCTTGTGTTGCCACAAAGATCCTATGCAATTAGTCTTTTCGAGGATCAAGCTCGGCACACCTCGTTCTTTTAGGCAAGCAGCAGTGGCGAGCCCCGACGGGCCAGCGCCAACTATCAAAGGCCCAGTAACCCATACGCAGGTTGCAGGTTTCTTCATGTTAGCTACAAGAGGATCTTGAACTCGCTTAACTTCCATTTCTCTAAGATAGTCCATTGACATGTGATTGAGAGATCAAAGGGTGTGCATAGAAGAGATTACTATGCTTCGACAATGATTGTAGGGAGCGTGATGTGGAAAACTAAGGCACGCTCTACACTGGTAGTGAGATTTCGAGAAGACAATTTCTTTGTCGCCTAAGGAAATCGAGGCATGTTATGGGGCATTTTTCTTGGAATTCTGGGGTTGGATTGACTGAAAAGGGCTTGTGAGTCTTATCCTCTCCTCTAAATTCAAACGAAAGGTGTGCGCCCTTTGTTTTGTGCTCCCTAAGAGAAGAAAAAAGAGAACGATGTAAGAAAGACCTAAGAAGCGTAGACTGAGAGAGAGAGAGAGAGAGAGAGAGAGAGAGAGGCAGAAAGGTGTAATCGAGGAAGAAGAGAACAGGGTTTCAAATATATATACGAGTTTGTGAGTGTCAAGTGATTATATTATTAGTGGGGCAACTCCATTGAAGCAATTAACTTCCATGAACCACCAACAACCACCATCGTCTTGAACTCGGCGACACCACAGGGCAAACGCACAACAATGTACCTAAGAGACTCAGAAAGAACATTCTTTGGCCAAAATAAAGTAAATTAAAAAATTAGGACGAGCATACCCTTTTCTTTTCTTTTCTTTTCTTTTTTTTCTTTTTCTTTGCTTTTTTTCTTTTTTTTTTTTTTTTACAGTGACTGGAATATAGCTAATGCCAGAATCTTATTATTGGTGAAAGGAAACTACTTACAAAAACGGACGGCAAAGATGAAATTGAAAGGTCAACCATTTAATGTTCGAGATGCGGACGTTTTTTTATTAGGGTTTTCTTGAGAGATCTCGAATTGGGAGACGATGGTCCCACTAGTTCTTTGGTTTCCAGCAAGGAGAGAGAATCCATTGAAGAGAAGAAGCGAAGCCTTGCGTGATCCCCCAAAGACGGTTCCACAGTTGCAAACCGTTCGATTTAAGCTTTCTCTAGAGCAGCCATCATGTGCTTTTTAACCACGTAGCCCCTGTTCCTTCGAATTTTGAAGGTCACAAGGACTCGCCAAATTATTCAACAAAGATAGAACGCCATGGAAAGGGAAATGGTTTCAAAAATTAGTAATTAACAACGTGTGGGAGGAAGGATTTGCTTATGAATTTGATTACTTAGACAATAATATAAATCAATCATGTTTTGAAATGGAGTTGGAGTTTACACATGAAGTGGAACAGAAAAAGTAATTAAATTAAAAACTCGAAGATGTGTTTAGGAGAGTGAAATCCCCAATCGGGTAATCTATGAGGGATGGAGCGGTTAACTCATTTAACTTGACCCATATAATTCGTTATATTAACCGCTTCTTATTAGGTCAAATTTTCAATACGGGACTCATTCCAAAGAATCCAAGGAAATAAATTCAGTCCTATAAAAAGTATGTAGGCTCTTTGAAAAGTTTCGAGTTACTATTAAAACTATTTATAGTAAGTGGATTAAATGTGCGTTTGGTTTAGCATTCACAATGGGCTTTCAGCTTCCAAAGCCCATTGAGGAAATACTAGACTGTTTGACAATCATTTTGAAGTAGCTTTCAAGTGAAAACTAGTATTGGGAAGGCTGAAAGCCCAATGCTAATAGAGACTAACTTTAAGCTTTCAGCATTTGGCCAAATGCTGAAACTTCTTTTTTCTTCCAAAACTATCATCACTCATTCTTCAAATTTCTAATTTTGCCCTCGTTATTATTTTTTTAATGCCAAAATAATGCTACAAAAATAAAATATATATAAATGCTAAAAAAATTAAATATATTTCGGTATTTTTTTAAAAAAAATTATTTATATATTTGATTTTTTTAGCATGATTGTCAAAATTTATATTTAAAAAGTTGCATACATTATTTTTTTTTTCAATTTTAAACAAATAAAAATTCAAAAATTCCGACGAAGGGTTTGGTCTTTTTAAAATAAAATTATATATATGTATTTGATTTCTTAGCATTATTTTCAAATTTATATTTAAAAGTTGCATACATTATTTTTTCAAATTTAAAAAAAAAAAAATAAAAAATTTCGACGAAGGATTTGGTCTTGTTAATATATATATATATATATATATATATATATATATATATATAAAGTTGCATTTTTTTTAGTATTATTGTCAAAATTTATATAAAGTTGCATACATTATTTTTTTTTTCAATTTTAAACAATTAAAAATTTAAAAAAAATTCTGATGAAGGGTTTAGTCTTTTTAAAAAAAATTATATATATTTTATTTTTTAGCATTATTTTCAAATTTATATTTAAAAAGTTGCATACATTATTTTTTCAATTTTAAAAAATAAAAATTAAAAAATTTTGACTAAACTATGAGACTCTAGGATTTGGTCTTTTTAAAAAAAATTATATATATGATTTTTTTTTTATATATATGATTTTTTTTATTATTGTGAAAATTTATATTTAAAAAGTTGCATACATTATTATTTCTTCAATTTTAAGCAAATAAAAATTAAAAAATTCCGATAAAGGGTTTGGTCTTTTTTTTAAAAAAAATTATATATGTATTAGATTTGTTTAGTATTATTTGTCAAAATTTATATTTAAAAAGTTGCATGCATTATTTTTTTTTTCAATTTTAAACAAATAAAAAAACTAATATTAATTACCCAAAGAGCTTTTCAAATGTTTTTTCTACCAAACAATATTTCTTTCAAAGTTACTTCTCAAAGCATAGTTTACCAAACGGCTTTTGTATTTGCCTAAAGTCCTTTAAGCTAAACTGCTTTATATTTTCCCAATAGGCTTTAAAAATGCTGAACCAAATGCACCCTAAGTTTACCGCAATACTCCATCTTGATGTTAGCAATTGACGTTATAGCTATCTAACCAATGTCTCCAATGCAAATGCATTGTTTACTAACTTTAATGAATGCAATGGTATGTCGGAACTTTTGTGACGTTAAGTTTTAAATTTGATGAAGAGGTTAGTTGATGTATACATATGATTTTCTCCATAAACTAGCAATAAACTTCCCTATGCATGCATGCCATTTCTTTATTTGGGCAGAACTTTCCAAGCAATTTAACTTTTCCTAAGACTTGAAAATTGGAGAAATTGTCCAATTAGTTCTAAATCTATTATACGAATACCAATTCAATCCTAAACTTTCAAATTTTACTAATTTTGTCATAAATCTTTATGTGAAATTTCAATATAGTTTTTCTAACCAATTTTTAGCATAAGTCGTTGACGTGGTGGCATGCCACATAAACCGGCCGAGGATGATTGAACTATCATGTTAGTGACTTCTAGTGAAATTCGACAAAAAAGACTACATTGGAACTTCGTACAAATATTTATGACTATAATGGTAAAATTGAAAAGTTTAAGAATAAATTGACATTCATACAATAAATTTAGGATTAGGTTGGGTGATATTCCCAAAAATGGAGGTGTAGCCGTCTCGTTTTTCTTGTGAAAAATTTATAAAAATGCATATGTGACTTGTGTAATCTAACTCAAATCTCAAGCATCTATGAAAAATCATTGATCAACATCAAAGAAGCCTTGAAGTGAACTTCATTTCATCTTCGATGTACTCCTTTTGGACACTTAATCCAATGAATCGGGAGGATCACTGGGAATAGTTTCATCGCATGCATGTGAAAGATAAGATGCGATGCCACCAAGCATGTATGTGCATACACTCGGCTAAACCATATGAAAGAGACGAGCGCGCGCAGATCGAATTCCCTTTTCACTGAATTGTTCAATATGGTCGTATCATATTGTGTTCCATCCCAAGATCCTTTTAGAATGGGGTAACTTGCGATTTCTCACGGCATTCCAATTCCCAACATTCCAATCTCATGTGATCCGGATCCTCCAAAATTAGGTTGGCAATATGAGTAGGGCGAAAAATTGAAAACCGAAGGATCTTAAATTTAGGCCACGAATACCCTGTTTTCTTCCATCCGCAGTGCCACTTTTCACTTCCCCCGGAAGCAGAGAAACAAACAAGTACCCCTCCACCAACTTCGGAGAACATGCCCTCCTTTCGAGTTCTTTCTTGTTTTTTGTCATAAAAACCAAGCAGAATCTCTCGGCTCTTCTGAACAAACATATATTCCATACTTTCAAAGTCCATTGATCGAGAAAACGAAACTTTTATGCTTGGAATATACTGTGACATGATGGAACGCGACGAGTCCCTTTCAATCGAATGACCATGAGTGCTCGAAAAGAAAATCGATGAAACGGTGGTCCCCTTAGCTACGTTTGAACCGATTGATAACATGTCTCATATATGAGACATAAGGCAAGATACTTTCCGCAAGGAAAAATATTAAAAAAGTCCTAAACTTATTTCATTGATATCAATTTAGTTTCAAACCTTTCAATGATTCCAATTTAATCATAAACATTTTGACTTAGAGCCAAGTCGGTCTTTCCGACTAATTTTGACCGAATATTGCTAACATGGACGCCGGCCAGCCTACATGGCAAGACCGATGCCGACATAGACAAATTCTAATAATATTTTAATAATTTTATATTTTTTTTAGTTTCTTTTTCTTTCTTTTTTTTTTTTCCCTTCCCCTTCCTCTAGCCGATTTGCCAAACCCCGTGACCAACCAAAGGCGACGGACCTCATTGACCTCTAGCCAACTCATCCGATTTGACGAGGTCATGCCTCGCCCAACCCCCGGTAAGGCTCGAGCCTTGGCCAAAGGCCACAAGGGCAACCTTGCACTAGGCTAGCAAGGTTCGCCCTTACCAAATCTTGCAAGGGTAGATCCTCACCCAACCATGTTGAGACTTGCCCTCGCCGGCCCTTGCCTCTGGCTGATCGTTAAGGTCCGGGCAACCAACTGGAGGAAGGGGAAGGGTAAATAAAAAAAAATGAAAGAAAAAGAAAAAGAAAAAGAAAAAGAAAGAAAAGAATAAAGGATAAAGGAAAGAATAAATAAAAATTTAAAATATTATTAAAAGTTATTTACATTAGTGCTAGCCATATCATGTAGGCTGGTCAGCGTCCACGACGACAGTATCTAACCAAAAGTAGCCAGAATGATCAAATTGACACCATTAAAAAGTTTATAACTAAATTGATATCAATATAATAAGTTTACACCACCCACCCGGGTGGCGTTCTTTAACTTTGGGCCCTCTCCCCCTCACGAAGGGGAGGGGTTCCCCAAATCGCGGGGGTGACTTACCCGCGTAAAGTGTGGTGGCCTTTAAAACCCTGCGGTTTGTCATAACTTACAATCACCAAAATTTATACATATATATAATAGGTTTACGACTTTTCTAACACTTTTCTCCTCGTTTGCATGTAGGGACACCTCCAAAGCAGCTATTTTACAGACCAATCCGCCATGTTTCTACCTGTGCCTTCTTGCCAATGACTATTTCATTATTTAACCTCACTTTTATATCCACTAATCTCGGCGCAATGATTTCGTGAATCTCGCATGTTATGCTTGACTAATGATTTCGGCAATGATTCTCGCGAGGTCGATACCGTGAAAAAAAGAGTTGAACGTGATTGGATGTTTCGAATGAAGGTGGGAGTGTTCAGCAGTCAACTTCTAGAGGTGGGGATTATTACTTAGAGTACACACGAAGCGTCATATTGAAGTAACTGTTCTTCGAGTGATTTACAGTTAGGGGACGTTTTCCACCATCGATCGTGGCCATTGGGAACATGAAAGCTAGGGGCTCCAAAAGCATATGGAATAAAGAGATCTTCATAAACAAATAATAGACTTGATGGATGCCATCTTCCCTCGTTATATATGTTACCCATCGTTTTCAGATACTGTACTTGGAAGTTTTGAAAGTCCAACCTAAAAACTTGAGCTGATAGATAAAGGGAGACCTAATATGTAAAGAATTTATAAATCTCATAAGCGAGCGATACAAGATACTTCAATGACCCCTTCCACATGCAAGTCAGATCGGGAACAATATGTGGAGTTTGACAAATGAAGGGCTGCACACTCGAAACAAGCTGGGATAGAACTTGTCAATGATATCACATTAGAATGTTTGATTAAAAGCTTAAGCCGATTGATAGAGAGGGACTACATATGCATAAAAAGTATTTAAATCCCATGGACAAGTCATGTGTGACATTTATTGAGGTTATCTCATATTAGTCATGGAAGAGACTAGTAGTCAGTTTACAAATGTAAAAGAAAATCTCCCCCTTTTTTGAGCTAGCTTTTGGAATCAAAGAAATCTAAAAACCACTCAACAACGATAATAGAGCCCATGTCACCAACAAGTCTGGACTAACAATCACATGGAAGAGTTGCGAATTATATCAATCACCATTTGAGCTAGTTTTTAGAGTGAGAGAAGCCCGAGACCACCCATCAATGAGTTTGACCTAATAATGCATGCATGATCCTCAAGACCACCCATCAATACTTTTACCTGAAAGAATAATTTTGACCTAATAATGCATGCATGATTGCAAATGCTTTGAAAGGAATGCAATCCTTAATGATTGAGCTTTTTCTCCCCAATTTCTTCCTCTAGAATAATATATTTTTCCCCTTTTTTAGTTGCCATGCTTAAAAGTTAGGTCGATGATTAGTGCATAATGAAGGGTTCACCAAGATAAAAAGTTGTGAGCTTTTAGCTAGTGAGAACTTAAGTCGCTTCCCATGAAAAAGAGAGAAGATTGGTTTCTGTTATTCTTGTCCAGCGTGTTTCGTACATGATTGGTGAAGAGCATCGAGAGAACAGTGACGAGACGTGTGCATGATGCAATCTTTGCGCAAATGCGTTTTGTGTGTGTGTGTGTGAGAGAGAGAGAGAGAGAGAGAGAGAGAGGAGCTTGAGAGAGGGAAAAAGCAAGAATTTGGGCCAGTTGCAACATACGTCCATCATCTTCAAGTGTTTACAATTTGTCAATCATAACTTTAGATTTTAACCATTTAAACCCCTCAAGCTTTTAATGTGAGCGAATTCGTAGGTATGATTGTAGAAAAAAATTACACTCTGCATCCTCCGTAAAATGTGTAATAGGCGTAGGATTAGTATCCTCTAAGATCAGCATACTAAATATTTGAGTTTGAAATTATGTGCTGCGTGTATTATCTGGAGATAAGTACGCTAAAAATACCAAAAGCGATGTATGATGCTCACTTTAGTACCAAAAATTATCGCTGGCTCACTTAAGTGCCAAATCGGAGAAAAAACAATCACTTAAGTGGCAACGGCTAAAAATTCCGGCTAAATTGATTACATGGCATTTATGATTAAAATTATAATATGAATTGGCAATTTTTTTAGAAAGTCTAGTCTACATGGCATTTTTACGCGATGTGCTTGACACTGAAGTGATCGATTTTTTAATAACGATTGATACTGAAGTGATCACTTTAAATAAAATTTGGCACTCAAATTATCATTATTTACAATTTTTAGATGACGTCGTTTAGAAGTTATATGCTGACTAGGCACACCGGCAAGCCACATACAATTGGGAAATTAATAAGATATAACCACGTCGGATTTATGGTGACTCAAATCAAAATTTACATTTAAGTGATTGTTTTTACAAAAAATTGTCACTTAAGTGATCCGCTTGGTAATAAATTGAGCATCGTACGCAACTTTTTGCACTCCTAGTATACTTATCTAATTATTTTGAGAAAGGAGGATTGAACCAAAAAGAGAGAGCCCTTCATTTAAAAAATGTGAAGAAGACTCACTCAGCTCTTTAAAATGAAGATGGTATTCAATTCCGGCGAAAATTCACATGAAAGCTCCAATGGTGATACATATGTTGATTTTGATCCCAAAAACTTCTTTCATTGCATTAGAAGATGGATCTACTATAGCTACATTGTGTCTGTGAAGACTATACAAGGAAAATTGTCAAAAAAGTCATAAACCTGTTGCATTTTTGCTAATTCAGTCCTAATTCTTTTTAATTTTGCCAATTGATTTTTAACATTTTTACTTTTTACCAATTGAGTCCATCTGATCAATTTTAGTTAGAATTTGCTAGTGTGGACGATGACCTTCCTATATGACACAATTAGTGCTCATGTAGAATTAATTTTTTTTAAAATTTTTTACTCTTTTTTTTCCTTTTCTTTGTTTTTTTTTTTTTAATGTTTTTGAAGAGAGGGATGGTGAGAGTTGCTAGCCGACCCTTGCTAGCCATAGGCGGGGGCTAGCTGATCTTCGCTAGCTCTAGGTGAAGGTGTTGCCTCCCTTGCCAAGTCTGGGGTATGGCCTCAATGCCCTCATGCAAAACCGATGAGGGCCGCGACGCCTTTGCCGAAATCTAGCTAGGCGAGGGCTTGGCAACCCTCGGCCACGAGCTACTGAGGGAGGCGATGCCCTCTCCTAGAGCCGACAAGAGAGACGATACCATTTCCCAGGTCCAGCGAGGGTTGCTGATGACACTGTCTCCCAGAGCCGACGAGGGTCGGCTGACAACCCTCGCTAACCCTCTCTCCAAAACCTTTAAAGAAAAAATAAGTGGAGAAAAAAGAAACAAATCATAAATTTTTTTAAAAATTATGAAAAATGTCTACGTTAGCAATTTCTGGCCAATTTTGGTCAGATAGACTCAACTAGTTAAAGATGAAAAGGTTTAGGACTTAATTGGCAAAATCGAAAGGTTTAGAACTGATTTGGCAAAAATGATAATAGATTTATGACTTTTTGAATAATTTTTCCGACTATATGTTTTATCTGTATAATGGAAACAAAATCAGAAAGCTTAAGAGGATGATCAATGGTCAAACATTTAGTTCGAATGTGGCACATCTCGTCTTCCACTTAGAATAATCTTAAGGGCTGCGCTCTCTACCTTGCGGATAAAATCACTAGCGGACATAGGAAGCTGGCATCAGCCAGGTGGGCAAAAGAAATTTTCCCAATTATAGAGGGAAATTTTTCTTCGAAAATAGAGATTTATGAAAATTCAATACGAAAAACTTTATCTTGACCCCACAACCTCAAATTCGATTCGCCATGGGGCAAAACTTTACCTAATGCATGTAACCAAGACGGTTGACGTGCATTCGTGGGGAGTGATAGTTCGCAATAGAAAAGGTATACATAGATTAATGGTATCTCTCGATTGCTGACTAGAAACGCAAAAGCCTAAAGTAATAGTGCAAAATAAAGTTCATCATTTGGAGTTCAGCTTGTTTGGCATCTCCCAATAGGAGAGGTCTACGAACGAATAAGTAAGTGGAAACATTAAAGAAGCTAATGCTCTCCAAGTTTATAGGTAAGGGCGATGATAATGCAACTTTTGTTGCAGTATTATACCCTGATTTAGCATGCTGCAGATCTCAAACTTGCCAAATTCGACATAAGACCTCCCTTTAATGCGCCAGGAGCATTTGCGCATACTAGCATGTGCTGTCTCAATATGAATATGTGGATGCACCAACTTTTTCTTTATCTATGGGGTTTAGGACAATATGGTTATGTGTCTCACGTAACCTTTCGTTATTTATAATGCTCGATGACTTAGGTTGTCCAATTGCAAATAAGAGCGTGCACGAGAAACCTGAAGAACGTGCAAACCCTGCAAAATGGGTGTGGTTGGGTTGGTCTCAAAGTGGATATTGGAGTTCATACGGTGGGTTTCATGGTTCGAAAACAATGAGTTTAAGGTAAGCTATAGGGTTTGTGGTCATACTCCCATTTACTCGTGCTATATGCTGTTAGGTTTCAAAGTGGATATTAGAGTTCATAAGGTGGGTTTCATGTTTCAAAACCAATGAGTTTAACATAAGCTCTAGGGTTTGTGGTCTTACCCCCATGTACTCGCGTTGTACGCTGTCCTAGACACTTTGTAAAAAGATAGAAGTGAGTCGTGACCCTGTCTATGATTTATTTAGTAAGTATATCATATATTTGTACTTAGTCATTTATGATTTTCTCTTTTAGAATTTGTTAACTTTAATGTGTGAAAGTCCTAATCAATAGCAATCTCCAACCCCATGAGGAAAAAACTAATATCCATGTACCTGTGTTTGCGACGAGCTTGGCAAATCTAGGACGAAACCTTTTAGTTTTAGGTTTCCATTTTAACTCGTTTATATGGGTATAAGTTGATTTATTTTGTCGTCTTTTACTTCAATGTTATTATCATTTTGGAATTGTGTTACTATTAGACATAAACAAGTATTTTGTCCTGTTACTCTTTTATGTTAAGCAATGAACATTTAAAGAATTAATAATTGAAACTGCCAGAGTTTTTTATTCAAAAGAAAAGTTTTAAAAAATACAGTATGTCCTAGAACCTTCAGGTTCTAAATTTCAAGATAGTTCAATGAGCCTATAAGATAGGTTCCAAGTTTCAAAATTGGAGGAAAAAAAATCCAAATTCCAAGGTGGTTCCATGAGTCTATAAGATAGGTTTTAGGTTCAACGTTGAAACCATATTAATAGGGTAGATTCCAAGGTACGATGAATACCCTTTCGTCCTTGGAACCTAAACACCCTTAATTGCAAATATCTATCATCTTTTTTGGGCCCTCTTAGGGTCTTTTGACGAGTTGTTCCAATTTTATTGTACAGATTTGTTCGCTAAGATATGTTTAATATTCTGAACAAATGTGGAGTTTACATAAAGGTTGCACAAATTTTAATCTTATTAGCAAACTTATGCGCAGTATAGTGAAAAACAAATAATTATATAGTTTTTGAATGGGTTAATCAAAGTAATCCAAGTCATCGTGGATAAACTAAAACCCCGTATATTAAAGTTACTAACTTAGCTAATGTGACGAATTCCCGATGGTTGCTTGATTGCGCCGACTCGCTTAAATAATTACTAACAGACCGCTACATCACTTAGTAAACTAATTTGCTAGATGAATTCTTAATATTTCTAGCATTATTCAAATAATGCACGGATTGACATGGGGCAATCTAATTTAACCTGACTCAATTTGACTTGTGAAGAATGCATATACTCATTTGGCTCGCATCTCGCTTAATTCATAAAATTAGTGGAGAATTTTATGCATGGACGCGAGGGTCCACCTACGAGGTAGGTTTCTTGTCCGATCAAAGAAAAGGCAATGCCAGCTTATTATAACACTTGTTGGCTCTCGCTTTTCATAAAATAAACCGTCTGGACTCGGAAGAGCTTAATTGAAGGTAGTGTCAACTTGCTGGACAGTATAATTGTAGTTTAGCTTATTGCTGAAATGCTTTGTGTGGTGTCGACGAAGATGGCATGACTTCATCTTCCTGGAAGGATCTTGTGCTATTCCAGGCTTTTGCATTATTTCCTTTATACAATAGTTGAAGGAGTGGTACTGGGAATACGCATGAAGACAGGTAAGGTTAAAATGAAATTGGTGGGGCACGAGAGTTGACATTGTGGAGCCGTGGCGTTGGAGAAAGCACCGAAGAAATTCAACACTTTCATAACGAGGAGATCCATCTAGTTGGATCGACTAGGTAGTATCAATTGATTCTATGAGCTCTATACATTCAATGTGTAGCTTCTTTCTATCAGACCACTCGCATGTGTGCTCGACATTCCCTCCCTGCATAGGTGGGTATCTACCACATTGCGTTAGCTCCCTCAATCCAAGCCCGTTGTTCTTCGGTAGCAATAAATCTCCAACTCGAATCTTCAACTATCCCTCAAACATGTCTTTCACCCATGATCCTTTCCTAGACCAAACTGTGATGCATTATGCGTACGACAATTGTGAAGATCCTTAAGACTCCTCACCAAGTCTAGGATACCAATACACAGTGCCCACCAATCAACCTTTGATACACCATTGTGGGGAAATTACCGAAAAAATCCAATGTCTTCACAACGGGGAGATAGAAGAGGGATCTCAAAAGTTGAATTCATTGATATACCTAATTGTATCTATATTCACTTAAAAGCATCTCACCTCACTTAAGTGTTTTATATGCTTTTTATATGCATGTAGTATCCTTTGGTCAATTGAACTAAGTTTTTAAGTTGGCCATTCTAAAGAGATATCAGAGTAAGATTGAAATATTAGGTTAGATATTCTAACAATAAGCTCCGAATTGAAATTCATGAGCTCATGCTGAGGATGATCAGAATGGGAAAGCCCCAAGGAGAAGTCTCAGCAAAAGTTCGTCGGATTCTCATCATATAGGTTTTAAAAAATGGAAAAGGAGATTCCAATATCGAGGTATCAAATTTAATAGTACATTATTGCCAATCCATGTACTACAGGACACCCACGACCCACAGACAAACTCGAGAGTGGATCTAAAAATGAAAAGAAACAGCAGCAAATGAAGGACACACAGACCCATATACACGTATAAATCGTAATTGAGCTTCTGGAATCCATGTCGACCCACCTAAAACTAAATATCTAACTATACCTTTTACTGAATTAAATAACCCTTGTTGCTCTCAAGTGAGTTTTCTCCGCATTCACACATCATTAACACAACCTAAATCATACCAAACTAAGGCATGCTTCTCAGATACACACGTCCACATCAATAAATCTCTCTCTCCCTCTCCTGTCCAAGTTAGCAACTCATCATGGAGAGATCACCAAACGATCGACTCTATTACTCAAAACTTAAGTCATTGATAAGCTATGCGCCAAGTGCTTATCTTGATTGCTTGAGACCATGCAAGTTATTTGACTCGAGACGCTATTTCATTAATACCCTCCATATATATCAAACATATTCCTCAATACTTCCATAAGACCAAGCAGATGCAATATATAAATTGTTAAAAAGACCAACACATAAAAAGAAAAAAAAAATCCACAGGAGCGTTTTCCGCACTCAAATTTGGTATAATAAATTTAAAAAAAGTCCAATGTGATCTTCCATAGGAGCAGTAGTCTACGCTCAAGGGAAATCCAACTGGTAATCGAACTAGAAGCTGTAATATCACATTCCACATTGGCGATAATCTGCACTCAAGGCACATCCAAGTAACACACGCACCACGTTACTTCATAGAGACGGCTAGAATATAATGTGCAGTATCAAGTAGGTAGCTAAGGCAGGAACTCGCACACATAGAAAAACAGGGAAAATTATCCAAAAAATCCAAAACATATTGCACTTTTGCCAATTCAGTCATAAACCTTTTAACTTTGTCAATTCAATCCTAAACATTTTCACTTCTTGCCGATTCAGTCCATCCAGCCAATTTTGGCTGGAAAATGCCGATGTGGATGCCGGCGGTGCCACGTAGGACTGTCGGCACTAACGTTGACAATTTTTAATAATGTTTTAATTTTTTTTTTGAATTTTTATTATTTATTTCTGTTCCCCCCCCCCTTTTTCTTTTCTTTCTTTTCTTTTTGGCTTTTTTCTTTGCCTTTTCCGGTGGCCGACCACCGGCCACCAGCCACAGCCAGCCTGCTGGCCTCGCTCACCACAGGCGAGGCCCGGCCGAGCAAGGAGGAGACCCAGTGAGGGGAGCCCTTGCCCAGGCATGGCCCGACAAGGGTCACCTGGGCGAGGGCCGGCCTCGCCAAATCTGGCATGGGGAGCCCTCGTCGAGGCTCTCCCTTGCCCAGGCGAGCGTCGGCCTCGCCCGGACCAGATCCGGCATGGCCGGCCCTCACCCCGGCCGACCGACGCCACCCACCCCGATGAAATCACCTCTCTCTCCTCCGGCGTCGATGCCGCCACCACCGCCGTCGTCTTCATCTTCTCTACTGAGGAAGACGCACCTCTCGCCTTACCTCTTCGCCCTGCTGTCGTTCATCGTCTTCGTCTCTGTCCTCTACAGCAAGGACCTGGCCTGCATCTTCGACCAACAGCTTCAAGTCTGCCCGAGCTTGGCCAAGGGTGAGGGCCGGCGATGCCCGCCTGGCCAGGGGCGAGGGCCAGCCGACGCCAGATCTTGTCTAGGCGAGGTCGACGCTGGCCTGGGCGAGGGGGAGCCTTGGCGAGGGCTCCCCTCGCCTAGGGTTGCCGTCGCCCGGCCAACGCCCGGCAAGGCCGACCTAGCCTAGGTGAGGGTCGGCCTCGCCCAGGCGACCCTTGCCGGGCCGCACCTGGGCGAGGGCTCCCCTCGCCGAGGCTCCTCCTTGCCCGGCCGAGCCTCGCCTGTGGCGGGCAAGGCCAGCCGACTGGTTGTGGCCGGTGGTCGGCCACCGGAAGAGGCCAAGAAAGCCAAAAAAAAAAAAAAAAAAAAGGAAAAAACATTAAAAAAAATAATAAAATTCAAAAAATGATTAAAATATTATTAAAAATTGTCAACGTCAACACCAATGGTCCTACGTGGCACCGATGACGTCCACGTCAGCATTTTCCGGCCAAAATTGGCCGGATGGACTGAATCGACAAGAAGTGAAAATGTTTAGGATTGAATTGACAAAATTGAAAGGTTTATGACTGAATTGGCAAAAGTATAATAGGTTTATGACTTTTTGGACAATTTTCCCTAGAAAAACATATAGAATATCTTTTATTGGACGGAGTGTGAAAAAACTCCTTTGTTTTTCTAAATCACGTCCCTGAGTTCTTGGATAGAAGTAAAGTCATGATGATCATCCAAAGGTTCTTAATAGGTATGATCAAAGACAACAACATTATGCATTTCGTCGGGGCTTTAGATGTCTGGTGTAATATTAGGGATTGACATCAGGTTTGGGTGGGATTTTCATCTACTTTAAAATTTCATGGATGACTTTCCCTTTGATATTGGAAATTGAAAAAAAAAAAAATGTATATATTCTAAGTTTTTAAGAATCATAAAAAAAAATTTACAAACAATTATGTACATGTCAATTTTTAAAATATTTTAAAAGATTGTAATTGTTTTATGTGAAATAAAGGTCAAAGTTTGAGTGTCACAAAATCTATAGAAAGAAAGTTAAAATAAAGTCACTCCAAACATAAAGTGACATAAAAATGTATATTTTTCTTAATACTTTTTTAAACAAATTTTCAAAAATCAGAAAGGTTAGCTTCTTTTCATTTCTTCCCCATTTAGGTCTCATATAGAAGTAAATAAACTTCATAATTTCAAAAGAGGTTCCAAAATGCTTCCCCTATACTAAAGGTGGTCATTGGGCGGCTTGGGTTTGGCCCAGCTCAAAAGCTGAGCCTAATGTATTGCCCAAACCCCATCACAAATTATTTGTTTAGTAATTTTCTGACCGGGGTGGGGCGAGTCAAAGTTGGGCGGGGCGAGCTTTCTCATGTAATAGCATTTACTTAAGCCCGTCCATTTATCTCTCGAGCTTGGATAAGGCTGCTTGCCCATTCATCACCTCTACTCTGTAAATATAATCGGGGAATGGTCCCCGCCCTTGGATGGAACTAGTATCAAAGAAAATGGAAGAAAGAGAAAAATCCTCCAAAATTGTCATAGTATTTACAAAAGGTAAAAAATTGTTGCTCCAAGAAAACATGGAATTTAGAGCATACATTGTCAAGATACATAAAACTTTAGACGGGTGATCTTATCCACCATTAATTTAAGGGCTTAATTTAAGGGTTATTGAGAAAGTAGGTTTTTATAACACTTAAATTAATGGGGAACAATGTCAGTGTCAGCTAAGTAAAATTCTTTTTACAAGGCTGGTGTATGATAATACTTACTCAAAAACATCTAGTGATCGTTTCGTTACGATTTTTCATAAACAAATCTTTTTAAAAGCCAGAAAATAGTTTTATCATATGAAAAAACTGTTTGAATGGCTAACTATAAAATTGGTAATTTCAAAAACAAAAATCAACATGACCCTATTACCTTTAAAGCAAAATATTCTTAATTTTCATAATCAAAAATGTGATTCTGTTTATCCCTAATTTTATATTAGTGGATTTGTCTTTTACTAAGTAAACTTTGCTTAAGTAAGCTAAACAATAATGTTATTGTCTTGAAGTGAGAAATTTGATTAGTTTTTCGTCTTAATATCATCATATATATATATGTGTGTGTGTGTGTGTGTGTGTGTGTGTGTGTGTGTTGCTTCTGTTTATTTCATTTTTTTTAATTAGTTGATATATAATTTAATAATACAGATCAAAAGTAAAAAGCAACCGGGAGCAACAGAATAAAGAAAGCATAAGTAATAACTGGACACATGACAGATACGTTTACTGAAAATGATATTAAATTAAAACCTATGATTAGATGTAGCTGGACATTATATTTAACGAAGAAACGTTCAAATAAACAAAAATAAAACGACAAGTTGGACGGTAATGTTGTTTGTAAATGAAAAAAAAAAAATGTAACGAAAAGGCATTCTACTTATCTAATCGGCTAGCATGTCGAGGAAGGAAGCATGGAACTTGCCTTGATCTATTTAAAACAAAAGAAAGAAAGAAAAATTAGAATTGAACACGTGGGAGACATTACTATCCCCACGAAAAAAAGGAGTAGAAAAGACCAAAGGGGAAATTGTAGCGTTATGATTATTAAAGGGGTAGGCAAGCATTAGGCCCCAAAGCAGGTCATTACGGGATGTACGGCAAAGCGAAGCATTGAAGTATATCTATTGATCGGTCGTGTTGTAGCGACCCGCCCCGTGCATCCAGTCGCTTCGTGTACAATGGCAAGTTCTTCAGTGGGGTTCGGTTGAGTACAAATTCGTACCTAACTTTCGCTGTTTACGGTGATTTTATATGTAATTTAAATAAAATGTCGGTACGAATAATGGGATATTAGGCCCCGTGGAATCTGTCCAAAGCATGTGAGTTTTTAAAAATAAAATGGCCGCAAAGTATTGTCTTTACATTCCAAGCGGCAAAGGAAATCATGAAAAGACGAGATGTCAATATGGAAAGGCGATTTTCGGGATGCTTTTATTCCCACTAAAAGAATGATCCTTATTTCAAGAATAACCAAAAGATTTATGAGGGATCGATCTTTGTGGTTTGATTACATGATTGGTAGAGAAAGGAAAAGCCATGAGATGGTTAGGCAAAGACAAGACACTAGAACAATGTTGATTCGCTTTTAAGGCCCCGTTCCCCTATAAATAAATAAAAAGAATGATTTGTAAAATAATTTTCCATAAAATGATTGCTCACATCACTAGAAATAATTAGTTGATTAAAAAAAATTCACCATCGAGAATAATTATTGTCCAAACATTTTCATGACTGATGAAAATAAATTTCAAAGTGATCAGTTCCGATCTAGTTCCTAAAAATCAAAACCGTGCACCAGATCGAACCATCGGTTCCAGTTTGGTCTGATGAAACTAATTTTTTTTTCCCATTACTTGGAATCAGACCGAGATAGTATTTAATTCACATTTTACTTTTAAAATAAATGAAATAAATAAGTATATTTAGTCGATCCGATTCGATTCACTCTTAGAATCAAAAATCAAATCGTTCGGACACCGGTTCCATTTCTAGGAACCAAAAACCAGATCGATACTCTTTGGAACCAGATCAACGGGCCGGTCTAGTCCAATCTGAATAACTCCTAATTCAAGCGGTTTGTTTTGGACACTCCTAATTTCTATATAAAAGTGATCATTTTTAAGAAAATGATTTTCAAAGCATCTATTTTTAGAGAAACAAGCGCACACTTAGTTTTAGAATTATTAGTTAGCATATAAAGTCTCAATTTTCTTTTTTAAATAAAGAGCAGGGATTACCATTCACCAGCCACCCAAATAGAAAAAGTAATCACTCATTTTGCATTTATGGGCTCTGGAATTATGGATTTGATTTGTAGCGGTAATGGGCCGTGCAAGTCACTCGCATTCATTGGACCCATTAGATTGTTGTCGGGCTGGGCACACTCCCAGTCCACTCGAATTGATCCAAAAAATTGGCCCATTTACGTATGTCCAATTTCGAACGGGGTTTCATTCTTTTTCTTTCGACTTGACTCGAACGTGCAAGAATCCATGCTTGGTCGAAACAGGGCCGAGCATCACTTTTCAAGCTTGAGTTCGAGCTCGAAGCCTGCAGAACGCAATTGTTCAACAGTTTTTCCAATTTTATTTTTTTATCTATAAATGCGTACGCATTAAAATGTAGAAAATGCAACTATCGCAATAGACTCACGAGCTGCTGAAGTCGAGTATTTTCAAAGTTGAGCTTGACCGAGTTAAGTACTCGAGCTATCAAATCTCGGGGGGGAAGAAAGACCTTAAGCTAAGTCTGGGTAATGTGCTAGTCGAACTTGAGTAGTTCACTAGTAACTTGAGTCACTCACCATCTCTTCTAAAAATAAAAGTAACTAAATATGAGTAGCAGCTCCATACATGTAGTCACATACCCGATACATGATCGATACCCGATACATGATCGATTTACATGCGATACTCACATCACGTGAACAAAAAGGAAGCCTACCATTATGGAAAAATTATTAGCTTCACTCGAAACATATTGGTCTAATGCATGTCGTCTGTTTAATCATCTGATCCCCACGTGGGATCTACGGATCTCGTGATGGGGCCAAACCAATCTAGGGCGCACGCTATAAATTTTCACCATTTTTCCATCGGTTGTTCGAGCCACATGACAAATGCTTGATTGGATGTGAATGTTATTCGAGGGCACAGGTTCCGAAAGGCGAACGATTATTTTTATTGCAATATGACATAAATATAAATAACAGATGAAAAAAATTAAAACCTGTTTTTCTTGTCACCTTAAAACAAATATATATAAAGAACGTGATTATCTATATGACAGTTTAACTTTGTAAAAAAAAACGCGATCACCGATGATGCCAATCTAATTAGAGGAAAAGTCACGAATTTATTGATGGGAAAACAATAACAACCTGGATAATATCGGATTAACGCAGCGAAAAAAAATAATCCCCCCTCTTGTATAAACCTAATAGGAACTAGGGGTGTGTACCAAGAACCGCTCGAGCCAGGAACTACCTAGATCAGACCGGACCGGCCGGGTCGGTTTTGGGTAGTTCCCAAAGAGGGCGGTCCGGTTCCTAGTTCCCACTTTTGGAACCGGTGGCCAATCGGTCCGGTTCCCGGTTCCAAGGTGGAAACCGAACCGGTTAATTTTATATATACATATATAATATATTTTTAAATTTCTTAAGAAAAAAAAATCCTAATTCCTCCAAATTTCTCCCGTTTTTCATTTTATTTTTGGCCCAAAATAGTAAATTTACCGATCCCACAGACTAGACCGGACCGATCGGTCAGTTCCGTTCCCGATTCCAGGACCGGTCGGTCCGCTTCCGGTCCCGGAATTTGGGAATTGATCCTCCTAGTTCCACCTCGGAACCGGACCATATCAGAAACCGATTAGTCCTAATAGGAATCGATATAGTATAGCAAAATAAATATTAAGCACACAAACATAAGACGATTTTTACGTGGAAAATCTCCTCGA
Source organism: Eucalyptus curtisii (assembly GCA_017140595.1). Lineage (NCBI taxonomy): Eukaryota > Viridiplantae > Streptophyta > Magnoliopsida > Myrtales > Myrtaceae > Eucalyptus > Eucalyptus curtisii. The sequence goes on from CM029496.1 coordinate 7,106,502, forward strand.
TGTTAAGAGATAAAAAATCACGGGACCGGAGTACACTAAAAAATCTTCACTTTCAACAAAATTTGATGAACAAGGTTCTTCTCTCGTAAATACTAGAGGTATATAGCAGCAAAAATCTCAAGAACATCATTATTGGCAATGTGCTTAAAATTTACAATAGATCAATGATAAATCTAACCAAAAAAAGCACGTTTTGATCGATTCACGAAAAATCTAGTGTAGAAAGTTTCAAACGAATGTCAAACCATCTAGATTTGAGAAGAGTGCACCACGAAAATTTCAGCTCAATCGGACCATGAATCGACCTTTGATGCCAATTTGATGTAAATCAAACTGATCTCCAAACCCCAGAATTTCTACTTTCTCTTTTTCTCTTATTATTGCGTCTCAATAACTTTTTTGCGACTATCACTTAAAGATAGTGAGAAACTCTATTTTTCCATATAACTTATCATATGGGCTCAAACATTTTTGGGCTTGCAATTTATTAGGCTTTCTCCACATGGGAATGAACCCAGCTAACAAATCTCCCATTCACGATGATGCGGAGGGATTCATCATCCCTGCTATCAATCGGCAATGTTCAAGCTTCGTCATCATATCGGAACCATTGTGGTCTGTATGAATTTTCTGAAGTTGCAACGGCTTCTTATCTAGACCATCATTTATCCAATGATATCTAACATCAATGTGTTTCGATCTAGAATGAAAATATGAATTCTTACCAAGATGAATCGTGCTTTGATTGTCACAAAATAACACATACCTCTCTTGGTTGAACCCGAGTTATTCCAAAAACTTCTTTCGCCATAACATCTCTTTACTATAGTTGCCGCAATAAATTCAGCTTCTGTTGTGGAAAGTGCAACACATTTATGCAATCTTGACTTCCGTTACACAACCCCACCGGCAAAAGAAATCAAATAACCATAAGTAGATTTATGAGTATCAATATCTCCCGCTAAGTCGGAATCTATGTATCCAACTAACTCAAGTTTCCTAGTCCTAAAATTGAGTTTCAAACTGGAAGTTCCTTAAAGATACCTCAAGGTCCACTTTACTACATTCCAGTGCTCTCTACATGGATTTGACAAATAACGACTAACAACGCCAATTGCATGTGCTAAGTTTGGACGTGTACATATCATCACATACATTAAGCTTCATACTGCTGAAACATATGGAACACTTTCCATGTCCTTTTCCTATTTATCAGTCATAAGATTTTGCTTTGCATTTAACTCAAAGTGGGCAACAAGAGGAGTACTAGCCACTTTAACCTTATTCATGTAAAATTTCTGAAGAATCTTCTCGATGTACTTCTCTTGCGATAGGAACAACTTCTTAGCATTTCCATCTCAAGTATATCTAATGCCAAGAATTTGCTTTGCTACGCCTAAGTCTTTCATGGCAAAAGACTTATTCAATTGCTTCTTTAACAACTCAATTCGTGAAGCATTCCTGCCAATAATCAACATATCATCAACATAAAGTAAGAGAATAATAAAATCATTGTCAGAAAAATTTTGGATAGACATACAGTTATCCGACAAAGTCTTTTTGTAGCCCTGTTCCATCATAACTATACCACTGTCTTGGTACGTACTTTAGGCCATAGAGACTCTTCTTTAGTTTGCACACATAGTCATCTTTCCATTTTACTTTGAAAACCTGTGGTTGTTCCATATATATATCTCTTCCTCCAAGTCACCATGTAGAAAGGCTATCTTGAGATTCATTTGCTCAATCTCCAAGTCCAAGCTAGCTGCTAAGCCTAGTACCACACGAATAGAAGACATTTTCACAATTAGAGAAAATATGCCATCAAAGTCAATGCAATTTTCTCGACTAAATCTCTTAACAACCAATCTAGCTTTATATGGCAGTTGTGAAGTCTATTTATCTTGTTTTAGCTTGTACACTCACTTATTCTTCAAAGATTTTTTTGCCTTTAGGCAATTTCACTAGTTCAAAAGTATGATTATCATAAAGTAACTGCATTTCATCTTACATAGCATCAAGCCATTTACTTTTGCACTCATCTTCTATTGCTTTTACATAACACTCTGGTTCACCTACATTAGTCAATAATACATACTCATCTTTAGAATATCTTGGTGGAAGGTTGTCAGTCTCCAATAGATCTCTAGACTGGAATATTCGACGGAGCATTTAATAGAGCTTCTGGTTCAGGAATAATGTTATCTATTTCAACATGTTCAGGGACATGTTCATTATCTGGAATGTTCATTTCCTGCTGCTCCTCATCAACCTATGTAGAAATATGTGTAAGAGGAACTGGATCCAAGTCAACTAAGTCATCACTAACTTATGGCACTGAAATCATCTCTGATTTCTCAATATCATGTATTATCCAATCTTCCATAAACACAATATCTCTACTTCTTAAATTTTCTTCTCGACTAGATCATAAAATTTGTAACTAAACATATCCTGCCCATAATCAATAAATATGCATTGTCGTGTTTTCACATTAAGTTTAGACCTTTCATCTTTGGAGATATGCAAGAATGTCTTGCACCCAATGGCATATAAATAATCATAAGAAACATTTTTGTCTGTTCAAACTCTACTGGGAACATCAAACTCTAAAGGAACGCATGGAGTAAGATTTAGTACATGTGCAACAGTACTTAAAGCCTCACCCCAAAAGAATCCTAGCAGTTTTGACTATGAAAGTAAACATCTTACCTTTTCAACTTGTGTCATATTCATTCTATCAGCTAAGCCATTTAACTAAAGTGTCGTTAGAGGTGTCTTTTGATGTCGAATACCCTGTTGTTTGCAATATTTATCAAAAGGTCCAGTATACTTTCTCCCGTTATGAGTTCGAATGCATTTCAACTTTTTTTCAGTTTGTCTCTCTACTGAAGCTTGAATTGCATAAAAAGTATATAATACTTGATCTTTAGTTTTTAAGGTATAAACCCATATTTTTCTTAAATAATCATCTATGAAAGTAACAAAATAAAGAGATTTTGTCTTCATAAGACCACAAATATTTGAATGCACTAAATCAAGCTTGAAGGAAGGAAGTCTTTGAATGCAACTCTATTTTGTTTTCTCGCTAAATAGTGAGCACACCTCTTCAACCCTGAACTTTTCATACCTGAAAGAAGTTCTTCTTGGCCAATATTGACAAACCATTCTCGCTAATGTAACTGAGTTTCTTGTATCATAACTCAGCTTTCTCTTCGCTGTCTAGTGCATTAATTTTGTTAATGGACAACTTTGTCTGCATAATGTATAACGAATAATATTTTTCACATCTAGTCATAACTAAAGAACTTTTGGTAAGCTTTCATCGACCATCATTGAAAATACTGCAATACCCCTCATCATCCAACTTGCATGTGGATATCAAACTCAAATAAAGATCAGGTATATGCTTAACATTATTCAGTACTAATCTCGTGCCATTACTAGTCTTTAAGCACACATCACCAATGCGTATAATTTTAGTCAGCCCATTGTTTCTCATTTTCACAGATCCAAAGACACCGACCTTGAGATGTAGCATAAATGGTGCACCACTATCAATTACCCAACCGGTTTCATGACATACAAGATTCACCGCATCACCATAAAAAACAATGAGAAAGTCTTCTTTCAATGCAACAACACAATTGTTATCACTGTCATTATCACTTTCCTTCGCTTTACCTTTCTCTTTTTGTTTATCCCTTTTGAACTGATAGTAAAACCTCTAAATATGTCCCTTCTAATGGCAATAATGGTACTTAACATTAGCAAATCCATTGTATTTGCCTCTACTTTCATCTCTATTTTTTATCTCTATTTCTTGGGTCTCGAGATTCACTTTTTCCCATTTTCTCAACAACCAAGGCATCAGCGTGTGAAGAGGATGATCCCCGTGTCTTTCTTCTAATCTCTTTATTAAAAATACTACTCTCGGCTAAATCCATGGTAATCATACCATCTGAGGTAGAACTAGACAAAGACATCCGAAACGTCTCCCACGAGTTCGACAAAGTACCAAGTAATCATAACACTTGTATTTTATTATTAAATTTGATTCCCATCGCAACTAATTGATTAATAATTCTTTGAAAATAATTTAAATGATCAGTCAAACGAGTACTATATTGATATTTTAAAGCCATCATCTATTTTATTTTAAATAACTTATTATTCTCAGTTTTTTGTGCATATAACCATTCGAGCTTATCCTTCAAATTGCATGCATCTGTTTCCTCAATAATATTGCTCAAAACATTATCATCCACCCACTTCCTAATATAACCACACACTTGACGATGAAATATATTCAACATCAGTTTTATTCTCCGATTTCTTTTCAACAAATACAGGCAAAAAATAATCTTTCACATATAAAAGATCTTCCATATCTCCTTACCATTCAATATAACTATTCTTCTCGTATTCATTTCCATTGTTTAACACAAGACAACAAAATCAAGTAATAACCAAAGCTCTAATACCACTTTGATGGGAGAATAGTAACAACCCAAACAATATCGAATTAACGTAGTGGAATAAAATAATCTCCAATCTTGTATAAACCTAATAGAAACCGATATAGTAGAGCACAATAAATATCAAGCATGCAAACAAAAGACGATTTTTTACGTGAAAAACTTCCTCGGTATGAGGAGATAAAAAACCACAGGATCGAAGTTCACCCAAAAATCTTCACTATCAACAAAATTGGGTGAACAAAATTCTTCTTTAGTAAATACTAGAGGTACATAGCAGCAAAGACGTCAAGAACGTCATTCTGACAATGCTTAAATTTTACAAGAGACCAAGGATAAATTTGACCAAAAACGCAAGTTTTGATCAATTCATGAAAAACCTAATGTATGAAGCTTCAAACGAAAATCAAACCGTCTAGATTCAAGAAGAGTGTGCCACGAACACGCTGACAAAATTTCAGTTCAATCAAACTACGAATCAACCTCTGATGCCAGCTTGATATAAATCAGACTGATCCCTAAACATCATATTTTCTGTTTTTTCTTTTTCTCTTGTTACTGTGTCTCTAATAACTTTTTGGCGGTTACCACTTAAAAGATAGTGAAAAACCATATTTGTTCATATGACTTATCTGATAAGTTAAAGCCCTTTTGAGCTTGCTATTTAATAGGTTTCCTCCACATGAAAGTGAACCCAGCTAACACTTATTTCTCCATCATTAATGGCAAAAATATGTTATTTTCAAATACTCACACGCATTTTATATGTAAAAGGGAAATGTCTGTATCATTAGAGTCGAGACTCTCCGGGGACAACTCAAAAACATAGAATCTCCATTTGCTGCATAAAAAAGATAGTTTTTTTTTAAGCTCTTTTGGGCAAATTTGGAGAAATGATGGAGAACACGATGTGCCTCGGCCCCCATTCACCTCGAAAAGTTAGGATCACGATCGGAAGATAAAAAAGGGTTAATAACGTTAATAATCCCTATAAATTTGATCTAACATGTAATGTAATTCATGAATTATATAATTCAATATATAATGTAATCCATCTAATTCATGAATTTTCAATTTGTTCATTCTACTCTTGAACTACTTGGGAAGAAGTGCCCCCGAAGCATTCAATTCATCTGGTGAAAAATAATGTCCTACAATCGATTAAAAAAGAACTAACACTCCATTTAGGTATTTTAATTGAACTGTCGATAAATAGAATTTTACATAACTTATCTTGAACTATAATGAAATGAGAACATTAAATATTTTCATATAATATATATAAAAAAAATCACGGATTATAATCAACAAATTGAAAGTTTAGGGATATATTACACGTTGAATTACAATTTAAAAATCACTTCGAATGCAAAAAGGAGCACGATCTGTCGCGGTTCGTACAATCTGACCCTCGATTATAGTACAGTCCTCGCTGTATTCGATGACTGCGGTGGACACACTAACTAGTGGACACGTCGCCAACCCCGCGCCCCACGTGCTAAGACTACTTTCCTGGTCTAGTCACGTGTCTTGCTCGATTTTAAGGGGAAAAAAAATAAGAAGACGAAGCATTTCTTTTTAAGCCCTCGATACGTGGGTCATCTCTCCACCACGCCTTAATATTTTTAAACAATTGTTGACGGAGAGAATGTGTAAAAAAAAAAAAAAAAGGAACAGCATCGGGCCTTAATACACGGTCCGGATTTTACCACTAATCGATGACGGCCCTCTTTCCTCCCCTCGGGAGCGCATCCCGGGACAGGTGTCGCCCTCCCTTTTCCCCCCACCTCTCGCGTCCCTCTTTCCTCCACCAATAGCCCCCACTAAACAAATGGATAAAATAATAATAAAATAATGTGGAGGAAAAAGGTTGGAGTATATTCTTCGTCACTCGTTGCCCAATATAAGCCATGATGAATAATAAATTAATTGACAAAATTAATTATGTGCGAGGCATATTTGGAGGGGGGAGGAGAGTGATGGACCCGCCACGAATCTCTGTGCGATCAACCATTATATTGAATGCCCCCACGCACCAATAATGCCGCCCGTTCTTCGTTAGGGAGGAGCTGGTGGTGAAATAAAAAGCAATCGCGCGCATCGTGATGCTAATGCATCCATCATCATGCGCGAAAGCAAAAACCTTCTTCTTTTTTTTGCCACAGATATCACATGATGCACGAGCTGCGCCGGGCTCGATCCCACCTCGGGAAAGGAACCCTCTCACGCCCCGATGAGGTCGTGGCCCTGATGGCGCATCTCGTGATATGAATATGGGATCATGCCATCAAATATTTTCCTCTAGTGTAGCATTTTGAAAATTCATAAGAATTCAATTGCGGTTGATGTTGTTGGGAAAATTCGAATGCGGGGCCTCTTAATTATGATATATAGTGAAATTTGATTGGATCAATGTTGATTATTTTCAAATTTTAAATTGTTAAATGAGTGGGCAATTTATTATTTAAATTTTCTGACATGATGACACATGCGGAAAATTTAACTTCAATGTGAACGCTAGGATGAGGACAAAAGAGGGGGAAAGGACAGGCGACGCATTGGGAAGTCGACACGTAACCCGTACAAAAGAGAGCCCCCACGTGGTCGCCCTACACGGCGGCCTGGTCCCCCCGGGAGAAAAAGCGAAAAGGACCGGATGCTTTCGTCCCCACATCCTCCCTCCTTTTTCAATGAAATATATATATGTATATATAGATCTCTATACTTATTTGTTTATTTTGTGTGGTAAAAAAGTACAGATAGATTTGCTTACTTGCTTCCTTCTAATTGGCTAGCACATGTTCTCCCGACACGCGTCCCGTCGACGCCAAAAGAGCGGGGCCCACGTGATCGCCCTTTCTCCCTTCCCCTCTCGTCACCTTCGATCCCGACGCCCGGCGAAGAGGGCCCCGCGCCCTCGCAGCAGCTGCTTTCCAATGGTCAAGAAAACCATAATTTAGCTCCAAAGCTTTTCCTAGCCAAGGTTTATGGTTTGCCCAATGGGAGTCATGCAACTCGTGCTTGACTGCGTGGCTCTTAGGATAACCCGAGGCTTCGGTGGCAGCTGAGACTCGGCGCCCCATGACCCGGTCGGATTGGTCGATGGCTCGATGCAATTTGCCGTGTGGAGGTATAGTTGTCGTCGGTCGATTTGGATTATAATTACTTTGCAGGGGAGTCGATGGAGGATGTGGCCTATAGTAGTCATCGTACAGGCCACTTCCACGCCCGAGAGGGCGTTCCGATTGGAGAGTTTTCCGTGGTCCCCGAGAGCCTCCGAGCGGACGTTTTCTTTCCCTTTTGGTCAACTGTTTTCTTTTTTTTGTCCTCCTTCTGCTCACCACCTCTATTTTTTTAGCCTTTTTCAGAGGGAGAAGGGTAGTTTTATATGTAGCTTTTCTAGTGATGCTCAACTATACATGCCTATCTCAAAAAAGAAGATTAAAAAAAGGAAATAGGAAAAGGAAAGGGTCGTGCATTTTTCGGATGAAGTATTCCAAAATTGATTTTTGGGCCACCCAAAAAGTCAATCACCAGAGCTTTGGCGAATTTAGCCTGAAGTTTTGACTTCACTACCCCTTTGACGGGGTAGCCCGATGCATAATTTGTCAAACACAGAGAGAGAGAGAGAGAGAGAGAGAGAGAGAGAGAGGTAGGTTTCAGTCCATATTCAGATTGGGACCGGGTTAAGATTCGACTACAAAAATTTTAATCTAGCGTTAAACCATGTGTTCCGTAAATGATGTTTTCGTTACTAAATTGAGAATTCGCTTTTCTGTAAAATAATCACAAAATTACGTTCTTGAGTTCACTCGAGGGGGTTCAACGAGCAATTTAATAGCCAAATGGAAAAAATGGGTAAATAGAAAAATGGGGATAACCCTAAAGCTTTCCTAACATTCAACGTCACTCCAAGTACACAGTCCCTCGATTCTTGCTTCTAATTGTAGTCATGCTTATTCTTGCTTATAAAAGAACATCATTTTCCTCGAATAGAATCACCTAACTTTGCTAATCCGCCGGAATTACTAAATTGAACACGTAATCGATCCTTCTTTTTTTTCTTTTTTTCTTTTCTTTTTTGGCTGTTTACAAGGGGAATTATTGACCAAGAAGGGAGAAATAAAAAGAAAATAGAAGGAATTAATACAAGGGATAAGATGAAAGATAATATTCGTGATAAGGCAACTAAAAGCCACCTCCCAAGAGGGAAAAAGGATAAGGCGGCGTCGGCGGACCGGCCTCCCCTCCGGCCACCGCCATTTCCGTAAAGTACCCGAATTGATTGTTCGCCACGCCGCCGTATCCACCCACGTCGTTGTAGGGTGGCGAGAGGGCCATGTGCCTGCCAATCCCGCCATCGATCGAAGCCGAAGACGACGAGGCCGGAACCGCGGTGAAGTCGCAAAAGCGGCTGATGTCCAGATTCCCCTCGACCTCGGGCGAGGACATGACCCCGAAGTTGGTGCCCTCGTCGTCGTCCTCGCTCTTGATCGAGCTCGAGACCCCCATGCCCGACGAGGACGAGGAGGACACCGCGGCGGACGAGATCATGAGCCGCTGCCTCTTGTCGCCGCTCGCCACCGCCAACCGCTTGTTCCTGTCCCTCTCCTCCATCATCCGAGGCAGCAGCTCCGGGTCTTCGATGACCTTGTAGAGGAAGGCCATCATCTGCTGAGGGCGCCGCTCGGTCGCCTCCAGGCGCTTGCTCATGCCCCGAATCTCCGTCTCGAGGGCCCTCTGCTCTTGCCTCAGCCTGGCTATCTCGCTAGCGAGCTCCTCCTCGTCCATGTCGGCGTCGCCGCCGCCCTTCGACTGCGAGTAGGCGCCCTTGCTGTGCTTCCTCCGCACGATGTTCCTCAGCAGATGCTTCTGGCCGCGGAGGAACCACTGGTTCGCGAACTCCCATCGGTCCGGATCGACCTTCCTGAAACCCTAGCAAAGATAAAACCACACATCAAGAAATCAGTCCCGTCGCTGTACAACTCACAGCTTCAACAAGAATCAACACACTCTCCAAACACATCCACGCATGCCCGACGGACAACGAGGATCGAACGATGGGGAGGAGGGCTTACATAGGTGTTGAGCTGGCGGACGAAGCTGGAAAAGTTGTTGTGCTTGAAGTAGGCGGGCAACAGGCGCTGGGAGAAGTCCAGGGGTTCGACAACGATGAAGCTGTTGTTGGCCTTGCCCCAGGCGATGAGGTTGTCCGTCGCCGGGTCGCTCACCATCTGGTAGGTCTTCATGACGAACGGCGCGATGGCGTCGCCGTTGGCGGTCGCCGCCGCCGCCTCCATCCCATGCACGCTGGTATACATTTCTCAGAGACCCTGTCACTCTCTTCTCGTGAAAATGGGGTTTGGGTAGAGAGTGCTTTTCTTGGGGTCGAGAGAGAATTGGCAAAAGCTGAGCGACCTTTTTCTCTTTGGCAAGTTTAAATTCAAAGATAAAGATGGACTTTGTATATATATATATGGAGCAAAATAGGCAAGAGATGGGACTCGACAGTAGCCACCACCGAGGGGGGCTTGTAGCTAACGTGGCACCAATCGGGATGGGCAGTGATACTTGGAGAGGGGGAGAGGGTGGGCCCCACCCCGCGCTCCCCATTCATCATGTTACAGGTCAGAGCCCCGACAAGGTTTCTTAGATATTTGCGAGGGCAGGTGTGGTTCTTCCCCCACGCGCGGGACGGGAGTCGTTGATCTCAGACGTCGTCGACATCGTCAATTTTTAGGGAGGGGCAAAAGGAACTGAGAACGGTGGTTGACAGAATTGGAAAGTTTATAAGAACGCAAGATTGTCGTGTTTAAGGGTCGGTCGTGCTAAGGAGAAAATACCATATTTGGTATTCATCGATAATTCTATTTCAACACTTGTCACAACTTGATATCACTTGTCGTCAATAGTTTTTTTGATAGCTTAATCAATCGATTCTCGAACTCCTCATGAGAGCTCTTGTTGATTGTGTTTCGTAATTATATTACTGACCTTCTTGACCGACAACTTGTATCTTTTCAATCCCCTTATTCATTGCTTTCTTGACCAAACTCTGTTCATGTCGACCAAACCCTAGTTATGGATTGATTGATTGTAACTTGAAAATTAGTCATTTTTCGGTATCAACACTTCCACGTACTAAAGTCAGCCTTGATGTGATAGGTCTTTTGCAATGTCGATCATAATAATCTCTTTATACTAGTTTATTCTTTCTTAGGTTTAATATGCTATGGTCGGCATTTCTTATGACGAGGATGCTTTCCCATTCGCCAATGGCGATGTCCTTCACGAAAATAATTACAAGTCGCCTGTCGTAGGAGGCTCCTTAGAACTTCTGTGACCTACCATCCCCCTTCGTTAAAAAGAAAAAAAACAAAAAAAAGGAGCCGAGGGTGGAGCTTCCCATTTCCGATGCGGCTCCATTTTTCGCAATAAGAAAAACGAACGGTGTTGTCGCCCCGGCTAATACAGCTCTAGCGACGTGGAGATCGATCAGTAGCTGCCATCGGTAGCAACTCCCACGTTATCATTCCAAACAAGACGTCGAAGAATATGATAATCGAAAGCAGAGGGGCGAAACCCTAGAATTCGAGGGTAAAGAAAGGTTTTTCTTTTTTTCTATATATGGACATTGTTAATCCACATGTATTCCGATATTAGTGGGCATCTCGTTGGACCGTGGACATGATGACTTTAGTAGTAGGAAATTACTTTATGTACTTGGAAGTTCAATGGGCGGGAGAATATATCTTTTAGTTTATTTTGTGTTGATAGCAAAAAAAGGAAAAAGGAAGTACTTTTGACGCGTGTAATCCCACCTTGTCAGCACCGAAATAGTAATTGATTTCATCACCGTGACGATGTTATGCACGGAGATGATGCTGAGTGTCGTCTTGTATACGTATCACGTGCTTTTGAATATTTGGACTAAACTTTTCCGGGTATTTTTCGAGTCGGTGTTTGTATCGAAGGTGTCAAGTTCGATTCTGTACAATCCCCTTCATCCATTTATCGTTTTCTTTCTTTAAATGCCTTGGATCTATAGAATCGTCTGTACATGGATCTCGCTAAGGGTGTGCAAAATAGACCCAAATCAGGAGTTGCTCGAACTAAACCGAACCGGTCGGTTGGGTTCAGCTTTCGGAAGTGTCGGCTTGGTTTATAGTTCCTAAAAGTGGACCGGTGTTTAGGTAGTCCAATTCTTAGTTTTAAGAAGTCAAATTCCTAGTTTTAAGAGAGAATTGAACTAACTACATATCTTTTCTTTATTATTTTTATTTCTTCAAAAAATTAGTGGGTAATTTATTGTATCCAATGAAATGGGAGCCTATAATTAGACAATAAAATATCCAGGAAAAAAAATAGTGAATAGTTCGATTGGACCGAACTGGATCACTAATTCTTGATTCCCAATTTTGAGAACCAAAATAAGTGTTAGAATCCACGTATAAGTGAATTGTGTAAGAGAAATCCAACATCGGAGAATCGATGTAATGTATAGCAGTTAATATACCATAATCGACTCATAACTCATTGACTTAAACTTTTAAGTGAAAATGAATATTAAGGAGCTTGTATTTGAGCTCTCTCTAGGCGATCTCCCTCCTTAGGTGAATGTATCAAACTTTTGATATGCGCTCCCAACAAATTGTAGTAGAGCCCATGGTTGTGGTTTCCGGGCATGTGAACCTTATGGTGTGGCAACATGGGCCTAGAAGGATGCCTAAATTAAAGGGAAGGAACTCATACGTGAGGGATAGATTATTAGAATGCACGTGTGAGTAAGTTGTATTAGAGAAATCCCACATCAAAGAATTGATGAGATGTAGAGTAATTAATATATCATAGTTGACTTATAACCCATTGGTTTAAGCTTTTGAGTGAATGTGAGTCAACTGAATATATTGACGAGCTTGGATTTGAACTCCCTCTTGGTGATCTTCTTAGGTAAAGGTATCGGATTTCTACTGCGCTCTCTCGACATTGGGAACCAATCACCCCTATGCCTCACACATTGAGATCTATGCTCGAGACATTCAGTAACACATTGGCCCTCACTTAAGGGGAGTATTATTAGGATATAAAATGCTAATAGTTTAGATATTTGGAGTACCCAATTGCAGATATATTTTAAGTAGGGTAAAAGTCATAAAAAAAAAAAAAAAAAAAAAAGCTCAAACTATGCTCACTATGACACATTTATTTTGAACTTTTTTTTTGTAATATCTAAAATCCCAAATTATACCTATCACTAGGAGTGTGAAAAAAAAAAAAATCGAAACCGCCTAAAGCTGGACCGAACCAATCCACAACTGAGGGTTCTCGGTTCCAATATTGGAACCGGCAAGTACTGATCCATTTCCAAATTCTAAGTGTGGAACTGCTTACCGAGATTAGACCATTACATATATATATATATATATATATATATTTTTTAAAAAAAATAAGTTTTAACATTTCATATCAAAATCCTAGTTTTTTCTTCATTTCTCTTTGTTTATCGTCTCACTTATTTCGTGGCTTCACCTCCCTCTCTCCATCTTGTAGCCTCACCTTGGTGGCCTATAGCCTCGTCGATCCCTTTCTCACTCTTGCTTTGGATTGCGTTCGATCACACTCACTCTCGATTGCCTCCAACCTCGTCGCTTGCTCTCGAGTCTCACGCCCTTTCCGAAGTGAGGATATTTCAATCGAAAATCGGACCGGCTATTCGGTTCCTAACTGAGTTCATGGAACTAACATGCAATTTTCAATTCCAATTTTTCAATATTGATCCTTAGTGGGCAATTTTCAATTTTAAGGTGAGGGTGAGAACTACCTACCTTAAAACCGATCACCCTTATCTATTGTTGACACATTTATATATAACTTTTCAGTTAAAACAACATTGTTTTAATTTAACTTTAGTCAACATTATTTGCATTTGGGGTTCATGTAGGCAAACTTTTATAGGCAAATTTTTAACAAATCTCATTAACAAAACTTTGACATAAGATGATATGTAGGTATAAGTTTGAGATTTTTTGTGTTATAAAAAAATTAAAATAAATGTGTCAAGAATAATATAATTGAGAATTTTTGGTCTCTGTTGTCTTTTTAAGTATTATGAGAGCTAAATGTTACTATGAATATCATCTTGAAGGACGGGAGATTAAATGATTGCATTTGAACTGGAGACAAATTGAATGCTTCAACAAACCTTTCCGCTTATTTACATGCATGACTATAAGGAGGACAATTTTTCGGTCAAAGAGAAGAAATCATGATTAGGACAACTTTTTCACAACCAACCAATGAGGAGTCGCCAAACAGTCTGGCTCACACGTGAGTACACCTTTTCTTTTATTTTTTTTGGTTACACAATATGATGTCACTTTCAGTACTGTAGGCCTAACATCTAGACCTACACATGAAGCTAATAACTCAAATCAAGCTAAAGCAATAAACTTAACTCACAAATCTCACTCGATACAAGGCCCAAATAAATTGGTCCATCGCATCAATACAATTGACCTTTAAAACCGAGCATTTAAAATAGATTTTAATGTCTGACAAAAAAAAATAGATTTTAATGAAGTTGAACTTTAAATCTGAATTTGATCAAATTTCTTAATTCCAATATTTGTCTTCGATTAGAAAAGCGTTTTAGTTGTCTCTTAATAAACTGTTTACTTTCTTTACACGCTGTGTTAGATTTCCATGTAGAAGTTTTTGTTCAAGTTCAGCCCGCCTTTCTACATCTCAACTTCAGCCGTCACCACTCTGCTCTGTTTGTCTTTTTTTTTTTTTTTTTTTTTTTGATTTCTATTTTTTCTTAATTTTTTTAATACGAATTTTATTTTTTAATATCCGTTATTGCTAAATTCCTTGTCTTCTTCCTTAAATTCCACGTGGGATGCAATGTTGGCGTTCAACAGTTAATTTCAGCATTTCCCTCTCTATTTTTCATAAAAGAACCAATTCAAACAAACAAACAAAAAAAGAGCATACATTTTAGGGGGTCGAGTTGGTGGACTAAATTTTCCTATAATTTTTCTTTTTCTGTTTTGCTTTTATTTTAGACTACATTTGTTTGACAAAAAAGTAAATTATTTGGAAAATATTTTCTTAAAAATGATCATTTATATCACTTAAAATAATTAATGAATTCATTATTGATAATAATATATGTCTAAATATTTTCGTTTATTCATTTTCGTAATAGGTAACTGTTATTAAGAAAATATTTTGTAAATCATTTTTTTCACGAAACTCTATTTGTTTTGCAAAATATATGAGAAATGTCTTCAAGGAAAATAATATCATTTTTCTGATGTTTGGTTAAAATTTAAAAATGAATTGGAAATTATTCTCCATCATTTGGTAAGGAAAAGTCTGATTTGATTTTTCTAAATAGACATATACTTATTTCGAGTCTTTAGTGACTTGCACATGATAGTAGGAGAATCGTGTGTGGGCACTAGCGTCCTAGGTCTAGCCTTGATGGACCATGACTTGGGCTGAATAACTCGAGCACGAGCATAAGCATCGATTTAGGGTCCACAAAAATTGAGCCCAAGAACCTACTATCGATGTTCGACTCCCTAGTGCTCCATCTCGAATCCATAGTGGCCAAGCCCAAAGACCTAGTGCCCATGCTTGAATCTTGGCACCTGAGCTTGAGTCCATAAAGGGTAAATGCAGGACCTCAGTGCCCATGTTTAGGCCCTCGGCACTTGAGCTTGAACCCAGTCCTAGCATCTAGGTTTTGGGCTCAATGGATCCGAGCACAAACGTCGAGGACCCTAACAGGAGCACTAGGAGTCTTGGATTTGGCCACAATAAACACGAGCCTAGGCATCGAGGACCTAAGCAATGGCATCAAGGTCTCGAGTTAGATCCGGGACACGGATGGGGGGAGATGAGAAGTTTAGTAGGACCCGAACCGGGGGGATGCAATGGCAGAACGGAGGAGAGCGGTCCACGGTTCCCCCAACAGTGACGCTGGGGCGCCTTGCATTTTGGACAGAGTATGCTCTCGTGCGTCGGCTCCTGGCTGGACCATCGACCCCCCTTGTATGTCGGCCATTGGCTCGGCCACGTGTAGGCCTCTCGCTTTTTTTCTTTCTCCTAATTCGAATTAAATAGTTTTGTTTTTGGGTGCTACTGCTAGGGACGTGGGGAGCAATTTGTCGGCCACGTGTAGGCCTCTCGCTCTCCAAGAGTCCGTGGTTGTCTATATATGATAGGCCTCCACGCAATTTGTCGGCCGTTTCATAGTAAAATGTCGAGCTCATCCGTGGCGTGCGATGGTAAACTTGGTGCCTGCCCATATTTCCTCTCTTCATTATAACTTTGTTTATAGCACGTTCAATATTTAAGAGGTGGGCGAAGCGGAAGTTAGAATGTCAACTCGAGTAAAGCAAATATGACGCTAGTATCCAATACCTCGAAAACCTTAAGAATCTCTTCTTTACTGTGTTTTATTGAAATGTCATAAATGATCCTCCTAGGTTGAGCGTCCTTTTTTAGGAAAATGTAGAATATGGCAAGAAAAATTTAAAGGAGCGCGTGATGAAACAAATTTAGGTTGGTCAGAAATTCGTGAGGGGGAAAAACTAGGGGTGTCCTCTCTTCATGTTCTTCTCCCACGTTGCTTTCAAGCATAGCATTGAGGCCTCACTATTGCAAGGCCTACTTTGGCTACGGCTTTACTCGCCGCCTCGGCCTCCTCTCTGTCATCGACGGCAAAAGGAGGTCGTGGGGAGAGACACTTCCGGTGCTTCCATAGCAAGAGACTCGAGAGCTCCATATACGAGGGAGGGCAGGTGAGGATGTCTCCGGAGAGGATCAGGTTGGCGGTGGGAGGGGAAAGGTTGGAGGATGTGCTCGGGAGGAGCCAGGAAGAGGAGATGTCGGTGTTTGAGGATGGTGCATTCCAAATTGCCAAGGGAGATCCGGCGAGGTGGAGCGTCTCGCCCAAGGCTGATGAAGTTCATGCTCATAGGAATCTAGCGATGTCAAGTCTTATCAGCCTTAGGGGAGCTTGTCCCTTGCCCATGGCTGGTTGTCGGCCGTCATCGTGGACCGACGATCGGTCAAGGAGAAGAAAAAAAAAAAAAAAAGAAACAAAGAAAAGAAAAAATAGTTAAAATTTTGAATTGTTTTGCTAAATTTCCTTGGGATAATCAAATAAGATATTTCATATTAAATAACTGAAAATGTTTTCCTATTCATTTTTAAGTTTTAGACAAACACCAAAAAATCTTGTCATTTTCTTGAAAAGGTTACTTTTTAAAAAATATGTCTAATTTTTTATGAAACAAACAAAATCTGAAGTCATTAAAGTATATGTATATTTTTACAATAATCATTAATGAAAATGGAATACTTCTCTTTTTATTTTTTGCTTTGATGAAAAAGAGAAGTAACATAACAATTTTATTGGCTTATAGGGCAAAAAGGACGATCGATGGAATGAAAAGAATTGCTACACGAATGGCGACGACTAGAAAGACATGACCCAAGAGGATAGCTACCGCTTGCTTCTCGGTCATGACATGAGAATTGTCCGACCACCTAAAGCCGAACTGAAACCAATGATTTTCGAGAGTGTTTTTCTTTTTTAACTCCTACTCCCCCATGGGGGTTCTTTTCACCCTTCCCTCACGATACTACTTCGCTATGGGTCACTCAGGAGTATTTATCCTTGCAAGGTGGTCCAAACCAATGATTTTCGAGAGTGTTTTTCTTTTTTAACTCCTATTTTTTTTGATTGGTTTTATTGACTTGGCTTAGGTTCGAAGGGAAAAGCGAAATCCACTAATTCGACTCCGTCTTGGTTCCTCCTTAGAAAGGACAACGATGTCTCGAGACTTCTTCATCATGTGCGACAAGGGCACGAGTGAGATGTGGTTTCCACGTCTAGTGGAATTCATTCTCGACCGTCGATTATATATCATGACGATGCAGACCACTAGTGGTTATTACATTTACCATCACGCCATGAGTCTCGTGCTAAGTCAATTAGAGATTGTCGGCGGTCGATCATTTAGAAGTTTGCAACCAAATGAGCCGGTTTTGGATAATCAAGTCGAAACTGTTCGAAGGTCCTAAAAAAGAGTTAATAGAAAAATTCTAAAAAGAACGTGATTACCACAATCTCTTTGCCGCTATTATTAATTTGCCCATTCGAGTTCATAATAGTTCGATACTCTAGAAATTCAAGTCGACATGGAAAAATGGAATGCGTCCAAAAATAAAAACATAAACAATGGTACCATTTAGAAGTTGTGTTGCACGTGAATCTGCAGAATCTAGTAGTTGGAATTGTTGTTTTGAGTTGTTTATCAAACACACTTAACGATGACCATAATACTACTGGCTAATTGGAATAAAGTTAAGTATGGATATATGAACATTTGAGGAAATTGACAAAGATTTAGAAGGGTCTCGATGTCATATGCGAGTGTGAATGGAGCAAGAAAATTTGGTACTGTTGTGGCGGTCCAAATTGAGATCAAATGTGATGCTAGAAGATGCTGCTTGAAATGTCATGATCTCGGGGAGCATGAAAGGACAGGTATAAAGGGGAGTTGGAAAAGGGTTTTGATTGCGAGCCACTTTTGATTTTGCGTTCTCTGGATTTTGCTCAACGGCTGAGAGATCTACCTTGAACGTTAGTTCGGAGACTGGGCAAACTACAAATCGAGTTCTACTTGTGCATCTTCCATTCGAGGACGACCCAGATTTTAGTAAAGATTCTGGTCAGATCATGATTTAGGGTTTGCTTGTAGAATGAGCTGAATGAAGATGAGTTTTGTGGTGTGGTGATGCCAAGATTAAGCAGGACTTAGGAACCTAACGAGGAGAACTCAAAGTTGCTGCTCATTTAGGCGAACCATCAATTTAAGCTGAAACTTGAAAGGACCGCTCGAACATGAAATCACTGTATTTGGCATCGTAGAGAATCAAATTTGTGCTGTTGCACTCGATCCTATGTGTCTAACTTTAAATTTGTTTTTGATATAAGTGTATTAAAAGTTCTAAAACTTGTTATGAAAGTGTAATTAAATCTTAAAATTTTCAAAAATTGCAATTAAGTTTTAAAACTTGTCAAGAATGTGTAATTGAGTCCTAAAACTTATCATGAAATTACAACCGAGTCCTAAAGTTTTCGAAAAATGCTATCAATAAAAGGACTTGATTTGATTAATTTGACAAGTTTTAGAATTTGATTGCACTTTCTGAAAGTTTTATGACTTGATTGCATTTTTTGAAAATTTTAGGATTCGGTTGCACTTCCATAATAAGTTTTAGGACTTCATTGCACTTTTTGGAAGTTTTAAAACTAAATTGCATTTTGTTAACAAGTTTTAAAATTTTCAATGCACTTATCCCTTTTATTTATTTATCTTTTTTAGTTTTTGCAACCTAATGAGGTCAACACCTGTTGCTCGCGGCTTGAGGGTTTAGTCATACGATCACCCTAGTTATTATTATCTTCTTGGGTTAATACCATGAAGAAACCAAAATTGGTACACGATAATAAATTTACCCAAACTAATTTTTAACCACCAAAAACTCAAAACTAGTATATTTGTGACAAATTTACTTCCATTGATTCTGTTAATTTAGGTCAATATTATTGAAAATCACAACCTAATTACACTTATGACAAACCCCAAATTGGTACACCCGTTATTTGCTACATGTCATCCAACTTAACAATTTGATGATAAAATTTAAAGGAAATTAACGGATGGTAAATTTATCACATGTATACCAGGTTGGGGTCTTTGTTGGTCAAAAAATTAGTTTGGAGTAAATTTGTTATAAGTGTACCAATTTAAATTTTTTCATGGTATTAATCCAAGAAGATAATAATAACTAGGGTGATTGTATGACTAAACCCTTAAGCCACGAGGAACAGTGTGTCGACCCCATTAGGTTGCAAAAACTTTAAAAAAGAAGAAGTGATAAGTATATTGAAAGTCTTAAAACTTATTAATAAAATACAATTTAGTTTTTTAAATTTTCAAAAAGAGCAATTAAGTTTTAAAACTTGTCATAAAAGTGCAATCAAATCCTAAAACTTTCAAAAAGTGCAATCAACTTCTAAACTTTCAAAAAATGCAATCAAATCCTAAAATTTGTCAAATTGATTGAATTAAATTCTTTTGTTCATAGCATTTTTTGAAAATTTTAGAATTCGATTGTACTTTCACGACAAATTTTAGAATTTAATTGCAATATTTGAAAATTTTAGGACTCGATTACATTTTCGTAAAAATTTTTAAAACTTAATTTCAATTTTTGAAAGTTTTAGGACTTAATTGCAATTTCATAATAAGTTTTAAGACTTTTAATGTACTTATTTAAAAATAAAAAATAAAGTTAGATGCATAAGATCGAGTGCAACAACACAAATTCGATTCTCTATTATGCCAAATACAATGATTTCATGCTTGAGCGGTCCTTTCGAGTTTCGGCTCAAATCGATGGTTCACCTACTATATTATAAGAGAAGCATCTTTGAGTTCTCCTCGTTAAGTTCCTAAGTCCTGCTCAATCTTGGCATCACCACACCACAAAACTCATCTTCATTCAGCTCATTCTACAAGCAAACCCTAAATTATTATCTGATCAGAAACTTTACTAAAATCTGTGGCGTCCTCAAATGGAAGATGGACAAGTAGAACTTGATTTGCAGTTTGTCCAGTCTTCGAATTGAGGCTCAAGACAGACCTCTCAACCGTTGAGCAAAATCCAGAGAATGCAAAATCGAAAGTGGCTCGCAGTCAAAACCCTTTTCCAACTACCCTTTATGCCTGTCCTTTCATGCTTCCTGAGATCATGACATTTCAAGCAGCATCTTCTAGCGTCAAACTTGGGATCTCAATATGGACCGTCACACTCCATTCACACTTTGCATATGATGTCGAGACCCTTCTAAATCTTATTCAATTTACTCGAATGTTCATATCGATACTTAACTTTATTCTGATTAGCTGGTAGTATTACGGTCGTCATTGAGTGCGTTTGATAAACAACTCGGAATAACAACTCTAACCACTGGATTCTGCGGATTCACGTGCAACACGACTTTTGAATGATACCATTATTTATGTTTTCTTTTTTGGACGAGCTCCATTTTTCCGTGTCGACTCGAGTTCTTGGTGTATCGACCTATTATGAACTCGAATGGATAAACTAATAATAAAGGCAAAGAGATCGGGGTAATCATGTTCTTTTTGGAATTTCCCTATTAGAGTTATGGCAGTAAATTCTCTATTATTCGTTCAAATTAGTGACGTGAGATACTGAGCGGATGCTAGCACTTGGGGATGTTCTGTTATGGCCGTGCATTCGAAAACAAACATAGTGAGTTCCTACTCACGTTTCGCTCGTAGTTGTAGCTACTGGTTGAGCTACCTAGATTCTTTGCTTCTCTGTTATTACTGTGTTAGTCGAAAACAAGCATTGTAAGTTTCTACCGACACTTTGCCTACAATTACAGCTAGTAGTCAAGCTACTTAGATTTCGCGCCGATTCTCTGTTATCCAATGGACGTCTGTTGGGCCATTTTTTTCTTAACAACCATAACCCGACTCTTAACCAATTTGCGATTTGTGAATACTAAGGAACTTGTCGAAACCTAATTTCCCTCTGATGAAAGGCAATTACGCCATCATTCTTCCTTCATTCTCAGGGACGTTGGTTGGCTGAACATGGGTGTGCTAAGCGTATGTGGAAAGCCGAAAAGGACAAGAATGTATTAGAAAGGGGAAAGGTATCCCAAAAGTCAGAAAGTGACGACTAAAGGCAAAATAATTTCGATCGATTTCCGCCGGATTTGGGCGTGGATTAGGAAGTCTAATCGGTAGGAAAAAGCTTGATTGGACTGAAATGATTTGGGGCTCGAGCCGACTTGGAGAATCTGCTAGATGCCACCCCCATTGCAAATCTAGCAGCTATTCAGGTTTAAAGTATCTCTTGATTAGGATTAGGAGCGTCTAGAGTTCCTCGTATTGTCTTAGGATTAGAGGGTGATTTTGACTTGAAGGAACAGTCATTTGTACATTGACATCTCATTTCACGTAAGAGTCTATGGACCCTCCAAGTAGCTTCATTAATGTGGATTTATCTCCATATTCTAGAGAATCCTTCTACTATCTACATTCACACTTGAATCATGACGACGATAATTTCGAGAACTTTAGTAGAAATTCGTTGTCATCTCCCCCATCAAATTGGACCGGATGACATAAAGGTTGATTTGATTTCTAGTTTCATTGTTGTATATAAGAATTGGACAGGCTTTCGTTTTGATCATCGCAAACGTACGCATCGAGGATACATTCCTACAAATTCCCCCCAAAATAAGCAAAGTAAAATTAACTATAAACACATAACCCTTGATCTTAAACAGCTGAGCGAATTAAAGGACAAAGTCAAGTTTGCATGTGGCACGATATTAACAATTTTGATGCAAAAGCTTGGATAGGTAGACAAAACAAGCAACTCTCGGATTATGTTCACAATCAATTGGGAGTACCTTGACACATTCAGGTGGTTAACATCTACAAAGAAACGAAAGACCAACAATGGTATAGTTCATCGTGGATCGTCCTTCATAACTTGTCCCTCCAATCAGTTGGATCCACCTACGTGACATGATACGACCCAAAGATTGTGATGTGACTATGACGGCATAATCTCAATCGCCTCTAAAGAAGGGGACAAAAGTTATTGCACAACCATATTTGGAGGATTATTAGGTTATGTCCGGTCAATTGGACTCTTTACGAAATTTGGATTTATTTGATTAGAAATGGCGAATATCTTTTATTATTATTATTATTATTATTATTATTATTGTTAGATAAAACCCCAAAAAGTGTCGATTGATATGATGCCACGAAGGCTTGCTATTACTAGCCACGGGATAGCTGAACCCAATTTCTTTAAGTAGTAGCGATTTGATTGGAGGAGGAAGTGGGCGAGGTTTGCTCGATACATCATACGGTGGTGAGTCACATCCACAAGTCCTAGACTCCGGTGATGTGTCGAAACTTGCTTCGAAGTTGAAGATCAAGTAAATGCGTCTTGACATTGACAATAGAGAGGGAGGATGGTGGAGCAAGCAATCGGCAAGAAAGAGCCATGACTTATGTTAGCTTGGAGGTCAGGGTGAAACACGGTCGACGGCAGTGGATCGTTGAACCGGGGGGGGGGGGGGCAGCACGTTTATGTCGCAGCTGACGCGGCAAGTTTTGGTTATGCGTCGATTCGGATTTAATTGTAAAACTCAAACAGTATAATTGATTATGCAAACGGTGATGTCATATGCTCATTAGATCTGTTCCTAAATGAATTGCAATTAACAGGGATTAAAGTTGTTCGAATGCCTTCTTGTGAGAAAATGTATTGCCATGTTTTGTGATGTGAAATCGTAGATTGGTACTAATAAGTTCATTGTGTTTATGTGTCCTTAAATGTTTTTTATATTTCCGAAGTGTTCACTTTAAATTATGGTAGAATATCAAATGGCAAGAAGAAATATCTAATTCTAAATAAATACTAATTTTTTTCCGAACCACTCCAAGATATCACGTGACGGCAATTCTAGACCGATCATGCCTTGCCAATTCAATCATTATCCAGTGTTCGTTATTTGTTGCTAGGGCGGCACTTTTAGAGAAATCTATTATGAGGAACGCTGTCAACACGTCCTTTTCTAGGGGGTTACAAAGTTAATTCTCATTCAAAATGCTTAAGTTTGAGCAGACATAATAAAAGTTTTAAAACAAATAAGAGCTTAAAAGGCTTGAGCGGGGTGGGAAGCCCAATTTGAAGGAAGGACATTTCATCTTTTGGCTTTGACTACCCAATCAGCGATTTGATTTGCTTCTCGGTTGCGATGGGCCTGATTAAGATAAGAGAAAAACCTTATTCGAGCATGGGCTTCATTGATATAGCCTAATCAGTGCTTGACACCCCTCTTATCAGATTAGAGTGGTCTGATTTTAACTCCATGCACTTGTCAGATAGTGCTTGAAGGCGTATTATGGTTTCCAGAAGGGCAATTGCTTCGATTTGAGTTGCAAACGACGCCCTTGCGTTCCTCCCAAATTCCCCGTCCAAGAGACCAGAACGATCATCGAATGACCGAGGGCATAGCAACCTCCTTTTGTCCCCTCCGAGGGCACGATCCATCTATGTTTATCTTTCAAAGCGCCCTGTTCCGACGGCCTCCAATTCCGAGACCGGCCGGTCCGATGCTCCCCCTTTTTGTTTTGTTGTTGATGCCCGCTGAGTGATGCTCTTTCGTTCATGGACTCTTTCTAATTCTATCTCCTTGACTTGCTAATGTTTGCTACAAACCATCGGGTGCTCTTTTGTTCATGGGCCCGGGCATTAGGGTTGTGGGCTCAGGTGCGGGAGTACGGTCCTGATGTTGGGACCCATGAACCAATGTTGGGATTTTTGTGCTTAAGTATGAAGTTTCTGGTTTAAGCTTTGAGTTCTAATCATATCATAGAAAAATTACTTTCAATTTTCTAATGAGAAAATCATTTTTTTTTCTGAATTTAAATAAAAATATTCCATTGATTAGGAAAATATTTTGTATTGACTTATTTTCCTAAGCGATACAAATGTCAAAAATAAGGAAAATGTGAAACAGACAGAACCTTAGTTACCTTTCTTTCCAAACATTTTCCTTTCCTCCTAGAATTGGGACGTGGACACTGGACAGGGAGATGAGAAGATTAGTACGACCCGAATGAGGGGGGATGCAATTGCAAAATGGAGAAGAGACTAACAGTAGGGGTAAGCGGTTTTAGGTTCAGTACATGTTCCACTTAGAATCTGGAACTAATCCGTTGAAATAAGTTCTTCATTTTTAGGAACCTAAAACTTATTTTGCATATCTTGAAACTTAGAACTTATCTCATTGCATGTTTCAGGATCGATTCCAAAGTCTACCAAGGTTCAACTTTTACAATTGCAGTAAATTATCACCTTTAATTGAACCTAAAACTTACCTTTTTAGGGTTTAATATGTGATGGTCGACATTTTTTTATGACGAGCATGCTTTCCCATTCGCCAATGGCGATGTCCCTCGTGAAAATAATTATGAGCCACATGTCGAAGAATGCTCCTTGGAACTCTTGCGACCTACCATCCCCTTCATTAGAAAAAAAAAAAAATGAGCCAAGGGGTGGAGCTTGTTATTTCCGATGACGACGCAGCTCTGTCTTTCACATTAAGAAAAGTGGACGTTGTCACCCTAGCTACATAGCTTTAGCGACATAGAGATCGATCAGTAGCTGCGACTGGCGGTTGCAAGAATTTTCTTAATGTGACCTACATTTAGGGGTGAGCACGCCAAACTGCCCAAATCGGGAACAGCCCGGATCGGACCAGATCGACCAATTTGATCCGATTTCCAATTCCATAAAAATGGAACTAATGATTGTCGATCTGTTTCCTAGTTCCGAGGGGAACCGAAGTGAACCGGACCAATCATTTTTTTAAAAAAAAAACATATTTTTTAATTTCTTAAAAATAGCAATAAAACTTAAAAATAGTAACAATTCTCGTGTTTTTCTTAATTTTTTTTGCTAAGTAATTGGTTCTATGGGATCGGTCTAGTCCGGCTCCTTGTCCCAAAAATTGGGAATCGGTTCTCCCGATCTGGTTCTCGATTCTTAGGTGGAACCGGATCGAACCAGGAACCGATCACCCCTGCCTACATTAATTGATATAGTAATTTACCGTTTTACGAGATTAGTCTAAAATGAAATATAAAGTTTTTTAATTACTCTAATATGTGGCCAGCTAGTATGAGTTGAGTTGAGTTTGGCCTGTAATTAGAGGGCATGGTTGAAAACTCTATAAATAATGCTCAGGTCTCTCCTCTAACCCCAACACTCACAATTATCCTCACAAAGGAGCGTTTCCTAAGCGTTAAGGGTGAGAGATTGTTTCATTGAGTTAATGATACATATGGTAATATAGGAAAATCACTTACGCTTGAATCGTCACGCTTTTGTATCAAGAACATGCTTCCGCATAAAAAATGATGAATTCTAAAATATATGCATCAATCTTTTTACTCGATTATATATGTTCTTATTCTAGCTATGGAGGTCATAGAATTGCGTTTTTTGTGACTAATAGCAACAACTCCCACGCTATCATTCCAAAACAAGACATCGAGGAATATGATAATCTAAAGCATAGGGGCGAAACCCTAGAATTCGTAGATGGAGAGAGATGGGCGCTTTTGAGTGGTGTGCAATTTTTTTTTTTCCTATATATGGACATTGCTAATCCACATATATTCCGATCTTAGTGGGCATCTCGTTGGAACCGTGGACATTATGACTTTAGTATTAGGATTTTTTTTTTTTTTTACTTGGAAGTTCAATGGGTGGGAGAAGATTATCTTTTAGTTTACTATGTATTGATAGCAAAAAAAGTTATAAGGGAAGTACTTTTGATGTGTTTAATCCCAACTTGTTAGCACTAAAATAGCAATTGATTTCATCACCATGACGATATTATGCGAAGAGATGATGCTGGGTGTCGTCTTGTGTACTCGTCACGTGCTTTTGAATATTTGGAGTGAACAGTTTTGGGTATTTTTCGAGTCGGTATTTGTATCGAAGGTCTCGAGTTTGGTTCCGCACAATCCCCCTTCACCCATTTATCGGTTCCTTTTTTTATATGACTTGGATATATACATATATAATCATCTGTACAAGGGCCTCATTAGGGGTGTGCAAAACGGATCACTTGAACCAGAAATCACCGGACTAGACCGAATTGGCTGGTTGAGTCCAATTCTCAAGAATGTTGGTCCCGTTTCCAGTTCCTAAAAGTGAAATCGGTGTCTAAATAGTCCGATTCCCGGTTCCAAGCTGAAACTAAACTGGATTAGACCGGATAAACTACATATACTTTTTTTTTATTACTTCAAAAAATATTAGTGGGTTAAGTTTATTGTTTGTAAGGAAATAGGATCTTGTTATTAGACAATAAGATATCTTGATGGAAACATGAAAAGAAATAGTGACTGATTCCATTGGACCTGACCAAGTGTTAGCATGTACTTGTAAGTAAATTGTGTTAGAGAAATCCCACATTAGAGAATTAATGTGGTATAAAACAGTTAATATATTCCAGTTGGCGCATAACTCATTGACTTAAGTTTTTTTAGTGAAGACAGGTTCAATTAAAGATATTGACGAACTCGGAATTAGGCTCCCTCTAGGCGATCTTCTCAAGTGAAGGTATCAGACTTCTGCTGCGTACTCTCAACAAATAGTATCAAAACCCAGAGTTGTGGTTTCTGGCCATGTGGGCATTGTGATGTAGCAATGTAGGCCCATAAGGAAATTGATGCAGATGGATGTCTAAATTAAGGGGAAGCAGACTTAACACTGAACTCACATGTGATTGAGAGATTATTAGGATGCACGTGTGAGCGAGTTGTGTTATAGAAATCTCACATCGGATAATTAATATGGTGTAGAGTAATTAATATATCTTAATTGGCCTATAATTCATTGGTTTAAATTTTAAGGTGAATGTGGGTTTAACTGGATATAGTAACGAGCTAAGATTCGAGCTCTCCCTTAGCAATCTCCTCAGATGATGTATTGGGTTTTTGTTGCGCTCCCAACATCAAGAACTGATCACCCATAAGCCTCACACATTACGATCAATGCTTGAGACATTGGGAAGCAAATCAGCCTTTGCTTGAGGGGAGTATTATTGGGACGTCACATGCTAATAGTTTAGATATTTATAGTAACCAATTGTGGATATATTTTAAGTTGGGTAAAAGTCACAAAAAATCTTAAAACTATGCCTACTACAGTACATTTATTTCGAACTGTTTTTTATAACATTGAAAATCTCAAATTATGGAGTATGCAAAAGAATTGAAACCGCCTCACATAAGATCAAACTGGCCTAGATGTGATAGTTCTCGATTCCAATAATTGGAACTAGTGAGTGTTGGTTCGTTTCCAAATTTTAAGTGTGAAACCGTCCATCCAAATCAAACTAATACATACAAATATATATTCATATATAATTTTTAAAAAAATTGAAGTTTTAACTTTTCATATCAAAATTCAAACTTTTTCTTCATTTCTTTTCGTTTCTCGTCTCACTCATCTCGCAACCTCGCCTCGCCTCACCTCCCTCTCTCCATCTTGTGGCCTCGTCAATCCCTTTCTCTCTCTCTCTCTCTCTCTCGCTCTAGATCGCCTTCGGGCTCGTCACTCCCTCTATCACTCTCGCTCTTGATTGCTTTTAGCCTAATCGCTTGCTCTCAAGTTTCACACCTTTTCCGAAGTGAGGACATTTCAACTGGGAACTGGACCAGTGATCTAGTTGCCAACTAGGTCCA
Source organism: Eucalyptus curtisii (assembly GCA_017140595.1). Taxonomy (NCBI): domain Eukaryota; kingdom Viridiplantae; phylum Streptophyta; class Magnoliopsida; order Myrtales; family Myrtaceae; genus Eucalyptus; species Eucalyptus curtisii. The sequence goes on from CM029496.1 coordinate 7,134,391, forward strand.
TAGAACCAACAGGCAACTCCCATTTTCAATTTTTCAAAACCGATCCTTAGTGAGCAGTTCCAGTTCCAAGGTGAGAACCACCCACCTTAGAACTGATCATCTATATTCATTGTTGACACATTTATTATCAACTCTTTTTTTTTTTTTGTGATATAAAAAATTCCAAACTTGTAACAATGTGACACATTTACCCTTCGTCGTGATTTCGTTAGATAATTTTTCAATTAAAACAACGTCATTTTTATTTCACATAAGTAAACATTATTTGCATCGGGGTCCATGCAAGCAAATTTTTAACTAATCTCATGAGCAAAACTTTGACGGAAGGTAAATATATTACACAGTACAAGTTTGAGATTTTTGGTGTTATTAGAAAAAGTTTAAGATAAATGTAGCAAAGTGAATATAATTAAGGATATTTGGTCGTTGTTGCTTTTTTAAGTATTATGAGAGCTAAATGTTACTATGAATATTATCTTGAAGGATGGGAGATTACATGGTTGCGTTTGAACAGGAGACAAATTGAATGCTTCATGCAAGCCTATCTGCTTATTTACATGCATGACTATAAGGAAGACAATTTTTTGATCAAAGAGAAGAAATTATGATTAAGACAACTTTTTCATAACTACCCAATGACGAGTCACTAAGGGCACGCATGAAAAAATTTCTAGAACAAAAATCAATTTCTATTTCCCGAACAAGTTTCTGAACAAAGAAACCCGTTTGATAACGACTCAAAATTTTTATTTCTAGAACAGAAATCCGTTTGATAACAGAAGAAAATTTCTATTTTTAGGAATAGAAATTGATTATATAACAATATAGGAAATTCTCAAATACAAAATAATAGTCAAAATAATAATAATACATTATAAAAGTTGAAAATACAATTTCATGGAATTTCCGGCATATTATGGTCCCTTGCTATTTTATAGGCAATAGTTTTTCTAAGCGTATTCATTTGGTTTTCCTCCTCAGTCAATGTATCGTTTGCAAGCTCATCCTGCGTAGGTTCAGACAAGTACTACGGATCTCCATATAAGGAAAAGTTCTTATCCATCTTGTCCTAATTATGGATGTAATTATGAATGGCACAACATGCAATTACAATATGTGCTAGCTTTTGAATGCAAATGAAGGCATGTGCCTCAAAATGAAAAAACGATTCTTTAATATCCCAAATGATCTTTCAATGACATTCCTTAGAGAAGAATGTCTATAGTTGAACAATTCTCTTGCAGTTGTTGGCCATCTCGCTTTACCCCTATAATCATTTAAATGATACCATTCACCTTTAAAATGAGTTAAAATCTCGAAGTTACTGCATAACCAGAATCCATGACATAATATTTGCCTACAACAAGGTATTCATACATGGGTCATAATTTGTAACTATAAATATGATCGTAAAGAAAATTACTCCTTAAAGGACAAGCAAATACCTGGTGGCGGCCGAGGAAATTCCAAGCGAGGAGTCTCCAATTCTGTTGAAAGCACTCAACAATCGTTGGCTAAGCCTTTCCAACCAGCATATATAAAAGTAAATTCATATTAAATGAACAAACGCACATCACATTCTGGGTGATGCCTTTCCTACCTCTAAATGGGATTTGCTTCGATACAGGTATAGAAGCATGAATATGGTCATTTTATCAAGACTAGTATTATACAAGATTATCAATAAAATAAAATTGATGGTGTAAATGAATATATGATAATTCTTCCTTGAAGTAACGTTTATGGTTAGGATCCATAAGAATCTCTTGCGGTACAACATCAAATGAAGGTGGTATGATAACCTCTTTTGCCAATTTGAGAACTGCTTGCACTTTAGTGAAGTATTTGCCAATAGTTTGTCCCGAACGGTGGAATCTCTCGCATAAATCTCTATTTGAGTTATTGTGACAAATCATAGATAAGAAGATCCCGATTTGTTCATCTACCGCAATATATCGGTTATCTTCCAACCACCTTTTTCCTTCATTAGATCACAAAGGTTGAGAAAAACATGTCTCTCCATTCTAAAAGCTTCATATACTCTATCGGAATGCCCATAAAGAATCTCCCTCATCCAGTGCGGTCCTGATAATAAGCTGTCCCTAATAGATTCTCGCGTGTGTATGGACATATCCATTGCAACAGTGGCCAATCATGCTATCAGTATATCAATATCAAAATCATCAAAATCCTGCTCAATTGATTCAACTGATGCTACTTGACCATTATACATGCTACTTTCACCCCCATCCATTTTACTTATATCATCACACAAAATAAGAACATAAACCCATTAAATAATGACTTCAATAGTAATCAACAATAGCAATAATGTCATCATAATTGCAACTTAAAAAAAAAAAACAAAGTCTCAAATACATAAGTTATAGAATGAAATTAAGCCAAATATAAATCTATAGCATGTTTCTTAACAACTACTTAAAGAGATTCAATAAGTTAACATCTCATTTCAGGTAGAGAGATGATGAAAGCCTCTCTCCAAGTGGCATTAAGGCATGCCTAGTTCACAGCTTTATTGTAAAGATTTTGCTCTAAGTCAAGCATGCCATTTAGAATGGCAACCACAGCTCCTATGGAGTAGGGGTCTACAGGAGGTGGGGCTTGTGAGATTATAGAGCCATTTGTTGATTGGGCCGTCTTGAATTTGATCATTTTTTGAATGGCTTTGCAGGTGCCACTAACATCATAGTTGTTACTCTTTCTTATTCTTTTGGAATTTGAAGTCTTATTTAACTTGTGCTTCTCACAAACTGGATGGTAGTCACGTCAAATGTAAAGACTCCCTCATCAACATAGTGTTCATTAGATTCCTCTGGATCACCTATCGTAGCACCACCACCATTGTCGCCACTAATACCATTGTCTTTTCCCTCCGACACCACTAAGTCTTCTGCATTTCTTGCTACATACTCCCCAGTAGAATATGTATCACCAAACACAATACAAATGTTTGGATACTGGGAAACCCATCATTCTTGAATTTAGCCCATTCACTATTGTCCCGCAAATTTCATAGTAATGACATACATCAACAATATAATTGAAGTTTACATCCACAATAAGAACAAATGGACCCAAGTAAAGTGATACATTGATGTAAGAATCACATACACTTGGATCCTCCACAAAGAACCGTTTTGTTTACATTATCCCATCCAAATCCAGATTGTGAACGAAGCTTCTTAAAACTACTATAGTGTTTCTTTAGTTTGTTTACCCCGTTCTTCAACTGAATTACATTAAATTGAAGTTCTGTTTGTTTATTGAACTCGGCATGTATGTTATTCCACCCTACTTTGTTGTAGGTACAGGTGGGGCTATTTCTCTTTTTCACCTCTTGTACCAACAAACTTATAAGCAAATTGGTCAAAAGCTCAGTCCATTTTGCTATAAATGCTTCATTGTGGGGGTGGTGCCATTTAACCTTAATTGATTGAGTATTCAATGAACCATATTATATGACACACCAATTCAAGAACAAAAGCTTTGATGTCAGGATCATATTAATGTAAAGTTCTATGACTGTTAATAAAACAAAATGCATGAAGAAAATTGAAAGAGAACATCACCATATCAAATTATACAAGCAAGCATATATCGCTCTAAGATGCTCGCTAGTCCATGAAAACCCAGTATTCTTTGCAGACTCATGTTAACCATAGCTGCAATATGATTTTTGCATACCATCCCTCAGATCCTCTACTTCTACCGACAATAATAAGCAATAAAAGCATTTTCGCTAAAACACCTCAACTATATATGAAGCATCAATTTTATAAAAAAAACTATCATTCCGGAAACTGCAAAAGCCATCCTACCAAGCAGATATTTAAAGCAAAGTAGATGATCCATCAAGTTATGGACTACTTATAAGATAAAAGAAATGATGCAGGCTTGAAGGCCTTGTTCTTATTTTAAATTCTATATAAGAATTCAGCATAGTGAACAGAGAGGATATGAGAATCCCATTCTCATCATCCAAATGAATTTGTGATTAATAAGCACATCATGAAGGCATATCTCTAGATGGCTTAATGCTTCGGGAGTTCCATATCAAAGATGTGAGCAACCTAAGTTTGACAGCTGTAATTTTTCAATCTGAACGAAGTAATTATTTCAATGACAGCATTTAGTTATGCATATGAAACTCACATTTTTAAAGAAAAATATGGTTCAAAGCTTCGGATGAAAAATTAATGTCCAAGCCCTATAGTTGCTTCTAACAAATCAATCAAAGTTGTTGTTTGTTCATATAATTGTCAAATTACATTAAATGGCTCGCTAGATGAGCAAAGTATTAAATTGATAGTGTAGAGACCTAACTAATAAAAGGGGCTGCCATAATAGTTAGCCACCAAAGTATCCACCATATTCATCTATCCTTTCTTGCTATACACTCGAAACTTCAATAGTTCAAAGCTAGCGCAGCTCCTCACTAATCATTAACAAATCGTGATAAGCATTTTAGAGAATGAATTCAAGAAAGGAGAGGTATCAAAACAATTGCTCCATGAAGTATATCAAAATAAATTGTTCTCAACACTCGTGTACTTCTGAAAAAGGAACTACTACATCTCATATTGGGAAAAAAAAAACTCCCAAAAACCTTCATACCAGAACAAATAACAATTAATTTCTCAGGGGCATCAAACCCAAGTTTCGCATAACATCCTCAAGCTAAGTAATAGACATATCAGTAAAATTCAATCCATCAACCGGCTCCCAATTAGACAATACGATTCGGATAAAAAAAAAATCACATGATGCGATGCTGCAAACAATTCAATTGGACCAAGGCAAGATCTTTCACCAGCTCTCTCTCTCTCTCTCTCTCTCTCTCTCTCTCTCTCTCTCTCTCTCTCTCTCTCTCTCTAAACTAATTTCTCCCCTGCCTACAAAGGAAGGAAATAAAGTATTTTATGACAAAGATTTGTATTTCTTGATGTATTCTTTGGCAATTGCATAGACCTTAAAGAGACAAAACGAAGATGAACATGACTAGCCAAAAACAAGAAAAGAAACTCATGACTCTTTCGCTATTTTAAACTAAGTCCAAATTTGCCCAAAATAAACTTCCGACTCTTCTGCTCTATTTCCCTTCTTTAAGCATGCCTCGAAAACCCAAAGGATTGCTTACTAATTCAAGAATATCAACACTCCAGCCATGAACATTATGCTTTACTTCATCGGAACTCCACCCACATATTCAAGACTTACGCTCACAACCATACCATGAACATAAAGGACATCCACAGCAATATATCAAAGCACAAAACAAAGGCAACCGAAAACTACAAGATATTTGGACTTAGTAGAAAAGAAATCTCACAGAGATGTGGGAATCAGGAGTAAGAAGCCGTGAACAGGACGCCACTCGCTGCAAGTCGTTAGACGGTGCCGGTCAATCAACCTGGACACGTCAAGAAGAAGAGGTAAAAAGGCCTAAAATCACAAATTCAAGTGACCATGGAAACTCTTACATGTAGGACATACAATTCCATGCAACTTAAAAGCACCATTAATATCATGATCCGCATATTTTTAACCCATATTTGGCATGTAACATAGCTCTCATTCGATTCATGCCAAACTTGACCAGTATGCTCATCCCTCAAAAGTAATCTCACTGATATCATGTATGTACTTTCACATGTTGAGCAAGACTATACAGAACAGAACAAGAAGAAACATCGTCATATGGATGGGAAAGTAAGACAACCTTCATGTACCAGACTCACCCACATAAAGGTTGGGGGGAAAAAATTATGGAGTACCCCTCGACGGGTTGAGGACAGAATGGGAGATAAAGCATGAAAGAGACGAAGAGGCAAAAGCCACCGATTACATGGAAAGCCAGTCAATCATAGTTACCCGAAGGCGTCGAGAAGATATGCTCGCGCAATCAATGAGGGCCTAAGGTTGAGTACGGAGTTGGAGTCAACGGTAGCGAGCAGACGGAGTGGACGCTTGCGAGCGGACGAAGTGGATACTGGCGAGAGGACGGAGTCGGAGTCGTCGATTGTAGGGAGGACGAAGTTAGAGTCGACGGCGAGGTGAGCGACGATGTGACCGACGAGAGGATGGAGTTGGAGTCGACAGGGGTAGGGAGGATAGAGTCGCACGATTTCAACACCGAAGCTAGAGTCCTTAAACCCCCTAGTCCCTAGCGCTCGAGCTCAAGTCGCCAACGTGCAAACCTTGGTACATTAAGGCTAGCCTCAAGCATAACATCAAGGATTCAAGCTTGACATTGATGGACCCCAGCCTAAATCTCAATGGACTTTGTTGTAGCACGTCGAGATTCTAGACTGCCTTAATGGATCCAAGCATAGATGCCAAGGGCCCAAGAATAGGCACTGAGGGGTCTTGAATCCGATCACCATAGACACGGGCCTAAGTGTCGAAAACCCAAGCATTGACACCAAGGTCCTAAGCCAAGCTTTGATGGACCTAGAGCAAGTGTTGGGGATACGGTCATGGGTGCCAGGGCCTAGGGCTTAATGGATTGGGGCATGAATGCTAGGATCTCAAGTTTTGGCCTCGAGTGAAATTAGTTCAAGCACCACGGACCCAAGCATAGGCATTGGGGTCTGAAACCTTGGGCTTGATGTACACTGGCTTGAGCAATGAGGACCCAAGCCTGAGCATTGGTGCTCAAGACCTAAGCATGGGTACCGGGATCCTACACTCGATCTTTGTGGAACCAAGCCTAGCCTCATTGTATTTGAGCATAGGCTTCAGACCCATGGGCTTGGCCTTAATAGACTTAGCCCAGGGTTGGGGGAGCCAGTCCTTGAACATCAAGGACCCTAGAAACCAACGCTAGGGTTCTTGTACTCAAATATAAAGTTTATGTTTTAAGCATGGAATTCTAGTCATATTATGAAAAAATGATTTTCGATTTGTTTAAAAGGAAATCATTTTTCTAAATCGAAAATTATTTTTCTAAATTAAATATAAATATTTTGTTAATTAGGAAAAAAATTTATATTGACTTATTTTTCTAATAAATCTAAACGTTCAAAATGAAACAAAAAATGCGGAAAAAAAACAAAAAGAAACCTTAGTTACATTTGTTTGTAAACTTCTAAATGCAAATGAACGTATCGAACAAGTAATATAATGATGAGAAAGAGTATCATCCCACGGAGATCGATGATTAATAAACTAATTAAATAATAAAATAGATTAATTCTAAAATTTATCTAACAAATCAAAATATAATTGAGAATAAATTAAAAACAAAATTTGAAGACTAAATGCAGGAAATCGATCAGATAAATATGTTAGAGCATCCGATTTCACCATAATCACTAGATATAAATTTCAAATTGTTGTGGGTACAAGAACGATATCAAACATGTGATAGCGGAATTTCCTAACTTATTTACTATCCTATCTCTAGGTATAACAAACCTACTCAGTTTATTAATCTACTATATCTCTATGTGAATTAAAATAAACATAAGTGTATTAAAAACTATGAATATTCCCCGCTTACAATGAGTCTTTTTGATCACATTATCACCGAAAGCTACACAAATCCACGTTTAAGTCATGGTTATTGAGCAATTGCGTATTATCACTTCTTAGTCTCAAACACACACATCAGATCATTCAAGTGGTGGCCAGTCACTCAAAAGCATTAAGCACAATAATATATAACTCACATGAATGAAATCAATTGCAAAACATAAAAATCATGAAATTCACATCATCATGGTTAGGCTACATCGTAACCCTAACAAAAAAAAAATTAGAACATAGTAGATGAAGAAATAAAAATATAAATTAAACTCAGCTTCTTGAATCAAAAAACAAGAATTCTATCACCACTTTTGTCTTCTCTTCAAAATACTTGAAAAACTCTCAGAACAACGAAAAACGATCTAACAAAAACCTAGCTAAAACCTCAGGCTCTCAATGTTCTCCCCTTTAGAGGATATATCCAAGCTCCAAGCAATTGCGCATAAAATCAGGGAGCAAATAAGAGGATTCTGATTTGATATATATCTTCCATTGCTTCTTGATTTAAATTCCTGATTTTTTTGCCATTCTTTTCCTTATATTCTCCATACCTCATTATTCTGCATAAACAAGGAAAATTCAAATAATCAGAAGAAAATCTAAATATTTTATTATAGATATCGCATTAATTATTGCTTAAAATAAGTAAAATAACTCTATTTTTATAGAGTTATCAACATTTTTTCCAATCCTTTTCCTTTTCTTGACGTATAAAAAGGAGAGTGTACAAGCGCCCAAAAGGCGCGTCCTATACCCAGGACGTGGATGGGGGAAAGAAGAAGTACGACCCAACGGTGGCGCTGGCGCGCCTTGCATTTAGATTCGACCTTTGATATGCCTGCCTCCCTTCCCCACTTCGCGTTTGGCCAAAGTATGCTCTCTCGTGCGTTGGCTACTCTTACGTGTTGGCTCTTGGCTTGGCCACGTGTAAGCCCCAACCTTTTTTCATCGTAATTCGGATTGAATAATTTTGTTTTTGGGCGCTGCAACTAGGGACATGGGGATAAAAATATGAATAAACACTCAGCCGTTGAGCAAAATCCAGAGAAACGACAAAATCGAGATTGGCTCACAATCAAAAACCCTTTTCCAACTGCCCTTTACACCTGTCCTTTCACGCGCCCCGAAATCATGACAGTTCAATTTTCAAGCAGCATCTTCTAGCATCATACTTGGGATCTCAATTTGGACCGTCGCGACAGTGCCAAATTTTCTTGCTCCATTTACACTTCGCACATGAAATCGAGACCCTTCTAAATCTTGATCAATTTCCTCGAATGCTCATTTAGCCAATAACATTATGATCATCATTAAGTGCGTTTGATAAACAACTCAAAAACAACGACTTCAATCACTGGATTCTACAAATCCACATGCGACATGACTTTTGAATGTGGTCATTGCTTATTCTTTCTTTTTTGGCCGTATTCCATTTTCCATATCAACTTGAGTTTCCGAAGCATCAACCTATCATCAACTCAACTAGGTAAATTGATAATAAAGGCAAAGAGATTGTGTGTTTTTTGGAATTTTCCTGTTGGACTAATGGCCGTACGTTCTCTCTTATCCATCTAAATTAATGATGTGAGATATTGAGTGGATACTAGCACTTGGGGATTTTCTGTCCTGGCTGTGTACTTGAAAACAAACATAGTAAGTTCTTGCTCACATTTTGCTCGTAGTTGTAGCTACTAGCTGAGTTACCTAGATTCTTCGCTTCTCTATTATAACCGTATTAGTAAAAAACAAGCATAGTAAGTATCTATGCACAATTTTGCTTACGATTGCAGCTAGTAGCCAAGCTACCTAGATTCTGCGCCGATTCTCTGTTATCCATTACTTGTCCGTTGGGCCATTTTTTTCTACCAACCATAACCTGACCCTTAACTAATTCCCCATTTGTGAATACTTAAGGGACTTGTCGAAATCTAATTTCCCTCTGATGAAAAGCGATTACACCATCATTCTTTTTTCATTCTCAGGAACGTCGGTTGGTTTAACATGGATGTGCTAAAGACAGCGTATATGGAAAGCCGAAAAGGACAAGAATGTATCAGAAAGGGCAAAAGAATCCAAAAATCAGAAAGTGACGAATAAAGGTGAAATAATTTCGATTGATTTCCGCCGGATTTAGACGTGGATTACGAAGTCAATTGGTAAGGAAAAAGCCTGATTGGACTGAAGTGATTTGTGGCTCGAGCCGACTTAGGAGAATTTGCTGGATGCCACCCCCGTTGCAAATCTAGAAGTAATTCGGATTAAAGCATCTCTTAATTAGGATTCGGAGGGTCTAGAGTTCCTCGTTTTGTCTTAGAATTAGAGGGTGATCTTGACTTGAAGGAACAGTCATTTGTACATTACCATCTCATTTCAGCTAAGAGTCTATGAGCCCACCGAGTAGCTTTATTAATTTGGGCATATCTTCATATTCTAGAGCACCCTTCTCCTATCCATATTCACAGTTGTATCATGACAACGATCATTTTGCGAACTTTAGAAGAATTCGTTGCCATCTTGTTGATCAAATTGGAGCGAAAGATATAGAGGTTGATTAGATTTCTAGTTCTATCGCTATATATAAGAATTGGACAGGCTTTTGCTTTGATCGCTGCAAGCGTACGCATCAAACCTACGGTCTGAAAAATTCCCCCCCCCCCCCCCCAAGTGAGCAAAGCAAATTAACTAAAAAAACAGGTAACCCTTGATATTTGATGGCTGAGCAAATTAAAGGACAACGTCAAGTTTGCATGTGGTGCAATCTTAACAATTTTGATGCAAAAGCTTGAATAGGTAGACAAAACAAGCAAATTTCACATTATGTTCCTGATCGATTTGGAGTACTTGACGAATTCAAGTGGTGAACATCTAAAAAGAAACAAAAGACCAACAAGGGAATATTCTATCATGGATCGTTCTTTATTACTTGTCCCTCCAATCAATTCAAGGACACGACCCAAAGATTGTGATGTGACCGTGGCAACATCAATCTCAACCGCCTTGACTGACAAAAGTCATTGTACATGTACATTTGGAGAATTATTGGGTGATGTTTGGTTAATTGGACCTTTTATGAAATTTTGATTTTTCTGATTAGAAAAAGCGAATATCTTAATTATTATTACTATAATAGATAAAGCCCAAAAAAAGTGTCGATTGATATGATGCCACAAAGGCCTGCTATTCCTAACCAAGCGATGGTTGAACCCAACTGTTTTAAGTAGTAGCGATCTTGATTGGAGGAGAAACCGGGCGAGGCTTGCGCGGTACATCATACGAGTCACATCCACGAGCCCTAGACCCCGGTGATGTGTCGAAAATAGCTTCTAAGTTGAAGATCAAGTAAATGCGTCCTGATGTTGACAATAGAGAGGCAGGATGGTGTGGAAAGCAATTGGCAAGAAAGAGCCACCACTTATGTTAGCTTAGAGACTAGGGTGAAACACGGTCAATGGCCGTTGGTCGTTGGACCAGGGGCACACTTATATGTCGTAGCTGACGCGACAATTTCTGGTTATGCATCGATTCAAATTTAATTGTAAACTTAAAACGACGTGATCGGTAATTTAATCGGTGCCCTCTCACAGTCATTGGATTTGTTCCTAAATGAATTGTGATCAACAAGGATTAACGGTGTTTGAAAATGTATTGCAACATTTTGTTATGTGAAATTATAGATTGGTTTGCTTCTCTTGTGATTGGATTAGCGGATTAGATCGCCAAGGTCCATACAAGGAAGAATCTTCCTTGTAATTGGACTACTAATCCTCCTTCAGTTCTTTGGGACCTTATTTATTCGAAGGCCCAAGTATCTTATAGTGAAGGTTTCACTTAAATTAATGAAAGGAGACTTTTTTCTTAACCAAAAAAAAAAATCATAAATTGGTATTAATAAGTTCGATGTGTTTATGTGTCCTTAATGTCGATATGCATATTTTTATATATCAAATTGTTCACTTTAAATTATGGTACAATATTGAATGGCAAGAAGAAATATCTAATTCTAGATACTAAATTTTTTTGAGACATTCCAAAATATCATGTGACGGTAATTCTAGACTAATCATGCCAGCAAATTCAATCATCATCCAATTTTCATTATTTGTTGCTAGGGCGGCACTTTTAGAGAAATCTTTTACAAGGAACGCCATCAACATAATGTCCCTTTTCTTTGGGTTATAAAGTTAATTCTCATTCAAAATGCTTAAATTTGATCATACATGATAGAAGTTCATTACAAATAAGAGCCCAAAGGGTTTGAGGAGGGCGCTGGGAAATCCAATTTGAAGGAAGAACATTTCATTTTTGGGCTTTAGCCACCTAGTTAACGACTTGGTTTGCTTCATGGTTGCGATGGGCCGGATTAAGATAAGAGAAAAACCTTATTCAATCCTGAGCCTCATTGATAAGCACATTTGCATCCCACCTTGCTTGATCCGTGCTTAACATCCCTCTTATCAGATCGGAGTGCTCTAACTCCAACTCCATACACTAGCCATTCGCTCTCAAAGGTGAATTAGGGTTTCCGGAAGGGCAAATGCTTCGATTCGAGCTGCAAACTATGCGCTCGCGTCCCTACTAAAATCCCCGGACCAAGAGACCAGAGCGATCATCGAATAACCCAGGGTCAATTTTGCGCAGGTGGGGCTAAAGACCCATGTACAGTCGAACAGAACTGGGCTTAGATTTAAACTGAGAGTCATTTTTGCGCAGAAGAGCTAAGTCAAGATGATCTTTCCTTTCAATTAGGCCCATGAAATTGCTACAAGTTGCCCGGTCTGATGGAATTAGTATGATTAGTCTCTATTAAATTTTCCGTAATTATGTGCTTCGCAGATGCCTAAGGGGCACTCTTTTTAATGAGATCTTCAATTACCATTATCATCATCGTCAGATCTACTGATAGAAATAATTGTTACTGGAATGGTTGTCTTTGCAATCTTCTATGTTTATCTATTTCTAAGACTGACTCCATCAATAACGTTGAGATGGCCGAGTTGGTCTAAGGCGCCAGATTAAGGTTCTGGTCCGAAAGGGCGTGGGTTCAAATCCCACTCTCAACACTAAGATTTTTTGCTTTTTATTTTTAAAATTTTCCTTTATCATTTATTTTTATTTTTTTTTCAAGCGTGCATGTGCTTAAAAGTTCTACTTTTAATTTGGCTCGGCTTGGTTGAGCTTCTAAAAGATTGGTCTTTCACTAATTATGTTTTCCTTGAATGAAGCACTGATGCCACTAGCATAAATTTATATAGCTCGCCAATATGGCGAAGTTGGATGCTGCGAACATACCTTCCGACCTCCAACGAGCCATCCAAGGCCAGGTCGGCTGGTCACCGCCACTGCCGCCGCCGTGCGGTCAAGGGAGAGAGGTTGGTAGCTATTCAAAAAGGCGAGGCCATCCGCGAAAAAGATTCTTGAATATTCATCACTCATCAACAAAACTGATTGATGCAGAAGTTCTTTTTTTCTTTCCCCCCTTCGGGTCCTACCACTACCAGAGCCATCTGACTTTCTCTTTTCGGTCTCATTCTCATCGACCCACCACCGATTCCTTGCCTTTGAAAATAGGTTATTCGAGTATCGGCGAGATCCATACAAAATAGGGTAAAGAAGATTAAAAATGATATGCATTTGATATGTCATGTCTGACGCATGTACAAAATAAATCGCCCCCTCCAACGTGGCTTACAGTCTATTTTTTTAGCCCGCAAGCACCGTGTCCTTGATTCTGAACTACCCTTCAGCATTGCGTTTGAACCGCAGTTGTCTACTAAATGGACAAATTGCTGGAGCAAGGCCAAAGCCTTTGACTCGACATACGTGCCAATGGATGGACGGGTAGGTCTGAACAACCGCTGAAGATCTATAGATAGAGACTAAAGTCAAATTTACTCATGACGACCTTTCTAAAATCTCTCTCTCTCTCTCTCTCTCTCTCTCTCCCGTGCAGACTCCATTGCTAATCATCTCCGTCTGGGCCTGCTCTTCATTTCAGCCATGGTATGTTCATGCATTCTTTTGCTCTGATGTCCGTTTCAATCGTGTGTAATCATGGAAAAATTATGGGTTTTGGTTTTTTTGTGATCTGAGTTTTGAATCATGAGCAAAAGAGAGGACAGTACATGTTGAAAAATGTGTTTTTTCATTGGTGTTTTTGCAGTCTCTAACGACTTTGATGTTCCGATCACTGGTCAGGCTAGTGACGTCGCTCATTGGTGAGCCCACCGCCTCCGTGACCACCATCCTGTACTACAGCGCCCTGCTGCCTCAGAGCGTCGTCCTGGAGAGGCTGGTCCGGCACGAGCTGCTCGACCAAGAGAATTACCTGTTCCATTTTCTCGTCAATTTCTTGAGGTGTTTTTGGTGATAAAGGGATTTTTGGGATTCGCTTGTTCTTTCTTTTCGGTCGATGCCCCTTGAAAGATTCATTTTCCTTGCCAGAGATGGATAGTACTCATTCATTAATTGGTGAATGTATGGGTGATTCTAATTGGATCGTCATTTACGACGAACGTTTTGATCTATTAACTCGAAATCAAATACCAAAATCGTGTCTCACAAAGTCGAATCTGCGTTCAAATAGGATAAAAGCTAAAAGCTTTTTAGTTTATGTAACTCTCCAGTTTTATTTTCCGCATTGAGGAGTGATTGAAAAGTGCGAAAGATTACAAAAGGAAACTGCTTTTTCAAGGTCAAACTATTTCAAAAAATCAAAAAAGGATTCCTGGAAGGGCCCGCTAATTGGGCCTAAAAAATGAACCGATCCGATCAGTTCATGGGGTTCATGATCGACCCTGTTATGAAAAGCAACACCAAAGGTGATTAGAGATAAGCAGATCTCAAACAATCTTAATTTGCAGTCTTCCCCTAATCACCCACGCAGATCGACAGATGGTAGGGGTGATTGGTTTCGAAATACTGGGCCGCCCATTAAGGACCAATTCTAAAAAAATAGAATTGGGACCGCCTGTCGATTCCATGGAATGGATTGAGATGTCCCAGCAAATTTATGCAATTTATCTGTCCAAAGCGGAGCAATTTACCTTCCTTTATTATGATCTGTTCCACCGCTTGACCCCTTTAGATCATCAAAGATGAGAGTCGATTCAAGAGAGGCATCTGGATTGTGAGAATGTGGCTAGTCAAAAGTCACGATCGATGCTCCTGTTAATAACTGTGAGGAAGTAAAACCAAATAGTCAGATTGTCTCGTAGGTTTTAATGACAAGAGCCATAGGGAATGTGAGAGAAGGAGCAAACTTGGAGAAGCCAACAAAGGGAAATTGCTATGGAATGTCGGCAGAAAATATAGTGAAGGTGACTATCTTCTTTAGAAATCTCAAACCTTCATAAAATGGAGTCTTAAGAGTTTAGCATCTCCTACATTGTGTTGAGACTCGAAAGCGAATTAAGCAAAGGAAATTACCTAATACATGCAAAGACCAAATAGAAGGCTGATAATTATATAAAAATATGGGAAAATTCCAAATAAGAATCTCAAGTACCCTCATTTTCTCAAATAAGAGCTAGAAATGGACATTATTTCGAATGAGTGCTTGAAGTGCTCTCATTTTTTTAAATAAAAGCTTGAAGTGGATATTATTTCAAATAAAGGCCTAAAGTGGCTATATTAATCTCAAATAAGGGCCTAAACTCACTATTTGGTGAAGGTCAATTTCGTCTTTTAAAATTTTTCCTTTTCTCCTTTTCTTTTTCTTTCCAAACTCAAAAAAAAAAAAAAAAAAGAACACACATGAAAGGAGGGCCCCCTCTGGTCTGTGGCCGTCGCCCTATCTCTAGTGGGGCGACAGTGATGGCCAGCGGGGCCGCTTGTGGGAGGGCCAATGACTGTCGTCGACAAGAGGTGAGGCTAATAGGCCCTCGCTAGAAACGAGAGAGGGCGACTGCCCTTGCCTAGTGCCTCTCAACCTAGGCGGCGAGGTTTAGGGGCATTGGGCGATGACCGCCAGGCCTACGCGAGAGCCTCACCTAGATCTAGGAGAAGGTTGCCGCCCTCTCCCGTCTTAAATGAGGGCCTAATAGGCCTCACCTTTGGTCGTGGAGGGTCACCGGCCCTCACTCAGGCATTAACAACCCTGCCGGCCCCACCAGCGATGAGGCGGCGGCCACAGGCAAAAAGTCTTCCCGCCTTTGTTTTTGCTTCTTTTTTTTTAAATTCTTTTTAAATTTTTAATATAATTCAAATTTAAATTATATTTGAATGAAAATAGTCTCGGTCGGCAAGGTTCGGCTTTTATTTAAAATAGTCATAATCACTTCATTCCCCTTTTAATAATGATATGGCCACTTGAAGATCTAATTTGAAATAAGGTCTACTTGAAATCCTTATTTGAGAAAACGACGACACTTTGGGCCCTTATTTAGAATTTTCCCTAAAAATAGAGTTATTTTACCTATTTTAGGCAATAAAAAAAATGCAATATCTGTAAGAAAATATTTGGATTATGTTCTCTTTATTCAAGTTTTTCTTGTTTATTCAGCATAATGAAATATGGAGAATAAGGAAAACAATGGCAAAAGAAGGGAAAGGAAGAATCTAGTGATCCATAATTCAAATAAGAAAACATTGGAAAATTGATTTCAAATTAGGGATTCTGTGATTTATCCCCCAATTTTATCAATGAGCGTTGGAAGGTGGATATCAAATTTGAGATTCTTTAATTTACTCGCTAATTTTATGCAAAATAATAATAATAATAATAAGCAATTGCCTTGGGATAAGAGTCTTGGATATTTCCTATAAATAGGAGAATTTAATGAAATTAAAGAGACAACTAGGTTGTTATTTTTAGATCGTTTTTCATTGTTTTGGGAGTTTCTCAAACATTTTGAAGAGAGGACAAAAATGATGATAGAATTCTTATTCTTTGATTCAAGATATTGGGGTTAATTTATATTTTTATTTCTTTTTCTATCATGTTCAAATTTTCTTTTGTTCGAGTTATGATTTAGCCCGACCATGATGATATGGATTTTTATATTTTATAAGTGATTTCATTTATATAAGTTATATATTATTGCGCTTAATATTTTTAATTGACTAGCCACCATTTGAATGATATGATGTGCATGTTTGAGATTGAAAAGTGAAAATATGCAATTGCTTCTTATAATATATAACCATATGAATGGAGATATACCATATTATTTGTGTATTTTTTTATGATAAGATGGTCCAAAAGATTCAACGTAAACTGAGAATGTTAACAGATTTTAATGCACTTATATTTATTTAAATTCATATAGAGATATAGTAGATTAATAGACTGAGTAGATTTGTCATACCTAAAGATAGGATAATAAATATATTTGGAAATTCTATTGTCACAAGTTTAACATCGTTCTAGTATGTGTGATAATTTGAAATCAGATACTCTAACATATTTATTTGATTAACTTGCTACATTTAATTTTGAAATTTTGTTCTACGTTTGTCAATTTTAATTCGGCAAAGTACAGCCCAAGTGCCAAAACTTTGCATAGAGGGACACTTAAGTATCAAAAGTTAGGAAAATGACACTTAAGTGCTACTTTTCAAAAAAAGTGGGACACTTAAGTGCCATCTCCGGCGAACCCCACCGGAAATCCTACGTGGCAACTTTTTATTATTTTTTTCGTCTACGTGGCTCGCCGAAATGCTGACTCAACAAACAAAGCCAAAAACGACGTCGTTTTTAAGCGGATTCAAATGTTAATATAAAAATTAATTTAATTAAATTATGAAAATAAATTATTATTATTATTTTAATAAATTAATATTTAAAAAAAAAAAAGGTAGGGAGAGGCGGCAGCGGCGATCGGGGGAGGGTCGGCCGGGGTCGCTCGTCCCCGGCCGACCGGGCGACGAGGGGGCCCACGAGCCCTCGCCGGATCCGGGCGAGGGCCACGAGTCTTCGTTGAGATCCGGGGCGAGGACTAGTAGCCCTCGCCCGGGAATCGGTGAGGGCTTGCGAGCCCTTGCCACCGGTGGGCCGGCGACCTCGGCCGACCCTCCTCCCTCCGTCGCCGCCCTTTCCCGATGGCGGCGGCGAGGGCTCAACCATCTCCCTCCCCTCCTTTTTTTTTTTTTAAATTATAATAATAATAATAATTATTATTATTATTATTATTTTATTTTTTAAATATTTGAATTTATATTTTTAAATTTTTTTAAATAAATTTAGTTTTAAATTTAATTTAATTAATTTTATATTAAATTTTTACCACGTTAGAGGCTAAACGACGTCGTTTTTGCATTTTTTTAGCCACATCAGCGTGCAAAACGACGTTGTTATGCACTTACCTTGCTGGAAAATCACCACGTCAGCATTTTGGCCGAATTTTGGCCGGATTGGCACTTAAGTGATCCATTTTGCTCCGATTTTGGCACTTAAGTGTCACTTTCCTAACTTTTGGCACTTAAGTGTCACTTTCCTAACTTTTGACTTAAGTGTCCTCCGTGCCAAGTTTTGGCACTCCAGGTGTCTGCAACTCATTTTAATTTATTCTCAATTCTATTTTAATCTTAAGATACATTTTAGTATCAATCCATTTTTAATATTTACTTATTTTATTAATTATCAATCTCTATGGGATAATATCATTTCTTATCATTATATTACTTGTTCAACACGTTTATCACACTTAGAATTTCACGAAAAGTTTTTGGCGCCCTAGATATTTTTTAGTTTTGGAGGTAATTTGTTTTGTAGGATGGCTTAACACTCCTTATTCAATTTCATAGTTTCATAATCGTCCAGTTTCCTTTTGTTTGCCAAAATCTTCTTCAAGAATTTTGCATAGCTAGGCATTTGTGCTTAGGCATGTGCAAAATGCATGTTAATATGTAATTTTTAAATACATCAAGAAATTTAGAGAATTGCTTATCTATTTTATGATGTCGGAATCATTGGGGGAATGGAATTGGCGAAACATATGGCTTGGGATTATTTGGAAAAAGTTTGCTCTTGCCCACATCCTTTGATTTTCTTTGACCTCCTCTTCTTTGTCTTTGAAAATCTCTTGTCCAACTTTTTCGTCTCCCACTTATTTACCACTTTTCAGGGTTATTGCTTTTACATTTTTAATGGGATTTTTTCTATATTGCTAGGCAAAGAATCATGTTGTCATCCTGACATCATGTTTACTAACTGAGCCGCATCTCCACATTTCTAATTGAAGCCTCTTGGTTCTAAAATCTCACATCCATGCTCTTAATGAAGTCTTGAGTGATGTTTGTTGAGAAAACTTTGACAAAACTTTTTGAGTCTATTGTCTATAAGTTGCTTCTGAGGAACTTTCAAGGACCTCTATCAAAGTTTGTCAAAGTCTATTATTTTCCAGAAGCATATCCCACTCTGACAAGCCTAGAACGAGATAGTGTTTAGAACGAAGAAAAGTCCAGAACTAGATTTAATGAGTTTGCGACACAGATCCAAATTAAACTTATTTGAAAATTATTCTACCACATCTATTTTTTTGGCGAATGATTTTGCTTTCCATTTACAAAAAATATTGATTGAAACAATCACAAATTGATATAATCAATTTAGAGGATAAGTTCCTTTTTGGGGAGCATCACTTATGAAAACTAAGATGCTTGTATGAGTGATTGGAATCAAGTGAAAATTATATCCTAGTTTTTAACAATCACAAGATCTCTTTGAAAAATTCTCTACAATGGTTTGATTGGAAGAAATTCCTCCATAAAATGTCAACAGCTAGTGTGGCATGGAGAAGTATTTAAATGAGATCATTCGGTCAAGAAGTGAAAAGAAATGTGAATTTGAAATTCTAAAGTCTGAAGCTACTCTCAATTACTTGTCTTTGTTTATGAGCATTACAAAGTGTGATCAAGAGAGAAAACACAACCTCTTGGATTTAAAGATCCTAGAAAGTCAAGACTTTATTTACGAATTGAAGAAAGCTTTATAAGATCTGAAGCAAGCACTTTGTGCTTGATATGAAAGACTGAGCAAGTTTCTTGTAAATAATGGTTTCGAGAAAGGTATGGTTGGCACTACTTTATTTATCAAGAAAGAAGGTAAAGACTTCTTACTTGTCTAAATATATGTAGATGATATCATCTTTGATTCTTCTAATGAACTTTCGTGCAAGAAATTTTCTAGGTCTATGTAGGAAAAATTTGAGATGAGCATGGTAGGAGATATAACATTCTTTTTGGGTCTACAAGTCAGACAATCCAAAAAAGGAACCTTTATGTATCAAGAGAAATATGTTAAAAATGTCATCAAGAAATTTGAAATGGAGAATTGCAAAAAGATTAAGACTTCTATATCAAGTTCTTCCAAACTTGATAAGGATGAAGATGGAAAGAAAGTGGATCAAAAGACTTACAGAAGCATGATCAGTTCTCTTCTCTATCTCACTACTTCATGTCATGATATTCTATTCAGTGTGTGCATGTGTGTTAGGTTTCAAACTAATCATAGATAATCACATCTCAGTGTTGTTAGACATATTATCAAATATATTGCTATTAATTTGAAGTTAGGTTTATGGTATCCAAAGGGAGAAGACTTTACTCTACTTGGATACTTAGACGCTAACCTAATTGTTTGTAGAGTTGATAGGAAAAGTTTTTTTAGGATATGTCAACTTGTGAGACAGATATTGGTGTCCTAGTTCTCGAATAAATTGAATACAATGGTTCTTTCAACTGCAAAAGCAGAATATGTTACTCTTGATAGTTGTTGATTTCAAATTTTATGGATTTGACAATGATTGAGAGACTTTGGAGAAGAAGAATCATGTACTAAAATCAGATGTGACAACACAAGCACAATCAATCTCACTAAAATTCCCATTCTCCGTTCATGAGCGAAACACATTGAAATTTGACATCATTTCATAAGAGATCATGTAGAAAATGGTGAAATTAATATTCAGTCTGTTTATTCAAATAATCAACTAGCATATATTTTTACCAAGGCGCTGGACAAAGGTATCTTCGAACTTATTGGTGAAAAATTGCATATTACTTACCCATTCGGTTAAAGTCTATGCAAGCCAAACTCAAAAGTACAATTTTCTGGAAAAGACATCATTCTAGAAGTTTGTTCAGCCTCAGGTACATATATCTCAAATTTTTGACTCATAAATTTCCTTATTTATCAAATAGATACGAATTTTTTATATTTACTCAAATTTTTATTTGCCTTTTATGGTTTTTGGAAATTGTTATTTATTTTTCATCATTTCCTAATTTTTAGGAATTTGAATAAAAAACTTCCGATTTTTTTTTTAGCTATTTTCAAAAAAAAAATTCCAAAATAGCAGTTACTTTCTCTTTGCGCCTATTCGTTTGCCTCGGTTTAGTTTCTTTAAAAGCCTTTTTCTTCTCTTTTAATTCTCACAAAACCACTCCTCAGCAAACCCTAATCACCAAAGTGGATTTTCTCTCTCGCAATCATCTTCCTCTCTACAAACCATCACCTTCCTACACCATCTCGATCGCCATTATGTCTTCAGAATCTTTAAACTCTGTATCGGTCTCTTCACGACGAAAGTCATCTCGCAGAGCCAGTTAAGGGCCTCGATCTACAAAGAATACATAGACACATTTTGATCTCACTAGAGACGAATCCCCTTGAAGCACAAATCGACCCTCAATGGAGTAAGAAGTTACTCAAGAAGCAGCCTCTCTTTTGGTAAGGAAATGTGATGTTCTTCTTAAGCACTATAATTTTTTGAAGAAAGGAGGAAACCCTATAGATTTTATTACCAGTTTCCTAAAAGAAAACGGGTACGGAAATGAGATGTTGTTCTTGAAAGCCATGGAGAAATTAGGCTTAGTAGAACTAGGATGGGTAAAAGAGGAGTTTAAAGCCCTTCCTCCTAATCCTAGATTTGGGTCAGAGAGTCAAGTAGAAGATAAGAAGGAAGACAATGATGGGCGGTTGTTTAAGAATTCTCAACCTAAGGTGGGTATTGCTAATGGTGTGGTAGGTTTAAAAGGGAAGTCGTTTCGGTCTAAAGAGCACAAAGAAGTTCATGCGCAAATGCTAAACAGAGATGTGATTAATCCTCAAACTATTGATTTTGATTTTTTGGAATCAATCAAAATTTCTCTTAAGGAGAAGTTTGCGAAACTTCATATGGAAAACTTTTGCTTGGAATCGTCTAATACATATCCAAAACTGACTACTTATTTCTATTCAAACTTATCCATTCTGTCTCCAACTCATATTTGATTCACGTTGTATGAGAAAGCTTTTGATGTGGATGCTAATTTGTGGGCCGATATTCTTGGAGTGGAAAGGTATGATTTCATGCCTATTAATGTCTCAAATGAAACAAGATATCAAGTTTCTGGTTAAGGACAAGATTTCAAGGGGAAGTATAACCTACTTTAGGCTGTCCACATTCAATATTATGCTTCATAAGACTGTTATAAACTGCATTAGACCTAAGGTTGCTTCAAAGACAGGCATTTCTAAGTTTGAAGCCAAATTGATATAGGCTATTGGCAATGAAGTTGCCTGCTCTCTGCCACACACCATTCTGTTATACATGTATAAAATGATGATGAAGGAGAAATGCCAACTTCCTTATTGTGCCTTGGTGACTAGACTCTCGAAGCATGTCTAGATTTAACCTCCTTCTAGTCTATGCTCTAGAATGCTTCTTTTCATGTAAATTGGTCTTAAAATGATCTCCAAAATAAGATTAAAGGACATTTATGATGTTTGGAAGCACATGAAGAAGGAATCCGCCAGTCCTACCAAGACCAACTCTGCGTTTGAGAAAAAAAGGAAAGGAAAGAGTGTAGTTTCCAGAACTTCAAAAAGAAAGAGATTGGTCCTTTTGGTGCAAGATGAGGAAGAGGAAGAAGATGAAGAGGAGACTCTCTCTGACATTGAAGCAAACATTGCTATGAGAGACCCTATTACAGGTTTGGCAGAATTTGAAGCAGAAACTAAAGAGAGCGAGAAAAAACAAGAAGAAGAAAGAGAAGAAGAAGAAGCGGGAGAAAAGGAAGACAAAGAAGAAGAAGAGGAAGGAGGAAACCAGGATGAGGAAGAGACTAACAAAGAAGGAGATGATGAAGTTGCTACAGGAGATAAGAATAGGGGAAATGATCAACCAACGAGTGTTGAGGATGCTAAAAAAGAAGGTGAAACGGAATGTGGGAATATCATTACTCAGGTTGAAGGGATAGATAAAGGGGGAGTTGTTGAGAAAACTTATCTTCAAAAGCAGGTTGTTGGACCAATCTTTAGTGATACTCAAGTCAACTGCTCACCACCTGATGCAGAAGATGTCTACATATCCCATTTCCTTAAGGACTTAATTGATGGCAAGGAGAAGCAAGCTGAAGTTTAAGGGGGAGCAATATACTTCTAAGGTACATATTGATCTTCCTTCAAATTTGGATATCCCTCTAGTGCAATTTGCAAGGACTAGTGCTCAGATAGAACCAAATGCAAACTATCCTCTAATAGTTGAACTTCTTTTAGAGATTAAAGCACAACAGTATCGGATGGAGGTTAAGATCCAAAAGATGTGCACTTCTCTTGATGCTAAGATCGAGAATGCCTTTGATCAATGCAAGGCTAAGTTTGAGGAGACCGTGCAGAAAAACTTGGAAGATTTTCATCTTGTTCACGTCCCCCAAAATCTCTGAACTTTGCAAATCTCTCATCTCTTCGTGCTTTTGAACTTTTGGTGTGTTTTTTTCTTTTTTGGCTTGCCATTTTGTTCTGCAATTTTATGACCACTCTCACTGTTGATTAAAAATGGGAGACATATGCAGATTTAAGGGTTTTAATGTGTGGCTTGTGTGGTTTTTTATGTTCTTGTAGAATTATGGTTTCGAGACTGCTATTAATATTAAATTTATTCTAATGTCTGCCTATTCCGTGTGCTTGTTCATTTAATTATATTTTCTATTAGTTGTGCTATTTAAGTACTGCTTTGCAAGTTGTTACTTTCTTGAGATTTAAAATCTACATGAAAGTTTTGTCACCATAGAAAAATGAGATTGTTAAGAAAACCCCTGCTAGATTTTAAAGTTGACAAAACTTTATGGGTCTATTGTCTATAAGTTGCTTCCAAGGAACTTTCGAAGACCTCTATCAAAGTCTATTATTTTCTAGAAATATATCCCACTCTGACGAGCCCATAACAAGATAGTGTTTAAAACGAAGAAAAATCCAAAACCATATTTAACGAGTTTGCAACATAGATCCAAATTGAACTTATTTGGAAATTATTCTACAATGTCTAGTTTTTTGGTAAATGATTTTACTTTCCATCTACATAAATATTGATTGAATCAATCACAAATTGATTAAATCAATTTAGATGATAAGTTCAATTTTAGGGAATATCACTTATGAAAATAAAGATTCTGATTGTATGGGCAACTATAATCAAGTGGAAATTCTATCCTAATCTTCAACGGTCACAAAATTCCTTTGAAAAGTTCTGTCCAACGATTTGATTGAAAGAAATTTCTTCGGAAGAATATCAACGGCTAGTGTGGCATGGAGAAGTATTTAAAGGAGATCATTTGGTCAAGAAGTGAAAGGGAACATGAATTTGAAATTCCAAAATCTGAAGCTACTCTCAATAACTTGTCTTCGTCTATGAGCATTACAAAATGTGATCAAGAGAGAAAACACAAAAAAAAAAAAAAAAAAAGAGTGTCTTAGTGAGTTAGAGAAATCTAACACTAAATATTTGTACTTATAAGTTGTAATCTTCTGTTGATCTCATAGTGAAATCTAGCCAGTAGGCTGTTAGCGTGGAAGAGTGAACATAGGCTTGTTTTAAGTCGAACCATTATAAAAGTCATGTGTAATTTTTTCTTCCCCTAACTCTATTTATTTTAAGTCTATTGCACTTACTGTTTTAGAAATCTGGTGTTTTCCAAAACTATTTCTATTCCCCATTCATACTTAGCTGACAATTTAATTCTGTTCCATAATTATTTGGTAAAATTTATTTAAACACCCATTCACCCCATAGGTGTTAGAACTAGCTACTTCAGTTTGCAAGTTTGGTGACTATATTTTCTAGATTGGATTTTGTCTCTTCAGGTTGTTTGAATGCCAGTTGTGGTCTTGTCATATTCTAATTACTCCATGAAAAACTTGGATGATTACAGCATCATGGATTGTACGTGTTGAAGTATGGATTATTTAGGGTGTATTTGTTTGTGTTCTTTGTTTCTGTTTATGAACAAAAATTCTATTTTTTTGTTCCCGGGAACAAAAACAAGAAACAAGAAAAACTTGTTTCTTGTTTCTAGAACAATTTTTAAAAACAAAATTTCTCTCCTTTCTTTTCTTTTCTTTTTTTTCTTCTTCTTTTCGTCTTCTTTTTTCTTTGGCCGGTCGCCGGCCTCGGCCATGGTTGGCGACCGGCCATCGAGGGCCGGCGACGCCGTTAAGGGTGACCTCGCCGGAGCGTCACCGGCCCCCGGCGAGGCTCGGCCCTGCCTTGGCTAGGCGAGCTCAGGCCCAGATACGGCAAGGCCGAGCTCGCCTAACCACCGGCGAGGCTCGGCCATGCCGAGCCATCGCTAGGTCGGTGTCGCCTGGCTATGGCCCGGCAAGACCGAGGCTCACCGGTGGCTGGGCGAGGCCGCCACCATAAGGAAGAAAAAAAAAAAAAAAATGAAAAATAAAATAAAAATATTTAAAATTTAAAAGAAACAAAAAAAGAACACAAATTTACCAAACATGTTTCTGTTCTTTTTTTATTCCAGGAACAAGTTTACCAAACGCGTTCTTCTGGTCAAAAATTGTTCCTTGGAACAGAAATAGTTTTTTCTATTTCTATTCCCTGGAACAATTTTTGAACAGAAACACAAACAAACGCACCCTTAGTGACCTGTCAAAATTTCCAACATTAAGTTGTGTAAAAGAATTATCCGCCCAACACTTTGTGCTTACATGTCTTCCACCATAAAAATTGCATGTCATATTTTGAATTTTTATGGTTGAAACACTCATGTTATCTAGTTTTTTGCTAAGTGCTTCAAATTGTGCAGTAATTGCAGCGAAAGCTTCTTCTTCATGAACTCTACTAGCTTTTAGCATTGGTAGTCTCTCAGTAGGCCATTGATAACTAATTTATGCCATTTTCTCTAATAGGTTGTAAGAGTTCCTATTGTAGTTGCATCAATCATAGAATGAATATTTATAATAAATCCATTATAAAAAGTTTGTACCTGCATCCATACAGGTAATCCATGATGTGGGAATCTCCTAAGAAATTCCTTGAATCTTTCCCATGCTTCATACAATGATTCATTATCCCTTCGTATAAAATTAGTAATATCATTATGCATTTTTGCAGACTTTGCAGCTGGAAAAAACTTACCAAAAAATTTTTGAGCTATATCATTCCATGTAGTGATCAATCCTACGGGAAAAGAAGAGAGCCAACCCTTAACCTTATCTCTAAGGGAAAATAGAAATAATGTTAATATAATAGCATCATCTATGACTCCATTATATTTAATTGTGTCACAGATTTGAAGAAAAACATTGATCTAAGCATTTGGATCATCGCTTGATAGCCCACTAAATTGCATTAATTGTTGAAGTATCTAAATGAGTGATGGTTTAATCTCAAAGTTATTTGCTTGAATTGTAGGTCTTCTGATGCTTGATGTGGTGCCCTGAATTGTTGGCACGGCACAATCTCTCAAGAGTCTATGTTGATTTTCATTCTCACCATCTTTTGCCATCTTCTTGCATAATTTCTCAGTTCAATTAGTCACCTTTTAAATGTATGTTCGATTTTTGGATCAAATTCAGAAAGTTTAAATTGTTGGTCACGTGTCATACACCAATCTATACCCTAGAGAAAATAAAATGAAAGATTAAATTTAAAATTATCTAGTATCAATATTAATTAGTATTAAACAAACAATCCTCGGCAACGGTGCCAAAAACTTGTTCAACATGTTCATCGCATTTAGAATTTCACAAACAAAGGCTCGGCCCCTGAAGTAGGAAATTTGCTATATATTTTGAAAGAGACATGAGACTTAATAGTGACTAATAAAGTTGGAGGCTAGAGGTGATCTAGAGTGATAGAGGGAGCAATGAGGCTGGAGGCGATCGGGAGCAAGAGTGAGAGATGCACTGATGAGGCCGGAGGCCACTCAAAGCGAGAGTGAGAGAGGGAGGCAAGGCCGTGAGATAGGTGAGACAAGAGACGAAAGGGAAACTTGGATTTTGATATGCAGAGTTAAAACATAAAAATTAAAATTATATATATGTTGGTCGGCAATTTCACACTTGGAATTAGACTGATACTCACTTATTCTAGTAAATTAAAACTAGGAACCGAATTGATCCCCATTGGAATAACCTGTTTTGGGCCAATCTAGTCCTGTCCTAAGTGTTTTCTATTCTTTTGCCACATCCCTAACAGATAGTGGTATCTATATCTCATAAAAAGATACACTTAATCCTATCTCATGGATGGAATTTTTCCTCTTGACATTTTTAAAGGCGCCTAAATTCATGTTAGGAGACAATTAGGAGGTTTTATATAACTAACAAATTCTAGATTTTAAAAATATTATTCAAGTCACTTATCATATTCATTTGATCTATTTCTTAACCACCGTCTCTATAGGAAATACAATTTTTTCGATACAAGATCAATTCAATACTTCTTTGCAGTCGACGTGAAACTAGAAACTGATTTCAAAGTACTTGTAGACAATCCAAAATAAGTGACAATCAGTCCAATCACTAGAAATGAGCTAAATATAGAGATGATCTTAATTTTCTAACATATTTAGGCTAGGCTTGTTTCATTGAAATGACTAATTTCAAAAATATTTTGCAAAAAAATGATTACATACGTTATTTGAAATAATTTGTTAATTAAAAAACTTTTACTATAGGCAACAATTTATATCTAAATATTTTCATGAGCAATGAAAACATTTTTTATTTATTCATTATTTTCTGTGAAAAAAGCCTTAACTTAATTTTGATCTGAGAAATTACAACATATCCCTCTGTAATAATAGATGAATGATTAGCATATCATTCATAGGCGATCTTTTGTTTTAGGAAAAAAAAATGGTCAGATAAGTTGTTAATCAACTGCAAAGGGGAGGAATCAAACAAACAATAAAAAAGAAAATAGAAATCCAACCTTAGAAAAAATGTTGAAACAGTCCAAAAATATATAATCTAAGTAGGTGGAAAGTCAGTTACTTCTCCAACTTTCCAAAAGCTGACATAACTGTTCTTTCGGGACTTGGTCTTGCCTAGGTTGTTGTCTTGCTACGGAAGGAAAAATTACTAAAAAACAGTTCTGCTTCAGAAAGATTCTTCGTGGTCGACCGTTTTTCTTCCCCCTGGTTGGGCAGAGAAATCGATATACTCCACCACCTGAGCAACTAAAATATAAATAAACTAAAATGCCCTATTAATAGAAGAATTTGTTATTATTATTTTCCTGGAAATGTGGTCATGGGAAAATTAATGCATCCCAGCCTGGTGGATAAAATAAATTACTGGTGTAAGAATATATATGAGTTAGCTAGGTTCTCATTGCTACTATAATTTCAACTGTATTTCAGAATAAATTATTTATGTTAGGTTAGGTTATGTTCGTTTCATAAAAAAAAAAAAAAAGTGTCGTTTTTTGAAAAAAAAAAATTTCCAGGATGTCATTTTTCAATAAAATGACAATATTTTTCGGCATTCGGTAAAAATTTGTAAATAAACTAAAAATTATTTATTGTCATTCAGTATGGAAAATTTGATTTGATTTTCTTCTATACGTTCCTTTTAAGAATTTTTTATTTAGAAAATCAAAATTTTGATTATTTTTATTTTAAATTTCCTTTTTCTTTCTTTTTCTTTCTATTTTTCTTTCCCTCCTCCTTCTTCTTCGGTTGGTCCACAGTGATGGCCAGCAACCGGCAAAAGGCAAGCTCGACGTTCGTTGGCCTCAGGCTTTGCTAGATTGGTGGGTCAAAGAGTCACGTTTGCTAGAAAATTCGGCAAACATTTCTTGAAAATTGTTTAAACGACTCAGCTTTAGATTAAGAATGAAGAAAAATGTTTCTTTTTTTAAAGAATTTTAGCGAGTATTAAATTAAGTGGATATGCAGTGGGTAGTAGGACGTGCACATTGAATGATTATTTGCTGAAGAGAATTTGGTAGTAGAGGAGAAAATTCAGTGGGTGGGTGGTTTTTTTAATTTTTCCTCACTATATGAGTGGGTGGTTATTGAAAGTGGAGGCAATGGCAAAGAAGGTAGTGGGTGATTCATGAATGTTTCTGATTAGTGATTGCTCAACTAACCTTTATTTAGTTGAGTAATCACTAACCTTTATTTTTCGAAAAAAAAAACCATTATTTGTACCATTCTTCTTTAAAAGATGAACCAGACCGGACTTCTTTTAGTGGGTAACGTTTGAGTTGGCCAAATATGGTAGGTGCAAAAAACAAAAATGTCCGATGCTCTTTGCCACTTTTTCTTTTTTAAAGTTTCTTTGATAGAGAGAAATATCAATGAAAAACGAAATGGAGTTATGGTTCAACTATCGCCATGTTCGATTTTCATGCCTTATAATTTGGTGTATGATGCCGTGTTGTATTATTCGATGGAAAATTAGGTTTGGTGTGCTGCACTTAAAAACTAGAAAAATAAAATTTTAAAGAAGTTTTTATATATCTAAGAATCATGAAAAAAATCGAAACGGAAAACCAAAACAAAGCAAAGCATCTTCAAATTGCGTTGATTTTTACTAGCTTTCACTTATTAATAGTTTGCCTGACGCAGCAAAAGCCCTAAAATTTAATGCGCAGGCCGTGGATAGATGTGAACGAATTGAAATCATTTAATCAAGCGTGCCTTTTTCTCAATTGTCAGGTCTGATTTAGGATTTGAAATTATCTGTGCTCCATCCATCTCCCAATAAAAGAAGCCAAAACAATTTAATTTTTAATTAAAGACCAAAAGTTGACTAAAAGCCCGCTAAATTAGGCGCAAAGATGTGCGGTCCAGCTGAAGAGATTCCTTTCCCGTCCCGATTCCGCCATCATTTTTACGGTTCCACCACCCGCATCACCGTCACGATCTCCATCGTCATCCACTCCCCATTTGACCCACTGAAGTCCCCACATCCAACGGCAACTATCCCTTTCTCTCTACCCGAAATGGCCTTTCGTCCTTTTCCCGTACTACCCTTTTGCTTTTGTTTCTTTACCGGGAAAATGATGCAAATGATCCGTGAAATTTTCTCTAATATACAATGTAATCAATAAATTGTTGAAAATTATTTATTATGGTCTCTAAAATTTTGATATCTATTCAACTCAGTCGTTGAAATATATAAAGATGTTTAATGTTGTCTATAAACTTGAATTAATGAAAGAACAACATTTGATATTTTCATATAATTCAAGATCTAAGTTGAATATGTATTAAGAGTTCTGGAATTTTATTAAACAAATTAAGAGTTCATGGATTATATTACACATTACGCCAAAATTCAGGATCATTCATGTCGTCATCTTTTTTTTTTTTTTTTATATCAATCCCCCTTTGGCTTTTGTTTTCATCTTGGCAAGAGATCATGTCAGAAACTTCAAGCGAAAATCAACTAAGATTACATTAAAATTCCACATAGAGGCTAAGTATCAAATTATAACGACCAAACATTTTAGAATCACGTCAGAATTGGAATGATATATTTTGGATTGCATTAACATACTTTCCCAAAGCATTGGACTCGATTTGGATGCTGATCCAACGTGAATATTTATTTAAGGTAACAAATGATTTGAAAAATAATTTCATAAAAACGAGCCCTTATACCACTTAAAAAAATAAATAAACGAAAAATATTTTTATTAAAAACATATTGTCAATGATGAAAACATTCTATATAAATTAATTATTTGGATAGCTACAAGCGGTCATTTTAAGAAAATATTTTTAAAATTATTCATTTTCGCGGAACAAGTAGAGAGCCTAATGATGACCTAAGAATTTTTTCTATATTTAACAATGATGATTTTTGACCAACCACGATCCTTCCAAAAAAAAATTAAGAACGTGGGGGCGAGGTCATTATCGTAACTTCGACCTCCGCTCGCCGTCCCACTCAATGAGTTGAGCCCAGTTTTATTTTGAAAAAGCGTGCTCACTGACTCATCCCCCTTCTCTCTCCTCTCCCCTCTCTCTCTCTCTCTCTCTCTCTCTATCCGTTAGAGAGAGAGACGTTACCGTGCATTCTCAGTCTCTCTCTCTCTCTCTCTCTCTCTCTCCCATGGCCGAACTCGATCTGCATCGACGGAGCATGCTGCATTGCTGAGTCGACTCGCCCCGACTCGCCCCGACTCGGTGATCGCCGCTCGCCGAGGAGACGAGCCCAGCGCCGCCGCCGCCGCCGCCGGAACGATGCTGGACGGCTTGCTCGGTCGCGGCTTCGCCGCCAAGTGGTGAGCTCCTCAGATCTCTTTCCTCTCTCCGGTTTTTCTCTTTCGCGCGTGCTGTGTGGGGAAAGCTGTCGTTGCTCCGCGCGTGCCGGCCGCGGTGCCGTTTCGGTTGGTGTTCGGGGGGCGTGACTTTTTTGCCCCCGGTGCTTGTTTTGGCAGCAAATCGCTGATCAAGCTGACGAGGTCGAGGATCGATGTCATACGGAGGAAGCGGCAGGCGACGCAGAAGTTTTTGAAGAAAGACATGGCCGATCTCCTCGCCAATGGTCTCGACATCAACGCGTATGGACGGGTAATTGACTCCTATAAATTGCTCTCGATTTTCGGTCCTTTTGCGTGGTCTGATTTGGAGTAGCTCTGTTTCTATTTTCGTTGATGATGTGATAGTCCCCAGTAAAGAAAGATGGTGTGAATGTGGCGAGGAGGTGGCTATGTTTGCAGATTTTTGGAAAATTTTGAATCTTTTTTGGAAATTCTTTTCTTTTGCAAATGGAACGGGAGGGAGAAATCGTATGACTATCATGTTAAGTTGTTTTGAGTTACAGAAGTGCAACGATGCAGTTGCATTTAGGGGTAGAGTTAGGAGAATGTAAAATGGACAACGGTTGATTTTGCCATAGTTCTTGAGTGGATGTCGATGGCTTTTGGTATTGTGCTTAACATTGGTGTATTCGGTAGCTCCGACTTAAACAAGTAAACTCTGTGGTGAATGCTGGTGCAGGCTGAAGGACTTCTGGTCGAACTGACGCTCTCGTCGTGCTATGATTATGTTGATCTGTGTTGCGAGTTCTTGTTGAAGCAAATGTCGACAATGCAAAAGCAGAGGTATGACCTTCAATTCCAAGGATATTGCCCTACGTTAGCTAGTAATTCATGGAAAAATTTCCATCTTTTTTTAGAAGAATTGCAGTCCATAGCTCTTTAACTCAACTACTCTTACTTTCCCGCGGAATAGAGACACGGCTCTTTTCAGTTGTGAGGACATATGATGAAGTAGAGTCTGGAGAATTTTAAATCCCCATTTGCTAATCATCTCCCATAAATAAACTTGGTCCCCAAATCCTCATGTTGGTATCTGCAACCATGTCACTTAGTACATAGACTGCAACAATTAAGTTGCTCCAGTCTTGTGGAACGCACGAGTGATAAAT
Organism: Eucalyptus curtisii; assembly: GCA_017140595.1. Lineage (NCBI taxonomy): Eukaryota > Viridiplantae > Streptophyta > Magnoliopsida > Myrtales > Myrtaceae > Eucalyptus > Eucalyptus curtisii. The sequence continues at coordinate 7,166,543 of CM029496.1, forward strand.
GACATCAGTTAGGGATGGTCACGAGCAACTGCCGTTGCCATGTAGCAAGTCACTGATGCGTCTGTGCAGATTCTGTTGCTCCTTCCGAAGCAAGCATTCTGATGAACGACCACACCTTAAAGAAGTTCATGGCATATGAAATTTGCATTTTTTGTTTTTTTCCAGGTATTGCATTGCAGTTTCTATTGGTGTTTGGCTGCGAAAGACTACTTTCTCCCCTGTGTATTTCTTCCTAGCTGTTAAACATCTCTGTCGAGAATTTTTTTTTTTTTTTTAATATCAACTGAAACTCTAGAAAGAGAAGCACAAGACAAAAAGGGTGACGATTTCCATGATGTCAAATCTTACCACTGGGATACCGACAATAAAAACTTTATTGTTATTAGTTAAATGTTTTGTCATGAAGTACCTGGCTATAAACTCCACTAGAGCTTTAGTGTGTTGCTTCTTACTCTTCTGACCAAATACCGTTCTTGCTGTTCTACACTAGACTCAAGCATTTTTAGCTAAGATAATTTTTCATTTATTGCATTGTTCCTTTCAGTGGATGCCCGGAGGAATGTCGAGAGGCTGTATCCTCCCTGATGTTTGCTGCTGCAAGATTTTCTGATTTGCCAGAGTTGCGCGACCTTAGGGATAGTTTCCAAGAGAGATATGGAAATTCCTTGGACTGTTTTATAAATCAAGAGGTACCCTACCTCAGATAATGCTTGCTAAGCTATTAATGTGCAGCTTTGCTATATTACTAATTACCTGAAATACTCTCAGTTTTCCAATAAATTAGCCGGAAAGCCTTCTACACTGGAAAAGAAAGTTAAGCTAATGCAAGACATAGCATCAGAGTTTTCGATAAGGTGGGATGCAAGAGCTTTTGAACAGAGAATGTCTAGAAACTCTTCGACCGTCCAGGTATGCTCTTGTGCTTTTGTTGTATTCGAGTGTTAGACTATCCTTACATGAAAAGCTAAGACGTATTCTCCAAGTGCATCTATTCATATCCTGACTCTGTTTGTGTGTCTTGCAGGAGCTACCAAAAGATCACGGACTTCTTTCCCATGCCACTGATTACTCTAAATTAACGAATGCCAAGTATACACCTTTGAAAGGAGATAAGCTGAATTTCCCTCCAAAGCAAAGTTTTGAAGAAGTGGATGAAGGGCAGAGGTTCCGTAATAACATGGGAGCCAATGGCTTTAGAAGAAATGACGTCAATCCTCAACCAAAGCTTGAATCAACTGGCAACAAGTGGAATGAGTTTGAGGACGTTATCTCGAGGAAGGATGATCATGATACCCAACAAGGAAGGCCTGGTCTCGCCTCTTATAAAGCTGAGGAGGGTACTAGCTTGAAACAAGTTAAATCTGGTGCTTCATCTCATGAAAGACGACATAAGGACACTAATGGTCGAGGAAGGCTCGATCACAGCTCTTATAAAATTGAGGAGGATGGTAGCCCAAAACCAATAAAATCTCATGAAAGAGGATATAAAGACACCGCTGGTGGATTGAAGTACCAGGACAGAAGGGAGAGAACTGTCCTAGAAAGGGAGAACGGGGATGGTTCACTTCACTGGAAACAAGGCACACTGCCTAGTTCTGCTGGAACCTACATAAAGACCAATGTTAAGGATGCCCCATCTGCTAATGACAATAATGGCAATGAAGACCATGCTGCTAACTCATTGAGGAAGGCCAGGAGAGAAGATATAGAAAGGTCCTACTGCAAAAGTCCTCTGCCGCCTCCTTATGTTAAGCCAAATGTTAAACCCCCGAAGGATGGCAAGTATGGGTCCAAATCGGAGTCTGTTTTTGAAGGCTCGAAAATTCCTTCGGCACCTAAAAGGGAAATTCCTGGTCCATTTATTGAGAAAGTCCATTTAGGTTCATCTTGTCCTGATGATGAGAGAAAGGAAGTTGGGCCTGGAAGAATGACAAGTCATGATGATAATAAACAGTTCCCTTACCAAGATGACATGCCTGGTTATCCTGTCCCAAAACCAAAATCATCAAGGAGGAAACATGCAAAATCACGATCTGCTCATGACGATATTGATTATGAGGATGCTTGTACTGGAAGAAGACCATCGAGAAGTAGGAGAAAAGATGATCCGAGACGTGGCCTGCAGATACTGTTTGACGATGAGCGTGGCGAGAAAGATGAGGAGGAAAGGATCATTGACAAGCTGTTGATGCACTACAGCAAGAAACCTTCTGCCTATGAACCTGGAAAAGTGAGAAGAAAGAGTAGAAGCCGTCGTGCCCATGGTTCAGGCACTGACATCGGTGGATCCCCAGTTGATAATAGCAGGCCTAAGTACGACGACGATCCGGAAGTCGTTTCACTTCCTTCACGATCAGTTTCCCTCCCGCGTGCACAAACAACAGCCCCATTGGAACCAGCCAAGGTTTTTACTCGTGCTGCTTCATTTCAGCCTGAGAGGCCCAACCTGGCTCGGCATGTGCATCCAAACTTGCCAGATTGTGATGATTTGGCAGCTAGAATCGCAGCCTTGAGAGGAAGTTAATTGGATCCATGGGCGGAATGATACCCTCTACTATGACACAGTCTCGGTTACATCAGCACATTGATCCTGTCTACTAATTGTCCCATGGTGCAAAGACTTCCCCCGCCTGCATCGTCTCCCAGTGTGTTCTGCCTTCTCATGAAGATATCATTAGCAATTTTACACGCCAAGCACCATCCAGCAAAGTGCGTGCAGCAAGATTGTTTATCACATCGGATTGTACTTAGTCTTAGAGCATTTGCGTTTGCGTTTTCATTTGCAAGAGGCAAATGCAAACGCAAGGTTGTTTCTCCTTAGTGGCCTACCGTTCAGTTATTCCACGAACCCGATTGTCAAGGGAATGTATTAGTGTTTCCTTAGGATTTCATGATATATACAGGATAGATGTAGGATCGATTGTGCCAGTGTTGCTACTGTACCGGAGTTTCACACTTTAAATAGCGAGCTCGGTAGTCTTCGATTTTTTTTTAGTTCGGGCAGTACTTAGCACGACTTGACCAAGGTAGTGCTGGGCGATGCTATTATTGTCATTTGTTCTTATTTCTGTTGTCGTCGTATGAGGTCGCTAGCCCTATACCTGTTGTCGTTTTGTGCGGTGTTTTGACCTGTTGGAACGAAGGGCTTACATAAGTAAAACACCGTGCTGTCGGAGTCGGACAGAGCCCCCAGTGAAAAGAAGGGTCAGAAGCAGAAGTCCTCTCTCAAGTGAAGCGCCTAAACATTCCAGAGGCCCAATGCCCATGTAATGTAAAGGTTCGCTTCCCCAAATCCCTCTTTTCCCATTCTTTCGAGGTCCCAGCACCACTTTCCCGCCAAAACCAGCTCCTTATATCACCATACCCTCCATAAAATCTCTTTCTTCAATAAGGCATCCAAATTACTCTCTACGCTCGTGCGCATACTCAATAGAGAGAGAGAGAGAGAGAGAGAGAGAGATGAAGGGAACGTCGAAGGTCATTATGGGAGCAACGCTGGTAATGGCGGGGAGCCTTGCCATCGTCCTGGGCCTCGTCCTGGTTCTCCTGGCCGAGCTCTACTGCTCCCTTTTGCTTCGCCGGCGCAGGCTCCAGAAGACCGCCGCCACCTCGGACGCCCCCGTCTCCGCCCCTCCCGCCGCTAGCCCATTTGCCGACGCTCCGCTGCGCACTTCTCCTCTCGGCAGCTTCTACGCGCAGGGCGTCCTCGATGCCCCCCGCAGCCTCCTGTTCCCTGCGGTTTCCCTCGATGCCGGCCAAACGGAACTGAAGACGAAGCTGAGCCCCCGCCAAATTGGTCTCGCCGCCGCCGCTTCTTCCCCGAATTTCGCCTCCGTCGGCGTGACGCAGCACGTTCAGAACTTTCCCGTGCGGGGGAGTTGTAACTACGGGAATGCGTCCGAACATTTAGTTTACATATCGAACCCCATCTACGACGACGACGGGAATCGCCCGAATCGGCTAGCGAACACTCCTTTCGAGACTCCGGACTCGTCGCCATCGAGGTTAGAGGCCGGGGCTTCTTCCAGCGGCGACGACGACGACGGCAACGACATAGAAGCGGCGGCCGAACCATCATCCAGACAAAGTCCCGTCACCCCGCCATTGACCCCGATGAAGAAACTCCCCGCTCAGGCCTGCTCTGTTCCATTGAGAGATGCAGGGTCTCTGTGCACATCAGGGAGCGAATCTCATTCCCGTAGCAACAATGGCCTCTCGTTCTCATCCGCGGGAACCCCATCTACTTCTCCTTCATGGTAGTCTAGTTTCGGTTTAGTTTTGGTCACTACATTTTCTGCAAACAAGACATGTAGAAATCCGCAAGAAAATCCGCTCTGTTCTCCAACCTTCTGGAGTTGGGTGCCATGTGCATTAGCAAAGTGATGGTCAATGGAGGTTGGGTTTTCGCTACTTTCTTTCTTTTGCAGGCATGCACATTGGGCTCGCCCACCTAAGCCACGCCTGTACTGACTGAAACTGCTCTGTTTTCTTTCCCTTGTTGCGATTGTTTCCTCCTTTTCTTTTTCTTTGTGGATATTTCCTCCATAAATCAGCAGAGGGGCAGTTGCTTTTCACTTTACACTTTTTGTTTTTGGTCTGACATGGCGCGGGTGTGCTTTGGAAAGCTGGGTGGTACGTCGTCCAGCTTCTTCTTACATCTCAGCAGAGCATAGGAAGCAGGCTTTCTTGTCCATTGCTGGTTGGCCTGTGTTGGGATTACGAGAGCTGGCATGTGAACTGCCCGTGGAGATGAAAAAGAGCAAATTGGGCTTAAAAAAGAAGTGAAAACGTCTCTGTTTTTAATGGTTTTGTTGGTTTCCAACGCACTGATGCCGAGAAACGGAACTTTGTCCCGTCCGCGAGGCTTTTGTCCCCTGCTATAAAGATGGGTTCCCCCTCTTTGGATTCCAACTGCTCCCCGCATCGGCCATGATCTTTGGTGTCCATTGGCTTGTTTGAATAATGTTTGGGACCAGCGCTTGCAAATTTGCTCACAAAATAAGGTCATATGCTAATTGCATGTGGATGTTCAAATGAGACAAGTGATCATTCTCAAACAGTTTTCCCTTAGATGGAAGTATTCATGAATTTATAAAAGAAAGTGGCAATTTCGTCAATCGATTTTCCTCGATTACAAAATGCGAATAGCTGTATTAGCCTAGAGTCCGGTTTGATCATAAGGGTATTTACGGATTCGAGGATTACCTCTCGAAAAAGGCTTTTTGCAGTCCATTTCTCGTCCTTAAAACAAGAGAATAGAACTCCTCTTGTCACCATCATTAGAAAATGCAGTTTAAAATTAAATAAAAAGGAAATTATCAGAAAATGGAGTTGACTCTGTGATTTGACCGAGGTCATTAGCTGTTTCTCATGTAAATATTTGCAACATCTATCTCTCAGAGTGGGAGCCTTTCATTTAATCAGTTGCCTTCCCAGGCCCAAGTTGGCCATTGATTTGCTAGAGAATTCCTAGAGATACTCATATAAAATATTTTATAATTTTTTATGAAATCTAGAAACCGTTTTTTTATTTTCAAATTTCAGAAGAGACAATTTTGTTTTGTGTAGAAGAAGAGCGATGAGTTAAGGGTAAGTCCGGAATCCGGATTGGCTAATAAATGTAGTGATTTAAAAACTTTTTCCGATGAAGAGTGAGTTGCGGTTCGGAGGTTCTTCCATTGCCAATTACGTGCGCCGCATCTATTCTCAGCAATTACCTTTCTGAGAACATAAAGCAAGATTTGAGCGAAGGATAAATTTGTGATTTCAGCAATGGTGGCAAATATAGGGTATATTAAAATTGAAGATAATTGCTATAGCAACGTTGAAGGTAACAAACAATAATCTAAACCTCTATACAGACACGTGCACTTGTTATGTTAAACATTAGAAAAAAGTAGTGCGAACCATTAGTCTGTTGGCGCCCGTGGAAACTCAGGGTGATGCTAACCTTGGACAACTTCATGTGCCTGAAAAGAAAGTAGAGGATTCCTTCAGATACCGACGCCCCCACAAGTATGAGGAGGACCTTCCATGGTAACCTTAGGTTTGATAGCCAATCATTGAATATCGCCATCTTTACTAGAGCAAACAAAGTCCTGAGCAAGTTCTCCTTAAATAGCTTCAAATTAAAGATCATTGCGGAGACGCAAGGAGCAGCAAAAAGCTTCTTTTTTCTACTCATGTATAACTCATGCGGGCGTTGGTGTGAGATGGCATGTAGAGTGGCGAAGATACTGCACTGATAAAAATATTCAGAGAACCCTACTACTATTAGGCGTGTCAAAGTTGCAATTGCATGTCTTCTTTAACTAATATTATGTATCTGTTACGATCTAAATAAAAATAAAGTATTTTCGAATGATTCTCTCCTCTTCTTCCAGTCACCATGTATCTATTAGACACTTACTCTAGTAATAGTAAACGCTTGACTGACGTGTCTGTACATTTGGGCACCAAAATGATCACAATGCAAGAAAAGAAAAGGAAGAAGTAGAAGGAAAATATCGTCGGTCATTTTCCCTCCCTCGCGAGCAAACAACAGCCCCATTGGAGCCAGCCAAGGTGTTCACTCGCGCTGCTTCATCGGAAGCATTATACTTTCTTCTAGGGAAAATGTCACAAACAGTCCCTCAACTTCTACTTAATGTGCAATCTCGTTCCTAGACTTTTAATTTGTTCAATTTAGTCCATGAATTATCGATAAATGTCCGATCTAGTCCCGATTATTTGAAAATTAACCAATTTCGTCATTCCGTTAGTTAAAGTTAACAGAATTGGGCATTTTGGTCTTTTTACATTTTAATATTTTTTTTCTTTTTTTTTTCTTCTTCTCTCTTCCCTCCGCCGGCCATGGCGGAGCCGGCGGAGGGAAACCGGCTTCCGGCGAGGGTCGCCCTCTCCTGGGCTGGCTAGGGCCGCCCTCGTTGGAGGGCCGCCCCTGTTGGCGTCGGGCGAGGGGTGCCCTCGTCGGTGTCAAGCCACCCTAGCCTGCGTTGGGCGAGGGCCGCCCTTTCCGGCGTCGAGCGAGGGCCGCCCTCGCCCAACCCAACCGAGGGCCACCCTCGCCCAACGCCGACAAGGGCAGCCCTAGCTAGCCCAAGGTCGCCGGTGGGGGGAAGAGAAAAAAAAAACAGTCATTAGTTAACGGTTTGAACGGAATGACTAAATTGAATGTTTGTTAATAGTTCATGAACCAAATTGAGCAGATCAAAAGTTCAGGAATGAAATTGAACATTAGATAAAATTTCAGGGACCATCTGTGACATTTTCCCTTTTTTCTACGAGATACTGTCCTAGGTTACATCAGCAGAGTGACACGACGCTGTCCCCCGGGGTGCAAAGACTCTCTGCCCGCACCGCCACAACATTGTCCTCAACACGTTGGATTGTGCTTGCCTAGCGCTTGTCTTAAGGCACTTTCCATTTGCAAAAGGCAAGCTCCCTTTTCTCCCTAGTGGCCTACCGATTAGTTATCCACAAACACAGTTGTCGACGGCATGACGCAGCATGTTCAGAACTTTTCTGCGCAAGGAAGTTATAACTAGGGTAATGCATCTGAACATCTGGTGCACGTATCGAACCCTATCTATGACGATGACGTGAGCCGCCTGAATCGACTGGTGAACACTCCATTGAAGAGTCACCGACTAGTCGGCATCGAGGTTAGAGGCCGGTGCTTCTTCTGGTGATGATGACAAAGACGTACAAGAGGCAGAACCATCATCCCGACAGAGTCCCCGCTCAGGGCTGCTCTGTTCCATTGAGAGATGCAGGGATCCTGTGCACATCAGAGCGTAATTCTCATTCACATAGCAATAATGGCCTCTCGTGCTCATCCGCAGAAGCCCCATCTGCGTCTCCTTCATGGAAGTGTAATTCAGTTTAGTTTAGTGCATTTTCTGCAAAATGCTATGTAGATATCTGCAAGAAAATCTGCTCGGTGGGTTTCTTGTGCATCAGCAAAGTGATGGTCAGTGGAGGGTGGGTTTTCGCAACTTTCTTTCTTTTGCAGGCATGCACATTGGGCTCGCCCACCTAAGCCCCCGTTGTACTGACAGCACTGACTGAACACGTCCTGATTTTCTTTTGTTCTGCTGATATCTTTTTTGATAAATCAGCAGAGGGCAGTGCTTTTACTTTTCTTTCGTTTTGGTCCGATATGGGTGGTGGGCTTTTTGGAAAGCTGGTGGGACGTCGTCCAGCTTCTTCTTCCCTTAGCAGAGGTAGGATAGGAAGCAAGCTTTTTTCCTGTCCATTGCTGGTTGGCCCGTGTTGTCATTACGAGAATTGGCATGTGAACTGCCCATGGAATTGAAAAGAAGAACACATTGGGCTAAAAAAAGAAGTGAAAACGTCTCTGCTTTTCAAGGTTTTGTTGGTTCCAACGCACTGATGTCGAGAAACGGAACTGGAGCCACCCGCGAGGCTTTTGTCCTCTGCGATAACGATTTCAGTCCTCTCTTTGGATTCCAACTGCTCCCTGCATCGACCATGACCTTGCGGATCCATTGGTTTATTCGAGTGATGATTGGGGACAACGCTTGCAAATTTGCTTCCAGAACAACGTGATGCGCGGATATACAAGTTTAATAAGTGGATCAATACCGAAATATTCAATAAGCCTGTACAACTATTTTCTAGGAAGTCTTTCTGATCAAGCCTTATGTTTCTCAGTATTCCATTTACTCCTGCGTGCACTATTGTCTTCTAAAGAAACTCCTTTTCTTTTCCTTGTGTAAATAAAAAGCCCCTTGAAGATGAAAAGTAATTTGTAGTTCGTTCTTTCCACGTATTGATAACTTTTGTTCACGTAGAAAAATCCGTACCCGGTACTTCATAGCTTATTCATTGTGAAAATTTGACTTGAAAAAAATGTCAATATATATATATGAGTTGACTAGTACTATTATTGTGCATTAGTAACTTTTCATAAGGAAAAAAAAACAGTAGCGATGCCATTTAGTTCTCCATCTGGATACTAATTATCCATACAAAAATGTCAGGTTGAACATGTTTGTTTTTAGTGATTTCTCCATGTATAATTAGTACTAGTATATGAGGCTAGTAACTTTTCACTCCTTTCCCAAATCAGTGTAAAAAGCAACAGGAATCCTCCACAAGCAGCTTAAAAATGCCCGAAAAACGTTAACCACAACGATCATTTTTGGAGCAACACTTCTTATTGCTTACGAGTTTTCATAACCCTTTCCACATGAAGGAGAATGTGATACAATTGAAATGGTAAGCAAAGGATTTTGTCCGGTGAAATACTGTGTACATATGAAAGTATTCACGAGCCAGGGTCAGAATGAGATTCCATCTTCAACATCGACAACCACAAGAGGTACATCCACCACAGCCATTCGCAGCAGTTTCCTTACTGAGAACACAAAAACAAGAGTTATGCAAAGGGTAAATTTGTAGCATTTCAGCAAAGATGGCACATATAGGATATATGGTGGATTCGAAAATTACAATAGCAAGAATGCAAAACCTTACAAACAATATATCTGGCAGTCTAAGAGCTTGTTTGATAACCATTTTATTTTTCTCTTTTTCTGTTCTTTTGTTCTTCGAAACAGAAAAAGATCAGAATTCCGTTTAGTAACATCAACTAATTTTTCTATTTCTTGGAATAGAAAAATGGCCGGAGAATATATTTGGAATAGAAACAAGTTAAAAAAATCTATTTCTTTGTTCCAGGGAACAAAAATGGAAAAATCTATTTCTGAACAGAGATTGTTCTTAAAAATAGAAAGGTTACTGGGAACAAATGTTATGCACTCATTATGATAGTTCACTGTTGAACCAACCAACTTAGGAGTTATTTGTCATCAATAGTTATCTCACACTAACTTTAATGAACCCATCTTCTCAGTAATAGAATCATGGAGGCAAAATACTTACAGAGAAGCAAGCACTGGAATCACCCCGAGCAACAAAATAAGCTTCTTCGACTTTCTTGTCTGTGCAACTTCATTCCAGTCGGTCGTGAAGGAGTAGCTTTTGCAACTCTCTTCGCTGCACAAAGTTGTATGTACAGTATATTGAAGCTTATTGGGGCTAAGGGAAAATTCTCAATAGATAAATCAGTCAAACCATGCATTCCGACAAAAGGAGGGCTACATCTGGAGCATGGTTATCTTATGCAATACTTTTGAACAAATTCAACATTTAGGGATAAAAAGGAGGGGAAGAACTTTAAGCAGCCGGAAATTGCTTATATCTAAACTTCCAGCTTTCAATTTTATCGGGGAATATATGGATGCAGAAAAACTAACTGCAAGACATTTGAGGTTGGCAATTCCTATTCACTTGATAAACACCCCAGCCTAATTGATAAATGTATCCAGTTTCACAGGAGCAGCAAGCTCAGCCAGCTAAAATAAAACGTTTGCCTTGTCGAATTGAAAAATTAACATTTAAAGCCATGAAATTACCTATCTCATAGAAAAGCTCATTGACATTCTGTGCAGTCTTTGCTGAAGTTTCAAGAAAAGACAAACCATTTTCCTTAGCATATTGCTCGCCTTCCTGAAATATAGATGTCACTTGAGTAATCACTGATGTTGAGAGAAATAAGATATCGCATGCATGACATCAGGAAAGGAGCTTGCAGTCACATCCATCTCAGTTGTAAAGTCGCATGCAGCTCATAACTTCATTTTTAAGAGAAACACGGAAAACTCCATAGGTAAAAGTAGAAGCTTTTTTTGGTCAAAGCACAGTGGAGGTATGCAAGGCTCAAAAGTCTGTTAGGCGGGCTGAGAAATGATATTCTGATAAAGCCAAGGAACTGTGAAAGTCTATACACAGTCACTGAGGATCGAGAGCACTAGGGAGGTTCCTTTTGATTTAAGCTGAAGGTGCTGATGAAGAAAAAGATTTTTAAGAATGTCATAGTCATTGATGGGAGTCAAAACTTCCATGAGCATCAGCAATAGTCATTTGATCGGTTTTTACAGCAGGCATACTGGAAGGTAGTGATGGGCTTCTTACAATTAAAAAAAATGACACTTGCCACTGCCAGTAGTGGAATTCAACTGTAATAGATAGAAAATCTTATCTTCTCTTATCTAAGATAAAGAGGCTAGGCGCATTTAGACAACTATGGTAAGCCAAAAATATGTCATCCTCTATGCTGAAAATGAATGCAGCCTTCACTGCCAGGAAAATGCAAAGGAAAGAAGAGTAGTTTCATAATATTTTGGGCGCTGCCACTGAAAAAATAAAAAGTGCCAGAAATTTTTATGTTGCATCACTTTGGTTCCTTCTCAAAGAAGTCTATGCCTAAAGTAAAGATGGTTGGACATTCCACATACCTCACTCTGCACTTGCCTTTTCTGCTCCAGGTCCGCCTTGTTCGCCACCAAGAACATTATTAACTTGGGATTCCCTGCTGTCATATTAGCACCAAGATTATTCACAAAACACTACCGTACAATTTACAACGACTACTAAAACACATTCACCAGCTACAACAATGTAGAAAATATCTTTGAGGTCTTATTTCTCACTGATCTTGTTTAGTTTGAGTTGCAATATCTGCCTTATGGTTGGCATGATATAATGTTAATAGAAACAGAACGCATAAACTTCTACAGACTAATGAAATTATACGTTGAACTTGTTTGCAAGTGCACCATTAATCTGATATAGGAAAATCAAATCATTCGAAAGGAAATGAGTCAATGACATCCCAACACACATTGTCTAAGACACCTCTTCAAAGTACTATTTACTAAATGAAATATGCTTCTTGTGCATGGTCACTAAAGGATAAAAAGTACAGATGCAACCACTAATGGACTCAACTTCAAAGCATAGTAAAAAGGAAGATGCATGGTTTATAAAGTGAATATCGAAATGAATGAAGCCCGCCGAAGCTTGGAAACGAAAACAGAAATCTAAGGCCTGACTACTTTAACATAAGAAAAAGAAAACCTATGAAGTTTTAACTGCAGCTTAGAGAATCATATGATTTAAATCATCCAGTATTTTGACCCTATATACAAGCAGCAACCTTCTCTCCAATTGTTGGAAAAAAAAAAAAAAAAAAAAAGAGACAGATAGACAATACAAAGAGCTCAAATAAATTTTTTAATGTTACCTTGTCTCTGCAGTTCTAGAACCCATTTTTTGGCCCGTTGAAATGAGTCCTGAAGCCATGGAAAAAGAACTTGAATTGGTTAAGATGATCTCTTACTGGTACCAGTTAACAAAAAAGGTATCAGGGGAGAATAAGTTCTACAATAAGCCTTTCCACTTGAGGTACTTCATTGAAGCAAATATATGAGCACCATCTCCTAAGTACTATAATGTTCAATCCAGGACTTCCACAAACTTTGTTTATATGCTCCATCACTGTTATTCTATGATAAGTTATCTTCACCAGAAAACATAAAGATATCAAACTACCTCTAAGCAGATCACGTAATTACATGGCATTCAGCAATATCAAAGCAAAACCTTGAATATAAGTCATTCTAAAAACTAAATAATAGAACCCTGCTTCCATCCCTCTAAACAAAAGTATAGAGCACTCGCATTAATTGTTGTATCAAACTTGAGGCATTAATACCATGCTAGTGAGGTCATAGACAACGACAGCTGCAGCAGCACCTCGGTAGTACATTGGAGCCAAGCTGTGATATCTTTCCTGTCCGGCCGTATCCCATATATCAAACTTCACAGTCGCTTCGTTCAGGGACAAGACCTGAGTAAAGAAGGCTGCGCCAATAGTGGATTCCTGCAACTCACTCCAGTCAGAGGCTGCAGATGCAGTAATTTTTGTTGAAGCGTGGTGGAACAGATGTAGTGTACCTGGTACTCGTGGAATTGGCCCTTGACAAATCTCAGCACCAGACTTGTTTTTCCAGCTCCCATGTCCCCAAGAAGTACCTAGGACAAGAGTCACGTACCGTCATTAATCCAGAACTTTCCTCCCATTTCCGCATTGTCATTGAATAAGCAGAAGTCAATGCTTATTTCCAGCAAGGAGTTCAATGCATATATGAGAAAGAGGTTCAAGCAAGCTCTTCTCAGAGCCATTTTTATTACCAGGCGAAATTCCAGACAACGAGTAGTAATCCAACATCGATATTATGAAAAGCTGCATTCTACTAGGCATAAATAAACACCCGTTTTGCTAGCAAGCACATTCCTTTTGGGGTTACAGTTGACAAATTTCCATCCACGGAACTTGTACTCCAAGAATTGGATTCCTATCCAAGCAATCCGCCATGCAATATTATGCAGCAGCTCGAGCTTAATCAAGAATCATTCGACAAGCTCAACAGCATAACCGATCGCAAATATTTCGGGAGTTTTCTCCAAAAAATCACACCCTATGCAACATACAGCAGCAGCACACTCGATTGATGCAAAATCCCCACTCCCCAAATTCAAAACTCGAGAGAGAATCATCGACCCACACGCAGACCGAAAAAACAAGAAAAGGGAAAGACATACCCACCAGCTTGGCTTGTATGTTCTTGTTCCCTGCTCGGGCCATCCCTCTCTCCCTCGATCCAATCTCCCTTTCGTTTTCTCCCTCTCCCTCCCTCCCTCCCTCCCTCCCTCTCCTCTCTCTCTCTCTCTCTCTCTCTCTCTCAATCTCACACACACCACAAACACCCGCTCAGGCACGAACCAAAGAAACCCAAATTGGAGAACTCCAGAAAGCGGAGACTTCCAGCTCGAATTTGAAAACGAAAGGGCGATCGGGGTCGAGGACAGCCCGTGAAGAAACCCCAAAAAAGGCGTCCCCTTTTCTCGGTTCTTTTGAATGGCAAGGAAACGAAAAGCCGTGGGACAAGAAAGCGAGACCGGCGACGAAAGATAACGAAGGGAGCTCTAATGGGGCATTAGCGATCAGCCCAGCAGCGGAGATTTCGCTAAATCCACGCAAGCTTGAGAAGATGGGCGTGGCAATAGCAGTTCGAACGCACGACTGGTAGTTTACCGTTGACTGGTAAGTTGGGTGTCCTGTCTGTCGGGCTTGCCGCTGTTCTTGGCTTTTGGTCCTGTTGTTGGAGCGAAATTGCGTACTTTTTTTTTTGTTCTTTTTTTCTGTCCACGTCATTGGTTCGGCGCTCTCTGGATTAGATTGGAGACGGAAGGTGTCGCGTGAGGCGCACGCGCTCGCCAGCCGGCGAAAAATTCAGATGGCCGTTAGTAGTTTATGCTCTTATTTGAAATTTCCTAATTATTAATTCGCCACCATCGATCGATTTGGAGCGCAAGGTTTTCCCTGTTTTGGTCGCCTAGCGAGATGTTGACATTGTGACGTTGTGATGTGAGGGGGACCTTCCATCTTGAGATTTGCAGGTTCATAGCCATAAGAAATTAAGGATGTGTTTAATTCAGCTTCTCTAATTGACACTCAACTTCCAAAGTCTTTTGGGAAAATGATGAGGTGTTTTGAGTAGCTTTCGACCAAATACCGACATTGGGAATACTAAACATCCAAAGCCATCCAGCATTCTAAAGTAGATTTACGGAATGCTAAAATTAGGATTCAATTCTTTTTCCTACCAAAAGTACCCTCATTAATTATTTTAGTTTTTCGATTTTGCCACTTCTGGAACTATTCATCTTTTTTGTCAGATTCTTTAGTTTAACTAGCGGTGAGGAACTGGCAAAGGGCCAAGCGAAAGGCTAACTAGGGTCGTGCAACCTAGGTGACCGCTGTCAGAGGTTGCCTAGGATTGGGCAACCGTTGCTTAGGTCTCGTAACCCTAATTGGAGGTTGCCCAAGCTCATTACTAACGCCAGATCTGGCTCATCGGAGGCCTTAGCCTTCGCTGGCTCTAACAAAGGGTTTTAGGTTCTTTAATTTATAAAAATATAAAAATGTAACCAAAACCTATCGCAAAAGTTTTTTTTATCAAACACTATTTGAATACAAAGTAACTTTGTAAAACTTTTCGCCAAACACAATTTCATTTCCACGAGAGGCTTTGGATTTGAGCATTTACTTTACACCCGAAATCCATTCCCAAAGTTAAACCAAAATCACTCTAACTCCTTACGAAGCTAATCACTGAAGTCCTTATTAATTTGTTTTCCAAAATGGTGAACTTATATTTGCTACCTTAAAAACCATCGACCGTTGGGCCGGCTTTGACCAAGCTCTCGAGTACCTAATTTGTTGTCCAGACGCACCCATCGAAAAAAATATTCGTCTTCGGGCTAGGCGGGCTAGGCGGGCTAGGCTCGGCCCAATCCGGGTGGGCTTGACCCTAGGATCGTGCTTAATCCACCTTGAAGAATCTCGATCCACGCAGACATGAAAATTGTTTTTGCGAGCTCAATCAATTGCAAATCAATGGCTAACGATTGGCCTAACCCAGGCGATGAAGTGGATTCTGACTCTACGCATGCTTATATCAGTCCCCAGATATGGCGCCTCTCTTACCCTAATGCGGGAAAGTAACCTGTTCACATTTCAGAATCTCCAGTCGGTTTACAAGAGTTCATAACTAGCATTCGACAAGTTGTCGGCACCAACCAAGATTGTGAACCGTGAACCTTTACATCGATCGGAGTAGGTCGAGACAGAAAATGAAAAAAAGACAAATGGACTAGATTGAGACATCTTACCTCGCAACATTCATCATCGAGGTGGTAAAGAAAAAAGGCGAGATGACGACGACGACGGGACTGATGAATTCACTTTCATGCCCCCCAACACATGGTCTTTCAATGTTTCTTTATACATGACCGAGACATACATGTAGAGTCATTGCGCGCATCTTCTTCTCCACACGTACTCCGCGATATGGAGCCTGCACCGGAAAGACCCCGCGTGGCCTGTGGGCGAGCACACGCACCGCCTCATCACGCCGCCCCTGCTGCCGGCCTCAGGTGCCGCCTCCCTAGCCAGCACACCTGCCTCCACTGTTGAACTGATGCCCGTCACTGGCAAGACCCGCCATCTCGAACGCCGAGCCGGGTCCCCGAGGGGGGAAACCGGAACGTTTGGGTGGCACATATCGGCAACGCAAAGCCTTAGCAGCCAACGAGCCAGCAAAGAATCTCTGTTCTTATATGGGAGGGGAGGGGGGTGGAGAAAGGGGATCGAAAAGAAACGAATATGTGCGGTTGAGGAATGATGTAGCGGCAGAAGAAAGCGAACGAATGAGAATGGGTGCTAGGTAAAGTTTCGGAATCAAGTGCTTTAGTTTCGTCCATCTTCTCCTTTGATTCCCGGGAGAATTCTGCTGCTTTCTTTTGGCTTTTCAACGAAGGGTGGTGAGAGGCCAGCGAGTGATGCTCGCCCAAGAACAACTTGATCAAACGCATCTCAGTTTTTGCTTTGACTTGAAAGATCTTAGTTCGAACACTCGAGGTAGTGAGCGCCCACCGCGGATGATTTTGTATAAAGATTCGTTTTAATACGAGGCTCAATATGAACCGGAGTTAATGTTTGCGTTACATGGTAGTCGTGTCGATTGGTTTTTACTTCATGCTTTTCAATTTGGATGCCGTGCATTGTTAACTCGCCGAGGTTTGATGTCCCTGATCGCTAATGGGCAGCTCAGTGGACCAAAAACCACTCCTCGAGATAATGTTTTTAGTCTTCCCGACATTCGAATGGTGCCAAACTGAAGGATCAAAGGACAACGATTCCTGGTTTGAACTAGTTTTCGGCACAAGCAACTTAAATGGTTGATGGGTTCTCTCCCAAACTCAATCCTTAAAACCTGAGTTCAGTTCCTCCTTTCGGGTTTTTCCGTTTCTGATCGGACTCAAAACTTCGATAAAATGACGACAACGGGAGTATTCCCGATTCTCTTGATTCACATGGCTGAAATACATAGAGATTAGCGCAGCTCAGCAGCCATCCGCGTACGACATTTGTATGACACCACCATCTCCAGAACGGGAGAATTACCAAAAAAGTTATAAACTATTGCAATTATGCCAATTCAGTCATAAACTTTTTTTTAGCCAATTTAGTCTTAAACCTTTTGACAATTGTGTCAGTTTAGTCCATCCGGCCAAAATTGACCGTACGGCCGATCTGATGTGGACCTGGACGCGGCCGTCCGGCCGAAAAACACATAGCAATTTTTTTTTTTCGATTTTAAATATTTTTAAAAATTTTTAATTCTTTTTTTTTTTTTTTTTTTTTTCCACCTTCTCCTTCCTCTAGCTAACGAGGTCAACCTCGCCAGCCAGTGGCGAGGCTCGTCCCCGCCGGCCACTGGCGACGGCGAGCTTCGCCCAGCGACAACAAGGCCGCCATCACCATATCTGGCGAGGCTCGGCCTCGCCCAGCTATGGCGAGGTCGAGCCTTGCCGTCCCTGAGCAACCTCACCATCCCTGGGCGAGGTCAACCTTCACCCTGGATCTGGTGAGGCCAAGCCTCGCCAGATCTGGATAGGCCTCGCCCAGCGATGGTGAGGTCGGCCTCGCCATTGGCCGGCGCCGACCGACCAGAGGAAGGAAAAGGTGAAAAAAAAAATATTTAAAAAATTCAAAAGACATTTAAAAATTCAAAAAAATTGCCATGTCAGCTTTCGTCGGATGGGCGATATCCACGTCGGCCGGCCAATTTTAGCCGGATTGACTAAATTAGTACAATTGTAAAATGTTTAAGACTAAATTGGTCAGAAAAAAAAAGTTTAGGACTAAATTGGTACAATTGCAATAGATTTAGAACTTTTTTTGTAATTCTCCCTCTCCAGAACACTCAAGAAAACATTGCCCTTTTTCGTGGAGAAACCAAACCCGAAATTGGCTTCGACCACTTACTTTGACTCGATCGTCTTGTCGCGATCGGGCTAGCCGCAATGAAACGAAGGCGAAGTTAAGTGGGTTCCGTCCGTTTTCAGCTGAAATTCCACCCCATCTGAAATCGTCTAATGCGGAAATGGTTATGGGATTGCCCATCCCGTCACGACTTCCTAATGAGTTTGTCCGATCCACGAGAGACGCTCGACGTGTTCTAGAACCTGGAGAAACGCGAGGGGAAGGTGTAAGGGGTTTTGCCGCACGGAACTCTCGAGGAAGACGCGCGTTGAAATGTTGACCAGATTAAAGAAAGCTGAAGAGTCGCTCGGTTCCCACCATCGGTCAAAATCGAAACGCCAATTCGCCACGAGGCAGCGCAGGAGTCGCCATCGTCTCCCGAGGGGGGCCGTCCCCGAGTCAAAGAATAGAAGCCGCCATCTCCGAAAAATTAGTCAAAAATTCAAAACTCAGCGTTCCCGACGTGTTTCTTCTCTCTCTCGACTTTCCAGGAAAATGCAAATTGACCCACCCTGCTTGCATTCATATAAGGCACTTTCAAGATCCTGAACCGGCGTCCGCGCAAATCCTCTCATCCCACCACTCTCTTTTTCCCCGTTTCGCTTCTCAGTTCCGATCTCCGTCCAGGTCTCGCGAATCTCCTGCTTTTGGAGCTTTTGTTTTCACAAAGATGAACGCGGTGAGATCGTGCTTCGTACCAGTCATTGTCGGGTTCATGTTCTTGACCCTTCTTCAGCTCGGCTACGGACAGTCCGTGGTCCCGTCGCCCGCGCCGGAAGGTCCTTCCAGCGATGGTACGCGTAAGCATCCTTTTCTCTCCCTATTCTTTCTTTCATGATAGAGTTCTTTGATTTCGAGATCAGTCGACCGATCGTGCTTTATCTTGCTTCTCTCTCTTGAATGCAGGGAAGGCGATTGATCAAGGAATTGCATACATCCTCCTGTTAGTTGCCCTTGCGGTCACATATCTCTTTCACTAGCTCCTCTTAGGTGCCGCCATTCATTCGATCTGATCATCTGAGCCGATTCTTTGGGTTGGTTTCTTCCCCTGTGATGGACGGACCTCCATTAGGTCCAATTCGCAGCGTGTTGTGATCCATTTTTGGGGTGCTCTGTATGTCATTGTAATTAAAGCTATGTCTCGTGACAAATTAAATTCTCCAGCCATTTTTTGCTAATTCCATATTGTTGATTGATTTATCCTATGGTCAAGTGCTTATCGAATAGTGGCAATGTGCGCATGTTTGAGAAGAACATTGGTGGCGCTAATTTCACACATTAAATGACTCAATTCTCAGATTTTCAAATGTAATTGTCTAAAATACCCATTAGAGAAATGCCTATCGCAAAACAACCACACCCCCCCCTCTCGTCCTTTTCCATTTTCGTTCTAATCAATCGATCTTCTGCCTCCTCTCCTGCCACACGTAGTTTGCTTTAGGAGAACATTTAGAATACACGATGGATTACTTATATATATTAGCATGCCTACCGCATTATTGAGGTTTATTCTTACTAATCCTTACCGCTAGTAATTGCAATCTCAATCACAAGAAAGGAAAAGAAGATGTGAATATTAATTGTAAAAGGGAATCCATAAAATGAAAAATGGGGTTTGGCTTATCAAATTGTTGAAGGTAAGCATCTTTTATATGATGTTTATCCCCTGCAACAATTTGCCAGGTCTGTGTAATGAATTTATGTATCTCATTTGTCATTGTTTAACAAGTTCTCTTCCAACCATAGATGTCAGATTTATCTATCTGCTCGACCATTTTGGTTGAAAGAGCTGGTAGGGATTTAACATATTTGGAAACTCCGAAGAAGCCGTCGAAAGAATTATAGTTACCATTGAGGTCACATCACATGCGATGGCCATCTCAATCACGAGAGTAGGGAAATGAAAATGAACATTACTTATTACAAAGCAAAGGGTGTGAAATAGAAAATCGATAACTTTATTATTTGAATTGCTCAAGATAACTTTTCATGTAAATTTTCTATAACTTGCAATAACCTCCTGGACCTCCAAAGCTAATCATGTAGCCAGTATAAAATACAGTACGGCGATGGTTCATCAAATCATAAACATTGGATCTGTCCACCCACACCGTCGCCTTATCCGAAGGAGGTAGGGATTTGCCATCCGATCGAACCCAATGGAGTCGTCGAAAGACGGTAGCATGCTCGATTATACCATCAGGCCTGTGGCCACTTCCCATCGGTGGACAGAATCCATTGCTTCCAGCCATGCCAATTCCTCCCCAAGCTGTGTGTAGTGAGCCGTTGCGCAAATACCGGAATAGTTCCTTTGGCCAGTAGCCTACTTTAATTGCTTTCTTGGTTACAAGCAACCACCAATTCCCAGTAATTTTATCCTGATTAGAAATAAATATTGATAATAAGTGCTAGTAATGCAAAAAATGCACAAATTGTCAACACTAGTTTATCTAATAATGATATCGAAATATGCTTGGTATTAGGGGCCATGATAATTATATAACATGGATGATTATATGCTTATACGAATAACTTTCATTAGGGTAGAATGATATGGAAAGTTTCTAAATTTAAAGAACACAACTATTAGTCTCTAATATATTTTAGCAAAAATCATTATCTTAAGAAACTTGAAAAGATCAGACATACCTGTTGGATATGGATTACAACCTCATATTGACTTCCACCATAAGTTGAAGTAGGACCTACTGGATTACCAGGAATTAATCCCCTGTCCACCTGGACAAAACCCGGACATAGTACATTGTAGCACCCATTGCGATGGCCATCACCTTATGAGGACAATGCTTTGGTCAATAAATTTCAAATTATGGCTCAGTTAAAAATTAACTATTATCGTCATAGCTCACCTGTCCAATATGTGAACGTCCGAGAAAGAGTATCGCCAAATAATTGTGGAGAAACCTAGGAAAATAAGAGAATTTCCTCTTAGATCATTTCACCACATATTGAACTTCTTGTGTTAAAAAAAAAAAAAAGAGAAAAAACGATGACAATGACTTACTTGAAAAATCACTTACCATCCAACCAAATGCGATCATGCTAACATGCTCTGGGGGACCAGTTTCAATCCATATATTATGTGCACTGAATTGGTCACGAGCAACAGTTAGATTGTAGACCGTCACATCTCCACCTCCTCCATATTTAATATTTTTTATCATGTTGTCCTTTAGAGATACCACCTACAATTGATAACTTGTAACTTAGACTGCTAGAAAGTGAAGGAAAACTAAATAATCTCTTGCTCACCTATGCCTACCGGTCTTACTTTAAAAGATGTATTGATTTTCTTTTTGTGCACAAATCATGAAAACAACATATTTTGAGATTGTCAGAAGTGGACATTTGACATGTGGTCTCATGAAATTCATACGTACATAATCTCATTAAAAGATTTGAATAAAAAATTACTAATGATATTGTAATATGCATTTGAGCATGAGAAAGAGGGATAGTACATGTTGATTTGAAGAAACAGTATTTTGTCTCATAGCTGCAACGGACGGTATCTTGGGCAAGGATCTTGCCCTTATCAAATCTTCTTTGGTTACTCGACGAATGGGTACTGTTCCAATCGGGCAAGGTTCTTCCAACCCAAATCCAATCGATTTTGCATTTGGAGAAGTTTGGTGCAAGCTAGTGACATGTAGATTCGGTTTTGTCTACAAGAAGAAAAAAACTGATTATAGAAGTATCAAGTAGACCATTTCACCTAAATTATCCGATGTTGGTCCGGATATTTATCAGTTGATTTAGGAGACAATGTTAAATTTTTACCTGAACCTTGTGATCCTTCAGTAGAGGATGATCGAGTGCCGGTTGTTTATTTATATCAACACAGTCAATTGTGTCTCCTTCTTTAGTCTTGATAAAATCAAAACACAGTTAGTCATTCGTCGAGTAGCAATCATATTTTAAAGATAAACGTGATAGATTGCAATATCTTCGTGAAATTCAAATGAGACTATTGCAGAAAAAAGGTTTGGAGGAAAATTACCAAAAAGGTCTTGATGGATGGCTTGTTCATAGTCCTGACCTCTCTTTCCAAGTCTAAATCATCCTCTTCGGAAATATATGCCATTTCACACAGAGAAAGACTGAAGAAAAGGAGCAGCAACGGCGCAAATTCCACATTCACTTTCATGGTGACAAAAAAGAAGCGTAAAGTGAGGCCCTCTAGCGGTTAGCTACGCTTGTTTATATATTGCGGGAACTTTTCGTCTATAATACACCATCGAGCGTGTTGGTCCAGTGGTAAAAAGGTTGTACATTCTTCTACGAGGTCATAAGTTTGAGCAAAGCAACTAGGTTTGAAAGATGGTAAAAGATGAATGTTTTTTATTCCAAAGATGTTAAAAGATAAATGTTTGGGAGACAAGAAAACTGTCTGTAAATAATGCGTGCTTACCACCATCCTAGAAAAAATGCATGTTTGCCACTTGTCATGCATAATTACTGCCTTAGCCAATGTTATTCTCAACGACCGGAAAAAAAAAAAACAAATTTGCCTATTAAAGATAAAGACAATTCAGGTATGGAAGGAATTAGAGCATCGGGATATGAAAGCTTCTTCGTAAAATGGTGCATGGTTGCCATTTTGAAAAGAGTATGTTAGCCATTTGTTTGCAAACTCCTTCCACGTTCACCACATGCATAACTAGTTTCGAGGCCTATCTATCATCCAAGACTAAAAGTGTTAAGAAATAATGGCAACAAATTTAAAATGCACATGAAATTAAAAGGACAAAATAGAGAAATTGAAATTGAAAGAAGAAAGTAAAGAAAATTTATGACCCAACGCATTTCCATGTAGGGATGGATCCAAAAGAAACTCCTTAGGGCGGCTCGGTTGGCAGACAATATATGATGAAAAACTTTTCTTCAATCCAAATGATTACAAATTTCAAGAATTTAGAGAAAGGTTTCTAAAGATTTGATCTATTTCAAAAGTGAACTGTGATTCCTTCGAAATAACAAAATAATTTAACTTAAAAAGAAAAATGAAAATATTCGAGTAAGTTTCGAAAGTGCTGAAAATTTAAGGAATCATGAATGTCAGAGATTCAATTTTCGTTTGAATCTTCTGGACTCTTCTTCAGCTTAGCTATGGACAGTCCATGGCTCCGTTGCCAGCGCCAGAAGGTCCTTTCAACGATGGTACGCCGAAGCATCCTTTTCTCTCCCTGTTCTTTAAACATAGCAATTATTTTTCATTCACGACAGAGTTCTTCGATTTCGAGATCAGTCGACCGACCCTGCCTTATTTTGCTTATCTCTCTCTTGAATGCGGGGAAGGCGATTGATCAAGGAATTGCGTACGTCCTCCTGTTAATTGCCTTTGCGATCCCATATCTCTTTTACTAGCTCCTCTTTTGTGCGGTGATTCGTTCGATTCGATTCGACTATCCGAGCCGATTCTTTGGTTGTTTTCTTCCCTGCAATGGACGGACCTCCATTAGGTTGAATTCGCAGCGTGTTGTGACTGATTTTTGGGTGCGCTCTGTACATCCTTATAGTTAAAGTTATGTCTTGCGAGAAATTAAACTCTCTCCAGCCAATTTTTGCCAATTCCACATTGCAGTATTGTCCATTTCACCGACTGTACGTGAATTGCACAGGGATCGCATGTGAATTGCACGTGCGATGAACATGCAATTTTCTGATGGACCATGATATTTTGATGATGATGATCAGAGTCGCCCAAATCTTCCATAATTTGTTCTTGCCTAGGAAGGGCAGAACAGGCGAGGGACAGTGCGTTTCTGTGGTGGCGAGAAACCACGTGGGAGTGGCGATGAGTGTCAACGGGGCGGTGAAAAGTGGCCACGAGCAATGATGACTGATCTCGGTAATGATGGGATTCATGAAGTTTTGCGAGGCACGCTTAATTGAGATTCGGGTTGCTTGACATTCTCGGCCACTAGATCGGGGACAGTTGGAGAATGAGGTGAGCATGGTCTGAGTAGGCAAAATTATCCATTAAAGATTGGTTCTAAAAAATTCAAACTGAGACTCGTCCGTAGGTTTCACGAATTTACCTATTCTGGTCCGATTCATGTGTGAGTCCATGACCTACAAAGCTTGTTCAGTCATTTACTCGGATTGAATTGCGACCCATTGATTTTGATTAATGATTAAAAACTATAGGGCGGAATAAATAGAAAATACTCATTAATTAAAAACTTTATTTCTTCGAAGGTTGTGATTTTTTTAAGATTTTTTGACACCGGAAACATGTGGAAAATTAGATTCCATGTTAAAAGTCATCCATAGAAGTTAAAATATTAATCACTTGATCCATTTTTTTTCAACGTCAAATCATAAGTATGGCTAAGAAAAAGCCTAATTATAATTTTAAAATAAGCCGTTGGCTCTTCTCAACATCTCCGGTTGGTTCTCTCATTCTTTTGCGCTGTTTATTTGGTTTGGTTGAGAAAGTAAGTAAATGGATTATGAGAATGGAAAAAAAAAAGAGTAAGAGGGTTAATCTTATTACACACCCATGAGACAAAATTAATCAATAAGGCTAAATAAATACAAATACATATCTATTTGGTCGAAAAACTACAATATAATAAGTAATTGATATGTAATTTATTTTTCTTAATATGTATATATCGGTCCAGTCCGGTCTAGATGAGTGGGCGGGTGGTTCCATGACTATCTCGCTCCCTCCTCTGCTCTGCTCTATCACTCCAGCCCTCTTCACGAACCCTCTATGCCTCTAATCCCGAGCACACCTCCGCCTTCGCCATCACGTCCCAAAGTCTTATTGGCAACTTCGATTTGTCGTCTGCGTCCAAATAGCCCGAGTTAAGGTTTTCTCCTCTGTTGTGAAGCGAACTATCTGTCTTCATGACCCCTCTTCGCTTCATGACCTCTACTCCATTTTTTATCCAAATTTTTTTCTTCTCATTTTCTCAGAAATTTCAAGGAACGAGGACGTAGCGTCTATTTCCTTGACCAAACAAGCAGCCGCCTCCTCCTCGAGGAGCCCATCGGCGACTCTAGCTTTGTGCCCCCAGTTTGTGGTCTAGGTCCAGCGAGCTCGCTAACCCCTTTTCTCCCATTACTGTCACACCACCGCTTCTGCCTCCGCAATGCCTCCCGCAGTTTCGCACTATTACGTATACGAAAATAATGGAAAAAATTGGATTCAATTGTCAACTGCTCCTGCGGGCCCATTGGCGGCTCCGATTTGTGTTCTGTGCTCAATGAGCTAAAGTCAGCATTTTATCCCTCTTTAACGAATATATGTAGGGGTGAGCATGGTCCGGGTTGGTCCGGGCCACCCCCTAACCCTAGGACCAACCCGTACGGTGTCGGTCCTCAATTTTTAGGACCGAGGACCGACCCTATTGAGCACAGGGACCAAGGACCGAACCGACCCAATGGGTTCGGTCCGGTTCCCGTGGTCAACCCGGACCGATCAATAATTTTTTTGTCTTGTTTTTAATACTCCCTAAAAAAGCAAACCTACAAATTCAAATTACACATCCATCGACAATGCGGCATTGTGCAACTAAACTATAAATACCAATACATATTCAACAAATTTAAGATGACACAATAATAGAAATTTCGTACCTGCTAACCGCTCGTCGAGATATGGGACAAGATGGAAAGTTCTTGTAATCATATATCTTTAATATTCATAACACCATATGCAAAAGCGTTTTCCTGCATTTGATCATGTAGAGTCCACTCAACCAAAAAATGAGCTTCACACCACTTGACTAGCAAATCACCGTAGCAATCGCAAACTTACTCTACTCTTCAAAAACTTCTACCATTTGACACAAATTGAAAAGCAAAGTGCAACTGAAATTCATTAGTAAAATACAATTAAACCATAAAAAGTTCAAAATACTTAATATAAACCATGAATATATAACTTCACATCTTGTTAATTCACTTGAACTTCTAAACACCTGAAAACAAAACAAACGACACATAATTAATACTCAACAAAAGTTTTAAATTGAAATTACTATTAGTGCTATTGATAGAATATCTCACCATAACTCTTAGGTTTTATAACAGACATTTTACTTAGGTTTGATTATATAAAAGAATTATAAATAATATAATGTAATAATATATATATATATATATATATATATATATAACTCTTAGGTTTTATAACAGACATTTTACTTAGGTTTGATTATATAAAATAATTATAAATAATATAATGTAATTATATATATATATACAGGGTTGGTCCAGGGTTGGACCGCCCAAAACTCTTAGGACCGAGGACCAACCCGCACAGTGTCGGTCCTGAAATTTTAGGATCAAGGACCGACCCAGTCCCCTTGAGAACCGGACCAGGACCGGCAGGGTTGGGCCGGTCCAGGGTCGGTCCAGGGTCGACCCTAGACCGCTGCTCACCCCTAAATATATGCCAACGAGCTCGAAACAAAGGAGGACACCGGCTTTAATAGTGTCAAATTCAGAATTTGCACATGATGAGCAATGCTTTATGGATTTATGTTTGTTTGATGGGCATCTGAGTAGTTATTTTTTGCGGGATTGAGATTTTTGTTTACCAGTGGTGTATTCCCATAGCTGGCTAATCGGTATTGTGGTTTCAATTTGGCTGAGAACCTTGATAATTTCTCATTTTTCAAAAATAAAACAACTATGAACAGTTGTTGAGAGGCGTGGGTCTAAGAGCAAGAATAGATAGTGGAAATATATTAGATGAATGATGAATAAAAATTGTTCATATATATGTTTGAATAAGTGTGCAAAAAAGAAAAGGTTAGGCTTGTCTTATTAATTTTGAACATCCTCAATTAATTTAAGTTGAGATTAGTATCAAATTCGAGTTCATTCATGTGTCTTCTCACCCTTTTATCGAACAACCGTTTCTATGAATTTCCTATGAGACCTTGTTATAGATCAGTCCCTGTAATTGTTCGAATCCGACATGTATGGATGTACAATATACACTAGTAATCGTTGTGTTAGCCATTGGGTGAATTTTATTTTATTATATATTTCATGGTTGTCAAGAATGAATCCAAACATACGTTGTTTGCCTTGTATTATGTTGTTCGTCTACTGAATGGAGACAGTCAAGACATCTTGAGAGAGGAACACCGAGCAAAGTTATTTCCATCATTGAAAGCCCTCAATTTTGGATCCAATGTCAAGAGGTGTTGCAAGTTTTTAAACCACTATTTGGAGTTTATTGCTTGTCTCGTACTGCGAATTCAGCAACTTCATACTTGTATGAAGTGATGGAGAGGGTAAAAGAATCTATGAAGATGCTTTTTGACAGTAATGATGGCAAATATGAGTACATATAGAAGCTTTACTATGACATGGGAGTTGAAGTAATCCATCAAGTGCATGCAGTTGCAGCTTCTCTTAGTATGTCCTACCTTTTAAGTGACAATTTTCACGAGAGTAAAGAAATGAAAGACGGAGTCAATTATGCGCTACAAATGATGGTCGCTGAAGAAGAACAAGAAGCTTTCATGGAGCAAGTTCTATAATACCAAAAAAGAGCATCAAACTTGTTCATGTGTGCAGCAAAAACAATGTTGAAAGCATCTCAGATTTTTCTCCTTTGACCATTTGCTCTGACGTCCGACATCTCCACATGGCAGTTCATGAGTGGTCAGAGACCACGCTGACTTGGCAATTCAGGATCACCCAATACTTTCTCCAAAATCACAGCAAATAAACCTCCGGAATGCTAAGCCTTGCTCCACGTGGGGCAGTCATCCTAGACTCTTCCCTTTTATTCATCATTCCTCTTCCTCTTAATTATTCATGCTCTTCGGCGGAGAGGTTAATTTCACCTCCAGAAGTTGCAATGCAGATGAGGGCAATAGAATTAATTTGAAAACCCAAAAAATAAAAATAAAAAACCACAACAAGAATTAATATATTGCGAACCTTCACTGGATGGCAGGGGTGCCCGTGTATTGACCACCGGTCTCGGAGGTCTGAACAGCTTTAGCAGCCACCCCATAATTTCGAGAAAAGTGTTTAAAAAGTCTTAAACTTTCTGTATTTGTGTCACCTTAGTTGTAAGTCTTTTTTTGGTGTCGATTTGTCCTAAACAGTTTTACATTGTACCAATTCAATCATTTCCAATTAATTTTGGCTGAATTTTGCTGATTGGGCACCGACTGACTGACGTGATACAATCGGTGCTAACGTGGACAACTTTTAATAACATTTTAATATTTTTAAATTTTTTTGCTGAGGCCGAGGTCGACCTCGAGCCCTTGCTAGTGGCCGTGAGAGCAGCCTAGCGCCAAGCTGGCGAGGGTCAAGCCTTGCCGGCCATAAGCGAGGCTTGAGCCCTCTCTAGTGGCCCTCGCCAGTGGCCGTGAGGGCAAGCCTCGCTAGCCTAATGTGAGGCCAGCTCAAGGCAGCCCAGGCCTCAAGGGTGGCCTCGCCGACCTTGCCAACCATTGCCTCTGGCCGGTCGCCGGCCGGAGGAAAGTGGAGAAGAATGAAAAAAAGAAAAAGGACTGAATTGGCACCAAGGAAAAATGTTAGGACTAAATAGACACAAAAAAAATGTTTAGGACTTTTTTAACACTTTTCTCCAGAATTCCTCCGGAGGTGGAGCAACTAGGATGATCAACGCGATCTTTTAGGGCGTTGTTTGAGCGTTTAAATAGAGGCTTGAGAGAAGCGGGTAGTGGAGGCAGTTCAGAAGAAGGGGAGCAGACTAAGGAAAAAGAAAGAGAGCATTGCGTAGCGAAGGCGTTCTGGAGGTGTGGAATGCGTCGGAACCTTCTCAGCCTTGTTTTTTTTTTTTTTTTTTGGTCGAAGATAGATTGCATTCACTCACGAAACGAAACGAGCCTTACAAGGCAACGATGGATAAAATTCTGAACATATAATTTCCGAAAGGGAGGGAGGAGGAAAAGTCACCCAATTTGTAGGAAGATTTTTGGAACGGTGAGAGTTTACTAGCCAATCTGCCGCTCGGTTTGCCTCGCGTGGACTATATTCAACCCTTGCTGAGATGACCCTTACTAATTTAATAAGGCATAGCTCTTCTTTGCACTGTTCCACAATTTCCTTTAAGTCCCATGAAGGTTTGGCCCGGCCCATCACAGCTTCCACCAGACTTGAACTGTCGCTTTCTATCACCCATCTGCAGTTTTACCGATGCCTGTGCCCACCTGCATAGCTTCACTTCGACTCAAGTGCTTCAATCCCTGCAGCAGAGCTAGGGCTTCTGCTTGCTGGGGAGAAAGTGCCCGGATCTGCACTGCAAAGCCGTTGACGACGATCCCCGACGGGTCTCGCAATATACCAGTAGCCGAGCCTAAGAAATCGCCCGGAGACCATGAGGCGTCGACATTCAGCTTCATCTCATCTTTTTCCGGCGGTGTCCATCTACTCAGTAGGTTTTGGTTTGTGGGTTTTTGCCCTTTCTAATTCTGCCATCTGTTGAAGTTTTTTTGTTGAGCTAGTGCCAGATCTACAAGAGCCGTCGGTTGTGGAGGCTTGCCTTGAAAAATAAAATCGTTTCGGGATTTCCAGATGTTCCACAGCACAGCAGCAATTTGTTCTCTTTCAGGTAATATGTCGCTTCTTTCGAAAACTTCCATTAGCCACTGATCAAACCTTGTTATGTTGCTTGGGTTTTCTGATGATATGGATTCGTGGATTTGCCCAGATACTTTTGGTCCATTTGCAAAGTAGGAATAGATGTTCTGTTTTTTCCATATGTGTGGCGCAGAGCGTACAGTAGGGGTCGGGTAGTATTTTCCTTTTATGCAGGTTCTCCCTTGTTGGTATGGCATCTTGGGAAAGGCTCCATAGGAAAGTTCTCATTTTTGGGGAAATAGCTAAGCTCCATATTCTTGTCCAGAGGGATCTAGGCGGCTTGAAAGAGCATGTTGCTATGTTTTGTTCTGTTCTTGTGGCGTTAGAATAGGTCATATTGTACCAACTCTTCACAGTGTATGTCCCTGATTTATTACCAATCCAAACTAGACAATCATCTTTTGGAGTCGGGCTAATGGGTGTCCCCAGTATCTCGTTCGCTACTTGTTCTTCAAAAATATTCAAAATTAAACTTTCCTTCCATACCCGCGAGTCTTCATTGATAAAATCTGCCACCATAACTGGTTCATTTTGGTTAACTGGGCCTCCAAGCACTCCAAACTTTAGCCATTTATCTTCTCTTATGTTGATAGACTTGCCATCCCCTACGGACCATTTAACCTCTGATTCTATGGCTTCTCTCCCCATTAAAATGCTTTGCCATCCCCAAGACGGTTGCTGCCCTTTTCTTGCCTTCCACAAATCTCCATTTGGAAAGTAAATGCCTTTCAATATTCTACTCCACAAGGCTGAAGGTGTTTTGGCTAATCGCCAAGCTTGCTTGCCGAGCATTGCTCGGTTAAAATTTCTCAGATCTTTGAACCCCAAACCTCCCTCTTCTTTTCTAGTTTTTAGTGTTCCCCGGTTTTTCCAATGCAAGCCCATTTTTGAATCGCTTTTGTGCCACAAAAAAAGAAGCAGTTCTTTTTTCTATAGCTTTGCAAATGGAGATAGACAATTTAAAAACTGACATCACATAATGCGGGAGAGCTTGTACAACGCTCTTTATCAGAATTTATTTCCCCGCTTTGGATAGTAATTTTTCTTTCCATCCTTCTAACTTCGAGTTTACTCTTGCTAGAATCCAAGCAAACATCTCCTTCTTTGAGTGACCCCATTATGTTGGTATGCCAAGATATTTTCCTGTTTTTCTATTATTGGGACTCTAAGTTGCTGTGCTAAGTTCCTTTTTAGAGATAACGGACAATTGCTGCTGAAACATACCCCTGATTTGTTTAAATTAACTGCTTGGCCCGATGCAAAACAATACTGGTTAAGAATATTTGCTAGATTTTGGCATTCTACAATAGTCCCGTTCAAGAAGAATATGGCATCATCAGCAAAGAGTAAATGAGACAGTGTAGGGCAAAACCTGTTTAGCTTTATACCCTTAATGCTTCCATCTTCGAGGGCTTTGTTCATCATCCCAGTCAAAACATTAGCCGTTATGATAAATAAATATGGGGAGAGAGGGTCGCCTTGTCTAATTCCTCGTGAAGGGGTGAAGTATGGAGTAGGCTCTCCATTTATCTTCACACTTAGGGACACCGTCGAAACACATTGCATGATTAGAGATACCCACCGCTCATAGAAACCCATTTTCAGCATACAATCCCTCAAAAAGTCCCATTCGATTCTGTCATAGGCTTTATGCATATCCAGTTTCAATATCGCCTGAAACTTTTTCTTCCTTTTTGTTATTCTCAATTGATGCAAGACTTCATGAACTATTAAAATATTATCTTGAATTTGTCTCCCTTGAACGAAGGCACTCTGTTCAGGTTCTATAATCTCTGGAAACCAAATCTTTAGTCTGTTTGCCATGACTTTTAAGATAATTTTGTAGCTGACATTGCACAAACTAATAGGTCTGAATTGGCCTATATTTTCTGGGATTTTTACTTTTGGTATCAAGGAAATATGCATTCTATTAAGGAGGGGGTCGATGAAACCTGTTTCGAAGAAATTGTGCACTATTTGAAACAAATCCAGCTTAATATCCTCCTAAGACTATTGATAAAAAGCACATTTAGTCCATCGGGCCCATGAGCCTTTAAAGAGCCCAGCTGAAAAACCGCATCTTTCACCTCTTCGAGGATGATATTTGCCATCAGATTTTCATTTATTTCTTCTCTTACTGGTCTAGAACACTGGTTTAGGATTGGCTAATAGTTCCTAGGGCCCACCGATTTGTATAAGTTCCGGTAGGAAGACCCTATGTGTTGTTTAAGTGCCGCTGGATCCCTGCACCAGCTTTGATCTTCCATTTGCAGCATTGTAATTCTATTCCTTTGTCTTCTTTGTACTGTTGTGGCATGGAAGAACTTCGTGTTTTTATCTCCCCATTGCAGCCAATTGATGCGTGCTCTCATCCCCCAATATTTTTCCTCTTGTTTCCATAGTTTGTCTATCTTGTCAATAACATTCTGTGCTTCCTGCCTGCTGAAATTTTCAGAGTTCTTGTTTATTATCTCTGTTAATTCTCTGTTTAGCTCCTTGATACGACGTGGTGCATTGGTGAATTTCTCCTTACTCCACTTAATAAGCTCCGTAGAAATATCATTGACCTTCATTGAGAAACTCGTCTGGCTTAGTGGCGTTTTGTTCCATGTTCTCTTGATAATCTCTCCACACTCTTGATCTTTTGACCAATATGCTTCAAACTTGAAATCTCTCTTCCTTTTCTTGTTTTCAGGATGCAACACCAAGAGGAGAGGGCTGTGGTCCGAGCCAATTGCTGGTAGAGCCTGTACTTCAGCAGCAGGGAAGGTAATTCTCCATTCCAGTTTGCATAAGAGTCTATCTAATCTTTTTTTAACATGGGCCTCCCCTTCCCGGTTGTTTGACCAAGTGTAGGCACAGCCTTTGCTGTCCATATTCATTAGGGAACACTCGTTTAATAGATCTCGAAACGCTGTTATTCTGTGGTTATCAGCTTCTCTTTTCCCCCACCTTCTCCCAAACGTATAAAATTTCATTAAAATCTCTCATACATATCCCCGGTAAATGATTCAAAGACTGGAAATCCTTCAACTTTTGCCATAGCTTTAGTCTCTCCCCAAAGTTCGTCGATGCATGGATAAAAGTTATCCTCATTTGATAGCCACTATCTAGGTCTCTACAGTCCAAATCAATAAACTCTTTAGAGCTGTCATTTACCTTTAACACCACTTCGTCACTCCACAAAACTACTAAGCCTCCCGCAATTCCTTCCGGATTTTCTAAGAACAGATTTTTGAAATTAAGTCTCTTTTTTATACCCTCCACCATCGTTGTTTTGTTCTTTGTTTCCATCAAAAAGATCAGATTGGGCCTTTCAAGAGTTACTAGAGCTCTTAGCTCCTGGAATGTCAGGGGATTGCCCAACCCTTGACAATTTCAGCTTATAATTTTCATATCGTCGTCGGTGGCTTATTAGGGCTAGCCACCACAGCCGACTCATTGCCATCTTTCATCAATTGAATTGGGGTCTCCAAGAGCTCCGTATCATCAATCATAAAGGGAATTTGTTCTGCTGTGCATTTCTTTTTTTTCGCCCTCTGCACTTTCATGCTTTTTTTGCTGCATTTCCAAACCTTCGATAAGATCGGCTTGTTTGCTTCAAAACAAATAATCAGTTTGCCATGATCTGTAGTTTTCATGGTTGTGTCTACTGGTTCTTCTGGTGATTCCCGCACTTCACAGTTTTTTGCCCTCTTCTTGTTGCAATTTGGGGCTGTTAGGTTGTCAATTTCGTCTTTGGCCACTAGGTCCATTTCGTAAGTTATAGGAGGAATTTCTAGTGCCGTTTCTTCCACAGTAAATCCGTCTTCTACTTTGCCATAGAACGCATCCCGATATGGGCTATGGTCTCGCCCTTCCGCCTTAAGCCATGGTCCATATTTTCCAACTTTGTTTTCAGCCCATGCAGTTTGTTCATACGGAATTTTTTCACAGTTTGTAGGATAGTGACCAATTTTTCCACACGAATAACAGTAGTGCGGCAATCGTTCATATTTAAATTCCACTCATAGTTTCTTGTTTCCGATATCCAGAATAGCCCCTGATTTTAGTGGAGCTGATAAGTCCACTTCCACTCTCATTCTTCCACTTTTCTATGGTCCGTTTCCCTTAGAGTCCACCTGATAGGATTTTTCTCAGCCTTGTTAACGCAAGAACTACTTTTGGTCATTCGCGTCTCAAAATGATGTTTCATTGGATGATTCTTGCACGATCCCTTCCTTCTGCACAGATACATATCTTGCCAATCCATGTCGGATGTTCAATATTAGCGCATGCTCACGACCATCCTTCTAAAATTTCTCTCTCTCTCTCTCTCTCTCTCTCTCTCTCTTTTTGTGCAGACTCCATTACTAAAAATCTCTTTCTGCGCCTGCTCTCCATTCTAGCCATGGTACGTGCACGCATTCTTTTACTCTGATGTCCGTTTCAATCGGGTACGATCATGGAAAAAGAGGTCATCAGCTCATTGGGCATTTTGCACAGTTGATGGGTTTTTGGTTTTTGTAATCGAAATCCGAATCGCGCGTGCAAGAGAGGCCAGTACATGTTGAAAAATGTGTTCTTTAATTGATGTTTTTTGCAGTCTCTAACGACTTTGATGTTCCGATCACTAGTCAGGCTAGTGACGTCGCTTATCGGTGAGCCCACCACCTCCGTTTTCGCATTCCTGTACTAAAGCGCCCTGCTGCCGCGGAGCGTCATCCTTGAGAGGCTGGTCCGGCACGAGCTGCTCGACCATGCATTTTCTCATCTATTTCTCGAGGTGTTCTTGGTGATATAGGGTTTTTGGATCTGCTTGTTCTTACTTTTCGGTTGATGCATGCCCCTTCAAAGATTCAGTTTCCATGTTAGAGATGGATAGTTCCCATTCATTAATTGGCGAATGCATCATCGATTGTAACCAGGTGATCAGTGATGAAAAGGCGCGATTTGACCTAAGATTACAAGAGGAAACTGCTTATTTAAGGCCCAACTATTTCAGAAAAAGAATAAAAGGGTTCCTGGATGGGCCCCCTAATTGGGCCTAAATGATGAACCGGCCCCATCAGGATTTCTGGATGGGCCCGCTAATTGGGCCTAAATGACCAATCGACTCGATCAGTTCATGGGGTTCATGATCGACCCAGCAATAAAAAGCAGCATCGCAAGGAGATTAGAGATGAACATATCTCAAACCATCTTAATTTGCACTCTTCCTCTAATTATCTACGCTAATTGACAGATAGGGCCGGGCCGACACAGGTTTTTTTTTTACACCCCTGGCTAAAATCCATAGGAAAAACCTTCTCTCCAGAAATTAGCTATATAAGCCCCCACCACCTGAAGCATTGAGATAATTGTCCAAAAAGTGATAAATTTATTATACGAATGTCAATTAATTAATAAATCTTTCAATTGTGTCAATTTTATCTTAAAATTTTAAATGATTTATCAATATAGTCTATTCAGTCAATTTTGATCGAAGTCTGTTTCTCAACACTTTGGTAATGGGTATTATTTCTCTGACAAAAAAAAAAAAAAAAAAAAAACACAGATGTCAGGCATTAGCAGGGTCAAAACACAGCACTCCACAATAAGCATTGAGTATTATGCATTTAATAGCCAATTGCCTCAATATCCCCCTTTTTTTTTAGGTTGATGATACGCATGATAACCATTATGTTTCTTTATTTTCTATTTTTCTATTCCTTGGAAAATGTTCGTAATGTAATTACATTTTTCTATTTCTTGAACAATTTTTTCTTCAAAAATAAATTTGAAACAAAAATCAGAAGTTAAAATTTTTAACTTTTCTATTTCTTGAACAAAAGTGGAATATAAAAACTTTTATCATCGTTTATTCTCATCATCGCTCGTCGACCGCCCGCCATTGGTCATCGACCATTAGTCGTCGTCACCAAAATTCGATGGCTCATCACTAGTCGCCAGTCATCGAAGTCCACCATGTTGCCCACTCGTTGAAAGCTAGTCACCTCCCGCCGACCTCTCGCCATTGCCCACTCAAAGCTAGGAAGATGGTCGCCCGCCGCCTATCGTCAAGAGGGAAAAATTCTGTATTGTTAACAAATGAATTTCTAGCCTAGGAATAGAGATTTTGTATTATTATCCAACACATATTTTTGCTTAGAAACTCATCTGAATAATAGAAATTAAAAAATCAATTTATAGTTAATAATTGATTTTCGGAATAGAATGGTTATTATTTGCGCCCCAAGTGTTCAAATCCGAGATCAATAGATATGGTGAATATATATATATATAAGAAAGAAATATTTATGCGGAAACCAAATCAAATAGTATATCTAGTAAGTAAATGCATGCTTTAATCTCTCAAGGGCAACGCATAAGGAGTAATTTTTTCAAAAATTATCCGCTCCCCTTTTGGATCATCAGGCTAATTAGATTAGTCAAATTGACTGTCGGCCTTTTTAATAAATCAGAAAGAAACACGTGCATGAAAATCTAAGTACTGAATTTCAAGTAATTGTCATTCTTAGTGCTGAAAAAGAAAAGAAAATATTATTCGATAATAGCCAAATATAGAGTATTGATGACATTACCTTCTTGCCTAATTAGGAACCGCGAATATTTCTTGTAGATTTTAGGATTTGAGTAATGCAATGAACGATATTTGAATGCCTTTCTAACGGATTAATTAATTAATTAACCGCATATTGACCTAGCAAATTAAGTGATTTTTTTTTTTTTGCGTAATTGAATCTTTTAATCGAAAACCATTCAAACACAATTCTTGTCTCATTGGACCTTCAATCACATCTCTTTTCTTACACATTCGGAAACATTATACCACGCTCTTTTGCTAATTAGTTATAAAAATGATGGGAATTAGTTCGGGCGTTTATTGAAAGATCCCCAATACAAGTAGTGCTAGAAATGTGTAAATGCTACACCGGAAAATGCCTGGTGGCCAAGCAAAAATAAAAGCAACTCCTCCAAATATTCAAAGTCTGCCCCCATCATTTGTAATAATTCCCATTTCTAACCCCATAATTGGTCCCGACTCCCATTTCTCTAACCTACATCAGTTCCTAGCATTGATCATGCATGCCCTATCGAGTAGGCCGAGGGTCGTCCGACACTTGAAGCAAATCGTTCATAAGATGGGTTGGATAGCAGTTTTGTTTTTGAGTTTCCACCATGCACGAAGGGTTTGAAGACTAATTCAGGCTCACTTTCCAGTTCAACTTTCACGTTGAGTTCTTTGTATACAACTTTACATCCATTGAGATTTTAGTAGAATTAGTCCTTTCAATTCCATCTGCCCCTTTGATTTCTTATCATTTCCATTCCTAGTAGTTCAACTTCAATTTTCCTCTTCATTGTACCTAAATCTAAAATCTGATCAAATTGTGATTGGATTTGAAACAAGCACGAACTCATTCATGTCTACATCATCTCAATCAGATTTATGATTGGCTCGATACCGATACAATAGGTTAGAACTTTTTCCCAAATTTCAAAAACAAAGTGAAGACGATATGTATTTTGAAGGAAAATGTAATTCTATTACTTTGTATATTCTTTGTTCATGTATGTTCATATTTATATGGAGACGATAGGTCTTGGTGTGCTAGTTGATGAAGTGGATGGACCGTGAACTCTCAATAAAAGGGTTCAATGAATCCTTTGAATGATTGATCGTATCTAAGTACGTAACTTTGATCCAGCATGCTTCCGGGTTGGAAAAATGTACAAAGAAACCTCCCACAAAAGGTCTGTCGTGAATGGGAAGGAAAGAAACTGCTCATGTCGATTGCCTTTTGCTGTCGGTAGATATGGAAACCGCCCTTTCGACTGAAGAAACTCGAGTCTTGACCGGAAAAGAAGGGTTGCTGCTTGCCGGAGAAAGAGCATGGAAGTCTATACGTATCAAAACTGACTCTTTTGCTGCAGTCATGGATATCAATGCTGCGAGTGGAAATGTCACCTGGAAAACGAAACGCAGACTGGAGGAGACGTGGTTTCGGTGTATCTTGTCCATTTGCTCCAGTCACTTCTATGAAACTGAACTCGAACAGCACATGCCGGGCGTTGCATGAACTCGAGCAAGGCACTGAAAGGCTGCTTTCACCTGTTCTCATCGGTTCACTCTTCCTCATTGAGGATGGAGAGGAGAAATTCAGAGGATTTTCTCTAGACAAGCAGGCCCTTGCGTTGCATACAATGTAAATAATGGAATGCATTGCTAATTTGTTCGATGTGGTGCTGAATTGTTTTGATAATGACGATTGTCTTTACCTCCGGCATCTACCATGGCCACACGACCATCACAGACATGATGACCCTCATCGCACA
Source organism: Eucalyptus curtisii (assembly GCA_017140595.1). NCBI lineage: Eukaryota > Viridiplantae > Streptophyta > Magnoliopsida > Myrtales > Myrtaceae > Eucalyptus > Eucalyptus curtisii. The sequence goes on from CM029496.1 coordinate 7,204,236, forward strand.
GCTATTAACTGTTAGGCTTTTCCTGTCTAATAGTGGCAATACTACTTATTATAAGGGATGTGGAGAAGGAACAAAAGAAGACTCGGAAGTCTTCAAGTGATCTGTTGGAAGCTGTAATGATATGCAGATGTGGATATCATCTGATAGCTTATCAATGCTCATCAGACCCATCTCAAAGTCCATGGGCCCTCAGATGCCTGTTCGAAGTGTGCAATAGTTTAATGGCCCAAATGAAAAGAGTCTTAATAGTGTAGTGTCCATGTAATGTTAACCAAGTTGCGGATTGGATTGTAAAAGTTTATTATAGAGGAAGTCTACCTCCTAATTGGCTATCTAAGCCTCCACCCTTGTGAGATCTCTTATGTTTTGAATCTAGCTTTCCTTGTTTTTCTGAACCAAAGCATTGAATGAAAATAGTTTAAATTTCGACCGAAAAAAGAAGAAGGGATAATAGTAATAACATAATAAACCCCGGTGAGATTCAATTTCGTCTTCTTTTCTACGTTCCATAATTCATGCTGATTAAAAAAAAAAAAAAAAAGCCTTATGTAGGGCATCTTGAACAACGTTTCGGCCACAAAAAGGAGAAAAAAAGCATTCCTTTTTTTTTTTCTTATAATTTTCTTGTGAAAGAGAGAAAAGCATCCCTTCTATTTAATTGCCATCATAGATTTGATGATATTACTGAAGTTTTTTTCTCGAAACAATGGCTTTTAAATTGATACATTATTTATAATGACCCAAAAAAAAAAATTGATACTGTATTTACTCCTAGACTAGGGAACCTCTTTGAGCTAGAAATGTATCGTGGTCGTTCATTGTCTTGATTTAATTCTCGTGCCATGAGCAAGCAATTTGGTGATGGACAACGACATATTGATGATTGATCATAATCGCCTAATCTCCTAGAGTTTGCGCGACTGCATTTGAAATATTCTTAATATCAAGCTGCCCAAGCACCGGCTAAATCGTTGATCCATGCAGTTCCAAGCCTTTTTTACTATTTTCTCAGCTCCAAGACATGCAATTGCAACTTTGACTATGCAAAATAGAGTTTTATGGAACTTTTCGATTAGTGCGGTATCTTGCTGCTTCTTGCATCTCGTAATAATATTCAATTTGGAACTATTTAAGGAGAACTCGCTCGGCACTTTGTTTGCTCAAATAAAGATGAAGACGGTCATTAATTGGCTAGCAAACTTAAGATTACTGTGGAAGATCGTCCTCCTGGAGGAACTCTGTACTATCTTTTCAGGCAAGCTGTCCAGTTTCAGTGTCAACCTCAGTTTTGATGGGGGTCAATAGGACAATGGTTAATACAGGTTTTTCCTAAAATTATCATAAGAAGCGCACATGCCATTATACCGTACAGAAGTTCAGACTGTTGCTCGTTAGTTTCGGCGTTCTTGCTGTAGTAACCATCTTCAATCTTCCATATATCCTATATATGCCGCCTCATTGCTGAAACCACAAATTTATCCTTGCTCGTAGAAAGTTAATCACTAACAACAGCTGCACAGCACGTGATTATCGTGTTGTGTTTATGGTAGGTTAATGGATCAACAAAAATGAGCAAAATGAAACACATTATTTTCATTCACGTATTTCATTAATTCATGTATTTCTTGAGTTCAAGTATCTCTTGGATTTGTGTATCTATTTAAGTCTTGTTTCATGTACCTTCTAAATTCTTGTATCTATTTAATTCACGGTTCATGAACCGTTTTTGTACATGAATTCAAAAACTCTATAAATATACTTGAAATTCTTCATTCCAAGAACAACTGAAAGAAGAAAACATCTGCATCTCCTCTCGAGTTTCTCTAAGTGTGCCGGTTTCAAGAATCGTTCGATAGAGTTCTATTCGCATAGTATTGATACTAGCAGGTTAGAAGTGTTGTATCTTGATGGGCAAAGTTTATGAAGCTATTTAGCACCATTGGCAGAAACTAATCGTCTTAAGGAGATTCGATTAGTCATATCTTACCTTCATTTACTTGATTATTTTATTATCACTCTCCCGAATTAATTTTTCGGTTACAATAAATAGTGATACGTATTTTTCCTCTAGTACGTATTCTTCTTCTCCTCCTCCTCCCTCTATATTTTTCCAACATGTCGGTGTGGAAGATGGCATCTCTTCATTGCTATAGTCATAAAAGTGGGTCCGAATTACCCTTGGTGTCTAGCCCGGTCCCACGACCATCACAGACAAGATGGTCCCATGGAGCAGCTAGCAAACAGAGCCAATGCTAATGCCTTTCCTTGTCTAATAGTGCCGCTAATCCTTGATTTGCTAGGGATGATAGTAGAATAATAAAACCCCATAATGAGGTTCAATCTCACGATCCATCTTAGCTTCCGAGGCTTATTCTTCACGTTCCACAATTCAGGCTAATTACAAAAAAAATGCTTTAGCTTTATGCCCGGCATCTCGACCGACCAACTTTCGGCCACAGAAAGAGATAAAAAGAGGGCGGGCATCTTGAAGTACTCGAAACGGCATATTCCACTGCAATATCCTTTTCCGTGGCGTCGATTGACAGTTCCGTGAAGGGCTCTACAGAGAAAATCGAAGGCTTAGACATTCCGTGGAAGCTTTCGCGTTTCGATGGTTGCTTGAGAAGGACGGGTTCTGTGTCAATTCCTTCATCCATGTTCAACCGCTAAGTGTGCATTTACATTTTCCCACCTCAAAAAATATAAAGAGAGGAGAAGAAGCAAAAAAATGAATAGAGTTCACCCATTTTTGGTCGTTGAATTGATACGTTGGACAAAATCAACGGGAAAAGTACCCAAAAAAAAGTTATAAACATATTATATTAATATTAATTCAGTCATAAATCTTTCAGTTGGACTAATTTAATTACAAATATTTTTAAATTAATACCAATTAAGTACATCCGACCAACACTCACATGATAATTTTAATTTTTTTTTGGCATTTTTTTCTCTTTCTTTTTCTTTTTTCTCTTATTCCTCCTTGGGCTTCTTCTTCCCACGGTGGCTGCTGGCCACTAGGCGAGGGCAACGAAGCCTTCATTAGTAGCCGGCAAGGGTCACGACTTCACCTGCGATTGTCCAAGTTGTTTCAAGAGAGGTCGAGTGAGAATCGGGTGACGTAACTCCATTAGAATTAGGTGGATCCATATGTGAAAATGAAATATCTATGAAAAAAATACCCACTTTTTTTCAATCACGAAAGAAGAAAAGGAAAGTGAAATATCTTAAAAAGAAGATCAGTACGTTTGATACATGATGAGGTGGAAAATGGATGCCTTTTCTGGATTGCAGAAGAAAAAGGACAGGAAAAAAGAGGGAATTGTCAGGAAAAACCAAAACATTTAATTCACGTGTCTGAGCATTGGACACATCAATAGATCCATATAATCCGGAAGAAAATTAGGGCGAAATCCTTTCTTTGAGGCCGATGCCAAGTCCCGTGACTTTTCCACTAATTTTCTAGCCTAGCTGACTCTGTGGACTGAGCTCGTGGAGTTTGGTTTCTGTTCCTCTTTTCAATATTTTGTTGTTGTTCGTGTTCGATTGATCAGCAGTCAGAGCTTTATTTGAGATTAACGAAATTAAAAAATGTATCCATAGTCAAAATTTCTCAATTACTAACACGTCTTAAATGAGAGTTCACGCTGGTAAGGTTTTGTGCTAATCTCCCCGAGATATAGGAGCCCGGCCCTTTGGTGCCGTCTGGGCACTGGAGCCCGTAGTGGAGTCCTCGGTTATTAAAAAAAATCAAAAAAAAAAAATGTATCGCTCGATTAAAAATGTATCACTTCTAAGGTCTGCTCTGCGTTGATTAGCGCCAGAGACGCACCCATTTATATTGGGGCCCGTTCAAGAGAGTGGTGGACAAGGTATCCGAGAAAAAGGGAAAAAGGCAAAAAGGGAAAGGCCAAAAGCAAAAGAAGAAAGAAAAAAAAAAAAAAATGATTCCAGACGAAAATGCTCCTTATCATGACCGGGTGAAAAATTTGGTAGCCGATAAGCTGGCGGCGATTTGAGACCAAATTGTCAAGTTAAACAAAATCTATTTTCCAATTTTTTTTTTAGGAAAATGACCCCCTACTTAAAATTTCTCCTAACTTTAAACATTGTCTGGCCAAGAGAATATTAAAGAAAAAAATAACATTTCCATGTCAATTTAAAAAGGATTCCAAGTATTTACCTTGACAAATAAGTCTCTCTAACCGGCGCAAAAGACAGGCATACCTCCACCAAAAGAAATTACTAGAATCTAATTGACCTTAACACGTCTGATCACATATTTTTTTTATTTAAACGAAGTTGTAATGACTTGAATGCTGCACAAAGTGACATCAGCACTTGCCAGCATAGACACTCAACACCCAAGTAGTACTACAAAAGACCAATCTCCAGTTGGGCATGGACCAGACATCGGCTGTCCAAAAGCCAAATCTCTCCTTTCAGATTCACATCAGCAAAAAGCAAGCCTTCTCGCCCTCCCATGCCTCTCTCCAATGGACCTCAGGAGCTGGTGCAAGTGCAACTCGGGCTGCTCCGACGGCGAGACCGCCCATCTCGGCCGCTCCGGCGCAACATCCTCGTCGGCACCCTCGACGCCGCTTCCGCCGCGTCCACCGGCGGCGAGCGGATCTAGCCCTGCGAAGCAGAGGTGGAGGGAGCTGTGGACGAGGCTCAAGAAGGAGAAGGGCGGCAGGATGCCGCCGCCAGCGGCCGCCGAGGCCCTCGCCCCGTACGACTTCTACAACTACTTGCAGAACTTCGACCAGGGGATCGCGTGGGACGAGCCCGAGAACCTGTCGAGGTCGTTCTCGGTGAGGTTCGCCGACCCGGCCTCCAGGGCCTTCGCCAAGAAAAGAGTGGCGAAATGAAAGCTGGTCGTCGGGATCTCTATCCTTGTCTGATTTTTTAGGTTAAATATCGCTTTGGCCGGTGAACTCATGTAGCTTCTCTCTCTCGAAATGTTGTGTATACTGAGCACGTCTTGAAGATCTTCTCTATCTCTCTTTATCTTATCTGATTGTCTTGGATCTCCGTTCATCGATCCAACCAGCTAAATATATGTAGTCGGTATTCGGTATTCGGATCCGTATATTCGCTATGAATCGGTACTCCTTCGAATCTCCGAGTCAAAGTGAGCGGCGATAATAGTTAGCAATGATTCCTTAGAAAATTCGAGGCGATGTGCGCCGCATGACGAACTCTCCATCGATTATTAAATGAGGGCACGCGCGGGAGGGAAGAAAACTAGAGAGAGTCTAGTCAGGATACCTCATACCAGCAGCTTGAAAGTGAAGTTCGGTGATGGGTACACCGAAAAGCGAATCGTATTCTCGAACACGACAGACAAACCCAAAGGTCGTACCATCGAAAGTCCGAGAACAAGTTGCTGGGAAAGTGTAGAGAATCAGCATAAACCCTTCGACGCCCGGCCCGTCGCCGTCGACGGCGTTCGCCAACCGAGGATGCCGTCGACTAGGCTGCGGAGGTCGCCGGCGAAGATAAAAGCCGGCGACCCGCGAGCTAGAAACGCAGCCGTCGTTTTCGAGCAATTACGGGGTGCTGCTGCTCTCGACAGAAGGTCGAAAGTTCCAGCTGTTGCGCGCAAGAAAAGAAGACGAAGAAGATGAAGTGCGCCCATCGCCTGATGTTGACAGGCCCGGGCCCCGTACCGGGCCAAGCCAGTAAATTCAAATGGGCCTGGGTGGGCATGATGGGCCGGGCCATGTCGGGCAGGCCCGGCCCGTTAGAGGTCGTTCCTTCCCGTCTTCTTCCCCGCTTTGCCCATTCCGCCGGCGAGCTAGAGAGAGGGCGACCGAGCGAGCTAGAGAGAGAGAGAGAAGCGATGGCGGAGGAGCTGGTGATCGAGACGGAGAGGGTGCGGGAGTTCGCCGGCGGCCTCGAGTCCCAGATGAGCGCGCTCTCCGCCTGCGCCCGCCTCTTCGCCGCCCTCTCCGACCGCCTCGGATCCCTCCAGCGCTCCCTCGACGACAAGACCCGCGCCGTCGAATCCGGCCTCCGGGCCCTCGCCTCCTCCTCCCTCGCCGCCACGGAGTCCCTGTCCCTCCGCGAGGCCTCCCTCCCCGGCCGCGAGTCCGCCGCCGCCGCGCTCGTCGAGGAGCGCAAGGCCGCCGCCCTGGCTGACCTCGGGGGCTCCGGCGCCGGCCCCGGCCCGGGCGGCGGGTCCGGCGGGCTGGCCGAGTCGCTGCGGTCGTTCGCGCGGCGGATGGACTCGTCGGGGCTGGTGAAGTTCGTCGTCTCGAAGAGGAAGGAGTCGGCGTCGCTGCGGGCGGAGATGCCGGCGGCCGTCGCGGAGGCCGTGGACCCGCCGCGGCTCGTGCTGGACGCGGTGGAGGAGTTCCTGGAGAACAAGTCCGCGAAGGTCGGGGTGGCCGATAAGCGGTGGGCGTGCGGGCTGTTGGTGCAGGCCCTGTTTCCGGATGCGAAGAGGGCGGACGCGCTGCGGCCCGAGTATGCCCGGAGCGTGGTGGAGAGGGCCGCCGCCCTCCTCGACGCGTGGAGGAAGCAGGTGCAGGGCGTTACTGGGGCCGGCGGGGCGGGAGAAGAGAGTGACGGAGCGATTGGGCCCGCGGAGGCCGTCATGATCCTTCAAATGGTGGTGGCGTTCGGGCTGAAATCGAGGTTCGACGAAGGTTTCTTGAGGAAGCTGTTGGTGGATTTCTCGCGCAGAAGAGACTTAGCTAAGCTCGCAGTCGCTCTAGATTTCGGGGAGAAATTAGCAGGTACGATGCGCTCATATATAAAGTTTCTTTCTTTGCAAATGCATGTGATTTCCGAACTGAAATTCGAAAGAAATGGTAGGATGCTAGTTCTCGGTGCTTTCCTGATCAATATGTAGTTATGACAGTCCTTTGAAACATATGTATATCGGTGAATTCAGGTTTTTCCGGGTTGCTACGGAAATGAAGACAAATGATAGATCTTTGTGTTTAATTGAGTTCTTTTCGCTAAAGAATATGCTGAAAACGCTAAAAACACATGCTTTTCTCAGAATTGTAAGACATCGTAGGTAGTGAAGTTCTTTGAATGACGATACTTTGGAAGCCTGTTTTGATCTCCCCATATTAGAAGCTGTCTGCTCAATATCTCCTCTATGCTCTCTGACTTCAGAGCTATAGTAAATTTAGAGGGACAAAAAAAAAAAAAGCATCCTCACCGTAAGAGCATGAGCAAATGCTGGTGAATCTCGAATCTGTTGTTCTTTTAACAAGGAGCCAAAGCTTCGATTTTTCTCTGTTTCTTGGAATTGGGAATGCTCATATTTGCACGATTGGACCTGAGCAGATTCCTAAAAGGCTCAAGGGAAAGAAACAGGTGGGAGATCCGTCCTAGGATGAGAGATCCCACAATGTCACCCCGTATTCCCTCCCTTGGGGAAGAAAAAGATACAGGAGGGAATTAGGGGGCTTCTGCAATTGGGAATGCTCATACTTGCTGGCTTTTCTGCTGGTGGATTATTGCAATGACATCTTAGAATAGTGCCCACAATATGCTGTCGTTAGCATGTTAGTTGCCTCTTACCGGACCCTTCTTATCTTACTGGATTTCCGGTCTTTCCTGATGGTGAATAAGCGTTGTGCAGATGAATTAGCGGGTCACTCGATATTTCATAAAACTGGTAGAGTAGAAAGATTAGCTCTTCCTTCCTAGGCGGCAAATCAAATAATGGATTAAAGAACAGTCGTAAGGTAGTTGACTTTCTTACTTGTTAGAGTAAGGCCGCATTGATCGAATAGATGACTAAGATTAGAAGTGATAGCAATTGAATCCGAATATCAGATTTTCTGGGTATTGGCAGTGAATCAAATAGAATATGTAATTGTTCCATTAGGAGCTCTTGTCTTATAGAAGTAATGGTGTTGGATAGAAGATCGTTTTAGTTGTCAGTGCTACTGCGTGAGAAGAGGCTACACATTTGTAAGTAAAGGCTTCCTTCAGATGAGGTGCTAATCTATTGGCCGATTAATGTTGTGAGAGTAGAAATGACATGTCAGGGTTGGCCCCCTACTCCCTAATGTCTTATAGGAATAGCATGGACATAAAGAATAGAAGGGGGAAAAGAAGGCTGAGGTGCTCCACATGAAAATGAGTTCCAAATACTTCTCCATTGCATAGGCCTAAAGGTTGTCAAATTGAATATTGGGCCAAAGCTTAAAAGTTCTGCTGCATTTCAATTCTATGACAATGGATAGCAAATTCGTCATGTATGTGCTTGGAAAGTATGCCTTTAGATGCCTCATCTGTGCAGAAGGATCTTTTGGTGAAACTGTGCTGAGTAAGTCATTTCTGGTGGTGTGCAGACATTATTGAGGAACTGGTGAAGAATGGTAAGGAGATAGAGGCTGTCTATTTTGCTGCTGAGTCGGGCATGACCGAGAGATTTTCGCCCGCTTCACTTCTGAAGTCGTACCTGGGTAACGCCAAGAAGAATGCTCAAAATGTGTTGAAGAACGGCAATAACAGTGTGGTCTCTGCGGTGGGTTTAACCTCTTGATCTTCTCTCTTCCCCTACAGCACCAACCCCGCAACCAGAAATTTATAAACAAAAGAGGAGAGCGCCTCGATCTTCCATATATTCTTCTTCTACATGTAAATTCTGTTCTTGATGTCAACTTTATTCACCTGGAGTGGCTTGAATTTTCAGGAGGAGGCTAGTACCATCGAATTGAGCGCTATCAAGGCAGTCGTCAAGTGCGTGGAAGACCAGAAACTCGAGTCGGTCTTCCCTCTCGACAGCTTGAAGAAGAGAGCCGCCATTCTGGAGAAAGCCAAGGCAGAAAGAAAGAAGAACTCATCTTCCGGTAGCAAGCCTTCCAACAAACGAGCCCTTGGACCTGGCGGTAGCCGCAGTGGCGGACAATCTTCAACCCACCCAGCCAAGGCGGCGAAATTTGCTAATCCTAGCCCGTCGTTCAACCGGAGGAACCCGGTTCCACTTGCGCACCTCAGCTCTGCTGTAAGATATTCCGCCCCTTACAGCTATCCTGGCCAGGGTGCTTATGAAGTTCCGGGCGTAGCGGCATATGCGCCGCCATACGGGAGGACCAATGCGTCGCCGGCCTATGGGAGGTCCCACAGTCCGGCCGAAGCTCAAATCATAAACCCTCAAGAGTATTCCCCCACCTATTCACCCATCGTCCAGAGACTAACCTATTCGCCCATCGTGGACACTAGCAGCAGCGCAAGTTCATATCGCGCGGGTACATATGTACCGCCGCCAGGATCGAGTCAGGGTCCACGCAATCACGACGTGCAGCAGTATCCGTCGTCTTACGGGCAGTAGTAGCTAGATCACGAGACTGATCGGCCTTGAGGCCGGCAATTTTTCTTAAGCTCCGTAAGGAAATTTCGGCGGGGACTGTCCTGTTATCCTGATTTATCTCTCAATTATACCATCATCTATCGTACTGACTTCATCGTGAGTCCATGTTTAAGTTCTTCCCCGATCGAATATGAGTAATATTAGGATCTTGATGATCAAGATCCTTTCTTTTTCCTCAAATGGAGGCAGGCAAGATCGAAAGCGATGAGGGGGAAATCCATCGTTTCTGCCATCATCGCTTGTGGTGAATTTTAACCATCGGGCAAATTAATCTGGCATGATCGAAATAAGATGTAGAAAATTTACCAAAACTAAGAAGTCGGCATGCGTTCATAATTTTCCATCCAAATGCGCTTAAAAGAAGACAACGATAAAGAGGAGAAGAAGAAAGGAATTACAAAGATCAAGATTTATTTACGAGCTTCAGACGTTATTTCTAATGAAGACAGATGCGGTATGACAGCTCCTCTCATATTCCTCAGCGATCAAGCGAAGAGATCGTAAACCCGCGGCGTCCTCGGCCGCCAACGCCGATGATTCTTCCGGCGACCCGCGGCGGCGATCACTTCCCGACCTTGCCCCTGAGCTTGACGCCGAGGACCCGCTCCATCTTGGCGAGCACCGCCTGGTTGGGCACCGCCTTGCCGTTCTCGTACTCCTGCACCACCTTGGGGGGCTCGTTGATCTGCTTCGCCAGCTCGGCCTGGCTCATCTTCTTCTCCAGCCGCGCCCTCTGGATGGCCTGCCGCACCTCGCCGGGCACCCTCTCGAGCGCCGCCGGCTCCGCGGCCTCGTCCAGCTTCCGGGCGCTCACGGCCGGGAGCGCCGAGGACGAGGCCTTCTTGTTGGAGGCGGCGTCGAACTTCTTGACGGTCTGGACGGGGGCGCCGGAGCGGAGGGCCTTGTTGACGGCCTTGGGGTCGCGGAGGTCCTGCGACTTGGGCTTCGACTTGTGGAGGACGACGGTGTCCCAGTCCTGCGTGATGGCTCCCGGGAATCTGCTCGGCATGGCGAGATGACGACGACGACGACGACGACGACGGAGGTTGATGGAGATTCTGAGATGCAGAAAGAGGATGACGAGGATGAAGAAGGTGGTGGAGAAGTTTATTTATGGTGGAATTGAGTATCTGGAAACTTCTTTTTTCTTTTAGAAAGAAAAGGAATAAATAACGAGAAAAGGGCATGAGCTTTCGAGGATATATATCCTGGAAGGTTCTAGGAAAAATGGAGAATCCAATTCCTAATCAATTTTGCCTTGGAGCCCAAGGTTTACTTTCTTTTCTTTTCTGTCCTTTTTTTCCCCTTGAGCCCCAAGTCCAGATTTTGGGATGTGTCGTTAACATCTTAATTTTCATAAAATATTCAAAATATTTTGAACGAGGGGTTCTTTTTTTATTTTATGCATGTCGATCTTGTCTTTAGGTGCTGGATAAGACTTTAGTTACCTCGGTATGTTCTCTTCTCCAAAAGTAATGAGATTTTGATTTTCTTCTTGGCAGCCATTGATGGCCCAAGGTTAAGCACGATCACTACATGATTGGTCAAGAACCGAGGGCTGCGCTTTTGACCGACTATCAAAGGGCTGACTTCGGAAGCCGAAAGGCTGAAAGTGACCCTTTACTATGGGCTTCGTAAATGCCGGGCTGCGTTTGGGAACAGCCTTGCAAAGCCTCTTGAACCTTTAAAGACCCTTAGCTGAATGCTAGTGTGTTATGGCTTCAAGTATTGGGAGCCCATTTTACAAATACTAGCATTCCCAAGGCTTCTACAAGAGCTTTAACTCGAGGCTCCCTCCCACCTACTTTGGCACTTTGGCTTTCTCGGCATGCAATAGATTCGAATTAATTAATTTTTTAAATTTCCAATCTTATTCTCGCTCATGAAACGTAATTCCACATTTACCCATTTTAACATAAAAACCCTTATATCTATCTGTCTCTTCTCTCACCTCTCTTCGCTTGCGTGCTCACTCTTGTCGCCTCGCATCTCGTTAGGGGCATATCGCTTGCCCAGTCACCTCTAGTTGCTTGGTCGATGGCTGTCACCGATCGCCTGGTTGACGGTCGTACCATTGCTCCTAAGCTATTGTCTCGAGGCTTGCTGAGATCATGCAACCTTGGTGTCATTGTGCCTTGGGTATGACGACCTCAGAGCCCTCCTTTGGGCTCCAAAATAATCCCTAGAAATTTTCTTCATCCCAAATCCAACGACTATGGAAGCTCCAAAGAAATGGAATGTCACCCGCATGAAGCACCTAAAGCAGAAGCGCAAGCACAACTCCTATCATGATAGCTTCCTCTCTCTCTAACTCCATGGCAAGGTACCTTCGCTTTCACTACTAATCTCTGCCGCTAATGTCCAACTCAACTTAGTCGGCAATTTAGTCACCTTTGATTTAGCTCAAACATGATTCACTTTGATTACCTATTCTAAGTAAAAACTACAATGGCAATCAATTGATTACCGTTTTTCTTGGGAAAGAGGAGGCTGAGAATAGAAAACATTATTTCCTATAAGATTGTCATATTGCTTGTTCCTCTAGTTGGATTGTATTGAACTCTACCGGTACATTGGGCACTTATTTAGTCAGAAACTCGTTTTTGCTCTTTTCTTTTCCTATCTATTAAAAATTGTAAGAGCATGTTGTCTAGAATCCGTATCCATTCAATTACAAGACATTTTAGATTTGATAGTTTTGATTGTTGTCTGGTGTCGACGACATGTTGGTTTTTCGTCTATGGCATTTGTACAATCGTTTATTGTCATATCCAATATTGCTCTCTCCTAGAGCTGCATTGAATGGAAATTTGCTGCGGAACTTAATACTTATCTTAATTTTGCATATGAGCTGAGTTCTTGGAAAACTCTTGGTTTAATAGCACAAGAAAAAGGAAGGCATTTAGAGGTTTTTCTTATATGAATAGAATAATATTTGTCGTATCGTATCGCGTGTTACGTGTCAGTCCTATTTAAATTGTGACACGAGTTTAGTCATGCATACCCAGTCCTATTTAAATTGTGACACGAGTTTAGTCATGCATACCCACCGCAACAGCGACCAGCAATTTCTTTCCTGCATGTGGTCAGACATCTTTAGTCCTAGTTTCATGAGTCTTAACTGTCTTATACATTTCCAAAGTCAAAGTTGAAGTCTTTAGGTGTTTTAATGCATTATCTAGTTTATAAGTTTTTATTGTATTATCCAGTTCTTATGTCTTTATTAATTAGGTAATTCTTTTGTTTTTAATGCTTAGTTTATTTCCTTTGTAACATTCCCTCTACTTAATACTGCAAAATTTCAAATATAAATAAGACAGATTTTGATAAATGAAAATGTATAAGATTTGTATCCGCGTGACCAATTTTTCTATTCCTAGTTTTAGTATCCTTGAAAATTGGCTTCTTGCTTAGTGGTAAGCCAAGAAGTCATGTATCCTCAAGTGATTTTCTATAGGTCTCAGTGGTGAGCTTCTCCTATTTCGAAATCTTGTATTTTGGTCTTGGTGGTGAATTTCGTCAATCCCAATCTTAATCCTTGGCTAGTGGCGCATCCTATATGCCTCGGTTCCAATCGTAATCTATCCTACATTCATATTAATCCATAGACATCTATTCCCATACACCCACGCATTAGCTATAACCACTCCAAACAACTCTCGCCCATCACGCAACCACATCAGAGTCATATCATATCCTGGCTCTCTCCGATAATTTTAATCTACAAAGTATGATCTTCAAGAGTTTGGCACTTTGGCAAGCTATATCCTAGCCACAAGCAAAGTTTGATATATTTAGAATAATTCCTTTATATGCTATATTCAATCACAACTACCAAAGAGATAAGAGATCATGTTTTCCTCCAATTCGATGGAGGAATAAATGAAGCGAAAAGATATTAAAAGAGAAATGATTATGTTACAAATCTTTTAATCTACTGTGAAAATAACGTTGTTTTTAGAACCACAAGAAACTAAATAATAAATTATTATATATTTTTGTGAGTCTACTCATTTAAGAATTTGTGACTTAGAAGAGGTTGTTATTTTCATAGTAGCTCAAACATTGTTATGCTAGCAAAGCCCATATCAAAACTCATTCGAGGTCATACCAAAATTAGAATGGAAAGTTCAAATCATACCCAGAGCATCAAAATTAAATAGACCTTAAGCAAATAGGGGGTCTTTCACGACCAATGGAAGTTTGAGACACATCACTTAGTAGATAGATTAAAATCTGCTGCAAATTGGAGCTAGTGCATGATGCGCTTCATGAAGTGGAGATGAGCTCCACAAGGACCTTGAAATCAGCCTCAGCACTCCCATCAGGCCCAGCAGCCTCCATCAATCTCTCCCTCAACTCACCAACCTTCTTCCTCATTTCCTTCCCTTCCTCACCCCTCAGCACCATCTCCAATGCCTTCTCCATCCCACTCTTCGTTATGGTTCCACCTTCTACTTTCACTCCAATCCCCCACACTTCCTCTATCATCCTCCCATTCATCATGTTGTCCGCCCAGAATGGCTTGCACACCATCGGCACGCCACCCGCCACGCTCTCGAACACCGAGTTGTCGCCGCAATGCGTCACATAGACCCCGCAAGCCAGGTGGCTTAGCGACTGGCCTTGCGGAGCCCATGGGACAAATTTCCCGTACGCTCTTGTCCGCTCTGGAGCCCCTCAGGCAAGTATGCCATCACATGTTCCTTGATGGACCATAGAAATGGGGTCTTAGTAGATTCCAGAGCTTCCCCAAGAGCTGACACCTCGCTTGGTGACGGCATTGCCACCGTCCCGAAGCATATGTACGCCACAGACCGAGGGTCTCTGGCATCGAGCCACGTCAAGCAACCGGTAGTGTCAGAGGCGGAGCTCGACGGCAGCGGCGGCGGGGGGAATGACACCGTCAGGCACCCCACTTGGAGGAGCATCTTGAACTTGGATTTCAGGTCCGCTATCAGAGGTGTTGGGTTTACTTCCACGTAGGAGTTCATGACGACAGCAGTTGCGCCACGTGGGAGCACACGCCCCATCTCACGCAGCAGGCATGCAATCCTTGATGTATCCTGATCATCAATTATCTCATTAGGTAAATCTGAAATGCGCATCATAGATAATCCTGGAATTACTCCGAGGCTTTTGTCGTTGTCATCGTCGTCGTCGGTGGAGGTACCACCGCCGGAGGATTCACGAAGGAGCTCACTTATGACGTCAACGTACACATGCGCCGCTAACGAATACGGAGCGGGGACCCAGAGGGTTACCCAGGGAACCTGCATCTTCTCTGCCATTTCACCTGCGAAAATCAAGAAAGCGTCGGTCAGTAAACAACTCACCTTCTTCCCCACATCTTGCTCTGCAGCGTCAACAGCCGCTCCAAAACTCCAGGGCGCCGCTTTCAGGAACAAATCCACGTGTTCTCTCGGATGCTTCGTCGCCCCCTGGCGGTCGTCCTGCAAGCCATCGCTAACGTCATAGACTCGGACGTTGCTGGGTAGCTCTGCTCTTGACGGCAGAGGGAAGATGACGCCGTTGGACTTGGCCGTGTTCAAGAAAGAGAAGCGGACATCCGAGGCGGCGGTGGCGACCTTAAGGAGCAGGTTGGCGAGAGGCCAAGGGTGGCTGCCGAACGGGAAGGCGAGGACGGCGATGTGTTTTTCCGACGACATGGTGGTCTAGATTTGTAATCTTTTACGTGGGAAGTTATGTCGTAGTTCGAGGAAATGGGGAATCCGAAATGAGTCCTCTTTTTGGACGCTTAGGAATAGACGGGGTTTGCCATATATAGAATGGAAAATATTGGCATTTAATGCGTCACGTTGGATATGTATTAAATCATATATAAATCGAAGGACTGGAGCACAAAGGAGAGATGCATTGAAGAAGGTGCGTCAGAATAGGAGCAAAGGTTTTAGGGAAAATGTCACAAATGGTCCATGAATTTGCATATAATATTCAATTTCATCCATGAAATTTCGATTTGCTCAATTTAGTCCCTAAACTTTCATCTAATGTTCAATTTCATCCTTAAGCTTTCGATTTGCTCAATTTAGTCCATGAACTTTCATCTAAAGTTCAATTTCATCCATGAGCTTTCGATTCGCTCAATTTGGTCCCTGAACTATTAACAAATGTTCCATCTAGTCCTTAACTATTTGAAAATTGACCAATTTCGTCATTTCGTTAGTTAAAATTAACGGAATTGGTTTACATGCCTTTTAGTCTCTTAAATATAAAATAAAAAATGACATGTCAAGTCAAATTGTGGCTACCATTCAAAAAAGAGATACAGAACCACTTATTCTCTCTACTTTTGTGATTAGTGCTCTCATCTCTAACTAACCCCTAATTTGTTTTCCTTTTTTAAGATATATATTGACTCATAATTCTAGTAATCCAATTTAGTTCCACGTCATCAATTAATGCTCCACGTCATCACTTAACGGTTTAAACAAACGGAAGGACTAGATGGAACATTTGTTAATAGTTCAGGGATCAAATTGAGCAAATCGAAAGCTCAGGGATGAAATTGAACATTAGATGAAAGTTCAGGGACCAAATTAAGCAAATCAAAAGCTCATTGATGAAATTGAACATTAGATAAAAGTTCAAGGACCAAATTGAGCAAATCGAAAGCTCAGGGATGAAATTGAACATTAGATGAAAGTTCATGGACCATTTGTGATATTTTCCCAAGATTTTACCGACCCTGTCCTTATTAACAGAAGGGAAAGGAAAACTTTTTATCTTCCCACAAGAAAACCTTAAATACTATTCGAATCTCAAATGATCACGGAAAAAAAAATTTATACTGTAAATTTACGTGCTAACATTCATATATTAAATTTTATATGGCTAGAAAGAAAAAGACAAATTATGCAATGCAAGATTTTGATTAAGTAAAAAGAATATATCTTAATGCTCAATATTAAGATAACGGGAGCGTGGAACCAACACCACATCAAACATGCAGGAACCGTCTGTCAAGATAACTCTTTAACAAATTGACAACTTCATCACTATCAACAAACAAATTGGGACCTCAATAAATGTCTGAATTAAAAGTGATCCATGAACAAATGGGCTCAGAGTTTTGTTTTGGCTAGCACATAGCATTATTGTGGTCGTTGTACTTATGTCACATCCGAATATTGGTCGCACCACTAGGCCCTCAGCAATAATGACCATCATACTCATTAATTTATTTGGCTCGTGTTTGGACCATAGCTTGGTCTAATTTAATTAATTAAATTTATATGAAGAAATCAAAATATACGAAGGAGGAAAGAAGAAATGATTATTAATTTAAATAAACCTAAAAAATGCATACTCACGTGGTGATTGTTTATCTTAAGATAATTACTAAAAAAAGTCCTAGATATATTGCATGGATGCTAATTTAGTATTAAACTTTTTTCAATTTGACCAATTTAATTCTAAATTATGTTATAATTTGTTAGTGTAGTTCTTTAGGTCAATTACTGGAAATCGTTAAAGTGAACATCGGCAGCCCTACGTGACATAGACAACACTTATTTCAACAATTTTTGCAATTAAAAAATAAATTATGAATTTTTATATGTTTTATTTTTCTTTATTTTTATATTCTATATTATTCATTACAGGTTTGTTTTATGTTTTAATCTTTTCAGTAATTTATTTGTTGTTTTTATTATTGAGTGTTGCATTGTTGATTGAGCTTTTCATGATTCTCTCTCATGTAGCAATTTAGGACTAAAATCGACAAAGATTGCTTGTAAAACATTTTTCAAATAAAGAGAAAATGTGCTGAAAGGGTATTTGATTGATATAGCGGAACAAAATACCCGTATTCAGAATCCCTAGCTCACAATATTAAGACATACTCCCATGTCTTACTTAGGTGCCTAATTAACCCATAATTGATTAGTGGCGAATCCAAAAGGTAAGGTAAATTATGAAATTGAATTGAGATTGCAAGTTGCAATTGACATGGGCTTGGGAGAGCCAGCGCTAAGTGTAAGCACTATCTCCTTGAGAGTAATCCTTCGTGCCCGCTTAGTAATCAACTTTCCATCTCCCTTGGTGTTTCACCTCAAGCCAAGTCTATCACCATTACTTCAGGTATCGAACAATGGAATTGAGAATGAAATTGCATTTCCATCTCAGCCTTATTATATATCGAATGGGCTAACAGATTTACATACCAAGTGAAAGTTGTCTTAAATAAAGACAAAGGAAATAATCTAAGCCTTTGACATTCATTTGTCATGCCTCACCACATTGAGCCAAAAACCAACCAATGTGCTCCACAATCAATTCATCATCTTCGTTGATAACAATCGCAAAGTCAAGCATTTTAAATCCCCGAGGATAGGGAACATCATCGATCCAATCCGAATGTGGTTTTCTAAAAATGACCATGACAACCCCTCCATTAGCTCCTACCACATGGGTTGCTTATTCAATCCGATACAATTAACCATCCTTACCCCAGGCGAAGATGGCGGTCTAGCCTGATTATCTAAATTGGGAGTAATAGGTAAGTTAGGCCTATATGAAATATTCCCTGTGTCCGGTGGAATTGCCATACTAAATGGCATTACATTTTCAACATTCAGTATCGGTCCAACTAGCCTAATATTTCCACAGTTGACGAAGGCGTGTTCTATTAAACCTTTTGATTTGTCACATTATCATCATAATCATCATTTGGGTTAGCCTGAGCAAAATTAATAGGATCATTTCCATCAATAGACCCAACCACATCTATATTATATTGATCTTGACAAGAAGTTTCAGGCCTTTTCAAAATTCTCATAGACAGTGGAATTACTTGGCCTAAACTACAAACGTTATTAAACTGAGCAAAAATTAAAGAAACATACCTAACAACTACCCAATTTCCTTGTACTGGAAATGACTGGTTGGATGACCTTGGCCTCGAGATGATGTCGTTGACAATAGTAATGATCGTAGGTTGGATAACATTGAAAATGTGCCTCACGACATGGTTGGCCAAATCCCTTTATTGTCCCTAGAACAACTTATGCATTGTAGCCATCATAGTTGAATTTCGCTCCACTTCTCTCCTGGTCCTCCTTGAGATGCAGTGGAATGTTGGCATCCCATCTAGGTTTTGCTCCATCGCTACTTACCACATACTCGTAACGTACAGCCATCTATTACCATGATGTGGAATCAATTGTTGCCAATGGCATCACCAAACTCTTGCTTATTCCTAGTCCTTACCATCATCCTTTCCTCAAATTACACCATAGTGATCTCACAGGGCATACATAAAAGATTTTTCATTAAAAAAAAATGGAATTTGACCAAAATAGTGAAAACCTTTCACCAAAGGTTGATCTTTGCTTTATTAAATAAATTCAGTGGTGATTTGGAACAAATACTCTTTTGTGGGAGGGTAGTGGAAGCAGGTATTACTTTGTTAAGTCAATCAAGAATATGATAGTATATGATCCACAACTTGAAAGTGGAAAGGGCCTTTCCTCTAGCTATCTGCTCACAAGCAACCGTTGACTAATGAATTGAAGATGTCTCACAACTTGAAGGAAATCCATATCACTTGAGATGTGAGTCTTATGTGGAAACAACTTTACATGTTCTAAGAGATTGTACGATTATTCGTAAGATGTAGCTTGAGTTTGTCTCACAATAAAATTTAGGAAAATTCTTCTTAATGAATCCTTCACAATGGTTGAATTCGAATCTTGCTAGTAAGGGGCGATTAAATTTTCATCATGATTGGAACATAATTTTTGAAGTAGACGTGTGGCCCTTTTGGCAATAGAGAAACAAGTCATTTTCTAGGACAACTATAGATAACGTATATCCCTTTGAGTTAAAGATAGGAACGTGGCCAACCCCCCTCACATTGAAGTCCCCTTTCAATATGTATGGCCAAGAGGCCCATTCACGATCAGAGCCCTCTTCCTCGGGATGAGGTAGAAACCTTTCACCATCAAACTTAAATAAAGAAAATAGATAAGGCCAAGCAAAAATCTTTTATCATGGTCAACTCCACCGGTCCCGATAATTTTGTTGCTGCAACAAGTTTTACAGGGAAAAACATCAAAAGGGAGTCTTTCATGGCAAAAGAACTCTTTTTCAGGCAATTTTTTCTTTTTTAATTTAGCATCACATTTTGAGCTTAATCATCTCGTATCACAAAGGGGGTCGGCAATATACTAAAGAAAATAAAAAGGACACAAGAGAGCAAAAAGATAAAAAAAAAAAAAAAAAAAAAAATACACACATGAGCTCTCTCTCCCACAGCCCTCTGAAAAATTCCAATAGACAATTGCACAATATCATTGAGTTCACATTTATTAACCGTTGGATCAAGCTCAAACTTTGTGTAGAGTACGTAAGATATTTCTCTTGAGTTGGTCTAGTCAAATTGATGAGAAAATATATGTAACCATATTCTTGATGGAGAAAATCAAATCAATTGGACCTGTGGATCAAGCCGTGAGAGCTCAACGCGCGGTCTCGTGAAAATAGTGAGCTTTTGTTCATTCTAAGTCGAAATACAATGAAATATTGAGGAGACCTACGTGAGACTTAGTTCTTTAGCTTCGCCAAAGAAATCAAGCATCAAAGATCCATAGATCCCTTTATGATATTCAAAGTCTCTAAGGTTGCTACTCCCACCTCTTGATGTTCCTCGCCAGTTGCCATCATCATGCATCTTCCTCACGCTCGTTTCAGTCTATAATCTAATTCAAGTAATTTTCTATGTTATATTTGATTCAAATATTCAATTGCCTAAATTGTGGCTATTCAATTCCAACACGATTTGATATGATATTTTAGGCACATCCAAATAGGAAATGTTTTATTAAACCATGCATATAATTGAGAATTCGATCTTTAAAGCTTCAGATTGGATTCCGTATTACTTTTGATTCCTATTTCGGGTTAAGGTGAATATGTGAATGATATTGGCATGTTATATTTGTAATGCTAATTTAGGAAATTTTACTATTATGAAAAATATAAAAAATCGTATTGCATATTAAGATAAATTACATATTTATGAGCCATGTAGCAATTAGGAAATTACCTAATTTAGAATATGATTTAGTTTAAGAAATTCGAAAATTGATGCAAGTGAGAGTAAGAAAATTTCCATCCATTTTTCTCACCACCTAATGCTGACTATGTAGGGTGGTTCTCAACATGAATAATTTGAAAGAAAACTCCAATTTTAAGGCTTTGACATTTTAAACATTTTAAACATTCATTTTGCAAAAATTTTAAAAAAAAAAGAAAAATAAAAAAAAAAGGAATGAATGAAAAAACAAAAAAAAACAAATGAATGAAAACATAAAAAAAAAAAAAAAAAAAAAGAAGAAGAAAACAAGAAAAGATGAAAAAAGAGAGAAGAAAACATAAAATAAAATAAAAACAAAATAAAAAAACAAAATAAAAATGAAAAGGGACTGGCGGGTATTCTGTCTCGGAGGGGGACTCGATCTCTGGGATGGGGGCTCTTTCTTTTCTCAGGGGACAAAGGAGCTGGGGACGAAAAAAAAAAAATTTCCAAACCGAAAAGGGGAATCGAGGAGAAGAGGATGGATCGCTCGCGATCGCTCCCTGCCGCCGTCTCACGCGCGATTCGAGGCGACGGCTGTCACAGCAACGACGACGCCAGCGGTTCTGCTCGCTGGATCTGACCTGATCTGAAGCCGACTGGAGTTCCGCTTCATCTTTCGCCATTCTCGGACCTAGAAGACGAAGCGTAGCAATCGGCGATTGTGATCGGAGGATCTATCCGTCGTTCGAAGTCCGCGGCGCCGGAGTTGAACTTCTACAGATCTGACATTTTTTCTAAGATCATCGGCTCGGATACCGTTGCAGTTGCTAGAGAGGCTCGTCGGACTCGAATCTCTCTAGATTGAGTTCACCAGATCGCGCCGAAGGTTGGAGATCGTGAAGACTCGGTTCTTTCTCAGAGATTGGACGTTTGCTCGCTCGATCGGTGGTTCTCTTTCTAGATCGGGCTCGCCGAATCAGGTTCTGTTTGTTTCTCTTTCTCTATCTCGATTACTCTGTCTTGCGTACGATATGTTGCTCTCTCTCTGGCTCGATCGCAATCTGTTTCTCTCTCGATCGCTCTTTCTCTTTCAATTTTGCACTTGTATCTACTTTCTAGCTCCGAAGCTGCATGCTCTATTTCTGCTGAAGGTAGGGACCGAATGCTCGATTACACCTGCATGAAATCCAGTGATATGCGAGCCTCTGTGATAAGTCTGGATATGACATTTCTCTTATTTCTGCATCTAAACCCTTTGGCCGAAATGTCTACCACATGTTCGATAAAGTTGCTGAACTAGATCATACGAGAAAAATCAGTTCATGAATATCTGCGCTCGGTTAAGTGTTTCTCTGGAGTTGATTCTGGTTGAGATTGATTTGTAGCTATCAATCGTCACGCCTAACAGTTTTATAGATTAAGATTCAACCTGAAGCCGAACATAAAATTGCTGTAGCTATATCTGCATCCTCCAAAACTCTACATGTTTTCTCTATTGTTAATAATCTCCCAAATATGTGAGCTTCTCTTGCTGTTCATTGTCTGACATGCACCTGCACCCATGAATGATGCTATGCGCTCAATAGGAAACTACTTGCGAATCAGATTTGAAATCTTTAGATGCCTACTCTTTGGTCAGGGTACATTGCAAACTTTTAGTAAGTCATGTATCGTGAATGAATCTGACAATTTGCATCGATGGATGAAATGAGAAGTCAAGCTACTTACGCATTTAAAGAAACCTACTGAGGTTAATGAATTTCTGTGGTTTTTGTGCATTGATCTAAAGATAGATGTTTTCATTACACTTGTCTTTGACATCTATACTTATGACATGCCGAAATATTATGGAATTCATGTATCATTTGAGTAGGCTGAGAGTCCAAACATTGCATGATATTTTCTGTTTCTTTTTGCTGATCTGACCATATGTGCAAATACCTCCGTTTAAGCATGTAAAAAAAAAAAAAAAAAAAACCTTAATTGAGCTGGTCACCTCTTAGGAACTTGTAAAAGACACCTCGAACTTTCCAATAATATCAAGTCTATCCGATTTTCTCATCATTTGCCTTATATTCCAATTTCAAATCGGGTATTGAAATTTGGTTTTTGCCTTAAATCTAGAATGCATGCTTTGTTTGTGAATTTGGTATGGATTTTTGTGTGAAGAGTCTAGGAGTGAGTCCTTCATGAAAGTTGTCCTTCACATAAAAATTGCAAAAAATGTTTTTATGTTTGCCTGGCTGCCCTGTTCTGCTTGTGACTGACCTTGATCTTTTCCAGGATTTTATAAATTCATATGCTTAGAATTTTAGGATGCTTTTGCCATGAAAGTTGTTCCCCATGATATTGTTGATGTTGTGTGATTCGCTTGGAACAAATTGTCCATAGATTCCCCTCTAATACATTGTTTTTTTTTTTTTTTACCTTGTTCTGTGATATTTTGTTGCAATTTTCTACTGTGTTTTTTTTTTCTTTTTCTTTTTCTAGAAATTTTTAGGACGTACTAAAATGCCATAAAATTCATTTCTTTTTAGTAGGATAATGGCCCTCTGTTGCTTTTCTTCAAAGATATTGCTTATATTTCATTTCTGTCGCTTTGCACGTGAGATGAGACCATAAACTTTAGAGTGAAAATAACATCTTGCTTGGGTTGTATGTTTAAGTACATAGCATCTTGCTTGGGTTTTATGTGCAAGTACATAGTCACTATTGGCTTGCATAATCTTCATCTCGGCTTGTGCTATTTGCTGAATTTGCACACTTACTGCATCGTGAGTTCGCTGAATATGTCTACTCTTACCATACATAGCTCAAGTTTACTGGATTCATTGTTGTTCTTGCTAAACATACGAGTGTAGCGTATATTCATGATATGCTGTTACCAAGTCAAAACTGTTGTTTGTGACTTGAATTTGCTGGATTCATGTTCATGTCTGATGCCTATGTTCATTCGTTATAATAATGATTTCTATGCGTTGTCTTAGTCATATAAGATGAGGCAAGGAATCCATTTTTCTTAGATTGGGTTTAGATTAGGATTCCAAAGATGGACTTTGGTGTGAAGACGATGGAAGTCGATGTCCATTCCGACTATTATCTTGTACTATTTGTTTTCCCGACATATGTCTCGGGTTCCATGCATTGTATAAAACCCGACGAGTTGCGGGTTTCCTTTCTTTCCCGATTGTTTTCTCTTTTATATTCTTTAGGATTACATGATTAGGTTTACTGCTTTTCTTGATTGTTTACTTCATGTCTTGCAATTTCAATTTCATTGATTGTTTTCTTTTCATTTCTTAGGAATAGAATAGAATGAAAGTAATCCACTATGCATGGTCACTTAGTATAGAACTAATGATCCCGAAAATGTAAAAGAGACACATGGACATGTTAGGAAAAACACAACATAATGTCTAGGTACCGAAAGGGCGCTAATAGCAATATTAGCGTAACCCAAGTCCCCGAACCTAGATATCTGGTTGCGTAGGAATCGAGGGAACACTCCCGACCCTCGATTGGGTTTTCTAGCCGACCCCAAAACGAGGCTAGTGGCGACTCCCTTCTATTCGTAGGTTGTTATAAACAACTAGATTGCATAAATAAATTCGCTGTCGCGCGGGGTACGAGCTTGGGAGAGCTCGTGATCTTATGATCAAGTATCCCTAAACTCGACCTTTCCCTCCTTTGACGTGCGAGGGGCGGCGAGATCGGGTCGCGACAGGCTTAAAGAAGTTAAGCAATGGATCACCCACAATGTTTGGGATAGCGAAATGAGCTGCCCCTCATCATTTCAATCATCGTACCGTTCGCAAGAGAACTCTTTATCTTGTGGATATGGAACTTCCTACACTTATCTCATAAGTGTCTGAGCATGGGACTATATATGAGATAGGGTATGCCTTTCATCATCTTGACACATCTCATTTAGCATGCTCAATCCATTTCACATCATTCATTAAATTGGTCCATCTTGACATTCTTTGGTGGAATTGGTAGACTAAACATGTAATAGTCGCTATGCAAAATCCTTGTCAAAAGAATTCAACAACTTTAAGCATGAAAAACTTTGCGACTTCAAACAAACAATTTTCCACACTCAAAAATGTTTTCGTAAGTATGAAAAACGTGATTTTGAGCATTCATTCAAAGAATTGTCCCCACAAATGGACTGTCTCAGCAATGGGTGTTCTTGGATTGCCCCTATCGAAAGGGAATGAACACACGAATGATCAATCGAGACTGAAAATCCGATCTTTAGTTTGATAGACGCTCCATTTTTGCTTTTGCCCCTGCACAAGAGAACGTGCATGAATAAGATATTATGCAATACAAAAGCAAATGCATATCGAACATCCATTTTTGCTCGAATCGAGAATATATCTCAATCGATTCACTACAAAAATCTGTCATGCCCTCTATCTGTAATCTGTAAGGGAAAGAATAGAATGTCATTTCCAAAATTAATTATATTCATGAACAAAATTTACCCCTTTCATCCAAGATGAATGATCCTCTTTTTGACTTGTTCCCTCATTTTCTCATGGAAATGAGAAACTTTGTTTGGCTATCGAAAATGACATCTCACACAAGTTGTAATGGGATGTGCCCCACATTACACTTTGGAATCTAGATGATCTTCTCGTAAATTGTCCTCAGTTTCTTATTGACATGCAAGGAAATGGCTTGGGACAAGTAAGAAGATAGGAAGTGTTTAATGTCTTCTTCACTCTTTAGAGATTTATCATAATCAGCTAGGAAATAATCCTTTGCCCCCACGTCAATTTTTCCTTCTGATGTATGTTTCCAAATTTGTTGATCATCAATTAAATCAACGGCTCCGCTATCATTGGAAATTGACGCCCTATTGTGCTATGAGATATGAAGTAAATGAGTTAGAAAAACAAACAAGGCTAACCTCATGCATGGCTTCAAAGTGATTTTTTTATTCTTTTTCTTTTTTCTCTTTTTTTTTTTTTTTTTTTTTTTTTTTTTTTTGAAAATCTTTTTTGGGTGAGGAAGCATGATGAAAGCCCAGCCCTCAAAATTTCTCAATGGATGTTATATTCTTTTCATGGATGGATATCCTCACCAGGCCGGTTTGGTATACCCGGTCATCCCCTCACAATAAAACTTGTAGTTTTATAATGAAATCAAGCTACTTAGGATCATGAATCATGTGTGCTTGAGTTCTTCACCCTTCTTGGTCTTAGGCGAACCCTCTAAGTCAAATATTCTTCCTTCTAAATACGTCACAATCTTTTCATGGTAGCATCAAATTCGGCTAACTCAGGAAAATGAGATAGTTCAAGAATCCTCTTCGCTCTCTTCTTCGGGTCACAATTTCTCACTGATGATAAAGTATCCATGCTATCACGGCACTTTTGCTTGACGAGATAAGCTACAATAGCAGACCATTCAACAACTTGACTTTGGAGGTTTGCAATTCACTTGTTCATGTCATTGTCAATATTAGCAACATAGTTTAGCACCTCATTTTGATTGGTCATTTTAGCTCTTGATCGTGTATGGATGGATGAGTGGGATCGCTCCATGATTACCTAATTCAAATGAATAGGCACATGTAAGCAATAGAAGGTCATCCAAAGGTCATCCATGACAACAATCTAATCTTCTTCTTTTTTCACTTTTTTTATTTATTCACAAAAAGTCCAAACTAGAAAAATGAAGACATAGGACACCATAGCATGGACTAAAAAATAAAGATACAAAATTTCCTAAACATGAACTAAGGAAAGCAAAAAATTTGAAACTCCCTAATAAAAACAATAAAGACATGAATTGAAAACAAATTCTTCGAATTTTTTTTTTTGTTATTTTTCAAACGACTTATTTTATGGCAATTTCCTTATTTCATTTCTATCTAACAAAGGAATTAAATCAATTATTGATCTAGATTGTTATAGGCCAACCAAAGGCATGACAAAGTAAGTAAATTTCATAGTGTAGGAATAAAAGACTTACTTCACCAAAGAAAATCGATAGAAACCACATAGACATGCGCATGAAACGTGACCATCAATTTCTATCTAGATGACTTAACAAGGTGGAGCTAAAAGGATGATCCGATCGTTGTAGTCTTGCATTCAAAGTGTTGAGTCCTCTTAAATCTGGCTTAGTCGAGAGGAATGTCCTGTAGTCACACAGTTTCGCGAACAAGAACGAAAATGGACAACACCACGAAGAACTTTCAAGGAAAAGAATGTCAACCTCTACATGGTAGTCTTACTTTTGAGGAAGTTTCCTTCTCAACACCATCCTAAAATATCATATCGCGGCCCAAGTCCGACGACATGGCTGTATGTGCAATTGTGTAATGCAAATGCATAGGCATGTATAACTGTTTATATGCAAACAACACTTTAATAATTTGAATTCAAGACGTTCATTCCCAACTTCAACCTGCAAGACGAGGGTTAGCAATCACTACTCCTTTATACCTCCCTTCTGCAGAACGTTTAACATCTCAAATGGTTAAGGACGTATCTGGAATCCTCGCTATCGAACAAAAATATTTTTCAAAAAAGAGAAAATCGGCGTAAGTCCACCCATTAAGAGTTTTCATTATAGTCCCCAACGGAGTCGCTAAGCTGTCACAACCTAACCTTGGGTGCACCACCTAGGATTTGGCTAATGGATTATTAAGTCTAGACTTAGGTTAGGCTCTCCCAAACCCATACCAATTCGTGACTTAAGGCTTAAGTAACATGCAAAAGATTATTAGTTAGGAGTCGTCACTAATCTATTTTGATTAGGTCGATTAAAAATCCAAATAAAGTAACGGGATATTACTTCACTTCTACGAACCAGATATTGTGGAAACAAAGACTTGATTACGCTAGACTACTCTAACGTCCTTTTGATACCTTTTTTCTTTTATTTTCAAAAATATGTTAACAGACAGTTTGGATTGATTTTAGCCTAAATCACTATCATGCGAGTGCGCAACCTTTATTGAACACTCAATGAATAAAATAAATTGCACCAAAGGATTTAAAAACACCAAAGCAAGCAATTACTTTTTTGGGTTTTCTCTTGTCTTGAAATTAAAACTTATATGACATCCACAAGCTATTTTTGTATTTTTATATTAAAATTCGAAATTAATAAATACCCTAATTAAACTATCTAAAAAGAATAGTTATCTAGTCTAGTTTAGGGATTAATTTGATCTAAATCCTATCCTATCTCAAAAAACTATTTTAAAGATGCGATATTATCTAAGCATGCAAGCATTATTTAAGACCCTATCTACGAAAGAAAATGTTATCTAGAATCTATTATAATATATTTTAGAATTATCTAAATTGCAATCCTAATTAAGGAAACTATCCTATCTATTACACAATTTGATTTTTTTGAGTGTTTTCCAAAACAAGCAACTATCAAATATAAGCATTATATCCAACCCACTCAAGATATTCGTTAAGAATTCAAATAAAGGGTTAAAATAATTGAAAAAATAATCTATTGTCTCACAGATTAAATTAAAATTACTCTAGGATTAGACATCACAACATGCAAGAAAAATCAAAATAATTTAAAAAATTGATCTAAAGTCTTACGGATCAAATTAATAATTATAATGATTTTAAAGTTAAAAAATCATCAATGCGCAAAAAAAAAATCAAAATTTATTTAAAAAGTGATCTAAAGTCTAACGGATCAAATTAGTAATTATAATGAATTTTTTCTCAATAATATTCTATGAGATAATGCCTAAAGTTTCAATGAAATCAACGTTAGCATCCAGCCATCCAATTGAGGTAGTAAAACATTGAGATGAAATTTGGTTCAAGAAGTTTACCTTGTTTGGATGATTTACTTCCAAAACGGGACAGATGTGAAGGACTCACGACCGGCGGTTTGTGTCAAGACAGGCTCAACAATGGTGGCGCAAGGCTCGGGCTTGGACGTTAGGATTGGATTGCAGTGGTGCTGATTAAGGGCTCCTCACAGTGGTGTTTCTTGGACAAAAATAGCAAGTCGTAGTGCAAAGCAAGGATCAACAACTTGACACTTTTGGCATTGACAATTTCTCCAAGAAATCTAAAATTGACTTGCAAAAAATAGAAAAGACAGAAAACCCTCATTGAAGGGTGCCTAACAAGACTTCGTTAAGGCTAGCGTCAAGAACAGCAAATGGCCAAGTCGTCAAGGATCCGCCATGCCGCCGATGTGAAAGTTGTCATCACAGCTTGGACAGCAAAGTAGAGGCGACGTCGCACTCGTGGCAATGGTGTGGAGTCGCACAAACAACTAAGGCATTTCTGACTTGGTTTCACGAGTAAGTTGACGGCAGTGCTATTGGTGTTTATTTTGATAAACAAGCATACATGCATAAGTATATTAATATCAAAGTCTGATCGCAGTGAAAGTAAAAAGCTTATACACGTGTTTCCAAAGCATTTTCGTGCATTTTAACAAAAGCACGTGCAAGAAATATATGGGTTAATCATATTAACATTGCATTGTACTCCAAATTTGATTCTAACGTTCTTTGGGTTCTGAACACGAACGTCTGATGTCCTCGCAAAAGTGGTTATGATGTTCTTCAGACTCTGACCACAAACATTTGATGCCTTCTGGTAACTCCAGGTTTGATGTTCTTGGACTCTTGGCAACGAATGTCTTACGCCTTTCGGTAATACTGGTTCTGATGTTCTTTAGATACAAAACGTCTATCTCTTTGTATTGTAGGTTCTAACGTTCTTCGAATTTAGCCCAACAAATGTCGAGCCTCTAGTTCAAACACACCACAAATTCTCATGTTGAACAGAAAAGAAAAATTGAGAAATCTCACAACTACAATTGTGCTAGCAATTGCTCTCGTGTGTGAATGATTTGGTTTATCACAATCAACACTCTCAAATTGTTTTTTACCAAAAAAAAAAAACTCTCAAATTGTCGATTGTCGATCATTTGGTGATCTACTTTCTCGTATTACATTTTAGAGCCAGTGCTGATCACATTTAAATTGGCTTATTAACTCTAAAACCATTTTAGAATTAATTCGGTCGTAACTTCTGTCAAACATAAGTTTTGATACCGTTTCAAGCACTAATTCGAACATTAACTCTATAATTGTTATAAAGCATTATTCCAAACATTTATTTGTAATTGTTACAAGTCTTTATTTTGGGTATTTTGTAACTATTACAAATATTTAATTTGACCATATGAAACTGTTTCAGAGCATTAATTAGTCATTTAATCTGAAACTATTTCAAATCATTGAACTGCCCATTTATTTTGAAACCGTTTCAGATCATTAATGTGACTGTCAAATCCGAAACCGTTTCAACTGTTTAATTTAGCCATTAAGTCTGAAATTGTTTCAGATTATTAATTAGGCTATGTCGCGACCCGATCTCGCCGCTCTCGAGTCAAGGAGGGAAGAAAGGTCGGGTTTAGGGATACTTTCATCACGAGAGTTTCCTCCCAAGATCACGAGCTCTCCCAAGCTCATACCCCGCGTGATAGCGAATTTTATATGATCTAATCATTTATGACATCCTAAAAATAGACGGGAGTCGCCACTAGCCTCATTTTTGGGGGTCGGCTAGAAAAACCAATCAAGGGTCGGGAGTGTTCCCTCGATTCCTACACAACTAGATATCTAGGTTCGGGGACTTGGGTTACATTAATATTGCTATTAGCGCACTTTCGGTAGCTAAATAGTATGTTGTATTTTACCTAACATGTCTATATGTTTCCTTTTTACATTTTCAGGATCAGTCCTAAACTAAGTGATCATGCGTAGTTGATCATTTTCATTCTATTCTATTCCTAAAAAAAAAAAAAAACACTCAATGGAATTAAAATTGCAAGAGAGTAAGTAAACAAACAAGGAAAGCAATAAATCTATCATGCAATCCTCAAAAAGAAATAAAAGAAAAAACACAACTAAAAAAATAAGAGACAGAAGAAAAACCCGCAACTCATCGGGTTTTATACAATAAATGAAACCCGAGACATATGTCAGGAAAACAAATAGTACAAGATAATAGTCGGAATGAACATCGACTTCCATCGTCTTCACACCAAAGTCCATCTTTGGAATGCTAATCTAAGCCTAATCTAAGAAACCTATAACTAGGTATATACAGCGGAAGGAAACAAACAAACATATCAAAACAACCAAAAAAACAAGACATCATTGGTGTGCACAAATGGTGACTAAAGTCATGAAGTCCTTAGACCAAATTCTAAGTGAAATCCCAAGGTTCAACATCATTATGTATTACACCTAAATCATTCATCTAAAAATCATATGCAAAGCAAATAAAATGACAAGCATAGACCATATGATCTTGATTCTCATCCAATCCAAACCAATGAGTGGGCCAACTAAGGATCACTTATTCAAATACATGCACCATTGAATTTGCTCATGCAACACATGTATTCAAGACATACAAAGCAATCGATATGTAACCTACATGATACCTAAAACCGTTTTGTAAACAATTGACAAAAGACTTCATTCTAAAAGAGAGTTATAACTTCATCAAGTCATGGAATGTATCTAATCATCATGAAGTGTTTGGACCCTCATCCTACTCAAATGGTACACGAATTTCATAATATCTCTGCATGTCTTAAGTATAGATGTTAGAGACAAGTGTGATGAGAGCATCTATCCTTAGATCAATGCACAGAAAAAACATGGAAATTCATTAACCTCAGTAGGATTATCATTCTATTCAAAACAACATATGATTATAGAACAAACACAGTGACTTTGACAAAGGTTTATCATATCGAACAAAGCTCAAGTGATATGTGCCATGCATACTTTCAAAACTTTGAAATGTCCTTTATGAATTTCTACAACATATTGAAAGCAATTGGACACATATACTATCTCATTCAAGACTAACAGCAACTAACCACAGAAAAGATAGCATTTCCCTACTCAAATCAAGTCCAAAAAATCTAACAGAATTATATGTTGTAGCCAAGAATATGTCAAGAAAACTTTCTTGATCCATTGACCTCTGAATCCAAGCAAAAATTCAGAAGAAAATCAGAAAACAGCAAACGTGTTCAACAATCACAGCAGCTAGTAGATTTCAAATCAAATTTCCAACACAGTACACAAATTTTCGAGATGGATTTGAGCTAGCAAATGACTTCCATTTGAGCCCTTTAGTATATCGAATCGAAGCTTATCAAATGTAGATTGATTGTTCAGAACACGTCAACTCAAGATTTCGAAGTTTATGACCTCAAATTTGCCATAGCAAAAACTAAGTCCTGAAAACCTACGAATTTCCAAAGAATGCAAATGACCACGATCAACATATTGATCACCTATTATCCATTGCGGCATCTATAATCCATGATTTCAGCATGTAATCAAAATTGTAACAGGGCACACGAGACTGCAAAATGTGATTGTTTGATGACAAATTGCCATGAAATTGAGGCTATATCTTCTCACAAGCACGTATGAGTTTACTTGATCAAAATGGCATCAATCCATAACCAAACTAGCCTCAAGTTGGAATCAAATGCACACCCAATCATGGGATATCAAGACATGGTCAGCATCTGGTATATGTAAGCTCGTAACTACTACAATCGCAAAAATGCCAAGAACAGCCGAGAGCAATCCCAACATCATCATCTGCTTAAAAAGCATTCAAACATAACACGAATGGCAGCTTAAATCAAAAGTTATGACCATTAAAATCTGCTGCCAACGTATCTGCATAAGAAAAAGTCAGATGCAAAAGGGGCCAGCAACTTCTCTGTTTATCTGCATATGTCACATAGAGAACTATATATGCCAGCTGAAAAAGTGCACCCGCGGAGTTCACTATCATGACCAGCATGTTGTCACTCAATATTAGCAGCGTGTCATTCCATGTGCAATGCAAGAAGTTCAAGAGAGCATATATATAAGGCAGCCCAGAGAACTGCTCATCTTTATATGCATGTATGTATTGCTGCTATGAAGGAAAAATTATCTAAACAGTGGCGATAGCCACCGGTGTGATCAAAGAGGGTTTGTATACAGTAAGAATATGGAGTCCATGGCAACGTATTATGTATATGCACCAACATGAATCAGATGTAAGTATATATCCAGATCAGAGGTATAAACTTTGGAAGAGGGGCGCTGAGTGAAACTGGAAGGCGTTTGTTCGAATGTCAAAAGGCTAAGAAAAAGATGCTGAAGGATGACACAAGGTGGAGCTTCAAACTTATCCGAGACCCAAACTTAGATCAAAATTAGCACACAATGAAGGAGCTAGATTCAGCCTTGACATAGGGACAACTAGTCGATGCTCAGTGCAAACAAAATGACAGCAAGCCTTAAGCACAATAAAGACCATGAACGTGCGTTTAGCTCAAGCATTTTATCAAACATTAAATAGGCGCAAGAAAAACGGGGAGCACCGAGACCGAGCTCGAGTCGAGATTCAAAAACAATCAACATTTAAGACCTCGCAATCGCAGCATGCACATGGATAAAACCGAAACTCACATGAACAAGACAAAGGCGACCTGGTCTAATGAGTCCAAAACTAAGCACAAAGAAGAGACAAAACAAGGCAATCGGTCAAGGGTCCCTACCTGGCTCGCGGCGTCAGACAGGAGATAAGATCCGAGAAATCGTCCAGAGAGCGAGCCTCCGATCGAGAGAGTTACTAATCTCCGAGAGCGATCCTCAACCAGTCGGAACAGAGAGAATTTCCGATCCTGATGAAGCTAGATCCGGGCGAGAGCAATCGAGTGTCCGTAAGAAATAGAGAATCCGAGCAGGAAAGAGAATTCCCGAGCGAAAGAGTCAGCTTGAGTCCCAGAGAGCGTGTGAGATTTGGAGAGCGTCCTCGAGAGAGAGAAGCCGTTCGGCCGTTTTTCCTCTGAGAGAGAGTCCGAGCCGAGAGCGTTCGTCCTTTCCATCACAGTCACGGCTGCACTGACCGACGAAGGAAATTTAGCTGCAGCTGTCACCGATCGGGGATGGGAATACACCGATCGCGAAGATGATCAGCATAGCGAGGCCAACGACCGCTTCGAGCTCTTCATCTTCGAAGCCAGAAACATCGCCAACGATTTCTTCTCATTCTCCATCTCCTCCGACTCTATCTATCCAGAAGCACGAACCTCCGAGCGGCGGAACTCCCGACGGAAGAAACGAAAACCGATCGCGAGTGGAGATCAACTCCGGATCTCAGTGCCGGAGACGACAGGCCGAAGCAATGGTGGAGACGGAGGATGCGACGGAGGCTAGGGTTTCCTCCAATCTGCCATGGAAGAGCTCCATCTGGCAGTTACAGAGAGAGGAAGAGCCAATCCGAGCGAGAGGGCGAGCCAGAGCCCCTCCCAGAGAGAGTCTGTTCGGCCGTTTTGCAGAGCACGTCCCAGAGAGAGTCTGTTCGGCCGTTTTTTAATTTTTTAATATTTTTCATTTTTTCTTTATTTTTTTTTTTTTTCTTCTTTTGGCCGGTCGCCGAGCACGTGGGAATCCCCGGGAGAGAGCGATGGCCCGGCGGACGCCGAAATGAATGTCCCGCGCCTCGAAAGAGAGAAAATATCAGCGGAGAGAGCTTTGTTCCGAAAACAAGAAACCCAGAGGAGAAAAAGAGAGCCCCTTTTCATTTCATTTCGTTTTCGTTTTTTTTTTTTCTTTTCTCTTTTCTTTTTTTATGTTTTCATTCATTTTTTCATTTTTTTTTTATCTTTTCATTTCATTTTTTTGTGTTTTATATTTTTTTGCAAAATGTTTGTTTAAAATGTCGACAAAAATTACAGGTGTCAACAGGCTATTAAATTCTGAACTCACTTCATATCATTAATGATGCCATTAATTTTGAACTCACTTCAGATAATTAATGTAGCTATTAATTCTGAACTCACTTCAGATTATTAATTCGGTCACTAAATTTAAACACGCTTCAGATCTTTGATTTAGCCATAAAGTTTGAAACCCACTTCAGACCTTATGAAGTCTAAAGCCCCTTCTTCAGAACTTTTATTTCTAGCCCGACTCAATTTGATTAGCTCAATTGCAACGCAATATTCTCTCTCGTTCAAATGTCATTCTAATTAGTTATGGTGTGTGACATCCCTAGGTTCATCACTGAGTTGGTAGCAAAGCTTGTACTAATACATCAGCACAACCAAGAGAACTTTATTGTCCAAATTAATCTCCTGTTCCTGTAAACCATGAGTGACATCTAGCACTATATCATAGCTACCCAAACAGTGTGAAATATTTTCATAACATAATGAACCTATCAGTTTTGGCGACCGTGTAATTCAACATTTTTGTCTCACCATGTCACGATCGAACAAAGGCCATGGAATGATTGATCAAGCCACCAATTCAATCATATGCCCAAATCTAATTGACATATATTTCTTTGAGACATGAACCATTCATTCTCGGTTATAACCTCGATCAAGGATTTCAATACAATGCCACGATTAGATCGCATATAAATACTGTATATCTATATATAACAAGAAGATAGATTTCATATTGCGCCCGCATGTACCTTTGTATGTGAACAAACTATAACCATCAAGTTTAGAGACGGTTCGATGAAGCGTCAATATGTGCACTTGTGAACCATAGCTATCCAACATACAAGTCAGCATCGTGCTTTAGGTCTAAGGATCTTACACTAGACCAAAACATGAACAATTAGACATTGACCCCGCTGAAAGCTTTCATGTCGCCAATTGTTTTATAAAGGTCATGTTTAGTGAACTTGTTTGAGACAAGTACCTATGTTCTAACTCGGATATCACAATACCCAATTATTTGTGACTCATCATCCTCTCAAGTATCAAATACTGATGGTGAAGCTTGAGAACACACCGGTCTCAACAGGATCATTGATATCCTTTCAATGATCCATCGATCGGGAACTATTTAAAAATTCAGCATAACTGTAAATATATCACCTATATTCTTAACGCCTTAAGAATATGTTCAATCGTAGCTAATCTTATGGACTCATTCATATATAAATAGGATGATGAATGAAAACTTATTTGCTATTAAATAATCCCTAACATGTAACTATTATATGGTTGCTTTATGGCATATATCTAACAAGTGCAACAGTAGTGGTTCGTCGTATCTGGTGAAGAGAGGAGGCCACGGTAGTGGTCAATAGCACGCGGCAATGAGGAGCATCAATGTGCGGTAACCCGGGCATGAACACGAAGAAAGCATCGTCCAAAGTGGGGTGCTCGGTTGAAGAAGAAGACCGACCTCCCTTTCTCTCTCTCTCTAGTCTTTTCTTTTTGCGCATGTCAGACTAGCAAAAAAGAGAACTTTCTAATTGTGTAGAGTTGGACCTGAGTAAGTCCTTAAAAGGGTCAAGGAGGAAACAAGTGGGAGAACTGCCCTAGGGTGGGAGACCCCGTGCTATCCTCCATATTCCCTCTCTGTCAGGAAGACAAAGATAGACAGGGAATAAGGGGCCCTATAGTGGGGGGTACACCCCATGTTAGGGTATGCTTGCACACTCTGGCTACCGTCGATTAGACTGGTATAATAGCAACCCGCACCTGAGGTGAGTAGAGGTGGGTGAAATGCCCATTGCAGAATCAGCATGCCTTACGGCACTGCATGGAATCGCTGCTGATCTTTGTACCCTTGGTTCCGTGCAGTGCTTCCCCTCCTTTTATATGCAAAGTCGTGAGGCCCCACCAAGGAAAGAAAGTGCCCTAGAATATCATACAGTTCTTGTCCTTTTATTTACTTTCTTCACTTTCTCTTTCTTTCCTTTCCAGTTCACGCGCAAAATCTTCCATCCATGACAATGCAATCTTTCTTGTCTTGAAATAAAGAATATATCACTCCATATATGATCCATGCCGACCAACTATGCCTTAACACACCTTCCTTTTATTTCTCTATCCCTATTTTTCTATATATTGCATAAATATACGAAACATCAACTGCCATATCATCCTTTCTTTTTGTTCCTTTTCATTGGCCAAATTTTCCTTATTTGCTCTTGAACAAATATTGAAAGAATAATACAATTTTTTTTTAAATATACTAGTCTTCCAACTAATCATTCTCCATAAGTTAATTTTTGGCCATCGAAGAATAACGGGCTTGTGTCAATTCCCTCTCTCCGTGGGCTTAGTCCAACTTGTCAAATTAAAGCTCAGAACTATCATCTAATGCAAATGCAATAATAAATAAATACTTCTAAAACTACATTTTATGCAATTTAATTTTAATATTCTTGTTGAGGGTTTGAAAATTAATCCTTAATTTTATATAGAATAAATAAATGACTGGGTCGTTAAAATTTAAGTATCAACAGTAACGATGTTAACGTACTTTTAATTGAATTATGGAATTGCTGCATTATACTGTGGATGTGTGACTGAGAATACCATTGATCCTTGAGACTAAGATACCCCGAGTTGTAGTAGAAATGCCTAGAGGTCTAACCTAATTTCTCCATATGCCTAGGAGGTGTAACGCGGTTCCCCCAGATGCCTTCACCATGCCGGATGGGTGCAAGATGTCCGGGGATAATAGGGTTCCCCGAATGATGACAGTAGCATGAATTTATATTGAATATGACTTTAGTATTTCTAAATTGAGATATTGATTATCTATTAGGAAAGGTTATTACCTATATTGATCTATCAATTAAGTTTATGTACAAGTGATTTATTAAACTTTCTATTGAGGCTTTCTTTGTCAGTACAATAATTAATTTGTGTAATATAGACCGGTGGACCTTCTTCTTGCTAGGTTTAGACTCACTAGTTGTTCATTTCATATTTTTAGATCAATAGAATGTCAATCCCACCTGCCTCTCTACAGTTCATTACGAGTAGGGTCATCAAATGGATAGGTCAAGTTGGGTTTGGGTTGGGTCGAAAATAATTTGACCCATATTAGCCTCTTTAACTCATTTCTCAATTTCAATTTGATAACTCATACCCGACCCGACCCAACCCAACCCAACCCGTATTACCGAAACATATTACTATTTAATTTAATTTAGGTTAATCCACTCCCACCCATTTAATTCACTCTAAGCTATTCACATCTATGTTACTTGAATAAAAACTTCATATCAAATTTAAAAAGTAAGTTAAACAATAAAAATTAGTAAATAAAAGAAAAATGTGAAAAACATTTAACTAAATCTAAGAAAACTTAAAGAAAAATGGTATTGCTAAAAGACTTTAATGCAATACAAATTTAATGAATAATTTTTATAATTTTTATAAATAAAAAACTATTTAAAAAATCAAAAAAAAATCGAATTTTTAATTATTTTTTTTTAAAAATATATAGTTTTTAGTTTTTTTTTCCTTTTTTTTTTTCTTTTTCTTCTTCTTTGGCTAGCCGCCAGCCATGACAACGGCCAGCGGTTGACCACATGCCAACTTGAGCTTGCCTAAGGTCGGCGAGCTCGAGGCTCGCCGAACATTGACAAGGCCTCTACCTCACTAGAGGTTGGCAAGCTTGAGCCTCACTTAGCCAATCAATGCCCATCGCCGTGCCAACCATCGGCTAAGGAAGGAGGAAGAAGAAAGGAAAAAATAAAAAAGGAAAGAAAAATATAATATAATAATTCTAATATCAATTTTAAAAAAGAAAACATTTTTATAAAGTTAAAGAGGGAAAAGAGGGAGTGTTAAGTTTGGGTTGAAAATGGATTTTTAAGTCCAACCCATTTAAAACCCATTTAACTAATCTCTTCAAAATATAAGTAACACATATATAACCAATTTATAATTTAAATCAGTCATATATAAGTTTAAGGCCCATTTTGACACCTCTAGTTAAGGGGTGCCAATCGACTTCACGTGGAAAAAGGACAAGCTTGTAGATCCTGATTTCCCGAACACGGTGTTTATCCAGATCAAGGCGCAATGGTCATGGATGTAGGGCCTCCGACGGGGCAGGTCACTCTCAGGTTCGTAAGAATGTTCCTCGTGTCAACGGGCGCACAGTGGGTCCACTCCCACTGTTTGCTGAAGGGCTAGGAGACAGAGGTAACCCATCGTGTAGAATGGAGGTAGGAGGAAAGCTGAACTTTTTGAGCTAAGAAGATTTTTGACGCAGCCAAGGGCAAGGTTAGGCAATCGCGTGTATAGTTAGGTGGGGATGGGGTGATCAACGTATAGTACTGACTTTTTGAATTCCCTAGGTTGAATCACACCATGTTCTTTGATGAACATCCAGGTATCTTGCCATTGTTTCACCGAAGTGATCGATCGCCGTCAACAAGCAGAGATGCCTAAATGACGAAGCTGTAGCTCCCAAATGTACTTTCTCCTGAAGGTGTTGCTTGCCTGCAACCGGTCTATATAATTGCTTATTTCATTTCACTTGTCAGACAAACCTAAACAAGGTGTAATCAGAGCAACACATTACAAAGCTCTGCAATATGGAACATAAATATTCCTAAATGATGACAAGCGCATTACATGTTTCGCTAAATACAAATTCTCCACTGTTCTCAATTATTTCTGGTCAAGTGCATCAGCCAGAGGGAGCGCCAATCTCCTTCATGCTTAAAAAACCAGCTTAACTCTGCATGTTCTCAGCCTTACTCTATCCCAAGCACCAGACACCAACGTAGTTCCCCCAAACTGTCACCTTCACAGGCTCAACGGTGCATCTGTTACCCTCAAAAGGATTTCTAATGTTCTCCACATTCAAAATATTAACAAAATCACGCAATGTATAAGGAACAACTAAAACCCAGCAAGTCCATAACTCAATAAAATCTACTGACAGGAAGGAAAAAAAAAAAAAACCAACCTGACAACACTGCACTAAAAATCAATACCGGGCCTGAAAATCAATACGACCTCAAGTTATCAGCAAATAATAAAGCAAGGTGTATTTCTAACCCCATTAAATTCTACTTCTTAATTTCACCAAATTTGAAAAGAGCTCCCAAAGTAGAACATGTACCACCGTTTGTTTGGCTTTGTTATAAGTGTAAACATAAGAAGATGAGACGTGTGTGTAGTTGAAATTTCTAAAGCACGTGAAATTCAATTTAATAAATGTAAACAACATGATTTGCATAATATTTTTGGATCAGAAAGCTTTTAAGCTTCACAATGTCTTGCCGGCGATTCAGTTAGAGCCCAAAGAATGCAATGTTACTAGAAAAATTTCATCCAGCAATAAGTCCTCCAGAAAATTCCAGATAGAAATAATGTCCTCAAAACTAGACATATCGCTGTTTTATCGTCTCATATATAATCTCATCTAATAACGCCTAACATATGCAAATCTTGACTATTGTATCGACCATGAAAAAATCTATCCAAAGGACTAAGTGATGCCACCAATAGCAGCTAGGAGATCAAAGAAGGAGAAGGAAAGAGCATTAAGATACATATAGCATCTAATGATGGAAGAATGCGAATTTAATCACTGCAGAGATTTATAGTCACAACACAAATAAGTTTAAGTATCTTAACTAAAGCCTCTCTCCAAGTGATTTTATATCTCATGAACTTTCTTATATTTCCTTATCTAAGTTCAGGAAAGCAAGAACACCGGATATCATGGTCAAATTAGAGGACTGATACTCTCAGGGAAACATGTTCTCCACAATTGAAACTTATCCTCTGTTATAGATAATCAGAAATATTTGCAGTCAAGTAAGTTAATAGCTCAGGCTTATGCATAGGGGAAGCTTGATGAAAGTTTAGCATTACTAATCCCCTTATTGTGAAGGAGATGGAGGATCCACTTCTAGGAAGTCACATGTACCACAGAACAGTTTTCTATCCATCATTTCCAGTTATAGTGAGTCCAAACAAGGATCACAACGGAAATAGTTACTTCCAATCTTCCTCATTTTCCAAGAAAGCCTAATAACTACATTTCCAAAGTCCGACTCATGTAAAAAGACCCACCATCAGGCTCCAGGTATATATAAAGCATGGTAAAGTTATTGTATTGAATCAGTGAAACAGGAAGCAATTCCATTAGTCTAATGGGCAAAGATGCCAACACAAACAAAGATTACATACTCATGACTATTCACTGCAGATGTCATCATCATCTTCGTCACCGTCATCCATGCCCCCTGCCTGTATTTTTGCAATCTCAGCCTCTGCTCTCTCCAAAATCTCCTTCTTCTGCAAATCCAGCTCCCGCTGAAAATCTGCCCGCATCTTCTTCAACTCCATCATCTGTTCCCTCTTATTAGTCTCGATCTTCTCATACAACTCTCCAAACTTCTCTATCGAATCGACCAAAACCCTCATCCCCTCTCCTCCATCTTCCTTCCTTGGTGGAGGCATATCATCATCCTGTTCCTCATCGCCATCCATCTCCGACTCTGACTCGCCCGGACTATCCCGCATCTCATCAAACGCGTTCGACTTATCCAGATAAACCGTGGTATCCGCAAAGCAAAACTCTCCCGAATCCACGCCGCAAGCCAACCCACCATCTTCCATGTTGGTATCCATCAGCACATCCATCTTCTTAAAGTGCATCCAGCTCGGAGTAACCCCTGTTCGCTCCATCCTCGCCCTCTCCTTCTTATACTTCTTCTTCAAGGCGTCTAGCTGCTGCCTACAATCTACCTCGGTGTACTCCATCCGCGCCCACTCGGACACCTTCTCAGCAATCTCGCTCCAATCCTCGGACCTCACGCTCTTCCCACCCAGCTGCATAAACCTCTCTCCCCACACTTCCAGCAACGTGAACTTGGCATAGTCGCTCCAAGGCGGAGCCTGATCCGGAAACCCCGCCCCATAATCATGAGCAGGCACCAATTCCTCCTGCCCGCGCTTCCTCACGTATCCCTGCGCCCCGCCCCCGCTAACGCTAAAGCCACCGTGACCGTTTTGGTAATCATAGCCGTAACTAGGGTTCGGACGGATACCGTAATTTCCCTCGCCGCCGTCCCCATCATCGCCGAATCCGCCGCCGCCGTCGAGGCTCCGCACGCCGCGCCTGGCGGGGGGGCCGGGCCGGCCGGGGAGGGCCTGGCCGCGGGAGGACCTCTTGAGGCGCTTGTTGCGGTAGGGGTCCGCCATGGACGAGCTCACGGGGTCGCCTTCCTCATCGTCCATCGTTCCGGCGGACAGGAAGCGCCGGGGCCCCGGAAATCGACCCGACGAAGGGAAACCCAGATGGCGTCGAAGCGAAGCGAGGTCGAATGCTTCGGGAGGAGCTCGATATGGAAACGTTGGTGGGGATCCCTTTGCGTGTTTTCTAGGGTTTATCAGTCGAAGCCGGGGAGGAAGAAGACGATGATGGTGGAGGGGTTTGAAAGAGGCGTCGTCTCTGCCTGTGGACTCCGTTTTTTCATTTTCATTTTGTCCTAATCTTTGATTAAAAGTTTGCATTTATGTCACTAGACTTTAATTACAACCACCCAATGCACCAAGGTATCTTTTCGGAGAATACCAAAAATACGTCTCGGGATTGAACTTGTCACGTGACAAAGCATACATAAATTTGATTCACGGTTCCCAAGAATAATTTCTTATCAGAAATTATTTTTTTTTTATTTTGTTAAAAGAAAAGCGCATTTGGCAATATTCTTTTGTTCTATGGAATGAAAAAAAAATAAAAATGTGTTTGGTAAAATTTTTGTTAAAATCTCTTGAGAATAAATTTGAAACAAAAATAATAAGTAAAAAAAAAAGTAGTTTTTTATTTTCGGAAACAATTTTTTTTTTTTTTTTCTTATTTTCTCCTCTTTTCTTCTCTTTTTCTCTTCTTCTCTTTCCTTTCCTTCTCCTTCATTTTGGCCGGTCGCGCAACCTCACCAGACCGGCGACGCCAAACCATGGCGAGGCTCATCGGCCCGAGCCTCGCCTAGCCAAGGCGAGACCGAGCCTTGGTTCGGTGCGAGACTTGGCCTCGCCGGCCCCGTGTGAAGCCAACCTCACGCCGCCTAGGAGAGGTCGAGCCTCGCGTAGCCAAGCTCGCCTCCAAAGAAGCTCATTGACCTCACCTAGCCGGTCACCTACGGCCGCCCCGCTGTTGTGGCCGGCAACCGACCACAAAGGAGGAAAAATGAGAGAAAAGAAAAAAAAAATTAAATTTTAAAAGAAAAAACAAAATTATACGATTATACCAAACGCATTTCTATCCCGGAAATATAAATTTTATACATTTATCAAGCGTGTTCTTATACTAAAAAATTATTCCCAGAAACAGAAACAGAAAAAACCATTTCTTATCAAAAATTGTTTACAGGAACAGAACCAAACACACCATTGGCAACTGTCCAAAATCTTTATTCCCGAAATAGAATTGCGTTTGGTACCGTTTTGAAATTTCTAATCCAAATCATTTTCTTTTAATTTTTTAATAATTTTATTACTTTTTTTCTTTTTTATTCTTTTCTATATTTCTTTTCTTTCTCTTCTTCTTCTTTAAGGTTTGTCGGTCACCGACCTTAGGATGACCGGCGACCGGCCATACGAGGGCCAACGACCTCACCAAAGCATCACTGGCCCTCAGCGAGGCCGCACCTCGTCGGCCGAGCCTCACCAGCAGCTTGGCAAGGCTTGGCTAAGCTCGCCTAGCCACCAGCGAGGCTCGACCTCGCCGACAGCAGCAGTAGTTGAAGAAGAAGAGAGAGGGAAGAAGAACAAGAAGAAAGAAGATAAAAGAGAAAAAAATAGGTTAGCTTGATTCTGGAATTGTTCCTGGGAACAAACAATCAACTTTTTTTTTATTTCTCGATTCTATTTTAAATCTACTTCCGAGAACAAAAAAATAGAAATTAATTCCAAAAAAAAAATTACTAAATGGATTTCTGTTCCAAATCTACTCCCGAAAACAAAATAATAGAAATTTTCACTGTTTGATCGATTGCCAAAAGCGCCTAAAAGTGTAAACTTCCCAAAAAACCTAGCTTTACACAACCTATGCACCCAAATCTTAACTTTTTCTATTGACACACGAGTTATTTCTAAACCTGTCAAAGGGGTAGGTCAGACCGCGTTTGAGTTGAGTCGTATTTCATCTAATCCAAATTGACCCATTAAACCGTTTATGACCATTTTATAACTACTGTAGATTTAGGGGCTATTTGTTTAAATTTGTTTCTGTTCCCCGGAACACAAATTTTTGTTCTTTTGAAGAAACATGGACAAAAAGAGAAGTCACTTGAACAAATTACGGGGAACCAAAAAAAAAAAAAAAGCGTTTGTTTACACTTTTGTTCCTAGGAACAAAAAATCTATTTTTTTATTCCCGGGAACAGATTTGGAAGAGAAACAAGAAATAGAAAAAACTTGTTTCTTGTTCCCGAAAACAATTCTGAGAAACACTTCTTCTTTTTTCTCCTTTTTCTTCTTCTTTTTTCTTTGGCCGGTCGCCGGCCTCGGCCATGGC
This sequence comes from Eucalyptus curtisii, assembly GCA_017140595.1. NCBI lineage: Eukaryota > Viridiplantae > Streptophyta > Magnoliopsida > Myrtales > Myrtaceae > Eucalyptus > Eucalyptus curtisii. The sequence goes on from CM029496.1 coordinate 7,247,982, forward strand.
CGGCGACCTCACCGGAGCGTCGCCGGCCCCCAGCGAGGCTCGGCCACGCCTTGGCTAGGCGACACTGACCTAGCGATGGCCCGGCGAGGGCGAGGCCAAGCTCGCCCAGCCACTAGTGAGGCCGAGCCTCGTTGGGGGCCGGCGAGCCTCGCCGTGGCCGGGCAAGGCCGCCGGCCCTCATCGGCCGATCGCCGGCCATGGTCGAGGTCGGCGACCAGCCAAATGGAAGAAAGGAAAAAAAAAAAAAAAAAAAGAGAGAAAAAATGAAAAATAAAATTAAAAAATTAAAAGAAACAAAAAAATTATATTAGTTTACCAAACGTGTTTCTATTCTTTTTCTATTTCGGAAACATAAATTTTGTGCGATTACCAAACGCATTCTTCTGTTCAAAAATTGTTCCCAAACGAAATAGAAAAACTATTTCTATTCCGGGAATAATTTTTGAACGAAAACGTTACCAAACACGCCCTTATTAACCCATACACAACTCATACCCAATTTGGCCCATATTGCTAAAACACTTTTATATTTAACCATCTAGAAAAATTTATTTCTCATGATTTTTAGAATACTTATATTTTTAAAAAGCTCCCATATATTATAATTTTTTTTTTAAATTGAGGTTTCCTTTTTTTTTCATGAAAAATGTGGTATTTCTAAAAATGATCATATTTTTCAGTGTTTAATTGAAACTTGAAAATAATTTTAAAAAAAAATCTTTTTCGCTTGATATAGAAAATTCAATTCGTTTTTCTATGCATTTATTTTAAGTATTTCTATTTTATTTGATAAAATAAATTATTTTCTTTTTCTTTTTCCTCCTTCTTCATCTGATTGCTAACCATGGCGGCCCTGGTCGACAATAAGCGAGGATCCACCTCACCAGGTTCGACAAGGTCGAGCTAGCCTTGATGCCGACAAGCTCAAGTCTCGCCAGATCTATGAGACTTAAGCCTTGACCTCGCCCAAGGCCGACAAGCTCGAGTCTCCTTAGATTGGGGAGGCTTGAGTCCTACTAGAGCCAAGGCTAGCGAGCTCGACTCACTAAATTTGGCTAGCTTAAGCATGCCTCAGGCTGGCAAGGCATTGGCCTCGCCTAATCGAGCTCACCGATGCGAGTGGGTGGTGACCACAAACCTTGCCCTGCTGGTGAGGGTCAGCCGTTGGATATCGTAGGGAAAAAAGTGAAACAAAGAAAGAAAAAGAAAAAAGAAAACAAAATAAAATTATTTAAAAAATCAAAAATTAAAAAAAAATGATAAAAAAATGTTCAAAGAGGATAATATATCCTTCACGGGTTGACTCAACTAATAATATTTATAACTTGAATAGGTTATAAATGGATTTAAAGACAAAACCAATTACAACCCATTTAGACTTGCATACAACCCAAATCCATTAACAACTCATTTATTAAAACTTAATTAATCCATATATGACTCATCTTATTGAATATGGGTTCAATCCATTTTGACACCTCTAGTCATTTTTAAACATCATTAGTACATTTTAAAAGTCGGTAAGCAACAAATAACGGTGGTATTGGTTATTTCTGAACATGATTAGTACATCTTAAAAGTTGGTAAGCAACAAATAATGGTGGCAAGTTGATAGAAAAGTAAGTAAATTTATGAAAAAACAAAACCCACAGCTAGTGAGCAACGAAAAAAATGTTAGAAAAATCATAAACTTTTTGTTCTAGTGTCAATTTAGTCCTAAACCTTCTGACCTAGTGTTAATTTGGTCATTTCGACCGAATAATGCTGACATGGACATCAGTTAGCTATTGCGACACGACCAACTAGTGTTGACGTAGATAACTTTCAATAATATTTTTAGTATTTTTTTCAATTTATTTATTTATTTATTCTTTGCATTTCTCTTTTTTTCTTCCTCTTCCTCAGGGCGATCACTAGACCTTAATGACCGACCAAAGGCGAGGGACCTCGTCAGCCTCTAGCCAAACTTGCTAGCCATTAGTGAGGCTCAAGCCCTCGCCACAGGCCACGAGGGCGGCCTCGTGCTGGGCTGGCTTGCTGGTGACCCTTGCCTCTAGCTAATCATCAAGGTTTGACAACCGATTGGACGAAGAGGAAGGAAAAACAAAAAGAGAGAGAAAGAAAAGGAAAAAAGAAAAAAGAAAAAAATAAATAGATAAATAATTTGCAAAATATTATTGAAAGTTGTCCATGTCAACGTCGGTCGTGCCACATCAACCGACTAGCATCCATGTTAATAATATTAGGCTAAAATTAGCCAAAATGACTAAATTGACATTAAGTCAAAAGGTTTATGACTAAATGTGTACCAATAAAAGATTTGTGACTAAATTAGAACAAATACAATAGATTTAAGAGTTTTCTAACATTTTTCCCGATAAGCAACTTAATCAGAGAACTATTGATAAGCCACTCAATTAATAGTTTGTAAAATATAAAATAATTGGTAAATCTAAGGTGTTGGTGAAAGAAGATTAATGAAAGTTTGTAATAGATGAAAGATTTTTTATTTTTTTTGTCAAGATAAGAAAAGTTGATATTAAAATAAAAGAGAAATAAACGTCCACATTTAACTCAAATAGGAGTTAGCAATGCATATTTTTAGTAACTTGGCAGGAGAAAAGTTATTAACTATTTCAATTAAAGTTGGTAATTTCTAAAGGAATTGGCACATTTAATGGATTGGTAAATAAGACAAAAAAACTACTAAAGCTTGGTAAGCAATTCAAATAAGAGTTAATAAATCAAAACTAGTTAATAAAACAATGAAAAAAAGCCAATGAATCACGCAAATAAAAGTTTGATAAATCTATATAAGAATTGATAAAGCCATTGAGGACGAAATATATAGTTACTATGTCAATAGTGGTGAAATTCTAGGGAGCACCGACATTGTTCGAGAGCTTTCGTGTCGTATGGGACACTCCGACATCGATACTCTCCGACACTTAGTTAACATGTGTCGAAAAATCCGACACCCTGGCATTTTTCTCGATACTCTCCGGTCGGAATTCTAACATATTCCAACGTGCGATGTCAATTTTAAAAATATTCAATAATGAGGGGTCAAAATTTATATATGTGAAAAAATAAATAATAATAATAATAATAATAATAATAATAATAATAATAATAATAATAATAATAATAATAATAATAATTAAATAGTGTAAAAGAAAAATCTAACATTCTCTTCTCTTCTAACTCTTACTCCCCGTGATATACAATTCAACCCCCAAATTTTTTTCTTCTCTTCCAACACATCGACATGCGATTCCAAAATATGAATTGCTTGTTTTTTCTTCAAATTTTATGGATTATTGGAATAAAGTTCAATTTATCAAATTGAAATAATTAATGATATTAATAAATTGCGGATTAATGTTTTTAATGTAAATTCATTCTAGGCTTTTTTTATTATTTATTTATTTATTTGTGAATTTGAATCAAGTTAATTTGATTGAAATAATTATAAAAATGATAATTTATTATGTATATATAAAAATTCCAACGTGTTAGAATTCTTTATTTTTTTAGAAACGACGTGTGGGCGTGTTATATCGTATCGTGTCGCGTGTTGCGTATTAGTGTTGGTGTTACTTAGATGAAAAGCAATGGAAGTGTAACGTTTGGTATTATAACTCGAAACCTACATTATCTATAGCGGGCTTCAGGTAAATCAAACAAAAAGACAGGGTCGTAGAATAATAGTCCTATTTTGAGAACCAAATTATGAAATATTTACTAACAAATGAATCTTAACGAGAAGAAAGTCAACGGGCCTTTGGTAGCATTTAATGCAAAGGTTGCAAAATCGACTACTCATTCTCTTTCCTGCTTTCCAACGCCCGCACTAATTAGAAACGCGTCCAGCTTTCCCATAGGACGTGAGATTCTTGCATGGGTGGTTGCCTTCTCCATTTCTCTTCTCCATTAATGAGCTCCGGTTCTCAACACGAGAGAGAGAGAGTTTCGGAAAGATCACCAGAGCAGCCATGAATGGAGGAACGGCATGATCACGCAGAAGAGCACGCGACCGAGCTGGAATGAACGGACTGTAGAATTGAATGTAAAGTTTTCGAGCGGTGAGCAAACTGTAAGGACTGAAAGAGTGCGCGTCCCAACTTCCAACCCCGTAAATATTCAATCCTCTCTGCTTCGCGCCTTCTGTTCAAATTAAGTCGCTCACAGAAAAGAGACAACAACTTGACAACGTCCAAATATTCACGGAGATCCCTCTCCATATAAAGCCTACACGACCTCGGATCATTCATTGCGTTTTTGCATGGTCCATTCACATACAGGGTAGTGTGCTCACAGATCGATTCGTGGTCGGTAGTCTATGAGTCTGATTGATGGCCGCCGTGAAATCTGTTGTCGTGGTTTTAGCTCTGGCTTTTGTGGCGTGCAGTGTGTGTGCGGAGAGCAGGAAGCTGGAGGAGAAGAATGAGGCCGGCGGCGAGGTGAAGAAGCCGGAGTGGTTCTTCGGCAACAATGGTGGCTGGATCGGTGGAGCTGCCCGTGGTTATGGAGGAGGGAAAGGGTTTAGCTTTGGACACTCTTTTAGCTTCGGCAAAGGAGTGGGTTTCAGTTATGGTTCTGGGACTCCTGGCGTTCCTGGACTTCAGAAGCCCGACTGTGTTGGGAAGGGCGGTGGAGGCGGCACGAAAAAGCACCACAAAAAGGGCGAGAAGCCTCACCACGGGGGTATTGGAGGAGGTGGCGGAGGAGTTGGGAGAGGTGGTGGCATAGGCAGGGGTGGTGGTGGTGGTGGTGCTGGAGGAGGTGTTGGGGGTGGAATTGGAAAAGGAGGTGGTGGAGGCATCGGTGGTGGTGGTGGCGGTGGCGGTGGCGGCATTGGTGGGGGTGGTGGTGCTGGAGGAGGTGTTGGGGGTGGAATTGGAAAAGGAGGAGGTGGAGGCATCGGTGGCGGTGGCGGCGGTGGCATTGGTGGGGGTGGTGGTGCTGGAGGAGGTGTTGGGGGTGGAATTGGAAAAGGAGGTGGTGGAGGCATCGGTGGTGGTGGCGGTGGCGGCATTGGTGGGGGTGGTGGTGCTGGAGGAGGTGTTGGGGGAGGAATTGGAAAGGGAGGTGGTGGAGGCATCGGTGGCGGTGGCGGCATTGGTGGGGGTGGTGGTGCTGGAGGAGGTTTTGGGGGTGGAATTGGAAAAGGAGGTGGTGGAGGCATCGGTGGGGGTGGCGGTGGCGGTGGCGGCATTGGTGGAGGTGGTGGTGCTGGAGGAGGTGTTGGGGGTGGAATTGGAAAGGGAGGTGGTGGAGGCATCGGTGGCAGTGGTGGCATTGGTGGGGGCGGTGGTGCCGGAGGAGGTGTAGGCGGTGGAGGAGGCGTTGGGGGTGGAATTGGAAAAGGAGGTGGAGGAGGGATCGGAGGGGGTGGAGGTGGCGCTGGAGGAGGTGGTGGAATTGGTGGAGGCGGAGGTGGTGGAGGAGGAATTGGTGGTGGGATTGGAAAAGGAGGTGGTGGAGGAATTGGTGGTGGTGTTGGAGGTGGTGGTGGGGGTGCTGGAGGAGGTGGAGGCATTGGTGGCGGCGGCGGTGTTGGCGGTGGTGTAGGTGGTGGCGTTGGTGGGGGGTTCGGGAAAGGAGGTGGTGTTGGAGGAGGTATAGGCAGCGGCATTGGTGGCGGTGGAGGGTTTGGGAAAGGAGGTGGTGTTGGAGGAGGCATTGGTGTTGGAGGTGGTGCCGGCGGAGGAGTTGGTGGTGGAGCCGGTGTGGGATTTGGAGGCGGCATAGGTGGAGGCGGAGGGATAGGAGGTGGAATCGGCGGGGGAGGAGGTGGCGGCGGAGGCAGTGGAGGAGGGGGAGGATTGGGAGGCGGCGGTGGAGGAGGCATCGGCGGCGGTGGAGCCGGTTTTGGTGGTGGGGTGGGCAAAGTGGGTGACTCCGCTCAGCTCGTGGAAAAACCATGAGGGCTAGTTGAATCTGCGCTGGTCCTTGTACGTGAATGGCTTCGGCGCCTTGCACGAAAGTTGTGTTGTTTCAAAATAAAATTTTATCATTTCTTATGATTGTCTTAGTCTCGTTGATTTCACTGTTTTCGTTGAAGGCTTGTAAGGTCTCCCCAAGAACCGGACGTGTAATACCATTTCGTTTTCTTCTTGTAATTATGATTGTATTTCGTTCTTATCATCGTCCATAAACTAAGTTTTATAAAATCCAGAGAATTGAATTACCTGAGAAGCCTATTTTATAATATGGATGGTCGTCATGTAAATCTCGTTACAAGTAATGAATTGGAGAAAATATGTTATAAAACTTTAGTTTATGGACGATTGGCGCACAAAATCAATCGTAATGCAAGAACCCTATTGAAACTATGTGTGAGACCCAATAAGGTTCCTATAAGATTCTTAAAATATAATTGAATTTGATTTAATGGAAGAATCTATACAATACCAATTAGCGCAGTATAACAAGAAAAAACTAGGGTCTCTCTCCCGTTGCATGAGTTCTATTTATCGTGGCACTTGCACGCCACCTCCACCCACATCGAAACGATTGATGGCCGTTCTTGCCACGACCACCTTTGTTGTCGCACTTCTCTGTCTTGTCTCGTTGGCTTCCGCGCTCTCTTTTCTTAGAAGCACTCAATTGTGATCGTCAACCTCCAACTAGCTTATATCAAAACTGATTGTCGGAAATTGACTTTAGAGTTTTGATCTAGTTCGATTTGTGGTTAGACAAGCCCTAATTAGTTAGTGGCTAATATTTGAGGTTAAACGACCACCATCTTGCAATGGCGGCCACCATCGAGAGCTTCTTAATCAAACTTTATATTGGATATCCCACTCTCAATTGTTAGATTTCCAATTCACGGTTCTTATATTGTCATATCATAAAATTCCCGAATATTTAAACTAAATTAAATAAGTCAATTCAAGTTGATATAAGTAACTATTTATTAATTATATATCAATAAAAAGAACAGTTTACATACACATTATTAATCATATAATTTATCAAAATTAAGTACATATTACTTTAGTTTCCCTTTTCTCATAATATATTAGATTTTTTGCTCAACAATGAATTTATCTATCAATTTGATTTAGAGATCAAGCTAAATCCATAAAAATCACAACTCCCGTTTCAATATGGATTGTAATGCTCGTTATTTTGTTTTGCGTGGAGAGACCTCCTCAATCGAACAAGAAATCCAAATTAAATTAGTTTCTTTCCCAAAAAAGGAAAAAAGAAAAAGGAAGAACAAATAAAAGAAGATTGTCTCCAATCGAGTTTGACCCAACCTGCACTGCCTAGGCGCAAATGATAACTATTATAGTCAGAAATTGATTTCTGGAAAAGAAATCAATTTTTCTATTTATATTCCTAAATGAGTTTCTAAGTAAAAATACACGTTTGACAACAACATAAAATTTCTATTTCCGATATAGAAATGTTTGATAACGACACAAAATTTCTCTTTTTCCAACAACAGCGGCCGGTGGATGGTGATGGGCGATCGGCGACAAAGCGATTGGCGAATGGCGATCATCAACCATCCATCAAGCGGTGGCAACGACCAATTATTAGTGGGCGGCAACGGCAATAGCCAACAACCAGTGGCGGCAACCGATGGCTGGGAGTGGCAACAATGGATGGTGAACGGCGGTTGATGACGACATATGAGCAATCGACTAATAAATAGGACAAGTATTGGAAAAAAAATTTATTTCTCATCTGAAAAGTAAAAAGTTTTTATTTTTGATTTTTGTTCTAAACCTATTTTAATCCATTCCAAAACAAAAAAAAAAATGAAATAACTTTACCAAATGGAATTCTATTTCAGAAACAAGTCTGAAATAAAAAATAATAATTTTGGAACAAATATAAAATGATTATCATAAGCGCCCCTAGCATCAAACCAAATGTGGGCAGTGGCATGGCTCCAATTCTCAGTTCCAATTTATTGAACTGTTGAGTGCCGGTCGGCCGTCCAATCAGACTAGACGAATATATATATATATGTTTTGAAATGTTTTGAAATGGATTTTTTCTTTTTTTTTTTTTTGGTTCGAATTAAAACGGAATTGGAAAGCCTAAAAATGTGTTAATTCCCTTCCTTAGCTTCCCTCCTCTCTCTCGCTCCCGCGCGACCTCGCCTCTCTCTCGCTCTCGGCCGCCGCCGGCGTACGGCCTCGTCGCTTCCTCTCTCAATCTCGCCCTCGGCCGCCGGCCTCGTCGCCTCCCCCTCTTCGCTCTCGCAGCTCGTGACCGGTAAGTCCTCGCCGCAACATGCCGCGCACGACGACGGTGGAGTCCCCCGGCTGCCCTCCCCTGCGGGCCCTCGCCTTCGACGTCCTCGGCCTCGTGAAAGGTAAGGCCGCCGCTTCAATTAGCTCGCTTTTCGCCTCGAGCTCCCGCTGCGCGATGATGACTAACGCTTCGCTTTGTGCTGTGCTCGGCTCGGCTCGGCTGTGGCGGCGGCGGCAGTTGTGGAAGCCAGAGGAAAGCAAGGAGGCGTCCCTACGGTGGTCGAGCGCTGGGGCGAGCCGGAACCGCGCAGCTGCGTGCTCGCCGCGTCCATCGACGACCGCAAGCGAGAGCCTGTACGTGTTCTTGCCACTTCACTACTTTTACTTTTTATGCGCTGTCTTAGTATGTTCGGGAGGATTGGCAATCGTTTTTCATGCCTGCGTAATTGTTTGGCGGAATGCTCGCCTTCTCTTAGCTGAATTTATGTGCCCCGCGATTGAATTCCTCTGTCGGCTGCTTTTGATTACTTCATCATGTGGATTATTTTAAAGTTTTTGTTCCTTGTTGATATGAGAACCGCCGGGGAATTCGTTTATCCCTGTCCCTTATTTTGTTGGGGTTATGTTAGGGGTTCTTGATTGCAAATTGGAATCTTTCAGCTACTGAGAGCGTATTGACAGTGGAAAGATGTGCTTTAGGCTTGTCAATTTAGTAAAGAGGTGGATATGATCATGCAACTAGCTGCATTTGTTGGAAGAATGCATTAGAGTTTCCGATGAGACTTCGGACAGGCACAATTATCGAGAAAGGATTTTGTGGAGTGTAACTCGTCGTCTCATGAATTAGCAGTTTCGCAGAGTCCAGGCGTTGCTCCTCCAGTGCTTTCACAGTACTTCTATTGCAAGCATTGCCAATTCTTCAGGAAAAAAAATAGCTGACTTGTGCAGTCACTCGACTGAATGGCATGTTTGGAATTACATCGGATATGCTGCTGCAGCTCTTTCAATATGTTTCACTGTCGAAACTGATTTGGCTTATGTCTTGAGCACAATTATTTTTGTTTTACTAGACTGGAGCCCATTGTGTCGTTTGCATGTTTTAGGAAGATTTTGTATCTTGTAATGCATTGCTTGAATCATTAATTGGGCTGCATTTTGATCTTGCAGATGCTAGCAGTTGCCAGAAAATGTGGTAAGGTAAGTCACAGCATGGAATTATCTTTATATGTATTGTAATTCCACCTGGTGACGCCAGGCATAAGTGGCCCTCTTTTGATCATGTGGTTTACAAGTTCATTTGACATTTGACAGATTGAGCTCCTTAACCCTCTTAATGGGGACACTCGAGTTGTAATTTCCGATGCCAGTGATACAAAACCTGAAGATGATCCTGTTATTGGGTTACATCTATTCAGAAGAGAGAGAACAGAGGAAAGATCGAGGTATGCCATTTTTGTTATGTTATGCTTCAGTCCCATTCGTGTCAGATTGCAACTTTACTGGCTATGCTAATCTAGCTAATATAAATCCATCTTCTTGTCTCCGGTTGTAAGTTTAAATCTTTGTTAATAATTTTTTCTGGAATTCTTTTTCTTGTCATAAGGTTTTTGCATTGTTCGTTTATGCTTTCACCTGACATGTACTTCAGATTAATTTCTAATGTCCCATCCACATGTGTATCTTTGTAATGTTTTCCTTGGGATCCATCAATAGGTCATGCACTTTACTTTCATGTACAACCAAGGGAAATGCAGTTATGAGATCCTTTGAAGTTACGGATTCACCTGAAGACTCTGTCGCCAATAGCACAACAAATAAATGGAATGTATGCGCTGCAGGGAGTGTCTTGTGTTGTAAAGTGGATGGAAGTGAAAATTATGCCGCAGTAGGGGGGTGAGTGCTTTCATGTCATCTAGTAATTTCGATCCCAATGGTTGCCCAGTTCTTGTGCCTGCCATGGCCATTGTCTGGCTAAGAAGCGTATGCTTTCCTTTCCCCTTTTTTTGGGTTATCGAAGTAATGGATGTTGTTTCTTTTGATATCAGCAAAGGGGTTGAACTTAACATTTGGGATCTTGACAAGTGCAGTAAGATGTGGACTGCAAAATCGGTGAGCGTTATTACATTACTGAATGAGTCTCGCAGCTGTCTCTTTCCATCCAGCATGTGGCTTTGGATTGATTGCTATCTATTTCTAACCATTGTAGCCCCCAAAGAACAACCTTGGAATTTTCACGCCTACTTGGTTTACATCTGCAACATTCCTTTGCAAAGATGATCATCGTAAAGTCGTGGCTGGTACTAACAGTCATCAGGTAAGTTTCATAAGTTTGAAATTCTTCAAGTGACGATGTAGTGGCCGGTTCTAAAATGCATCCTGGAAGCAAGACTCACGGGGATTGTGATCAAGATTCCTATTTGACCTTAGATCTAATTTTTCAAGGATAGGTTGTTTGAGAATACTTTGATATCTTTGGAATAATATGGCGTTACAGAGAGAAGGACTTAGAGTCGAGGTTAATGTATGCAGTTTTTCATGTCAAATGGCTTATACGAACAAAGAAAAGGAAAAGGTTGATGATAATGTTAGTCTATAAGTTCAGCCTTGTTGAGGGCTCTCCTTGGCTTTTTATATCTGTTTTGTTTTATCGGAAGCTCAGTTTTTTAATTTATTCGGTCCAACTATCCTCATTAAGATGAGATGAAATTAAGCTGTAGGTTGAGACAGGAAGCACTGCATTTTCCACACTTACACAGTATGATTGTGCAATGTAGTCATTTTTGGAACATGTTGCTGAAATAACCTACGGTGGTTTTCGCTTTGATGACAGGTCCGCCTCTATGATATTTCTGCTCAGCGAAGACCTGTTTTATCATTTGATTTCCGGGAAACCCCCATTAAAGCAGTTACTGAGGATATAGATGGTCATACAGTCTATGTCGGGAATGGGTCTGGAGATCTTGCATCATTTGACATGCGCACAGGTACTCTCTGATTAAATAAATGGTAATGATTTGACACAAACCTGATTAATGGTCACATGGCCTGACAGGCCTGACAAGTCTGCCCATTTGGGACGGCTAGACTTGGGTTTTCGCTGATGGTGCAAGAACCAGACTCAGCTTGCCCCAACCCCTTCATCTCTAACCATGCTTTCTTTCAAAATATATTTCAAGGGCAGCATTAGTTTTCCTGATTCTGAATGCTAGGCTTGGGCTTGCACTATTACAATGTCAGGGCATCATGTTCGTTAAAGGCTGCTCATTCATAGAGATACCTGTTAATGCTCTGCTTTCTCAATAAGCGTACTGATGGTAATTCTTTCCCAGGAAAATTGCTGGGGTGCTTTCTGGGGAAGTGTTCTGGAAGCATCCGATATATATCCAGGCATCTGGACTTCCCAGTGATAGCATCTTGTGGTCAGTACCTGTGTTTTAGCTTGCTATCTGCTTTAAGGGTAAATGGTTGTGTAATCCAGATCCCAACTTTTGCAGTGTGAACTTGCTTTTAAGTTGGAGTGGAATTTTATTTTTCTAAAGTTGGAGTCTTTCAGGGCTAGCAAATTTGTTTGTACTTTTGTTTTGCTTCCTCTCTTTTTCTGGCACTGAGTCTAAAGCTTGATTTGCTTCTAGGACTCGATAGCTATTTGCGCCTTTGGGATGTGAAGTCGCGACAACTTCTTTCTGCGGTATGTTACTTCTGTCTTTGTGACCTTTTTCAGATATTGCAATTACTACTCAATTATGCCAGTCTGTTGCTGGAAATATCTGTACTGTGTGGCAAGAACTATGTGAATTGTGACACAAGAATTATGTTGTATCTTATGAAATTTAGTTAGACAAGGATGTAAAAAAATTGCATGTGCATTTTCAGTCTATAAATGGAGGACATACTTTTACATTAATGAGCTTGTACTACTAATGTGAGACTTGTCAGAACTTTTCTCCTTGTGAGCCTTTTATGTGAAAAATGGTACTGATTCTGCACATGACCTGCAATTTTTCAATTTTTTTTAATGAAAAATAATTTTATTGTGCAATATTGATGGACAAATTTGTACTGGAAGAATAATGAATGAAATTGAACTTAGGAAGGACTCAGGCGCTGTTATTTTGACTACGAGTAGAACATTAGCACTTCCTGGGCACTTTGGTCATGGTTTTGTGGTATGGGTGTCAACCGTAAATGGGAGTGAAGCAGTAATAATTTGATTATTCCCTGAAAGCTCACGAAGGGAAGAAGATGGTATTATTTCCTGAAGTTGAGAGTGCTATATAGGAATCAAACGGGGCAATTAGGGTTGCAGTTTGAAGGGGTGATTTCATTAGTTCTATTGGCTGAAGATTGCCCTAATAAACAAGCATGGATTTGTTGTTTTGGTTTTGCCAGTAGAAGCACTGGCTCCATTTTGTCTGGAGGCTCCAATTGATGACACTAGGGAAGTCTTGGTCCTAACTATAACGAAGGCACATTTTGGTACTAAAGCTGAATAATCTCCATCCGCCTGTTGCATCTCTTTGGCTTCAGAGCCTCTCTTCCTGAATTAATTTGCCAATTTTGTTTACTGTCTGTTGTACCACATCATATGGACACATCTTGTTTTTGTATGATTCCTGAGGCCTTATCTTGTGATCTGTATGATTTCTTATGCCTCAAATTGGTTTGGAGTGCCGATAGTATCTTTATGATGTGCCTCAAATCAATCTGGAGTGTCAATAGCATCTTGATGACAATGACTGGGTCATTGATTTAATAATGCATCTGCACACAGGTCTTTTTGAAACAGCACCTCAACTGTGTCCTCTTTGATTCTGGCTTTGCTGATGAAGGTAACATCCTCATTACTTACTGTAGTGACTTGGGGAATCTTCCTTCTCGGTCTTTTGGTTCTGCTTATTGTCTAGATTCTGAGAGGAAAGTAATTATTTGCTCTATTATACATTCGGATATACGTCTCCACAGAAATTCAGAGGGAAGAAGAACGCAACTTGTCTACAGTTGGTTGTCCTTCTTACTTCTTAGTTAAAGCAATAGAATGAACTTCTATTAAATCGTGCATCCTGCAGCTCAAGTTTTGAGCTTAATCCAATGTCTCAAGAAGTGGTCACATGTTCTTCATTAACCGTTAAATTTCGATAATTGTTTGATTTACTTTCGTGATCATTTATCACCGTGCACTTGCTTGAACAGAGCTTGTCCAAAATGCACGAGATGTGCCAGAAATTGAGGCCCAGAGTCAGAGGGTAGATGAAACCCGACTTGGAGATGAGGAAGGAACACGCCCAGTGAAGAGGAAGAAGAAGAAGAAGACACATAAAGAAGGAAGAGATCGCAAGACATCCGGTAAAGAAAATGATGGAAGTGAAAAGCTGAACCATAAGAAGAAAATCAAAAGAGTGAAGACAGTAGCTAGTGAAGACAATGTATTGTGACCGGAGATAAGTATGCAGCACTTGCGTTACTGTGATTGGGTCGATCCTCGGCCTTTGTGAAGCCATCGAATATTCATGAGGTAGTTAGATACCAAGCGATCGCCAAGTTTTGTCATGCACTAAAAGTTTTGGGTGAAATTTTGTTATCTTGTCTCAATTACCAACACTGTAACATGGTTAGGAAAATACATGAAGAGTATCTTCAAATCTAACCATCTGAAGCACTTGGGAAGATATCATGATCATCTTGTTGACTAGAAGGATCTTAAGATGAGAATGCAGAGGGTACGTACTCTAGCTTTCATTGCATATTAGACAAAAATGGTCGTTTTCTTGCAATGCAAGGATACAGCTGATCCGCATTACCCGAGTGATGTAATGTATCATGTGACAATCTAGTAGTTAGATATGGCGGCCCGGGCACGTTATATGCTTGGGCCTCGTTTTTCATTTTGTTTTTTTTTTTTTAAACTAATTAAAACTTGATTAGTTCATGACAAAAATTAAAAATATATATCTGTTAAATTATTTCCCTTTTATGGTTTGTTGTTTTATATCTCCTAAGTAAGGACGGTTGCACAACGATAAAATACAAAGTACAATACGTAAGACTCGGATGTAGACATGCATTTCATTATAAAATCAAATTACATCACACAAATTGCTTTTTGTCGGAAAAATGAATATAGAAGAGACAAGCGCATTTCATTAAAAAATAATTACAACCTGGCTATCGAAAGTGTGTGTACGCTGCATTTGGAATTGGCGGGCCATTTGAGAAGTGGGCAGGGTGCTGCTGCTGATTTTAGGCCTATTGCGATTTCAAAGACCGGAAATGTCATGTATAGGAACTGGGATTTTCTAGAAGTTACAAGAGAGCGATAAGGAGAAAATGGATGATGGTGAAAATGAGAGAGTTGAATTTATAGAAGATGATCTATTTTAATGGGGCGAATTCCATAAAAAAAACACGAACTTTAGGTGTTGTCCCAAATCTGGCCCAAACTTTATTTTGTCTTAAAAAAAAGCACGAATTTTAGGTGTTGTCCTAAATCTGACCCGAACTTTATTTGAGACAAAATAAAATAAGTCTATTACAAATAGACTTCACATCTCTATTTAACTACAAGATGCACACGCTTTTAATAGGCAATGTAATCTTCTGCTTCCAACCCAGTTTCTAACATTGCAAACAGCTTGCCAATTGTTAATTGATCTAATGGCCCTAGCTACATGCCTCGTCCCTTGGAACTGAAGCTACTGAATTATTTTTCCCATGAGAATCATCTGTAAAGCTCACCTCATTGAAAGGCAGACTTAAATTTAACACTTCCTCCAAACACTCAAATGCAGCATCGTTTTGCTGTGTTGGATATTATTGCTGATGTGGAAATGCCACGTTGGATGACTGTGGAATGAGGGTTAACGGAGGGCCAGATTTGGGACAACAACGAAAGTTTGTGTTTTTTTTTTTGACAAAATAAAGTTCGGGCTAGATTTGGGACAATACCTAAAGTTCGTACTTTTTTTTAGACAAAAAAAAATTCAGGCCAGATTTGGGACAATACCTAAAGTTCGTGTTTTTTTATGAAATTAGCCCTTTTTTAATGTGGCGGAACCATCACATACCTACCTTTTTCTTCTTTTTTTTTTTTTCAATAGTCACCCAACCGTCACTAGGGCTGCCAAGCACTGGCCCGGGCGAGGTGCAGCCCTCCCTCGGAATCACCCCGGCCCGGCCCTGCCCTGCCCCTTGGCCATTGGCCGTTGCTAGTGGTAGGAGTAGTCAAAGTGACACTTCTCTATCTCTGATCATACATACGTAGCAGGATTTGGATGACCAGATGCTTGATCAGGTCTCATCAAGACAGCTTTGTCGCAGCTGTCACGCATGAACATCCAGGCGAGTCTGCATCTGTTTAGCTGTGCACAGTGCACACTTCCTTTGGCGTTCCTCACAATTCGTCATCATCCAAGAAGTCGCTCACTTCTCGCCATGTTCATATTGCTTGCAGACCCTCGTTTTTTGACCAGACGAAAGGGAAGACCCGGCGCGATTGCGATCCAATTTATTCCGGTCTGAATAGCGCCATGGCAGTATCCAACCAAAATGACAAAACATCCCAAATCAAAATGGTCAACTACGTAGGCTTAATCATCTTCTGTCATCTCTGCTGGCCTAGTTTCGTCCGCTATTTCGGTTGTGATCAATCTCCTCGCCAGGCGAAAACGCAAACGTACTCGTGAGCGTGAGTGCGACGGCCTTCGGACATCGAAATTGCATCTCCATATGATGGTTTAATTCCTTACGCGAGTCGACATCAATCTCATGACGCCCGCTAGTTCTACCGCGGGAAAGTCAAAACTGCTGGGGCTCCTCTTTTCAATTAAGCACTGGTTTCTGGTCAAAAAACATACCATTGAACACTGGCTGCCGCAGTTCTATGTATGCACCCAACAAATTCTACTGCTTGAAAAGGACACAATCTTACCAGAGATCAAACTTATTAGGAAAGATACTTGCACTCTTCATTAAAGAGCATTCAGCGGTTAAATCGTACTTCAACTTACGAAATTTAAACACGCGAATTACTTCACCCCGGTTCAGATAATTGTACAAGGCGCTGCGCTACGAGACATCGTTCGAAGTTTCGGACCCGTCAACTTATCATCTCATTCATGATCAATGAATGCATGCCACATATAGAAATATCTCCAGATGGGTAATACGTATAGCATGTACAGTTCCTTGTGTGGTTGCGCAAACTCCACGCACCGAATTTTGATCTCTCATTTCAACACTTTCACATGAATCATGCTGTTCGATTTCTCAGGTTTTTGTCGATGACCCACTTATCAGTGAACTGTCGGGCTCACCAGCTTTTTAGCTGCTTTAATGGTGTAACGCAGCTTGCGGGACCTTGGAAGTTCAAACTCACTGCAACAAAATTAATCTCTCTCTCTCTCTCTCGAGTTAGTCATGGAGGGTTTGCTTTCGAAGTCACATCTCTTTTGCTCCAACCAGACCAAAGCGATTCTTGTGATTGTCGTCGCTTTACAGATGCTAAAGGATACATAAAGAAGGGTAGAGAGACTCTAGAGAGACAGCAAATAGAACATCTAAAAAAAGCAAGCATTTTTCGAAAGAGAGGTTTCAAATTTTCTTTTCCATTTTTGCTTTACACCTAAGAACACCGCGTCCTTTTCTCTTTTGGACACACAACATCCTCGCATCCACACATCACTTTGCCCTTGTTTTGTTGTCCTCTTTTCTCCACAGAAAATGAACCGAAACCGAAGTCATTTTACCCATAATTATTTGCCCGGTACCTCTCTCTTATCTTCTTGGTGTATTCTGGCTATTATTTAGCTGATGATCACTGCTAAGGATGTTCCCATCAGCCCAATCATTTGATTCCTTCTTTTAATGAGGCATCATTTCCCGGCAAGAACAAAGGCGGTCGCTTTGCTTTTTGAGAATGGCAAATAATCACCAGAACACATGCTAAGAAAGGAACAAAAGACAAAAGTTCAAGAAAAAAATAGTGTTTTGTGGGGGGCTGCTTATATTTTCTCCTCAAGCAGACAAATCTTGCAAAACCTTAGCTGGCATATACTTTCAAAGTGAAACTAGTTTGCTTGGCCGTTGGCCCTGGTTTGGTTTCAGAGTACTTGGGTTATAACAACAGCAGATTAGGTAGATAAAGCATGGCCAAGAACAATCCGCTGTCGTTCAATGATTCAGGGTTCTTTGTTCTTACGTGCCGACATTTTCACGGACTGTTTTGCCTTTCTCCTTCTTTGCCTTGCTTTGATTTAACTTCTCTTGGGTTCACGCGAGATAAAAGAAAAAACAAAAGGTCATGAATTCAGAAAGAGCAAAAAGCTGATGACCGGTAGCTTTCCCACTTCGAGTCCCACATGCGACGCGGCCAAAACCGAGAGCGTCGGCTTCCGAATTGCCCCTGTTTTACATCGGGACATGGAGGACTAACGTCTCCAGAAACAGTAAAAATAAAAACTTCCTCTGCTGAATCCGGATTGTCTGTTTCTTCATCTCGATAAGTTCACTGACTTGTGTTGTTTTGCCTGAAGCCAAATTGATCCTTTCGAACAAGCGTACGAGGAAAGGCGTTAACCGTTAGGACAGTGTCCGTGCCTCCGAAGGAAAGATCGAAGGAAAATCCCGTGGTAGAGTTTCGACTAGCACAATGTACAATGGCGACATGACTAGCGACTCGTCATTTAAAATTACTCCCTTTTGTCTTCGAATTAACCCTCGATGAAATGGGGCCGAGGTCGCAAGAAGTTACTTCATCGCATTTTGTTTATAGATTTTAAGATGATCATGGTACGTCACGACTAAGATCGAGTCTATTTGAACATGTCCTTTCTTGTGCAACTTGGGACCTAGATTTAACCTAGTTTTAAGCAACTTCCCGGGGAGTTGGTATTAGGAGGTTTTATCGTAAGTCGAGATGCGCATTAGCTGTAATCCAGCCTGAATATTAGTATGATGCGCTTGTCATTCGGAACAAATCATGTAAGAGTCAACAGGAGCTTAAAAAAAAAACACTACAGATTGCTTAATTTAAGAGCTTATAACGTTGAGAAAGAATCACCTAATTTCGATCATTCACGGCGCAAATCAATGATGCCATACCCCTCTAATCATCATGCGATTAGTGGATTATTGAATTCGCTGGTTTTCTTACTCTAGACATCCTTTTATTCCGATGCGAACATTCTCCGGACACGGGTTAGAATCATTGCAGAATGTTGACCCGAGTGGCGGAACAATTCCGGGGCGACGAACTATGTAACTTGCCCCCACGTTCTCGATTCGGAATTGGTGCTTTGTTTTCTCTCTTGAGACTTCTAATTCTCAATATAATTTGAGTCTTTAGGGTATATTCCGAGTTACAACGAAACGTCAACTTCACCTGGACCCCAAGACCCACCAGTTATGAAGCGATTGAAGGATCGACGATTCCCTTCCCTTTCTTCCACCGACGGCAACAGTTCGAACGCGGGGAATGATTGGCTCTAGGGACAGCAACGCTGCACCAGGCAAACCATGTATAGATTTCCTCATCTCTTTCGAGAATGGTAATGGTCCGCGAGCAGAGAACGGATCTGAGTTACGATGAAGACGTGTTCCAAAAAATACCTAGGAATCTCTAGGAATTGTAGGGAGAGGAGGTCCTTTCTTCCTTTTTTTGCATAAATAATGGGAGGGCATCTTATCTTTCAACCGCTTGGCGGTACCCAATTCCTTTTGATAAAGATGAGGGGCAACCACATGGGGGGACTAGACTTTAGACTTGCATTGGCCACAACCTAGGCACGGTTGTTGCGGGGTTAGGACCACCACCACTATATCACCTAGTAGTCCTAGTCCTCTTGTCATCTTGGATCATCATTCATTGGCCATCTGAAATCCCCTGTTCTCCACCAGTCTTGCTTGCCTTTTTTTCCCCCCAAGATGCAGTGAGATTCGAGAAAGCATAGCTACATAAGGGCAGAAAGTTTTAAATTTATTGTATGGTCGCCAATTCGATCTTAAGTCTTTCAATTTATCCTATTTAGTCATAAATTATTTGATGAGTTATCAATACGTAGTCTTTCCAAATAGATTTTAGCTTGAAATTGTGAATGTTGATCTTGCTAGCCATCTAAGGTGGATAATCAACACTAACATACTGACAATTTTTGTAATTTTTTAGGAAAAATTCTAAACCTTTTTATTATTGTTTTTTTTTTTCTTTTTTCTTTTCTTTTTTAATCATTGTGGCCAGGGTCCAGGCTCTTGTTGATCGAAAAGACTAGCTTGACAAATCGTCAAACGGTTTATATTAAATTGGCCAAATTGAAAAGTTTAAGACTAAATTAGTATCTATATAATAAGTTCATGACATTTTTGTAACTTTGCTATAGAGTGATCATGAGAAAAACTTGTGTATGGCTTTATGAATTGTTTTCATGAGCTATGTGTTTTAATCTTCTGTAGCAAGAAAGTGATTCACTTAGGTCAAACACACGTGTATAGTTTCTTGTCTTATACAACTGCAGATTTTTCGTTCGGGAGGACTATAATTTGTTCTAGATAGTTAAATTTTTCGGACCATATATGCTGGCGAAAGCCTACTCAAAAGAGTAGCACGGTCTCTCCTCTCAAATGAGTAGGAATGAAAGAGAAAGGTATGATCCTAATTTGTTGGGGAGCTAATAGGTAAGTTTTTCCTAGTAATTTCACGAGGCATCTAGACTTTCGATTCAGCTAATCACCAAGGACGAAAGTAGCCCACCATGTTCATCTTCATCGTGTAAAAAAGCCATTTACAGCGAGTTAGGCATGGCTTGACCTACTATGAATGGAAGACAACGTTATTTTAACATAAAATTTGACACATCCGGACTAGATAAGGGTAGGGAAGAAAGCATGATGGGCAGCCCATGAAAGAACTCTGTAATCATTAGCGAAATTTACCCGTGAAAATCGTGGATAGAAAAGTAAAAGGTTGCCTATCTCGACTTACCAGATGTCATTGGTAATTTTTTTTAACTTTCCCGTCAAAATTCAAAACAAACTTTAAATGATTATAAAAATATTATATGTGAATTTACATGGTAATATCTATTTATTATGAAAAAAATTTAGCCACTTAAAACTAGAAATGAGTCAAAGCGTGTGAGGGGTAATATTTATGGAAAAGCAAAAAGTCAAAAATATAAATCACTAAAAGCAAAGTCATAATTTTATATTTATTATTCCACTCGACTCCCACATTACATGACTAATTGTATGCGCATGGTGCCATTACTATTGGAAAATTAAGTTAAAATTCCTTTAAATTGTTTTTGTCGAGTTATTTTAACTAGATTTTTGGGCAATCACACTTAACTAAAAACATAAATCGGCAAAAAGAGGGCGAAAACTACATGGAATGAAATGTCATTCAGCACTCCCAATTGTATAAACAACTACACGAGAACCTAGCAATTATCTATGTCTTTCTTGTGATATATAAGGCTATGCAACCGGACCACTTCTACTGGGGAATCAAATTAGCCCATTTTGAAAATTGACTTGGTTCTCGATTCCAAATGAAGATCAAATTGATTTTTAAAACCTTGGTTTTTCTCTTGGTATTTTTTTTCCTTCTATCTCTCTCTTTTTGTCTATTCTCTCCAAGACCCTACCTCATTCAAACACTTTACGATTCTTTCTCTGACTCACTACTCGCCCTTCTCCTCGCTTGGTTGCAGCTCACAATCGCTCATTCATGTCTTACACTACATGTTTTGAACTTTTTATCATTTATAATTGTATGTGACTATGTGTTCATCTTATGGATGGTTGCTTTTGACAAATAAGAGATTTATGTTGTTCATCTTCTACTTCAAACCATTTTATTGCTTGGAACAAAAGAAAATTAGGCTCTTGGATAGACTATGAAATCGGATCGAAAAACCAAGGTATGTTTCAAGTTTCAAAATGGGAACCGATCATAATAGGACCACCCGAAAACCGATCACCTTACACCATTCGCTAAAGATTGGCATTATGCTTTTGAAGATCTGCATTGAAAGCATATTCGGACCATAAAATACGCTTCCAGCGCCCGATTTCGAAAGTGTGCTCCACACGAGAGTTTTCTCAACTATGTTTAGCGAATTTAACCGGGACATCTGCTACTGCTGCGCAATATTCTTGTCCGAAAAGCTAGATTTAAGTCTTCATTAACAAGTCCATAAACACATGATTAAACAAAAGTATCCAAAGAGCACCACCCGTGTAACAGGGGCGGTGGTGAACAATACGGCGGGCCCCGCGTTCGGACTTCCCACTGTGGGGCCCATGCATCAGGCCTTTGCCGTGCCGACGCGTGTAGGCGATCACATGACAATCTTAAATCCCGCCTAATTCCGTCCGTAATTTGCGTCCGACCTTTTTTCATCTTTCGTTTTTTATTATTACCGCACCAACAACAACAGTAGAAAATAATAATAATAATAATAATAAATCGCCCGCCTTTCCCGCTATCGACGCGTATTTCCTTTCCATCAATAATAAAAAGAAATCATACGTTATTATGATCTCCTCTTTTTTTCTTTTTTTTTTCAAATTTTAAATTAGTTCGAGAAATTATATGCGCGATTTTTATGTGGGTGGCACACCTGGGATCGGTTCATCAGTGCGTGGTCGGGACGACGCGTAGATTTTTCTACTATTTGACCGAAAAATTTCCGTGTTTTTTATTTTCGTTTTTCGAATTTATTTTTTGTTTGACGTTGTGGTGTCATGGGTATCATTTGACATCAATAATTCGTGCCTCTAATTATGCGAGCGTCGGCGGTCCATTCACGCCACTCTTTCATCTTTTTTTATTTTATTTTATCTTTCATTTTTATTTTTATTTTTATGATGATGATGATGATGAGAAAGAACTCAGCTTCTTTGCCCAACAATGCAAGATAATAAATATGAAATTATAAGCTTATGGTTATATATATATATATATAAAACATGGTTGTGTTGTGTAAAAGTGACTTGCGTGGTGGTGCTGATGGGAATTATGTCTAGCGACTAATCAGGGGTATTTATTGACTAAGAATTGGATATTCCTTATCTTCCTCTAAACAACTAATCCGTTAGAGCTAAGCGTTGGAAGATTACGAAAGCTTTTATTAAAGGCGCTGGAGGAACTTGTCAAATATGCGGTGGATAAAAAAATGTTGTCGTTTTTTAAAGTATGTCTTTCTCGTCGACATAATGAAATTATAAGTATTTCTTTATTAGATGTGACTAGCCGTTGTTTGGAAGAGGCACACATCCATAAGACCCGTTCACGAGTCACATGATATTTCTCACGTTGGAGTGAGTCGAGTCGACTGCTAACACTTTTTATGGACCCGCAAATACTTGGAAATGTAATTTGCGCAGTTTTTATTTCGGTTATTGCTAAGAGGGAGCAAAATGTAGGGGTGATCGGGTTTAGAGTGGGTAGGGTCTAAACATTGACCCTGTACCCGACCCTGTTTGTATTAGATCATGTACCCGACTCACAATATTTTTTTGGTTCGGTTTCGGGTCAATCCTATTTCCACTAGAACCTGTTTTGCAACCTCCCGATATCTTATATGACTTCGAATTTTACATTAATACTAGAGAAAATAATATAATCCTCCTA
Organism: Eucalyptus curtisii; assembly: GCA_017140595.1. NCBI lineage: Eukaryota > Viridiplantae > Streptophyta > Magnoliopsida > Myrtales > Myrtaceae > Eucalyptus > Eucalyptus curtisii. Next base: position 7,270,824 of record CM029496.1, read on the forward strand.
ATTTGTATTGAAACATTAAGCACTTGTAATAAATAAATATATGAAATTTTTAACTAAACAAAAAAATTAAGGATCCATAGGGCTAATTATCATAAATAAAATTATAAGGCAAAACAAAAATCATAACATTACATAAACATTAACAACAAACATTGATCTAATATTAGTCTTATTCCCACAACTATTACATGAAGTTGTTCATTTATGCAAACATAACTCCTCCTACAAAAGAGAAGTTAGGGAAGCCAATCCACGTGGTACACAAGAATTTGGTGGCAACGATCGCACCGTCCGACGATGGACGGTGTGAGAGGGAGTCGGTGAGGGAGAGAAGCGAGTGAGGAAGAGGAATGGCGAAGGAGGAGTGTCGTACTTGTCTGTGAGAGCCAAGAGAAAAAACGCCGTGTGATTACGAGAGTAAGAATAGAAATTAGGGGAAAAAATAGGGTTTTAGATATTTACTTACAAAACCGGTTCCCAAACTAGTTCCAAAACTGGTTCGGGAATCGATTCCTGGGTGGGTAATCACTCGAAACCAGTTCCCGAACCAGTTTAAAGAGGTTTCGAATTTTGGGAACCGATTTCAACGGGAATCGGTTTCCGACCATGTTTTCCGAGTGGACCAGTTCGGTTCCCGGGTATACTCGGTTCGGTTGCACACCCCTAGCAAAAGGGACTAGATTGGGCTTGAGAATTAGTCAAAATTTTATTTTTTGTGGGTAATAGTGGAGGGAAGGAGAGTGGGCGCTAACGATCTTCTCTTAGTGTTACGATTAGGGTTTTACACAATTCCAAAGGTTTGAGATCAACGAATCCATCACTGCAGTCTTATCAAAATGCCAATAAAAGAAATCTCTTCCGATAAAAATCCGTTGCAATTAGGCAATGTGGTACGAGCCATTTACATGTTCGGTTACGGCACGAATCAAACTACTAATCTCTTAGAAAACACGTTACCCATTTATCACTGGGCCAACCACTTTGGCAATGATCGAGAATTACTCGAGTATTGGATCCGTAAAATGCGAAATTTATATGGTGGTAGGTCCGTAGGCAAGCTGCGCACCGCGAGAAAACGTTACCGATTGGCGAAATAGCTTAACGCAAGATATGCGCAAGTGGCATCGTGACAAGGAAGAAATAACATTTTTAATGGAATCGGGCATCATTAATTCGACAAGGGGGGTGATGTCGCGATTTTGTAAAATCCCACTTGACTTGACCATCGTATTTATTAAAATAAAAAATAAAACGAGTGTAATCCAAAAAGCGCCGTCCTTTTCACGTTGAATGGTTCTGGAGCCGATTGATTCGATATCAAGGAAGAAAGATTACGCACGGACCTCGCTTTTTCTCGTTGCGCGACAGAAGTTTGCAGCACTAAGATGACCTTCGAAATCTTAAGCTTTCGATTTGGACTTTTCCGACGATGCTAATCGGAAGGATTCCCCGCCGGTTTGTCGCTCCCCGGGACGCTCCGATTGCTTCCGCGTTTCCTTTCCCGTCGTTTTCGTACATGCGGAATGTCGTGAACCGGGCATCTTTAGCATATCTATCGAGCAATTAAACTACGGGAAAATTCTCGATGCTTAGAATATTGGGTTCAGTCAAATTCATACGTGATCTTTATTTTAAACGTTCAAGAGAAATAAAAATTGTTATCAAGCCTACCAATGGGTATAGAAAATGATGCGAAGGAAACGTCAAATGAGGCTCTAGTAGGATCCAGTTAAGATCTCTTATTTTTAAAATGGTCATACAATAATTTTTCTACCGAATACAAACTAGACTCTTCTATGAGAAATCAAACATCTTCATGTACGAGTACATATAGAGATATCATTAACGTCAAGACACAAATTACCGAGATTCTTTAATATATGGGTTAATACTACAAAAAAAAACCTCAGATTATAGCTCTTGTGAAACAAATATCCAGAACTTTTCTGTCTCACTAAAAATCATAAACTTGCCCATTATTACACAAGCATCTCAAACTTTTTATGTGCTATAAAAACCCTGAATTTTTACTAATATATTAAAATAAAAGGTATATATGTTTTATGTATCATAGTGAATATGGTTTGGGATTTTCGTGGTATTTGCGCTTAATACTTTGATTTTTTTTAAATTCTCGACGGTGTTCTTAAAAATTATAATAAAAGAAAAGAAAAGAAAAGCAAATTGACTTTCCGAAGGTGGAGAGTGGGGGGCGATAATTACGAGTCGCCCTTCCTTGCGGGGTCAAAGTGGATCGAGTCCTTATGCCACGTGGGCCCCATCGCCTCCCTCTCGTCGTTGCAACCGATCCAACACACTGGTCGCGTCACGGACACGACGACGACGAGATGGAGGCTCCTGATGCCGACACGTGTCGCTTTACGGCGGTACAGCTGGGCTCTTGCCGGCTGGCAGCGTTGTCCGGTTACGTGTGCAGGGCGGGCCCACGCGCTTTGCTAATGACCTGGACCCGTGGGTTCGGGTTGGGCTTACAGATAGATAAACCCCGATTTTTATTTTATTTATTCGAGCATAATATTTTTTTTTTATAAAAAAAGTAGGTCATTTATTCGCTCTTTTGTCTTTTTGGCCCCCAAGTAGGTATACCATATATATTCGCATTGAAGCTTCCCGGAAAAAAAAAAAAAAAAAAAAAAGGGCACTCGATTCTTATATTCCGATGAATAATCATTATTAGATGAGATTGACTATTAAAATTGTTTTCTAGCCAAAAAACAAAAAGACTATTAAAATTTTCCAATGAGTGCTTGTTTTTTTTAGCCAAGTTTCCAATGAGTAATTCAAAGAGAAAAAGAACTGCTTTTTTGTTTTCCTGTTTTTGCACCCTTTCTTCCCTTGGCTATTTTGGTAAAAATTCAGGATGTGTTTGTTATCATAAAAAATGAATGATTGGGAAAATATTTTTTTTAAAAGATTATATTATTTCTTTGGCTATTTTGATAAGATACCTTTATTTTGCTAAAAAATAAATAATTTAAAAAACAAATTCATAAAAACAATCATTGTTATGTTTTATAGAAATGAATTAACAAAAATTATTTTCATCGTCCATAAAAATTTTTAGATGTACATTGTAGTGAATAATGAAAACTTTTTTCTAGCAACTAAGTATTTCGAGCAATACGAACAATCATTTTTTAGGAAATATTTTTTTAAATAATTTATTTTTTACAAAGAAAGCGACTTTTATAATTGGTTTGCTTGATTGAAAATGGTAGAGACACTAGAACGGTTTCTAATGGGCATAGGTTAATAAGCATTTTCTATCTTGTATTGTTATTGTAAATAACTATAGTGTGAATATACGACGATGCTCTGAATGACTAATCACGAAGCCGGATTTCTAAGAACGAGGACGTGTGATCACATTATATCTCATATATAAATGATTAATGATTTTCCAATTTTTTTCTCTAAAAATTGTTGATGGGAATTTGCGTCTGGGGGAGTGAGTATTCGAAATTTAGCTTTCAAACAACGCAAGAGCGCGTTTGGTCTCGATCGTTCACACTGCTGGCAGCGAGTAGCCAGTTGCTTGACTTTCCCCTTCCTATTTTTTAGGTTCAGTTTGCGAGAAATAACGTAACCCGAAAAATTAAAAAAAAAATCGCGAGAAATGGCAATGTGGTAATTAACAAGTATTTTCATTCCCCGGCGAATTTATTGATAGAAAACGGAACAGGATTTACGTGCGGAGCGTTTGACGCGCATTGGGGGACGCGGTGCACCAACCTATTGTGGGGTCCCTTTCCAACGGCGTACTACTCCGCGGGCCCCACCCCCCGCGGAATTTAAAATGACCCCTCCCTTTCGCGCGACGCCGTTTTCCGAACGCGTGACGCGATATTAGGGAAAATGACTTTTCGAAGGGAGAGCAAAAAGGGTACAATTAGCCCAAAAGGAAAATTATATATACATATGTAATAAATTTTTTAAAAGAGACGCGGGGACACGATACACCGGAGAGAATTACATGTGCATTGCAATGGTGAGACCGTCGTCCAGTTGACATAGTTTGTAATTTGGGATTGAATTGTAGTTTTATCAGGTTGTAACGTATGCCTCAAAGGTCGATATAAATTGTTGTAACGTGAAAATATCATGACTCTGAAGGTGTTATGGTTGTGGGTCGATTGTTGAACAACTCATAAAGGCAGAAAAGCCCCTTTTTCACGGTTGAAATTGCTTGTTAGCAAAAAAAAGTATCATTAAACGGTATTCAAGTGTTCTGTAGACATGCTATTTAATATATATAACAAATAAGGAAAACACAATTAGTATAACAATATAATCTCTTTTTTTTTTTTGGGTCAAATAGTTTGTAATTTGGGATTGAATTGTAGTTTTATCAAGTTGTAACGTATGCCTCGAAAGTCGATATAAGTTGTTGTAACGTGAAAATGTCATAATTCGGAAGGTGTTATAGTCGTGGATTGATTGTTGAGCAATTCATAAAGGCAGGAAAAACCCCTTTGTACTGTTGAAATTGCTCGTCGGCAAAAAAAAGAGTATCATTAAATAGTATTCACGTGTTATGTAGAGATTCTATCTAATATATATAACAAATAAAGAAAACACAATTTGCATAACAATATAATCTCTCTTTTTTTGGGTCAAATAGTGATGTAATGTCCAAGTGATGCGCGTGAGATTAGCACAATAACTTTGCAACAATCTATCTACACGTCTGAGCGCACGATAAACATAATGACAGTTAATTTTACGCGTATGAGCAATAACACTAATCAACATTTCTCGCTTCACATTAAACTAGCTAGACACTAATTTTTAAATGCCTAGTGGGCCTAGCCTAATGTATCGAGTGACATGATTGACTTCATTTAAGTAACGTGCCTGTATAGGTAAAAAGAGAAAGAGAGGGGGATAAATCATTGGAGATTAAGATGCTTTCTTAAGCAAAAAAAGGGGAAGAAAAACAGCTTTTCTACTCACCTACTCCCCCGGCTCTCGCATGTTCGATGGCTCCCTTTCATTTGGATTTTACCAGATTAGCAAATGAATATTTGGTGCAAGCTTTATTCGCACTTGTTATACAATAAACATGCTCGCTTATATATATTAATATAATTATATACGGATCCTAATTATTTTAAAATGTCTTTCTAGCAATAATAAGTGGTACAAATATTAAATGGAGGGTTTGGCTTTTAAGCCGAGGACGAGCTTCCTTTTCGTTTAAAAATTGGGTAAAATTCGCTCCTTTTTTTGGGTTTTTTCGCCTTTTGGTTTTGTAACCCATGATGACCTCTCTTTTTTTTTTTATTATTTATTTTTTCAGCCGAATAGGGTATAATTACCTTTGACCATTGACCAGAACGCTTCAAGGGGTTAGCTGGAGGCCTGACCAGCGATCTTGTGTATTCCGCTGCATCCGTGTGCGATGGCCTCAAGTCGACATTATCTCTAGTCAACGAATTGATTATGTTGTCCCTTTTATCGAAATGTGAATGGTCGAAATTTATAGTGTGAAGGCACTATTGATTGATGTCGCAATCGACATGAGAATGAGAGGAGTTTTCCTCAATGTCATGAACACAATCAAACGAGTTATTTCAAATTTAAAAGATCATAACAAAAAAATTATTAAAATTAAAATTAATACACTTTTAATAAATTTATTCTAAATTAAAAATTTTGATCACCAAAAATCTTAAATTTGTGCATCCGCAATAAATTTATTTCAAACTATTTTTATACAAAAAAAAACCTTAAATGTGTACTTTCCTTTTATGAAGAACAAATTTGAACTTGTAATTTGTGTGCCCTTCCATGGGTCATGAAAAAATCGAATGAATAATCTCGTGGAATTTCTCTATCATATTTAGAAAATTAAAAATAATCCCTCATTTGCACGAAGAAGTAGTGAATTCTTTTTACTTCATCCAAATCATGAGAGCTCAAAGTACAAAATTGGGAGACAAATGTTAGTTTTTAGCACAGAAGGATAACGGGAAAAAGCCACAAAAAAGTAGTAAATTATACCTATTGTAACACATTTATCATAATTTTTAATGATACTAAAAACCCCACTCCCATGTAACATGTCTACCCTAAGTACTTTTTTGTGACATCCAAAAACTCAAATTTATACCAATGCGACACATTTAAACCTAAAGCTTGTAATTTGCCCTAAATTTCGATATAAATGTATTGCATAGATACAGATTTTGAGTTTTTAGTTTTATAAGAAAAATTCTGGGGTAAATACCTCACGTAAATACTAATGTGAGATTTTTTGTGTTATCCAAGAAAGTTTAGAATGGAGATGTCTTGGTGATCATAATTAAATTTTTTTGGTCGCTTTTTTCTAAAAAGTGAAAGGACAGCTCTGATCAACGAAGGGAAAAAGCGCGAGGGGGCAATTTCGCAATTACGCCTATCGTTACTCGGTTTGGTAAATTTTCATTTAAGTCCGAAAGCTATCTGATTTGACAAATGACACCCAAACGGACAGACACGCTCCAAACCCCTCTGTCCACGTCACCCCCGCTCCCCACCGAAATTATTATTATTTCTTTTGTGGGAAAGATAAATTGAAACGAAAAAAGCCTGGAAAAGTCTCGTGAACGCGAGCGCACCTCCGGCCGCCGGCGACCGGCCTCAGGACAGCGACAAAATCGTCGCCGGACTCCGGCGGCCACCGGCCCTCCTCATCACATAACCAAACCCCCTAACTGCTTCGATTCCTAAGTGGCGGATTAATCAAATCCCCACCAATGATTAGCCCTCCCAAATCATCATTGCAACTCCCCCCAATTAAATAAATGGACCGCCCCCCTTAAAAAGGAAAAAAAAAGTAGAGAAATTATTGCGAAAAACCCTCGTTTTTTTGCTAATTATTAGTCGAAAATACGAAAATCGACGACAAGAAGGAGAAGGAAGAAAGAATAAAAGCCACCACCACCCCTTCACGAGAGACAAACCCCCCCCCCCCCCGAAAAAGTGAAAATAAAAGAGGAAGAAAACTTGGAGAGGAAAATGGGGGAAATTGAAAAAGATAAAAAAAGAGAAAGTTAGTGAGAGAAAGTTAGTGAGAGAGAGAATCTGGTGGGCTTTGAGCTGTGATTTAGCTGTCCCTTGATGCATTATTTTCTCGCGTCCCCCTTCCCCTCTCCTCACTTCTTCTCACACACATCTCCAAAATCCCTAGAAAAAACCCTCCTCTCTTCCCGTCACTCTCTCTCCTCTCCATACATAACACTCTCTTCTCCTTTCTCTCTCTACTGGTCTCCTCCTTCCCCTCCCACACTTTCTCTCTCTAACCCTCCCCCTCCAGATCTCGTAAGAGCCCGAGACGAGGGAAACCCACATTACCCTTTTCCCCTTCCCCCCCTCTGCAGCACCTGCATTTCGCCATTGCTGCACCTGCAGTGTAGAGAGAGAGAGAGAGAGAGAGAGAGGGAGAGTGTGAAGGGGAGCTGCTGCGCGGAGAAGGAAGGTAAAGGTGGCATCTTTTCGGGTCTCAGATGCCTCACGTGAGATGAAGAAGCAGACCCATCTCTTCCTCGTCTCCTCCTCCCTCCTCCTCCTCCTCCTCCTCCTCTGCGCCTCCTGCTCCGCCGCGGAGCACCTCCGCCTGAGCTCCTTCCATGGCGGCGGCGGCGGCCTCCTCAGCGACGCCGAGGCCATGTACATCAAGCAGCGCCAGTTGCTGTACTACCGGGACGAGTTCGGGGACCGCGGGGAGAACGTCAGCGTCGACCCGTCGCTCAAGTTCGAGAACCCACGGATCCGGAGCGCCTACATAGCCCTCCAGGCGTGGAAGGAGGCCATCCTGTCGGACCCCAAGAACTACACGGCCGACTGGGTCGGATCTCAGGTGTGCAACTACACGGGCGTGTTCTGCGCGCGCGCCATCGACGACCCCAAGATCCGCACCGTCGCCGGCGTCGACCTCAACCACGGCGACATCGCCGGGTACCTCCCGGAGGAGCTCGGCCTCCTGGCCGACCTGGCATTGTTCCACATCAACTCCAACCGCTTCTGCGGCACGGTGCCCCACAAGTTCGACCGCCTGAAGCTGCTCTTCGAGCTGGATCTGAGCAACAACCGCTTCGCCGGCAAGTTCCCGGCGGTGGTCCTGAGGCTGCCGTCGCTCAAGTTCCTGGATCTGCGGTTCAACGAGTTCGAAGGCACCGTCCCCAAGGAGCTCTTCGACAAGGACCTGGACGCCATCTTCATCAACGACAACCGCTTCCGCTTCGAGCTCCCCGACAATTTCGGCAACTCCCCTGTCTCCGTCATCGTCCTCGCCAACAACAAGTTCCACGGCTGCGTCCCCTCCAGCCTGGTCAACATGTCCAACCTCAACGAGATCATCTTCATGAACAATGGGCTGAGGTCTTGCCTGCCCACCCAGGTCGGAAAGCTCAAGAACGTGACGGTCTTCGACTTCAGCTACAACGAGCTGTTGGGCCCGCTGCCGGACGGCGTCGCGAAGATGGTGAGTTTGGAGCAGCTCAATGTGGCCCACAACCTGCTGTCCGGCAAGATTCCGGCCGGCATCTGCGCCTTGCCCCGCTTGGAGAACTTCACTTACTCGTACAATTTCTTCACCGGCGAGCCGCCGTCGTGCTTGAGGCTGCCGGACTTCGACGATCGCCGGAACTGCCTGCCGAATCGGCCGTTGCAGAGGTCGCCGGCGCAATGTAAGTCGTTCCTGTCCAAGCCTGTGGATTGTGGCTCCTTCCGGTGCACTCCTTTCGTGCCTTATCTGCCGCCGCCTCCTCCGCCGTCGCCTCCGGTGGTCGTCTCTAGGCCCCCGCCCCCACCACCCCCTGTGCATTCTCCTCCGCCGCCGCCCCCACCAGTCCACTCACCTCCGCCACCGCCCCCACCAGTTTTCTCGCCTCCGCCACCGCCGCCATCGCCGCCGCCGCCGGTTCACTCACCTCCCCCACCTCCACCGCCCCCGCCACCAGTTTACTCACCTCCTCCGCCGCCTCCACCACCGCCGCCGCCGCCACCTCCTCCACCTGTTTACTCTCCCCCGCCTCCTCCGCCTTCTCCACCGCCGCCGTCACCTCCGCCACCTGTCTACTTGCCTCCACCTCCGCCGTCGCCTCCGCCTCCTTCACCATCACCCCCTCCGCCAATTTACTGTCCCAGACCACCACCTCCTCCACCGCCAAGCTCGCCTCCGCCGCCAGCTCCAGTATACTCACCCCCGCCACCGCCCTCACCCACTCCTCCTCACTATAATTCGCCTCCACCGCCGCCTCCTCCACACCATTCACCACCACCTCCGCCCCACTCACCACCACCACCTCCACATTCACCTCCTCCGCCATTCTATCCTCATCCTTCCCCACCTCCTCCATCACCATCACCACCACCACCACCTGTCCATTCTCCTCCACCGCCATCGCCACCACCTTGTATAGAGCCTCCACCACCACCTCCGCCTCCATGTGTTGAATATTCACCCCCTCCGCCCTCACCCTCGCCGCCACCGCCGATCCATCACTTGCCGCCACCATCTCCTTCACCACCACCTCCACCAGTCTATAAATCACCACCACCGCCACCACCGCCCACAGTATATCCGTCCCCACCTCCACCCCCCACGGTATATCCGTCCCCACCTCCACCCCCGCCAGTTCATCACCATTCACCCCCACCACCGGTTCATTACAGCTCACCCCCACCACCAGTCCCGTGCGAGACCCCGCCCCCATCTCCCTCGCCGCCACCTCCGGCACCAGTATACCAAGGGCCTCTGCCGCCGGTCGTCGGAGTTTCATACGCCTCCCCTCCTCCACCACCCTTCTATTGATTCTTTTGAGAATTTTCCTCCTCTAACCTCGCCCCTCACTTAAGAATTAAAAATTCGAGTCAGTCCTGTGTGTGTCACTATTTCTTTCGTGCTCTCGACATCTCTTTCCTCTTGTCACCGGCGCTTCCTTCCAAGCCGAAACCCTTCTCTCTCTCGCTCTATCTGGGCAATTCTCGTCGCTCGCTGGAGACGAGAAAAAAGGGATCTTGTGCAGTTTTCGATGATTGTGATTTTTCCCCCGGTAAGATGGTCTTTTGCTGAAGATGACCCAAAGGGAAAGAGGCGAAGGGAACAAGAGAGACGAAGAGAGAGTGAGGTAAGAGGAGATGGTCTCTTCTACTCCATATTTATTTGCAATTGTTATGCATAATCTCGAGATGTCAAATAAAATTTCCAGAGAAAAAAAGAGTAGGTTGCAGAGAAAGTGTATGTATAGGGATGTTGATGAATTTGGAGATCGATTTAATCGGGGGGTCCTTTTACTCAGAATCCAGGGGGCTGCTGTGCTAGAGCAGCTTGCTGTTTGTGGGGGGTTATTGTTGTTCATCTCATTTTATAATCATACTTTTGTTCATTTTTCTTTTCCTTCTTTTTCTTCGATTCTTACAGTATAATCATGATGAACATTTTTACTTGTATCGATGATGATGATTTCAGAATGATCATTCCTTTCCATTCCAAATTGGGTTCTCCTCTTTCTCGCTTTGTATGTGTAGTATACATGTACGTAATCAGACTGATTGATGATCATTCGCGCTCTCTCATTTGGGTAAAAATTCTTCGTGCCTACCTCGATCTGTTCTGTGAATTGCTAGTGACTTGGGGTGAATTCGCCTCCTTCCTTGAAAGATCTAGGGAAGGATATGGTCATGTTCAGCCCAATCTCATGCAGAACCTGTTCTGATGGAGAAAGAAGAGGAGCAAGTCGGTGGAAAATTAGGATCTTTTTCCACGAGACATCCTGCTTTATCATTGCCTTCGATGGCGGATTATTGACCACATCTTCTTTTCCTCCTTTCCGGTTCCTATTCAAATTTTGGGCACCTCCAAAAAGCGATCTTGGTGGGGGCCTTGAATTGGCCCTCCTTTTCTCGAGTTCCCGTCCCTTGATTGGCGCAACATCTTCCAGCGTTTCGAAGTCATTAGCGGAAATAAACTAGTGACATTGGGATTGACATCATGTGCGCCCTCTTAATGTAAGGTTTCGAAATTCCTGAAGACCGGAACCTGTTCCTTCACGCTCACACTTTTCCCCCCCATTGAAATGTGTAATGTGGATTCCCCTTCTGATCTTGCCTAATACCCTTTTGACCTTTCCCCATTTCAAGATGTCCAAAAACGATCAAAAGGAATAAAGAAATCCCAAAAAACTCGAGCCATCAAGGAAGCTGTGCAGACGACCCCGCTTTTGCATCTGATGTTCTGCATCATGTAGGATATCCCCAGTCGGCCTTTCCCTTTTGACCAGCGTCTCAGTTCTTGCACAACCTTTCTGAAAAAGAAGTTTCAAGCACGCAGCTTTAACCTTTTACGCATGATTTTACTCCTCCCCGAGATTCAAAAAACTACAAAAATGAATTGTGTTGCTGTGATGATTTGGGGTTATGGGAATTGAGAGAGGTTCAATCTTCTTGTTGGGGTTGTCCTTGAAAAAAAAAAAAAGTTTTTAACTTTATTCACTTCGATTGTGGGGGACAATAATGGGGACTCAGATACGATCCCACCAACCGTAATCGATGATGCCTCCCTATCGTTTTCACCTGAGTTGCCACAAACCCCATTTTCAAAAATCTCAGCATGGACTCCAGATCCAGTCGCTGTGCGGAAATAAAAAAATTTCATTCGGTTTCCACCTCCTTTTCGGCACCCTACTTGCTAAAACAACGCTCGTTTTCGTACCATCCACTAATGTAAAAACGACCCGTTCCTCATTTGGCGCACGACACGACCCACTTCGGAGAAAGCGATCGCCACTCCTCAGAGCTCGCGAGTCGCACTGGGCATGATGGGCAGCTGAGCATGGATCCAAAGTGGGTTGTCTCGGTAACAATGCCTAACCATGTTTATTCAATTTGGCTTATTGGGCACCAACGGAATGAAAATCAAAGGGTAAAGGACTGTGCTCTGCCCCCAATCGATTGTCCTACCAAGGCGTCCTGAATTTCGAGAATCTGTATTTGGCAACATCACTGATTACATTTCCTGCGAGATGGACAACCCCATGTGAGCGAGGGCGTGGCATTTGTTTCTGTGCAAGTCCCTTTCTTTGCCTAGAATCTCATCTCAAGAAACCAGCGGAAGGGGGGAAAAGCTGTAATTCTAGAGAGCGATATCTATCCACCGCACGTACCGATTTGCCCATAAAGCGCTAAAACGGGGAAAAAATAAAGAAGTTTCTACGGCTCGCATGTGATGAAGGGAAGGACCATACGGCATCGTTGTCCATGCTACTGCTTATCCCGCACGCTCATTTGGGTAATTTGCTGCATGATTTCAGGAGCGATTTCTCCCTGTCATTCTTTTACTTTTCCCCCCTCATCTCTTCCTTCCACAAGGAAGAATCGATCAACAAGATCGTGGCCACACATTCTGAGGCTTCCAGCTCAAATTTGATCATATATTCCCGAAGAAGTCATCTAGAATTTTGTGACTAGTAAACGGTGGCAGGCGATGACTCAATATGTTCACTTTACTCTGTTAGAGAAAGTGCACATAATGCGTCCGAGATGAAGAAAGAAGCGGTCATGGACTGCACAAATTGTGCCGACCACGTCGCGGTTTCTTTCACATCTTAACTTAGAAAAATGGGGAGGAGCCGGCTAAGGGGAAACGAAACAGGACAATCGTGGCCATAATCTAAGTGCACTAAAAGCTAAGGGAACACATCAGCTTAGATTGCTGATGTGAAGATTAGAAGAACAAGACAACCGCCGACGACGACACCTGCACTAATTTTACCCCTTTGAACCTCACTCGCGAAGTACACATAATGTATGACTTCGCACTTTGTCGCGATCTCCCCAGTCTCTGTGTCGAAGAGAAGCAGCGGCAGGCGCTGGTGTCCCCACCAGGAAGAGATGGGTGATGAAACAGGGGATGGACCATCTTCAAGACAGTACCCTCACATGGGTTGTTAGGGCTTTATACATCAAGGTGCCGATGCATGTGTGTATGGGCATCTCACTCGATGATGCTGTGCAAATCTCGGTTGACCTGCTCAATCCCATCTCATTTCCCTCTCTCCGCCATTTTAATTTAGGGGGGCACTTCTGCGGGACAGGCTGTGGATTAGGTCGAGTAGATTAATGCCAACCATCGCCACGCCCTCGCGACGACGCCCCCGCCCCCGCTCGTCGGGCCCATTGGCCACATGATAGTTCGAGCTCCGAGAGCAATAAATTAAGGCGAGGGGCATCTTTCGCCCGAACCCAACTCCCCGACCCACCTCTTGAGCCGTATTCATAATCTTCTGCATCAGTTGTTAGTATTCAGCTAACGAATGGGGCCTACAACTTTGTCTGGATTTCGATGGGACGTGTTTAACCGAGTGCCGTCGAGGCACTTCCGGCGTAAGCAGCAGCGCATTGAATGAGTTCCGAAGGCTTGGTGTAAAAAAAGGCAAGCTAGTCTGCCGTGACAGGGAGTGCGTCCGCACGAGATTCGGAAGGTAAGAGATCATGTCCAAGTGCGTAATTATTTGCATGAGACGGACGGCAAGGAAGGTCCCGCACATTGATTTGATTTCGGTGTTTTGTGACGGGCGACGGCTTTAAATGCAGCGTCCTTAAGTGGGCTGACTTTCAATTCAGCCTGCAGGCTTAAAGTTCTTGCGGACCCCTAATATATCCCCCTGGGCAACTACTTGCGAATGTGTTTGATTTCGTCGGTGCGGCGTCTGAGTTTGAATCGTGGTGGTGTCTATGCGTTGTCTTCAAGCCGCTTCAAGAGCACGAACCAGTGCACTTCGATCATTACTCGGGTCGTCACAGTCGCGCGCAGCGAGATCACTCGAGCCCTTAAAAGACCCTCCGAAGCTCTGTCGGCGAAAGATGTAGTAGTAATCGACAGTTGTGTTCATAACACTCCCTAATCGTGACGGTTCAGTGAACTTTCCGAGTTGGGGAGAAGGCGATGGACCAAATGAAACTTAGATGGTAGTCATGCATGCATCATTGTGATTAGTGGGCGTCTCTCCGAACGAAGTCCTTGAAAATGGGCCGCACAAACGGACTTTCAAGGCCCGCCAGCCTCCCTTTCAAAGTCGGTAATCTAATCCGTAGCAGAAATCAGGTGTTAGTGATCTTCATTCTGATCTTCTTGTAAAGCCGAATCCTTCAGATAAGCCCCTTTTCGAAGCCAATCGGCATGGAAAAGAGTTCGGGAAGGAGGAGAAGTCGCGAACCGGGCGATGGAGCACCGTGAAGTGTGGCCTCCAAATTGGCTAGGGAAACAAAAAAGGCTGAATGTTGTTCTCTTTTCGAGAGAGGTTAAGTAGGCTAAAAAAGGACTGGACAAAAATGGGCTCGAAAGATCGACAGGCTTTGCCATGTAAGGCTTGTCACTTTGACACGGCTAGAGACGATCTGTTCTCGATGCAAAGGCAATTGAGTGCTGGGCTTTACATGCAGATCTCAACATCAGGGTCAGGCAATGTCATTGAATGAGAGCTACAAGAGCGCTTGTGCATTGTGCAGAAGAAGTCCCGCAGCAAATGCAGTAAATTAGTAAAAGTGGGCGAATAAAGTTCTTATCTTTCAATGAAAGTAAGTAGCTGGGGGGACCCGATCAGTGAACAAAGCTGTACTCCTTGTGGATTCCCTCGTTGCCGACAGAACAAGATAGTAACTTTACCCCGGCGGTTAAAAAACCAATCCCCTCACCCGCAAAATCAAAGGCTAATAATTGATTAGCGCGTTGCTTTTCAACCAAAAAAAGGTGCACAATCCGCAATCAGCTCTAATCTAATCAGACCGCATGATATGCTCTCCTCTGTTTGCAGTACAGCAATAATGCAGAAACCAGAAACTAATGGCGACCATGTGCATCCCACATGAACCCAACATGGACGAGGCAAGAAGACTCGAGCTTTTCGACAGACATTTAACTAATCCCCAACTTACCATACGAAAAGTACCCACATAAATTTGTCTCTTCTTCTAACTTTTCTTGTTAACAAAGACACATTGTCATAGAGATTCCTGGGAACTAAGGATGTCCAGAGACAGAGGATCAGCCTTAGTGCAGTTCTTGATGGACGGCTTCGGGTGTCTTCTTATTCCCTGTAAAAGAGCACGTGAAAGAGTTATCCACGCAAAGTGTGCTTCAACTGTGCAATTGCTTTTGCTCAGCCAAAAGCGAAAGCTAACGTATATAAAATCATCTCCTCAACTTGAGTGGAGGTTCTTTTTCTCAGGGGACTTTTCTTCCTTCGCTTTTGATTCATGAATCATTAGATCTTCATATATTCGGTTTCATTTTTGTCGGGTCTACTTATTTTATCAAGTTGCAACTAAATCTAGTTCCATAACTCAATGAACGTCGAAAAAAGGTTATCAATCCAGCAGGTTTGCGAGTAGATGTGCTGCCCTTTTTTTCCCCATAGACGAAGTCTACTACGGATTTGACCAAATGGGAAAAATTTTTCAAGGCTTGTTAATCATCCATGCTTGAACACTAACTACTAAGCCACAGATCGCAGATAACGGTGCTGTCGAGGGTCAAACTCGATTCATTTCGACTAAAAGGAGATTTCTTTATGTCGCATAGATGCTACTTAGTGGATTTATTGGAATGATCAGGAAACTGGAGTCATGGATGTGATGGAAAGCGTGCTCATTTGCCACCCAGGAGTTCACCTTGAATGCTATAATAGCCGTATCGCAAAGCACCATCGTATGTGCTTTGCTTGTCGTCCCTTTCTGCCATATATAAAACAGCAGATTGAGTGACGCCAAAGCAAACAGTCATCCTCTGTTTCGGTGAAGATCAGAAGTATTCTCATGTTCTCTCGAGATCGCATTTTGCAAAAGGATAATCTCACTCGACACTGCATGTCATCTTTTTGAGAGCTACGACCTCATGTCAACACCATGAAAAGGAAAAACGAAAGCAAAAAGAAAATGCGTACGGCGGGAAAAAAAAGAAGCTAATGAAAGCAACAAAAAATCTCTCTCTCTCTCTCTCTCTCTCTCTCTCTCTCTCTCATATGTCAACCGTTCAACCGCGATTGAGGGGGGACTTTGGACTATGCTATCTTTTTTTACAAATAGCAAAAGCAGAAACATGAGATTTGCCACTCTGTTTTTGTCCTGGATATATCCGAGGCGAGTGTGGGCTTCTTGTACAGGATCTTTCTAAGGCTTCACGAAATTGTCTTCAACCATCAGGTACCATCCAATTTCTTCAAGACCCAAGTCTTTTTTCTTTTCAATCTGTTCGGCATTGGATGAGAATAGCTCGTCTTCGCTGCTTTGCTCAACTGCTTTCTTTTTCTTTTGTTCCCAGTTAGAAGTCTCTGTTCTGTAATCCCCCAAATGATTTAAATGGTGACATTGCATTGTCTCTGGATTTTTTGTTTCAATGAGTTCAATAGCTAGAACTGATATGAAAGTATGAAGTGTTGAATTGTGGATTTGGAGGTACAAGATCTTTTGCTAATTGCTGTTATACCGAACAAAGGGAAAAGTTGGGGGATTTATTCTTTAAGCAAATCCCTTTATCAAAGTTCCTGCCTTGCATTCTACGTCTCTCTTCTCCTCTTTTTGGTCCTCCCCAAATTTAGAAGTTGCTTCCATTTTGAACAAACACCTGCATATCCTTGCATTTTGGGTGCAGACACTAGAACCTTACATATATCTCATAGCTTGCGCGCCCAGGGAAAGAGGGTGCAAAAAGTCAGAGATGCTCTCTGGATATTAGCGTCAAAGTCACAATGGTTAAGTCTCTTCTCCCTAGGCAAAGTGCAGAGGACTATGTATGTGTTGGCTAGTTTGGGTGGATAACTCGGGAAGTTCGGTTCATTCCAACAACTCAGGTTGGGAAGGAAGGTTATCAATTGTTTATCTTTCCGGGGGGGCAAAGTATGGTTTATCTTTCTTAGAAGAGAGCTAGGCAATGCAACGATTTTGCAACAATCTTTAAGCCCTTTAGGACTGAGGTGAATCACAAAAGAACCAACTGCATCCTAGGCATGACCATGTTGTGGACTATTACAGAACATGCTGTTTCTTTTGATCACCCTTGTTAAACAATCCTAACCTGCTTGAACTGCAGATGCTGAGATTTTAGTGGGTATGAATGCTACGGATGTTCGTTGCTTTAGTGAAGGAGATATGGATAGCAGTGCAAGTAGAAGCAGTGGCAACGAGAGGGAGAATGCCATCTTGAATTCCAAGGCTGAGTCTT
This sequence comes from Eucalyptus curtisii, assembly GCA_017140595.1. NCBI lineage: Eukaryota > Viridiplantae > Streptophyta > Magnoliopsida > Myrtales > Myrtaceae > Eucalyptus > Eucalyptus curtisii. Next base: position 7,288,045 of record CM029496.1, read on the forward strand.
GTTGTGGCCAGTTCCGAAATGGCTCTAACCCTTGGATGGCCAGATATTTGTATGCTTTGATGTTTCTAGTTTGTAATCTACTGGCTTGGGTTGCTCGGGATTATGGCTACGGTGCCCTCAAAGAAATGGAGAGTAAGATTTTTATGGTTGTCATTGATTTGTACGTTCTTTGTAGTTCTATGATTAGCACTAGTACATGCACCAGATGGAGCACATCCACATGGACACAGGGCTACTATTTCTTTAGAACTAAGGAAATAGTTGCCTTTGTACAGTCTCAAACTTGCAGGTCCCTTCACATGAAACCTCCCAAACGAATGTAAAAAGTTTGGCACTATTAGTTGCCTTTTAATGATAGTAGTTTCGCTCTGTTAGCTCCCAGGGGATGCGAGTTGCGTTCTCCAACACTCTTCCTTTTCCTTCTCTTTTGTTCTTCAATTTGCTTTTTGGATTTTAAATTCATGGATTCTTTGAGAAAATTTGTGAAGTGTATCCTCTCACTTGAGATGCTCTTTTATCAGGGAAGTATTATTTGTCGGGCCTATAGCTCACTTACAGCCATATCTGCTAGATAAATAATTGAGGAAAGGTGCTCAAAGAGGCTTTGACCATTGCAGGATTAGAAGGATGCCACGGTGCACAAGATTGTTTGGGCACAGAAGGAGTCTTGCGGGTCAGCTTGGGATGCTTCATATCCTTTCCACTTGAGCGCATCATTTGTTGGCTTTCATACTAGGATTATGCCTACAGTTTCATGTTGCTCTTCTTCCTATTTATTGTGTGTATCTTCCAGCTTTGTTTGCATGGATTGCTTCAGCCTTAATCCTGCAATAGACCTTCTACTTAATAATGTTTCTATCAACTGTCTGCACATCGAAGTTGCAAGAGCCTAGAAATGCATGGCATTCTGGGTGGTGGTCAGTCAAGACTGTCCTCTTGATTACCTTGATTATTGTCCCCTTTCTGGTTCCTTCAGCCTTTATCCGGATCTATGGTGATTCTCTTTGTATATCTCTCTTTTAAATAAGCTCTAGGGTGGCTCCAATTTATGGCATCCTGGGTGGTGACACAGTTCCTCTGATTTGACAGGAGAAGTCGCACATTTTGGTGCCGGGTATTGTTCATTATTGGGTTACTATGATCTCTACATCATACTAGAACAACAGAGCTAAAGCCAAAAACTAGGGGAATTTTCTCATTGATTTCTGACATGATTTTCAGGGTTTTTCTTCTCGTTCAGCTTGTAAGTATAATCAGTTTCATCATGTGGCTGAACGGTTGCTGTCGGTCTGATAAATATCCGGAGAAGTGGTAAGAGTGTCCGATTCATCCCTGCAATGGGCAATTCATTCTTCTGCATCATTACTTCTGCGTCTGACGAAATTTTCATCTGATACTATTCCTGCTCACATTGCATCAAGTGAAAACCTTTTACCAAACATCCTAGATGACGCAAAACTCACTTCTAGTGTCGTTCATAGCTTCACTAATCATAAAATTATTATTACAGCCTGAGTACATAGGCAGCTAAATTATTTCCGTAATCTAGGGAACATAGGCAGCATGAGCAAAAGTGCTCAGCTTCTTGGTTCATTCAAGAATTTTATGGTAATTTCCCGAAAGGATGTCTATGCATTTAACTAATGCGTATGTCAAGAATATATCTATTGTGTAATTCAAGGGCCCAATGGAATAGTGAAGTGTCGCTACCAATTTTTCTAAGAAAGCTCTCTTGCAGCTACATCCAGAAGATATTACTTGCAGCTACTGCATATGTTGTTTGCATTGGGGGGATCATTTTGATGTACATCTGGTATGCACCGGACACATCCTGTCTACTTAACATTTTCTTCATCACTTGGACTCTTGTGCTACTGCAACTCATGACCAGCGTCTCTCTGCACCCTAAAGTAAGTTCTTATCCATTCCAAATCCACCAGTAATAGTCATATTAAGACAGATAATTAGTTAATTTTGGTTGTAAAACAGGTCAACGCCGGCTTCTTGATTCCTGGTCTCATGGGACTCTATGTTGTGTTTATCTGCTGGTGTGCCATTCGGAGGTACTATTCTTATGTCTTCGCTGCTGTGCGAAATTGCCTTTGGACAGCGGCCATACTATGTTGTTTTCTTTTAGATTTTTCCCAAAAGTACAATTTTGTGTGACAAGATGTAGCTTACCACGAGACTCAACCTTATTGGCAAATCCACTTAAATAATTACTCTGTGCAACTTCAGTCTGGAATGAGCTTGGTTGGGGTTTCTCACGAACTCCTATAAATAGGCAATAGAACAAAATTTTCCATTTCAAGTGATTGAGCTTTTTGCATGGAGAAAGTTTCCAAGCTTTCAGTTCGAGGTTGAGTCATTAGGCTGTGCGAGGTAGATTGGATTTACTTGGATGGAGCATCTAGATAAGCTAACTCCAAAATAGACTGAAGAGTTCTATTTAATCTATTTAAGTTACAAATCAATTAGTGTTATATTTACATTTCTCCTAACTGTTCTGCATTCCAGTGAACCGGCAGGAGAAAGTTGCAACAGGAAAGCTGAAGCTTCCCACAGTACCGACTGGCTCACAATCATAGTAATACCTGGATTCTTGGCATTTCTCCATTTTTGCATTTAATTAGCCGACAACATCCTTAAGAAACACTGGGGCTAAATCTACTTGGTTACTTGCTACCTGGAAAAGGTTCATCACAAATGTTGCGGACTCCAACAAACCTGGAGCTGGGTACCTTTCCCAGTTTATTGGGATCGCCTGTGCTTCTTTCTTAGCATGCTTATTACAGTCTCAATACACGACTGAGTTTTTCAGCTAATTTAGCTTTCTAGAAGTTCATAGAATGGATTGATCTAATGGGGCCTCTGTAGCTTTTGTTGTGTATAGGCTTAGTAGTTACATGATTTGGGCCAAATGTTGCTGAGAAAAGCTAATGGCAGGAGTAGGAAATCTTGTTTTGTCAAAAGATCGAGTCCACTGATCATATGCACTTTGGCAGCATGATTAAGTTACCTATGATTAAATCCTCTGACTCTGAAATATTGTGTCTCCTACCATATTGTAGCTTGTGTTTCCTAACTTATATCTTATAGTCTAGAGTGATGGGATGACTATGCTTACTATCTTTTATGTACTACAGAGCTTCATTGTAGCGATGCTTGCCATTGTCATTGCTACCTTTTCAACTGGAATCGACTCCCAATGCTTTCAGGTTTGTGCTTCAATTAGCAGAAACATTTTCATGACTAGAACATTCAGCAAAATAACTTTTTAAGTAACTGCAGTTAAGGAAGACTCAAGAGAGAGCTGCCAGTGACGTCCCATATGGCTACGGCTTCTTCCATTTTGTTTTTGCCACAGGAGCGATGTACTTTGGAATGCTGTTTATCGGCTGGAACAGTCACTACCCAATGAAGAAGTAACATGACTTGCTGTGTTCTAGAGATTGATATTGCTTTTCGTATAACAGAAACTTAAATTTTTGTGCACTGAAGTTTCAAAGAGCTGTTTTAGTATAAACTACATGATTTTTTCCGAGGAAAAACAGTTTTGATCGGCAAAAGCACTTACCCAAATCAAGCATGATAGCTGGTCTTTGAAATGCTCGTAAAAGCCCAAGTTCTTTTGAATACTGAATTAGAAAAGCAATTTCATGTACGTCAGACTAAAGTGAATGTTTTTCTCCGCTCATTCTTATGCAGGTGGACCATTGACGTGGGATGGACGAGCACTTGGGTCAAAATCGTCAACGAGTGGGTCGCAGTCTGCGTTTTCAGTATGTGCTCGATAGAGAAAGCTCCTTCCTATTTGTGATCAGTTATTGTTGTGCTAAGTTGCTAATGCCAGCTTAATCAGAAAAGTTCTTTTGTAGTCCTGATTTCACAAAAGAAATAGCGCGAATGAGTAGTGATGGAAAGTGATTGTCCTTGGTGCAGTATGGATGCTCGTAGCACCAGTTGTGTGGAAGTGCAGGCAAGCTGGTGGAGCCACATGAGCAGTTTCGAAGCTCTAAAGCTGCAGTTACATATAAGTAATGCATGGCGTCATCCAACTTGTGCAGATGCAATAGTATATTGATCCCTCGAGTACCCCACCAGATAATTCGGTGGATAGAGTAGGAAGCAGTTGAGCGGTTCTGGCCCAGGATGATAGAGTTTGATGACGCGAAACGCCTCCTGGCTTTCACTTTTGCCGATGTCATAGCGAGGAAACCGACTACATTGGTTAAATTAGTGCAGAATCTTTCTGCTGTTTCGGCTTACGCAAGAACAGAAAGGATACATGGTATGCCGCATCACGATTCACACCCGTGATTCATTCATGATGATGTAGGTTGCATTCATGGGTTCGCATTCGTAAGTTCTTCATGATAGAGACATACAAGATCGCCAAGGAAATTGCTCGAACATTTGTTAAGCTCGCGAAGAGATTCTGGGTGCTTTTGATTCTTGTTAGCGTTCTGCTATTGCGTTCATGCTAAAAATGCTATTCTTTTGAATCCTCTCTCTCTCTCTCTCTCTCGTCCAGATTCTCAGTGTTTTTTCAGGTTAGGGGAGCAGTAATACTTAGGTTACAGAACTACACTAGACAGTATGGTTACAAAACTCATCATTCAATAATATCAACATATACACACCCCACAATACATCATTACAAGCTTTGTTTCACGAAGGTTATCCGACAACGTAGTGATTGACATGCGAAAATCTCGAAACTAAAACAAAAAAGAAGGAATTTTACAACAGAAGCAATCGAGTTGGACCATCAAATGCCTAATGAGAATCTACAAACAGATTTAACACCGTTGCTGCTTAAACAAAAAAAGAAAAAACTTGGATCAAGGAGGAGCCGTCTCGAGGCCACGTGATTTCGGCCTGGAGTTCAAGTGATTTCTTGATCTACTAATCGAAGGTGTTGACGGCTGCCCCAAAATAATGGATGCAAATGAATCTCCCTCTAGCTGCCTCTCTATTAATATAAGAAACCAAAACTTTCAACGGGACAAGATGAAGAGGAGCAACAAGGAGATGCCCAAGTGAAGTCAGAGAGCTTTGCTCTTTGCATCTAGCCAAAAGGGTTTCCTCCGACTGGTGCCGAAGAATTTGGTGTATGAGGGGCTTGAAAACCGGCAGTTCCAAACTGATTCGTATTCAAGGGGCCATACGAAGCTCCCTCCATGCCAAATCCCCCTACTCCTTGATACCTAACAAAAGCAAAGCAGTGAGAGGAAGCTACTCATAGCCCAATAAAGGCACGCCACTAAAACACTTTCGGGAAATTTTCCCAGGTATTCCTTGCTTTAGGCGGACAAAGCATCAAGAAACAATATTTCGCACTTGACAAAGTGGGATTAAACCAACCATGAACACCAAAGGGGTCCTACAAGATACGTGCTTCTTGAGAGCCTAAACAGTGACATTAGCTTGTGCGCACATGAATAAACAAGCTCACACTATTTTCGATGCTATAATATCGCCAGTTCTATGTGAATGGGCAGAGCATGACAGAAATAACATGCAAAGCACATGAATCATTTTGGTCAGCACCCTGAACACACACACACACACACACACACACACACACATCTCAGCCAAGTAAACATCTGATGAAAACAATAATCAGTGGTAGTCACCTGGAAGGAGGCATGTTATCATGCATTTGCTGTCCCATGTAGGCACCTGAAGATTCACACAAAGAATCAGCAGACAGAAAATACAGACCCTAACTTTTTCTTTGTCTTGTCTTTTATTGTCATTAATCTATTTACACCAGCAGGGTTGCTTTCATCGCTTACTTGGAGGCAATGCTGATGCGTGAGGTTGAGGCTGCAGAGATGCTGCTGATGCATAAGTGCCTTGAGGGGGTATCCACGATGGCGTGGGAGTACCAAGACTGGAAGCATGCATGAGACTGGAAGAGGGTGGGACATTTGGTAAAGCACCCTGCAATGATGCCATGGAGGGAAACTGCATAGAAAGGGACAAGAAAAAGCAAAAGTTATTAAAAGAAAAAAAAAAAAAAAACTAATGCTTTGCAATATACCTCGACTAATAATTCAAGGGATTCAAAAAGTGTAGTCAGGCACTAATAGTGATAACCAGCTACATGTGAATCTACCTACCCTTCTTCTTCATCAACAACATCCAGGGGCAATAATGCCTCTCTTTTCTCTCTTCCCTCAAAACAAGCCCCCTCAACCCCAAACCACCAAAAATATAATAATGCTAATAAATAGTGAAGAAAGAAAAACAAATTAGCCTAAAACCCTAATCCATCCAAGTTGTAATGTTTTCCGGTTCATGAGTCTGCAGTATGCAAGCATACTTCTATTTACAATTTCATACCCTACTTTCCCCTGATATTGAATAGGAAGACAGCACAAATAAAGTTCAGAAGTAACGATCACGAATTTCAAACAGGCACCAATGCATGTTCTATTTTATGACATCACTATTCCTTGACATTCGCTTAGCACATCAGTAAAAGACTGAGCTGTAAATTGGATGTTTCACATACCATTGGAGTCTGAACTTGAGAAGGTTCGCTTGTATCAAATGGGTTCACTGATTTTGATTGCTGAGGCAAAGCTTGCATTGTCTGCAACAGTAAAGTATATATTTTGAAATATGTTAATAAGAAAAAACAGATATGGAATTAAAAGCTAGGAGGCATATCCAAATATTTTGATACCATGACAGGGTTATATTGCATATATCCCATGGCAAAATGTGGACGATTTTGCCACCCCATAACTGGTGCTGGATAGGATGGATAAGTTGCAGTGAAAAGATCCTATAAATGACTCCGTATTAGTTGTGAGAAAATAAATCATGAGAAGACTTGGCAAAGTAACGCCAAAAACCCTTGTAGGCATAATTACCGCAGGCAACTCTTTTCTTGATGCATGAAGTGCTTGAGATGAAACCATGCTAAAAGGTCCTTGTACATTTGCAGGAGGTGACGGATTCCAGGACTATGAAAAAGATTAGAAGACAAACAGGTTATGTGGTGCATTAGAGAACAACATCAACATTCATACAGATAGCATAGCCAACCTGATTGCTAGATGCTCCATGAATGTGCATTGAGGATGGCTGAGTAGTCTGCATACCAGCTGCTGGGAACAGGGTAGGTTGCTGAGGTGGAGTACTGAAAGCAGGGCCACCACTTACAGCAGAAGTTGATACCAATCCTGGGGCACTCACTGAAGAACCTCCTTGAGGGAATGTTGACAAACCACCTGCTGGCACAACTGTGGAAGCACCAGCAGTCAAGGGCAACGCAGGAGTGTTAACTACAGGTGCAGCCATTGAATTACCAACCAGTGGTAACACTGCTGAGCTGCCTCCAGGTGCAACAAATGCCCCCCCTAACCCAGGGCCTCCTGATTGTTGACCAGGTGCAGGAGCTGGAGTAGTCAACTGAGAGATGACAGAATCCAGGGGACTTGCGTTTGGAGGCTGGGATACTATTGTGGCAGGTGCGACATCAAAAGAGGCCCAATTATCCTGACTAGTAGAAGTCATCGGTGTAGAAATGGCTTGACTCATGGTAGGTGGATGTGGCTGTGTGGCGGCCGTAGTAGGAGGTTCAGGATCAGCGCCAAAATCAATTAAGCTAACTGCTTTCTCAAGTTTAACTTCTGCAACATTCCCGTTTGTTGAACCCAAGCTACTGGAAGATACAGTCCTCTGCAATCAGAAAGATAATGACTTTTTTCTTTTGCTATGAAGATGAGATAATGAAGGCATATTACATTTAAGAGATTCTTATCGAGTATCCCAGAAAGGAAAGGGGAAAAAAAAACAAAACCATCTGATTTCTCTAGAGGTTTGCATCTGAATTGATCATGCAGTGCATTTTAGGACCAATGAAAATTTGATTCAGTTCTGGACTCGAATTATTAGCTTTCTAGTTAGTATGCCACCTTCAGATCCACTATGGTCATGCACTCAGGAACACTAGAGAATTTATCTTTTCGACATAAATAAGAGGCCACACCTGTGTCTGTACCAAGCCATCAGTTGCCCTAGTACCATTGGCTTTCGGAGGTTCTGCTATCCGAAGAGGCAAAACATTATCTCCCAGTATTTCCCTAACTGGTCGCACCACAGGTGGACTAGATGTCTCTAGATCTTTTGGTCGTTCAGGTGATCCTCCTATCTTTGATTCTCCGTCAGAAGTTCGGCGATCATCCAACTTCTTTCCATTTCCAAATCTGTCTTCTCGACGCCAATCATTGATGACATCTGGACGAGAAGGACTTCTCTTGTAATCACTATGCTGTCTACTTTCTTGATCGTATGCTGGACTTCTTCCACCGGAGCTAGACCTATCACTGTATCGCCGATCATACGTCTCCTCATATGGAGGACTTCGAGAAGCTCCATGGTATGAGTCTTCTCTGTCACTCTGCACATTGTACACAATTAGACGAGGGCAGAATATCAAATACTGTTAACAATTGATGAACAGCTTTGTAGATACAAGTTTGGGTTCATTCAAACTGCTCTCATTAGTTAAACAGTAAAGAAAATTAGTTCAAGATCAAATTAGCCTAATCAACAACTCAAGAGTTTAAGTAGCACTGCACCTACCTTCGCCCTTGGAGGTCTATCAAAACTCCTATCACCTGAATATCTTTTGTCCACATAGACATGCTTAATAAAATCTCGCAGCCTGTCAACATTACTGGGAAAGTAGAAAACCAAATTAGGAGACTGAGCTTCTAAAGAACACACACAGGATGCTTGGCCTCCTACTTATCAGAAGAATAATATATGTTCTTGTTATATACCATACCCGCCATCAGGCAGAGAATTACGCTGTGGATCCCATTCCTTGAGATAGATTTCCTTTGCACGCTGTAAGGCAATTTTTCAATGCTCATGTCAATGGCTTAGCAACACTATTGCATGTCCAGCATAAGGAATGCTTACATACCTGATTTCCACCTCCCTGGAGGGCACTAACTTCTTGTGATGTGAATTTAGCCATCGATATAGACTTCACACGATGTGTGAACTCCCGGCTGAAGCAATTGCTAGCGGTCAGCTCAGTTTAAGCAAATGAAAGCATATTGCATGTAAGAACATATTCATCCCCTCTCAGAATCCTCTTTTGCTTAATCTTGTCTCAAGATGTGTCCGTGGACTATATTCATGTTTGTTCTTCACAACTAGTTTGAATCTTCCAAACCGACAGCTAAATACGCATATAAAAAGATACGTGTACAACAAGGTAAAAGAGGTTATCAGCACTTACTGTATTCCACTACATGTTGTGCACACGAATGTACAGAAACTGGTGCAAACATACTGTGGTCCCTGTTCACAGAAATAGAATTCCCAAAATAAACATTACTTCTATTTGATCAGGATAAGACTTCAAACTCCAATATGCATGATCAATCCCAAGTTAACATGCATCAATAAAATACAGTTTGGCATGAAAATTATTAGCTTGAAGCAAAGCACTGATATCATCTAATGCATGTCATGGTTTAGATGCCTCCATCCTTTTCAGAGATCTCAAAAGCAGTGGTTCTATTATAGTCTACCAGATTGACAGACTTGACCCTGGAATCTAAACTAACACAGGAAGAAGCAAGGTACCGACAATGGATAGGTAAATATATGAAGCTGAAAAAGATTTCCCACTCATCACAAGCCAACTAAGCAAGCTTGGCAGGTAGCAACAAAAAAGGATGGAAGACATAACCGATCATGGTAGCTTAGTAATTCAATCCATAAATAATCTTCAGTGTGCTTGCTTACTTCATGATGTTGCAGCTAACTCAGTTGAAGTCAGAGAATTAAAAAACAATTTGATTCTTAACACAAACATCATGAATTATATTATAGGCTTAGACATTTGTGACATGACGACATGAAGTTGGGATGCAAAAGCAAGCGATGTGCCGCATACCAGGCTGTTGCAATTGATACATCTTTTATTCTCGGGGAGCTTGAGAAGACCCCGTATAATTCGCTCGTTTTTCTCATCTTCCTTGATCCGGTTGGCCATTCCCCAGATGTCACAGGTACCCAAATCCAAGAATCAACTGGTCAAAAAAGGGCAAGCACAGAAGTCAATCCACTAGAATTCGCCGTAATTCATCCAAGCAAAACAATCGTTAAACTCAGTGCCCTCCTCACGCGAATCTCAATCACCCAACCCTGCAGACAGCCAATTCGGACAGCATTCAAACGGGAAAAAGAAATCATTTTGACCAAGTAAACGACGTCTCAAGTCGACACAACTACGTGCAGAGAGAACAGAAATGCCACTCGCTAGAGTCTCTTTCCGCATCATTCGAAGCGAACAAACCACATCTAAACGCACAACCCGGGATCTCTAATTCCACCTCCCCCCCCCCCCCCACCCTCTTGCAGAAACGGGCGCAAACGAAAACCGAAGAATTCTCCCCACAACCAGCCAGCACGACGAGATCAAAAACGGGCGAGCAAGAATCCCAATCCGGCGGGCGGCGGATCTGAGAAATCGAGGCTCGCCGGAGCACACGCCGGCTCCGATCCCGGCGAGAATCGGGGAAACCGCGAGGAACCCACCAACGCTCGAGCACAGACGGACAAGAGGGAGGGAGAAAGGGAGGGACTTGGTGCCTACTTGCGCAGCCTCCGCAGCAGACCACGATGCCGACGATGCCGACTATGCCGAAGCGAGGGAGGAGAGAGAGAGGAAGACGAAGAGGCGAGTGTGTACGCGAGCTCCGCTCGAGGAATTTGCAGAGCGAGAGCTAGAGAGAGAAAGAGGGAGGGTAGAGAGAGAGAGAGAGAGAGAGATGGGCAGCAGGGTTTGGTGGACTCTCCAGTTCAGAGCTTCGCTCTCGCTCTCTCTCTCTCTCTCACAACCAAAGTCGCTTCCTTTCTCCTTCCCTCAGAAATGCTAGAGAGAGAAAGAAGAGATAGAGAGAGAGAGAGAGAAGGGGGAAAAGGATGGCTTTTTCGTAATTTTACCTTCTTTTTTAGAGAGAGAAAGAAGAGAGAGAGAGAGAGAGGGGGAGGGGTTAATGTTACGGTGTTATCGGACGCACAGCGTGGTACGGTGTCCTAACGCGGGCGTGGCCCCCACCCTCCTCCTTTGACGGGCTCTGGTCCGGTCCGGTCTACTCCCCATTTTTTTTTCCCTTTTTTCGTTTTTCGTTTTTCATTTATCGTTTTCTTATCCTCACTCTTCCTCTTCTTCTTTTTTTTGAATTTTTTTAGGTAAAACCGTAATCTGTACACACTTGTGATATTAATAATTATGTGCTAAAATTCGCATAAATATAAAAAATGACATCATAAAAAAATTTCCGACATTACATTAATATGATATGAAATTGAAATAAAAGGTATATACGTCATGTAAAAAATTGTACTTTCACAATAAAAGAAAAAGTCATGTATTCATCTATCACATCAGAAGATATAATTTTAAGAATTTTTTTTGTGCTGTTTCTTATTTTTTTTATTGGTTAATTTTCTTGGGATGGGCGTGATTATGATGGTCGCATAAGGCGACTGGGATCGGTCAGTAATGACCCCCCTCGCTGGTCGCCATAATCACGCTCGCCACGCGACGATTTCTTCTTTAATCATTTCCCCTCTGATTAATTAATTAATTAATTTTTATTTTTAACTGAAATTATAACTGGCGCCGGAAGAATTTTAGCAGCACGTTGACGTCAGCTCCGGTTCCAGAACTGCCACGTCCTGTAATTTTGCCGAGATGTCGAAATGGGAAGATCTTAAATTGAGATTATTTTTCGGAGAGATTTTAGGGTGGGGAAAATGATAAGGACAAAAAATTAAACTGGAGGATTAAAGAAATAGGGGCAGAGAAGATTGTTGTTTTTTTCCATATTTGTTAATGAGATAAGGGTTGAATGTGGAGTGTAGAAAGTTGAATTTGGCCTTGGAGAGAAAAAGAAAATGGGCGAAAAAATAAATTAAAAATAAGGCATTTTTTTAATGTAAAATCGCACTTTGAATTTTCAATTGACTATTCAACCCACTTTTCCAGAAAGGGAACAAGGTCGGAGAATTTGGAGGATTTGAGCTGCTGAATATTGCCGGACATGCAATTTCCTCGCAAGATCAGGGAAAATCGAATTTTAGTGGGTCCTAAGGATTTCACATCCTTATCCTCTTACTTCGCCTCGCCTCAAGTAGCCCTTTGATCATGACCGTTCAATCTCAATTTTTTTTGAGTCAAAATCGATTCAATGCTATCTTTTGTAGAATCTGAAAATGATATTCGATTATAAAGTTCGACTCAGCCCGATTAAACTCAACTAGGCCGAGCCAAGTTCCTTAATTATCGCATGGCATAACCTAACCGATCTAATGATTACATCTATTTCATATTCTTCTTGGCTTAAGAAAAATCATCACCCTTGGTTTGTTCTCCTCGTGTCATATAAATCTTTTTTATCTCGAACCCACGTTCAAATTTCAAATTTAAGCTTCACTCCAATGTAAATAAAAAATTTGATGTATCGTATTAGAATATTCAAATATTAAAATCAATTTTTCATCTAATAACTTGGACCATTCGAATAGTTGGTGGTGTTTACGTAAAATTTTACATTGTTCTAGAACACTTAGCATCAAGGCATGCTATCAATGCTAGTCATTGTCCTGACTTTTCTTTGTGAGGAACCTAAACCTCAAGGGCTATTGGCCGGTCGCAAACCTCCCATTAGCTCCACTTCATTGGAAAACATCAGTGATGATGGGACCACTCGACTTTCGCCACAAGACGGTTCGCTAATCTTTTCATTAAGGGTTAAACGACGCCTCTAGTCCCCGTCACGCTCCGGTTCTCCCGACTCTTTCTTTCAATTAAATGCAGTCCCTACGCCTTCGATGTCTTGCGCAAATCGAAATTAGGGCAGATGCGGCTGGTGCGTGGCCTCTTTCCTGGCCATGCACTAGTAAAGTACCGCATTTGCGCTTTCCAGGCCCCCCTGAAGTCCAAGTATATTTTATCCTTTGCTCCGTTCTCGAACGTGCTGGAAAGTACTGAATTGGACCTTTGTAGGGACGAGTGTCGAGGTGCGTAGCGTTGTGTACTGTCTTCTGACAGTTTGCTTTCACGGTTGCTCTCGAGCCCGCCAGGGCTTTCGGCGCGCTGGCTGGACAACCACTTCTTTTTAGGAGTTTTGGGATGGCAAGGACGAGGACAACTGCCTAGGAAAATGAAGGGATGCTAAGGGTTGTGCTCTCGATCAACCATCAATTTGAGTAAGAGAAAATGTCATAAATGATCTCTAAATTTTTATTTAATATGTAATCTAGTCTCTAAACTTTCGATTTGCACAATTTGATCCATGAACTATTGATAAATGTCCGATCCAGTCCCTGACTATTTAAAAATTGACCAATGCCTCCTTCCATTAGTTAAAGTTAACGGAATTGAGCATTTTGATCTTTTTTTCTTCTTCTTCTTCTTCTTCTTCTTCTTCTTCTTCTTCCTCCGCCGGCTATGGCGAAGGGAAGTCGGCTCCAGCAAGGGTGGCCCTCGCCTAGGCTGGCTAGGGCAGCTCTCGCCTGACGCCGGCGAGGGCCACCCTCGCCCGATGCAGGTGAGGGTCGTCCTCGCTTGCGTTGCCAGATCTGGCGAGGGCACCCCTCGTCCGACGCCGACGAGGGTGGCCCTAGCCAGCCCAGGCCAAGGTGACCCTCGCCGGACGCCGGCTTCCCTCCACCATGGCTGGCGAAGGGAAGAGAGAAAAAGAAAAAAAAGAAAAAAGAAGAAGGAAAAACAGTTAATTTTTAACAGAAGGACTGTATTGGACAATTATCAATAGTTCAGGAACCAAATTGAGCCAATCAAAAGTTTAGGGACGAGATTGCACATTAAGTAAAAATCCATGGACCATTTGTGACATTTTCCCTTTGAGTAAATACTTTGTTGGGCCTGGTTTGATGATGGGTCGGGCCAATTAATTACTTGTCCGCATTCATACTTGTGTAGATCTCATGCGGATCTAATGAAATTCAACAAAGGCTAGGGGGTGTCAATTTGAACCATCCAAACCAAACTTGAGTTAGATATGATTAAGTATAATTAGAATAAAGTAATTCCACTTAGGGGATATTTCCTATGGGGATGATAGGAAATGGGGAAAATGAAAAGAGGAAAAAAAAAGTTCTGCATTACCCAATCAAGAGAGAAGAGGGACCAGAAGGGTGGTGGTGGTGTTGTGAATGGCCACCCCAGGCAGTGTTTGCATCTCCGACGGTACGGTGGTCGACGTCATTCGACAGGCGTGGCCGCCATGGCAAGGAGTGCAACCACCTCGATGGTGATCCCCGTTCTAAAATTACGGGGACGCGAACACTTCATGGTGGTTGCAATCCCATGGCGATGTCATAACTCTTGGTGGTCATTGCTGCGATCGCATGGCCCGTAGAAGGTCCTTCGTGTGATGGTCCCCGAGCGAACATCGTAATGCTTGCTCTCCACCCGTGTTCAACCGTTTCTTACTGACTATTTAGCGACCATCTAGTTTTGTCCATGTCCACAAAACACTATGTCATAGTCAATTATCTACCAAATATAGTACAAGATATTATTCATTCTCATCTTATCCGATCTCATATCATCCAAAAAATAAAAAAATAATCGCAACTTACCCTAGGGTTTTTAACACTCGAATTTCTACTATTTCCCAAACTCGCGACTCGTAAAAGTCGAACTAGGGTTCAGATGAATCCGATACCCTATTATACCCGTATTGTTTCTACTCTTAATATACCGTTCAAGCTTTCGTAAATTAGAACAAATAGATCCTCAATCAAATAGATCCAGGCTTCTTTACTGATCCCGATTCGGTAGAGAAATCCGGCATGCCAACCAGTCTCTCCGAAGAAGAACGATGACCGTCCGGCATGAAAAACCATCACAATCGAGCTGTTCCAATTGAATTTTCAGGTTTAAATGCTGGCACCGACCAGGTTTGCACTATCCAATCGCCTCACCATATGCATTTTTCATAGGCAGATTAGACGGACCCCACGAAATAATGCCGCGGGCACCGCACTGCCATCATGCGTTTCCTTCTCGCTCGCATTTCTCTCTCTCTCAGATGGCTTTCGCTGTGCGGTTCTGTACTCCAACCTGGATGATACCGCCGGTCTCGTCCCACCGACGCACGGCTTTTGATTACCTTCGCATCCAGACGAAGTCTCGTTGTCTCACGTTCTTTGTGCAATGCATCTCTGTGCTGCAATTGATAGAATTGTTGTGCCTTTATCAATCGAGGGAAAAGTGCCAATAAAAATTCTTAAACGTATTATATTAACACCAATTCAGTCGTAAATCTATTAATGATGCTTATTTAGACTTAAAGTCAATTCAATCATTTTAGATAATTTTGGGTGAATAATGCTAAGGTGAACAACTTTTAACAATATTTTAGTAATTTTTTGAATTATTTAATTTTTTCTTTATTTTTTCTTTCTCTTCCCTTTTTTTTTTCCTCCTTCCTTCAATCGGACATTGGACCTCGGCAACCAGCCAAAGGCGAGGGCTGGGCTTGACCTCCCTTGCCAAGCCAACGGACAACCCTCGTGGCCTTTGGCAAGGGCGAGGCTGGCTAGGGGCTAGTGATCCTCCAGTTGGTTGCTGAGTTTCGACAACCGATTGGAGGAAAGGAAAGGGAAAAAAAAAAGAAGGAGAAAAAAGAAAAGAAAAAATAAATAATTCAAAAAATTATTAAAATATTATTAAAATTTGTTTACATTAGTGTCGGTCGTGCCACGTAGACCAGCCGGCGTCTACGTCGAATATCTGGCCAAAATTAGTTAAAATGACTAAATTGATTATAGCTCAAAAGGTTTGGGACAAAATTGATGCGAATGCAAAAATGCTTAACACTTTAATGACACTTTCCCATTCATGGACGTACTCTATCGTAGGGGTGAGCGGTTCCAGGTTCCGGTTCGGTTCCGTCTGGAACCTGGAACCTACCCGGCAGTGCGTTCCAAAAAATTTGGAACCCTAACCTACCCGTCGAAGCAAGAACTTGGAACCTACCCCGTCACGAGTTCCAAGGTCGCCCAGGTTCCAACAGTTTTTTTTTTTTTTTTTTTTTTCATTTTCAGATTTGAATTATAACATACGCGCATATTATCGGAATCTTCAGCACAATCAAGATGCTGGCTGTCACCGATCTTTCTTCTCAAACCATATGTTTTTATCAAAACATGGAAATCCTTTTTGTAAGTCCATGAAGAAGTTCTGCTATGCTTAACCTGTTAACAGCAGGTTCATATTAGGAGCAAATCTATCAAAAATCATGCTGGTGCATATTTTTGTTTTCAAGCACTTAAATATCCCTATGAACACAAAAAAAACCTAATCCAATCCTTAGAACAAAAGAAAACAACAAACTCAGAAAAACGTAGATTGGAGCGGTAGAATGATGTAAGCACAATCTTTGTCTCCTTTGGAGCGGTAGAATGATGTAAGCACAATCTTTGTCTCCTTTGACATGCAAAGGCGCCGAATAACATCTTCTTGAACACAGTTACTAGCAGTAGCAGTCAAAGCCATTAGTGGGATGTCAAATTTCAAGAACTTCATCTTGGAGGTGCTGAAGTTCTCTCTTAACACAGATAGTTTCCTGCAACGTAAAAAAACTTCAGTCAGGAAAGAATCCTTAACATAATCTTTAATCATCATAATTGTCCCCTCTATCAACCAGGATAATTAACATGCAAAGCTGAACCAATGGTCAAAGTCATGGTAAATAACCGAGCAACAGGTAAGGATAAAGGATGTGAAACCCCAATCGCTCTCTCTAGCCGTGAAAATGTGTTCTGTCTCTGCAAGATCAGCGGGAGTTTAGTGGTTGCGAAGGATGTAGATCATAAATAGAGTGTGCATATAATAATATAGACATTTACCATGTTATGCAGGAGCGACATTCGACAGCATATCAAACAACTAGAGTAAAGTTGAAACATGTTTGAATAAAAGATTCGAAACACAGCACCAGAATGTTCTAATTTACTTCAGCAAAACATCAATTTGGTCCTTCAGATTTCTTCAGCTTCAAATCTACACTCGCCAGCCACTTTCAACATGGTGAATATTCACTCCAAAACTAATCTGGGTGTCTAAAGAGGGGTAGAGTGACAAAATCACATGTTTCCTGTTACTTGAATTTTATACATCTTACATGAACCAACAAAAGAACTCATATCATCGCTTATCATCCTTTTAGAAATATATTAACGGCAAGATTAAATAAAAGAACCATCTAGCCGGGGGAAATAGACAATTCATACCCTTTCTCTTTGAAGAACCAGGATTTATCTGATTAACCAGAGTCAATTTGAACAGTGCAAATCTAGACCATCCGTCTGGAAGTCCTGCAGGATCGGTAACACTCAAATATAGTGCCAAAGAGTTGGTTCTATTGCCTTTTGGGTAGATCAACAGGCGCCTGCTCAGAATCAAGCCAACCGCCTAAGTAGATACATCATTTTATGACCGCTGAAAATGAAACAATGTTTACCAGTCGTGGCCGCCAACCGTGAATACTTGAGAGTAGTACCTGACTGAACTTAAGCTATTGAAGTTGGTGATTTTCCATATGTATTTCCATGAGGTTACGAGTTGTTCACCCACCATTTCCTGCTTCCCCATTGGCAAGAGTTTTAGCAAAACAGAGTTTCATGAATGATCCTCTAACATCAAAATCACGCCATAAATATACTTCCCGAGCTATGAAAACAATAAAAGAAAAAGATATAATGTTCGACTTCATGTGAAATTAGTTATGACTGCAAGTCGGAGACAAACTTGGGACTTCTGACAGAGAAAGAACACGCACCTCTTCGTTTGAACAAGGGACGAGCTCAGATTCCTCAGTTATTGCTACAATAGTCCGAGGAAGAGAAGGTAATCCGCAAAAGATATTTCTGATATTCATCGTGCTTTTCAGCAGACCACTTTGCTCAGATCAGAAAATTGCACTTAATTGCATTATTAAACACTTGGGTGGACGCGGCTTAGTTGACCGGAGACACCGAGTAAACCATGCATTAAACTTATCAATGGTGAGATCACAACAACCACCTTCCCAGTCAGTAGGGCTGGAATCTGGAAACACAGTGATTTACCTGCAAAAAAAATTTGCCTTTGAGAAAGCCTGCAAGTCCTCTAAGTCATAAACGGGTGAACACGTAAGTAATCTGGACTCACAGAAATAACATGTGTACATGGGATAGAAGAATCGTGCCTTATCAGCAACAACTGGAGAATCTGTGGAACAGTAACGGACCCAAAAGAAAGGAAGAGACAGTCATTCGATTCTTAAAATTATATCATAATGAGGGACTCGATCATCTCAGCTTTTGCATCAAAAACCGTCGAAATCCGCAACCAAGCAAGTCCCAATTCCAACAAACGTGAAACGAACAAGAAAAGAAATAATAAATGACGGGCTTATACTTTTTGGCATGTTGGGCTTCTGGCACGAGCAGAGGCGGTGGGTTGCGAGCGGAGACGAGCTTGGCTCAGATCTGCCGGCGTCGGGTAGTCGCGGCGGGCAAGAGTCAGAGCAGCGTCGGCGACGGGCAGAGGAAGAGCACGGCAGCGACTGGCGTCGAGCGGAGAGGGTTCGCGCGAGCGGCGTCGGCGACGGGCAAAGGCAGAGCACGGCGTTCGCTCGAGCGACGTCGGCGACTGGCGTCCAGCGGCATCCGGCGGCGGCGGCCTTGAGGGCGAGTTGCGTCCGGCGGCGAGACTCAGCGCAGCGTCCAGCGGCGTGAGTTCTAGGTCTGAAATCTGAGTAGGGATTAGAAAATAGAAAGGGAGTCTCAGTGCCGAGCGAGGGAGGGGGAGCGAGCGGGAGGGGGCTCCTTTTGGAGCCCTAACCGGTTCCGAAACCGGTTCCGGTTCCGGTTCCGCACCGGTTCCGGTTCCCGGAAAAATGGAACCGGGAACCGGAACCGGTCCTTTAAGAACCGGGAACCGAACCGGAACCTCCGGTTCCCGAACCGGGACCGCGCTCACCCCTACTCTATCGTGGCGAAAGTGAACTAGACTGACAATGCCGTGGCCATATTTCCATGAGATGAGTCGGTCTATCATGTGTATGGTCCCGGCGACGCAGAAGGCCACGACACAAAATGCTAGCCGCCCACAATCCCAAGCCCGGTCCAACAGTCGCGGCGTGCGTGCGATCACGTCGGACCCGGGATGTAGAATGCGACATGGTGATGCGAATCCGGAGGAAGAAAGGACTTCGCATTGGGGCTAAATAGGATTTTTCAGCTCATACAACTGTAAGGCCCAAGAGGCCTGATCGTGTGCAATTGCCGTGCAAGCTCGATCACTCTCAAGACGTGATGATAGATTCAGGGATCACATCCTGCTTAAACACCGGGAGAAACTAATGTTGTACAAATGTGAATCTCGCATAAATTTCGGTTCGCTTCCGATTCAAAAGAAAAGGGGAGCATAGACGGAAGTTTGACAGCTTGTGAAATCGGGAGAGCCCAAAATCAGAAGATCCTTTTGTCAATGACGTTGTGCTTATTGAGGCGTGATATCCCAATTGTTTTATTATTGGAACGATCCATTGACGTTAAATGGGATGTGTTGGAGATAATTTGCATCGAAATTCATAAGATGATTATGGTATGATCCTCCATCAATCTCTCAAACCCCAAATCCCAATGTTAATTTTGGATTCGAATCTTCATTGATTTCACTAATTTTGTCGCCAGAATGTTTTGCTTTTTTCACTTGTATGCGACCTGCTCTTTTCTTTTGTACTTAACATTAAAGTATTCGGACATTAAATCATGCTTTCATTCGAGGTTTCGATTAATTGATTCCAGTTATCAAACTTATTTCGTATTTTCTTTATCTAACATATTGAACTGTTCAATGACATCATCCGTGGCATTCCCAATCAAATGCGTTGATATTCTTTTCATTTCGTCAAAAGGGTGCGAATTACAAAGGGCCGCGCGATGTCGAACTTAAACCCTACATGGGTGTTTTTCTTTTAGCTGTGTTCTTCAAGGTACTGTCCAGTTTCCGACAACTGGGAAACACCGATTAATGCATTTCACGTGGGGTTTTATTATAATTCAAACCGGTAAAGAAATCAAATTATATTATTTCAATTTATTTTGCCTCAGGACTACCCAAAATACTCACTATATTATTAATAATTCGCGATACAAATTCTCTCGTTCATATTCTGCACAGACAGAAGCATGGAAGCTGCTGCTGCGTTCCCGGAAGATTAATGCCAAAATCCAGTATTTTATAACCAAATTATTTATTAAAAAAAATCAACGTGCCATAAGTCTCGTGAAAGATTAATTATTAAGGACTACTATTTTATAACCGCAGCCAGTGTGCATGGTAATTTTTTTTCCCTTTTGGAAAGGAAAAATCTCTCCGTCTATATGAAAAGAACGCAATCACTGGATATGAAAAGTGCATATACATTGATGTTTAATAGGTTTAGATGATAATAAAATATTCTTCAAAAAAAAAATCAGGAAATTCGGTTTAAGAGTTTATTTCGGATCACATCTTTTAAACAATCCCACCTCTCATCACTTTATTTGCAAATTTGCCTGACAACATTGTCCAGATATTATTTCTGATTGCTTTTTTTTTTTTTTTTAAGACAGCTCATTTGTCAATATTGCCTCTATATATAGTCTGTATCATCTTGTGTGTAACTCGAAACGTACCTAAGTACCTTCCTACGAATGCTCTTACTAAAACAAATGAATTGAGTAGCGGATGAGGAACCTTATGGTAACCACCCTAGAAAAAGTCGGCGACATCGATCACCTCTCCTCGCCCTTTTACCCAACAAATAAAAAGTACGGATAAAATCCTAAAATGCACATGTTTTGTAGTGGCATGCAATAGTAGAGATGATCGGTTTTCGATATGATATCCGCACGATCTAATGGAACCGGTGAAGTCATAGTAATTCCTCTAGATCTAGTATTCACTTGATCAATTGAGCCTTTGCAACTACACATATCCCGTCTTGCTTCGAAACTCTAACGAAAATCTTTGCGCCTACTACGAAACATGCCCGTCGCCCTAACCATCAATGGCGATGGTGGCTTGAAGAAATTGGAGTGCCTATCTACGGTCTTTAAGGCTTGCTCCAAACTCGAGACTCACTTAGGCTTCGGCGATAAAGTGCTCGCCAAATTCATCACCGAGCTGGGCCGAAAGAGCAAGACGGTCGTCGAATTCAATGCAAGCTCAAGGAGAATAGAGCCTAGAGGTGAGAGGGAAAGAGTGAGGCACGAGAGCTGAGCATCAAGCAAGGCTTGAGGGGCAAGAGGCAAAGGTTTAGATGAGTAGGATTGTGAAAGAGACATGCGTGAGAGAGGAGGCATGACTTGACTCGTGAGAGACGAACAAGGAAAGAGGAGAGGACACGTGAGAAATACAACTAATTATAATAAATAAATAAAAAATAATCAGTCCGGTCTCAGTGACTTGATCTCCCCTAGAATAAAAAATGAGGCAAAAAATCACTGATTCTAATTTTATGGAATTGGGAACTGGACCAGCACTACCAGGAACTGCCTAGTCTAGTCTTGTCCGATTCGAGCATTTCCCGACTTGGGTTGTTCATTGTTACTTACCCCTGTGCAGTATGTTATTGTATTGATCCTCAACTTCTATTGTTTACAAATTCGACGAGGAGAACAGGCCTCGCCATTTCGCATTAAATTCCCACTCTTCGAAAAGATATTGATCACTCGCGCGACATAAGCCGGGCTTGAACCCTAGCTCTGCACTTACCATCTAGAGGGTTAGGAAGGACTAAGCTCAAATTCAAATAAAGCTGCCATCTTTTCCTAATAAAGTCACTTTCTTTCCACATGTGAAAGCTTAATCAAGCATATAATCCCCCCTCTCCAAAAGCCACTGACCTATTCCTCGAATGATTATACATCCACAAAATCACGGGTCACGTGCCCAGCACGACTCCCTCCTGCTACGCTAGATTCCGAAGCTGGTCCTGTCCCTCCAGGCACTATATATCAGCCACATGCGCCGACCATACCATGGTGGCGTCGACGTAGACCCACTCCCCATCCCGCCGATAAACAATCGTAATAATTCATCAATCATGCCCCTATTCCGAACTGTGCCGTGACCTCACGAGCCACCAATAATGCAAAATCCGCCGGCCAGCCCCTCCCGGAAATTCAAAATTTTCATGTGGGGGGTGGAGCAAAGGACAAAAGCCCTTTAGGTTTGCTGCAGCTGTCTGCAAATGGATAATCTAAGTTTCGACCATTCGTATGTGAGATTGAGGCACCGGCAGTAGTGACGCCCCTTTTGGGACACGTTCGTGTTTATACTAAGCCCGAAGTCACGTACGTCCAAAGCTGGAATTCATAAAATAGAATGTTTGGTGGAGGTTCCCTTTATCTTTTAATTCGCCCGAGGAACCAAACACTCCCTCCACTACCATTTTCTTGAAGGGAGAAAAGGATTGGGAGACCGAGGCGTGTACCCGATCGAACCCTGCGGGTCGGTCCAATTATAAAAGTACTGCCTTGCGCATCTTTTCTGTATCTGTTAGTGGGCATTTCCATCGGCTCGGAGCTTCATCGGTCGCTTGGACAGCGATGGTTGTGAAGACTGAAGAGGGCATGCTCATGCATGATGCTCCCTGATTGACAGCTACTTATCTCTCGTGCTGCCGCCTTTTTCCTTTTGCTCATGCAAGATCGTTTCATTTTCGCTGGCCGCTTTCATGGTGCTCCTGTTGGATTTGTCCCGTTAACGCGCACACATGTCGTGCCATATGACATGTCTCGAAAAGGCAATCGCACATGAGATATTCCCTCCATTTATTGAGCTTCTTCTTCGTTGAGTTCACTGAAAGAAAAGGGTGGTTTTCTGTATTCTTGAGTCTGCTTTGTGGTGGTGGTAGTGGTTGTAGCAGTTCGTGCACAGTGACAGAATCTAGCTCCACACTGAATCGCAGATTGCATTCTGTAGCGCGCAGCAACATGTTTTTCCTCCCGAGTTAGGTTTTTCTGAGCTGTTCTCAACACATTTTTCTTCCCCGTCCTAGCTGATCTACATAGGTAAACGGGCCTATTTTTTTGGGGTTACTTCTCAAGACGTTCATTGGATTTTGCTACTTTTTGTTCGGCTTTATTTTTTGGCCTTCCCGAGGACAAAGTTTGACCTTTGAGCTCCACCCTCCACGACTTCCCTGCGTTCTGCCTTAATAGTAGCTAATGCGAATTTAATATGTCGTCTCCATAGATCTGTTCTTTTCGAAAATTGAAACAGACCACCAAACGAGCTTCCAAGATTTGTGCTCCGGGTTATTGGTCTTTTTTTTCTTTTTTTGGATGAAATGGGGAAGATGGCGAGCTTTGGCAAGATCTTGGAGTGTTTCAGCCTCTCATCACCGGCTGGTTCGTGCTCCTGTTTCTGCATGAACTCCATGGATGATCAAGCGGAAGGCCTCGGTCAGGACATCGAGAGCAAGCCACTGATCCCAAGCGACAACAAGCAGGTGATGAGGCTCAAGGACTTGATCGGTGGGACTCATCAGACCCTGGCGTTTCAGCTGAAGCCCAAGGTCAGATCCTTCTTTCAGTTTTCATTTGTGGGCTTCTTTTCTTTTCATTTGTTTAGTCTTTTTTGCGATTAGTTGAGCTTCTCTTCGAGTTTTGCAAGAAGGGTTCAGTTCAGATTCTGTGTCCGGGTTTCTGAATACTTTGTATGGGTGAAACATTTCGTAGATGGTGACTTTGAGAGTGGCCATGCATTGCCCAGGGTGTGCAAGAAGAGTGGAGAAGCATATCTTAAAGATGGATGGTACTAATGCTTGTTACCCTTTCCTAATTTCCTCTTCATTTTAACAGCTTCAATCTGTCTCTCTGTACATGAACAAAATGAAAATAGAACTGCAGGTGAGTT
Organism: Eucalyptus curtisii; assembly: GCA_017140595.1. NCBI lineage: Eukaryota > Viridiplantae > Streptophyta > Magnoliopsida > Myrtales > Myrtaceae > Eucalyptus > Eucalyptus curtisii. The sequence goes on from CM029496.1 coordinate 7,312,019, forward strand.
ACCAATATCCACTAACTTTGAGGTTTCTTTATTTTGCTTCCCCTGAAAAGAAAGAGGGAAAAATCCTCGGGATGAAAACGAATTAGTTAATGGTTTCAACTTTCAGAATTTAATTGGAAAAAATGACAGGAGTGACCTCTTACAAAATAGACCTGGAGAGCAAGATGGTGGTGGTGATTGGAGATATAATCCCTTTCGAAGTTCTTGAGAGCGTCTCCAAGGTCAAGTATGCAGAGCTATGGAGTGCCTGAAAGCTAATTGCCGAAAATGGTTAATAAATATCAAGAGCTCCATTAGATTCACCCATTTGCAGTTGAGATCTTCAAGAGAGCTAGCTCCACAACAGAGAAAAGGGCGATTAAAGAAAAATTTGTATGTCTTTTTACTCGCGATCATTGACGACTATTACAGTAGGGATGAGCACAACGGGTCCTGAGGAATGTGCAGCAGGGAAAGTTGAGTGCGCACTTGGCAACGAAAGCAGCTCCCCCTTTGTTCATGTGGCTTTATATTCGTGTTCGATTTTGTACTGATGTAAAGTATGACGGGCAAGATTGATTGCTCCATCCCACAAAAACTCGAAATCATATGTATTATCGAAATTGGTATGCACCATTGATAAGGTGATGGTGTTGGAAATTTCCTATATTATGGGCTTACATTAATTAATTGATTTTCTATTTTAAATAATCGGGTTAATGGATATTCCAATATTTGTTGAACCCTGAAGTGATCTGATTGAATTAGGTATTGGCATCTATTGATAACGGGCCTAGTTGAGCGGCAAAGTGTGGGCAATTGTGTTTAATCAAGCCCGTAATGGGAAGGGCCCAGTTTGACACGCTTTGTTGATTAAGGTTTGCTTTGGTCCCCTCTCTAGCCTATAAAAGGATAGGTTATACCTATCGCTTGCTTGAATCCCATTAAAAGCTTCTATATCGAAATAGGTCATAGAGAGGAAGATCTGGATTATCAGATTGATCTACTTTTCTTCAAGTGAAGCAATGGCTCAAACAGATACGCTTTAATTCCGCTATGTTTATTGATCTCGGTGTTTTACAGTCATATATGGATCCGTTTTTCATGATTGATTAGTTATTTATGTGAATAAATTTTCTACATGTGGTATCAGAGCTAGTCATATATAATTGTAGAACCCAAAATTTTATCTTTTTATGAACAAAATTCAAAAATTTCCTCTTTGAGCCGAATATGGGCGTTATTTTTCATGTGGATTTTTTTTTGCTCAATTAATCTTGAAACCTTATGGCTTTTGTTCTACATGTCGAGATCTTTCCAACCATATATAATTTGTATGGTTTCGTTGAGAATTGAGTGAGAATTTTAAATTTGAAATTCTAGGGTTTATATATAGAAAAGGTTTACATTCTAACGTTACCTTCGTTTTTCTCTTCTATTCGACGGTAGCAACGATTGGTTTGGAGATTGTTTGTTTCCCTTTTGGATGAGCGATTAGGGTTTCGTCCGATTTTGCTAACTTGATCTCTGGGGTTACGATACGATTCATGTTAGTAGATTAGTCTACACGCATTGCATGTAGTTCTTTCCGTGGTTGTTGCTCGATTGTCCGTCTCGTTTCGATGCATACATGGAAGGGGTCCGTAGGATGAATTGCGGACTCGTGAAGTTCGTGTGAGGGAAAAAGAATCTTGTTCTTTTTTTGTTCTTTTCTTCCTTCGCTGTAATTCGCGTGGTTTGAGGTCGTTCCTGGTCGGGATCATGCAAATTCGAAATTCTTGATGCTCGTCGTGTCATGACCTTGTGATCTTGATGTTGCTGATTGTATGTACGCTTCGGTTTTCAAGAATTTCCTTCTTAAAAGGTTTGATCTTCGGGATTTTTGAATGTGGAGTGCTTCGGGAATTGATAACATGGTATTGAAACGGTTTGATCTTTGGGAACTCTTTAGCATCATTGAGAGATGAGCTTGTTTTTTTTTTTTTTTTTGTCATGTCGCTGGATTGCGACATACTGGTTTTGACCTCTTTTTCTGCTTGTCCGCCAGCCCTTAATTCCACAGGACAAGCTGAGAATTGTCAGTTGGAGGCCATGAAATTTTTGGGTTTTCAGATAGATGCTATCCTTCTGATAATAATTTCAGGAATTTCGAAGTTTTGTCTCCCTTTTAACTTGATGGGTACAATTAAGCGAGAGAAGTGATTTACATTTAAAAAAAAAAAAAAAAAGGAGATGTGGTTTGATTAATAGGGTTGGTGAATCTCATAACACTTTTAGAGAATTTTTATGACGTAGAAGAGAAAAAGGACCATAGGAAATTTGAATGTTGGCTTTGTTCGAGGTTACAGTTTTTTTTAGATTTGGACCGGTGACTAACGGAAGACTATAACGTCAAAATACGAATTAATCAACATTACTGAAAATTCTGGCGAACCAAATGGATCCTTCATGTCTTCTTGTGTGGTTTTACCACGAGTCATCGGAGTGGACTGGCTTAACAGATTGAGGTTTGGAAGTTCTCTTTACGTAGATTCTGCTTGATCTCTTGTGGGTTTCATGCTAACATGCATGAAGGATACTTCTAAATTCAGATGATATGATTGTGTCAAATAGGTGGAGATTGACTTATTGCATGACTATGAAATTTCCCAAATTTAAACAAATGCTTGTTGGGGTATGAAATCTTCACTATGACTTTGAAAGACGATGAAACAAGACTTCATTTGGCATTTACTTAAAGGTGCTTTGAGTGGTTTTTAATAAATTACTTCATTTCATCATAAAATTACCATGTCTCATTGTTCATATGAGATGTATTGCATTATCTTTTATTCCGAGTGTTTCTTTCGCAATCCTCGTTTCTAGGTGCTTCTCTTCGGCTAATCTAAGATACCAATCTGCGTAGCTCTCCTGTGAAGAAACTATGGCGTGAAAGTGCGCACGCTCTGTTTCAATGTAGATTATTTTGTGGGCCTCTTTTTTTTTTTTTTGGAAGTTTATTATGTATTCCACGTTGAACGTGTGGGGCTCACATTCAATGTTACTGGGTTGATGCTGATCTTTATGTATAGTTATCCAGCTGATCAAGCTTTGAGTGTTTTAATTGGAATAATGATTGGGGTCTTGCAACATGCTTGTTTGAGAAAGTTGTGATTAATCTATTTGCTGGTCGAGTATAAAATTGTTTTAGTTCTCACAAGCAAGAGACAGATGATTCGTAGGTTATGTTCGGCTCCAGAGTGTGGTAAGTACTTGTAAACTAACTGGTAAAGATAGAGCGTTGATAGCTTTTGTAATTAGAAAAGCAAATGCAAGGAAGAGACTTCCCATTGTTTTCTAGGAATCCTCGTACATGAAAAGTTTGTTATTCCACTAATTAGCATGGAAAATTGTGAACTCGAGCATGCAAATGTCCTAGCGAGACATGAGTGCTCCATCATGGCTAGTCTAGGACGTCTACTCCTAGTTAAATTAGCCGAGTTTGTTTGCTGGGACAAATAATGTTTTTGTGTACATGGATACTTCATCTTTCCTGCAGAAATTCGAGAAAGGGTTAATGGATTAGACTGACTAGTGAAGCCTGATTGATGAGATACAATAAAACAAAGAGTGCTTTGCCGTTCCAATTAACATGTGGAGGTACTCGGTTAAGTGCTTATGTTTTAGCTTGTGGGAGAAGTTTTCTCCCATCATGGGGCTGGTGCTATTAACCTAGCAAAAGTGGTCTAGCTTGAGGAAACAATCTGGACCTTAAATAATTTTGGAAAGTTAACATTTGGATCTGACGAACGAAAGAGTGCTTGATGTGGGACCCGTCATGAGTTTCCATTGGTGAATCGTGGCCCTCTATTTTGGTTCTGCTGGAATAGATGGTGTTGGTGTGATTTGGGCTGAATTCATGGGATTGAGCCTCGTTGTGCAGTAGCTTTTGCTTTGACTGGAGGGCGCGTGAACAATTCACGTTCGAGGGCTGAGCGGCTTGAACGTCTTCGGCTTCTCGTGTAGGTTCGCGTTTAATGATTCACATATGTTGGAATCTAGCGGCTAGTGTACTGATTGATGTGTGCTTTCATATCCTTGTTTGTGGCGGATTCAAGATCATTTTTTTTTTAATGAAATTTAGACAAATTCCATTAATGGTAATCATGGGTACTGCTTACGGATTGATGAACTTAGCTAGCTGGATGATACACTATTTATGATATAGCTCTTGGAAATTTGTTTTTTTTTTTAGTGAACCTCATTGGAACCTCTATTATGCTATTACATAGTGGTTACTTCTCTGCAAACTAATTCGAAATTAATTATGGAAGTTGAAATTTAGCATTTGATTGATCGTAGAGAATTTGATTGATATCCCAAGCTTTCATGGTTTACTATTTTGCTCGAGTATCTTGTTAAACAAATGCACACAATATCATTGGTGTACCAGTGGTGGTCTTGAATAGGGAACAAGTTCTTTGGATTATTTGCCGCAAGAAAGCATTGGTATATTCATCATGGTGCAATCAGGTTGCTTTGATCCGTTACGCAAGGGTTCGACGATGTGCCCTGGCATTTTTGGTTGGTCTGTATGCTTGTGTTATTATTATTATTTATTTTTTTGTATTCTACTATTCCTTGGATGCAATTCGACTTTTCCATGGCCAAATCTCAATTTGTTGAAAGCCTTTGATGGCTTCCTTATGAAAACATCAATTTTTATTTTGGTGCAGACGGTGTCTCTTTATTCTTCATGAAATTGTTGTTTGTTTTTTTATCCCGATTTGCATTTTAGTGGGTTGGTCTTGTATGAAAAATTATAGGAAAGAGTATATTACACCAGTTCTAATTCGTGAATTTATAATGATTGCCGGGTTCCGCATGCCGGATCCTCTACTATTCTATGTTCTTCCCACATGCCAATCCCTATGTTGTGTAGAGTTGAGCATCTTCAATTTGTTGGTATAAGGCTTTTCCTCCCTATAGGTAGTTGTTCATCTTCGTAAAAGTAGAGTGCTTCCAAGCGTAGCTTCTAATATGTAAGAGTGACGATGCTTTGCACTCCTTGACGATGCCTCGCCCGTAACTTTTAAGCCCGTATCCCAAGTGATTTGTATGTCCATTTGCTTTCCTTGATTGGCTCGATCCTAGTAGTCACTCCCTAATTGACTGAGCGACAAATGCTTGTGTGATAGGTTAATGATATATTCAGGAATGGTTGGAATTGTGGTGAATTATGGGCGTGAGCTTAGATTGCATGCTGCATACTAATAAAAAAAAATGTGGCAAAAATTGTTATTTGATCAATGCAATATGATCTTGGGAAATTGTTTGATGAATTTTTTGGGCATTGATTAAATGGAACATTATTTACAAATTGTTAAAGTTTGTAAATTGTTGAAGTTCCGTATTGATAAAAATTAGTATATACAATCACCCGCCCAAAGGGGGTTATTGTGTATATTAATTTGAAAATTGCATGAAGATAAATTCCAAAATTAAAAGATGGGGATGTATGACTCAAAAAGATTTATCTGCCCAAAGGGGATAAATTTTTGAAAGTTATGTGTAATTCCCCTCTATATTGATATATTAGAGATGAATGATGGGGATGTGTGACTCAAAAGGTTTATCTGCCTAAAGGGGATAAATTCTTTAGAGTTATGTGTAATTCCCCTCTATGTTGAGATAATGGAGATATATAATTTAAATGATTTGTCTGCCCAAAGGGGATTGATCTTTGAAGATTATATGTAATTCTCTTTTATCGTCTCTATATATTGATATCATGGAGATGTATAATTTAAATGATTTGTCTGCCCAAAGGGGATGGATCATTGACAATTATGTGTAATTCTCCTTTTATCATTTCATAATCTTCATGTTGTGGAAAATAATGGTGCATTATACACTCTGCCCAAAGGGGAGTTTGTGATGTGCTAATTATTTTGTTGAATTGTTCATTGCCCATAATTGATCTTATTGCATTATATGTGACAACAGTTGTGTTTTATTTTAAGAATGACAAGATTATCAATGCGTCCAAACACATGGAGATCAAATATTATATTGTTAAGGACTTGCTCAAAAAGGGAGACATTGTGATTGAAAATATCAGAACTGAGTCTATGTTAGCTAATCCTTTAACAAAAGATTTACGACCCATTTTGTTTAAAGGCCATGTATAAGAGTATGTGTGTTTTAGATTCTTTTGATCTCTTTTGTTAGTGGGAGCTATGTATAGTTTGTCTTTCTAGATATTGTAGTTATATGCAAACAGATAATGCTTTTATGATGTTTATTAAAGCATTTATTTTCAATGATTATTATTGTTGATTCTATTGTTATCATTTCTCCTATTGACTGAGAAATGGAAGTATAAAACAGTATCTTTAAACAAATTTTAGTTTAAAGATGACTGGATGTCACTGATTATGAGATCTCATGTTGGATTGTGACATAATTGTGCAATTTCATGTTGTTTAGAAATCACACCATGGCAATTTCATGTTGTTTAGAAATTGCGTTAATGCAGTTTCATGTTGTTGAGAAATTGCATTGAGGACCAATAAGAAATAGTGTATATTTTGATCACATGTTGGCACTATTTCTTACTACACTACTAGGCCCATGATCCATGAAAATATAATACTTATTATATGTGATTATGGAAGGTCTTGTGTAATGGTATTTTCTTAACACATTGATTTCCATAGTCCTATACTGAGGTTATATAGGATTGGATTGGTTTTGAGATGCCGTTATTGGAATATTATTTTTTTAAAAGTTGTGGCCACATAAAACAAAATTTTCAGTTATTAACCCGATAGTGTCGTTTTCAATATAAAATCTTTTTCAAAATAAAATAAGTAATTAATGTAGCCCAAGTGGGAGAATGTTGGAAATTTCCTATATTATGGGCTTACATTAATTAATTGATTTTCTATTTTAAATAATCGGGTTAATGGATATTCCAATATTTGTTGAACCCTGAAGTGATCTGATTGAATTAGGTATTGACATCTATTGATAACGGGCCTAGTTGAGCAGCAAAGTGTAGGCAATTGTGTTTAACTGAAGCCCGTAATGGGAAGGGCCCAGTTGACACGTTGTTGATTAAGGTTTGCTAGGTCCCCTCTCTAGCCTATAAAAGGATAGGTTATACCTATCGCTTGCTTTAATCCCATTGAAAGCTCGCTATATCGAAATAGGTCATAGAGAGGAAGATCTGGCATTCTGATAGATGCCTGATTATCAGAGTGATCTACTTTTCTTCAAGTGAAGCAATGGCTCAAACAGGTACGCTTTAATTCCGCTATGTTTATTGATCTCGGTGTTTTACAATCATATATGGATCCGTTTTTCATGATTGATTAGTTATTTATGTGAATAAATTTTCTACAGATGGCTCAACTACGGAGGGTGCTCTTATGATGCTTTTGGACAAGGTAGGCTCCACCCTAAAGGAGGAGGCTTATCTCCACAGGATAATGGTCTAGACTCTATTGATATCAGTCCTCAAGGCTATCAAGTTTGCGATTGTCCACAGTCCAAATCCTCATAATTCATCCATTGTCTTGTCCTTCCAATTTCAACTAACCATTACTTTAACAGTTTTTATTGTAGATGCAGTCTATGAAAAGCTCTACTTATGCATGGTGATGTGGAGAGTTCGGTGAGGGAAGTTCTTGCTTCTTAGCTCCAGATTGGCACCCTGAACATCGGTAGTTCTTGTCCGTAGCTCTTCTAGCTACTGTTCCGGCATTCTCCTCTCCCTATCTTAACTATCACTTTAGCATTGTAGAACCTCCCTTCCATACTTCAGATTGTGAGCTTATTGGCAATTGAAGAAAAAATTAATGGCCTACATAGGTAAGATAGAACACATAGTAAGAACAGAAAGGGGCATGTATCAAATAAAAGAGAAACAACAAATCTACCTAACCAGAGACAATGTGAGAGTATGAACGTGATTTATAAGGAAGGAAGGAAGGAAGGAAGGAAGGAAGGAAGAAAGAAAGAACGGCGAATATAAACATAAGATTGAATACCTGGTAAGAACAGAAGATAGGACACCCATCACGTAAATGGAAATGGCAAAACTACCCGAGAAGTCTCCGCATTGAGGATGAGGATATAGAGAGAACTGAAACTTGTCCGGAAGAATTAGCATGCCCTTATCTTTTTCTGCGAGCATGACTTGCTCCTAACATGCAAAGATTACAAAATCCTTTTTCAAGAAAAGGAGACTCAAACTTTAAACAGCAATCCTCTCATACAACCGTTATATCATAGGCAATCATAATAAACGGAAGAAACCTATCATCATCAAATTAAAACCCAAAAGTATGAACCGCACATTCAGCAGCCTCTGTCAAATACAACAAGGAAAGGATAGATAAGCTCCATCATATCTTCATTCATTTACCTCATTATTTTAAAGGAGGATGTATATTTCTACTTCAGACGCACCATTGATGTCGCACGCTGGGCAAAAAGTACATGAAGAAGACCCTTCGAAGTTTTCCGATGGGACCAGCTCCTTATATACTTTAGTCTCCTGCCATGACAATTTTCTTTGTCAGCAAATTCACAAACAGAACTAAGCTTTGCTTCAAAACTATTCACGCCCCTACTCCTTCCTCCCAAAAGCTCCTCCCAGCAGATATGTTGAGCCGAATGGTCTACAACGTCCCGAGAATGCTAGTAATGTGGGCATATTTAGTGACTAAATGCACATTATTATCCAACATTGTGGCCACAGCAAATCTTGCTCTTTCAAGGAAGACAAATTAGGTATCTATGCCAGATTAGCTACTCTCTAAAATGTACCTTTAGAACCTGAGTACATCCACCGTGAATAATGCCATCTTCAATCACATCAAGGCACGCCTGAAGCTGAGGCAAGTGAAAGGCAGTCTTATTGTCAGTATCTTGCATGCTTTGGACAGGAAGGAAGCTTATCTGTTCAATGGAGTGAACGAACACATGGTTTACGCCTATTTGCAATGTCCAGATCCCAGAAACCAGATACTTTCAGCAATTCTCCTGGAGAAACGATGTCATCAATAAGATCTAGTCCTTCCCCTCTTCTGACGTACTTGGTTTGGGTGACTGCAGATCACATGTGACAATAAATTAGCATGTTCTTAGATTAATAAATGCATATGCATATAACTGGGGAGCTGATTGCTCTTTTTCTTGGAATAAAAGCCACTAAGGCTAAGCAATGACCTAGGTTTGGCAATACTTTTTTTAGAGCAATTGGATTGAATCTTCCCCTTCACACGCTTCATCCTAGAGATTCCTCTGATTTTCAAATACTTGCAGCATCTATCTTCTCTTATGTTATAGCAAATCTTCATTAGAATACGGCAGCAAGATATTCTAGTACCATTACTAGTATCTACTTAAGATGCTACTCATTTTAAAATTGGTGGTGGTTTGGGATCAAAACAGAACTTTAGATGAATCTTCCGGTGGACTTAGATCTTTGTATGTCGCTATTTTTTCCATACATGCTCAATAAATTATATTCTTCTGTATGATTCAATTGACTTAGATGCATGGTAAAATCCGCAGCTAGTCAAGTATATTCATACTCTTTTTGTACTAGGGTGATTGGCTTCTGTTTTATCTTGCTAAGGAAACCTTGCTTCTCTAGGAGAAACCCTTTGCATTGTTCATCTGATTGACAAAAACAAGCAAGAACGGTAGATTTTTTCTTTTTCTGTATTGACTTCATGATCCAATGCTTCATCACTTCTTCTTTATTCTCGTATTGACTTGTAAACGTACTTTGAATTTGCTTCTGCATAGATATACACTTATATCAGATCCCGATGCTAAGGGCTACTCTGACATACTGATTAAGGAAGGTAATGTCAACTTTTTGTCTCTCGCACAAATCCATACGGTGGAAATAAGAAAACTATTTGAATCTAGACACCAAACCAAATGAATGTGTGATCTGAGCATCCATTCTCAGAATATCAGCTATCTATCTTAAGCACTAGTAAAGATCAAGAAAAACAGAAGGATGAGGGATCAGCATTATCGGCATATCTCCTCTGGATTCATCCACCTCCTTCTGATCAGATGCGCGTAGATCTGCTGCCTCGCAGCTTGTTACCTAATCTTCTGGTGACTTCTTTTACCCCAGCTGTCGCCCCACAAAAATAGCGGAAATCGGAAATGACCATCTTTATTAGAGACATCACTTTAACAATATATATATATATATATACGCATCCTGGCGAATATATTTCCCTGGCTGGTTTAGACCACGGTGACTCGCTGGTTGGCGTATCCTGATACAATCTTCGAACTATTCACTAGGAGGGTGATGCCCGTGTGGGTTGTCAAGGTTCATGTCGGTCGCCAGTTTGGCGCAGAAGTTTAACGAATCAGCTTTTGGGTTTTTCGTTAGAAATCTCCCGGGGCAAACGTGGATCCTCTTGCTTGTTCAAAGCCACTTGTGCCGCTAACACTACAGAAATCGTGATCACGGCATGATGCCTATTCTTAGCACTCGTGGTTTTGGCAAGTGGGTTTACGTTCACCATTATGTTCCGCCTCCCTCTCTGCGGACATTACAGGGGTAAACCCAAACTCATCTAAATCAAAGTCGGGTCAAAACTCATTAAAATCAAACTAAGCTCAGACTCAACAAACCCAAATAAACTCAAGATTCCACAAAGCCATCTGAGCTCATACTCAACACAATCATCAGATTTACACGGTCGACTGCCGTATTCGGCCATTTCGATCAAAATAGTGTAATTAGCATCGCAGTTTAAAGGGATGATTTCATCATATCCATTGGCTGAAGAGTGCTCTAATCAACAATTAACTAAAAAGATTTAATGGTATTCAAATGCATTTTCTCACGGTTCATTTACAGGCATTTTTTAAGGAAAATTACGACATTTGAGCACAATTATTCACTGATGGGGCCTTTGAGTTTCCTAACTACCTTATTATTATGAAGGTAAGTTACTAAGAACAAGAAAATAAATTCACCATAGATTGGGTTGATTATGATTTTTCATGAAAAGTTATTAGGGGTGATCATGATCCGGATTGGGCCGATCCAACACCTAACCTAAGGACCAACCCGCACATTGTTGGTCCCTAATTTTTAAGACCAAGGACTGACTCAATTGAGCGTGAGACTAAAAACAGGACCAATCCTATGGGTTCGGTTCGGTTCTAGGGTCAACCGAGATCTACCGATAATTTTTTTATTTCATTTTTTGTATTCCATGAGAAGACAAATCTATTATTTCAAATTACATAACCATCAACAAGGGCAAGTCGCAAGACGAGGCCCAACCGTGAGGCGAGTGAATAGAGGCAAGCCGTGAGGCGAGTGATGAATGGCGAAGTTGCTCACGAGCGAAGAAAGTTTCTAATTAGGGCTTTGTTTCCTTTTGATTTACTTGGCGATGAGCGAGGTCAGCGAAAAGAGGCGAGTGGTACGAGCGTCAAGTAATGAAGGGCACAAGCATTGAGCATTGAGCGCTAAGTGTGGCAAGCGTCATGCGGCGGGCAAGGGGAGGTTGCTCACGAGTGAAAAGTTGTTTCTTTCAAGTAAAAACTGAAGATGATAAAGAATAAAGAAGAAGATAAAGAAGAAAGGAGAACAAGAGTACAGGAAGAGAAGGATGTCGGTTTGATGCTGTTATATAACATATATAGTCAAAGTTGGTTTGAGTTGGACTAGCCCTAATCTCTTAGGGTCAAACCGATTTGCACAGTATTGGTCCAAGAATCTCAGGACCAAGGATTGACCAAGTTCTCTTGGGAATCAGACTAGGACCGACAGGGTTGGGCCGATCTAAGGTTGACCCAAGACCAATGCTCACCCTTAAAAGTTATAGGGGATTAGATATTGAACCTTATAGATTTGAGAGTAAATTATTTTCATATGAAGAATGGTTACTGATTTATCATTTATAAAATCTTATACAAAAACTACAATTACAAGGGACAATCACCGAGCATAGCTACCCTTGCTTGCACAATTGGAGGTATTTTTACTATGCTACTGATTAATTATTGAGTGTCAACATTTTTCACGTCAAGAGATATATAGACAAACTATTATGTATAATGGAGAAAATTATCCAAAAAGTTATAAATTTATTGCACTTTTGCCAATTCAGTCATAAACATTTTAATTTTATCAATTTAGTTATAAACTTTTTCACCTTTTGCCAATTCAGTCATAAATCTTTTCACTTCTTGCCAATTGAGTCCATCCAGCTAATTTTGGCAAGAAATTGCTGATGTAAACAACCGGCACTGACGTGACAATTTTTAAATAATATTTTAATAATAATTTGAATTTTTTATGGTTTTTTCTCTATTTTTTTTTTATTTTAGTTAGGGCCGACCAAGGTTGCCGGTGACCGTCGCCGGCCACAATTGAGGGCCAACCAACCCTCATTGTCCTTAGGCGAGGGCATCAGGCCCCTTGCCAACCTTGGGTGAGGGCCACGATGCCCTTGCTAGATTTGGCTAGGTGAGGGCTTGCTGGCCCTCGTCGGTTCCAGGCGAGGGCTCCGAGTGAGGTCGTTGCTTGGGGCTGGCAAGGGCGTCGCGGCCCTCGCCTAGGGCCGACGAGGGTCGGCCTGCCCTCGCTTGTGCCTAGCGAGGGTCGTCGGCCTCTCCATGTGGTCCGTGAGGATCGGCCAGCCACCCTTATCGGCCAAACTCCAAATCCAAAAAAGAAGAAGAAGAAGGAAAAACCATAAAAAAAAATTCAAAAAATGATTAAAATATCATTAAAATATGATTAAAAACGTGCCACATCAATACCGATTGTTCACGTTAGTAAATTCTAGCCAAAATTGGTCAGATGGACTTAACTGGTAAGAAGTGAAAAGATTTAGGATTGAATTGATAAAATTGAAAAGTTTATGATTGAATTAACAAAAATGCAATAAGTTTTGGACTTTTTTGGATAATTTTCCAATATATGATGCAAACAAGTTAGGATCTATACAGGTAAGTTACAATTCACAAACTAAATTACTAGGTGTGATTAGTCTAACGATAATTTTAAGTAAATTATAAAAAGAAATTCAAGAAATTTCTGGCTTAAAACTTGTAGAAGGACCCACCTAGTCCAACTTACGTATTCAACATAGAAGACCAAAAGCTAAAACCATTTTCATCACTTCTTCTTCTTTTTTTTTTTCTTTTTTTATCGTCTGCTTGTGGCTTTTCAGGCCAGATGAATGTTAAACAAAGAGTTTAGAAATGCTTTCGGCCTTTTCTTTCATCATCATACTTTCCAAGTGTCTAATGGATGATTCGTGATTGTCTCTATATTCTTGTCACGACCTACCCTCGGGGGGAAGGGAACATGTTTAGGGGTATTGTCTGAATGACTGGCCTAAAGCCCATGATTAGGCACGGCTCCTCCCCCCATACCCCGCGTGACATTGGAATATTCTTTAGAAATTTGTACAAAAAGGAGTCGCCACTAGCCTATTTATCGGGTCGGCTAGAAACCAAGTGAGACAAGGGAGTATGCCACACTTTCTACGCAACCAGAGAATCTAGGGTCGGGGACTTGATTACACTAATTGACTAATTAGTGCCCTTTCGGTACCTAATCTTGTTCATTTTAGCAAAATAATTTTTGGCAAGCAGTTTGGATTAATTTTATATCCCTTTACTAACATGTGATGTGATCATGCAGGTGTGCAATCATTAAAATAACAACCATAGCTACTAAGATCCTAATTGCAGCCAAATTAAATACGTGTAATTAAACATAACTAGATATGCAAATTAAACATGCTATAAAATTAATATGTGAGTAAATAAAGACCTAATTACACTAAAAATGCAATACATAACAATTCCTAACCAAACCCCCACATTTTTTAATTTTCGAAATTTTTTAATTTTTTAATTTTTTTTATTTTTTTTTAATTTTATAATATTTTTTTATAATTTTTTATAATTCTTTATAAATTTTTTTATAATTTTTTTAAAATTTTTTATTTTTTTTTATTTAAAAAAAAAAAAAAAAAAAAAAAAAAAAAAAAAAAAAAAAAAAAAAAAAAAAAAAAAAAAAAAAAAAGGTCGGGTTCGGTTCGACCCGACCCGGTTAACGCGGATCGGGTCCGGTCGGAGACCGGACCCGAGTTCAGTCCAAAAAGGGGGGTTGCCGGTCGGCCCGCTTCAAAAAGCAAACTAGGCCCGGCCACCTCTGGCCGGGCCATCTCCAAATGGGGTTGAGCCCGTCGACGGGCCCAATCCCTTTCGCAGAAGAAATTCTGCCCTCGTAGCCCAGTCCACTCTAATTATTATTTTATTTTATTTTATTTTAAAAAAAGGAAGCCCACAAGCCCACGTCCTAAATTAGCCCAAGAAACAAAAACCAGCCCGAAGCGAAGCCCACTTCTCATTTTCTATTTTAACTCTTTTGTGTTTTCTTTTCTTTTTTTTATTAAATATATATTTTTTTGGTCTTCTTCTCCATCGGCTTCGTGCAGCCCCCCCCCCCCCCACGATGTCTTCGTGCAGCACCTTCCATCCGACGATTTCCTCCACCGAACTAGCGCCAACGAACATCATCTCCAGCGGAAATTCACTGGTTCTTGGACCACCATCGCCCGTTGGTCAGGCCGCTTGTCCGGCGGCGACCACCGCCGGCCATCTTTTCCGATGACCGATCCGTTCACCGGAATGAAGGAAGCCCTCACTTTCCCGACGACGCACAATTATTTCGCGAAGACCACGCCAAAACGCAATGACCACACAAACAAAAAACGAGATTCTGCAGCTACGTATGCAAGCACAAATCGATTCTAAGTTAAAACACGAACTGACATTTCGGATCTCTCTGAGGCATTTTGTCGAACAGTTGGGGGGAGCATGGGCAAAACAGGAGCTTCGGGCTCGGTCGAAGGCCGAGCGCAGATCTGGGGGACTAACGAAACATGCTAGAGTACAGGGGAACGCAAAGCGAGATAGACGGCGGCCGGAGCTCGTCCGAACTGGTCGGGGTGAGCTCCGGCCAACTAACTTCCGAAGGCGCACACCAAATGCTCGATAAAAGGCCTACCCGGTTTTCAGCGAGAACGGCGACGGTCGACGGCTCAACAATGACGGCTGTGCATCCCTGGGAGTCCTCGGCTCCTCGGCTAACCTCCACGGGCTTTTCTCCTCCCTGGTTCTCTCCGATTTCCCTTTGGGCTCCTCCTCCGTTCCTCCTCTGTTCTCGCTCGGGGGAGGAGTTGCGGCGGCGAAGGCGGGCAGACGAACCTCCGGCGGCAGTTAGCTATTCGCTCGAGCTCCCTTCTTCCTCCGTTTCCCTCTGTGTTTCTCTCTCGGTGTGTTTTTTTTGGGGCGTTTCCTTTTTCGCGTGATTTCGGCTTCCCCCCCCCCTCCTTTGTGTCGATTCCCCTCTTCCGGTTTTATGCCCGGCTAGCAAGCGCACATGACCTCTGCAGCTGCCAGCTTGCTGGCCGGACTGCACCCCCGACCCGCGGATCACGCCGCTCACCTGTTACCGATCCCCTTGCTCCCTCTGTCGCTGCTCTGCTTCTGTTTTTTTCTTTTGCAGGTCTTGCAGCGAAGACCGGTTGGGGAAGACGACCAGCTCACTCGCGGGCTGGGCTGAAGGAGGAAGTGGGCTAGGCTGGGCCCAGCGTAGGGAAAAAGTAAAGGAAATGGGCCGGTCGGGCCAAGGCTGGATTCGGCCCGACCCGACCGATTTTTTTTTTTAAATTGAATAATATATTTTTTTTAATTTTCTTTTGTGATTAATTCCTAACATTTAATGCTATTTTAAATTAATTAAATTAGGTGAAAAACTAGGTGTCAACAATTCTATTAACTAAACACCAAGTAATCTAGAAATTTATAACATTCGACCATTAAATATTCTGACAAAAAAACATTAAATATAACTACCAAAGGGAAAGAGGTCTCGGGTCAGGCCTCTCAAAAGGGTCTAGCAATGTGGCTTCTTAGGTCAAGATAGGTTTTAGGAGGCATGGTTCTCTCCCTATAACTTCACATAAAGGATTCCATACCTCTTTGTTGACGAGGACCAATAATTATGTGGATCTCACAGTAATCTATAACTGCGATTGCACATTACCCCTGGACCATCGTCCATGAAAGTTCCTCGTCATGGGGAGATGGTCGGCCCTAATTGCAGGTCCACTTCTATTGCACAAATCTAATAATAGGCTCATATGAGTGTAGCTAATGAATTCCCATAATTTTCTCTTACAAGAGCATCGCCGCTTCCATGAGTTGTATTAGAAGCGGCGACGTTGTTGTAGATTCTATATTAGATTACAACTCTATATCTCGGATTTTTGAGCTGCCTGCCATGTTTTAGATCATCAAATTAATGAGAATTGTAGGAAACTTATACATCCAACTTGCTGTGAATTTACGAACATCGTCTCTACATTTTAGTTGAAGGCAAATCATCTACATCCAATTTAAGAGATTGATAAAGAATTACTTTCTTATGACTTTACCTCAAGTCATAAGCCATTTTGCTGAGTAAATCAAATTTTTATCTTTCATAAAACCATTTTTTACACTATTCCGAGAATAACTCATTAGATACATAACTCTAAATTAAGTCATAAATATTTTTACAATATGGTAATTGAGTCCTAATTCTTTTAATTATATTAATTTAATCATAAATTTTTTAAACTATTTATCAATTTAGTTATAAAACTTTTAAGAATTTGCCTATTTGGTCATTCCGACCAATTTTGGCTAAAAAATGCTAACATAACGGTCTAGTCAACATTGGCCGTGGATAATTTTATGCATTTTTTTTAATTTTTTATTCCTTTTTTCCCACTCTTGGTCAATGGTCCTCGCCTATGGCCAGCAACCTCCACGTCCTTGCCGCGCCAGCCTTGCCAACCAAGAGTCGGAAAAAAAAAAAGGAAAGCAAAAAGAAAAGAAGAAAAAAAAACAATAAGAAACTCAAAAGTTTTAAAAATGCAAAAAAAGAAAAAAAATTGTTCACGTAGGATGGACGGTATTGACTAAATCGCCATATTAGCGTTTTCGACCAAAATTAGGCGGAATTATTAAATTGGCACAGCTGATTTGGGCGGAAAGATTAAATTGATACGATCGAAAGGTTTTTGACTTGATTGATAAATTGTTAAAATGTTTAAAATTAAATAAACCAAATTGATATGTTATAACTGAATTTGTATCGATATAATATGTTTATGATTTTTTTTTGGTATTTTTTTTTATTCTTTACAACCAATGGTACCACAATAGAGACTCCGACCAAAAATTTGAAAAATTCAGAGACACAATTATCTAGAGGGATATTGAACATGTTACAAGCCCCGTGAAATTCACCTCTAATCCGAAACAGTCGGCACGCAGTTGTTAGAATTTGAGCGAGCAAAATTTATTGATTTTATTTTGCTTAATTAAATTCTAACGACTCTTGGGTCCGGACCAACCATATCAAAATTTATTACTAAGTTGGAAATTTCTGAAAGTCCGGACCAACTATATTGGCTCTTGGGTAGGCTGTTTCATCGCTTTTTTGAAATAGTGATAATAAAATGTACTCGCGATGATCCCTCCTTCCCGATCCACGGAAACGAAATGACCCTGCACTTTCTCTACGGGAAACTTCGAGTTCGATAACTTTTCCTAAGTTCGAGTTGTCTTAAAAAGTAGAATTGTATCCAAGTTTTGTCCCCCTCCTGCACTTGCGCTTGCGCTCTCAAAGTACGAATCTTCTGCAGCATATCCCCCCAGATAACTTTTTCACATTTTTTAGAGTTTTCCTCGTTCGATTCTTTCGAAGAGGACGAGGACGAGGAGGACCAGGGGTGGTCCAAGCACAGGAACAACACCACCACCTCCCACTTTCATGTCCCCTTCCCAGTTCCCATCTACCTTTCCGCAATTAAAAATCTCGTCTTGTCCTGCGGACATCGTAATTTGACGTGGTAAACTCGACATCTTGTCGTCGGCAATTTCGCAACCCCGTCCGTAAGCAAACCAGCATGCCACGCCGCCGTTTCGAGCGGGCGTGCGTGCCGCCACGTCACCGCATTTCCCTGGTCAAAAAGAGGGGAAGAACTCCTCCCCTGCTGCAAGCCAAACCCATCTGAACCAGTAAACAAGAAGAAGAAGAAGAAGAAGAAGACGACCTCGACCTCCAAAGCTTGCGCCTTTGAAGGCTTTTCGAGCTCGAGCAGGACCGCAAGCGAGAACCCACGATGAGAATCGCTCTCCCTGTCGTGCTTTTCCTCCTCTCCTCTCTCCTCGTCGCTTCCTCGGACCTCCCGGCCGTCCCGGCCCGGCCCGTCTCCAGGGCCCACGCGGAGCTGACCGCCTACGGCTTCCCGATCGGCCTCCTGCCCGCCGACGTCCGGGGCTACGCCATCAACGCCACGTCCGGCGACTTCGCCGTCGACCTACACGGCCCGTGCCGCCTCACGCTGCCCCCCGACAACTACCTGGCCGCCTACTCGGAGAAGATAACCGGGAAGATCGTGAGGGGCCGGATCGCCGGGCTGGAGGGGATCCGGGTCAGGGCCCTCTTCCGGTGGTGGTCCATCACCGGGATCAAGTCGAGTGGCGACAACCTGGTGTTCGAGGTCGGCGGCGTCAGCGCCAAGTACCCCTCCAAGAACTTCGACGAGGCCCCCGCCTGCGAAGGAGGGAAGCGAGGTTCTTCTTGAGGTTAGGGTTTCGATTCTTGCTTTTATTCTGGTAATTTTTTTGTGGGATTGATGATGCGCGGTTCGAATTGGATGGGTTAGAGGTTGTTCGTTCACTGCGATTTGATTGCTCCGATTGTTGGCCACTTGATATTAGCCATTCTGAAGTGACCCCGGTTTACTCATCAGTAATGGAGAGAAGACGGAGACGCTCAAAATTGGAATTTTGTGAGTAAATTGTTCATGATCAGATGACAATTCTAATGGGTTTCAAATTCTTACCATTAGACTGTCAGTAACTTTTAGTGTCCATGAAGGATTTATTTGTGTTGGTTCGATGAGAAGTAGTTCTCTTTGATTTGATCTGCATAGGCTTCTTGTGGAAGAGCTCGTTGCTGTTTTGAATCATCAGGCTGCGTATACATCTTCTGTTCTTTCTCTTTTCCAGTTGAATGCGACAATGGTTTCAACATATTCGTAAGAAAAAAATCCATCTTAGATTGCATAATTTGTTTCTGTGGATCACTGATGGCATGTTGAGGCTGTTGAGTTTCTTTGAATGCAGTTCATGATTAATTTCTGGAGGCACATGGTGTGTGATAGTCAATGACAATGTGCTGTCTAAAACAGCGATCTTTCCTGACTAATCTTGTGACTCTGGACATGGTTTTCACCATTTTCAGGGGTGGCATGTTGTTGTTGGCTATCACACACCACATCAACACGTGAGTTCACGCATCACAGCTCTGACTATCTTCTTGGTGGCTTGTTTACGGGTGTCTTGTATCTGCCTTCATTGAGCTGACTTTGACCATTGCACCTTACGGTCAAATCTGATACCTAATGCAAATTTTGGTTATAATGTTGTCTTATTGCTGTTGGGAGCATTGGCCTTTATTGCTGCCAGTATATGATTGATACAGATGGTATATAATTCTTTAAGATCAATTTGTGGAAGTTTCTTTGCTTGATTAGATTTATAGAATATTAAGAATAACAGTTGTCTAGCTTTGTAGACTATGTTATTTTTAATAAGCTTTATGGAGACTGGGAGTTATGTTAGTGTGTTGCTTATCTTTTAAATTGACCAATCTGTATTGCGAAAGTCTGGACCAACTAGTAATATTGACATATTCTGCCTGTTAAATAATATTTTAGAGTAGCTTTTGCCAAAAGCCGGTCATCCTGCTATGTCTTTTTCAAGTGCTATAAGTTGGTATTATCCATTCTATTTTGCTCTGCTACCAGTTTTATTTTCTTTTATTCATCTTGGGCATTGTGTTAATCGATGTCATTCAGTCAAAAATCATTTTGGCCAAATTAATTCTAACAATAGCAGCCATCAGAATTGGGATACTTACAGCTTTGACTGTGGCTATAGACTTTGTTCTCAAGCCATTATGTAATATTCTTTTTCCTGAAAAAGGACATATTAGTAATGCAGGCTGGGAACAAGAAAATAACTCTGTCCAGGGCAATGCTCGTTGTGGTAAGATCATGGCCTTACAAAGTATGTTAGGTCGAGGATAAATTATCTGGTAAATGGACTATAACCGAACAAAAATTCTATTTCCAACTTAATTAGACCTGCTCTCTCTAGAATCTCTTGCTTGAAAACCTGCTGCTGAGAAAAAGCTGACGTAATAAACCTTTTCTTCACCGTTAACATCAGCATGACATTTGGAGTGAGAACAATCTTATGGCTAGGAATGTCATACGGATTTCACATGGTCTGATTTTTGAAGCTTTTGCTAAATGTAATATGCCATCTTTGGCTTGTGCGTGCACATGTTTTGTGTTTTTCCAAAGAATCAGCTGTATCTGTTGCAGCCTTAGCATGTCTCAAGTCTCCCTTATGTTTTGAGAGTTTCACCTTTCTACTTGCTATCTTTACCAATACAAATTCTTGCTCATGATTGATGTTATTTTTCTGTAGTCCCTTCTTATGGCATCCTTTCACTTCCACTTCATTTTTTGACATCAGAACATAAGTCTGCTCCTTCATAGGCTATCATCTTCAGAAGAGATGCGTTGTTAGAAAGATGCCCATTAATATTCTTTTTCCTTATTGCTGAAAGTCCTTACTAACATTCTGTCACATGTTAACCTCCTATATCTGCTTTTACTTTACTCATTAAAAATTTCGTTCATAATTCCCTTGGGCCTTCATTTTTCTATGGCTGAGGATAGCATAGAACGGCAATTATTCTTTCTCTTGTTTTGTGTGAGGTGCGATGCACTGGACCCTGACCTTTCTTGCTTCTATATTTTGCAGCTGTGTGGCTAATCTCCACGGTTCGGGTAGTATGTTTATGGACTGTCGAGAAGCCTGTAGGAGATCGAGAGAAATTGGCCAAAAAGATTTGAGTAGTTGATGTCTGTTTTATTAGGTTAATGTTAATGACTATTTCCTCTTATCTGGGGATGCTTGCTGTTACTTTCCATTATCATTTACTAGTCGATGCAGGTAAAAGAGAACAAGAAAATACTGGTGTGTATATTTTGGCCATGACTCGTGAACTTGTTTGCTAGTAGAGATAATAAGATAACGACTATTCTGTAAATTCGATTAAGGAAGATTACTTTGCGTCAGTATGGCGCGGGAAGTATGTATTGGCCATGCACTTTGCCTCACGAAACCCAAATATCTATGTGTCTATAGCTCTTCATAGTTCACTCAGCTTTAAATAGTGAATCAAATTCCATATTGATTTGTAGTTGATGATTTCTGGTTTCTCTTCTGTCCCTCTTTATTAAGAAGCCTCTGTGCCTTTCTCCCTCTCAATGCTCCCTTCTACTGATGATGTAATGTGAAATGGGGAATGGAGTTGCAGTTTCTCACTTAAATTTGATGTGTTGCAACTTAATAAAATGTATTACAAAACATGATACTTATAACACTTCACAGCATGGCACACCTAGCAGCTGAAGAAGAAAGAATAAGAAATAAAAATAAAAATTCAATTTTTATTTTATTTTATTATAGATACTTTTATAAGAACGAACGATTTATTAACCGAGAACTTGAGTCTGAGCGCCAAGGACTCGCACATGACCTTTGTGGCCTAAGTGGTGGGACCGAAGCTCTAGCATTGGGACTTGAGCATTGCCTTAATGGATAGGGCTTGAGTGCCGGGGCATTGGGCATGAACCTTGGCCTTGGCATTGAAGGCCTAGTCCTAAAAGTCGGGTGAGGCAACCCTTACCTAGGGGCGGGACCCTTGCTAGCCGCCCTCACCAGCCATAATGACATAATGATAAAACAATAACAACAACAACATTAATATTAAAAAAGAAAAAGATCAAAAAATAATTGAAATAATCCAATATTTTTATAGAATTGTAAAAATTATATACGTTAACGTCGGTCATGTCACGTATGACGGTTAGCATATATGTCAATGATTTCCGGGTAAAAGATTAAATTGACAAAATATTAGGGATTAAATTGACAAAATTAAAAGTTTTATTACTGAATTGACATTCTTGTAATATATTCAAGTTTTTTTATTTTGAAATTTTCCTGCACATCTTAAGATCGAGATACATTTTCTCAAAGGACGGTGATTCGCGGGATCATCGATGACTTTGAGGCAGTCGGAACGTCTATTAAAACCAAATTCAAAAGGCAAAAGTAGACCATGTGCATATAAAGCCGGTTCTTGTTAGGAAACAGATAAGGTCACGTTTTGTCTTCAAGAGAAATGTTGGCGACTTATGTGTGTCACAGGCATCATTTAGAACGATCATTAGATATTTTGGGACATACAATATGATAATTTCATTCATCATCTCTCCGCGTTTCAGCTTTTTACATACAGAAGAAAAGGACGACTACAAATTAATTGGATCGATGAAATTATGTACCGATCCGAACTGTTTCAGTCATGGAATTGACTATGCTTTCCCTTGATACGCCGTCTTCTATATACCCTATTCAGTTTCGTAAGGTTTTGTTGTATTACTTTCAACGGTCTCAAACATTTAAGCTCACAAATGCTCGCAAATGAAGGTGTAATTTAATATTTAATTATTTTAATACTCCTCCTTAGGCAAGAAGTAAAATTTTATGAGATTATTGTCAATTGTTCTTAAAACTGAAGTTGATAAATGGATGCATATTTTAGTATTTGAACTAAATTTGAGGAGTGCCTAAACAACAAGTGACTAAATAATTTTCACAGGTGTTGACACCAAAAATTGCCCCAAGTCCCTAACCGGGGATTCGGATTAGAAAAGACTAAGCGAGACATAGTTGAGGTAAAATTTACTAAGTTATTTTGGTATTGATAATCGATAGAAATAACTAGCAGTAGAAAATAGAAATATCACGTATGGTTGTGATTTTTTTATTAAAGTAATGTCGGGCGAATAAGATCCTTGTCAAATGTTCCTAGTTGCATAGTGTGTTGTGAGGCAAAAGAAACTATGTGAACTCATTTAGTATCTAATATACTTCCTGCTCTGGCTCTTAAACATGCTCTTAAGGCGAATGGTTCTACCCTTGTGATTCACCATCAGAAATGCTTCGAGTCTGATCGGGCGTAGGGCTTCAAAAGTTCCTTGGGTACATCTGATATGGCATAAAACTGTCAAGTGATGCTCGAGTCAATGAGAAACAACGATCTTATATATATATAGAAGTACAGTTATGATATTGCATCCGAAAAAAAAAAATGAATTTACCATTTATGAAATTTTATCCTTGCTTTTTATCTTTATTGCGATGGGTTGTGGTAGGTAGAATAATAATCACAGTTTCATGTGGGGACCAACAAGACGTGTCGTGCTGGAAATTTCTTGAAATTGAGAGATCGATTTTGATTTTTCGAATTTCTGATTCATCTTTGGAGCAGATGATGTCTAATAGTCAAATGTATAGTGTAAGCTTGAGTATGTATAAGGGTCTCATTTTCATGTATATTGTAGTAAGAGCGATTTGAATATTTTCCTGCTGAGATTTTTTTTTTTTTTTTTTTCACCTCGTAGGATCAATCCCAAGGCCAAAGAGCCCAAGATCGTATCTATCGGACCGTATCGCATGGGTCAGTCTCGCCCATGTCAGCGCCGGCCATCTCATGTGACACTGCCGATGTACACATCATCCATTTCCAGCAAAAATTGGGCCAAGAAGCATCACAGGGAAGAAAGTACCAGTGGCTGCAGGATGTTGTGAAAAGTACAATGGAAGCATTTTAGTACCCTGCAACATCCGACCAAGGAGCAAGAGCTGTTCCAGACCGCTGGGGCGAATGACCTATAGAACAAGCAACAACAAATGAGAAGAAAATAACTGCTCTACTCTAAAAGGATAAGTTACGTATGTCTTTTCTTTCTTTGAATAAATAAAGAGAAGTTCATCATGCAGCAGCCACAAGCTGAAAAAGGGCACTTGTTAAGCAGATGCTTTACTTGATTTAGAAATTACTGTTTAGCTTAAAAGGATAAATGCTTATTTTATTGCAAGGACAAATTACCCGCACACCACCCTACCACCAACAGAAAAGATTCAAGCACCAACAAACCCAAATTTTGAAGCATGTTATCAGTAAGTACGATGAATAACACCAAAAGAAACGAAATTAAGTAGCCCTCTGCAATGAGAAGATCAACCTGAAGAAGGCCCTGGGCTACGAAAGAGATTTAATGATCCACTTCCGAAAACTGTCGGTACAATGACCGAACTGCTACTATCCACGCAGGATCATTCATAAGAACAGAGGATAAACCGTCATCTACCGAAAATGATAGGGAATCTAGACAAGACGAATTCCGCAGAACCCACGTGCGGGTAATCTGTTTGTTAAGCTATCCATGCAAACAAAGAGAGAATCAAACATGATAGAACTGAAAGATTAAGAAAGTTTTACAGCACCAGCCTACCTGCGGAAATATGTACTAAGCTGAATTAACAAGTTAACAGCGTAATCTCGAATGCACTCCTCCCTGTCAGATTACATTTTGCATGAGTTCATGTACGTACGTATTTAGACACGGAAGGCTTGGTTGTTCTGTTTCTCTAGAATGAAGATTCACTCATCCGTAATCACCATTATTCATTGAGGATTAAGAGTAGGAGTAGAATAGGACAAAAAAAAAAAATTGTTGTCTTTGACTTGTACATTTTTTTGGTAGTGAATAGTGTGTATCATTTAGCAAAAGAGCTGATTAACACATGTTTTAATTTTGCTTCCTTCATGATGCTCGTATTGGTTCATTCAGTAATCTTATTTTTTTCTACAATATAGATTATTCTTTATCTGTACTTATTGTTAAAGTTAGCTTGTGGCACTAAATATCTTAATCAGGAATGGTAATCATCTTCTCACAAAAAAAATTGTCTAGTCTAGGCAAAATAAAAGAATTTGGTTTATAGAAGTTCTTACAGTGGAAGGTTCTTCCTGGCAGACTAAACATATGAAAATTGTGTACAAACAGCCTTTTGACTGATTGTCAGCCAATGTATTTTATCCATAAGTATATTATTCTTTTAACTTGTTCGAAATTATCTAATGTTCGAAAAGGAAAAATTTCCTCCCCTAGGTGGGCTGGGAGTTTTCTTGGAATGCTTGCATGGCCTGGTGATTGAAGTGGAAATAAAACACTTAAGGATTCAACATTACATAGCGCACATACTTCATGAATGCAAAAGATCATTTTGCAAATGGGAGCAGCTAAAATTGTTGTGAGGTAGAGGTGGCAAATGGGTGGATTGGGTCAAAAATGGGTCGACCCATATTTAATTCATTTAACTAGTTTTGATCCATATTCTTGTAATGATAATATAGTGACCCGTACCCGACCCGACCCATATTGCTAAAACCCACTAATATTCTAAAAAAAATCGGCGCTCACTTTAAGCTATATGCTAATTGGATAAAAACCTTAAATTAAATTAAAAAATAGTAAATAAAATAAAAAAATGTTAAAAAAACCTATAAATTAAAATATTTATGAAGAATTAGATTATACACATGCTTCTCTTATTTAAAGTGAGCATACTATTGAGCAACTGAAAACTGCAACGTGAAATTAAGTACTAGCTATTTGAACACTATCTAATGAAACATCCGCAAAGACAAGAATGAAAATGGTCTTTCGTAAGTCGGATTTACACGAGCTTCATCAAATCTGGAATTGAAAGTAAACACTTCTCTTAATAAGAATCTCATTTGCTCGTTCAAAGAAAATAATTCTATAGCTACATCTGTAATTCAAACAAAACATAAAAACACTTATGTTATATGTAATAGATGAAAATGAATCAAATAAATCTATTTGGATTGAATTATTGTCGAGTAGAGTAGACGGAGTCGGCCGTTTGACGGTCTTCCCCATGACCGACGAAACAACAACGTAATGAGACCTTAAATTCGAGTAATCGCCCCGGGGGAGGGTCCATAATTTCTCGTGGTGTGTTAATTGCGGAATGACAGGGATTTGACTGCACGAGTTTTCCTTTCCTTTTCTTATAATTCTTTTTTTTTCTGAAAATTTTTTCGAAATTTCCTTCGTGTCTGTTTCTTTTCGGGGGCCAGAACCCGATAAAGGAAATAATCGGAAAACGCCCCCGGGAGGGGGAAAAGGATCGCAAAAAAAGATTTTGATTATTTTTTTGTCCTCCCGCAAATCCACTCCGACGCGAACGCGCCCCACCCCCCACGGCGGTGTCGCGCACGCACCAATCTGATCGAAGGACACGGTTCAGTGACCTTTTTCCCCAGCGTCGCAGCGACCAACTCACTTTGCGAAGCGGGCCAACGGCCCCGACGCGCCCGGGCGGCGCGTGCGCCCCCCTCGCCCGGGAGGCGAGCCTCAGAGGCGGGCGGCGGAGGCGACTCGGAGGCGAGCAGCGCCTGCGAGGGAGCGGTGGAGGCGGAGGCAACTCGGAGGCGAGCGGCGGAGGTGGGTGAGTCTGTGACCGAGGCAACCGCTGCGCCTACTCTTGTTTTGCTCAAGATCCCGACGCCGTCCCCATGCAGACGTGAAGCTGCTGCTTTCCTCAGGTCAATGCCAAACCCATATCCTCCTGGTGGCGGTAGACGTCCCGTCCGTGCCGTTTGCCGCCTCGGCTTGCCCCAGCAACGAAGTTCCAGCGAACGCCCACATTAGCTCTTGCAGTTTTTGGACACGAAGCTTGTAATCCCGACGTCACGCTCCTGCGGCTGCTGTACCAACGCATCAGAGATCATTCTTCATCGGGCTTTTGTCATTGTCACACTTGAATTTTTCTTGGTGCGGGTGTTCTTCGGTCAAATTTCAGGGGAGTCCATCGTGACTGTGCATGGAAATCGGTTAGCGATTATATCAAGATGAATCAAAAGACTCTGGTGCTTTTGTGGGCCATACCTAAGAACGTTTCTTCTATCAGAACTGATTTTCCAGCTTCAAGATATTCGGCCAGTTACACATGCATTTTGCTTCATCAATCACGCTTTGTTTGCTCCAGAAGCAGTACGGTGCTCTTTATCCCAGTATTGCTTCTGGAGCCAACCGAACGTGATTGATGAAGCAAAATGCATATGTAACTGGAAGAAGATCTTGAAGCTGGAAAAACAGATAGAAGAAACATTCCTGGCTATAGCCTTCTTTGACAACTCCAGAGTCTTATGATTTTTTTATTTTGTTCTCCTATGAACTCTATTGCCGGTGAATACAGCTAGAATGCTGTTGAAAAACATAATTAACAGAAGGTCACCACAATAGTGCCATTTGTTTGTAATTTCTTACGATGTAACAGATCATCAGCGTATCTCATTCCAAAGAAATGTTTGGAATTTATCGCCAATGTTGCCATTACTCAAACTTGCAAGATATATAATGATAGATGATATCTTGGATTGGTTATAACTTGGAAAAAGAAATTATGTTTGCCTGTTGACAAAACAAGTAGCTACAACAAAGTTGAGCAGGTGTTCCTACTCTGGGAATATTTAAATGATGTTGAAGAACATACCAATTAAGTTGTCAATGAAAGAGTATATCATTATTGAATTTAACCATAACGATTGTTCGAAAGTTCAACTCAAAAGTTAAACTTATTAAATGTAAGAGCATATAAACCCCCTTGTCAAACGGTGTGGACATTTCAACCATGATAGGTATTAAACCTTCCACCGTAAGAACTTCTATAAACCAACTTCTTTTACTTTGCCTGGACTAGACAACTTATTTGTGAGGAGATGATTAACATTCCTGATTATAGTGCCACAAGTTAACTTCAACATTAATTACTGATAGTGAATAATCTATACAGTAGAAATTAAAAGATTACTGAATGAACCAGTACTAGTGCATAGAGGAAGCACAATTAAAACATGTGCTAATTAGCTCTTTTGCTTAATGATACGCACTATCCACTACCAAAAAAAATCCACAGGTCAAAGACACCATTCTTTTTCTACTTTTGGGACTTAGATGTTCATGAACTCCTAGTCCTCAATGAATAATGGTGATCATGGACGAATGAATCTCCGAACCAGAGAAAGAAAACAACCATTCCTTTCATGTATAAATACGCACGCACATGCAACTCATGCAAAATGTGAATCAAACGAAACCGCACAATGCTTGGACGAACAAGAGAATCCGAAGGCATTGCAAGGCTCGCTCATAGTTCCATTTTGTTCCTCTAAATAATCGAAGGGCGCAAATGCAGAGGCTCGACTACTGGATTGCATTAACTCAGAAGTCGGTGTCCCTAAATTCCGTGCGTAGTTGTGGAGGTGCTCAATGTGAGCCATGGGGGATGTTTCAACAAGATTAATGAGAAACGACATTCCAAAACAAGATCAGGCCAAACGCGGAGCACATAAAAAAACTTACCTAAACCGTTTCCAGCACTTGCTTGCCGTCGAAACGAGAAAGGAACACCCGAGCCGAAGCAGGCCAAGCCTCAAAACCTGAAAGTGGGAGGAAAATGATCAAAACCATAATAGAGAAGTTCCTTTTAGTCTAAAACGAGTGAGTCGTCTATCAACAGGGTCATCTCATCCAAAAATTATGGACAGAGTCGAACTCTCAGAATAACAGAAAAGCATGTCCACGATCCAAGTAAAAGTGAAAATTATCGCGATAATCACTAAATGACTAGACCAAGAACATCACATTAGAAAGCATCTGAAAAGAATGCTCCCACTCCAGCTCAAAGAAATGCATAACGTGAGTGCTGAGGATGCTTTGAATTAGACAATGTACATGATGATTTCCTCCCCAAACCATAACAAGGAGACCAAATGAAAAGGGCCCTTTCAGAAAGACATGATTTTGCTAAAAATTTGGCCCCACTTCACATGATTATGCTGCTTATAGTAGGTTTTAGATCATGAAAGGGGTACTCAGACACAGCATCTTCCTAATGAAACTCACAAAATCCGAATCAATCATGAATCGCGATACCCAAAGACAGCTTCGACCCGATGAAACTCACAAAATCCTAATTACCAATCACCAAACAAAACCATTTCCATGACCGGATGGAAGTTCCGCCGGAGAAGTCCCTCGCTGTTGGAAGCGCAAAACTAATGGCCCAAGCCGAGACATGAGATGAAGCCTGAGGACCTGAAACTTAGAAGAAAAACACATCCACATCCTCTAAACAGCTACGGAAGCACGAGAAGAGAAGGTCCCCCTCGAGAAGCAAAGGGGCATTGAATGAAGGTAACTCTCTGTCTTGTCGTCGAGTGAGCTGAGTCACGAGCTTTGCGGAGCTTTGCAAAATTTTCCGCTGAGGTCTCGAAACGGCATGACCTTCTCCTCACCTCACGCCTGGTCATGCAGAGGGAGGTAACAACCTACAACTACGCAATGCTTCGTGCATGGTCCACCGTAACATCGGATATTTCATGCAAATAGAGCTTTGCTAATACAATAATCATTGGAGTATTGTGAGAATAAGGGTGTGTTTGGTAATGTTTCTGTTCAAAAATTATTATTATTTTTTTTTTTTGGTAAAACCTATTCAAAAATTGTTCCGAAAACGAAATAGAAAAAACTATTTCTTTTCTAACAATTTTTTACCAAAAGAACGCGTTTGATAAACTTGTTTCCGGAATTAAAAAAAAAAAAGAAACATATTTGGTAAATTTGTGTTCTTTTTTTGTTTCTTTTAATTTTTTAATATTTTTATTTTATTTTTCCTTTTTTTTTTCTTTCTTTTTTTTTTCCTTTTTTCCTTCCTCGACCATGGCCGACGAGGGCCGGCGAGGTCGGCGAGGTCGCCAGCCCTCAACGGCCGGTCGTCGGTCATGGCCGAGGCCGGCGACCGGCCAAAGAAAAAAGAAGAAGAAAAGAAAAAGAAAAGAAAGAGAAGAAAAAAATAGGAGAGAGAAAAATTATTTCTCGGAAGTGTTCCAGAAATAAGAAACATTTTTTTTTGTTTCTTGTTTTACGTTCCAAATTTGTTCCCGGAAACAAAAAAATAGATTTGGAACAAAAACGCAAACAAACGCGTTTTTTTTTTTTTTTTTTGTTCCCGGAACAAAAAAAAAGATTTGTGTTCATGAACGAGAAAAAAGAAACACAAACATGCAGGCCCTAAGAGTCTATTATAAACCATAAATTCTTAAAGAAGTGAGTCTTATGATAATTTATAATTATTTATGATTTAATTTTTCATAATTTAGAATTGATTATTATTCTCACAGTATATTAAAAACTCATCCACGCAATTATTTTTAAATAAATATATTTATCTAGGGTCACAAGTAGGGTTCACCCTACATATTTAGATTTCCATACTATCATGTACAATATAATAAAAGTACATCTCAAATCCCCCTTTTTCCTCCACCTACCATGCCTTATCTTAAGTTAAATTAGGCTAAACACAATATGGATTAACTTTCCATACCAACCGATGCGGTGAAGCATTTTGAATCCGAACCGTCCATTTAGGTTCTGGCTTTTAATATAAAAAAATGTACGTCATAACCACGTCTTACCTAACATGGCAAGAGATACACTATATAAATTGAATTTTTCATTGAAAAATTATAATTAATCTCATATTTTGTCCGTCAATGCATGTTTCGATCAGGGACTTGATTAATTAATTGTTGTTTTTCCGTAAGTGAGGAATTTATTTACTTCCTCGTATATAGGGAAATTTTTTAAAAAAGAGAGAGAGAGAAATCTCTCATAAAAGATTAAAAAGAAATAAATTCCGAAAAAAATGGTTTATCTGTAAAATTTTTTGAAAAGAGTACGCAACCAAACAAACGAGGAAATGAATAACAGTGTGGAAATGTTTCGGCGTGACTGAGCAAATATATCTCAAAACGGGTTTTACTTTTTCTATTTTCGGTCTGCGTTCCTTAAACTAAAAACAAGGCATATAGCACATTTAATACTTTACAAAAGAACATTTATTCTACAAATTTTTCATTTTTCAAATAAAAATATTTGTATATTTAAAATGCAACTGATAACCCTTAATAAATGCTCTGAGCATTTTTTTTTTAAAATTTAACTTACTCATAAACACAATCTAATGTAATGAAATAAACATAATGCATAAGAATATAAACTCAATGTATATGAAGAGCATATAAATATGGTTAATGAAGTGGATGCACACAAGGAGTAGAACTTGGCTATGATGAAAATTCAACCCAAAAGATTAAAATGATAAGTGGAGGTGACCATATGTATATAAAAGAGTTTATAAACTAATTTGTCAAGTGACTGAGATATTTAAACATGTTCATTTCCCCTTCAATCAATTTAGGGCATGTCTGAACATGTTTTACACTTTACTTTTTGCTTAATTCAAATTCTACTATGGGTGCATTTTGACTTTTTTTTTTTTTTAAATACATAACATCCCATTTTTTACTATATACATATTTCGATGCGTAGATTCACATATATTTCTTTTATGACTTTTTAAAACTAGAATAAAATTTTAAATTATGAAGGAAAAAGGATGTTTTTCACTTTATTTGAAGTATAAATAAGCATGCTCTAATGTACATCGCAACGAGCGAGCATGAAGGAGTTACAATCTTTTGTATTCTGTTTTTCGTTGAAAATTATCGAGCGAGTTTTGGAACAAACCAATAATATTCAAATACTCAACAAAATATATTACAACATTAAGGTGACAATGACCTCCCACATTTAAATAAACTCAGGTAGAGTTTAAAGAAAGAATAGATTGTAGACTATTTTAATTATGCTCATAATGCAAATGTAAATATGATCAGATAGGAATTTATGTTTATCGAATCCTTGTAGGTCACAGTATTTCCTGATATAACATCGGTTTAATAACTAGTCTAAGGACTAAGGCTATACATAATTTCCTTTGGAGGGTTAAAAAGGGGAAGGACACAGATGAAAATTTTATCCTATCTTGTGTGTGGCTTATGCTCAAGACAGGATAAAGCCGGATACAAGGGAGATATAACCTGAATAAAATTATCCCATAAAAAAGATGGATATGATTTCTTATATAAAAAAGAAATTATAATTCTTAAAAGATACATATAATCTATGTATCTATACTATAACATAAACAGGGTCTCTTAATTTTCATGAATCACAATCACTATTTTTATCCAAAATATCATATGTTAATTACTTTACAAATATTTTATTGATGGCAAATGCATAAACTAATAATATTATCCTATATCTCAGGTGTTTCAATTTTAAAGTTTGAACCTTACAAAAAAAAAAAATCAATCTTTAACGTGCTATCTCTTTCCATACAAATATGTGCAATTTCTTCTTATACCGTGTCGATAATATCTTTCTATTAATCAATAATTCCAGTAATTCGTTATAATATGATTTTAATTTTTTTTTAACATCAATTCTTTGCAAACATGTGATATTTGTGCTTTTTTACCCGTAGATTTTAGGGAAAATACCTCCTTGTCTCACTTTTAAATTTCTTAAATTTACCTTCTTTTCTTTTTTTGATGCCCACCCATTTCATAGAAAACTACCCCTCCCTTTTTTCTCTTCTCACGTTTTCTTAAATCCACTTCATACATAGCTGCTCGTTATCTTTCTATGCATAATTGCATAGTTAGGTTGTCTTAATCCTAGTGCATAATAAATTTTAATATATCTTTAATTCTATACAAACATGAGATATAGCGAATACCTTTTCATATGTAATTCCTTTTGCCCGCATTAGTATTAATGTATAGGGTTTTCTTTTCAGTTTTGGAATGATATGTGTGGATTCTCCTTCATAGATTTTGATGTAATTAAATGAAGGTTCTCTTTCATGAATTGAATAAATATCTCAATCATAATATATGAGCAATCAAAGGTAGATTTATGCACAATATACGTGCAACTTACGTGCAATATATGTGTAATTGTGAGAGATACGGTTAATCTACATAAATATCATAATTATAGAGAAATATTCTAAAGAATCCCTATTTATCTCGAACAAATGCCATTAGGCAAACACTATATATAATGCTCGAATTATTATAGACCAAAAGATAAACTAGAGAAATTTTTTTTTGCCAAGTCTTTCTAGAGCACATGCACGAGCACGTGCATAGCACGCACGGCATGCAAAGCAGTTGGCATTTCAGCTTCTCTCTCTGTCCCGCATTTCTGTCTCTCTTTCCGTTCTTTTTCCGTTTTATTAGGGAAGTTGTTGTTGGATGAGTAAATGATGAGAGCCCATTCTTCAGTACATAGTCACACATTATTCCTCGCGTTTCTCTCTCTCGTAATTTTTTTTTTGGGTAACAGATGGTAATTGATTGAAATGTATACTTAGGTTTGGATATAATGGATGCTCTCAACCTTCAAATTATCCCTATCCCAAAGAAAGCCCTTTTTGGACACGTGGGACATGCTCAATAAAAGCAAACAAAACTACATGGAGAAGAAGGTCGGATACCTTATTTTCTTTGACATTTGGAACCACAAATCGCTCTGATTAAGGCTCTAGCTCATTTTTGGAACCCAACAACATCCAGGTTCAAGTTTGGTAAATATGAATTAACCTTGACTTTAGAGGAGTATGACATTGTCATCGGTAGGCCAACTACTTCTTTCGGGTCAGTCAAACCACCAACCAATCTAGATTCCATGTCAATCCCAAGTGAGTTTTTGCAAGTAGAAGTCCTCGAGATTATAAATGTTAGGGGAGGTAACTCAAATGCCCTCCCTTTGTCTTATCTACAGCGAAACATCGCTAGTTTGCTGGTGGGGTCGCATCCCCAAAAAGGTAAAGCTTTCCTTTTAGCATTTTGAGCTTGTCATCCTTCCTCATACAAGAAAAAAAATGAATCGTCGAATGGCTTATTTTGTCAAACAAGTATGTCAACTCAAGAAATTTATATTATGATTTTGGCTAAAACATTTATTTTTACTCTCGCTTTAAAGAAGAAACGTGTTCAATCCTTACAGCCCCATATTTCAAGTTGATAAAAATTCACATCCTCTTTCTAAGCTCAGAGATATATAAAAATTTGTCCATTCAGGGGTATTTCCTTTTTCTTGAAAGCTCTTACTCTCAGTCAAATCCTGTGTCAAGCCCTTTGGATTTCCCAAGGCACGCCTCACTAGTGGGCGACTCCATCCACTTTTGGGACTTACGCGGTCCACATCATATCACCCTTAGATAGTAGCCCAAGGAATTTTCCATCCTCTAAGGTCAGGTTTATATCGTTTTGACTTTCACGACAAGGCTGTCCAAAGAACCAAATTGAGTATCTGCAGAGATAGGTGGAAAAGATTTATTACATACTATACCTCTACCCACTAAGAGACGTCGAATGGGTGGTCACGAAATTGGAAGGCGAGATGAAATTGCACCATGCCTCAAAAGACTACATAATCCGCCGCGTTGAGCTTAAGTTGATCATTCCTTATGTCTCCCCCGATCTGATTCCGAGTGAAGCTTGTATGGAGTGTGTTGGCCAAAGAACGTTTGACCCAATAGAACAAATGGTTCCATCAAGACGCTTTGGAGATATCCGTTAGAGCTAGGAATATATATATATATATATATATATATTTTATATATATATATATATATTCCGGTTTTTGAATGATATGTAAGGATTCTCCTTCATGGATTTTGATGTAATTAAATGAGGGTTCTCCTTCATGGCTCGAGTAAATATCTCAATCATAATATGGACAATCAAGGGGAGATATACGTGCAACTTACGTGCAATATATGTGCAACAGATGTCCAATTTTTAGAGATATGATTAATCAACATAAATATCATAATTTTCATTAACATAGGATAATATGCTAGAGAAATCCTTAATTATCTCTAACAAACATCATCAAGGAAACACTATACATGATGCTCAAGTTATTATAGACTAGAAGATGAACTAGAGAGGTTTTTTCCTTTTGCCAAAAGTCGTTTTTGAGTGCATGGCCTGCAAGGCATGGAAGTAGTTCTAACCGTTCATTGCAAATCCAAGAATGAAAATCTCGGAATCCATCATATAATGTGCATGTGGTTTTTTTCATTTGTACACAATATCATCTAAGGGATGCTCTTCTTTTGCGGCTTTTCATGGCCTGGTCAATTTGAGTGGTTCGATTTATACGTGCAAAGCATGGACCAGGATTAATGCAACTTCTGTAATTGGATGATCTTGCCAATGGCCCTCGTAGGCACATTACAGAGATGTGAGAGTATGATGTTTGTTATCATTGGATTCGTCACTCATAGTTCGGTCATACTTGGGTCATTCCTGCACTTGATTCGCTCCTCTTTCGACTTCCCGTTTTAGCCATAGTCCTTCAACGACGATGCCATTGCTTCTTTCTTCACCGATTTCTTTATTACCTCTCGAAAGCTACGGATGCATCACCCTGGGTGTCTCTAGCAATGAAGGGAAGGAGCATCATGGGAGTTTGCTGTAATGGGGGCAGACTTGCAGCTTTGTTCTAATAGTGCCTAAGTTCTCATTATAGGGATCTTACCTGGCAATATCAATTACCGGTCCTTTTATCTCTATTCATATCGGTGCTTCATTTGTCATTTTTTAATTTTCTTTCTTCTTTTAATTTCAACTGTATTTGTTTAGTTGTGTATGCAGTATTTACTAATTTCGGAAGCAGTTAGATTCTGATGTGCAATTTAACCTTATACACTTAGTAGTAAATTTGAGTGTCGTTATTAGCAAGTCCAAAGATGTGGATATATGATTATAGCTAACTTATATTTTTCACACGATCCCTTGCAGTAATTATTCTCAAAACTCACATACAGGACCTTAGAAGCACTCAAGAAATTTTGATGCAATGTAATGTCACAAGATAAGCAAAGAAAATACTTAATTTCTGTGTTTTCGAGGGTTTGGGTTGTCGCTTGGGTGCTTCCCCATTGTGGCCAGCCGCTTGCCTTGTTGTTGTGGCCAATAGCCACATGCCTTTGGCCAGGCTCTGCCAACTATACGCAAGCACAATTCATCTTTAGACATATTGCAATACAACGCCTCAATCTTGTCCAACATTTTCAGGATTCGATCCTCGCTCAAGCTATTGGCCAAATCTCAAGATGTACTCAATAATTTATTTTTAAAAAGATTAAAAATGAACTTTTGTTTGATTTATGGGCAGGATAAATTTGAGCTGCAGAGATCTTGATCGGATACAAAGTTGTTGACCCCAATCCAATTTCTAGATAAAAGTTCTGAGATGTGGATGTGAGAGTTCACAAAAAATCACACCAGTTGAGTTTGTACGAAGCGTAAAATCTTTTATGGAGTTAATTTAAGATCAAAGTTCAAGCTTTAAGAATTGAGGTTACGAATTCGGGGTGGAGCAAGTACCTCTAGAAAGATCGATTCCTGTCATACTCATTTGTCAACTATAAAAATTGGATTTAAGTAAACCAACCGCTTTCACCGGGAAATGCAATTCAAGAATGACAATTTGAAAAAGCCTCACTGAACCAACTTCTTCAATTATCTACTTGCAGGGGTTACAACTAGCTGATTGATTCTTTCGTCTATATTGGGCTAAGACCTCTATCTTGCTATTAGGTAGGAGCAGCTTTCCTTCCCTTTGGTGCAGGAAAAGGGCCTTTTTTCATACTTCTGATTCAAATTGATTTTATCTTTACTACCCTGAGAAAGAAAAGCTAGCCTTTTCACATAGAATATTCCTATGGCAGGCGGGATGTTCTTCGATCCCTATCCTCTTAGCCGCTTAGATCAATACCTATTGCTAGCATGTGCAAGCCCCAGTTTCTAGAAATGCCTACTCTCTTTTTTCACTCAGAGACAGAGCCTCTTCTTGAAGGCCCTTCCTAAGACAAGCTTACCGAATCGATCATAAAAAGCAGGAAAAGAAAGAAGGTAAGTAAGAGAGAGAAAATCCATTTGACCGTCGAGTCTCGATTATTTCCCATTTGCATTCACGCCAGGGCTTCCCTCTATCACAACAGTCTATTTTACTGCATTTCAGTCCCTGTGAGCCCCCCCCAACACACAACACAAAAACCTGATAATTTTCACCCTTTTGATGCATCAATACCGACAGATCTACTCGATCAAGCACGTTGTCACAGAAGTCCAATGCCTCATGCCATGCTTGATCTTGGCTATAGGGAAGGTCGGGCGCCTCAAGGCAATTGACTGTGTGATACGTCAAAGAAGCATATATTAGTTTTAAGTACCCACCCATCTATTGCCAAGACAATAGAGTGCCCTCTCATATACCGAAATACCTATATTTAAATAAAATATTTGATAAAAATAGAAAGAAACAAGAAAGCCTTTTATTTTATTTTTTGGGATGGCAAGATGATCAATGCTATTAATAATCAATTTAATTTATAAACTAGCATCGAGATTTAAATGAATTAGCCATATTCAAAACCCTAACAAACTTGGTCAAGCTTTATTATCCACCCAAACATTATAAACAAGAGCCAAAGTACATATTCATTTGGTCGTTGAAGCCAATTTCCTCCCCTCAACGCATACCACCACCTCCACCTCCTCAGACCCTCGCCTACCTTCTCTCATAACATATGTCGGCATTTTCTCTTTGTACAATCGTGTAAAACCGCAATTGTCATCTTTATGATCAAACCTCTTCTTTTTATCAGATATTCATGGCTTCCTCTGGGAAGAGCAAGGCCGCCATGATAAGAAAAAATTACTCCTTTTGAGAACAGCAGCAGGAAGATGCTAGTAAGTAGCTCGTCCAAGATCAGGTTACAAGACTTGCTTTACCTTGTTTTCCTTCCAAGTCATTATTGGATGTATCGAGTTCACCTGAGTCCATTACATCACAGTTGGTAAGATCATGTTTGGAAGCTATCATCAATGATTGCGATACGTCGAGCTCACT
Source organism: Eucalyptus curtisii (assembly GCA_017140595.1). Taxonomy (NCBI): domain Eukaryota; kingdom Viridiplantae; phylum Streptophyta; class Magnoliopsida; order Myrtales; family Myrtaceae; genus Eucalyptus; species Eucalyptus curtisii. Next base: position 7,349,986 of record CM029496.1, read on the forward strand.
TGGACCCGGCGCAAGTGCAAGTGCAAGGCTAGAATTTCATTCACTTGGTGATTCGATGTCTAGTTTCGCAGTCCTGCCTCTTTTTTCTCTGTTTTTATTGCTTTTCTTCCTTCCCTTTGGTTGAACTGAATTCTTCGTATTACACAGGAGTCCTGGTTAAGCCCCGATCGAGCGAGTCCATCATTTTGCGATGGTATTTTTCTTTGAATGTTGGTTTTGGTCATCACCAGCGAGACCAATGTTGTCCATATGCGCGTAAAGAACATTGTGTTTATGTGGAGATTTTCAAAATTTGAAGTGCATGTGTGTAATTAAACCATGGTATAGCCTACCTTTCGCAGAATTGTGTTTGAACTTAATGAACAGAACAAAAGCTATTTAAATCTCTTGTAATGGCCAATTTGCTCAAGCTTCTTTCTTTCTCTATGAGATTGATTGCAAGAACCAAAAATAAATCGCTAAACCATCAATAAGGAAAGAAACCAATTGTTACCTTCCATATCCTAAACACGTTGTTTTTCTTAAGTTCACTGCTTATTCATTTAGGCTCCATTTGTTTTGCAGAAGATGTGATATTTTTAGAAATTATTTTTCAAGAAAATGACAATATTTTTCAATATTTTGCTGAAATTTGAAAATGAACTTGAAAATATTTTTTGCCTTTTGATATAAAAATTTGACTTGATTTTCTTGGAGAAAATTACCAAAATATTCAAAAAAAATTATTTATTTATATTTTTCTTCTAGCCATGGCGACAGCTAAAGGCCAACCACATATGAGGGATGAGCTTGCTAGATTCCGGAAACTTGAGCCCAGTGAGCCAAGCCTCCCCAAAAATAGCGAGTTGAACCAAATTTGGCAAGGTCGAGCTGGCCTAAGGCTAATGAGCTTTGAGCTGGCTAGAGGTTGGCGAGGCTCTATCTTGCCAAATCTAGTGAGCTTGTCCCCTGCCTATGGCTGGTCGGTCACCCAAGACCGGTCATCGACCATCGCAGTGGCTAGCGACCGGCTAAAGAAAAAGGAAAAAGTAAAAGGAAAAAAAAGAAAATAATTAAAAATTCAATCTTTTTATAAATAATTCTTTATAAGAGCAAGCATTCTATTAACTAAGAACCCGAGTCCAAACGCTAAGGACTTGCATGCAACCTTTGTGGACCCAACCTTAAGTGGTGGTAATAGAGTTCCAATGTCGGGGACCCAAGCACTACCTTTATGAACAGGGCTTGAGTGTTGGGGCATTGGGCATAGGCACAGGGCTTTGGGCCCAACCTCGATATGCTTGGGTGCCGGAGACTTGTTCCTCAATGCTTGGTGAGGCAACCAACCCTCACCCAAGGTCGGGACCCATGCCAACTGCCTTCATCGGCCAAAATGGCATAATAATAAAACAACAACAACAACAACATTAATATAAAAAAATAAAAATAAAATTTTCAATTTTTGAAAGAAATGTAAAAATATTTAGAACTAAATTGATCAAATTAAAAGATTTACAATTAAATTGACATTCTTATGATAGGTTTAAGATTTTCTTTTGATAACTTTTCCGCACATCTAAAAATCTAGATACATCACGAAAAATATTTCTGGAGTGTTTAAGAATATTTTCTCAAAGGACGGTGATTCGTGGGATTATCGATGAGTTCGAGGTAGTCGGAACGTCCATCAAAATCAAATTCAAAAGACGGAAGCAGACAATGTGCACATAAAGCCGGTTCTCGTTAAGAAACCGTGGTCGTCACGCACCATGGGGCTTGCTGCTGCACATGGCGTGCGATAGTCAATGACAACGTGCTATCTGAAATAGCAATCTTTCCTGACTAATCTTGTGGCTCTGGACATGGATTCCACCGTGTTCAGGGGGCGGCATGCCGTCCTCGGGTATCACATCACATCAACGCGTGAGTTCATGCGTCGCAGCTCTGACTATCTTCTCGGCGGGTTGTCCGGGCGTGTTGTGCGTGCGTTCATTGAGCTGACTTTGACCATTACACCTTGCGGTCAAAGATAATACCTCGTGCGAATTCTGGTTATAGCGATGTCTTGTTGCTGTTGGGATCAATTAGCCTTTATTGCTGTCAGAATATGATTGACACAGATAATGTATAATTCTTTATGATTTAAATGTCAACTTGTGGAAGTTTCTTTATCAGATTGTGCTGTCAGATTTATAGAATATTAAGAATAACAGCTGTCTAGCAATGTAGCCTATGTAATTTTTAGTAAGCTTTATGGAGAGTGGGAGTTATGTTAGTATGTTACTTATCTTCTAAATTGACCAACCTCTATTATGAAAGTCTGGACCAACTAGTAATATAGGTGTCTTCTGCCTGTTTAACGATATTCTAGGGTAGCTTTGGCCAAAAGCCGCTCATCCTGTCTTTTTCAAGTGCTATAAGTTGGTGTCATCCGTTCTATTTTGCTCTGCTACCTGTTTTATTTTCTTTTATTCATCTTGGACATTGTGTTAATAGTTGTCATTGAGTCAAAAACACTTTACCAAACTAATTCTAACAATAGCAGCCATCGGATTCGGGATACTTACAGCTCTGACTGTGGCTGTAGACTTTGTTCTCAAGCCATTATGTAACGTTATTCTTCCTGAAAAAGGACGTATAAGTATTAAAGAAAGCAGGCCTGGAACAAGAAAATAACTCTGTACCGGGGCAAGACTTTGTGAATGCTCGTCGTAGTAAGATCATGGCTTACAAAGTTTACTAGGGGGAGGTATATTATCTGGTAAATGGACCTACTGAATAGAAATTTTATTTTTAACATTATTACATCTGCTCTCTATAGAGATGAATCTCTTGCCGAAAAATTGCTGCTTCGGAAGAAGCTGATGTAAGGAACTCTTTCTTCACAGTTAACATCAGCATGACATTTGGAGTGAAAAACAGCCTCATGGCTAGGAATGTCATAAGAATTTCACATGGTCTGATTTTTGAAGCCTTTGCTAAATGCAATATGCCTCGCTTGTGTTTTTCCCAGGAATCAGCTGTTATCTGTTGCAGCCTTAGCATGTCTTAGGTCTCCCTTATGTTTTAATTGTGTCGCCTCTCTACTTGTGGTCTTTAGCCATACGAAGTCTTGCTCATGACTGATTTTGTTTTTCTGTAGTCTCTTCTTATCTCATCCTTTCACTTCCTTCCACTTCATTTTTCGACAACAGAGCACGAGTCTGCTCCATCCTGGGCTATCATCCTAAGTAGGAATGCTTCGTTAGAAAGATGCCCGTTTATATTTTTTTACCTTATTGTCAAATGTCCTTATGAGCGTTCTATCGACATGTTAACCTCCTACATGTGCTTTTACTCATTTAAAAGCGTCGTTCAAAAATTCCCCTAAGCCTTCATTTTCTATTGGCTGAGGATCGCAGAGGACGGCAATTATTCTTTTTTCTCGTTTCGTGTGAGGTGCGATGCACTGGACCGTGACCCTTCTTGCTTCTCCATTTTGCAGCTATGTGGTTCCCTTATCTCCACGGTTCGGGTAGTATGTGTATGGACTGCCGTGAAGCCTGTAGGAGACTGAGCGAAATTGGCCAACAAGATGTGAGTAGTCGACGTCTGTTTTATTAGGTTAATGTTAATGACTATTTCCTCTTACCTGGGGATGCTTGCTGTTACTTTCCAGTATCATTTACTAGTTGATGCAGGTAAAAGAGAACAAGAAAATGCTGGTGTGTATATTTTGGCTCATATTGATTTGTGGTTGATGATTTCAGGTTTCTCTTCTGTCCCTTTTTATTAAGAAGCCTCTCTGTCTTTCTCCCTCTCAATGCTCCCTTCTACTGATGATGTAATGTGAAATAGGGGATGGAGTTGCAGTTTCTTACTTGGATTTGATGTCTCGCAGCTTAATAAAATGTATTACAAAAACATGAAACTTATAACACTTCACAGCATAGCACACCTAGAGTAACACTTAACTAGTTCTAAGATTCGTATGCAAATTTCTCATACCAAACTAGTTGCAGTTTCAGAATTTCAAACTGAGGCACCTTGCTTATCTACACGGTACTCTTAACTTTGTACTCTAATTTTGATTTCTCGTCCAAGGAAATTATGCTGGACACAACTTATTAGATTGGTCTTGTGTGTAATTTGGACTCTGAGATCAAAAGGAAAAAATTACAACAGTCGAATAATATTGGAAAGGTAGTAACTTGCAACTATTCAATGAAAATTATCAACATACGAGGATTAATATTCACTGATAGGGGCTTTCAGTTAAGGACTGTTTTATTATTAATTAAGAAGGTAAGTTACTAAGAACAAGAAAAAATGATTACAATAGATTCAGGTTAGTTATGATTTTTCATGGAAAGTGAGACCATCATATATTAAACCTCGCAAGATTAAAAGTAAATTATCTCCATGTGAAGGACGGTTATCGATTTGTCATTTACAAATTCCTATACGAAAATTACAATCATAAAGGACGATTACCAATCATAGCTACCATCGCATGCGAGGTATTTTTACTATATTATTGATTAATTACTGAGTGCTAACATCTTCCTTTCCAGAGAGATTTAGATGAGCCACCGGATATAAAGATGAATTACTAGTTATAAGTGCAAACAAGTTAAGACCATTACAATTTAGAGTAAATTAGAGAAAAAAAAAACTCAAGAAATTTCTGGCTGAAAACTTGTAGAAGCACCCACCTAGTCCAACATATGTTTTGAATATAGAAACACCAAAAGCTAAAGAACCGTTTTCATCACTTCTTTTTTGGTCTGCTTTTGGCTTTTCAGGCCAGATGGATGTCAGACAAAGAGATTAGAAAATGCTTTCGGCCTTTTTCGTTCATCATCAAACTTTCAAGGTGTCCAATGGATTATATTATGATCGTAATGTAGTTGTGTCTATAATCTAAACAACAAGTAATCGAGATAGGGTTTAGGAGGCATGGTCCTCTACCTAAAACTTCACACAAAGGATTCCTCTTTTATTGCCAAGGGCCGATAATCATGTGGGTCTCACAAAAATTGATCATTGCAATTGCATGTTATCCGCAAACCATTTGTCTATGAAAGTTCCTCATCATGGGGAGGTGGTCGGCCCCAACTACAAGTCCACTTCCATTGCACAAATTTAATAACTTATTGCACTTCGGCAAATTTAATCTTAAACATTTCAGTTTTATTAATTGAATCCTAATTTTTTTTTTTTTACATTTTGTCAATTAAATTTATTTGGCCAATTTTAATAAAAAAATTATTGATGTGAACGTCAACTGTCTTACATGACATATCCGGCATTGATTTAGACAGTTTTTATCATCTTTTTAAATTTCTAAAATTTTTATTTTTTCCTTATACTTTTTTCTCTCTTTTTTCATTCTTTCTTTTTCTTTTTTTTTTTTTTCTTCCAAGCCTAGCGAGGGTCACTAGCCAACCCTCGCCGGTCATAGGCAAAGGCTGGGGCTGGCCAACCCTCGCCCGTCAGAGGTGAGGGTCGTGGCCAATCGACAAGGGCTTCTTGCCCCTCGCCTAGCGGCCATTGAGGGTTAACGAACTTGGAAGAAAAAAAAAAGATAAAGAAAAGAAAAAATAAAAATAAAAACTTTATTAATGTCAACGTCGAATGTTTTACATGGTATTATCGGTGCCCACATCAATAATTTTCGACTAAAATTGGCACGATAGACTCAACCATACTTTTGGGACTTAACTGGCATAATTTAAAGGTTTATGACATAATTGACCAAAATACAATATGTTAATGACTTTTTAGATAATTTTCCCAATAAAAGGCTAGTATAATTGTAGCTAGTGAATTTACATAATATTCTCCGACAAGACTGTCGCAAAGCTCCCGTAGCAACAATATTCTTGTAAAATCTATATTTGATTACAAATCTATAACTCGGATTTCCGAGCAACCTACGATGTTTTAGACTATCAAATCTACAATAATAATAGGAAACTTACATAACCAGCTTGCCTTGAATTTAATAAGATCATCTTTACAGTTCAGTCAAAAACAAATCACCTGAATCCAATTTAAAGGATTGATAAGGAATTACTTTCCTTTGGCCCGACCTCAATACACGAGCGATGAAATTCCGATCTTTCATATAACCATTTTTTAGGCTCTTCCCAGACTCACCCATTAAATACCCAACCCAATATATATATATAGAAATACTCGATATGCTAGGACAAAAGCCGATCTTGCTGGACCTTTTCCTGGTTAAAATATTGCTCCAGGGTTTTAGTTCCCAGTCGTCATGATGAGGGATGTACGCATTTGGCCAACATAAGGAAAGAGCCCTGTCGTTCGAAATTGGAACACCGCGGACTGTGGCGGAATCGCCGATGTTCGCTCGTGGGCGTGACAAAACCCCCGTACTTTGATGCGTAACAAGGGTGCAGCGGCGACGATCTTGCCTCCCCGTCGTATCTGGTGTTGCAACTGGGTCACGTCTCGCGTCGTTTCAAGATCTCTCTCTCCCCCTTATCTATCTTTCGCGTCACCTCACTTGCTGCATCTCGAGGTGGATGTGTCTCTCTTATAAGGCACTCGAGAACTGCGTGGAAAGTAGCCACTTAGACCCTACCACTATTCCACCCTCGTCAGGTGGCCTCCGATTGAAGCACAAAGGAATGGTCGGAAAGGCGACACGGCTAGGGTCGAACATGTGTCATGGGCGCCGATCCTTTCCTTAAATCGATGGGACAATAACATTTGATGGGATCCTCTGCCGTTTATTACGATACGAGTAATGATCAGATTGCTGAAACGAAAAGCTCTCGATCTTGATACCGAGTTTTTTCTGTGGTAGGAGTCTAAAGTTACTGTGCGTATCTTTCGGTGTGTAGAAAGAGAGGTAAAGACAGCAACTTCATGCTGTAGACGTTGGACCACTATCGCCACCTTACATGTCTTCTAAAGTCTTCGCATAGACACTTGTATACGGCATCGTATGAATGTGCTAAGCTTTAAATTTTTCCGCTCCTCAACCACTGGACCGAACCGAGTTGGCAAAAATTATTCGTTAAAAGCAGTCGAAGCCTGCACCATTTGTTCATCGAGGAATTTATCGAGAAGAATTCAACTTTAAGCTCGTCAATGTATTTTATTAAATTCTCTTCATTTAAAAGTTTAAACAATGTTAAGTCAACTATGATTTATTGGATGGACAAAAAGAAAATTATGATGTATTGGATACTCCACCTAATGTCATATCATTGACACGGGACATTTTATGCCTAATACTTTACTTGTGCACCTTAGTAGAACTCCCCCCTCACATGGGAGCCTTTGACATTTGAGCCCGCCCTATTAATCCGGGTATGATTTCCTTCCCAACTCAACTTTTGGCCTAGCCAATTTGGCACGTGTTGGTAAGGACAACATTTGCCTTGCGGATCTATCTCGATCGTCCCAACCTAGCCAAGCCCAATGAAAAGCCAAGGACGCCATCTGCTATAGCAATTAGAGAGTCATCTAAGGCTCCTCCTCAAGATATTTTACTAGATACCAACGCACATAGGGAGTGAGCCACCAATTTACAATTAACTTTGACATTAACTTATTGAAAATGATGCAATAGAAACCTGATACCTTCGTCTAATAGGAGACTTCTTTCATCCAACATCCTCATACATTCGCCTCAAATTATTATGTCTACTCCTTGAGCAACATGCCTCGACAAAAGTGTCAAATAAAAGCCATCTTAAATTTCTCTCTTCCTCTCACTCATGGTGTCGTCTTTAACTACAACAGAAAGACTTTTCTTCCATCTCACCAGAAAGGAGGTAGATCAAAAAGGGTTAGAAGAAGCATACGAGTACTACCAAATTTTCAAACGTATATTTCCATTAACTTTTTTCCTTAATTAAGGATGAGCATGGGACAGATAAATTTCCCAAAAATGAACGGTGGATATCTTGATGGGGGCACGGATGGGGATAATAGGCCCATCCAAATTTTCAAACACCCGCTTTGGTTAAAGTTTTTTTCTTTCGTTTTCCTTTTTTGACCATAAATAACACATAATTTGTGTAATTAAGGATGAGCATAGGGTAAGTTAGGGCGCTTTTGGTAACGTTTCTGTTCAAAAATTGTTCCCCGGATTTTTCTATTTCTGTTCCCGAGAACAATTTTTTAATAGAAGAACACGCGTTTAGTAAATCGCACAAAATTTCTGTTTTTGGAATAGAAAAAAAAAAAACATATTTGGTAAACTTATATAATTTTTTTTTAATTTTAATTTTATTTTTCATTTTTCATTTTTTTTCTTTCTTCCTTTTGGCGGTTGCCGGCCATGGTCAAGGCCGGCGATTGGCCAAAGAAAAAAGAAGAAGAAAATGGAGAAAAAAATAAGTGTTTCTTGGAATTATTTTCAAGAACAAAAACAAGTTTTTTCTACTTCTTGTTTTTGTTCCAAATATGTTCTCCGGAAACAAACGTGTTTTCTTTCTTTTTTGTTCCTCGAACAAAAGAACACAAATTTGTATTCCAAGGACCAAAAACAAATTTAAACAAACAACCCCTTATTTTCCAAAAAATGGACATTGGAGATCTTGGCAAGGCAAGGCGAGGTAGGGCTGGGGATTGTAATAGGCCCACCCCACCCTATTTATATATAGATTTATATTTTAATACTATATTTAGTTCAACGATATGTGTAATGATTACGGATAGTACATTAAGATAAGCAATATCAGCAAGATCACAATATCAAAAGTTATCCATTGTAATTATGACAACAATTTTTCATCAAAGTGCAATCATATCATGCCAAATAAACTACAAAAGTCCCGAAACAACATCACATATCTAGCCAAAGTTTATAGATTATTCACGTTGTTTTCCCAATTCAAGAAAAGTCAACCTATATAAAATTGAATTCGCGACGCGATTTAATTCACATTCCCCCGAAATAAGCCTCGAATGTTCACATTGGTCCTGCCCTCTCGTGATCTGCGTGCCCCCTTCATTAGCTCGATGATGGTATTGCACATTTGGCCAAAGTTCAGGGACCGTTCACGTCGCTTTCTCAATTCGAGAAAAGGTCAATCTATACGAAAGTGGATTCGCGACGCGATTCAATTCACATTCCCGTAGAATAAGCTTCGATTGTTCTTATTGGTCCGGCCACCCACCATAGCTGTGCACGGATTGATTATTCAAACGTACTTATTTCATTGGAGGATCGAACTTAATTAAGAATTTGACCGAGCAACGTATGGACGGCGTCAACTTCGCCCGAGCCCCACTCTCCCTTTCGACCGCCTAACTTCTCACGCGTGCGACTTACTCGTGCCGGTCGAATCTCGAAGGGAGGGAATTTTTTCATTTTTTTTAAAATTTTTTTTCCCTGGGGAATTTTGGCAGGGCGCCACGTGTCTGGTTACTAATTGGCCAGCTGTAAAAAAACGGAGAAGAGAACAACAGTAAAAAGCGCACCGGCGAAAAAGCGGCCCTCCAATTCAACCCCCCCGACCCCAATCTTTTTTGCTTGACCGATTCCCCCTCCCCCACCCCCACAAAGGGAGATTCCAGCGACACGTGTCGGCCCCTCGCTCGACCACGTGTCATCCGGCCCTTAGTCCCCTTCATTCCGCGTCAATGATTAAAGCCCAAGAAAGCATTAGTTTACAATCTAATCTCTTTTTTTTGGGGCTTAGCCAATCGGTGGGGTTGGAACCAAAATTGGATTCCTCATGGGTGGAGCAACACACCCCCGATGCTACAATTCGACCGGAAAAAGTAGGGGCGTGGCCATGCAATGATCGTCTCCAAGACGGAATCGACCTCAGATCTGCGCGTCGCCGACATGAAATGTGAACCATTCTTTACGTATGCTTAAAAAAGAAAGACGCTTTATCAGTGACTTATGATGGGATCTAATTGATCTAACGCTCACTCATTCTGCAATTTCACTTTAGTTTTGGTGGCATGGGTTTTCTTATATTGCGTTAAATATGAAAAGTGTTTGTGTAGGGTCGGGGCGAGTATGAATTATGGATGAATTAGGTCGAGTATAACTCACTAAACTTATATTATACGTAACAGATGAAAACGAATCAAATAAATCTATTTGGGTTAGAATTATTCTCGAGAGTCGATGGAGTCGGCCGTTCGACGGTCTTCCCCATGGCCGACGAAACAACAACATCACGAGACCTTAAATTCGAGTAAACCGCACCGGGGGAGGGTCCATAATTTCTCGTGGTGTGTTAATTCCTGAATGACAGGGATTTGACTGCACGAGTTTTCCTTTCCTTTTCTTATAATTTTTTTTTCTTTTTTGAAATTTTTTTCGAAATTTCCTTCGTGCTTGTTTCTTTTCGGGGGCCAGAACCCGATAAAGGAAATAATCGGGAAAACGCCCCCGGGGAGGGGGAAAAAGGATCGTAAAAAGAAAAATTAATTATTTTTTTTTTCCGACTCCGACGCGAACGCGCCCCACCCGCACGGCGGTGTCGCGCACGCACCAATCGGATCGAAGGGCAGTGGTTCACTGACCTTTTTCCCCCCTGCGTGGCAGCGACCAACTCACTTTTCGAAGCGGGCCAACGGCCCCGACGCGCCCGGGCGGCGCGTGCGCCCCCTCGCCCCCCGCCGGTCATTTGTTTAATCGTTTAATTTCGTATTTATATTTTTTAAAATTCGTTTTCTTTTTCTTTTTTTCGCTATTCTACTCCGAAACGTGACGTCGTGAACATCAAACGGACGGGAGTTTCTCTCTCTTCCAGGAGGACAACTACGAAGACCTCCTCTCCCTCTCTCTCTCTCTCTCTCTCTAAAAAATCAGCCTGCGAGCGAACGAGCGACCTTCCTCGTTCGGGCTTGATTCGCTGCCGGAACGGGGAAAACCCTAGAAATTTCTCCGTCGCCTTCGCCTGCGCAGGTGCGTTCCGGCGGAATTCGTCGCCGTCTCCGGCGTTTCTTCTCCGTTGCTTTTTTTTTTTTTTTTTTGTTTTTCCCGTTTTCGGTTCGGAAAACGACCGCCTCCGTGGTTCGTCGCTTCGCTCAGATCCGGCCTGTTTCGCGTTTCCGCGCGTTCCCCTCCCGCCCGTCCGGATTTTCGTGCTCCGCCTCGTCCTCCGGCGGGGCGAATTCGGCGGGGGCCGGGGGGTGAAGAAGTCGCGGCCTTCGATTGGGCCTCTTTGATCTGGCTCGGCGCCGGCCGCGCGCGGTTCCGGCGGGCGATTGGATTCGAGAGGAATGCATGGGCATTGCTGTGCATTCCGTGAGTCGAGGGCGCGGCGTATAGCTGGACTCGTCTGGGTCCGGTTTCGCTTCGCGCGTTGGTTCGTGCAGCGGCTTGAGTCCGGGGCGGGTCAAAGGTCCTTGCTTTGGCCGCTGTTTTTTCTTCCTGTGGCATTTAAGATGGAGCTTAGAAAGGTGGAATTATTCTGCTTCGCTTTATTGTTCGCGGCGTTGCGAATGCTGCATGCTGCGGAAGACGGTTCTATTGAATGCGGGGGGGGGGCATTGAGGATGATACTTGTTTTTGATCTATTTTTAGAAATGATGCTATGATGCTGAGGCTACATCTTGATTTGTTCGATACATTTATTGGTTCGCATTGTAGTTTTCGATACTTTGTCATCCCGTGTTGATTCTGCCAGATGCATTGCATTAATATAAAGGTCAAAAGTTTGGACCTTTTTTTTTTTTTTTTTTTTTTTTTTTTTTTTGGGGGGGGGGGTTTGAAGCAGCTCAAGTGTACAAAAAGAAAGAAACTTTATGTTTGAACTTGCTTTATTCACCTTAGGATTACTTGAATCGGGTGAAAACTATTTGAATTGCGCTCTAGAGAAAGTGGTCACTTACGAAGGTGCTTTCTTGATCTTGTGATCGGAAGAGTTAGATTCTTTTCTTCTGTCTGTTTTAGTCATAATATCCAAAAAAGCCAGAAGAGCAAAGTATGTAGGTCCTTAGTTTGTGCCTTAGCGACAACTCTCTTCGTAAGTTCTGTATCTTGATTCGGTAATCTGAATTGCTTCTATGTCTTATGTGCTATTATGCAGATGCTCTGTTGCTGATCGTCTGTTGCGGGGAGAGTTGATTTTGGTCTTATTTACTTAGTTGACCAGAATATGGAACTAGAAGACAAGTTCTTAGCTAAAGGTTTGTATTTCGACATAACCATCCATTTCCTCTTCTTAGTGTTGCTTGTCTGGTTGTTTACTTGCTCTTCGTAAGAGTTGCAACTGTAAGAAGGATGATCAAGATACATTGCGGTTTCGTGATGAGTAAATATTTTAGTATTCACCTTCATCTATGTTGTGTATGGATGATGATCTTGAGTATATTGCATTGCATTCAATGACTTTCTGTAGAATTGATAAGGAGAGGCTTTACTATCTGGTCAACGCAGTGTCCAATGAGCAGATAAGCTGATTAGGTTCATAGATTTCTTCTTATCATATGCAGTCTCTCAGAATGCACGCATGTGTGTGCATATATTTAGATGCCAAAAGATATCTGCATGTGCATGAGTACCTTTTAGGCTTAATATTTTATTGAAAAAATGTTGGGACTCCGCTTGTTGCATTAACAGATCAGGAAAAACCGGCGACATGATTTTTAGTGGAACCTCTTGTCATGTTACAGCAGGTCCGTAAAAATAGGCATGCAGTATAGAAGCTTGTATGCATACATGAACGTGTATGTGCTTTTATGCATCTGCACAGATAGGCCTATCTTTGTGTCAACACTGAGCACCTTCTGAGCCTATCAAAAAGTTGGTTCCTTGCTAGAGGGCAAATAGATCAAGAGAGGTGATGATAGTGAATTGAGTTGAAGCCTTTACTGGACTTTGCATGTTTGGAACCAGAGTTTATGTTTTGCACAGTGTTCTTATCAATTATCTGCGGGACTTTTCAAACAAATGCCGAGATCAATGTGAAGATGAACAAGAGCGAGTTCACATTAAATATTTTGGATGATGCTTTAGAATTCCTTATCTGGAATTGATCGATGGAGCTTGTGAGGGGTGTGGTCATGAAAATAATATTTGTTGTTGGGATCACCAACTACTGAAACAATTGCGAATCTGATGCCCGTGTCATATATGTGGTGGAACTACTACTTCCTTGTGCGCGTTTCCTCTCTACCTTTTCGTACTTTTCTTCTGTCTAAAGCATGTTCTCTTTGTTTGCAAACTTACGACACAATCTAGCTTGGTAGACAGGCAGAGGTTAATAATTTTATCATTACATCTCTTTTGTTATAGATATTTTCTATCATTGGTTATGCCTCCTTTTATTGTTGTGAAAATTTGAAATGCTCAGAAGATTTTATGGTTATTGCAGTACGTGGATATCCAAACATATGCATGACTTACTTGTGGCACTCGGAACTGGAGTGCAGTTCATGTTTTTTGTGAAGGATCATTTGTCTGTTATCAATTACGCCAGATTTAAGTTTCTTTTCCGGTTCAAAATTTGCCAGAATTAGTATCCAACTAAGATATCGGGCATACTTTCAATGCCTGGTTTTGAATGTACGCATGTCTAACACGTGGCACTCAGAAATGGTATTCTTGGAGAAATGAGTGTTGATGGTTAGGATTCTTTTCATTGGGAAAGATATCTTGCTCGATTAGACTAATCCAAGAAGTCGCAAAATGGCTCACATGAAACTCTTCAGATTCCAAAATACGTAAGGAGCGGCATCTAGGCATCTAATTTAATATGTTGCATCTTTTAAAGCGCAATTGTAGATTTGTGACCATATATTGATGGGATGCGATTATAAGTATGCGCACATTCCTCCCATAGGTTCAATTGCATATATCTCTCATTAGTCCTCTCCTTGCCTGTTGAGATCCAGATCTGAGAACTTATCTACGTGAATGGCCCCTGAGTTCATTACATTCGTTAGATCGGAGAAGTTTGATTTGATGGAGACTGAATAAACCGGTAGGATTTCTCAAGGCTCTGTGTAAGTCTGAAAGCTTTTTCTTGATTCTTATCCTAACCTCGGTGTTTTGTCCTTGCATTTAAACCAAATAGATCTGCAGGATCCTGGTCAAAATTGTTCATTTTCTGTCATAATCCTGTCAATCTAATATTAAAAGGGTATGTTCTCTCAAAGCTATTCTATGATGTGTTTCATGCTTCCTGCCTTCTTTATTCCTGTTGTGTTCACAGGCTTGTTAGATAGGGCTCTGATCTCTTGTTTAGAGAGACTGCGCCATAGATCTAATGGATCTATGCAAGATCTGACCTGGCTCTTAGCTTGAATTGGTTCCTTTGATATCCTGCAACAAATATCGAAAATTTCCTCAACAATGGATTCTTTCATGGAATTAGGATGGAGAGTATGTAGGATTGTGTGAGAATACCTCACCTTTCATAATTTTACTGATATTCAACCGATTTGTAATTCTACTATGTTTTTCGTGGTCGATCTAGTCTAGATGATCAAATCTTTAGGTATTCTGACTATATTGCTTTTTAACCTGTAGACTTCACTTCCACACCACAAACTTCATGTTTTGTTCAAGCCCTTGTGGCGATTAGTTGTGTTTTATGATTTTTCCCATTCCCTTTTGCCATGGGTATGGAACTCCTTTCATCTCGACTTATGCTTCGACAAACTCTAGTAATTCTTTTTTATTCTTTTTTTTTTTTTTTGGGGGTGGGGGGCGCTAGCTACAAGACGTCCTAATATGCTGGATCATTTCCGAGTAAAACTAGTTTATGTGTTTTATAGGCCTCTTTTATGAGTGCTGGATTTTATTTCTGCAATGGTGGTTGATCATTGCTGAGTGAAACTAGTTGATGTGTTTTATAGGCTTCTTTTTTTATGAGTGCTGGATTTTATTTCTGCCATGGTGGTTTCTTTCCAGTTGTGTAAGCATGGGAACTTCTTGTTTCTTTTCTTAAATCTGTTTTATTTCTGTTATGTTTTTCAATGGTTTCTTTCTCCCATCATTAAAAAGAACTATGTTCTCCATACAGTTTCAGGTATCCAGAGTCTATCTTCAAGTGTGCAGAGTACTCCCGAAAAAAATGGGAATTCAGATGATGCTTCAAAAAGTCCAGATCTGCTGCAGGAGTTCTTAAAATCTGATCTAAAGAAGGAACTTCTTCGAACTTGCTTCGATAAGGACAAGAAAAACTCAGCCTCATCCAAAAGCAAAATGAGAGAACCTCTGAAACCGAACAACAAAACAATTAAGAAGCAGGATCACAGGAAAGCCTCTAATTGTCCAAGCAATCAACCTTCTTTCAAGAAGCAAATGAGAAAGGGAGATAATCCAATGCGACTCCCTCCAGCCATTGAACAGGCTTCGGATTTTGGGCATTCAAAGTCATGGATATGCAAAAATTCAGCATGTAGAGCTGTCCTTTCAACTGATGATACATTTTGCAAGAGGTGCTCTTGCTGCATTTGCCATTTATTTGATGACAATAAGGATCCCAGCCTTTGGTTGGTGTGCTCATCAGAGTCTGACAATGGGGTATTGGGCTCCTGTGGGTTGTCATGCCACATTGAATGTGCTCTTCAACGTGAAAAGGCTGGAGTTGTCAATCTTGGCCAATTGATGCAGCTTGATGGCAGTTACTGCTGTGCGTCTTGTGGCAAAGTTTCTGGAATTTTAGGGTAAGTGGTCTTCTTTTCCCTTTTCCGTTCTGATGCATCAGTATTTTTTTTAAATATCGTGGCTGTCCTTGCCCCACAGGCGCGTGGTTGTGGAATATTTGTTATCTGATGAATGTTTGTTCTACTCACTCATTGATTGGACTTGCACCTTGATTTTTTTTGCATATGAAGTTGTGTAACTGTCAAACTTATTATTTTATTGGATGTGCCAGATAATTTTTTCATTCTGTTAAGGGTGGCCCCTGCTGTTATATCTGGGTTAAATACTCTACCTTTGCCTTATTGGGATCGTTTTGGGTATTGCGTGATAGTGCGTTTAGCCAAAAAAAGTTGCGTGAGTATGCTTTTTGCATCCTGCCTTTTGTGATATTCTCTGTATTAGTATTTTCCATGTTTCACGTTTTCAGTCATCAGGGCGTTGCTTAGAGAGTTGATGTGTCTGATCTGAGTTTTACATGAAAAATGTATTTTGTGAAGCATTTTTGGCCTTATATTTATGACAACCAGAGTTTTAGTCCAAACATTTTTCTTGACAAAACTATCTTGAGCCTCTTCCTGAGTTTATTAGATTCCTAATTAACTGATGTTTAAAAGAGTGAAAGAAGTTTATATTTTGTAATAGCCGCGAAATTCATGGGTTAGAAAGAGTGTAATTTTACTTCTAAAATGATTGATTTTTTCATGAAACTTTTGACAGAGTTATGTTCCTTTTGGATCCTCTCTTATTTCTACTTAATGTAGGTGGAGTAGCTATGTATTAACCATCTATTCTGGTATTGAAGTTGCCATGGCCAGATAAGATGACGTGTCTCTTTTTAAATGTTATGATGAAGCTTCTAAGCATATTGTTTTGTAAGATTTGGCCAAGAACTAGATGTTTTGTACAATTTGTGGTATGCATATATGTGGGTTTAGTCAGGTTTCAGATCATCTCTAAAATAGAACAATTTACTTGTTTTCCTGCTATAGTTTTCTGACTTAAGCTGATGTCTTTATTACGTGGATACATGCAGAAGTTGGAAGAAGCAGCTAGCTATGGCTAAGGATGCTCGTCGTATCGATGTCCTCTGCTATAGGATATACTTGAGTTACAGGCTTCTGGATGGTACTTCCCAGTTCAAAGATTTGCACAAATATGTCAAAGACGCAAAGGCCAAATTAGAAACAGAGGTGGGTCCCATTAATGGCTTTTCTGCCAAGATGGCACGGGGAATTGTCAGCAGGCTATCAGTTGCCGGTGATGTGCAGAAACTCTGCTCTCTTGCAGTTGAAAGAGCAGAGGAATTGTTGGTCAGTGCTTCCAACGGCAATATAACTCGTAGAGGTTAGATCCATTGCCCTAGGTCCTTATCTTTTGTGAAGTACTTTAACATGATAGCTTTCTTTAACAATTTTTCTGTATCTGTTACAGAGGAGTCACGTCCCGCTGCTTGCAAGTTCCTATTTGAGGAAGTGACTTCATCCTCTGTCATTATTGTTCTGATTGAATTGTCTTCTCCATCATCTGACGACATTAAGGGTTACAAACTGTGGTATCATAAGAGTGGAGCCGAGACAAGAGAAGAACCCGCTTGTGTCTTTCCTAGAGACAAGAGAAGAATTCTGATATCCAATCTGCAGCCATGCACTGAATATTCCTTTCACATAATTTCTTATACAGAAGCAGGTGATTTGGGTCATTCTGAGGCGAAGTGTTTCACGAAAAGTGTGGAGATCATCCACAAGAACCACAACCCATTAGCTGCTATTGATGGCAACAAAGAGAGAGCCCTCGTTGAAGGAAGTTCCTCTGGTTCCAATAGCAAGCCTGATTCTACAGATGCAGTTGCTTTTGCTGGTTTCAAGGTCCGTGATCTCGGAAAGATCCTGCACCTGGCTTCAGCTCAAGAGCGAGGATGCTTCGAAGGCTTCTGCAGCGCTGATATGGAGAGATGTTGCGGAATAAGCAAAAGGACGGAGCCCAAGAAAGTTGTAGAAAATTATGTGCCATCCGTTCCGCGTGAACTTGACTTAAATGTTGCTTCTGTCCCTGATTTAAATGAGGCAGCCCCTCCCTATGAGTTCTCCAGGGATGAAGATAACGGCTGCTTATTCAATCAGGTTGTTGAGGTGGATGATGATGCTGCTTCCCATGAACTCAGGAAGCACAATGGAGCTGGACCCCTGATGATTGGCGAGTCAGCGGCCTGGACATGTGGGGCTGCTGCTGGAGAAGCACCAGGTGCGGATTCTCAGGTTGAGCTATGCAGAAAAAGAGCTTTGAGCATGAAAGAAGAGTTGCATGATTGCGATAGTACTCTGATAAATGGGTCCCCTAGCAATATTTCTAGTGGTTCTGGAAGCTTGGACGATAACTTTGAGGATTGCGTCAAGACCATCAGGGAACTTGAATGTCGGGGTCACATCAATCAAGAATTCAGGCTGAAATTTTTAACGTGGTTCAGCCTAAGATCCACGGAGCAGGAACGGAGAGTGGTTAACACTTTTGTTCAGGCTCTGAGTGATGACCGAAGTAGCTTAGCAGGACAGTTGGTTGACACCTTTTCAGATGTGGTATCTAGCAAAAGGCCAAGGAACGGGTTCTGCAATAGGTTATGGCATTAAAATTTAGTGCGAAGTTTGAAGGCAGGCTCGCTCTCGGTCGTGCCCTTTAATCTTTTATTACCGATAATAAATTGTCTTATCCGTCTCACATACTTCGTACAGGCATTTTTTTCCGCCCCCTAAACCTCAGTCCGAAGCACATTCATCCGTATTCTAGGAGAAGCATATGCTGCCAACAAGATTGTGGTGGCTGATTCTGCAGATATTTCTGACCATTCTTGCAAGGAAGTGGCTGCTTGCAGCGGAGAAGGCATTTCCGTACATTCGGTTCAATTGCATTCGAAGCCCTTAAAGTTAGCTTTAGGGAAATTGTTAGGGGTACAGTAATTGGTTGCCTTTCATATGGAAAGGCACATGAATGCTCAAGAATTCAGTTGATTAGGTTCTTTTCTCCTTATCCTATTTTTTCCCCTTTTTCATTGAGGATGTGATCTCATTTTCCTTCTTCCTTTAATGATTAATGACCGTCTTTGAAATTGTTTCAAAAGTTTAGCTTGTGGTTAAGTCATTTTGGTGTTCAAGAAGCTGAGGAGATGAGCAATGAGACTTGCGCTAACGTCATATGAGCGAATTGCCGGTATGATGAAGAGTATTCATTCCATGAATACGGTAGTGTAGGTTAAGGCAGGGGGTGTTTTAAGAATTAAAACATTTTCGATCTCTACGCACTTAATATCTTAAAAAGTGTTGTGATTCGTGTTTCGAACTATGTAAATCAAAGATATTTGCGGAAGAGGGGGCCGTTGGGCATTTACGGTGACAAGATTTGTTTGAGGCATGTCGTGAAGCGATCACGGTTGCTCTTCAATCGTCTGGAGGGCAGGTCGCGTCGGAGCATGTCGATTCTCATCTACATCTCTTTTGACAAGCCCGCAAACTGATTTTTTATCCTGTTCATCGGTTAAGGTGAAAAGGAGAAACATTTTCATCGCAGTTTAGTTGTTTTTTTTGTTTATACCAGTTCGAGGACCAATGCACCGAATTTCTTGCAAGGTATCTAATACTGTGACAAAAAAGTGGTCCATGGTAGGCCACATCCATCCATTTCGAAAATGACCAATATCTAACATTACAATCAAAAGATGCAAATTTTCCTTCTTATAGATGATGCCGTGTTTGACACACAACATTTTCTTTTTCGATGCACATCCCCTTCCTCCTCTCTCGGGTTTATAAGTTTTGTTATTTTCTTAAGTTTTTGACAATCACGGAGATGCTGCATCATTGTCACAAGAGAGGCGGCGTGGCATTTAAAGGGCACGTCGCCATTCGTTGGGTTTTCTTAAAAAGAAGGAACAATGTCTTCTTTTGAGGACTATCATATGTCTATTACAATCTGAATTGTGGAAAATTGGACTCTTGTGCAAAAGAGAAAAAGAAATGGAAATCAGTCGATGAGTTGATGTGAATGTGATGTTGAGGACTTAGCTTCGCAGGAACATCCAACTGGGAGAAGCTACTGATCCCGATTAGTCTCTTTGCTCGTAACGTACATATTTGGAAAAATCATTTATTTCGAAATAAATTTATTAAAACTAACTCATTATAAATCTAATAAAAAAATTGTCATCACATTAGAAGAATCCATTGACACTAGACGTTATTTCTTGTTATTGGTCACGAGACTAGTCTCCATAGGCAGGTGGAAAAATTTGGGATTTATGACTTTGAATTATTTGTTCCATTGGACCATTATGACATCTAATTCTAACCTTTAAGAAGAAAATAGAAAGGCAAAAACGAGCGATCAAGGTCGTCACTCGACATGTTCATCCCTTGACTATATTATATTGGCGCCACACGGCTCACTCTAGTCAAGATTGTTACATTTAAATATTAAAATCATATCTTCATTTAATGGCTCTTTTAAAATATTTGGCAGTAGCCACATAAAATATTTCATGGCTCTCAAGTTTCGCTCCAATTTATTTTACATGCGAGGCTCATTGTTCGTCATCAAATTCCATGCATCCTTCTTAATCCAACTTGCACGAGAGAAGGGGTATTAAAACATCCCACATCATCTATTTGCAGTGTTTATATACTTTTTATATACATGTGATCTTCTTCCATATACTGACCCTAATTTTTAGGTCGCATATTCCTACATCAATGTATTTCACATCACTTATTTATGAGATTTATATTAGATTGGACAATCTAGAACATGGGTTTTAAGTTCAAATATTTCTAGATCCTTATTTTCCCTCATTTTATATATTTCCATGCTTTACTCTTAGTTTTTTTCACAGAAAATAAATAATTTGAAAAAAAAATCTAAAACTAATTTCTTGTATTGCTTATAAAAATGAATAAACGAAAAATATTTTTATTGTACACGAAAATATTTAGACATAAATTATCGTCAATAATACAAAAATTTTCTATTGGTCAGCTATTCTTTTTAGGAAAATATTTTTTAAATCATTCATTTTTTTTTTTTGGAAACAAATATGGCTTTAATCTTAGGTATGTGAGGGGTGATCCACGAGCATTTCATAAGTTTGCTTAATGTCCCATATTTGATAAATTCTTATATTTTGGATGATTGATTCATTATCGTCCACGGTTTTGATCGATATCCTCTTTTCTTTTAAGAAAAAAAATTCAAGAAACCGAATGATACTCTTTCATACAACCAATTTCCACGTCCCTGGAAGTAGATATAGGACTGACGATTCCTATTACCGTGTCATGATTTAAATTTGTAATTCGGGTCATGTAGTTTTGATTGTATGAGCTAATTGTTCTTTTTTTGGTCGTAATATGAGCTAAATAATTAACTTGCAATGAAATCTTACGTCAATTTATGAAGTAACCATATTGTGTTGGGTAGTATTCATACTTTTTCCTTTCCGTAAGTCTTTTTAATTTTTTTTTCTTTTTGGTCTTGTGTTGTGTTCAAATCGTGCAAATAAGTCGTGTCCAAATTACCAGCCCTACTTGAAAGTAGAATGTACGAGAATTTAAGGTTTTAAGCAGTGAAAGGTAGTTGAATTTCTACATTCTTGCTCTCGAATTTTATTAAAAAAAAATAAAAAAATGCTTAGAGAAATAGACGAAACGAGAAGAATGCATCTACTTCCTGGAAGTGGAATGAATTGTTGAGAATTCTATTGTTGTAGGATATTGCTCCATACGTACATTTTGTTCATTTATATACCGAGAAATTTAGGCAGGAACCGTCATTTAAATGAGCACACCTGCAAAACAGACATGATGGACCTTAGACCCTCATGCAATTTCTAGGCTGCGACCCACCAAGGACAACAACACATTCCCCCCATACCGGGCATTAAATTGCCAAAAAGTTTATCATCCAACGACCACATGAAATCATAAATCCAACACGATTTATTCGATATGATCTATATATATATATATTTTATTTTTTTTTTTTTTTTTATGACCCAGGGAACCCCGCGCACCACACCAACACGGACAATCCGACAGCCCGGGTAACGGGGGTAAACCCCGGGCGACGCTAGCGGAGGACCCACCATCCCGACGTCGCACTTAAGATCCCGTGCGGCCGGCGGGATTCAAACTCCTCTCCTCTCGCAAAGGATCATGGGAGCTCTTATCCAACTGGGTCACTGCAGGCGGTGGTCGATATGATCTATATTAATTGTGAAGAGAAAATGAAAAATCACCCGTCCCGATGAGGTTGCTAGCTCACCCCTTAAAGAGATGCGTAAAAAACACGTTTACAAAGGACAATCCCTACATGTGACTCCTAATTAGATTCATTGGATCCGGTCGGTCTTTAGTGATCATCATCCTTTTAGTCGAGATAGAATTAGGACAGATTTGGAAAAACATTTTTGTTTCTCTATTTTTCTGTTTTTATGTTTCTCGGAACAAGTTTGGAATAAAAATCCATTTGGTAACTCAATTTTATTTTTCTATTTCTGAAATAGATTTCTATTCCGAAATATATTTGAAGCATAAATCGAAGTTAAAATTTTTAGCTTTTCTATTTCTAGAACGAAAATGAGAAATCAAAATTTTTCTCATTGTTCACTCTTGTCATCGCTCGTAGCCCACTTGTTTCCTATGGGATGCCGGACGTCCGCCGCTGGTTGCCGGTCACTCGCCACCAGCTCCGGCCACCAACTGCTAACCGCCGGCCACCGAACATCGACCGTCGGCCACCGAACTCCAGCCGCCTGTTGCCAACCACTGGTCGCCGGATGCCAAATGCCCACGGGTTGTTGGCCGCTCATCACCAATCATTGGATATCGGAGGCTCACCACCAACCACCGGATGTTCGCCGTCAATCGTCCGCCGCTCGCCATCGGCCATCGGATGTCCACCGCCCGCCGTCGGACTCCGGCCACCGGCCACCCGCTGCCGGCCTTCGGTTGTCGGACTCCTGATGTCGAACGTTGGACATCAAACTCCGAATGTTGGATGCCGATTGTCAGTCATCGGACTCCGGACTTCGGTCGCTCGTTGCCGGTCATCGGACTCCGGTGTCGGACGCCGGATGTTGGACTTCGGACTTCGGCCGCCCGTTGCCGGACATTGGACTCCGGCCATCGGACGCCGGTCGTTACCGCTCCTAGAAATAGAAATTTTATTTTGTTATCAAATAAATTTTTATTTCAGAAGTATAAATTTTGAATCGTTATCAAACACATTTCTTTTGCTCAGAAATTTGTTCATGGAATAGAAATTGAGAAATCAATTTATGACTGTTTTAGAAATTTTGTCATGCACGCCCTCAATCCTATTCCAAATTTGAGCATCAAGATCCTTGATGTACTTTTTGATTGCAATCGAAACCAAAAATGGCGTAGTCACTTCAGCTCGTCTGATGATACACACAAGATCTTGATCCAATTTGTACGGTTTTTCTCTGGTTAAAACTTTTCAATTGATGGATCCTCTAGTACAGATTAAATGTAAATAATCTCAACACATAGCATAACTCCAGTGTTATGGTTTTCTACCGATTATAACAAATTACTTACATAATTCACATGTATCTTTTAAAAAGAATAAGGATAATTTTGAAATATGGCTACTCGAATTAGATTTTTTTGGGTCTTACTTAATGAACCTCAAGCCAGTCAAACTTATACAAGTTTTTTAAGGAGAATTTTGGATTCCCTCCCATGACCCAAAAGGGCCAAAACGCCATCTTTAGATTACACAAAAAAAATTATGAAAACTTCACAAATTATTGATGGAAAATTCCAAAATCAAGTCTTTTGTCCCGGTTGTTGAAAAAAAAAATGAGCCATAAATATTCAAGACGTAGGTGGTACAATCTTCGCCCCGCCTCTCTGTATTCTTTCAGCCCATCTAGAAAACAAGTGAAGACAGCCTCCACCTTGACTCAATGCTTGTTGCTTGACAATTTGGCAAATACCATCTTGAAAACGTTTCGTTGATGCGTTTGAAGATCGTACCATTCCTATAACCTCCCTAATCAAACTCCGTTCAACTAATACATTCGTGTAATTTGGTTAAGGTAATGCTCTAGTTTCGATATAGCACGGAACAAATCTATGAATTGATTATGTTTAGACCTTTTTAGGCTGTGCCAATAGTGTTGATCCAGTACAATTTGCACCAATTGATGAAGTTTGAACAAATGACCTCTAGTTTCTGAACTATAAATCTTCTTACCTCCTGCTTAGAGCGATTTTGTCGCTTTAGTTAGTAAAATGTCCATGTTAGAATTGTATCAGTCGACATTTTCTTTACAAAGGACCATCCCATTTTGTCAGTAACTCTGACTTTTGACCTATACCTTTTTGAATGTGACTGGTAGTTAGCAACTTCCCCACATAGATAGTGAAATCCACCAAAAAGTCAGTTTAGCCAATGAGAGTAACTAGCAGTTTCTTTCGCGTGTTTAGAAATCTTTTCAGTTTGAGGAGTAAGAATTCACTATTTTATTGAGTTATCCCACGTGAAAATAAGTTCCCACATAGGAAAAATAACTACTAAGGTATCAATATTTGTACACAATCTGATTCCTTCTTCATCAACTAGTATGTATGTATGTATGTATGTAATTTGTAATTTTTTAATATTTTTTTTGCTGAGCAAATTACATGTGGGCCGTAATATGTAATTTTGAGCACAAAATGGGATCCGTTGTCAAGCACGTGAAAGTATAATGGCCTGTCTTCGCTTGCGATCATAGTACAAATTCCAACCAAAATCATTATGGACGACAAAATGGATACAAAAGCTGACCTAACTGCTGAGACCAGCGTGACATCAAATTGACCTTCTCATGGATTAGGTCCACAAGTCATGGCACCTTCATTGGATATTCCCTCCGCTTTGCATGCCTAACCTTCTTCCGGTCCCTTTCGGGCGGGTCGATTCTCCGTATCTGACTAAGTTAAACTTTTCGATCCAACCATGAGGTGTCATTTGTGTCAATTGAAAGCATCACGTAGAATTCAGAATGATTTATTTCTCTCGACTTGGGATTAGGACACATCTAACCTCAGCCAGAATTGTGTTTGGCGCATTGCTTATTTTAACCAAATTTTCAAATGGTTCGGTTGTATTCCTAATTTTCTTCTCCCCTCTCTCATTTTTACTATGTCTCTTTATAAAGTACGGGAGTTGAATCTTCTATCTGTAACACTTGCATACCCACACGTGTTATTATGGATGGTGGGCTGATCTTTTTTTTTTTTTTTCAAAGATGGATTTAAACTAATGCCACTCCCAAAAAGAGGATTAATTGAAATTGTAATAATGCCTTCCCTTCCCTCTTTTCAATTCAGCGGGGCCCGTAGGCTAATTTGTCTAACAACGAATTGATTATCATTGGTTTTTTTTTTTTAATTTCCAAATATTATCAAACGAAACAGTGCCGAAGAACGACCGGTCGACGGCGTTGTTGTTCTCCACGAAAATACAAAGTCGGAAAGTTCCAAAATACAGCTTTTTCTCTGGTCTTCGATGTCATGTGACAATGTTGTCGTTGGTCCCCTCTTCTAGACATGGGCCCTTTAGCTTTACTATATGTAAAATTTTTGAAAAATATGTTGGTGAAGATTGATATGTTCCTTGGATGGTGAGATTTGTGTTTGACTAAGCTTGTCGCAAAGATTATAGTGTTATTAGGATGGGGACATCGAGTATATCACAAGGGTCTGAAAATATATCTGAAATTTCTGAAAAAAATCAAGAAGTTATCGATAATTCAAAATATTTCTCTTTGTCTTTTCACATGTTATGAAGCACGAGATGAGAAGGCGCAATTCAAGGGTGGTAGATAATTATGGTCCTCGATGAACAGATTTTGGCGTAGTTCATAGTTCCCCTAGCCAATTTCATGGACCATACGATGTCCACACTAAGACCGTACGATGTCCACACTAACTTATTCTTGCAAAATGATTCTTTTCATTAAAAGATCTGATCATATCGGTCCTTGCGAAATACATTGTCTTTGCTCTTGAATCAATCTTCGTAACTTTAGTTGACTGGACTGTTGTAATTGGGAGAGTACGAAAACCTCTTAGACGATATACACCATTTAAAGCTAACAAAATCTCATATGAGACATGAAAGGCAACGAAAATAAATGGTTGGGGCCAAATTATAATTTGGGGAACATTCTAATCACCATTCATTATCACGCTTTCCTCCTATCATGAACAAAGGAGGATATAATCCTCGAGATCTAGGGCAAGAGTCCCTCGGAAATTGTAGAAGGGAATTGCCTTGGTTGATACTTCCACTCATGCGCCATGCCTCTAAGAAAAGATTTAGTCACATATGCCAATTCCTCCTCAATTTTGAAAGGAGGTACCTCATGTGATAGTCACATCATGTGACTGTGATATGTGGTGTAACAAGACCAATTAAAAGTGAAATCCATCACATAGCACTCTTGGTGCCAAGCAAAAAGAGATTCATAATACGCGAACCAATAGCGATTTGCCGTCGCATTACATTACCACCACCATGTGACGTAACCGCTGCATAAAATATATGCATGCTTTCTTTCGGTCAACTAAGTAAGTTTTCTTATCAATATTCAGTTATACACACATAAATAATAATGGTACACAAGTTAGAAACAATTAAAATAGTATATATGCTTGATATGCAAGTATGAGCGGCTCTAGTAATCGGACATCATGATAGTTGCCATCCATAAATTTAAAATTATTTAAGTCACTTCATTAAGTAATCGGACGTTTGATACGGCTAATATGACTATGACATTAGTTCACAAGGATTAATATAACGTAATGCTCCTGAATCAAACTGTATTCTCCAATAGTATTTGAAGTACTTGAAGCATTTGATCATGTCATTTTTAACATGGATAGGAAGGGAATTACATCCGATATTTAACTATGTGGATTTTGATTTTGTACTCCGTTAGTTCTTTGTGATAGGTTTTGATTTGACATGTTGACAATTTTCCAAAAAGTCTTCTATTGTATTATAGCTAATTCAATCTTAAATATTTTAATTTGACTAATTTAGTAATAAATCTTTTGATGATTTGTCAATGTAATTATTCCGTTCAGTTTTAGCCATAAATCGCTAATGCAGATGTCATTGCACAGTTAGCATTGAAGTGGATAATTTTCGCAATTTTTTTTCTAAATTTTCCAAAATTTTCCCTTTTTTTCTCTATTTCCCTCCATCAGTCGTCGAGCCTCAGCAATGGTTAGTAGAGGTCACCAACCATAATGAGGGCTTGCAAGGTGAGGGTCTCAACACCCTTTGCTTTGGCCGGCAAGGGCATTAGGCGAAAGCTAAAATGACCTATAAAAGAAAAAAGAAAGGGAAAAAAGAGAGGTTAAAACGAGAAAAAAAACCAGAAAAATTGTAAAAGTCATCAACGTCAGCACAGCTTTTGCCATGCAGGATGGTTAGCATTGATTGAACCACTACGTCAGCTATTTTCAGCCAAAATTAGATAGGACTAGATTAGAAAATTGTCGAAAGGTTAAGACTAAATTAATCAAATTAAAAAATGCAGAGGGATTGAATTGACTGCTATACAATCGATTGATGACATTTTGAACCATTTTCCCTTTCTCTTTTCATCTAAAGAGAAATTATAATCTCTTTTAATCTAATAGACAGAAAAATTGTTGATGAGAAGAAATTTGCTAGGTAAGGGCACCAAAACTGATGGTTCGAGAAAGAGGACAGCGACATAACAATGTACGTTTGTGAAATGATATCCCCATTTCGATGTATAATAAAATTAGATGGACAACTCAAGGCCGATGCGACATATATTCTAACAAGACGGTGACCAAGGCCTGAAATTTCACTTTCAGAAGACAAGGTCCATTGCTGATTTCTATAGTGTCCTTTTCCTAGCGTGAATTTTCTAATTTCTGCAATAATTAAATTATCTGCAATATTAGATTATCTTGGTGGCCTTTTTTTTTTTTTAAATAATTAAGTTGGTGGTAGATAGGTACATTTATTTATAGTAACCGGAAAAAGGCAGATCTTGGACGTATCTTTGGGTTGCTTAAAAGTCACGACGCTTCGCAAAAGGACAAACGGGCCTTTTATGTCATCAAATCCCTGAGTCATGACCCGTGACTTTTTCTTTCTAATTTAAAATGTCAAGATCGATGTTAGGTATCATATATTAATCACTAGACTTAATGGATTGTTTTGTTAATTTATTTTTTTCATGAGTTTAGTAAAATTCTTTACTACGGATTGTAAATTGCCATGCACGGCGTCAAATTATTTGTACAGGTGCATTTTAGATCTTAATGAATGTTTTGCTCGTTGGGCATGAATAAATAATTATTGCACAAACTGCTCTTGGGTTGATGCAAATAATTGGGCGGTTGGGCATGAGGTCCTAAGTTCGATCCTCATTGGTGCAGTTATTGCCTTGCTTTGGCAAGACATATTATTGTGGAGCCAATTGCCACAAAACTAATGTAAGAGCATGTTAGAGTAATTAAATATTAAATCACGCCTTCATCTAATAAAATTTGTTAGAGAATGTCATGAATAACGAGTTTTACTTACTTAAGGCTTGTTATGTAAATAAACGGGATACTTGTTCAATGCAAAAGCATGGGAATTATCGCTCCAATAATGTATATATACCTTAAGAATTTTTGTGTAGTAGTACATTTATGTCACTCATTGAGTAATCAAATAAAAAATATTTCAATTTTGAAGGCATTGGCTTTTTTTGACATATAGTTAGAAAGACATTTGAGTTTTATCTTGATGGATACACTTATCAAGAACTTTTTGAGCATTATACAGTACAATTTTTTTCTTTTCCATTGGGTTCAAGAAATTAATAGCCACAGCACCTATAATTCAACGCAATTTATCTTTGTGGGGGATTATTTGCAGCATACTAATTTGTGGTCCTCAATTTGGACACTAAAGTCAACCTCACTAAATGTTCTTTACTGTTGGCGATGAATAGCAACTGTCTTCCTTTTAGCATCGTTTAGTGCACGCAATCACGTGCATGCATGCTTGCCTGCGAGATTTTCTCCTTTTTTCACATCTTTAATTTAGTCCATGCAATGATTCTCCCTTTAAGCAATTGAAAACGCCCATTCCAATTGGCATCTTCACATAACTATCACAAAAAAAAAAAAAAGGCGCTTCTCCTTATACATGAACATAATTGAAAAGTCGGTCTCATAAAATTCATCTTGGTATTTCACCAAAAGATATTAGAAAAAGATGGAAGGAAACAATTTCAGAAAAATTGAGGTTCACAAATTTTAGGATGCGTTTATGTTGCGAAAAATAAATAATTTAAAAAACGTTTTCTAAAAATTATTGCTTAAATTGCTTACAAAAATAGATAAATGAAAAATATTCTCATCATCAACTAAAATTTTTAAACATAAACTATTATCGATAAAAGAACTTTTTTCAATGATTATTCATTTCATGAGATAAAAAATTATTTTTCGAAAAGTATTTTTAAAATGGTTCATTTTTCGAGAATAAATGAACCCCTACAATAGCTTTTAATCCTATTACATACATTTGAAAATTCATAATGTTGGATATTAAATGAATATATCGTTTCAAACTTCAAAAAATAGGTATACTTTTCTTTAATCGGTGAGTAATGGATGATGGGAAGCTTTTAAGACTTCATCGAGAGTTGGAGCTCGAATTATCATCCTTTTTCATTAATTACCAAAAGTGAGAATGCTGAGAAGACCAACTTTTACTGGCCTTCTTAAATGCAAAAAGTGGAAACGTTGAACTGACCACCACTAGAAAGCTCTCAATTGTCCTTTCTTTAAATGTCAGACGGGACATGTGGAAATAAATATCCCGTGGAAGTCTCTCTTCAAATGGACGTAGCTTTCCCTTCTTTCCCTTTCTCAACGTCTATCTTTACAATTCATTATATATTTCTATTATACATATAGATTAATAATATCAATCACACTCATGATGAGAGTAATGACGCGGAAGTAAATCTCATTAGATTCACTTATCAAATGACATTACAAACTTTGAGTAAATACTTATGAAAATGAGATATTTGAGTTTGTCAAAGTTACTTTATAATTAATTATGATAGTCTTTATATCTTTAAAGGCAGTTTTCTCCTCATTATATATTTGATCGGTGGATTGCAGGTTATAAACTTCATTCAAATGAGAACTTTAATAAAATTAACTCTAGTAAAATTGAATTAACAGTGAATTACTAATTAGGTTACTACTCACCAAGGGGGAAAAAATCTCCTCTTTAAATTGAGTATCTAATTCACCTTTCTTCTTGTCATCGTTGTTTCCACTTTGAGCATACTCTCATGTTTTCTTTGTTGGTGAAGCAATAAGCGATGTGATTTTGGCCAAAAAAAAAGAAGAAAAGAAGAAGAAGAAGTAACTCAATAGGGAAATATGGACAAAATGGTGATCCTATTTTTTGTAATATCATTACATATTAATTAACAGCCGAATCTCTTATCTTTTGGACAATTTTTTTTTTTAAACGAAACTTGTAAACTTTTCAATTCAAGCAAACCTCATGAAACACGCGGATGAGCGCATCTACTTACATCAATAAGGCTCCTCCAACCAAGACTTTATCATTTGTTCAAAAAAAAAAAACCAAGACTTTATCATTTGAACAGTAACCAGTCATGCTCAATTATTGTAATATTATTTTCCTCTTCTTTCCTATAAATAGTGCCCTAATCACTCTATTTCCCCTACGCACCATCACTCGTCTCTCTCTCTCTCTCTCCGTCTCTCTCGTTTCTTGTCCTTGTTCTCCCTTCTTCTTCCCACGAAAAAATGGTGATGCTAGATAAGGGCCTCTCGATCCCCCTGAACGCGAAGCTCACCGGCTCGGGCACCGAGACGGTGGTTCTCGCTCACGGTTTCGGAGGAGACCAGACCGTGTGGGACAAGATCCTCCCTCTCTTGTCCCAGCATTTCAGGGTCCTCGTCTTTGACTGGGGCTTCTCGGGAGCTGTCAAGGAGCAAGAAGGTCTGTTCGACCCTGTGAAGCACTCGTCTTACGAAGGTTTCGCCTGTGATCTGATCTCTCTCCTCGATGAGCTCGACCTTAAGTCCACAGTCTTCGTCGGCCACTCTATGTCCGGCATGATTGGTTGCATTGCCTCTGTGAAGAGGCCTGACCTCTTCGAGCGCCTCATACTCCTTGGTGCTTCTCCTAGGTAGGTAACTCAAACATATTTCTCCCACCCCAAGAAAAAAAAGGAAGAACAATGTTTAGTTTCTCTTGCAGTTTGTTCAATTGAATTAGCACTTCTTATTTGTTTCGGTTTACTACGTTTTTA
Organism: Eucalyptus curtisii; assembly: GCA_017140595.1. NCBI lineage: Eukaryota > Viridiplantae > Streptophyta > Magnoliopsida > Myrtales > Myrtaceae > Eucalyptus > Eucalyptus curtisii. The sequence goes on from CM029496.1 coordinate 7,380,954, forward strand.
TCTCTTCAAAGATGGTACAGTTTTTGCCGCTTTTGGATGTTGCTCGATATGGCAGGCCTGAATAAATGTCTCACCAGTAGAGCAAGCAATTATTATTGGTCAGTGCGTTTTACTAACGTGCAAAATTGGAAAACGACATTTTTAATATATTCTAATATTAAATGATAAAAAAAAAAAAGACTTTTCTCCTCGTGGGTTTGTCCCTTTAGTTGCTAATTCCATAGTTGTGGATGTTTAGTTTTCCTTAAGTTTGTTTATGATGAGCATGTGCATAAGGAAGTTAAATGGTTCAAAAGGACTCTCTTTTCACCATGACAAAGTTCTAGTATGGTTTACCCACAAAAACATATGGATTAATCGTTCTGTTTATTTCATAGAAAATTATTGATTTGAAAAATACTTTCCTAAAAACGATCGCTTATATTGTTTATAAAAATGAATGAATGAAAAATATTTTTATTAGTTATAAAGATATTTAGACATAAATTGTTGTTGGTAATGAAAACTCTTTTTATTGAATTGTACATTTTTCATGAAATAAACACATCCTAAATGAAAGACAATCTTAGTTGGGGTCGTAGGAGGGATTTTCCGTATATTCTCATATACAAAACTTAAAGATAGGTTAAAGTGAAGATAATTCCTCTATGCAATGTCGAAATTTTTTGTTGCCCTTTTTGCTAACAAGGGATTATTGAAAAACTATAGTTTTGATATCTGCCATAGATGAAAACGATTGATTTGGCTTGAATAATTGATGGTTTGGACCAATTAAGTGAAAATTGAACGGGTAGAAAGACACGAAAGGAATACATCTTAGGCTTATTAGAGTTCAGTTATGAGTACTATTAGTATTTGAGACATTAATGTTAAATAGAGAAAGTTTCGCTACTAATTCCCATCACCAGGATTTGTTATAACTAACATACGACCTTGGTTCTCAGATTTTATATGGTGGTGAACTGTTTGCTCGCACACCACCTTAACCATTGAAAAAAAAAAATCATTAAGAACTTATTGATTTCTTATATGATCATTTTTAAGAAAATAATTTTCTACTCATTTATTTTTGTAAAATGAGTGGAGCCTAAGACACTTTCTCTTTGGTGTATTTAATGTTCGAGGACCCATCACGAGTGAGATGAGTTGACACATAAATATCTTTCCATGATTCTCAACTTTTCGTCGTTTTTATTTAAATCTTTTTTATTTTTATTTTTATCTTTTGGTCCTCTTCACTCTCTACTCGCTTTTCATATGGATGGCAGATGATAAAACCATCCATAGTTTGGACAGCTGCCGACGACACTAATTCCCTTTTAAATTGTCTAAAACTTCAAACCAAGCACCCTTCGGTCCTCATTAGCATAAACGCTGAAGGTGATGTTCTTGCATTGTCTTACTTTTTCATGCCTTCATTAGGTACTTAAACACGGACGGCTACGAGGGCGGATTTGGGACCGCTCAGATTGATCAGATCCTGTTGAGCATAGAGACCGACTACAATGAATGGGCACCCAACTTTGCTTCTCTGGTGGTGCATCCGCATGATGCCCTCTCCGTGGAGATGTTCACCAGGTGCTTGAGAAGGATGAGGCCTGAAGTCGCGCTTTCCCTAGCCAGGACGGTTTTCTTGTCCGACCATAGAGAGGTCCTCGGGAGAGTGACGACCCCGTGCACTATAATTCAGACCACGAACGACGTCGTTGTGCCGAACTCGGTCGCCCATTACATGCGTGACAAAATCCAAGGGAAATCAACGGTCGAGATGATCGAAGCCGATGGCCATTTCCCTCAGCTCACCGCACATCTGCAGCTTCTCGATGTGTTGGGTGGAATCTTGCGGTTTGAGTATGATTAGCAGATGATTGAGTTCTTATATGTTTAATTATATAAATTATACCCTAGACTGGACTAGAATTACCCTCTTTCTTTCTATCCTTGAGACTTTTTTTTTTTTTGGGATTTTATGTATAAATAGTAGGTGAAAGTCAAAGCAAATGCCCAGGCGGGTTATGTTGTGATGTGGTATTTGTGGATGTGAATGTGAATGTGTCAGATGAGGATCGGGGTTTGTTGATCGCATGTCGTTTGCCTCTTTAGATTAGTTATTATGGTTGGATTGAGTAGTTTGCATTTAAACCGTTTGGGATTAAGTCGTTTGACTGGATTTTATTTGATTTCGAGGAGAGAATTTTCGAAAAGGTTATTCGCAAAAAAGTAGGGAAATAATTTGGGTTAATACATTGAAAAACCCTAAATTGGTACATCTGTGACAAATTTACCAAAAACTATTTTTTTAACCATGAAAAACCCTAGTGCACATAGACAAATTTACTCTGACTGATCATAAAAAACCATAAACTGATACATTTATGAGAAATTTACCCCAAACTAATTTATTTGACCGCAAAAAACCCAAAACTGGTAAATTTGTGACAAATATACCATCCGTTAAATTGGATTAATACCACAAAAAAATCACAAAACTTGTAAACTGTGACAAACGGAGCGTAAAATCCCAAATTGGTATACCAGTCAACTGTCACGTATCATTTAACTTAATAATTTTACAGTAAAATTTAACGAAAACTAACATAGGGTAAATTTGTCACAAGTGTACTAGTTTGGGGTAAATTTGTCAAAGGTATACCAGTTTGGGATTTTTGGTGGTCAAAAAAATAGTTTAGGGTAAATTTGTCATAAGTGTACCAATTTGAGTTTTTTTTTTTTTGATGACCCAGGGAACCCCGGGCACCGTACCAACACGGACAGCCCGACAGGCCCGGGGTAACGGGGGTAAACCCTGGGGCGACGCTAGCGGAGGACCCACCACCCCGACGTCGCACTTAAGATCCCGTGCGGCCAGCGGGATTCGAACTCCTCTCCTCTCGCAAAGGATCATGGAAGCTCTTATCCAACTGGGCCACCGCAGGCGGTGGTACCAATTTGGGGTTTTTGGGGTTTTTTCAGAGTATTAACCCGAATAATTTCCACCACAAAGTTGCGGGACCCTTTAAAGTCCTCATTGTCTTGTCTGTCACATGTTCAAATGCAACTATTCAAAGAAATTCACCTAGACATGTCTGATAGATGGAACTAATGAAAGAGACAAAGGATGTTGGCAATAGTAAGATAGGAAAAATATCAAATTCGAGTCATCGTATTTTACATTTGATTCTTTTTTGAATCTTTCGTTTCTAAGAATCTACCATTTTGTGATCTCAAATAGAAATTTCACGTGAAAAAAAGCTCAGATTGCTTCGGTTCTTGTGTAGCTCAATAAAACTAAATCCACCATGCCACTATGATATTCCCAAGAAATTCTTATCTCTCCCAATCTAAATAAGCCTCCAAACATAATAATATGATTAGTAGAAATGATCAATCGACAGGCCCTTGAGTCAAGCTAAAATTATAGCCTAGGCTCGCCCATTAACAAAAACTTGTGTGTGTGAGGAATTAATTATTATATTTTTCAATAAATTTTAATACGCATACATCAAAATAAGTCCGAAAAGTCCCAAAGACCACTTTACCCTTCATACTTCTAACACTTCTCCTCAAGTTGGACCATAAATATTAATCATGCCCGACTTGTTACGAATATGTTCTATCCTCTCATTACTCTGTGATTTAGTAAAGATGTCTACAAGTTGTTCATCGGTTCGAATATGATTAGGAAGGATTGCTTCACTCTGTAACTTCTCTCGAATAAAATAACAATCAATCTCAATGTCTCTTGTTCCCTCACGAAACACAAGATTGAAGGCTATATGCATTGAACTTTATTATCACACCATAGAGTCATGGACACTAAAGCTTTAAAGCCTAACTAAGTCAATAACTGCCAAATCCACACTAATTCACATGTCACTTGTGCCATGGCTATATATTTTGACTCAATACTGGAGCGGGTAACAACACTCTATTTCTTACTCTTTCATGATACCGGATTTCCTCCAACCAAGGTCTAATATTCAGTGGTTGATCTCCTATCATCTGGAGATCCTGCCCAATCAGCATCAAAGAATCCTTCAACCTTGCTATGGTCATGGGTGGTAAACAATTCCATTCCTTGGAGCCTTCTTCAAGCATCTTGAAACATGAACAACTGCATCCTAGTGAAATGTAGGAGGGAAGACAAAAACCGACTTACCATATTAATTGGAAAGGCAAAGCCTAGTCGAATAACTGTGAGATAATTAAGCTTAAGTACCAATCTTCTATATCTCTGAGGATTATCAATAATCTCTCCTCCCTCACCAACTAGTTTAACCCATTGCTCCATGGGTGAATCAAGAGGCTTTCATCCCAACCTACCTGTCTCAGTGAGCAAATCTAAGACATATTTTCTCTATGATAGAATAATACATTTTTGTGACTATGCCACTTCAATTCCTAGGAAATACTTCAACTTTCCTAATTCTTTAGTTTGAAACTATTACTGAAAATAGGTTTTGAGTCATCTCCTGATAATGATAATATCATCAACATACACAATCAAGAACAGTTTGCCACCCTTACCAAGGAAAGAATGATCATTTCCACATCTAGATAGTCCAAAAGAAAGAAAACCTTAGAAAATGTCAAAAACCACGCCCATGGGGATTGCTTCAAATTATATAAAGAATTTTTTTTTTTTAATTTACAAACCAATCCTCAAGACTCCCCCCTAGCAATAAACTTTGGAGGTTGCTCCATATAAACTTCTTCATGAAGAGTACCATGAAAAAAAAAAAAAAGCATCTTTGACATCAAGTTGAAAAAAGGGTAATCATATGTGACAGTAGCAGAGATCAAAATACGAATAAAAATAAGTTAGGCAATAGAAGAACATGTATCAAGATAGTCAACCCCGTACGCCTAAGCATATCCTTTGACAACAAGTCTTACTTTTAAACAAGCAAGAAACCATCGGGATTGACTTTTACAGCATATACCCTTTGACAACCAATAGTAGCTTTGCCTAAAGGAAGGGGTACAGAGTACCAAGTTTAATTAACCTCAAGAGCCTTCAATTCTTCTTCCAGCACTATTTTCCAATCAAAACTTTATAATGCCTCAGCTACAAACTTGGAGATAGGATATTGTTTAATAATAGATGAAAAAGACTGAAAAGCAGGAGACATAGAAGAGTGTGAAACAAAGTTTGCAATAGAATGTTGAGTACATGTACCTTTGTAATGTGCAATGGGGAGACCTAGATCAGATACAAGAGGAGGGTTAGCTAATGAATAGTTTAAGTACACATAGCCCCCTACCTCCCTTCCTCTACCAATCGTCCTTTTTGTAGCTAGATCCTTGAAAATACAACAATTAGGATAGAATGTTACTAAACACTAAATTTTTTTTTTTTAAATTAATTTACTAACATGATTTTAAATGAAAATTGTGGGAGAAAAATTGTTACGCCCCGAACCCTGAGACACATGAACAACCCGCCATGGTCATGCAAATGCAACATTCCCAAGTAGTGTCACCGACCCCATTCATTTATTATGCGCATGCGGAACGTACTATGAAACCCCTGACAAGACTTACAGGATAGGAAAATAGGAAACAAATCATTCAAAAACATACTTTCATATATACTCACACTAGAGTTCATATACACCAAAAATGGATCAGTCTACAGAAAGGGATCGATCCACCAAAAAGAAGGAACCGTCCTATGACTACTAGTCGGACTGGTTCGTCGACCCCACTTATGACTGATCCGCCTCTGGAGACAACGGGTCATCCACCCCACCATTTAGAGGGTTAGCTACGCCTTCACCTAGAATGGCTTCCATCACAGCAGGTGGAATATCAAAACCATCAAATGGACCAATCCTAAAACCATTGGCCCGAAGCGGAACCACGCCCTATATCTATGAGGCACCTTGACATTCACGGCCTCCTGGATCCAGACCGTAGACCTAATCGGCTCGTAGATCCAATGACTATCAGGATCGGGGAAACTGTGCACCTGCTCCATAATCTGCGCCGGGATACCATATCGCTTCTGGGGTCAGCCATCTACGGTCCTGTAATTTTGGCCCACAACTGGGTGAGATATTGTCTCAGCAAGTTCACCCCCCTAAACCCCTATTAGAAAGAAAATACGCCCAAGGGTGGCCAAGCCACACAACACAGAATACTTACCTCGTCTTATTTCCTTCCTGTAGGTTAGTACAATTCATATCACTCAATCACAGGTAGTAATGAGAACTTAAATAACTGCAAGGCAATCACTTTCACATAATCAACAATCACACTCAACACGCATCCCAATGTTCATTTAATCACTACCACCCATGAACATAGCCTACTCGCAGTTTGGCTATCTACTGGCATCTAGCCAGGCATCGTCTCCCCATCTTGGAGCATAGCTTCGTCATTACGTCGATAGCGTTCCCGAAGGAGCATGGGCCCAGAATCAACTGCGACCCGTATCCGTTGTATGGGGCATCCCATATAGGGGTAAGTCTAGCTTAGTAGCCTAGGACAATTTCCTCTTAATTATCACACAATAAAATCATACCTGACCCAGGACACTTTGCATTTCACTCAATGCTTCCAATTAAAATAGTGATCCCGGCCTTTTTTCTTCATATTAAAAATATTCCATAAATTAATCACGCGTGTGGGAGCACGTTAATTTCAAACCAGAAAATCGATATCTCATTTTTCAAACCCCACTATTTAATATAATCCCTAAAATCTAATTTTGGTATCAAAACCCGACACTTGGGAGTTTATGAATAAATCCATATTTTTCACAATCCACACTCAAGTTATAATATCCAACCATCAATTTCAAAATATGAATACACATCAACGATCAGCGGGAAATTCTGAGAATTTAAGGTCCCGAAATAATTTTCGGAATTTATTAAATAATTAAATTTATTCCGAAAATTAATTAAATAATAATATTTTAATAATTCCGAATAATAATAATAATATATTATTAAATAATTAAATAATTTCGAAATATTTATTTATTCAAAAAATAATCAATTAAAGATAAATCACCATTACACTAACATAAACATCAATTTAGCCTTAATTAAACATACTTTAAATTAAACACCACCTTAATCTAATCTACACTTAAATAAATTAACTAACAACCTAATTACACTTAACATAAACTAAACCTCCATAAGCATAATTAACCCTCTAATCGAGGTTTAGTGAGCTAAACTCACCGGAATCGTTTTCCGATGAGTCCCTGGCGAAGACAACGGCGAGGTGGTTGGAAAACCTCCTCGGGGCGGCACCAAAAGAGGATTGGAAGGCACTCGAAATGGGCCTTGAAGGTTTGGAGCTTGGGCTGGTTCACGGCTGCGACTTTGGCCGGACGGAGGGTGCTCGGCGGCTGGTTGAGCGGAGGAATGGTTGAGATGGGCGGCGATAGCTCGGGCGGGTGGAAGTGGCGGCTCTAGTAGCTAGGCAAGACCTCCGATGACGGCTGGCGACGAGGAGCAGCGGCGGACGAAAGGGCTGGAGACTCGGGGTCGTGCGAGCGGGGTGGAGCGGCGTGTGAGCTGGTCGGCGAGGCATGCGTGGAAGGGTGGCGACCGTGACGGCGACGGCGATGGCGACGAGCGGCGGCGTCGAGCGAGCGAAGGGGGTGGCGTCGGGGCTGGCTGGTTTCGGTCGCAGCTCCTCTCTCTCTCCTCTTTTCAAAATCCAAGAAGCCAAGGTTGAAGATGGAGTTGATTGGTGAAGTGAAGTCCCCACTTTATGAGGGCCAATTAGCACTTGCCACTTGTCAATTTCTTCTCCACTTTGGCCCCACCATGACATCACATGATGTCATACTCCACTAACTCAAATCCTCCACAACATCTTCCAATGGGTGCAATTTCTTTTCCGCCGTGGCATGAAATTCAAAATCTTGTACAACGCATTCTTTCAATTTCATTCAATTCTCTTCTAATTGAACCAAATTGAAGTCCATAAAATTAATCCAATGTCACCACACTTCAATTCACATATTTACTTGACCATAGAACCATCTTGAGTCCTAAAAGCATGACCAAAAGCGTGCCTACCAATTTCCCGAACCAAATTAACCATACTTTGATTAATTTGCCGAAAAACTCGGTTTGCATGAACAATCTTCCGAAGATGAGTCAATGTTCCTAAAATGATTTGTGACACACCAGGACTTCCAATTTCATAATTCGATTTCAATTTCATGGTTAACTTCACTCTGGCACGATACTAGCGCGTCTTGATCTACCGGGTAGCTTTTAGAAATTTTCATGCATTTGACCTGTGGTTGATCAATTCAAGCCACAATGTACATCTTTGACACATTGGAGACTCCCGGTTGTCGTGGTAATCTCAAAGTTCCAAATACGGACACAGGGTACCCAAACGACAGAAAAGCCGGTCCGGTGCCGATCGACAAGAATTGTGTGATCTGGTGGAATCACCCACGCTCGATCACATGCCTCTGTCGAGTCGACCCATCTCCGGTCTCTAATCGATTTTTAACTGTGCCGTAATGACCCTTGTAGATTAGCTCGATCGAAAAGTCGTTTCCTAGTCAAATTCTCGAGTCTGATGCATTAGAGTCTCTTAACAGCTTCACCTGATAGATTCGTTTTCACATGAGTGGCCGACTCAGGGAAAAGAACTATATACATGCAGATGAAATGCCCGTCTCAATTTACTGAAAATAGAATTGGAAAATCGGGATGTCACAAAAATGCTAAGGACAATGGCAATGAAGGAGTTGGATGAACTACACCAATTCGCTTAATATGTGCAGATGATCCATTGGCTATAGTAATTATGGACAGAGATGGAGTAAGAGAGGAAAATATACTCAAAAGACCTAACATGTGATTGGAAGCTCCTGAATCAATGATCAAAGGACTAGAAGCAGCTAAAAAGCATGTAGTAGCATTACTAGTTTGTACAAAATAGCAGTGGAAGAAGCAGGCTGTGAAATCTTAAATTGGTTATACCAAGCAAATTTCTCATTAGGCATAACTACTACCTTGCCTTCAAAAGACTATAGAGGAGAGTTAGTACTAGAAGTCGTATTTGCAAACTAGTGTTGCTACCTTGGTCTACCATGTAATTTGTAATAAAATTTCTGAATATGACTAGGTTTGCTAGAGTAATGACAAGTTTGTGTGGCCCCTAAGTTATCGGTAAATATGTGGGATTGTCCATAAAGATGCTATTGACTTTGTCTTCTCTTTGTTCCTATGCCTTAATCTCCCCTTCAGCCACGATGTCTATTATATCCTCCACGATTTCCTTTATCACGCCTATAACCACTATCCGTTCAAGTTTAGGACACAAGAGTTGCACTATTTGTCATAGGTGTAGTATCCTAAGAAGAATTATGAAATACTTGAAGAATCTGAGCAAACATCTCTGTGAGTGATGCAATAGTTTCTCATCCAAGAATCTGAGACCTAACAGTTTCATATTTTGGACCATGGCTTCTTAGGAATCCTATTACAACTAATCATTCTCTCTGAAGTTGCATTTGTTGAACATTGGCTGAAATAGAGAGAACCTCATTCAACTTCTCATACATTCTCTTAAAGTCAGCAAGGTATCGTGTAATAGAACGTCCCTTCCTTTCAAATTGATTGAACTCCAATGATAGCTTATAAATTCATGTACAAGTTATTTTGGCTAGAATATAATACATTTAAATACTCCCACAGTTTTCTGACTATATCAATATGAGTTACTAGATCGGCTATATTATTCTCCATAGAATTGAACATCTAACCAAGAATACATGCATCAATAACATTCCAAGTTGCATCATCTCTAGGTTTAAAATTTCCATGAAAAATTAGCGCTAAAGTGGACGATTTTTGCAATTTTTTAAAATTTCCAAATTTATCCTTTTTTCCTCTTTTTTCTTTCTTTTCTTTCCTTTTTGTTTTTTTTTCCTATTTCCCTTCGCCCATCATCAAAGCCTTGGCGATGGTTGACAGAGATCGCTAGCTATAACAAGGACTTGTAGAGAGAGGATTGTGATGCTCTCACTATGGCTACCAAGAGCATGGGGTGAGGGCTGCGACGACCTATAGAAAAAAAAAAGAAATGAAAAGAAAGAAAAGGCAAAAAAGAGAAAAATATCATAAAAATAAAAAATCATCCATGTCAGCGCTGGTTATGTCATGTTGGACAATCAACGTAATTAGATTATCACGTTAGTGATTTTTGATCAAAAGTCACTGAAAGGACTATATTAGAAAACCGTTGAAAAATTTAAGACAAATTTGACCAAATTAAAAAGTTTAAAATTGAATTGGCTCTTAATATAATAAGTTAATTATGTTACAAACAATTTTCCCTTTCTCTCTTCATCTTAAAAAAAGAAAAAAAAATCTAATCTCCTTTAATCCAACAGACAGAAAAATTGCTCACGAGATAGAGAAAGACCACATAAATCAACTCACGAAAAACCGGGGCACCAAAACTAGTGGTTTGAGAAAGAGGATGGTGACATAACAGGGTACATTCATAAAATGAAATCTCGGTATCGATGTATCATAAAGTTAGATGGATAAGCTCGAGACGGATGCAACATGTGTTCTAACAAGAGACGACCAAGGCCTGAATATTCACTTTCGGAAGACAAGGTCCATTGCTGATTTTGATAGTGTCCTTTTCCTAGTGTGAATATTCTAAATTCAGCAATAATTAATTGTTTGCATTAAGATTATCTTGGCGGCATTTTTTTAAGTTAAATCGGTAGAGTTAGGTACATTTATTTATAGTAAACCGGAAAAAGGCAGATCTTGGACGTATCTTGGGGGATTGTTAAACGTCACTACGCTTCGCAAAAGGAAAAAATGGGCCTTTTATGTCCTCAAATCCCTGAGTCATGACCCGTGACTTTCCCTTTTTTGAGTTAATTTTTAGATTGACGCTATATATCATGTATTAATCTACTAAATCACTAAGCTAAACAATGCAGGAGATCATATAATAATCACTTGACTTAATGGATTTTTTTTTTGAATTGGGTTTTAGTAAAATTCTTTGCTTAATGCTCTTTTTAACGATAAAATGCAATTTCCTCGCACTGCGTCAAATTATCTACACGGGTGCATTTTAGATGTTAAGAAATGTTCCCTCATTGTGCATGAATAAGTGATTACCGCATGAATTGCTCTAGGGTTGTTGTGGATAGTTAGGCGCCTGGGCGAGAGGTCCATATTCGACCCTCATCATTTCGACCCTCATCATTGACATTTCCTTCTAGAGCACTTTCAAATAATCGCAACTTTGTATGAACTTGAGTTCACTCAATACGATCAAAATGGAAGGATCCACCGTATTCGATGGGGGGTTTAATTAGTAAGTAATCAATAGTCAAACAACCTCATGATATGAGAAAAGTAGTAGCCACCGTATAAATGTTGTCGAATGACGATAATATCTTGAAAAGATTTCCCTTTTTCTGTAATTAGCCATGGAAAATTCAATTTTTTTCTTTCTTTTTGCTTTTCTTTTTCTCTCTCATTCTTTCAAGTTCCCATTGTCGACAAGGGCATCCGGGTCTTCCCAATACTGCCTTGCTTCGGCAAGACACAAAAAGCTCTCAACAAGAAACCATATTTGCAAGAGCTTGTTAGAGAATCTTATAAATAATGGATCTTAATTACTTACGGCTCATTTCGTATTATTAGACTTGTAAATAAACGGGATACTTCTTCAACGCAAGAGACTCCGACAAAGTATATATACGTTAAGAATTTTGTTAAGTAGTATATTTATGTCACCCATTGAGCAATCAAATAAAAAAAAAAAAATTCTATTTTGAAGGCACTAGCTTTTCTTATGACATGTATATACTTTTCCCGCTTGGGTTTTATTAGGATGGATAGAACTCTTGGAGCATTATTTTTTTCCCCTTTTCAATTGGGTTCAAGAAATTGATAGCCACGACGACTATAATTCAACAAAATTTATCTTTGTGGGGGATGATATGCAGCATACTAATTTGTGGACCTTAATTTTGGACACTAAAGTCAACCTCGCTAAATGTTCCCAATCGTTAGTAATGAATTGTCGCTGTCTTCCTTTCAGCATCGTTTGGCGCACGCTAATCACTTGCATGCATGCTTGGCTGCGAGATTTTCTCCTTTGTTTCCATCTTTAATTTAATTTAAGCGATGATCATCCCATTAAGCAGTTGACAAGGCCCATTTCCAATTGGTTATCTTCACATAATTATCACCATAATTGAAAACCGGGTCTCATAAAATTCATCTGGTTTAGTATATCACCGAATGTTATTAGAAAAAAAGGGGGGGGGGGGGGAAGGAAAAAAATTCAGAAAAATTGAGGCCCGCAAATTTTAAAGTGTCTTTTAACTCTAGGACATGCATTCAAAAAATTATTATGCTAAATATTAAATGAAAGTATGGTTTTGAACTTCAAAAAGTAAGAATCTACTTCCTCGAGGATTGGGGCTGGAATTATCATCATTTATTATTAATTACCAAAAGTAAGAATGCTGAGAAAGACCAACTTTATTGGCCTCTTAAGCTCCGTTCACCGAAAATGTAACTTTTCCGGAAAATATTTTCTAGTAAGCCATTTTATAAGGAAAAAACAATTTTTTTGGCGTTTGATTAAATTTAAAAATGAACTAAAAAATATTTTCAACCGTCTTGTAAGGAAAATATTTTCCTCCATATACTCATTTCAATATTTCTTTTATTTTATATTTATAAAATCTATTTTTAAAACTATTTTCTTATTTTTATTTTTAATTATTTTTATTTTTTTATTTTTTCCCTTTTTTCCTTCTTTCTCAAACCGGTCGTCGCCGGTGACTAACCACAAGTGAGCTCGAGCTTGCCAGATTCCAACAAGGCCCGAGCTCACTCGACCAGCCTCGCCGATCCGACGACTTGGGTGAGGCTCAAACCTCATCTAAGGTCGCCAGATGTCAACAAGGCTTTGGCAACCTCGGGTAAGGCTCAATCTCATTGACCTATGCCAACCACAGGCTAGCGACCAATCGAGGAAGATGAAAAGAAAAAGGAAAGGAAAAAAAAAAAAAAAAGAATAAAAATTAATAAAAAACTCGATTAAAAAAATAAAAAATAAATTTAAAAATTTGAGAGAATTACCAAAAAAGTCCTAAACCTATTGCAATTGTGCCAATTCAGTCCATTCGGCCAAAATTGATCCTAAACCTTTCATAATTGTGCCATCGGCGAACGTTGATGTGGCAATTTTAATTTTTTTTTTGAATTTTTTTTTTTTTTTTCCCCACCACGTTGGCCAGAGGCAAGGGCTAGGGGAGGCTCGCTCCTGCCGGCCACTAGCGAAGGCGAGCCTCGCCTAGCGACGGCGAGGAGCCTCGCCGGCCACCAGCGAGGTCGACCCTCGCCTTGGTTGGGCGAGGCCTTGCCGGATCTGGCGGGGCCTCACCCTCGCCAGTGGCCGGCGAAGCTAACCTCGCCATATTTGGCGGGGCCTCGCCCTCGTCGGCCCTCAACTTAGGCCGACGGGGGCAAGCCTTGCCATTAGCCGGCAAGGCTAACCTCGCTGGCCCTCGCCTCGAGCTGGCGCCGGCCGGCCAAGGGAAGGAGAAGATGGGGAAAAAAAAAGAATTCAAAAATTCAAAAAAATATTTAAAAATTCGAAAAAAAATAAAAAAAATTATTTAAAAATGTCACGTCAGCGTTCGCTGGACGGCCGGTGTCCACGTCACCGCTAGCTGGCCAATTTTGGCCGGATGGACTAAATTGGCACAATTGTAAAAGGTTTAGGACTAAATTGGTGTATAAAGGCTGTTTGGAGTATCCGGGAGTTCCTCTATCACTTTTGATATAACTGAATTGACACAATTGCAATAGGTTTATGACTTTTTTGGTAATTCTCCCAAAAAATTCAAAAAGGAAAAAGTGTTTGATGAAAGAAGATTTAGAAAATGTTCTCTTATTTGAAAGGCAAAAAATATTTTCCCCTATTGTAAAAGACTTTTTTTCTTATGGAAAATATTTTTCATGACTAGTTCATTCTTCGTGAATTAAATGTCAAAAAATTCGAAAAACGTTTTTCTTTAAACTATTTTTGGCAAAACGAACGGAGCATTGAATGCAAAAAGTAGATACATTGAATTGATTAGAAGGCACCCGGTCGTCCATTCTTTAAATGTCAGAAAAGACATGTGAGAAACAAATATCCCGCCGGAAGTCTCTCCTCAAATGGATGTAGCTGTTCCTTCTCTCCCTTTCTCAACATCTATCTCTCCAATTCATTGACACTATGACGCAAGTATAAATCTCATTAGATTCATTTATCAAAGAATATTACCAACTTAAAATAAATACTTATGAAGCGAGCTAAATAGATGATTAGTGATCACTAGTAAGAGGCGAACCTTATGACAAAGAAGAGAAATAAGAGCCCATATGGAGAAGTAGTCCTTGATAGATTTTACCTCGTGCTTTTCATATTCAGGCTTGTCGAAGTTATGTTGAAGTTACTTTTATGATTTATTATGATAATCTACATATTTTTAGGGGCTGTTTTCTCCTCATTATATATTTGATTGATGGGATACAGGTTATGAACTTGGAACTTTAATAAATTAATCTAATAAAATTAATAGCGGATTGCTAATTGGGTTACTACTCACCTCTCCGGGGGTGGGGGGGGGGAGTTTTTCCTTTGAATTGGGTAACTAATCCACCTTTTTTTTTGTCGTCTTTGTGTCCACCTTGAGTCATTCTCTCATGTATACTTTGTTTATAAAGTAATAAGTGATGTTATTCTGGCCAAAAAAAAAAAGAATAAGTAAAAGCTCAATAGGGAAAAAAGTTGGAGAAAAACATTACCCTACTAATATCTCAACTGAATCTCGTGAGACACGCGAGGCTCCTCGAACATGAACTTTATTGTTTGAACAGTAACCGGTCATGCTCAATTACTGTCATAATTAATATCTCTTCCTTCCTATAAATAGTGCCCTAATCACTCTATTTCCCCTACGCACCATCACTCCTCTCTCTCTCTCTCTCTCTCTCCGTCTCTCTCGTTTCTTGTCCTTGTTCTCCCTTCTTCTTCCCACGAAAAAATGGTGATGCTAGATAAGGGCCTCTCGATCCCCCTGAACGCGAAGCTCACCGGCTCGGGCACCGAGACGGTGGTTCTCGCTCACGGTTTCGGAGGAGACCAGACCGTGTGGGACAAGATCCTCCCTCTCTTGTCCCAGCATTTCAGGGTCCTCGTCTTTGACTGGGGCTTCTCGGGAGCTGTCAAGGAGCAAGAAGGTCTGTTCGACCCTGTGAAGCACTCGTCCTACGAAGGTTTCGCCTGTGATCTGATCTCTCTCCTCGATGAGCTCGACCTCAAGTCCACAGTCTTCGTCGGCCACTCTATGTCCGGCATGATTGGTTGCATTGCCTCTGTGAAGAGGCCTGACCTCTTCGAGCGCCTCATACTCCTTGGTGCTTCTCCTAGGTAGGTAACTCAAACATATTTCTCCCACCCCAAGAAAAAAAAGGAAGAACAATGTTTAGTTTCTCTTGCAGTTTGTTCAATTGAATCAGCACTTCTTATTTGTTTCGGTTTACTACGTTTTTATCTCTTCAAAGATGGTACAGTTTTTGCTGCTTTTGGATGTTGCTCGATGTGGCAGGCCTGAATAAATGTCTCACCAGTAGAGCAAGCAATTATTATTGGTCAGTGCGTTTTACTAACGTGCAAAATTGGAAAACGACATTTTTAATATATTCTAATATTAAATGATTAAAAAAAAAAGACTTTTCTCCTCGTGGGTTTGTCCCTCTAGTTGCTAATTCCATAGTTGTGGATGTTTAGTTTTCCTTAAGTTTGTTTATGATGAGCATGTGAATAAGGAAGTTAAATGGTTCAAAAGGACTCTCTTTTCACCATGACGAAGTTCTAGTATGGTTTACCCACAAAAACATATGGATTAATCGTTCTGTTTATTTCATAGAAAATTATTGAATTGAAAAATACTTTCCTAAAAACGATCGCTTATATTGTTTATAAAAATGAATGAATGAAAAATATTTTTATTAGTTATAAAGATATTTAGACATAAATTGTTGTTGGTAATGAAAACTCTTTTTATTGAATTGTACATTTTTCATGAAATAAACACATCCTAAATGAAAGACAATCTTAGTTGGGGTCGTAGGAGGGATTTTCCGTATATTCTCATCTACAAAACTTAAAGATAGGTTAAAGTGAAGATAATTCCTCTATGCAATGTCGAAATTTTTTGTTGCCCTTTTTGCTAACAAGGGATTATTGAAAAACTATAGTTTTGATATCTGCCATAGATGAAAACGATTGATTTGGCTTGAATAATTGATGGTTTGGACCAATTAAGTGAAAATTGAACGGGTAGAAAGACACGAAAGGAATACATCTTAGGCTTATTAGAGTTCAGTTATGAGTACTATTAGTATTTGAGACATTAATGTTAAATAGAGAAAGTTTCGCTACTAATTCCCATCACCAGGATTTGTTATAACTAACATACGACCTTGGTTCTCAGATTTTATATGGTGGTGAACTGTTTGCTCGCACACCACCTTAACCATTGAAAAAAAAAATCATTAAGAACTTATTGATTTCTTATATGATCATGTTTAAGAAAATAATTTTCTACTCATTTATTTTTGTAAAATGAGTGGAGCCTAAGACACTTTCTCTTTGGTGTATTTAATGTTCGAGGACCCATCACGAGTGAGATGAGTTGACACATAAATATCTTTCCATGATTCTCAACTTTTCGTCGTTTTTATTTAAATCTTTTTTATTTTTATTTTTATCTTTTGGTCCTCGTCACTCTCTACTCGCTTTTCATATGGATGGCAGATGATAAAACCATCCATAGTTTGGACAGCTGCCGCCGACACTAATTCCCTTTTAAATTGTCTAAAACTTCAAACCAAGCACCCTTCGGTCCTCATTAGCATAAACGCTGAAGGTGATGTTCTTGCATTGTCTTACTTTTTCATGCCTTCATTAGGTACTTAAACACGGACGGCTACGAGGGCGGATTTGGGACCGCTCAGATTGATCAGATCCTGTTGAGCATAGAGACCGACTACAATGAATGGGCACCCAACTTTGCTTCTCTGGTGGTGCATCCGCATGATGCCCTCTCCGTGGAGATGTTCACCAGGTGCTTGAGAAGGATGAGGCCTGAAGTCGCGCTTTCCCTAGCCAGGACGGTTTTCTTGTCCGACCATAGAGAGGTCCTCGGGAGAGTGACGACCCCGTGCACTATAATTCAGACCACGAACGACGTCGTTGTGCCGAACTCGGTCGCCCATTACATGCGTGACAAAATCCAAGGGAAATCAACGGTCGAGATGATTAAAACCGATGGCCATTTCCCTCAGCTCACCGCACATCTGCAGCTTCTCGATGTGTTGGGTGGAATCTTGCGGTTTGAGTATGATTAGCAGATGATTGAGTTCTTATATGTTTAATTATATAAATTATACCCTAGACTGGACTAGAATTACTCTATTTGTTTTAGCTTTTAGACTTTTTTTTAGGGGGGGGGGCAGATTTTATGTATAAATAGTAGGTGAATAAGGTCAAAGCAAAACGTCCAGGTGGGGTATGTTGTGATGTGGTTTTTGTGGATGTGAATGTGAATGTGTCCAATGAGGATTGGGGTTTGTTGATTGCATGTCGTTTGTCTCTTTAGATTAGTTATTGTGGTTGGATTGAGTAGTTTGCATTTAAATCGTTCGGGCTTGAGCTGTTTGACTGAATTTTATTTGATTTCGAGGAGAGAATTTTCGAAAGGGTTATTCGCAAAAAGGCAGGGAAATTCTTTCCACCCCAAAGTTGCGGGACCCTTTTAAGTCCTCGTTGTATTGCCCATCACATGTTCAAATGGAACTATCCAAAGAAATTCACCTAGACACGTCTGATGGATGAGACTAATGAAAGAGACAAAGGATGTTGGCGATAAGAAGATATGAAAAATACCAAATTCGAGTCATCGTATTTTATACTTAATTCTTTTTTGCATCCTTCATTTCTAAGAATCTACCAGTTTGTGTTCTCAAACAGAAATTTCACGTGAAAAAAAGCGCATATTGCTTCGGTTCTTGTGTATCTCAATAGAACTGAATCCACTATGCTACTATGATATTCCCAAGAATTTCTTATCTCTCCCAATCTAAATAAACCTCCAAACATAATAATATGATTAGTAGAAATGATCAATGGACAAATCCTTGAGTCAAGCTAAACTTATAGCCTAGGCTCGCCCATTAACAAAAATGTGTGTGTGTGTGTGAGGAATTAATTATTATATTATTCAATAAAGTTATATATATATATATATATATATATATATATATATATATAGACACACACACACATCAAAATAAGCCTAAAGATCCTGAAGACCACTTTACCGTTCATACTTCTAAAACTGCCCCTCAAGTTGGAGCATAAATATTAATCATGCCTGACTTGTTACAAATATATTCTATCCTCTCATGACTCTGTGATTTAGTAAAGATGTATGTAGGTTGTTTACCGATTCGAATATGACTAGGAAGGATCACTTCACTTTGTAACTTCTCTCGAATAAAATGACATTTAATCTCAATGTCTCTTATTCTCTCATGAAACACAAGATTGAAAGCTATATGCATTGCAGCTTTATTATCACACTATAGAGTCATGAGTACTAAAGCTTTAAAGCTTAACTTGGTCAATAACTACCAAATCCACACTAATTAACATGTCACTTGTGCCATGGCTCTATATTTTGACTTAGCACTAGAGCGGGCAACAACACTATTTTTCTTACTTTTTCATGATACCGGATTTCCTCCAACCAAGGTCCAATATTTAGTGGTTGATCTCCTATAATCTAGAGACCTTGCCCAGTTAGCATTAGAGAATCCTTCAACCCTACTACAGCCATGGTGGTAAACAATTCCATTCCTTGGAGCCTTCTTTAAGTACCTCGAAATATGAAAAACTGCATCCTAGTGAAATGTATGAGGGAAGACAAAAACTTACTTACCATATTAATTGGAAAGGCAAAGCCTAGTTGAGTAACTATGAAATAATTCAGCTTACATACCAGTCTTCTATATCTCTCAAGATTATCAAGAATCTCTCCTCCCTCATCAACCAATTCAACCCATTGTTCCATGGGTAAATCAAGAGGCTTTAATCCCAACCTACCTGTCTCAATGAGCAGATCCAAGACATATTTTCGCTGTGGTAGAATGATACCTTTCAGTGACTATGCCACCTCAATTCCTAGAGAATACTTCAACTTTCCTAATTCTTTAGTCTGAAACTGTTGCTGATGATAGGTCTTGAGTCATCTCCCGTGATGAAAATATTATCAACATACACAATCAAGAACAGTTTGCCTCCTCTACCAAGGAAAGAATGATCATTTCCACATCTAGATAGTTCAAAATAAAGTACAACCTTAGAAAATCTTAGAAACCATGCTCGTGGGGATTGTTTCAGACCATATAAAGAATTTTTTTAATTTACAACCCAATCCTTCCCCCTGAGCAACAAACCTTGGAATTTGCTCCATATAAACTTTTTCATGAAGAGTACCATGAAAAAAAAAACATTTTTGACATCAAGTTGAAACAAGGGCCAATTAATATGTGGTAGTAGGAGAGATCAAAATATGAATAAAAATAAGTTTGGCAACAAGAGAAAATGTATCAAGATAGTCAACCCCATATGCGCGAGCATATCCTTTGATAACAAGTCTTGCTTTTAAATGAGCAAGAAACCATCGGGATTGACTTTTATAACATATACCCATTAACAACTAATAGTAGCTTTGCCTAAAAGAAGGGGTACTAAGTCCCAAGTTTAATTAACCTCGAGAGTCTTCAATTTTTCTTCTATCACTATCTTCCAATCAAAACTTTATAATGCTCAGCTACACACTTGGAGACAAGATATTGTTCAATAGTAGATGAAAAAAGACTAAAAAACAAGAGACACAGAAGAGTGCGAAACACTAGAATGTTGAGTACATGTACCTTTGTAACGTGCAATGGAGAGATCAAGATTAGATACAAAAGGAGGGTTAAATCAATGCATAGCTTAAGTACATATAGACCCCTGCCTCACGTCCTCTACCAATCATTCTCTTCCTACCAGATCCTTGAAAATACAAGAATCAAGATAGAATGTTACTAAACACTAAAAGTTTTTTTTTTTTATAATAAATTTACCAAAAAACATGATGTTAAATGGAAATTGTGGGAGATAAAACACTGAGGACAATGACAATGAACGAGTTGGATAAACCATGCCAATCCGCTTAACATGTGTAGATGATCCATTAGCTATAGTAACTATAAATAGAGATGGAGTAAGAGAGGAAATTATGCATGGAAGACCGAACATGTGGTCGGAAGCTTCTGAATCAATGATCAAAGGACTACAAGTAGCTGAAAAACATGCAGTAGCATTACTAGTTTGCACCAAAATAGCAGTGGAAGAAGCAGGCTGTGAAATCTTAAACTGGTTGTACCAAGCAAATTCCTCATTAGGCATAACTACTACCTTGCCTTTAAAAGACTATATAGGAGAGTCAGTACTAGAAGCCGTATTTGCAAACTAGTGTTGCTGCCTTGGTCTCCCATGTATCTTGTAATAAAATTTCTGAATATGACCAGGTTTGCCATAGTAATGACAAGTTAGTGTGGCCCCTGAGTTATCAGTAGACATGTGGGATTGTCCATAAATATATTGTTGACTTTGGCTTCTCTCTATTCCTATGCCTCGGCTTCCCCCTTAGCCACCACATCTATTATATCCTCCGTAGCTTCCCTTATCACGCCTATAACCACTATTGGTTCAAATTTAGGACCCAAGAGCTGCACTATTTATCATAGGTGTATTATCCCGAGAAGATTTATGAGATACTCGAAGATTTCGAGCAAACGTCTCTATGGGTGATGTAATAGTCTCTCGTCCAAGAATCTGAGACCTAACAGTTTCATATTTTGGACCAAGGCTTCTTAGGAATCCTATTACAACTATTCATTCTCTCTGAAGTTGCATTTGTTGAACATTGGCTGAAATAGGGAGAACATCATTCAACTCCTCATACATTCTCTTAAAGTTAACAAAGTACTATGTAATATAATGTCCATTCCTTTCAGATAATTGAACTCATATAATAACTCATAAATCTGTGTACATATTTAAATACTCCCACAGTTCTTTGACTATATCGATATGAGTTACTGGATGGACTATATTATTCTCCATAGAGTTTAACATCCGACCAAGAATGCGTGCATCAATAACATTCCAAGTTGCATCATCTTTGGGTCTAAGCTCAGTCAATTGTCTTTGCTAATTCCTGCCTATCAAACTAAGTTTCACAATCTTCTTCCATTGATGCAAGTTGGAACTACCTTCAAGCTTCTTGTTAATAATTCGATTAGACAAAGAGAAAATCATCTCAATCATCACATAACTATTTTTCTCAGTATCATCCTCAGTTTTACTCCTTGTCGGATCATCCACTCCCTAATAACAATAAGTAAATTCTTACAATAGTTTCCTTCAGACAACTCAGCCTCAATAATTCAATAAGCCAATATTACCACATAAAGAGTTTCTACAACCTACAAACATCACCAAATATGTTAAAACCAACCAATATATCTACAGTTTCAACAAATACCAATACTTGAAGACATCCTCAAGAGGCAAAAGCAAATATATCAACTATATCAAGAGGCGGCCAAGATTGATGACCAAATCAACAACTCACCAAATCTGATGACTTAAGCTATCATTCAGACCTAGCTATGACCAAATCCTTCAATTGTGTGGTGATCCAACAACTTAGCACCAAGACCAATGAGCCACGTGAGGTAACCCAGCAACTCAACGACCCAGCGAGCTGTGCGAGGGAGTTGCGCGAAGGAGGTCATACAAGGGAGGAGTCGTGCGAGGAAGGATTCATGCAAGGAAGCGCAAGAGAACATGTGAGGATGACATGTCATGAGCATGAGCGTCTCATTATGATAACAAAGTGCCACTAACTTGACGAATATTACAATAATCTAGGCTCGGTCACTAACTTGATGACTACAAAAACATATATATTATGAATACTAAACAGTGAGAATGCCCAAACTACCTTCTGGACTCACAAATTTTTACTAAATCTATTCATGAGGTTCATGTATATCCACAAGGTCATTGGTATTTATCACATGTTTCAATCATCCTTCTTTGTCTCCCACTCTTGGAACCACAACTTACTAGCCACTCTTCCCACTACTTTACTACAAGTTTTGCCCACTCAATTAGCCCATTTCCACTCATTCATCTTGCCACTCTCCTCAATTTCGACTATATGTTTTTACCATGACTGATTTTGATAAGCAAAACATGAGCCATAAATATTCAACATGTACATGATTTAATTTTCGCATTTTCTCTCTCCATTCTCTCAACCCTTCTAGAAAACAAGTGAGACAATCTCCAACTTGACTCGATACTTGTTACTAACAAGCAAAAATTTGACAAATACCATCTTGAAAATGTTTTGTTGATGTGTTCGAAGATCATATCGTTCCTATAACTTCCCTAATCGAACTCTGTTCAACTAGTACATTAATGCAATGTGGTTAAAGTAATGGTTTAATTTCAATACAAGATGGAACAAATCTATGATTTGGTTATGTCTTGACTTTTTTGGATTGTGCCTATGGTACTGATTTAGTGTAATTTGCACACGATTGATGAGATTTGAACATATGACTTTTCATTTCTGAACTAGAAATCTCCCGACCACAATTGTCGCTACAGTCAATAAAATGTCCATGTAAGAATTGTATCAGTCAACATTTTCTTAACGAAGGACTTTCCCTTCTGTTTGTAACTCTTATTTAAGAGATGTGACTTTTGACCTATACATTTATGAATGTGAGCAATAGTTAGCAATTTCCCCACAAAGAAAAGCGACATGCACAACATAGTAAGTTAAAACCTAGAAAGTAACTAGTAGTTTCTTTCACGCGTTTAGAAATCTTTTTAGGTTTAGTATTAAGAATTCATTATGTTTATTAAGTTATTCACGCGAAAATAAGTTTCCATGTAGGAAAAAAACTACGAATTTTAAAAAATATTTGTACATGATTGGATTCCTTTTCACTAACTACAAAAATAAATATGTATGTATGTATGTATGTATGTATGTATGTATGTATGTATGTAATTTGCAATTTTAACATACTATACGAACTCTATAATATGCAATTACGAGCACAAAATAGGATCCGTTGTCAAGCATGCGAAAGTATAATAGCCTGCCTTTGCTTGCGATCATAGAACAAATTCCAATCAAAATCAACATAGATGACTACACTGAACAAAAGGTGACCTAATTGCTGAGATCGGCATGACATCAAAGTGACCTTCTCATGTTTTAGGTCCGCGAGTCATGGCATGTTCATTGGATATTTTCTCCGCTTTGCATGCCCTATCATCTTCCGGTCCCTTTTGGGCGGATTGATTCTCCGTATTAGACTTAGTTAACCTCCTCAATCCAACCAAGAGGTGTCATTTGCATCGATCAGAAGTACCATGTGGGTTCAAGATGATATGTTTCTCTCAACTCGAGATGAAGAGCCATCTAACCCTAAGCAAACTTGAGTTTCGGGCATTGCATAGTTTAATTAGAACTGCAAATGGTTTTATCGGTTGTATCAAAATTGCAAATGATTTTTATTGGTTGTATTTTGAACTTTCCTCTCTCTCTGTCTTTTTAAAGGGAGCGGGAGTAAATAAGGATGGTGGGCTGATTTTCTTTCCTTAATTTCGTCCAAAGCTGGATTTAACCTAATGTTGATCCCTAAAGAAGGAGCAATTGAAATTATTTAATAATGTTTTCCTTTTTCCTCTTTCCAATTCAGTGGGGCCCGTCAGCTAATTTGGCAAAGAACGAGTTGATTATATTTGTGTGTGTGTGCGCACTCTTTTTTTTCCTCCTAAATTTACAAATATTATCAAACGAGACGGTGCCGAAAAACGGCCGGGCTACGGCGTTATTGCTTTCCACGAAAAAACAAAGTCGGATAGTTCCAAATTACAACTCTTTCTCTGGTCATTGATGCTACGTGACATTGTTGTCGTTAGTCCCCTCTTCCAGACATGGGGCCCCTAATCTATAAAAATTTTAAGGACAAAATACAGCTCAAGTGCCAAAACTTGGCACGATGGGACACTTAAGTGTCAAAAGTTAGGAAAGTGCCACTTTTTTTGAAAAGTGAGACACTTAAGTGCCACCTTCGGCGGATCTTGCCAGAAATCCTACATGGCAATATTTTATTATTTTTATTCGCCTACGTGGCTCGCCGGAGAGCCGACTTAGCTCTAACTCACCCAAAACAATGCAATTTTCATAGTTGGCCAAAATAAAAGTCCTGAATCTACAAAAACGACGTCATCTCCCAAATTGCCCCAAATCTAAAACCCTAAATCGGCCAAAATCCCTATTGAAGTGCTTGAATCCTAGTCTAGAACCCTAATTTTGATTTGCCCAAAATTCCATCGTCGAATATTGGAAATGGAGAGTAGAACTCTCAGCAGTGCCGCAAATTCCTCTCACTAAAGCGAAGGAGAAGGCCAGAGTTTCTGTTTTTGTGGATTATCGGTCCAAGAAGAATATTGTGGACTCGAATGAAGCCTGGGAGAAGATTTTGTGGATGCGCCAGATATAAAGAATGGTCGAAGTGCAAATACTTCAAATGGGTCGATGTGAAATTTTCTCACCGAACCACAGAGGTGATATTGGATCTACTTGATAAAATACATCAATCTCCATCTATGTTCGTGGACGACTTGGACAATGTTGACTCAATGTAAGCTCAAGCATTTTCAGCTAAACTTTTCAAGAATGAAGTTTCAACAATGAAAATTGAACGGAAGTGTTATCAAGCGTTTATTATGGTGTTGTTTTATTGTCTATCATACTTTATGATGAAATGTAAAGCATGTGAAGATAAGAAAGAGTTTTTCCGACTGCCATAGTTAAAAATGAGTGGACAAATGTAATTGTTTTGGATTAAATGTATGCTTTTTTCTTTTTGAAAGATGAGAAGAAGTTTGTGTTATTCCACAAGATCGTTGTGGCTTTGTTGTTGTTTCTGCTGTCATATGTATTGTGGGTTCCTTCTTGTGTTTGTAAGGAGGTTAAGGAAATGGAATGAGTGAATTAGATGCTGCTTGTACTATGTTTTTGCTTATTCTTGAATATAAACCAATAATGATGGATGTGTATTAGGTCAATGTGTTGTGGTGATTTTTTTACTTGAACCAAATATAAACATAAACTAGCAGTAAATATTGGAATTGAATGGAGTTACCATAAGTTAAATTACCATCACATTCTTTGTTTTGCTGCAAACCAACATATACACAAGACAAATAAGAGTGATTACCCGAGTGCCATAAGTTGTATTTAGTAATCACTTAAGTGCTACTCGCGATGAAAAAATGATCACTTAAGTATCAAGTTATTATTAAAGTAATTACTTAAGTGTTATTCATAGTTAAAAGTAAACACTTAAATGCTAATTTTTTTAGAATGTGATCAGTCAAGTGCCAATTTTTTGTAAGTTTTCTCTAAAAATTACGCCAGCCACCACCATCGGCTGCGCCACCAGCCATTACTACTAGCCACACTAGGCACTCTAGGCACCATCATACTGGTGGTGTTGCTGCACAAGGTACTGGCGCAAACTGAGCCTTGCACTAGCTTGCACCAGTACACGTGATGTAAGATGTGCACCCTACACACTTGCACCAGGTGCAACATAAGCTCTCAACCCCCACCATAAACCCACAACCACCAGGCATCACCAGCTACCATCACCAGCCACCACATTAGCACCTGGCCACCACCCAACAGCCACTGTGCTAGTGGTGGGTCTGTTGCAGAAGGCATTGGTGCAAGCTGATCGCTTGGTGCAAGATGTGCACATTGCACACTTGAACCAAATGTAGCACGAGCCCTCAACCAAACCCCAACAATAAACCCACTACCACCAAGCATCACCATCCACCACCACCAGCACTCCAGTTACTACCACGGACCCAACACCAACAGCAGCAAGTAAAAGCAGAATCAATATCTTACAAAAAGCAAAAGAATTTGACAAGCAGTAAGATCATTCCATTGATATTGAAATTAAGTCTCACAAAATTAATAACAGACTAAAGAAAAAAAAAAAGAAAAGATAACCATCCATAGCAAGTTATTATAAACGTTTACAAAACTGACTCCTAAGCTCCACAAATCCTATTATGTCTCATCTCATCAATCAATATGCACAACGCCCCCTGTTCGTACTCCTTTTGATAGGTTTTTCACTTGATTCATAATCATTGCACTCTTTCTAACTGGACGTGCAAATTCTTCTTCAACCTTCTTAGTATCCACTGACTCAGATGGAGCTGCAAATGTCTCAGGCTGAATTGATTCAGATGGACCTGCAACTGGGTTCTTGCTCTTCTTTTTTGTTGGCGTAGTTGATGTCTTCTTCTTCTTCTTTGTTGGTGCAGCCGTTGATTCTTAAGTTGGGCCTTGAGAGATAAGAACCTCTGAACTTCTCACAGGCTACAAAAAGACAATAAATTGTCAGCAAAAGTCTGCAATATAAATTACATTAAATGCAGCTAATAAAACTTACATTCAGAATGACTGTTCCAATACGCTCATCTGTATAAAGGCCATAGCCATATTGTCTTAACTTCTTCCCAAGTGCCCCTCTTGTTTGAACAGGGGCATCAAACTTGTGATTTGTTAGTTCTTTTTCTTACCCGTGATTTCTTAGGCCCTTCTTTTGGCCCTTCAGCTACAGCCGGGGTTTCTTCGACCAATTCTTCAGCTAAGCGTCTTCTAGATGGCCTTTGTGTAGCTGCCCCTTCACGTGGCCTTCTTCTAGTTGTCCTTCTATGTAGCCCTTCAGCTTCAGTGACACCTTCTATTGGCCATTCTAGTGGTACTTGTGGTGACTCTTGTTGTGATTCTTCTGGTGGCCCATGTGGTGACCCTTGTGGTGGCTCTTGTGATGGCTTTTTAGTTGGCAATTGAGCTCTAACTTGCATTTTTCGAACTTGAGAAAGAGACAAAAGACACCATAAATATAATATCGGGCTATATAATAACGTAAAGAAAGAAAAACATAATACAAATTATTAAATTTACTAGGTATTTCTTTCTCTGCTGAAGAATAGTCGATTGAACTGGCCGTTTAGTTGCTTGGGCCAATCTTTAGCTGGCCGTCTTCTATCTTGCCTTCTTCGAATAGGCCCTTCAGTTTCATGACTTATTGGGGTTTTTCTCGTGACCTGACAAAGATATTACATACAAGGCCAAATAGGATATTATATACATATTTATGATAAACCACAAAACAATATAAACATAAATTTTATGACTTACTAGGGTTCTAGTTGTCGACTAAAGAACAGTCAACTCACTTGGCCCTTCTGTTTGCCTTTCTCCAACTGTCCCTTCACTAGGCCCCTCAGCTGGCCTCAACTGTTCTTAATGCTTCTTCAATTGACAACCTTTAATATTGTGCCCTGCTACGCGACAATAAGAACATGTTATCTTGCACTCGTCCTGCTCATTCTTTGCTGACCCGAGACCTCTCCCTCCGCCATTCTTCGTCTTTGTTTTGGCCTTCCCATTTTCTTCTTTAGTGGCAAAGGTTGAGGTACTTCATGATCCGTCGGCTCCCAAAACTTACTACTTCTAATTGGCTGCATCATGAATTGATATGAAGCAAGGTATTTCAATTTTTTGTATCAATCATCAATGTAATCCTCTACATTTTGGCCCTTCAACTGGATGGCACATATGGCATGTGCACAGGAAATTTCACTTAGTTGCCATGCTCTACATAAACACTTTCTCGTATCTAGATGGACAACATACTTATTGAAACCCTTTATTATCTCATATATGTTATCCTCATTCCAAATGGGATGACAATGCCTACTTGCAGCCAAGTTTTCATCCAATTTCTTGGCAATCCTAGGACCACATTGTCTAGTCCACTTTGCAGCCTAATCTCTTTATTTGTGCAGCCGAGTCATGACCATAACTCGTATATCTTCAAGCATTGAGATGATTGGTTTGCATCTGGCATATATTATCTTCCCATTAAATGATTCACATATATTGTTTTTGATGTTATCGCACTTGAATTCATCGTTGAAGAATGACATGCACCAATGCTTCGGTTCTATTTGAAATAGTGTAGCACAACCTTCATTTGTCAACTGAAGCAGTCCTTCTTTGACTATCCTAAAGTCAGCCATGTTCGTACTCTTTGTTAATTGCCAAAATTGCAACTGCAGCTTATCCCCTTTGTAGGTCTTTGCCCAATTTCCGTATATGTGCCGCGCACACATTCGATGTTCAGCATGGGGCAACAACTCGGCTACTGCCGGAACCAATCCCTACAATAATTCAAAATAAAAAATGTAAGCAAATAACATGTTAATATTACAAAGTAAACAATTGACTAAATTTTTCAAAAAGCAAGCATTACCTTTTGTTGGTCGCTCATGAACGCCCACCTTTCCCCGTTTGTTATCTCTAAGTCAACCATCAAATTTTTCAAGAACCAGGACCGATTGTCCTTGTTCTCAATCCTTACAATAGCCCAAGCTAGTGGGAACATTTGGTTATTCACATCTCTTCCAATTGCCGCCAACAATTCTCCCTTACACAAGCCCTTCAAGAAACAGCCGTCCAATCCTATATTTCGTCTACAACCAGCTAAAAATCCCCGTCTGCATGCATCAAAGCACACATAGAACTTATTGAATTTGGTCCCATTATCAGGAAGCGGCCTCTCCACCACCTCTACATACACTCTACTTGAAGGGTTTTGCAGCCTACACTCCCAAGCATAATCCCACACCTGCTCATATTCCTTGCCATACTTACCAATAAGTATCTTCATCACCTTTTGCTTTGATCTTTTGCACTGATTCTTAGATACATTGATGCATACACGCTCCTTCACCAGCATCCTAAAGTCAATACTTTTCATCTCGGGCATCGGCTTGATCAGATCGAAGAAGTGCTTGGACAACCATGCACTTGTTACCCTTTTGTTTTGAAAATTAATGGAACAAGTGTGTTCCTCTTGATAGGCTCTAATCTGGAAAGACCCACTCCTCTTAACAAACGCGCTGTAAATTTTCCATGGACAATTTTGCTGCGAACACCTAGCTTTTATAAAGTTCTTAGTGTTTCTAATGAAGTCAATATTTCTTTGTGCAGCAATAGAGTTCTTCAGTATAGTTTCCTTAAATTGTTTCGCATCTTGGAATTTCATACCTAAGTAGGAGAGGCAGCGGATGGATCATAGGAAGGAAACTTACTTTTCCTTCTACGCACAGCTCCTTGATCTTCTTCAAGCTCCTCATGGGAAGTAGCAGTCTCGATACTTTCTTCATAATCTGTCTCCTAGCCAGCAACACCAGCATCTGCAAAGCCTTCATCTCTGTTTGAAACTTCATCAACTACCTGCAAAGTTGCAAATCTATCTGACAAAAAGTCTCTTTATTTTTTCCTTGAATGTATAAGCTCCTCGTCATCATCATCACTTAAGAAATTTTCAGCAGGCAACCCTTCATCGTCATCATCACCATCACTAGATTCGGCTACTTCCCAATCTAATTCAGTGATGGTGACATTACTTATGTCATCATCACTCTTGTGAATAGCATCTGCGCCCCGCTCCTCCTCGTCTTGTCCATCATGCCCTCCTTCATCCCTAACCTCAGTACTAGCTTGAATACCATCTCCTCCTTCTCCTACTTGGGTTTCACTATCACTATTGTATTCAACATATACTTTCGCATCT
Source organism: Eucalyptus curtisii (assembly GCA_017140595.1). Taxonomy (NCBI): domain Eukaryota; kingdom Viridiplantae; phylum Streptophyta; class Magnoliopsida; order Myrtales; family Myrtaceae; genus Eucalyptus; species Eucalyptus curtisii. The sequence continues at coordinate 7,410,866 of CM029496.1, forward strand.
TCGCCATGAAGATAATGATATAAGACATCCTTAAAACCATTATCATCTTATAAATTTCTCAAACCATCTCTCAAGCCTTTCCTAGGAACACAGTACAACAACTTTTGTACTTTACAATGCAAATTTATTACTATATCCCTAACAAATCTAATATAAGATGCCTTCTTTATATCTACAAATATATTACCTTCATTCCCCCCCTCATACTCCCACTCATCCTCCCCAATCGCAAAATCATTACCGTAGAAAACAATAACAGCAACATAGTCCTTATCATGAGTCATTTCTACAACCAAAGAGGAAAAAAATACAATTAACTTTTGGGACCACATTCACAAAAGACAACGGACAATTGCATATGGAGGTCCCTACACTCTCATAGGCTTTATTAAAGAAAAGAAGAAAGAGGGAAAAGATGCACAAGTCATATGAAATTTATTAGAAAGATGCCCTCAGGACAAATAGAGGTCCTCACATGACATCTATTTTGATTATGTTGCATTCTCTTAAAATATTGAGAGGTCCCCCAGATAAGCATGGGTCCTCATGACACCCATTTCAACACTTAAATTTAAAAAAAAAAAAAATGCCCAGAAGTCCCAACGACAACTACTCCGAACCCTAACAATCACCATCGTATATCACATTTCACATCTGACCCTAAAAATTACTTTCATACATCACAATTCTACATCTGAGCCCTAAATCACATATCACGGTACCTAACACCACATTTGAGTCCTAATTTTCCCCCTGCCGAGCCCTACATTTCGAGGTTGAGCCCTAAACTATCAATCCGAACCCCCAGTAGGGTTCTAGCACCACATATGAGTCCTAAATCTCACATCAATTCCATCCAAGCCTTGCATTTCCTAGTCGACCCCCAAATTTCAAGTTGGAGCCCTAATAAACGAGTCGGAGCCTTAATTTCATCACAGGGGAGAGGAAGAAGAGAACAAACCTGAGCGAGCAACAATGGCGAGCGACGATGATGAGCGATGACCTGCGAACGGCGACCTAGGAACAGCAACCTGTGAATGGCGATGGAGAGGACGTCATATATGGTGTGAACGCAAGCGACGATTGGTTAAACCCAAAATAAGCTAAACGACATCGTTTAGCACTAAGGAAAATGACGTCCTTTAGCTTGGCCAAGCCAAAGTGGATGGGGTGACGTCGTTTTCCTCGTCCACGTGTGCTTTTTAAAAAAAAAAAATATTTGCCACATCGGTAAAGCATGTCGCGGGGTAAGTACACTATTGGTGTCATAAGTTGTGTACGTCGCTCACTTTGGTGCTAAAAGTTTCTGTCAGATCACTTAAGTGCCAAAAAATTTGAAAAACGCTCACTTTGGTGCCAACTCCGATCTGGTTGGCCGGAAATCTGACGTGACAGTTTTTTATTAATTTTTACGTTGATGTGGCTTGCTGGAGAGCACAGTCAACATGTAAACCACCAAACGATGTCGTTTGGCGTCTTAACCCCCAAGTCGAGAGAGAGAGAGAGAGAGAGAGAGAGAGAGAGAGAGAGAGAGAGAGAGAGAGAGAGAGAGAGAAGCCATGGCGGCGTCGTCTTCTTCCCCGAAGAACAGCACCAGCAGCGCCGAAGAACAGCACCTGCAACACCAGCAGCACACCAGCACAACACCAGTAGTTTTCGAGAAAAAAAACCACGCGCTCGCCTCCGCCCTCCCCTAGTAGTTTTCCCCCATTTTCAATCACCTTGTCGAACTTTCAAATCCCCGAATCTTAGCCCCACCACCGCATTTTCCCAAGGAATATCGCCGGGTGCAAAGGAAGCGCGAGCTCGAAGAATCTCCAAAAGCACGAGCGATTCAGCCAATGGTAGCCGCGAAGATCCGGAACGCCATGGAGGTCGTCGGCGAAGCCAGTTGCGACGATGGCGGCGGCCGAGGGATGGTGGCCGAGTGACGGTGGCCGAGCGACGGTGGCCGAGCAACGGCGGACAAAAAAACCCTAATTTCAATCCCCAAATAATAAAAAAAAATCCCCAAATGAGTTGTGCGGCATCGTTTTTGTGAGGCCATCCATGTAGGACGGCAAAATGACGCTGTTTAAAAGACATTTCGATTTTTTTTAAAAATATAAAAGCCACGTAATCATTTTGCCCAGAATCTCTCGCCGGTGGCACCAAAATGATTGTTTTTTCTCCGATTTAGCACTTAAGTGATCCGACGGAAACTTTTGGCACCAAAGTGAGCGTCGTACACAACTTATGGCACCAATAATGTACTTCTCCCGCATGTCGCTGAAAAATGCCACGTATGCAATTTAGCCAGATTTTCTCGCCGTTAGCATTTAACAGATCCATTTTGCTCCGATTTTGGCACTTAAGTGTCACTTTCCAAACTTTTGGCACTTAAGTGTCCTTTCGTGCCAAGTTTTGGCACTCCAAGTATCCGTACCTCAAAATTTTAAAGAATATATCGGTGAAGATTCATATGCTCCTTGGATGATAAGATTTGTATTTGACTAAGCTTTGGGCAATGATTACTTCAGTTATTAAAGTTGAAATCAAGATTATCAACATGTTTGAGAATTTTATAATGTTATTAGGATGGGGACATTGAGGATATCACGAAGGGTATAAGAATATATTTGAAATTTTTTAAAAGATGTAAAGTTTCTCGTAACTCATTAATAACTTTTTTTTTTCTTTTCACCCATTATGAAGCACGAGATGGGAAGATGCAATTCAAGCTTGGTAGATAATTATGGTCGCCCCATAACCAATTTCATGGACCATACGATATCCATGTTAACTTATTCTCGTAAAATTATCATTTTTCATTAGAGATCAGACCATATCAGTCTTTGCGAATCATGTTATCTCCGCTCTTGAATCAATTTTCGTAACTTTAGTTGATAGGATCATTGTGATTAGGGGCACATAAAAATCTTTTGGAAATTTACACAATATGTACCTTGACTTTCAAGCTCCATTAACAGGAAAATTAACAAAGAGTAAAGGTGTTTTTTTTTTTTTTTGTCAAAAGAAATGCATGTTCATTACCAAAATGATACATGATAGGAAATCTTAAAAGTCAACATAACAAAACAAGTCCATAAAGCTCCAAAACAAATCAAAAACTAGAAATCAAGATATATCATCAAAGCATGTTGGTAGAGATAATCACAGGCTCATCCTTCAATGACTGATCTATGACTGCGTCCAAGCAAAAAAAATTGGCGGTGGATCACTGAATCATACAGCATCATTAGTGACAAGCAAACATTGGGATCTTCATTAGTAGTTGCGGCTTGGACTTTTAGTGGTGTGCGTCTGAATTCAACGGCCTCAACACCATCACCATACAGAGACAATATAAACATGTTGAAAAAACTCAAATCAAATACCAGTGAGAGCGAACCCTATAGTCAAGGCGAAACGCTAAAGCTTTTAACTAAAACACATTGAACGAGCATAGAATTGACATTGATGCTACTATGAATACCATTAAGACCAAAGATAGAGTACTTATTCATTAAAACTTCAAAATCTAAAATTAGATCGAAAAGAAAATCTCATATATTTAAGATTGTGAGAGCAAAGTTTCTAGATCTAAAATTACATTGAGAAGTAAGGAAGGGGAGAGAAAGATCTAAATCAAATCCCACCCCTCCAGAAGTGGAAGAAACGAAAAAAGTCCAGAGAGGGAGAGAGAACGAAGAGCATATATATATATATATATATATGAATGGGCCCTCTCTCTCTCTCATGAAAAAATTCATAATATGCGCACGGCAGTGATTTGCTGTCACATTACATTATCATCCTCACAAGACGTAATTGTCGCACAACATATGCATGCTTTCTTTTGGTCAACTGGGAAGTTTTACTTATCTTTATACACACATAAAATCATAATAATATACATGCTTAAAATTAATTAAAATAGTATATGTGCTTGATATGCAAGTATTAGCGGCTCGAGTAATTGGACACCAAATAGATGCCACCCATAAATTTAAAATTAGGGATAAGTGTTCCGAAGTCCTAAAACTTGTCACGAAAATGCATTTCGTCTTAAAACTTGCAAAAAGTGCATTTAAGTCCTAAAACTTGTCAAATTATTTCAAACGAGTCCTAAAATCAACGCTGTTAGCCTTTTTCTGTTAAAAATGCTGACGTGGCATTTTTAAATAATTTTTTATTTTCCAGGTGTATTTTTTAATTATTTTTTATTCATTTTTTTAAATAATTAGATTTAAAAACTAAAAAATTAAATTTATTCTTATCTTATTTTCAACAAAAACTAAAAAGAAAAGTTAAAATTTATTTTTAAAAATTGTTATAAAAAAAAATCGGCGCGGCTCCTCTCCCTTGCCGCCGCCGCCCATCGTCGGAGGGGCTGGTCGACGATCGCCGGCCCTAGGCGGGGGTGGCTGGCCCTCACTCGGCCAGGGCGAGGCCTCGCCGACCCCAAGCGAGGGCCGGCGACGGCGCCCGCCCGGGGAGGCCTCATCGGCCCTCGCTCGAGGCCGGCGAGGCCTTGCCCAAGGCGGGCGACGTCACGGCCCCCGTGAGGGCCGGCGACGACTCACCCGGGCGAGCGACATCCGCCGGCCCCCGTGAGGGCTGGCGGGCCCGGACGGGGCACCCTCGCTCGCTCTAGTGCGGGTGCCTAGATCTCGGGCCCGCAAGGGCCGCGGGGGCCGGCGGCCGTCACCCCCCTTGGGCGAGTCGTCGCTGGCCCTCACGAGGGGCTGGCGACCGGCCAACCCCACCCAGGGCCGACGATCGTCGCCCGGACGCTCCGGCGATGGGCGGCGGCGGGGGGGAGAGGAGCCGCTGTTTTTTTTTTTTAAAATATTTTAACTTTTTTTAAAGTTTTTAGTGAAAATAAGATAAAATGAATAAATTTAATATTTTAGTTTTAAAATCTAATTTTTTAAAAAAATGAATAAAAAATAATTAAAAATCCACGTGGAAAATAAAAAATTATTTAAAATGCCACGTCAGCATTTTTTTACGGAAAATGCTAACGGCGTTGATTTTAGGACTCGTTTGAAACAATTTGATAAGTTTTATGACTTAAATGCACTTTTTATAAGTTTTAGAACTGAAATGCATTTTCGTGACAAGTTGTAGGAATTCTAGAACACTTATCACATAAAATTATTCAAGTCACTTCATTAAAGGAGCGTTTGGTAATCATTCTATTTTGGAAAATAATTTCTAATTAGAAATGATTTTTTTTTTATTCCCAGGAACAAATTATAAGTATTTGAAGGCATTTGGTAACTGCCCAATTTTTTTATTTCCAAGATAGAATTGCATTTGGCACCGTCCTCAAAATTTCTAGGGTTAATACCCTAAAAGACCCCAAACGGGTACACCTATGACAAATTTACCCCAAACTATTTTTTTTACCACCAAAAACTCTAAACTGGTACATATGTGACAGATCTACCCTCCGTTAGCTTCCGTTCGATTTTGCCGTTAACCTTGCTGACATGGTTGCTGACGTGGCAAGAAATTCATAAGTTTAATACCATTAAAAACCCCAAACTGGTATATTTATGACAAATTTACCCCAAACTAGTATATTTATGACAAATTTACCCCGAGCTGGTATATCTACGACAAATTTACTCTAAATTAATTTTTTCGATCATAAAAAACCTAAATTGGTACATGTGCGGCACATTTACCCTCTTTCAATTTTCCCAAATTTGACCGAGTTGTGATGTCCAATCAATTTGTTTTTCCGGATTACTCTAACATTGTCTCCATATCATTAATACTTGATTTTTTTTTCTTTTTATTGGAATCATTATTAAAAAACTATTCAAAGACTACCAAATGTGCACTTCATTCTTGTGCCAAGAGGATGCCCATTAACTAAAAGATGGACAGATTGCTTGTGCACATATACAAAAGAACAACTCAAAGTACACCTGAAATCAGCGACAAACATAAGTGATTTTGGTTCCGGCATTTCAACGAGCATGTGATGTACGAGTCAATCATACCATTCACATGCAAGTTCCATGTTAAAATTTTGACACACTTACGATCCAAGGTAGGAAAGACTATGTAATGCTAATAAGGACATGGGCTAACACGAATGACCAGCAAAGCAGGCGTAATATGTAAGTGTACAAACAGATTGTAGACAAGCGATAAACTATGTGGGGCTGAGATGTATAAACATAAAGCCAAGTTTGTCACAAACCAAAAACGAGTGAAGCAACCACGATATGTGCACTTCTTTTGTATATGTGCGCAAGCGATCTGTCCATCTTTTAGTTAATGGGCATCCTCTCGGCACAAGAATGAAGTGCACATTTGGTAGTCTTTGAATAGTTTTCTAATAATGATTCCAATAAAAAGAAAAAAAAAATCAAGTATTAATGATATGGAGGCAATGTTAGAGTAATCCAGAAAATAAAATTGGTTGGACATCACAACTCGGTCAAATTTGGGAAAATTGAAAGAGGGTAAATGTGTCGCACGTGTACCAATTTAGGTTTTTTATGATCGAAAAGATTAATTTAGAGTAAATTTGTTGTAAATATACCAGCTTGGGGTAAATTTGTCATAAATATATCAGTTTGGGGTAAATTTGTCATAAATATACTAGTTTAGGGTAAATTTGTCATAGATATACCGGTTTTGGGTTTTTAATGGTATTGAACTTATGAATTTCCACATGGCTTGCCACGTCAGCAACTACATCAGCAAGTTTAACGGCAAAATCGAACGGAAGCTAACGGAGGGTAGATCTGTCACATATGTACCAGTTTGGGGTTTTTGGTGGTCAAAAAAATAGTTTGGGGTAAATTTATCACAGGTGTACCAGTTTTGGGTTTTTTAGGGTATTAACCCAAATTTCTAATCCAAACCATTTTCTTCTAAGTTTTAAATAATTTTATTACTTTTTTCTTCTTCTTTTTTCTTTTTATGTTCTTCCTTAGTTGGTCGCCAGCTTTAGAATGATCGGCAACCGACCAGACGAGAGCTAGCAACCTCGACGGTGGGTCGTCGGCCCCTGGCGAGGTCGTGCCTCGTTGACCAAGCCTTGGCTGGGTTGGGCCAGGCTCGATCTCGCCTAGATTTGGTGAGGTCAAGCTCACCCAACCACCGGTAGGGGTTAACCTCACCGAGCCACCGTGAGTTCAACCTCACCTTGGTCAGGTGACAACAACCTCATGGTGGCTCGGCGAGGTCAAGCCTCGCCGCCGGCTGGGCGAGCTAGGCCTTGCCAGATTTGGGCGAGGTCAAGACTCACCCAGCCCAGCTAAGGCTCGGCCGAGCTTTGCCCGGCTAGGAGAGGCTCACCGATGGCTAGAGGAGGCCTGGGCGAGCTCGTGGGACCTCGCCCTGACCTGGTGAGCCTCTGGCAACCGGCAACATTGGACGGTGGTGGTGGTGGAAGAAGAAGAGAAAAGGAAGAAAAACAAGAGGGAAAGAAGAAGATAAAAGAAAAGAAAAAATTTCGGTGGCTTGATTTTGGAATTGTTCTTGGGAACAAAGAATCACCTTTTTTTTTTTTATTGATTCTACTCCAAATCTATTCCCGGGAACAAAAAATTTATCAAACGGATTTCTGTTTCAAATATACTTCCGGGAACAAAAAAACAGAATCAAACACTACTTGACTGGTTGCCAAATGCGCCTTAAGTAATCCAACGTTTTATAGGGCTAATACGACATTAATTCACAAGGATTAAACAACATAATAAATCAAAAATCAAACTCTATTCTCCAAAATTATTTGAAGTCTTGGAAGCATTTGGTCATGTCATTTTTAACATGGTTAGAAAATGAATTACATCCTATATTTAACTCTCTGGATTTTGATTTTGTGCCCTGTTATTTTGATTTTGTACTTCGTTATAATTAACTCCGTGGATTTTGATTTTGTTCCCTGTTTGAATCTGACTCATTTCTTTATGGGGTAATTTTTCAAAAAGTCTTCCTATCATACCAAGGCCAAATCAATCCTAAACTTTCAATTTGGCCAATTTAGTCTTTAATCTTTTGACAATTTGTCAATGTTGTCTTTCAACTCAATTTTGGTCGGAAATCATTGATGTAGATGCTAGTTGTCCTCCATGGGAAGTGGACGATTTTTGCAATTTTTTAAAATTTTCCAAATTTTTGCTTTTTTTTTTCATTCTTTTCTTTCCTTTTTTTTTTTCTCTATTTCCCTTTGCCTATCATCAAAGCCTCGATGATGGTTGATAGAGAGGGTTGTGACGCTCTCCTATGGCTGGCGAGGGCATCGAATGAGGACTGCGACGACCTACCAAAAAAAAAAAAAGAAAAGGCAAAAAAGAGAAAAATGTCAGAAAATTCAAAAATATTCACTTCAATGCTTGCCGTATCATGTAGAACGGCTAAGTTGACTGGATAGTCACATTAGTAATTTTTTTATCAAAATTAGCTGAAAGGATTATATTAGAAAACCGTTGATAAATTTAAGATTAAAATGACCAAATTAAAAAGTTCTAGATTATATAGCTGTTATATAATAAGTTAACGACATTATGAACAGTTTTCCCTTTCTCTTTTCATCTTTAAAAAAAAAATTATAATCTCCTTTAATCTAGCGGACAAAAAAATTGCTCATGAGATAAAGAAAGACCACATAAATCAACTCTCGAAAACCCGGGGCACCAAAATTAGTGGTTTGAGAAAGATGGTGACATAACAATGCACGTTTGTGAAATGAAATCCCAATATCGGTGTATAATAAAGTTAGATGGATAAGCTCGAGACGGATGCAACATGAATTCTAACAAGAGAGGGCCAACGGCTGAATATTCCCTTTTAGAAGACAAGGTCCATCGCTGATTTCGAGAGTGTCCCTAGCCTGAATATTCTAAATTCAGCAATAATTATATTATTTGCAGTATTATATTATTTTGGTGGCCTTTTTTTTTCAATTAAGTTGGTAGAGTTACGTACATTTATTTATAGTTAGCCGGAAAAAGGCAGATCTTAGACGTATGTTGGGGATTGCTTAAACGTCACGACGCTTCACAAAAGGACAAAATGGATGCAGGAGATCACATATTAATCACTTGACTTAATGGATTGCTTTTTTAATTGGGATTTAGTAAAATTCTTTGCTTTATGCTCTTTCTAACGGCGAAATGCAATTTTCATGTACCGCATCAAATTATCTATATGGATGCATTTAGATGTTAAGAAATGTTCCGCTCGTTGTGCATGAATAAGTGATTACCGCATGAATTGCTCAAGGGTTGTTGTGGATAGTTAGGCGCTTAGGCGAGAGGTCCCAAATTTGACCCTCATCATTGACATTTCCTTCCAGAGCACTTTCAAAGAATCTCAAATTCGAATGATTTTGAGTTCACTCAAATCGATCAAAATGGAAGTATCCGCCGTATTCGATGGGGGGTTTAATCGATAAGTAATCAATAGTCAAACAACCCCACGATATAAGAAAAGTAGTAACCACCGTATAAATGTCATCGAATGATGATAATATGTCGCAAAGATTTCCCTTTTCTTAATCAGCCATGGATAATTCAATTTTTTTCTTTCTTTATACTTTCTTCTTCTTACTTTCTTTCAAGTCCTCGTTGCTGACAATGGCATCCGGGTCTTCCCAATTCTAGCTTGCTTCCGCAAGACCCAAAAAGTTCTTGACTTGAAACCATATTTGTAAGAGCTTGTTAGAGAATTTTATGAATAACGAATTTTACTGGCTTACGGCTCATTTCGTGTTATTAGACCTGTAAATAAACGGATACTTATTCAAAGAGACTCCGACAAAGTATATAGATGTTAAGAATTTTGTTTGGTCGTACATTTATTCACCTATTGAGTAATCAAATAAAAAAAATTCAATTTTGAAGGCACTGGCTTTTCTTATGACATGTACATACTTTGCACGTTTGGGTTTTATTAGGAGGATAACACTCTTGGAGCATTATAGAGCGTCCTTTTTTCTTTTCAAATTTGGGTTCAAGAATTTAATAGCCACGACGACTATAATTCAATACAATTTATCTTTGTGGGGGATGATATGCAGCATACTAATTTGTGGACCTCAATTTGGACACTAAAGTCAACCTCGCTAAATGTTCCCACCCGTTGGCAATGAATTGTGGTTTTCTTCTTTTTAGCATCGGACGCTAATCACTTGCATGCATGCTTGGCTGCGATATTTTCTCCTTTATTTCCATCTTTAATGTAATCCACACAATGATTATCCCATTAAGCAATTGAAAAGGCCCATTTCCAATCGGTTATCTTCACATAATTATAACCAGAATTGAAAACTGGGTCTCATAAAATTCATCTGATTTAGTATATCACCAAATGTTATTAGGAAAAAAAAAAAACAGGAAGGAGAAACATTCAGAAAAATTGAGGTCCACAAATTTTAAAGTGCCTTTTAAAAAATTATGATGCTAAATATTAAATGAAAGTATGGTTTCCAACTTCAAAAAGTAAGAATCTACTTCCTCGAGGATTGGGGCTGGAATTATCATCATTTATTATCAATTACCAAAAGTAAGAATGCTAAGAGAGACCAACTTTATTGGCCATCTTAAGCTTTGTTCGTTTTGCAGAAAATGTAGTGTTTCAATTTTTTTTTTCTAGAAAGCCATTTTCTAAGAAAATGACAATATTTTTGGTGTTTCACTAAAATCTGAAAATAAACTAAAAAATATTTTCTGCCATTTTGTAAGGAAATTTTTTTCCTCCATATACTCATTTCAATAATTTTTTATTTTATATTTATAACATCTATTTTTAAAACTATTTACTTATTATTATTATTTTAAATTTTAATTTGTAATTATTATTTTTTCCTTTTTTTCCTTCTTCTTCAATCGGTCGCCACTTGGCAACTAATTATAGGTGAGCTCGAGCCCGCCTAATTCTAGCAAGGTCCGAGCTCGCCCAACTAGCCTTGCTACATCTAGTGAGCCGAGTGAGGCGAGTCTCGTTTGAGGTCGCCGATGTTGGCAAGGCTCGCGACCTCGAACAAGGCTCGATCTCATCGCCTATGGTTTGCGCAAGCCGATGACTGGTCCATGAAGATGAAAAGGAAAGGAAAGGAAAAAACATAAAAGAAAAAGAATAAAAAATAATTATAAACCCTATTTGAAAAGCGGAAATATTTTCTCTAATTTTAAAAAGCTTTTTTTCTTTGATAAAAAAACATTTTTCGCGGCTAGTTTATTTTTTGTGACCTAAACATCGCTAAATCTGAAAAATGTTTTCCTAAAAGTAAAAATGGAATTTTAATGCAAAAAGTAGATACATTGAACTGACTACTGTTAGAAAGCACTTGATTGTCCATTCTTAAAAGGGAAAAAGCCATGAAAAAACCTGAACTTTGCCTAAAGTGACACATTTACCCCAAACTTTTTTTGGGTTAATTCCAAAAAAAAGCACCAACTTTAGGTCGATGGACAAATCTGGCCCAAACTTTTTTTTGTCTCGTAAAAAAGCACTAACTTTAGGTCGAGTGACAAATCTGGCCCAAATTTTTTTTGTCACGTAAAAAAGCACCAACTTTAGGTCGAGTGACAATTCTGGCCCAATTTTTTTTTCATTTTGAAAAAAAATCACCAACTTTCACTTAAGTTTTAAATTTGGCCCCCTTAACTTAGATTCATTGATTGTCCCGCACTTGCCGGCTAACACCATCCATTGTCTTATTGTTTGAGCCACAGCTCGAAGAATAACGGTGAAACTGTGTCATCTCCTATACTTCACTAGCAAGTAAAAAAATAATAAGATTAAATTTCTCTGGCTAGACTTTATCGTTTTGTCGTAATATGAAGCTGTAGATCACCGCCCATCAAGAGAAACCATGGATGAGATCCACCAACCTCACGGCTAGAACCTTTTCTCTTGAAATAAGTTTAACTTCAAATAGAAAGTTAATGGTAGGGGTTAGGTTTTGGATAGGAGTGAAAGTTTGTGATTTTTTATGAGACAAAAAAAAAATTGGGGCCACAATTGTCACTTAACCTAAAGTTTGTGCTTTTTTACAAGACAAAAGAAAGTTCGGGCGATTTGTCTCTCGACCTAAAGTTTGTGCTTTTTCATGAGACAAAAAAGTTTTGGCCAGATTTGTCCATCGACCTAAAGTTGATGCTTTTTTATGGAATTAGCCCAACTTTTTTTGTGACGTGAAAAACCCAAAACTTTTCAAATCGTGACATATTTACCCCCATCAAGGGCATTTTTGTCTTTTTATTCTGTTTTTTCCTTTTTCCTTTTTTTTCTCTTTTTTTCTTCTTCTTCCCTCCGCCGGCCATGGTAGAGCCGGCGGAGGGAAGCCGGCGGAGGAAAAGAGAGAAGAAAAAAAAATTAAAATGAAAAGACCAAAATGCCCTATAATTTTGGGGTAAATGTATCACACGACAAAAGTTTAGGGTTTTTTTGTGTCATAAAAAAAATTTTTGGGGTAAATGTGTCACGGTTGGCAAAGTTCAGGGTTTTTCACGTCACAAAAAAAAAGTTTGGGGCAAATGTGTCACTTTGGGCAAAGTTTAGGGTTTTTCGTGGCTTTTTCCCTTCTTGAAATGTCAAAAAGGACGTGGAAACAAATATCCCGCCGGATGTCTCTCCTCAAATGGATGTAGCTATCCCTTCCTTCCCTTTCTCAACGTCTATCTCTCCATTTATTCACATTGATGAGTGTAATAACGCAAGTTTAAATCTCACTAGATTCATTTATCAAATAACATTACGAACTTTAAATAAATACTTATGAAGCGAGCTAAAATAGATGATTAGTAATCATTAGTAAGAGGTGAATCTTATGACAAAGAAGATAAATAAGAGCCCATATGGAGAAGAGTCCTTAATTGATTGTACCTCGTGCTATTCATATTGAAACTTGTCGAAGTTACTTTTATGATTTATTATGATCGTCTTCAAATTTTTAGGGGCTGTTTTCTCATCATTATATATTTGATTGGTGGGATGCAGGTTATGAACTTGCCTCAGATGAGAACTTTAATAAATTTAATCTAGTAAAATTAATAGTGGATTGCTAACTCACCTCGAGAGGGGGAGGGGAAAAAATTGGGGGGGGGGGGGGGGGAGAATCGACCTTTTTTTTGTCGTCCTTGTTTCCACCTTGAGTCATACTCTCATGTATTCTTTGTTTACAAAGCAATAAGTGATGTTATTCTGGCAAAAAGAAGAAGAAGAAGAAGAAGAAAAAAAGCTCAATAGTGAAGGAAGTTGGAGAAAAACATTACCCTATTAATATCTCGACCAAAACCTCGTGAGACACGCGAGGCTCCTCGAACATAAATTTTATTTATTTTTTAACAGTAACCAGTCATGCTCAATTATTGTCATGGTTAATATCTCCTTCTACACGCCATCACTCGTCCCCCTCACCCTGGTCTCTCTCTCTCTCTCCCCCCTTGTCCTTGTCCTCCTCCTTCCCACAAAAAAATGGCGATGCTAGAGAAGGGCCTCTCCACCCCTCTGAACGCGAAGCTCACCGGCTCCGGCACCGAGACAGTCGTTCTCGCTCACGGTTTCGGAGGAGACCAGACCGTGTGGGACAAGATCCTCCCTCACTTGTCTCAGCATTTCAGGGTCCTCACCTTCGACTGGGGCTTCTCGGGAGCTGTCAATGAGCAAGAAGGTCTGTTCGACCCTGTGAAGCACTCGTCCTACGAAGGTTTCGCCTGTGATCTGATCTCTCTCCTCGATGAGCTCGACCTCAAGTCCACAGTCTTCATCGGCCACTCCATGTCCGGCATAATCGGTTGCATTGCCTCTGTGAAGAGGCCTGACCTCTTCAAGCGCCTCATACTCCTTGCTGCTTCTCCTAGGTAAGTAACTCAACATATTTCTCCCACCCAAAAGAGAAAGGAAGAAGAAAGTTCAATTTCTCATGCAGTTTGTTCATTTGAATCAGCACTTCTTTTTTTTTTTGGTTTACTACGTTTTGGTCTCTCCAAGGAAGGTATTAATTTCAGTCTTGCCTCTTTTGGGTTTTGTTCGATTTGGCAGGCCTCATCATATGTCTCATCGGTAGAGCTAGCAATTATTCTTGGCCAGCGTGTTTTCCTAATGACAAAAAAAAAAAAAAAAAAAAAAAGACATCTTTAATATATTCTAATATTAAATGATAAAAAAAAAATAAAGAGTTTCCCCTCATGGGTTTGTCCCTTTACTTGTAAAGTCCATAGTTGTAGATGTATAGTTTTCTTAAGTTTGTTTATGTTAAGTATGTGAATAAGGAAGCTATGAGGTTCAAAAGCGTTTTCTTTTCACCATGACAAAGTTTTAGTATGGTCTACCGCAAAAGATATGGATTATGGCTCCGTTTATATTGTGAAAAAGAAATGATTTGAAAAATATTTTTTTAAAAATAATTATTTATATTATTTATAAAAATGAATAAATGAAAAATATATTCATCATCTATGAAGATATTCAAACATAAATTATTGTTAATAATGAAAATATTTTTTATTAACTAATTATTTCGAGCAATTCAAGTTATTATTTTTAAGAAAATATTTCATAAACCATTCGTTTTTCGCTAAACAAACGCATTCTAATTTCTAAATGGAACATAATCTTAGTTAGGATCATAGGAGGGGTATTCCATGTATTCTCATCTACGAAGCTTAAAGATAGGTTAAAGAGAAGATAATTCCATGGCACCTCCACTATTAAGAATTTTTTGCAATATCGAAATTTTTTATTGCCGTTCTTGCTAACAAGGGAGTGTTCAAGAAACACAATTCTGAGGTCTGTCATAGATAAAAACTATTGATTCGGCTCGAATGATTGATGGTTTGGACCAATTAGGTCAAAATCAATGGACAAAATTACAAGAAAGAAATAATGATGGTATACTAGAGGGCATTAAAAATATTTGATATGATGGTATACCGTTTGCTCGCACACCACCTTGACTGTTGAAAAAAAAATGAATTAAGTACTTATTGGTTCATTATATAATCATTTTAAGAAATAATTTTGAAATTATTCATTTTTTTCTCGAAATGAGCAAAGCTTGAAACAAAAATCATAAAAGCTTTTCATACTTGATTTTCCCTATACAAGGATTAAATAGATAAATTACTTTTCGGGGTATTTAATGTTTTAGGGCCCATCAAGATGAGATGAGTGGACAGAAAAGAATGGTTCGATGATTCTCAATTTTTCGTTGTATTTATTTAAAACTTATTTATTTTAATTTTTGTCTTTTTGTCCTCTTCCCTCTCTCCTCGCTATATATGGATGGCAGATGACAAAGTGATCCGTAGCTTGGGCAGCTGGGGACGACACTAATCCTGTCTAAAACTTCAGTCCCGTTTATGGCATAAACGCCGAAGGTGATGTTCTTGCAGTGTCTTACTTTTTCTTGCCTCCATTAGGTACTTAAACACGGACGGCTACGAGGGCGGATTTGGGACCGCGCAGATTGATCAAATCCTATCGAGCATAGAGTCCGACTACTACGGATGGGCAGCCAACTTTGCTTCTCTCGGGGTGGGTCCGGGCGACTCCCTCTCGGTCGAGGTGCTCACCAAGTGCTTGAGAAGGATGAGGCCTGAAGTCGCGCTTCCCTTAGCCAGGATAGTTTTCCTATCCGACCACAGAGAGATCCTCGGGAGAGTGACGACCCTGTGCACTATAATTCAGACCACGAATGACGTCGCGGCGCCGAACTCGGTCGCCCATTACATGCGCGACAAAATCCAGGGGAGAACGACGATCGAGATGATCGACGCGGATGGCCATTACCCTCAGCTCACCGCACATCTGCAGCTTCTCGATGTGTTGGGTGGAATCTTGGGTTTTGAGTGTGATTAGCAGATGATTAAGCTCTTAGAAGTTTCATCATATGATTTACCCTAGACTGGACTAGAAGTCTAGAATTACCCTCTTATTTTTATATTTTAGAATCTTTTTTTTTTTTTTTGGGGGGGGGGGGGGGGGTGGGGGAGTTTTATGTATGGATAGTGGGTGAATAAGGTTACAGCAAGATGCCCAAGTGGGGTATGTTGTGATGTGGTATTTGGGGATGTGAATGTGAGTTGAGGATTGGGGGTCTGTTGATTGCACGTCTTCTGTCTCTTTAGATTAGGTATTATTTTGGATTGAGTAGTTTGCATTTAAATCGTTTGGGCTTGAGCTGCTTGACTGGATTTTATTTGATTCGTGGAGAGAATTTTCGAAAAGGTTATTTGCAAAAAAGTGGGGGAATAGTTTCCACCACAGAGCTGTAGGGAACCTATTCACCAGAAATTCCCTGTTGTCTTGTCCGTCACATGTTCAGATGGAACAATCCGAAGAAAGTCACCTATACATATTTGATAGATGAGAGGAGACTAACGAAAGAGACGAAGGATGCTGAAGTTAGGAAGATCGGAAAAATACCAAATTCAAGTCCTCGTATTTTACACTCAAACGAAAACTTCACATGGAAAAAAACTCAGATTGCTTCGGTTCCTATGTACTTTAATAAAACTAAATCCACTACACTTCCACTATGCCACTATGATATTCCCAAGAATTTCTTATCTCTCCCAATCTAAATAGACACAATTAAAAAATTTCACTAACTTGATGAATATTAGGCTAGTGCCACGGGTGGGGTGGCATGATTACATTGATAATGTCCAAAGTACCTTTAGGACACAAAAACTTTAACTAAATCTATTCATGAGGCTCATGTATATTTACAAGGTCATTGATGTTTATTACATATTTCAATCACCTTTCTCCATCGCTCGTATCCCCACTCTTATCACTACTTTACTGCAAGTTTTGCCCACTCAAGTTAGCCACTTTCACCGACCAATAAAAAAGAAGCTAGCACTTTCGACTCATTCCTCTTGGCGCTCTCCTCAATTTCAACTATATGCTTTAACCATTAATAACTTTGATGAGCAAAAGTATTAGAGAGATGAGGGGTTGTAAAATAGTAATTTTGTGCAATACAATGGCAAAAACATAAATTCACAGCATATAAATTCTTACAGGATATTAATGATGATGCTAGTACAATCACCTAGAGGGGATGAAAATGTGTTTAAAAAAAATCTTGACAAATAAATGCGGAATAAAATAAATTGCGAGCAAAGTCTAAATAAGGATCAGAGTTTGATAAACGAGCCTTCAGACTTTTGGCAGATGTTCAGAATTTGTTATGTGATGGAACAGACTTTTGAAATAACTTGTAAGTGTGCAACAGACTTAAATAAGGAGAGTTAAGGGAAGAGAATGTTGCACATGAAACTTATAATGGTTCGGCTTAGATCAAGCTTACGTTCATTCTCCCATGTTGATAACTTAGGGGGTGCATGACAACTCCCTATTTCTGTTCTAGAAACAATTTTTCTATTCCAACGGGCGGTGGCCCTTGGCCTAGTCGGGCGAGGATCGCAACCCTCACCCCGATCTAGGGCGAGGGCTTGCGAGCGCTTGTCGCCGGTCGGCCGAGGTCGTCGCCCCTCGGCGACCTCGGCCGACCCTCCCCCCTCCGTCGCCGACCCTTCCCGGCGGCGGCAGGGAGGGCCCTCGGCCTCCTCCCCCTTTTCTTTTAAAAAAAATAAATTTTTAAATTTTTTTAATATTAAAAAAAAATTTAAATGTTTTAAATTGATTTAATTTTAAATTGATTTTTATTAATTTTTATATTATTTTTATCACATCAGCACCAAAACGACGCCGTTTTGCACTTGCTTTACTGGAAAATCGACACGTCAGCATTTTAGCCGAATTTTGGTCGGATTGGCACTTAAGTGATTCATTTTACTCGATTTTGACACTTAAGTGTCACTTTCGTAACTTTTGACACTTAAGTGTCCTTTTGTACCAACTTTTGGCATTCCAGAGGTCCGCACGTCCCTTTTAACCTAACCCTACTCCAAATTCCTTGATTTTATAAATATGCGAGTTAAGATCAAGAAGTTCAAGATAGATGCTCTATTTAAGCAAACAAGGTTCTTTGACGTAAGATTTTCTCCCTCGAAGCTTCAGTCGGCTCAATATTGTTAAATTAGGCGTTTAATTTGTTTGACTAGAGTTCATTCACGATAGATACTCGCATTACTATATCAAGATCTAAATTTGTATTTCGTGTCATATAGTTCGAATTGTATAAGCTAAATAATTAACAGGCGATGAAAACACGTTTATTCGTGTCAATATACGGATTAAGGATATTGTTATTGTGTCCCATTCGGATTTTTCAGTTCATAATTTTCGGTCCTGTGTTGCATTCAAATCGTGCAAATAATTCATGTCCCAATTGTTAGCCCTACTTGAAAGTAGAATGAACAAGAGTTTAAGGTGATAAAAGGCGGTCGGTTCTTCCGTTTTGAGCAATAAATGAAAAGAGAAGAATGTACCTACTTCCAGGAACTGGAATGAATGGTTGAAAATCTTATTATCGTAATATACACATACACATATGTATATGTATGCATGTATTGAAAAACTTAGGTGGGAACGGTCACTTAAATGAGGACACCTGCAAAGCAGACATTGTGGACTTTCGACCTTATGCAATTTATTTGCTGCAACCCACCAAGGACAACACCTTTCCCCCTTATTTGGCTTTAAATTGCCCGAAGTTTATAATTCAACGGCAACATGAATGGACATGATTCAGTCAACGAGACCTATATTGTTACGGAGACATTGAAAGATCTCCCAACTTGGTAAAGAGAAGCATGAAAAACTTGTTTATAAAAGCAAAGACAATGTCTAAATCAATTAGGTCCATTGGATCCGGCTGCTTTTTAGTGATCTCTCCCCTTCCAGCAAAGACAGAGACAGGACAGGTTTTTGGAACGTATCTTGTTACAAATTTGAGTATCAAAATCCTCAATATACTTTTCGACTGCATTCAAAACCAAGTTCGGTTGCTAAATGACACAAAATCTCGCCTCATAATGTGAAAAAAAGATCTATGTAATTCTTAGATATTTAGATATGTTTTGATAAAGAGTATATTAGTCTATTTATAGACTTTATTATATGGCTATTTGGGTAACATATTAATCTAGAATATGCATAATTAAATGGAGATATATAAAATCATCATGAGAGATATCAAAAGCATAGCATCCCCTCAAAATCAAGGTGATGTAGCAAAAGCCAACCTAAGCTTAGATAAAATATCCGAAAAACACCCGAGTGGATTGCCCAAGTGTTTCGGTATGCTGAAGAGAGAACGGGTTGTCATTGATGTGGCTGCTTACATGGCTGTTGTGCAAGCTATGCGGCAAGAGGGTGTCATCACAACAACAGGCTGCTATAGTGCACAACACTGTTGTGGCTGTTGAGCAGACCACGCAATGACAGAACATGCTGGTGTGATTGTCGAATGAGACGGACAATATTGGGGATTGACTTTTTTTTTTCCTTTTTTTTTGGTATAAGGGGATTGACGTTAAGAGAGGGAGCTTAGTAATTATTAAAAGAAAAGGACACGAGGTAAGAGGCGAGCACACAAGTTCTTGAATTAATTTTATATAGTTTTTCTATTGTTAAACATTTTCAATCGGCGGATTCTCTAACGCAAAGTAAATGTAAATAATCTCAATACATAGTACAAATGCCTTTGTTATGACGTACAACCTATTATAACAATTATTTACGTAACTCATAAATTTTTTAAAGAATAAGGGTACATTTGAAATATGGCTTCTTCAGGAATAATGATAATACAAGAGTCAAAACTTTCATATAATGCTTATTTGAGTGTCATAACCTCTATAAAAATACTCACTTGAGTGACACAATATTTAATTGATCACTTAAACATCATAACTTTTTTAAAATGTTCATCTTGTTGCCAAAAGTTCCACGTATCATGGCACTTGTGGTGAATATTTTTAAAAAGTTATAGCGTTTAAGTGATTGATCAAAAAGTTCGTAGCACTCAAGTGATCAAAAAAATAAAGTTATGACAAGTAATCAATAAAAAAGCTATGCTATTCAAGTGAACATCATACGAAAATTATAACACTTATGCTTTCCTTTTCTCGATTTCTCGAGTTGAGATTTTTGAGATCTTGCTTAATGGACCTCAAACCAATCGAAGTCCTATAAGCTATTTAAGGAGAATTTTGAATTCGCTCCCATGACCCAAACTCGATCCTTAATTTTAATTAAAGGTGTGTTTGTTATGGAAAAAAAACTTATTGATAAAAGGAAAATACTTTCCATCAAAACTATTTTAAGAAAAATGTTTTCCCCTTTCCAGATCGGGGAATTCATTTTCCTCACTTTCAGCATGCATGTTCTCTTTGACTTTAAATGATTTTTCATTGACTAATCGTTTTCAGCAAACTAAATGCATGAAAATAGGAAAAACTAATTTGTGAAAAATTCTTTAGCTCAAACAAATATATCATAAGCTCAGAATTGGTTGAAAACACAATCAATCTAACTCAACCTTCGCCATTTTTAGATTATTCAACAAATAATCGTTAAGATGTTTGAACTTCAAATTTTTTACCTCAATTTTGTCAGCCGAGATTGCCAAATTCGGTGATGACCCACAAATCGAGGCAATCTCTACCTTGATTCGATATTTGTAGCTAGCCATCACGGTCCGTCAAATATCACCTTGAAAATGTTACATTTATGCGTTCAATGATTGTACAATTCCCACAACCATCCCTAATCGAACTTTATCAGCTAGTATACTCACGTAGTGATCAAGTTATTGGTCTAATTTTGATATAGCATCCTCCCATGATTATTTAAATGGACATCAAGCCGTGTAATGTCCATCATCGATTCCAATGCAGTCACATTCACCATTGGATCGATTAGGCTACTTAGAAGTTTATGAAACACCTTGCAAACTTCATAAATGGATTAAATCTATTTTTTTAGACTGTAAGTAATGCCGACTCAAAACAGTTTGTACGTAATTAATAGGATTTAAATAAGTAACCTCCAATTTCTAAGTTAAAGATCGCCCACCTCCAGTTCTCGAGCAATTTATCCAGTACGGTTTTGTAATTTTCCGTACTAGAATTTTGTCCCTCAACATTTTCTTAACTAATAACTTTTCCGTTTTATTGGTGACCTCTCCTTGGAGAGATGTGGCCTTTCACCTACAAACCTTTTAATGTGACTAGTAGTTGCAACTTCCCCAACATGGATAGCGACATCCATGAACTAGCAAGTTGAACATATGAGAGTATCTATCTGGTAGTTTCGTTCACGTGTTTGAAGTTTTTTTCACGTTGAGTAGTAATAATTCACTATTTCTAATAAGTTGCGTGAAATAAGTTCTCATATAGGAAAAATAACCCCAAAGTATTCTTTTTTTAATATATAAACCATTAATACGTATGTATCTATCCACGTAGTTTGCACTTTGCAGTTGTAAAACATGTGTAATTATCTTCTTACTGAGCTAATTGCTATATGGACTATAATATGTAATTTCGAGGTGGCCCTAATTGCTGAGACCAGCGTGACGTCAAAGTGACCTCATGGCTTTGGTCCGCAAGTCATGGCACGTTCATTGGATATTCCTCCGCTTTGCATGCCTAAACATCTTCAGATCCCTTTCGGGCAGATCGATTCTTCACTTGGGGTTGCTCCAATGACCATTGTTAAGGGGAAGGTAAGGAATTCGAATCTTTACCTTCTCAAGAGGATTGGGGGTGGGATGTTTAATTTAGATGTAGATTTCGACTCCCATACTCTATAAAGAGGCAAGACAAAAGTATAAGAATGAGTTGAGAGTTAGACAATGATAAAAAAATAAAATAAAATAAAAAATAAAAAATCTTCAATTCAATGACCAGGTGTCATTCTGTCAATCGGAATCACTATACAGGATCCAAGATGATATGTTCCTCTTCTTTGACTCGGCATTGAAAGGTCCATATATATATATATAGACAAAGAATATCAATGATTTATGAATTGGGAATTATGGGCGTCGCTCATTTTCTTTTCTTTATTTTTTGCATAAAGATGAATTTAACATAATGGTAAACCAAAAATAGTTATTTTAGGATATGTTTGTTTCATTGAAAACTACATAATAAAACTATTTTCTATGAAAATCATTTTCAAGGAAAAAATAGTTTCCATTTGTTCGGTAAAAGTTATTGTCCCTCAATCTAAGCTTGCTTCAATTCATATACAACGTTTTCAGTAGGTCGATTAGTTTCCCACCATCCAAATACCGAAGAGTGAAAAAATAATTTCTTGAAAATAATTTTCTTTAAAACAAAAGGATTTTTATATTGCCCTTCCTTTTCACTTTGGGTTTCATATTAATGCACGACCATTAATGTGAAACCATAGCAAGGTCTCCAAGGGGAATTCGCCATGCCGAACAGCGACCGGCCTCCGGCAATCTCGCTTTCCAATTTAAAAGACAAGTAGCAAAGTTCCAAATTACAGCTTTTCCCCCGGGTCGTCGATGTCATGCGACATCGTTGTTGGTGGTCCCGCCTTCTAGACGTGGGGCCCCTCTAGATTTGCCGAATCTAATGAAAGAAGATTCTGGAGAAGATTCGTATGCTCTTTGGAAAATTAGATTTTGCGTTTGACTTAGGTTGTTCCACCGATTTCGACTTTGATCATTCAAGCTTGAAAAGATGCGTAGTTTCTCGATAATTATTTCGTGCTTGGTAAGACAGCTTTATGGTCTTCGATGAGCAAGATTTAGGCGTATTACGACTCGGTGACTAATTTCACGAACTTTAGAGTGTCAACATAACATGTTATCTCTTGAGAATTTCCGAATAGATGAAATTCCTGTTGAGAATCAAACATAGATGTATTGGGTTCAAGGGTTGTTCAACTTTTGACAGAACTCAGTAATAGTGCTCAAAATGATTTTCGGCATCTCTTGGTTAATGTATTAGGAAGATTTAGACCATCTGTAATCTTTCACTTTCAACCTCTTTTTACGGGAAAATTGAGGGAGAAAAAAAGTTAACTATCCTTTTATTAATGAATTCTCTCTCTCTCTCTCTCTCCATAAATGAATAGCTTCTTCATGTCTTAACAAAAGGCGAAAAAAGAAAAATCACTAGAGTTTTCCTTCTCACGTGAGAAGAGAGAGGAGGGGAGTTTGATTCATCTCCTCAAGGGGGTTAGGGATGGAAATATTTAGTTTTAAGTGTGAGATTCGACTCTCTCGCTTTATGAAAAGACAATTTAAAAATCAAATAGTGAGATGAGAGTTAGAATAGGACAAGATAAAAATAAGGACCAAAAAGGCAAAGAAAACTAAAGAATTCACGGATTTTGGGGGCTAAATTTTAGTTACTCGTTCATTGTATTTCTCATGACACGGCTCGAATCATATCTTCTAACTTTCCTACAATTCAAGATTAATGTACCTTATATAATAGCTACATCATGCAATGATGATGTGTGAGTGACCCAAGAATGATCAAGAATGAGATGCACTATACATCCCTCACGGTGTCAAGAAGGATATGATTCATAAAATGTGAATGATTATGATTTTACAATTCCATCACTTAGACCATTGCGACATGACGTGACCACACCGAGAGATTAAATTATTTACCCCATCAATTTCCTAAATTATCCTAATTTCCGCCTAATTAATTAGCAAGATAAAATTCTTTTTTAATTATGTGGTCGGTAGATGGCAATACGTGCCTTTTTTCTGGCGGCTGCGTATGGCTGACGTAATTTCCTTATAATTCATTATATAAAATAACGGCTTACGGTGTGCACGTGGTGGGCCCCAACCCCACCCACCTCAGCCGACCCATTTTTATTTATTAATTGTGGACTGAAAAAGGCAGATCTTGGGCTTATCTTGGGGGACCTAAACGTGACTTTCCCTTTCTAATTTAATGCATCATAAATTAATGAGACAATAATATAAATAGTTCTAAGCTTTAATTCGATATGTAATATTTATCTTTTAATTTTTAATTTATTCAATGTGATCTTTAAAATTTTGGTTTATAGTCAAACAAATCCTTAAATTATACGAAAAGATCAAATGTTATCTTTCTACTAATTTAAGTTTAGGAACATCGTTGAACATTTTTGTATAGTCTAGAGGCTAGTTTGAACATGATCCAAAGGTTCATGGATCACAATAAGCAAATTAAAAATTCAAGAATGATATTGTATATTGGGTTAAAATTTAAAGTTCATACTGAATTAATTAAAAGCTCAGGAACTTTATTGCACATTAGGTTAAAATTCAAAGATCGTTTATGTCATTTTCCGTAAATTAATCTACTAAATTGGTAAATTAATAAATGCATGTTAACAATTTATCACTTGATTTGATGTATTATTTGGTCAATTAACTTTTAATATATCTAGCATAATTTTTTATTTATTTTATGCCCATTCTGGTTGCGAAATATAATCTTAGCATTGTCTCAAATTTCATGTAATGTTGCATTTTAACTCTTAAGAAATATTTGATTCCTTGTGCGTAAATAAGTACAAATCACTCTTGCGTCGACACGTTATTTAGGCACATAGCCATTTCCCCGAGACCACTTTGAAGAGTCACGAGTCCATACGACTCTGAATTTACTCAATATGATTACGATGGAGGGATTGCTACGTTTGACGGGAATTAGATGGTGGCTAAAGCGTCAAACATTCCAAGAATATGACAAAAAGGTAACCACAGTACAAATGATTGGTAACCCCCCTTCAAATGTATCCAAAAAATTGCAACCGGTTCATATTTGGACTATCCAGTGGTCTTTGCTTTGTCTCGTATCTCATCTAATGCAAGAGCTTGTTAGAGAATCTTATCAATAATGGGTTTTACTTAAGGCTTGTTTCCACGTCATTAGACATATAAATAAACGGGATACTTGTTCAATGCATATGCATAGGAATAATCACTCCCAAAAAATTTATATATGTACATATATATGTATGTGTTAAGCATTAGTACGTTTATGTCATCCAGTGAATAATCTAATAGAAAAATTCAATTTTAAAAGGGGCTGGCTTTTCTTTTGAACATGTGAGTTTTATTTGGATGGATAGCACTTAGAGCATTATATATTACGCTTTTTTTTTTTTTTTCAATTGGGTTGAAGAAATTAATGTCCACAACGCCTATAACTCAACACAACCTATCTTTGTGGGGATGATATGCAGCATACTAATTTGTGGACCTCAATTTGGACACTAAAGTCAACCTCACTAAATGTTCCCAACCGTTGGCAATGAATTGCGGCTGTCTTCCTTTTAGGCATCGTTTAGCGCTTGCTTATCACTTGCATGCATGCTTTGCTGCGAGATTTTCTCCTTATTCAATCTTTAATTTAATCCACGCAATGATTATCCCTATAAGCAATTGAAAAGGCCCATTCCCAATTGGTATCTTCACATTATTATCACCATAAAAAAGGTGCTTCTCCTTATGTATGACCACAAATAAAAGTGGGTCTGCAAAATTCATCCGATTTTGAGTATCATCGAATGGTACTTGGGAAAAAGAAGAGAATGTCTATAACTTTTTTAAATTTTTTTAAGAAAAAAATAAATTCGTTATGTTAAGTTATGAAAAAAATTAAAGTGCCTATCAATACTTTGATATACCTTGAAGCAAAAATCGAAAGTTAAGAGTCTAGATCACACCAAACATGGGAAAAGTATCAAAAAAAAGTTTTAAACCTGTTACATTGGTACAAATTCAATTCTAAACATTTCAATTGAATAAATTTAGTCATAAAGTTTTAGATGATTTACCAATGCGATTCATCTGACTAATTTTGGTCGAAAAAGCCGATATGTTTGTTGACCATCCTACGTAGCACAACCAATACTGATGTTGACAATTTTTTTTTTTTTTCTTAATTTTAATTTTTTTTTACAACTTTGTCCAGCGAGGGCGTTAGGCCCTTGCCTAGATCTAGGCGAAGGCCACAACGCCCTCACTTGTGGTCGGCTGACCCACGGTTGAGAAGAAAAAGGAAAGTCAGAAAAGAAAAAAAGAAAGAAACAAAAGTAATAAAATTTAAAAAAAAATATTCTATAATAGACGACTAATGTCAATGTCGATGATTTTCAACTAAAATTGACCGGATGGACTATTCGGTAAAAAAGCGTCAAAAGTTTATGATTCAATTGATGCAATTGAAGGGATTATGATTAAATTGATACTAACATAGATTTGCCACTTTTTTGGTGCTGTTCCCACCAAACATTTAATAATTTTTCTAAATTTAAATGTTATATACTCCGAAAGATATCTATGTTGGATCCTCATGAAAAATACTTTTCTTTAATGGTGAGTCCTTGAAAGATCAGAAGCAAAGTGGGCGAGCACTTTTAAGACCCCCTCGAGCGCTGGGGCACTAGCCATCCTATTTATTAGTTTTGAAAAAGTAAGAGTGCAAAGGAAGACCCACTTTATTGGCTTTTTTTAATGCAAAAAGTAGATGCATTGGACCGAACCATTAGAAAGCGCTCAATTATCCTTTCTTTAAATGTCAAAAGGAACATGTAGAAACAGATATCCCGTGAAAGTTTCTACTCAAATGGATGTAGCTTTCCTTCTTTCCCTTCCTCAAGATCTAACTTTACAATCATTATATAATAATATTAATTTTGGCGAGAGTACTGACGCAAGTATAAATCCCATTAGATTAACTTATCATATTGCATGACAAGCTTTAAACAAATATTTATAAAAGTTAGCTGTCCGAGCTTGTCAAAGTCACTTCATGATTTAATCTAATAGTCTTTTTATCTTTTCAGGGACTATTCTCCCCTCTTATGCATTTGATCGGTAGGTTGTGGGCTATGAACTACCCTTAAAATGCAAACTGTACTCAAATTAATAGCTGATGAAGTCCATCTTTCGAACTCATCGGTCAGGAGTTGCTAAAATCAGCTCTACTGAAATTATTAGTCGATCTGATCTGTTGCTAGTCCCAGGAGGAAAGAAATTTGTCCTTTGAATTGTGTATCTCAATCCACCTTTTTCTTTTCTTGTCATTGTTGTTGACTCCTGATGTAGAGTCGTTTCCATTTCAAGCGAACTGCTATGTTTTCTGCTATGTTTTCTTTGTAGGTGAAGCAATGAATGATATTTTCCTCGCAAGAAAAAGGAGCTCATCATTCTCGAAATGGGTCGGAGAAAAATATGACCCTAGTTTTTCTTATTTATTTTATGATTACTAATTTGAACAACCTCTTTTATTCTTTATATAAAATTTGCAAACTTTTGAATTCAATCCAACCTCATAAATTGCATCTACTTACATCAGGTAAGACTCCTCTCA
The DNA here is from genome assembly GCA_017140595.1 of Eucalyptus curtisii. Classification (NCBI taxonomy): domain Eukaryota; kingdom Viridiplantae; phylum Streptophyta; class Magnoliopsida; order Myrtales; family Myrtaceae; genus Eucalyptus; species Eucalyptus curtisii. The sequence continues at coordinate 7,438,111 of CM029496.1, forward strand.
TGAAGCAATAGACTCGACCCTAAATTTTATGATTGAATAATAACGAGCCATCCTCAATTATTGCAATTTCTCTCTTTATCTATAAATAGTGCCCTAACCACATCATGTCCCCTGCGCAGCGTCACTCGTCCCTCTCTCTCCCCCTCTCTTGCTTCCTGTCCTTCTTGTTGTTCTTCTTCTCGCAAAAGATGGTGATGCTAGAGAAAGGCCTGTCGGCCCCCATGAACGCGAAGTTCACCGGCTCAGGCGCCGAGACGGTGGTTCTCGCTCATGGTTTCGGAGGTGACCAGACCTTGTGGGACAAGATCCTCCCTGTCTTGTCCCAGCATTTCAGGGTCCTCGTCTTTGACTGGGGATTCTCAGGAGCTGTCAAGGAGCAAGAAGGTCTGTTCGACCCTGTGAAGCACTCATCCTACGAAGGTTTCGCCTGTGATCTGATATCTCTCCTTGACGAGCTCGACCTCAAGTCCACAGCCTTCGTCGGCCACTCCATGTCCGGCATGATCGGTTGCATTGCCTCTGTGAAGAGGCCTGACCTCTTCAAGCGCCTCATACTCCTTGGTGCTTCTCCTAAGTAAGTTACATATTTAATAATGTTGAATCTAACTGATATATAGGAGCTAGCGGTTACTCTTGCTCAGCGTGCCTTAATAATGTTAAAAAGATCAAAATGGCATCTTTAATATGCTAAAAATTTATGATATAAAAAGGACTTTCCCCTCCCCTTATAAATATATGTTTGTAATTGGCGTGTAGAAGAGGAAGTTTAATGGTTCCAAAGTCCTCTCTTATCACCATGACAAAGTTCTTGCATGGTTTTACCCACACAAAAAAATATGAATTAAGCAAAACATAATCTTAGTTAGGATCACAGGAGGGATGTTGCTATATAAATCTATGGTATCTCCATCATCATGTGTTTTTATGCATATTGCTAGATTCAAACATTTTTGTCGCCCTTCTTGACGATAAGGGAGTGTTAAATATAAAGCATGTGCGGTTCGATTTGCTACCGATCCCCATCACTTGGATTTGTTTCAAATAACATCCAACCTTTCTTCTTAGATAACATAAGGTGGTGTAGAGTTGCCCGAACGTCATCTCTCCGCTACAACAAAGAACGAAAAGGCGTCATTATATGCTTCTCTAAGAACATTTATTGTTCGTGAAATTTGTGACCATAGGATTTGATGTATATCAAAATCGATTCCTCTTGTGAACATGGAGTCTAATTCTTCTCCTAATTTTTCTAAATCTCCGGGTAAATCCTTCATTGTGTTTCTTGATATTTTGTGAGACTTGGACAAAGGGATTTTAGAAGTTTTGTTCCGATTTGATACTCGAATAATGTGTAGCCTGAATTAAAGAAAATATCACTGTCAATTGCAAGATTAATGAGCTGGTACGATAACTAGTTCTGTTATAGATAAAACTTTATCATTTTAGTTCAGTTCGGTTCATGTCACATTATCAATCCTGTATCTTTCCTTATATCTAAAGAACGCCCTAAGCATTTATATTGCTCCTTGAATGGTGTGAAATGACTCTCAACTAGACGGAAGTAGAAAGCTAACTACCAAACCGGCTTTTCGTACTTGATTTTCCCTATCACAAGTATTCACTTTTTTTTTTTTGTTGGGCAAGTATTAAATTGATAAAGCTATTGCTTGGTGCATTTAATGTTGAGGACCCATCAGGGATGAGATGAGCAGACAGGAAAGAATCCTTCCACGATTCTCGATTTTCCGTCGTATTTATCTATTTTAATCGTGTTTTTGTCCTCTTCACTTTGTAATTATCCGAAACAAATTGGAATATGAAACAATAATACCACCTTCACTTCATCTTTTCTTTTTTACTATTTTAATTTCAGTGCAGTTGGAGCTATCTGTAGACTGTAGTTTCGACAGCTGCTAATGACACTAATCCCCTTTTACTTGGTCTATAATTTAAACTAAAAAAAAGCCATTTGCACATTCTAACCCCACCATGTTGCGCTTGTTTCGTCCTCATCACCACGTTGAGGTGCATTTTCTTGCAGCGTTCTTACTTTCACTACTATCTGTAGGTACTTAAATACGGACGGCTACGAGGGCGGGTTTGGGATTGCACAGATCGATCAAATCCTATCGAGCATAGAGTCCGACTACAACGGGTGGGCACCCAACTTTGCTTCTCTGGTAGTGGACCCGCACGACACTCTCTCGGTCGAGACATTCACCGAGTGCCTGAGAAGGATGAGGCCCGAGGTCGCGCTTCCCTTAGCCAGGACGGTTTTCCTATGCGACCACAGAGAGGTCCTTGAGAGAGTGACGACCCCATGCACTATAGTTCAGACCACGAATGACATCGTGGTACCGAACTCGGTCGCCCATTACATGCATGACAAGATCCAGGGGAAGACTACGGTCGAGATGATTGAAGCCGATGGCCATTTCCCTCAACTCACGGCACATCAGCAGCTTCTCGATGTGCTGGGTAGGATCTTGGGGTTTGAGTGTGTTTAGCAGGTGATTAAGCTCTCAGATGTCTAAGCATATGATTATATACTCTAGAATGGACTAGAATTACCCTCTTATTTTTAGACTTTTTCTCGGTATATAGTGATGTTATGGTAGTAGTGAATGGGAATGTGTGAATTGCATGTGGCTTGTCTCTTTAGATTAGGTATTATGATTGGATTTTGAGTGGCTCGCATTTAAATCGTTTGGGCTTGAGCTGTTTGACTAGATATCATTTGTTCGAGGAGAAAATTTTCGAAAAGGTACGGCGAAAAGGTAGTGTAAATGCTTTTCCCCGTTTCCCCCACAGAGCCGCGGGACCCTTCTCACCTTAAAGTCGTCGTTGTCTTGACAGTATCGGAGGAAAAGTTGCTCAAGACACGTTTGTCAGACGGGACAAACGAAAGAGACGAAGGATGATGCTAAAGTGAGGAAAAACCGGAAGAATACCAATCGAGTCCACCCTCGTGTTTTGCACGCTCTATTTCTAAGAAGTCCACCTTTTTTTGTATTTTCAAACAAAAGCTTCGCGAGAAAAAAATATTCATTTCGCTTCGGTTCATTTGTCGGTAGTGAGCGACGACTGATGTGATCACGACCCAACTTCTCTGTATAGGCTGCGTTTGGGAACTGCTTTCCAAAATGCTCTGGGGGGCTAAAGGCTTTTGGGTCAAAATGAAGGTATTTGGGAACTACTTTCCAAGGGGTATTAAGGTAAAGCTGACATTTGCAAGGCTAAAAGCCCAAGGCAAGTCCTAGGTTGCCTTGGGCTTTAAGCATTCTCGGAATGCCTCATGTCACTGTTCATGCTACTGTTCATCTTCCTTCTTCAGCGGCGTGGCTGATTAGAGACGAGCTTGAGAGGCCGGCGAGGTCACGGTTGAGGTCGGTGAGGTCGCGGTGACCGTCATTAGCCAGTCGTGCAACCCCAGTGAGTTGTGGCGACCGCTCGCGAGTCCTAGCGACCGCCCGCGAGTCTTGTCGCCACAACCCAGCTCTGGGTCGTGCGACCTCTCGAGCGACCCGACTGTCGCCGTCGCGCGCGAACTCCGGCGACCAAATTTGGGTTCCCGGCGACCAAATTTGGGTCGTCCGATCGCCGCAAGGTCGCGCGACCTCCGGTGACCAAATTTGGGTCGTGCCGATCGCCGCAAGGTGACCAAATTTGGGTCGTGCCGATCGCCGCAAGGTCGCGCGACCTCCGGTGACCAAATTTGGGTCGTGCCGACGCCGCAAGGTCGCGCAACCTTCGGCGACCTCCGTGAAGGGCCGCCGGGGTCGCCCGACCCCGGCGACCCTAGGCGGCCCTCACCGGAGGTCGCCCGACCCTAGGCGGCCCTCGCGTCGTCTCCGGGGGCTGCCTGAGGCCGGCGGCGGCCACCTGCCTCGCCGGCGAACTCTTTTACTTTTTTGATAATTTTTTTATTTTTTTTAATCACCAAAGTCATTTATAAATGTAATCTTTCCAAATACTATTTTACTCAAAGGTATTTCGCAATGGACTTTCAAACTACAATTTACCAAACACAGTTTGCATTTTGGAAAACCCCTTTAACTTAAAGTCATTTGCATTTTCCCAAAAGGCTTTTCCCAAAAGTCCAACCAAACGCACCCATATTTGGAATGGATGGATAATTACCCAGATGATGGTCGTTTGGGTTGCATGACCCCAAACAACGGCTGCCTGGAAGTGCAAGACCCAGGTGATGGCTGCCTAAGGTCTACGACCCCAAATGAGGGCCGCTTGGGGTCGTGGACCTTGATCATTGGTCGCCGGCGCTAGATTTTATCACTCACGGCTAAAACCTTTGCGGAAAGATTTTAATTTCTTTTTAATGAAAAAGAGAAAAATTAAAGTGAAAGTCTTTTGCGAATTTTTTTTTTACCAAATACTACTTAGATCCAAAGTCGCTTTGTAAAGGAGCTTTAACCAAACGCAATTTACATTTCACCTAAGGGCTTTGGTTTTCAACATTTGTATTGCTCCCAAAGTTCATCATCAAAATTGAACCAAATTCACTCTATGTTCTAATGTAACTTGGATGCTAGTTACAAAATATATATGTTACTGACACAATTGTTTTGTTATGTGTTTATAGATAGATGTAAAAAAAGGGCATAAGTGAGAAAAGAAGAACAAATATGTTCATCAAATGGGGAAAAGTGTTAAAAAGTCCTAAAATTTTTGTATTTGTGCCAATTTAGTCATAAACTTTTTTTCTTTGTGCCAATTTAGTCATTTTCAGTTAATTTTGGTTGGATTTTTCTAACTGAGTGCCGAGCGGTTGATGTGGCACAATTAACGTTGACGTGGACAACTTTAATACTATTTTAATATTTTTGAATTTCTTTTTTTTTTCCTTTTCTTTTTTCTTTTTTCCTTCTCCTCTTCATTTCTCCAACCGGTTGTCGGACCTCGACGATCGGCTAGAGGTGACAGCTGGTGAGGTCGGCCTCGCGCTAGGTGGCAAGGCTCGCCTTCGTGGCCTAGGTAGCCTCGAGCTAGCCTTGCTAGAGGCTGGGTGAGGCTCGACCTTACCGGATCTCGGTGAGGTCGAGCATTGCCAATGTTCGGCGATGGTGACCCTCACTAGAGGCCAACGAGGTTGAGGCAAGCCTCGCGGCCGTGCCTCTAGCCGGTCGCCAAGGTCTGGCAACCGGTTGGAAGAAGGAGGAGGAGAAGGAAAAAAGAAAAAAGAAAAAGAAAAAGAAAAATAAAATCTAAAATATTAAAATATTATCAAAAGTTGTTAACGTCGGCCGATCGTGTCATGTCAACTGGTGGCGTCCCATCAAGAAAAATCGATCAAAATTAGTTGGAAAGAACTGAATTGGCACAAAGTAAAATGATTTATGACTAAATTGACACCAAAAAAATGTTTAAGACTTTTTTTTGACAGTTTTCCCATATACAAATCCTTCCAAATTCCTCCAAATCACTCCATATTTGAAGAGATCCATATGGATATAACACGTACATAAAATTGACTAGACCAATCTCTTTTAATCCCTCCTAATCCTTTCCTCCATATCTTCACCTCCAACCAAATACAAATTGTGCTTTTCGATTCGTTCCCTTCCCTCCTAATCCTTGCCAGCATACAGGTTACAAAAGTTGTGATTGAAACAGAGGGAGAATTTGAGGCTGGGAAATGTGGTGATGTTGATATCATTGGCTAGCCAAACAGACAGTTCTGCATCCCATACTTATGGCAGAAAAAAATGTTCAATCTAGGTTAGAAGCTCGGCCTTCACTAAATGGGCAAGGCCCAGTGCATGTGAACTACAGAAAAAAGATAATGTTGAAGTGTCTATGTATGGAACTTTCTTGATGTTAGGGGTGCCAAAGGTCATTGCAAGTTGCAACGAGGATGGTGGCAAAGGACGGCAATGGCGACGGGTCCGTGCTTCATGGCATATCCCTAAGGAAAATTAAATCTTGGTAACTCTTGATGTAGAACCCCTGGATGTTTGGAACTTTCCATTTGGCAACCATTAATCTTAAATGGACTAGTGGGCCTTGGGAGGCCCAATGTCTTGTTTCCTAAATATGGGCTCGATTGATGTGTTCCCTTAGGCCGTTGGGTACTTTTGACTAGGGAAAAAATCACAAAAACAAGCATGCGCAAGTTTATTCTTATCCAAAGCATATAGTAAACAAAAAATATTAAGAAAATCAGGCAACGTTATATCCAAAGTTGTTTCTTTCGGTCAGTATGATATGTATTGACATAAATGCAAAATTAGCTTATGATATAATTACATCTAGAACGAAAATACAAGAGAAACCAAAAGCCCAACAATTCATAGCCCAAACCCATATGAAGTAATTGCTTTATCTTAATTTAGGTGTCATTTGGATGCATTTAATCTTTATTTTCATTTGACCAAAAAAAATATTTATTTTCATTCATAAATAATAAAATTATTTAAACTTTTTTTTTAAGATTATTTGAACTCCCCTTCATCGAAATGATTATTACTTTAAATCAATTTTCGTTAAATGACAGTTGATTTATCTTCATTGCACTTTGAGCCCACTCTACTGAGGCACATAATTTCAATAAAAAAATAAGGATGATCAGTTTTAGGGTGGGTCAATTCCTACTTGGAATTTAGAACTAGACCAAACAATGTCGATTATTGAATTATGGAATTGGGAATCGACCAACCAATCCGATTTGATTCCAAGATTGTCCTAAAACATATAATTTCTTCTTCTTCTTTTGTTTCTATTCTATGTGGAAGTGGGAGTTTCCCAACTTTAAAAAATAATTTACTATCAAGGATTTATTTAAGGATAAAAAAATAAAAAAATAAAAAGTGAGAAACTTTGGTTAGTCTGTTGGTCCAATCCGAGTGACTAGATTGGTTTGGTTCCTTATGTTAAATTTGGAATCACTCAAAACTTGGCCAATTCGATCCGATTTTCAAGTTAGACGCACACCTCTCATTCCAGAGAAATCATCAAGTTGCCCTAATAATCACTTTTTCTACTTGGAAGAGGAGGTGGAGAGTTCGATTTCCCACGTTCTCGAAGTTGGGGTGCGATGCATGAGTGAGGAAGTAAAATTTCGCAATCTGTACACAATACATAGCACGTATAATAGCTTGTAAAATAGGTAAATAATAGATTTGAAAAAAAAAAAAAAAAAAAAAACTGGTGACGGATGATACTAGACAAAAAAAGAAAAAAAATCGCACTTTAAGGGCAATTTTGTCCAACTAGGGAAAATTCTCTCACTTCCCTTTTTTGACGACGCTCTGTGCTTCCACTGGACGGCGAAGACGGCGGCGGCGATGATGATAAAACCGCCATCGAGCTCACTCAAATCAGCATGACAAGCTTGATCGGAGCTTCTCGATTGCTCGGTAACCATCCGATCAGTCGCCTTCGCAGCGTCGGCGATTCCTTAAGGTTCGCTCTCCCGAAGGCCGCCGTCCCTCGCCGGAGCACCGCGACCATGGCGTCCGCCGGCGAAGAGTTCGTCAAGTCCTCCGTCCACCCCAACGGCGTCGCCGTCATCACGCTCGACCGCCCCAAGGCCCTCAACGCCATGAACCTCGGTCGGTCCGCTCGATTTTAAGCTGCGCGCTCTGGATTGGCGATCGCGATTTAGAATCTTTAGAGTCTGTGGAGTTTGATTTTCCGTTGTCGATGCGAGGAGATGATGCTGTTTGTGCGATGGTTTAGTGTATTTTTTTTTTGCATGTCTGATTCGATCCTGGGCGCAGACATGGACGTGAAGTTCAAGAGCTTCCTGGACGAGTGGGAATCGGACCCTAAGGTGAAGTGCGTCCTCGTGGAAGGCAGTTCGGCTCGCGCCTTCTCAGCAGGTAAATTGGGAGGAGACCTGGAGCTTTCTTTCCTTGGGGGAATGTGAATCGAATGTCGTGATTTCTTGATGCAGGAATGGATATCAAGAGCGTTGTCGCCGAGATTCGAAAGGATAAGAATACTCCTCTCGTGCCGAAGGTGCTCATTTTATATTTTTTAGCTTGATTTCCTTGTTCAGGGTAGGCAAATTCTTGCTTCTGCGTGTTATGTAATGGAGCACCTGGCTGCCGACATCCTGGGCGTGATGTGTCTGCGGAGTTCTGCTGGTATCTGAGTAGGCGGTGGAGGTGTTTTGGAATTTGCTTATGCATAATGGGAACTGGAGTAGGAAATAGAGTCACACTCTTATATCATGTTTACTCCATAACTTCTTAAACAATGCCGCCTACTTGTTTCACCATCCTCTTGTTTAAGTCGTGGATCACTATCACATGGAGTCCGAGGCTCCTTAAGTAGGAAACATGGCTAATTCACTCTCAGAGGGACGCTCCTCGATGATGTCAATGATGGATGAATCCCTAGAATTGTGACGATGTCAATGATGAATCCCTTAATTTGTTCTTCTTATGGGGAATTAGCATTAGACGCCCTTCTGTTCTTGTTTACCTTTATTAGGAATATGAGAGACTTATGTGAGGATGAGCTGTGAACTTTGTTGTAATTATCATTGCATATGGGATTGGTGAATAAATTAGATGCTGCTCCTATCAATGAATTTTTTTATTTTTTGGTGAATAGATGAACATTCCTCCTATGAAGCTTAAATCTTTGCCATCTGTATGGAAGTTATGACTTTTCTCGACTGTTACACTTCAAGTTGATATGCCCCTATCTGCTGCACATTTGTATAGGTATTTTCTGCTGAGTATTCTTTGATATGCAAAATATCAGAGTACAAAAAGCCGTATGTATCATTGATGGATGGCATAACAATGGGCTTTGGTATTGGCCTATCTGGTCATGGTCATTTCCGTGTAATTACAGAGGTATGGATGATCAACTTTCAGTTGGTTCCAATGTACTCTAGATTAACATACTGTTTCTGTTCCATTAAATTCCCCTTCATCATGACCCATGCAGAGGACACTCCTTGCTATGCCAGAAAATGGAATTGGTCTTTTCCCTGATGTTGGGTTTGCCTATATAGCAGCACAGAGTCCAGGAGATGGATCAGTTGGTATGTAATTTATCAAATTGAGAAGTGTGTCTCTTATCTAGCTGAATTGTATCTGATTTACCTCATGGGTTCTTATGACAGAACAGTATCTATATATCTTGTGACTATTGCCTTTAGGACTTCAACAAATCCTCGATGGACTGTGTAGACACGTTGAAGCTCAAATAGATTTATTAATGGTTTGTCTTTGCATTACTGAAGAATGTTGTCTCCACAATACATGGAAATTCTTTCCTTAAATGGAAATAGATCATTTCACCTTACTTTTGCCTTCTTATGTTTATATCCATGAATACTTCAGAGCTTTTTCTGATAACCAAAACCTCTCAAATCATATTTTATTACTGTATAATTCAGATAATTCCCCCCCCTTTGACACCATGTGTACATGTAATGCATTATTTTATTTTTATTTTTTTGGAGAAAGTGAGCATATTTGTTTGGTTAAGTTAAGAACAAAGTCTCGTTTTTGTCTAGTACTACTGTGGAACATTTGTTAAAAATAAAAATAAAAATGAAGCTCTTCATTTCGTGCGTAGATCTTGTCTGATAGGTGCTGTCTGTGTCATTTAAGATTCATCTGGATGATTTGCAAATCCTGACTTGTGTTGCTTCCTTTTGGAGTCTGGAAGGTGACATAATCTTGTATGTGTCTCTGAAAGAAACTTCATAGTCAGCTTGTTGGCATATGGATAAGTGTACTATAGTAATCAAAGCTGTCACCTGTCATTAATTTTTTCCTTCTACTTCTGAAGTGGTTAACCTGTCCTCCTTTTTCAGGCGCCTATCTTGGATTGACAGGAAAAAGGATCTCGACACCCTCTGACGCACTATATGTGGGTCTTGGAACGCATTATGTGCCATCTAGCAACTTGGGTTCCTTAAAAGAGGCTCTTTTGGCTGCTACATTGTATGGCTCTAAAACAATACTAGGCACATAATGCGTTTTTTGTTTTTTTTTATCTCATATCTGGTACTGTTTTCTACAATTCTTTCTTGCAAAGAAGTTTCGGTAGACTCGCTGATATATGTAGTATAAATGTGCATTTCGGATGATTGTTGTATCACACATCGCAATGTTCAAATTGAAAGATTTTTCTTTTAGAATCTAAGATCGAGTTGGAGCCAGTGTTTTTGTTAAATATGTTAGCATGATGCTAAGAAGAAGAACCTTATATTTATCTGCGTTGCAGCTCGGAAGATCCCTTCAAGGACATTGGAGCACTAATGGCAAAATTCAGTGGTGAATCTGAATCAGAGGCCCAGTTAAAATTGCTCTTACCTCACATTGTCTCGTGCTTTGGTGCAAATAAATCAGTTGTGGAGATAATTGCCGAGCTGAGAAAGCATCAGCAGAGCTCTGATGCCAAAGGTAATTAAGGTTCTACTGATGATTAGATGAAATAAATTCGTTTCCTTAGTTCTTTTTATGTGCTGAAAACTTATAAATTTTTCCAATACTATCATAGTAATGCTGAAGTTTATTGCTCTTTTAGTCTGTGTATTGTCTTGTTGAATTCTCTCTATCTTGGCAGTGGTTGAGTGGGCCACTGATGCTCTTCAAGGTCTTGGGAAAGGTGCTCCATTCTCTCTTTGCTTGACACAGAAGCATTTCTCAAAAGTCACATCAGCCTTAAAAAACAATGATGCTGAATTGTCGAGAGTAAGTTCTGAATTGGATGCTGGAATCTCTCTCTCTCTCTCTCTCTCTCTCTCTCCCTCCCTCCCTTTCCTAGCTGAGGAGTCAATTGTCAAGTGTGCAATTGGTATGTCTTATATCATATTTTATACTAACATCATTGTTTTGTCATGCTTAGCTGAGTGGTGTAATGACAACTGAATATCGGCTAGCAGTAAGGTCTTCTCTGCGAAATGATTTTGCTGAGGGTGTCCGTGCAGTACTGGTGGATAAGGATCAGGTTCTAATTACTGTTTAAACCCTCTCATTAATCAGCTCTGGCATCTTTTAATTATTTTACATCTAGTCTTAGTTTGTTTTGCGGATGAATGATTTGGACAACATTTTTTTAAAAAATAATTGCTTGTATCCCTTGAAATAATTAGTTGATGAAAATTGTTTTCATTATCGACCATTTTTCATATCTAAATATATCAGTAGATAATGAAAATATTTTTTGTTCATTCATTTTGACTTTTAAGAAAATGCTTTACAAATTATTTATTTTCAGTGAAACAACCGCACCCCAAGTGTCTTATGACTGTGTTGGCAAGTATCATGCAGTTGCATTGAAACTATTGCAATATACTATGGTCTGGCATATCAGCGTAGCATCCTCACCCTCACTGGCTTTTTCCATCTTTTAGAAGAAATATGAATATATGTCAGTAAAACAGTTGTATTATTGCAATACAATGTAGGTAGTCAACAACAGCAACCCCCCAACCCCCCCCCCCAAAAAAAAAAAAAAAAAAAAAAAAGAAAAACACAGGTCAACAGCATACAATACGTCAACAATATTCACGACTTCTTTGATGATGGTTCACTTTGAAATCTATTACTGTCTCACATGTCCATTCACATTTGAGCATCAAGGAATACGAAGATATTGTTTGAAAGTTCATGTGCTTGGTTTCATATTCATGGAAATTGTTTGTATGTTTGTTTTCTTTGTAAATTGAGCAGTGTGCTTTTTCTCTGTCAGATACTACTAGAGCTGTGTAATGATATTGTCTAGACAATTTGTCGGTCATGGCACGATTCACAAAACTACTGTTGGTATGAATTTTATGTGGCCGTGCTCAAACTCCCGTGAATGCTTATGCAGAATCCAAAATGGCAACCAGCAACGGTGGAGGAAGTCGAACAGAGTGAGGTGGAAGCTCTCTTTGCGCCACTGGCTCCAGAAGACGAGTTAAAAGTATGAAGCTCGCACATAAGTACATATCCACGCCTGGCCTTCTATGTTTGGTGGATGCTCATGGTTTGTAATCCTGCTCTGCAGCATGGTAGTTAACACTGGTTTCGCTTGAGCGACAATCTAGAATTTGCTATCCTGGCAATGTAATAATTTCAGACATGCCATTGGTTGCTTTGTATATGCCATTAGCCATTGTGCCTTTGCATTTCATAGTAGATGCAATTTCGATCCAATGTGCACGACAGATGAAGAAGAAGAGTATTTTAGAAGCTGCCATTGTCTCTGAACTTTGGGATGCTCTCGAGGAACAGACGCATCTAGGGTGTGTTTGGTTGTACTTTTGGGGAAAGACATTGAGAAAATGCAAAGGACTTTAGGTTGAAGGGACTTTTCAGAATGCAAATTGTGTTTGGTAAATTACAATTTAAAAGTCCATTGTAAAGTACCTTTGAGCAAAATTATGTTTGGGGCAATTACATTTATAAAGACTTTTGTGATAAAAAAAATTATCAAAAGAAAAATAAAAAAAATTGACCGGTAAGGGCAGGCAGTCGCCGGCGATCAAAATTTGTCTCCGGCGGCCGACATTTGACTTAGGCAGCCCGGAGATGACTGGGGAGGGCTGCCCCCGGTCGAGCGACCCCCGAAGATCATTGGCAAAGGCCGCTCGGGGTTGGGCGACCTTTGGCGACCCCGCCGCCCCTGGATCTGGGGCGGTGAGGTCGCGCGACGCCGCCATGACCTCCGGCGACCCGGATCCGGGGGCGGTGAGGTCGCGCAACGCCACCTGACCTCCGACGACCCCGGATCGACCTAGATCCGGGTGTCGAGGTCATAGGAGGACCCGACCTTCGACGCCCCCCACGACCTAGATCCGGCAACCAAGTCATAGGAGGACCGCGATCGCCCCCCCAATCTAGGGCGGACCCGGTCCGGGAGGTCGCGAGATCGCGCGACCCGGATCGGGGCGGCAAGGTCCTCCCGCGACCCTAATGGCGCAGCGGTCGTGCCACCCCCTGGCATTGGTCGTGTCACCCCCCGACGACAGTCATTTGGGCGACGGTCGCCGATGACTGCTTGCTTGCGACCGCCTGCCCTTCGCCGGTGACTGCTCACGGAAGAAGAAGAAGAAGATGATGAATGGTGAGAGCGAGGTCGCGCGACACCACCTCAACCTTCGGCAACCCCATTGCGACCTAGATCCGGGGCGTCGAGGTCGCAGGAGGACCTAGCCGCCCTCGGATCTGGGGAGGCGAGGTCGCGTGACGCCGCCGCGACCTAGATTCGGGTGGCGAGGTGGCACGACCCAGATCAGGGGCGGCAAGGTCCTCCCGTGACCCTGATGGCGCGGCGGTCGCGCCACCCCCCGACGACGGTCATCTGGGCGACGGTTGCTGGCGACTGCTTGCCCGCAACCACCTACCCTTCGCCGACGATCGCTCGCGGAAGAAGAAGAAGAAGAAGATGATGATGAATAGTGAGGGCAAAATCGGAAAAAATGAAAAACCAATGAGGATATTTTGGGAAGAAAAGTTTTTATTTAGCCCCTCCTAAGCATGCCGAGAAGGCTGACATTTTATAAATGGGGTTTGAAATTATTTTGCCAAACACCCCATCCTTGGCCAAGGATCTTTGGGGCTTCAAAGTAGCTTCTCAAGGTTACTCCCAAATGCACCTGATACGTCAGAGACCGATATCTCCAAATTAAATACATGTCAGTGTTTTGAACTGAGGCCTGATGTAATTCAAGTTCAGCAAATTTGAGTATAGATCAAGTGAGTATGCGCTAGAGGAAAAGTTGGCATATATGCTTCTTTTTTGACACTACCATTGCGAAGAGAGATACGTCTTGATGTGAATTATTCTTTTCCCTACAAAGATCAGAAGCATAATCAATAATTCGGGTAGGACTCTGCGATCCCGATTTCTGATTTTGGCTTTATAATCTCCCTTGCCACATCAACTTTGTACCCGGTTGAAACACCATTTAAATTGAGTATATTAATTATTATTATTTTTTTTCTTTTGACGAAAAGTGACCATGTTAATCTCTCGATAAGTAACAAGTACCTCTGGTTTACAAAGTAAGCATAATGAGTTGGAGCAACTCTTGGAAATCATCTAATTTCAAACATCCAGTACCTTTAGTTTACAACGTAAGCATAATGAGTTGGAGCAACTCTTGGAAATCATCTAATTTCAAACATCCAATTTCTTTCAAGAGGACGGAGAAGAAAATGGAAAGGTATGTTTCTGTCGGTTACTTAGATTCAATTCAATTGATTCCCCCTTCCTCCACAGAATGAGGAGACGCGCTTGCTTTAGGCCATTGTTATGATTCAAAATTGTTATAGAAATGAAAATTAATAAGATTCCGTTTATTCACAATAATTTGAAAGATCGTTTGTATCTTTTACAAAAATGAACAAATGAGAAAAAAGAAAAAGAAAAAGATAAGGACATCATGAATGTCATAATGCAGTGCCATTTTCTTTTAATGCTAGAGAAACTCTCATGAGGGGAGAGAGAATTAGATGAGAAGAAGACAAGCCAAATAATAGAGAAAAAGAAAAGTAGAAAATGATAAGAACATCACAAATATCATAATTATTAAATCACTTGAGTGTCTTGATCTTTTTTTTCAAAAAAGTATTTCCTTAAGTGTCGTACATTTCACTTTATCAATTGAGCTAGTAACTTTTTAATAATATTCATTTAAGTGCTAGAAAGTTAATGCAGCATATATTTTGTTGTGAACATTTTTAAATTTTGTAACAATCAAGCAATCGAATCAAAAAATTACATCATTCAAATAAGTTATGACATTTAAGTTTGATTGAAAAGAAAAAAAGTTACATATATTTTTGGATTGTGTTATGTACCATTTATTATTCGATGCTCCAATTTCAACTGTTGAGCTGAGCTGAGCTGAGCTGAGCTGAGGGACAGAAGATGACCCCTTCTTCTTCCCCGCTAAAACCTGCGGAAAAACCCTAGCGAAATTCGCCATTTCCCCTCGCGCTCCTCCTCTTCCCGATTTCATCTCTTCGAACCCTTCGCCGACGTCGCCGCGGCGGCCGCGAGAACTGCTGCGAATTCCTCTGCCGCGGAAGTTCAATCGAGAGGATCGAAACCCAATTCGGAAGCGCCTCGCGAATCGCTCGGCTTTTTTCGCCGACGGAGATGTTCGACGAGGGCCAGTTCGACGTCCACCTGAAGCTGTGGGCGCTCCGCATCCCTCGCGAGCTCTGCAAGGTCGCCACCCGGGCATTGAACGGGTACGTCCAAAGATTGTAGCTTTAGCCCTTTTTGCTTTTTGAGAGATTGGAGTGGGTTTTGCATTGTGTTCTGTGCACGAATTTGACGCCTTTTTTCGGTTTGTTTGTTCTTTGGGACGTTGGCAGTTACTTGCTGGACAAGGCTCGGATAAAACCGATCACGGAAGACCCGACGTGCGAGAGGAATCGCCTCATGATATTATCTGAGAAGGTCCAGCATTCCGGTGAGCATCCAATGTCTTGTCCGCTTGTAAGGGTTCCGTCTTTTCGGAATGTCGTTAGGATTTTCGCGTTTGTTCCCGGTGGAAGTGCATCGTCATTGATTTGTATTTAGTCTGGCACCCGTAAATTGTGTTTGGCATGCTGCATGTCACCTGGGACTTGGTGGACTTGGTTTCCCTAGTCTGTAACCGGTAGGTGTTACCATCTACATTATAGTATTCTTGTGGACCTCAAAAGGGCGAGCGTGATGTTTCTATGCCGCTGGATGTTTTTCTCTGCGGTCCCCGTAATGTAAAGTGCATTATGAAAATGCGGGAACATTTGGGATACATGCTTATTTGTGCGGAACTGTCTAGAGCCTTAGGACAGAAGCTATTTGTTATTATGACCAGTTGTTTAAACAATGATATTGATTCATGCTTTTAAAACAATATGCTTTTATATTGTAATTGGTTGGATAATAATGCCTGCACTGTCGTTTTCCTTTTCCATTTTTTCCGGTGGGACAGATTTGTCAGATATTCCAGAACAAGTTCTTGATGAAATGAAGAAACTATGCGAGATTGAAGTCGTCCCTTATTCATTGACACTTGGTTATTCCTACTGGGGTGCAGGTCAGATCCAGGTTCATCGTACATATATTGTAGACTACATAAACTTACATATTCTTTTAGACTGAGAAGTTAGTACAGTCTTGAAATTGTTGACCGTGTTTTACTTGCAAAGGATCTATGCCATGAGTTATTCAGAAAGTCCATATTAGGTTTATGTAGATGATGAGTTTTTAGTGCAGCGAGGTTTTTAATTGGTTTTATGTGCCAATGGATCTTTCAAGTTCATATCCAATTACTATGCTTTCAATTTGTCTCCTTTACAGCTGTTTCTTGTTTTTTTATTTTTTATTTTTTGGTTGAGGGTGGGGGGAGTCAATAGCAACATATTGTAGCATTAGAATTGCTGCACAGGGATGCCAGGCCTTGTACACACTTTGGTGTTTTGATTATTTTCTGGGGACATGCCCTGTAGGTGACTTTGGGTTTGCTTTGAGCTGCAATTACTTATTAACTTTTGGTTGACCTTGGCTGCAGATCATTTATTGAAGCAGATTCTCCCACCTGGGGTTGAGGTACCTACATCTTTTGAAACGATAGTTATGTACAAAACCTCTATAATTTATTTCTGGATCAGCTTTCTCATGGGCATTTTTCATTCAAAACTAGGTGATCTTCTGGAAGTAACGGTGTCTTCTTATTTGTGCAGGTCATATTGCACACTTGAATATACATGACGAACTGCTTCCTTACAAGGATGTTATTGCTAAAGTCATCTATGACGTACGTATTACTAACTCTCATACTTAATGAATGTTGTGTTCCTTTGGTTGGTTATTTTGTGTGTGCCATTGTCCATAGCACACTAGTCAATTTTTTTGCATATTTTCTCTCCTGTACTCTTTTCTCTTTCATTCCAAACTCAGCATCCTAACCACATGTAACACCAAGCCACAAATGTGGGCTGGTGGTTCACAATCAGCAATGTGTTGTGCTTTATTTTAAATGTGTTCTGAGTATCATTCAGAGAATCACTGTGGTAGTTCTGCGTATTACCTATTTGTAGGATGTTTAAGTGCACAAGTATGTGCTGCCTGAGGCCCTGAGCATGCAAAGACATATGCCTTAAATTATGCAGCATCAATAATCCGTAGAAGTGACTGTTTCTTACATGAACAGAAAAATTATCCACGAATCCAGACGGTTGCTAATAAAGTTGGAACAATCACAAATGAGTTTCGTGTGCCAAAATTTGAAGTCTTGGCTGGGAAAAGTGATATGGTCACAGAGGTGAAGCAGTATGGAGCGACATTCAAGCTTGATTACAGTCTGGTGTACTGGAATTCAAGACTGGAGCATGAACACATCAGACTTGTATCTAATTTCCGAGCAGGGGAAACCATATGTGACATGTTTGCTGGCATTGGCCCTTTTGCAATCCCAGCTGCTCAAAAGGGGTGCATGGTGTATGCAAATGACCTAAACCCAGATAGTGTTAAGTATTTGAAGATCAATGCGCTGTTGAACAAAGTGGACGACCTTGTTCATACTTTCAACTTGGATGCGAGGAAATTCATTTCTCAAATGATGTCTTTGCCTGAATCCAAAACTAGTTTGGAATCTGATGTTCTTACTCAAGAGTGTGGGATCAATAGGGGACCGTTAAAGCAGGATGCAGAGTCAGATGGGACCTTAGGTATGGTTTTGCTGCAATTCAGTTGCTGTCCTTTTGCAATTTGATGGGGTTCAGTGTTATTCTCCAATGTATGACATGCAATTAACATGGATGTAGTACCCGATGACAATGCAAGCAACAGTGATGGTCTGAAAGGTTTATGTGATGGTGCAGTTGCAGCTGCTCCTGCAGCCAAAAGACCACTAGATAGTTCTAAAGAAGGTAACACAAGCATCACTATCATATTTTTTTGCCATTCAATAGGTTATCTGCTTTTTCATGTGTGTGTTAGTTTGTTTAAGATTTTGTGCATGGTGGTGCATTTTACTGATTCTTGCCTGGTTTAATCAAGATTCAAGATGATTCATTTTCCCTGCATATTTCTGTGGCAGGTTCCATTGACGAAGATTGTAGTGTACTTGTATCTAGTAAAAGAAAAGGAAATAACAATAAGCGAATCAGGGCCACTGAGTTGTCCTATTCTAAGACATGGGAGCACGTTGATCATGTGGTTATGAACCTTCCTGCATCTGCTCTCACATTTTTGGGTCTCTCTCTCTCTCTCTCTCTCTCGATTTGGCACAGCATGAAATTTTGTCGACATATGCTGTCTCAATATGTCTTCTCCAATGGGAAGAACAACCATGTTGGGTTTGTTACAATTCCTTTAATCTGTGTTGAAGAGACCAGACAAGATAGAAAGAGTTTTATTTCCATAGTCTTCCCAAATATTTTAAAATATCTTCACATTGCATAGTTGTATAATGCATCGAGTTCCTACCTTTGTGACTGTGATGATACTTTAAACCTCTGTAACTAACTCCCTATTTTGTTATTTAATGCAGCAATTTAAGTGTTATTGATAATTCTGATTTGCACTTTTGTGATCAAAAAGAAATCCGAGACATTGGGTAGTATTTGTTTACTTAGGCTGATGCACTTCTTCTCCAAGGCCTCTTCGTTTTTCTCTCGTAAACTTTTTGCGTCATCTTTTTATATCGTAGAATACTTCTAAATATCTCTTTAAGCTACTTAGAGATCCAGAAAGGCAATTTTGTCTCTAATTCTTTTTTGCCTCAGATGTATTTAGGGGGCTTATACACAGGAAATATTGGAAGGGACCGTCTCCTTGGATTCACTGCTATTGTTTCATGAAGGCCAGTGAGACCAAAGAATCCATCTTGGCAGTAAGTTCTTTTCTACAGGAATGTAAATTTATGTCCACTTGTTAATGTTATTGTCTCTTGCCATTTTAAACACGATACATGTGCAATCTTCAAGTTGATTTGACTTTGTTTGGGTGGCGATTACCAATTGACTCCCTAACTTCCAGATGGTATTTATGCTTTCTCATGAATTTTATATCGATTCTTTAAGCTGCCTCATAAAATAAAGTGACTTTTCATAATCAGTATTAATGTAATGAGTCTAAAAAAGTCAAAAACAGAAGGAGCTCGTGGGTACTCCAATGAAATTTTACCTGGGCAAAACAAATAATAGTGAACTGAAAAATTTTCTTGGAGATTTCAGGAACCTTTGTACTTGTCTTAGTTTTCCTGTTTTGCCTCATTATCTCTCTCTTCTGGGAATTTATTAAGAACTGAAAACTGAAGATTATAAATAGCTTAAGGGAGATAGCTTTGGCTGGGATATATTTTACTGGACTTCCACATTGTTGCTACTAGAAAGAGGTTCTGTTATATTTTCGGATGAATTAGGAAGTTGAATTTAAAAAGGCGCAAGACGTTGAAGGTAGTAGGACTTGACAGACCACATGTTCAGGCACTCACGAGGCCAAAAGAGGGTTGGCAGCACCTTATTATTCAATTTCCTCAAACTTTTAGTTCCGCTGCTGACTTTTGAATTTTTGTCATGGAGAATGTAATCTTTAATGTTCTGCCCTATTCATCATCTTGTGAACACACTTCCGATTCTGACAGGTGGCAGAATGTGCCCTCGACGCCTCTATTAGCGAGCCAATGTTCCACAGGGTTAGGGATGTGGCTCCAAATAAGGTACTCTCTGGCAAGCACTACGAGTGTCTCAACTATATCCATGTCTGGGTGTTAAAGATATGCCTCATGGGCCTTCATATTGAGTGTTGACCATTGTTGGTTTTGCAGGCAATGTACTGCCTGAGTTTCAGGCTGCCGGAAGCATGCTTTAAGGAAGATTCCGATAACTCGAGTCACCCTGGTGAAGGGAAGCTGTAAGCGTGGTAGGAAGAATAATGCGGGGGCTAAACATGGCTCCTCACCTAACGATTAAGAAGATGGTCTTTTTCTAACTCAATCGAAGCTAGAGAAGAAACAGGGAGGAAACTTATCGTCGACGGGTTACGGTTCTTTTATCGAATTGAGTCCCGGCATCCATGCTAATGCTGCTTATGGATTGAGAAAAGCGAGCTGATGGATGTTTGGGTTTCATCTGTCTGTTAGAAGAGTTCAGAGTCTAAAGGTTACGAAATGTGAGATTGAATTTTTGTTCTATTTTTGAACACTTTGTTTCTTAGAATTTCCAGCTGGGGGCTGGTAACCAATCCTTGTAGTCTGTTCTGTAAAAGCCTCGTTGGCGGTTTTTAACTTTCGAATTTCGATATTCGGGAGTCAGCTTCGGTTTAAAAAAATATACGGCAAAATATGTTATATTTCATCGATTACCGCACAAAAGTAGAGAAAATTATAAAAGAGAAAATTAAGTCGAATTAAATTCGATTGGTAAAAATTCCTAAAACCTGGGGGCTTGAATATTGACATCCAAACCCATTAATAATAATATTTTGGCATAATAGCTCAAATGATTTTTGAAATTTACTTTAATGTATAATATGATTTTAAAATTTTTAATTTATTTAATGTGGTTTATAAATTTTTTATATATATTCAATTTAATTTTTTAATTAAATAAAAATGTTCAATCTTATTCTTCTATTAATTCAAGTGTATGTGGTGACGGTTTTGATTTAAAATAATATATTGTAAATGTGTGATATTTGATTGATTACCCTGCCAAAGTTAAGAGAATTATAAGAGAGAAAATCGAGCCGAATTAAATAAGATCGGGCAAGAACTCCTAAAACTGGAACTTTTGAATATTAACATTCATAATCAACCAAAAAGAGAAAAAAAAAAACATTCTTTTTCATCCTTCCACGGGGTAAAAATCAGTTACTTTTTCCAGTAGTGGAAAGACCCAACTGGGCCCCACTCCCAGATCGGATCGCCCCGTAACGCCCCTCGACAACGGCATCCGTTTACTTGCCGTTGCCGCTAATCCCGTTCCATCTCCTTTCCCCCACAACCTTTCTCTTACTTAAAATTAATTTAAAAAAATAAAGAAAAAGAAAAAAAGAAGAAACGAAAATGATAGTTGTGGGATTTTGAATTTGAATCTCGTAACGGACAAATTCAGCCCCCCACTTTCTCTCATCTTCTCTCCTTCTTCTTCTTCACCGAAGCAGACGATCCTCCGCACACGACGACAGCACCGAAGCAGAAGCGCAGAGCAAACGAAGGAGGGTAGCAATGGCGACGCTCACGCAGGGGATCCTGCTGAAGCTGCTGCAGTCGATGAACTCGAGCAACGCGCGCGTGGCCGGGGAGCACCGGTCGGCCCTCCTCCAGGTTATCGGCATCGTGCCGGCCCTCTCCGGCCCGGACGACCTGTGGCCCAACCGGGGCTTCCTCCTCCACCTCTCCGACTCCCTCCACTCCACCTACGTCTCCCTCTCCGACCGCGACGCCGACCTCATCCTCTCCAACCGCCTCCAGCTCGGCCACTTCGTCCACCTCGACCGCCTCCTCCTCGCCCCCGACTCCCCCGTCCCCCGCGCCGCCGGCCTCCGCCCCCTCCCCGGCCGCCACCCCTTCCTCGGCTCCCCCGACCCCCTCGTCGCCCGCCTCTCCCCCTCCCGCCGCGACTTCGTCATCCAGCCCGCCTCCGACCCCGACCCCTCCGCCCCCGCCGCCGACGACCCCATCGCCGCCTACCTGTCCCGCGGCCGCCCCGAGGATGATGGTGGCGTGGCGAGGGCGGAGAGCGACAGGGAGGAGCCGAAGGCGGAGAGGCCTAGGTCGAGGCAGCCCCTCGCGCCGAGGGACAACTTGCCGAACTTGAACTCCGATGCGGAGGCGAGGGTTTCTGCTCAGAAGCCCTCGAGATTCTCGTCCCCCGCGACGGCGAAGAGGTCGGCGTCGGTCGGGAAGAAAATAGCCCCCGTCGCGGAGAGAGATCCGTCGCCTGCTGGAAAGGGGAAGCGGTCGGCGTCCCCGGCACCCTCCAAGTGCGTCGTGCCGAGCTTGGCCGCTGCCAAGGAAGAGAACCGGAGGAACTCGAAGGAACCGGCGATCATAGTGCCGTCGAGGTACCGGCAACCGTCGCCGAACGCTCGGAGGCAGGCGTCTCCAAGCGCGAGGAGGGCTTCCCTTTCGCCGGGGAGGAGATTGTCGGGTGGTGTGAAGATGTCGCCAATGGTGATGGACTCGGCGAGCAAGAAGAAGATGGTGACACTCGCTGCTGGGATTTCGAAGGTCTCGGAGGCGTTGGTGGGTTCCGGGAAGGCAGGCCGGAAGAACTGGGACGAGCAGCCTGCATCCGCATCAGCAGCACCAGCAACGGAGCAGAAAGAGAAAGCTCCTGGAAAGAACAAACCCGATCTGCAGGCGATTTTGCGGACTCAGGTATCTATCTTTTCCTGTCGTACCAGCGAATTAACTAAAGGCGTGACCGGGTTATAATGATTACCTTAGATCCAGAGCAGACCGGACGTTCGCTAAAGGTTTGGTTTTAATCATCTTGCTTATGAAAATTTGGGTGCTTGTCTGTTCATTTGATTCACATTTCTCTGCTGTTATTTCGTGGGAAAAGGTGCACATCTGTAGATTGACCTGTGTTTCTGTTAGTTCTCGATGAGAGGAAGAAGCAATGGACAAATTGCCCTTGATTGAATAAGAAAAAAAGGAAAGAATAACCCTCTGTCACATTACTGACTTGTGTACTATGCAATGAACTTGAGATTTGTTTGTAGTGCTCTATTTGGTATGAGGCTGTGGAGATGAATTCCACGATGGTTTCACTCACTGGAAATGGTTTTGGTAAAGAAGACAATCAGCCATTTGATAATGCTCACGTCTCGTAGCAATCTCGGATTTCTAAAACCTCAAATGACAGCTTTCCATTTCAAAATGTGGTTCTTTGAAGCTCTCCACAAATGGGTTCTTACTTCAAAGAAAAATTGTCTTTTTCTCAGGCTGCTATATCCAGACGTCTTAGTGATGTGACCGGTGGAAAGACGAACGGTGATGATCCATCAAGCGATGAGAGGGCAAAATCTGGAACACCAGAACGGACCACTTTTCCTGGAATTACCATTCATGATAAAAAATGGACTGATGGCAGTGTTTCTCTCGACTCGGTCTCCAAAGAACTTAATAGGCTTGGGAAGGTATGAGCTTCGATGAAGAATGATCTCGCTCTTTATTTCGGAGCAAAATTTAGTTCTTTTAATTCATCATCCATCGGTCAACGGGATAGATTTGTTAAACAGAGAATTGCTGAAAGTGGTCAAATTGTTTCCAAGTCATCCTAATTTTTGTTGACTAAATAATGCAGGAGGCTATGCAGAGGAAACTTATTGCCTCTATTGCAGCTGCTGAAGCATTGGAGGAGGCCAATGCTACGGAGTCACTAGTGAGGAATTTGAGGTACTAACTTGACGCCAGTTCTGATTTTCACCTAGGAGCCAATAAACATACAGAAGCACAGCATGCATGCGGCATAAATGAGAGCTTAAATGTTGTGCGATGTGATTTGTTGAGCCAAGCCAGTAATACATGTCTGAATGCATCATTGGCAGTTTTGTGCTTCGAAACTTTTAGTCATATCATCGAAAACTTATATTTGTATAGTTCGATATGGCACTGTCTGAGCAAAATTGTACTTTATCTTTTGTCCCAGCATGTTTTCAGAACTGTGTTCCACATCCAAGGCTGGGAATCCTTTGCCCTCCATTGACCACTTCTTCTCGATTTATGATGAGGTCGTGAGATCGACTGGTGTTGTTAAATCTCTCTCTAACAACCGTGCCTGTTCTGATGATAGTATCATCCCCACAGAACAATCGAAATTCTCGATTTGGGTGGAGGCAGCTTTGGCCACTGATCTTGAGGTTGTCAATTTCTTAACAAATCAAGATAGTGAACCAGCATCAGCTCTTCAGAAAACGTTGCTCAAACGGCATTCTATGAAGGCAAATGGCAAGAACCAAATGAAAGTCGCTTCTCCGTCACGTTCCGACACTGCCTGCGCTTGGACTAGGGGTCACGGAATGAAAGAAACTGTGGACTTTGCAATGAAGTTGCAGTCTGAGATGCAAATGTGGTTCGTCAGTTTCATTGAGGATTCCTTGGTTGCAGGCTTTCGGGTGTTCGGGCAGAGTGGTGGCGGGAAAGTACTAAATCTCGACTGCGGCTCTGTTACTGCTGTCTTGTCACACTTGAAGCGTGTGAATGATTGGTTGGATCGCGCGGTGCCTAAAAGCGATGAGTTCCTTATGGAAAAGATCGAGCAACTGAAGCGGAAGATCTATGGTTTCGTCATTCAGCACGTTGGTACGACCTTTGACAACTCCACGTCGGCTGCCGCATCTTGAATTTCTGGTTCACCCGATTAATATCTGTCAAGTATATTACATCTGTTCTTCCATCCTGTTCAGCATTTTTATTTTGACCTCATGATCTTCTTGCAACTAGCAAGCTTGGATCATGCGCAGCACATAAGGCCTGCATTTTTTTAACCCGATTAATATTTATCAAGTACAACCTATTTCACTGTCTTGTGTAGCATCTTTCATCGTCTTCTCAGCATTTGGTGACTGATCGATTATGTTATGATCCTGCCTCGCGAGCTAAAATTAATCATGTCATCTCGATTTTTAGTTTCTGAGTATTGTGCCTAGATTATTCATTTTCAAATCGAAAGAGTCTTAACAAAAGTGCTTGAGATGATTACTGGAGGAATCCTAACCGTGGGTCATGCCGTCGGTACAACCTGAAACGATCACACAACATCTGTGAGTAACTAGACAAGAATCAAGAAAGTGTACCAGTGGCTAAATTAGCTAATGGGTTTAAAACAATGGGCTAATTAGATCGAATCACCGCTGGATGAGCGACAAAACTAATCAAAAGGGGTGTGAGAGGATGACCATCGTAGCCACCCCGCTTCCACAGAACGTTCGGTCTGCAGCTCTGCTGAGTCTGGCTCGGCACCATCTCTACCGGAGTGCAGACTAACCTACGGAGCGGTCTTTGTTTGATGGGCGAGGTCGTCGTCAAGACCCTACCAAAGTGCCATTCGGCAATAGGTCAAATGAAAGTTAAATACGAGTCAAAAATGGGTTTGAGAAAGTAAAGCACAAAAAAAATGGGTCTAAATGGGTTATTAGGAAACTCACTTTCAACTCAAGGGCCATGGCCTTCTTTAATTTTATAATTTCTTTTAATAAAAAATCGAAATTATCATTATTTTTCATATTTCAATTTTTTTTTTTCTTCCCTAGCCAATGGCCGACAGGGTGACGGCCGGCCGCCGATTGGCGACAAGCCAGGCGAGGCTCGAGCTCGCTGGCACCGAGCCTCGCTGGATCTAGAGCCTCGCCGCTCGCTAGCATCGGGCGGGGCCTCGGCCTCGCCAGATCGGCGAGATTGAGCCCCGCCCGACACCGGCGAGGCTCGGCCTCGCTCGATCTCGCCAGTGACCGGCCGCCGATCCGCCGACCGAAGAAGAAGAAAAAAGAAAAGAGAAAAGAAAAAATAATTATTAAAAATTAAAAATTATATTTTTTAAAATTAAAAAATATTTTAAAAAATTAAAAATAATTAAAAATTGTATTTAAAAAAATTAAAAATAATATTTTAAAAAGAATTATAAAAATTTTCCATTAAATTTGTATTGCATAAAAATGTTTAACAATATTTTGTTTTTTTATAAAAAATCATAAAAATGAGCTTTTTTAGGTTTAGTAAAAAAAATTTTATGTTACAATTTTTAGTTATTCAATGGTATGTTCACTTCCAATAAGAGAAGCATGTGCATAGTCTAATTTTTTTATAAATATTTCAATTTATAAGTTTTTTTTTTTTTATTTTTTGTATTTTATTTACTATTTTTAATTTAATTTGAAGTTTTAATCCAATTAGCATATAGTAAAAGTGTGTTTTCCTAGAATATTAATAGGTTTTAGCAATATAGGTCGGGTCGGGTATGGGTCGAGTATGGGTCGGGTTGGGTATGGGTCATTTGATTTACATTACATGAATATAGGTCAAAACGGGTTAAATGAGTCAAATATGGGTCGACCCATTTTCGACCTTTCGACCCGACCCAAACCCACCCCGATTCACCCATTTGACGGGTCTACTCCTATCTATCTATAGTGCTAGCGAAAAGATGTCAAGTATCAACCAAGCCAAAACATATTGAAAGGGGTCCCGAAGGTAGACCCGTCAAATGGGTGGATCGGGTCGAGTCGAAAATGGGTCAATCAAAAATGGGTCAATTGAAAATGGGTTAACCCATATTTGACCAATTTAATCCGTTTTGACCCATATTCATGTAGTGTAAATCAAATGACCCATACCCGACCCGATCCATACCCGACCTGACCCGTATTGCTAAAACCTATTAATATTATAGGAAAACCCACTTTTACTATATGCTAATTGGATTAAAACTTCAAATTAAATTAAAAATAGTAAATAAAATAAAAAAAGTTAAAAAAACCTATAAATTGAAATATTTATAAAGAATTAGACTATGCACATGCTTCGCTTCTCTTATTGGAAGTGACCATACCATTGAATAACTAAAAACAAGAACCAAACCTAAAAAAGCTCATTTCTATGATTTTTTTATTAAAAAAAAAAAGTATTGTTAAAACATTTTATGCAATAAAAATTTTTTTAACAATTTTTATGCAATACAAATTTAATGAAAAATTTTCATAATTCTTTTTAAAACATTTAAAAAAAATCGAATTTTTAATTATTTTTATAATTTTTATTTTTTTAAATATATTTTAAAATTTTTAATAATTATTTTTTCTTTTTTCTTCTTCTTCGGCTAGCCGCCGGCCACAATGACGGCCGGTGACCAACCAAAGGCGAGATTGAGCTCGCCAACGTCGGGTGGGGCTCAAGCTCGTCGGTGTCAAGAGAGGCTCGAGCCTATGGCGAGACTCGAGCTCGCCGGTGTCGGGCGAGGCTCGATCTCACCGATTGGGCGAGGCGAGGCCCCTCCTTGCCACCTCGCCAGATCCGGGCCTCGCCGACGACTAGCGAGGCTTGGTGAGGCTCGGTGCTGACAAGCTTGAGCCTCGCCTGGCCTGTCACCGGCCGGCGGCCGGCCGTTGCCCTGCCGGCCATTGGCTAAGGAAGAAAAAGAAAGAAAGAAGAAAAAGAAAAAAAAATTGAAATATGAAAAATAATTATAATTTCGATTTTTTATTATAAAAAATATAAAATTAAAGAAGGCCATTGGCTCTGGGTTGAAAGTAGGTTTCCTAATAACCCATTTAGACCAATTTCTTTTTGTGCTTTACTTTCTCAAATCCATTTTTGACCCATATTTAACTTTCACTTGACCCATATATGACTGACCCATTTAACTAAAAATGAGTCATAATATGGGTTTATGACCCATTTTGCCAGCTCTAGCTTGTGGTGGCCGAATTGGCACCGGCTTGTTCGAAGATCTTGGCGTTGTCGGGGGAGTCAGATGACGGGTTTCGTATATCTAGGCAGACCAAATTAATACATCGCAAATTGATACTGATCTAAAAGTATAATGTAGCTTGCCTGGAGTTTGTTGCATTTTAACAGACAAGAATGATCGCGATTCTAACAAAAGAATAAGTATAGCGCAGTTCGCCCAAAAATATCTTGAAAAGACCGAAAAGCAAGACGTCTCCGTTACTGTAATTTGTTCCGCCTACTCGTTCATCAGACAAGTTCCGATACGGTTGCTGCATTTACTTGCAGACCGAATTGTTTGAGAGTTTGACTGTGGAAAAAAGGATTAGTGTGAGAATATTTCAATTACTTGGTCAATAAGAGACTCTGACATCAATGTTGCAGATGGACAGCATTCTGAAGTGCCAAGGTTGTCTTGAGGGGGAGTCCCATGGAGGCACTTGGGCTTGCTTGCTTTCACTTCCCCGTGCCCTTGCAGCACTTGGGCGTCGGCTTCCTCGCATTCCCGATCATGAAGGGGATGCAGAAAGCGAAGGTTTGCCATTTGGTTTGTGCACTCCTGCTCATCCTCCTCCGTAGTCAAGATCGACCTTGCGTACACTGCAATGCAAAAGAGTATAAGGGTGCGTTTGGGAACTGCTTTCCAAGGGGCTTTGGGGAGCTAAAGGTCCTTGGCCAAATGTTGGGGTGTTTGGCAAAAAAATTTCAAAGTCCCTTTGAAAAATGTTAGCCTTGTGAAGGCTGAAAGCCTAAGGTAGGTTGGGGCTGCCTTGGGCTTTCAGCATTCTTGGAATGCTGAGCCAAGGGTTTAAAAAAAAAATTTCTTCCCAAATTACCCTCGTTGATTTTTCGTTTTTCCGGTTTTACCCTCACTACTATTCATCGTCTTCTCCTTCTTCTTCTGCGAGCGGTCACCAGCGAAGGGCGGCGATCGGCCGGGCGACCGTCGTCGGGGTGGCGCAACCGACGCCGGGGGTCGGGATCGACGCCGGGTGGCGCGACCGTCGCCCAGACCGACGTCGTTGGGGGTTGCGCGACCTCGCCGCCCCCGGATCTAGGTCGCGGCGGCATCGCGCGACCTCTCGCGACCTCACCGCCCTAGATTCGAGGGCGGCGAGGTCGCGCGACCCCGCCGCAACCCGCATCCGGGGGTGAGGTCGCGTGACCTGCGCGACCCGATCCGGGCGGCGAGGTCCTCCCGCAACCTCGACGCCCCCCCGGATCTACGTCGCTGGAGGTCGAGGCGGCGTCGCGCGACCTCGCCACCCCAGATCCGGGGTCGTGAGAGGTCAAGGACGCATCGCGCGACGCGCGTGACCTCGCCACCCCAGATCTGAGGTCGCTGGAGGTCGAGGCGGCGTCACGCGACGCCTAATGGCCTCGCCACCCCGATCCGGGGTCGCCAAAGGTCGAGGCGGTGTCGCGCGACGCCCGCTGGCCTCGCCGCTCTAGATCCAGGGTCGCCGAGGTTGCGACGGCGTCGTGCGACCTCGCCGCCCCCAGATCCGGGTCGCCGGCGCCTCTCCGGCGGCCGCCCGCCCTTGCTGGTCAAATTTTTTTTTATTTTTCTTTTGATAAACTTTTTTATCACAAAAGTCCTTTGTCCCCCAATCACCATTTTGCTCAAAGATACTTCACAAAGAGCTTTCAAACTACAATTTACCAAACGCAGTTTGCATTTTGGAAAACATCTTTAGCTCAAAGGTCTTTGCATTTCCCTAAAGACTTTCCTTAAAACAAAGAGCGCATTTGGTAACGTTTCTGTTCCGGGAAACAACTTTTGAACATAAATAGTTTTTATTTGTTTCTGTTCTTGGGAACAATTTCTAAATATAAGAACGCGCTTGGTAACTACACAAAATTTCTACTCTCGAGAGAGAAATGAGTTTGGTAAAATTGTATAATTTTGTTGTTTCTTTTAGTTTTTTAATATTTTTATTATATTTTCCTTTTTTTCTTTTTTCTTTTTTCTTTTCTCTTTTCTCTCCTTCTTCCTCTTTGTGGCCGGTCGTCGGTGGCCGGCGACCGGCTGGGTGAGGGTTGACGAGCTCGTCGGAGCCTCGCCTGACCACCAACGAGGCTCGGCCTCGTCCAGATCTGGCGAGGCCGACCTCACCCAGCCCAGGCGAGGCTCAGGCCGCCGAGCCTTGCCGTGGCGCGGTGTCTACGGGGTCTAGCGACCCTCCGACAAGGTCGCCGGCCCTTGTCTGGCCGATTGCCAGTGCCGGCCATGGCCAAAAGAAAAAAGAAAAAGAAGAAAAGAAAGAGAAGAAAAGAAAGATAAGAAAAGAGGAGAGAGAAAAATTATTTCTCAGAATTATTCTCAAGAACAATAAGTAACATTTTTCTATTTCTTATTTTTGTTCTAAATCTGAGAACAAAAGTTTTACCAAACACGTTTCTGTTCTTTTTTTTTTGTTCCCCGAAACAAAAGAACAAAAAATTTTGTTCCGGGAACAGAAACCCTTTTTACCAAATAGGGCCTAAGTCTCTTGCTCAGGGTGATCCTCTTGTTTTCCACACACAGAATTTCACTCTCTTTGAGCAACACTCGGTTCTTTAATCTCTTCTTGAAGCTTCCTTCATATCTATAGAGACTACAGTTTCGGGACTAAAAATCAACCTTAAGTCCTTATCTTCTGATCATGGCCATGCCGTTCCGATTTCACCGCCGTATCGCCATAAGCAGGATACTGTCCTTTAAGCAGCTTTTATATTAGATAAAAATCGCGAGTTCGAGAGTGCCCAGAAAAATGAAACTTTCAAGATTCCTTGGGGAATTCATTTTATTGAGCTTGAGACTCCCAGTGATATCCTTATTCTATTCTCAGGTATCACCAGTAACTTTCACTAGGCTTCATGGAAGCGATGGCACTTTGGTGGCCTAAAAGAAAACCATTTTGGTGAATATAACAGCACGTACATCCTCTGTTGGATTACACTAAAGCCAAAGAAAAGAACTTCTCATCTCTAATCAAGAATTCTCTCTGTTCAGGAATAGAGTTGACAGATTTCATTGCTTAGCGAAATTCAAGCCTTTCAACAGTTACCAGTTTTTAGGGTCTGTTAAAAGAGTTTGAACAAGGACAAGCAAGCCGATTTGAGTAATGTGAGTTCTTCTTCCATTCATATCAAAGAGACTCGATCTTCTGCTCAAGAAGAGGAAAACTAATGTAACCGGTGTAATTCAGCATCTGAAGTTCATTGAAATTCCATATCAAAACATTTATGAATGGATCTTCATTTGCTTAAATAGACCGTATCTCTGTAAGTTTTGTGGCTCTTATTGACAGACAAAGATATGTCAATTTCGATCTTTGAATGGCAAACTACGAAGTTACCGTGAATCATTTTCAGCTATTAGCCGTACTGCTTCTTGTTCTTGTTCATGACTTCAATCTATCAGACTAAAAAGCTCTTTGAATTTTTCACTCGCCGACTTAGGCAAGCAAATGCACACGACCATCGTGCCACTGGGATCAGATTCCCCTCCCGGAAGCAAAATACAAACTTGCGGGGTCGGGGTCAGGTCTATCGGTCCAGCGTACAGTGGCCTTCCCCAGCCAAAGTCTGCCGACTCATAAATGGAAAACCTAGTCCACTGCGTAATAGTCAACTTTCCACCGAACTCAAGCCTCATAGGCCTGTGAACTTCGACGTAATCAATTGTAGATCTCAGATACTCCTCCGAAACGCCGAGCCGCGCTTCATGAACCAAGGATGCTGTGTTTGAGAGACCCCCGCCAATAAGCTCCGACACAGAGCTCACTGCACACGCTACGCAAACAGCATTACCATAAAACCCGTCCTTCAATGGTGGATTCTTCAGCTTCTGACGACCGTTGACAGAAAATGTAAGCCTGAGTTGGTAGTCTTCCGGTTTTACATCGAGTGCTTTCACCCATGATCTCCAGATATGGGCCGCCATAGCATCAAAAGTTGTACATGGAAATGCTTCATCTTTAGCTAGAGTCTTGACCCTGGCTTGGAACTCTGGGCTGATTTTGTAACACCTCTGCACCGGCTTGGCTATCCATAAGGACTTCGTGAGGCTCGATCCATCATCGATCCTCCTAAACTCAATATGTGGGAATTTCACCACTGGCGGAGCCCGAGGCCGGAATATTTCCCGGTCCCAACATGGCTCCGGATCTATAACCAGAGTTCCTGACTTCGTCGTGGCAGCCCACGCACGCAGAAGTTGCATGGCTCCGAGCCCATCGCAGATGCAATGACAAAGCCTTAGGCCGAGGCTAAAGCCACCGCAACTAAACATGGTCACCTGAGCAATAAGTAATGGCATGTCGAGGATTTTATACGGCTCCTCATTGGGAAACCGGTAAACCAGAGGCTCCCAACCTGGGTTAGGCACGGTCAGGTCTCCTAGATCGGCTAAGACCATTTCGGAGTGAGCCTCCACTATGAAAGCCCCTTGACCTGCTTCAAAGAAGATTTCCAGCTTTCCATTCTTGGTTTCTCTCATCCTGCCTGATAAAGGGTAGTAAGGAACCAGAACAGCTGCTAAAGCATCATGTAGTACATCCGCGAGAGATCTTGATTCAGATGTGAGCGAGTTTGATCTATAAAAATACACTGTTGGGGTGAAAACACGTGCTCCAATCATATCATCCAGGTTTGAGAGGTAAAGGCTGTCACCGGGTGAAGCAGGAATAGGCCCTGCCGGTAATACTGGGAACTTCCGGTCAATCGTGATTGGAATGTGAAGCTGAGGGAAATGGACTTCTTGCACCAAAGGAGCCATGACGGAGAATGGTGATAGAGGCACTAGCAAGAAGTGGCATTTGTAGTAGATAGAAATCAAAATTCCAGGAAAGACAAAGGTGGTTGGACCTTTATGAACGGGGCCTTTATTTGTTCCGCTGAAAATAGTGTAAAGAGTGGTGCTTTGCCTTCCATTTTCCCTTTTCTTTTTCTTCTTCTTTCTGAGAGCAAGAATGACTGCTTTCAAGACGGTATCAGCTGAACGTTAATAGGAAGGTCACAACACGGCAAGCGCATGAGGGGAGGTCTGTTGAGATTTGGCAGCTTAAATTCTGTTTGCCTACTCCTGTTTGGAGAACAAGTACTCAACTAGAACAGAGCTAGATTGAACCTAACTTAAACTCAAATCATACGATAGAAAAGGATGGAATCACATCTGAGCCAGTATTAGGTAGACACATTCTGTCAATCTTTTCTTTCTATTCTTTTTTCCTTTGCTCTTCATCCGGGGGATACAATGATCTAGTCTCAACATTCTCCTCTGGTTTTGCAGAACATAAAATTTAAACTGTATGACGCACACTGTGACAGTACAAATGAAGAGAATAACGACAACGGCCCTGGTTCTCACTACAGTTTCCTGTTTGGCCAAGGGCTCAACGCTCTGAGCACATTTGATGAAGGATAATCTCAAGAAGAATGAACTTGATCCGATAGTTAATGAGAAATTGCTTGCAGTTTAAGTTCGACCCTGCCAGCAGAACTTTGAGGGTAATTTTCTTCTGCTTTTGATGCAGGGCTGGAAAGTCACGAGTCTAGTTCCCAAGGCAACAAGTTTCATGCAATCTGAAGTCTTCTAGAGAAAGTTATGGTCAAACTACTAAGTGCTCCACAGATTTACCCTAAAATAAGTCTTCTACTGTTTCTATGTCCTATGTCTTCTATCTATTCCAAGAATCGTCTCGAGTTAAGAGCCAATCTTCTATGTATGATTTTTCTAGAGAATGTAGGTCTTGTCTTGGAAAATAAAAGATTAGGTGTCTTGGAATTTGCCTAGTTTAGAGGGTAGTGCCAAATTGAGTTTACATAAACCTCTCTAGGGCCCCCTCCTTATGGGTTGGAGTGTTTTCTTTAATTTCGGATTTTATATCTTGGATTAGAGTACCTTAAAAACTTTGTTTCTCATTTGATGTATTCCACTGAATGGTCAGTTATATGCCCTCTATCCTAGGGTAGATTCCTTGAAACTTGAGCATTTCCATTGTCGCATTTGACTTTCCTTCTCAATCTTTGAAAACTCCGACATCGTCAACTTCTAAAACCCACCTAGTTGCATTGTGTTGATGCTCCACGGAGAAGGAAACCATGGCTAGGGAAAAGAGACAACAAGAGTGGAGTAACTTTTTTTCCTCTTTCCATCATGAAAAACCATCTGTCTTGTTCAAAACCATTTTCATATCACCAATTCCCACTGTCTACTTTCTATCCAACAATGAACAAGACAAAATACATGCTCATGGGTAGAGGTGGCAAAATGGGTCTTAAACCCATATATAACCCATTTAAATTATAAATGGGTCATATATGGG
The DNA here is from genome assembly GCA_017140595.1 of Eucalyptus curtisii. NCBI lineage: Eukaryota > Viridiplantae > Streptophyta > Magnoliopsida > Myrtales > Myrtaceae > Eucalyptus > Eucalyptus curtisii. Next base: position 7,471,792 of record CM029496.1, read on the forward strand.
TCACTTGTTTTTTTTAAGGAACTAATTAAATGGATTTAACAATTAAAGACTTAAGATATGTGGGTATTAAGTGGGTATTAAGTGGGTCTTAAATGGGTTAGATCTAGAACCCATTTTCAACCCAAACCACACAATCTCTCTCTTCCCTCTTTAACTTTACAAAAATATATATTTTTTTATAAAAATCGAAATTATAGTTATTTTATTTTATTTTATTTTATTTTTTTTTTTCTTTCTTTTTTTTTTCTTTCTTCTTCCTTCTTCCGATGGCCGGCATGGCAATGGCCGGCAACCGACTAGGTGAGCCTCGAGCTCGCCGGCGTCGGGCGAGGCCCGAGCCTCTCCGACGGGCGAGACTCAAACTCGCCGGTGTCGGGCGAGGCTCGAGCCTCACCAGATCCGGCAAGGGGCGAGCTCGAGCTCGCCGGCGTCGGCGGGCGAGCCAAGCGAGCGGCCCGCCTCGTGGCTTGGCGGTCGCCGGCCGTCGTCTTGGCCCGGCGCCACCAAAGAAGAGGAAGAAGAAAAAAGAAAAAAGAAAAAAAGAAAAGAGAAAAAGAAAAAAGAAAAGAGAAAAATAAAAAGAAAATTAAAAATTATATTCTTAAAAAAAATTAAAAAAATTAAAATTTTAATTTTTTTAAAATAAAAAATAATTAAAATTCGATTTTTTAAAATAATTATTTTAAAATTATAAAAATTGTCCATTAAATTTGTGTTGTATAAAATCATGTTAGCAATACCATTTTTAATATATATATATATAAATGGGTCGAGTATGGATTGAGTATAGGTAAAAAATTTTGCATTATAATAAATGAGTCATAAACGGGTTAAATGGGTCGATTTGAGTCGGACAATTTATGACCCGATCCACCCGTTTAACGGGTCTACTCATGCATAACGAAGATAAAAAGGCAGGCAAATGGTTTTCTTAGTTCACCGCGCTGGATGATGATTATAGTGATTCTTCTCCTTTTTCTTTGCCGAGGCAACCTTTGCACTCCTCGCAGCAACCTCCATAGCCGCTGCCCTGGCAGCAGAATCCATCTCTTTGCTAGACTTTTTCTTTTTCGAGGATGTCAGTTTCTTAAGCCGCTCTTTCATGTCAATGGTAGAATTATCTTCGAAGTTCTCGGCCGCAGTAGTTTCATCTATTCTAGCTCCTACTTCTGTGCCACCAAGTTGCTGTGGCACTTCTTTGACCTATTTCAAAGACTTGTCCTTCTTCTTTTTCTTTTTCATTATTTTGCTTTCTCCAGGAGCATTCTCTTTCTTATCCACTTCTCCAGTGGACTCCACTGGTTTCTGCATCTGTTCATCATCTGCAAGGATATACACAAAAATGAACTCCTTCCACAAAGGGAAAATCAGGAAGAGAAAATCAATTTAGTCCTGCAAGTGGAATTGAAGCTGTAGAATGCTCAGTTTTCCTTGACACATGATACATCCAAAACAATCGCAAACAGAGAGAAAGCAAGAAATCCAGGCAAAACAGTGAACACCGATATTCCACTTGTTGAATAATCAAAGTATTCAGAAGTGTTCTTGTATTCAGCAAGAAATAAACAAAACAAGGGATATTGCTCTCATTTCCATCTATAACAAAACAAATTTAAACAACTGAGGGATGTTATATGGATTGAAAAAAGGAGCAATTACTTAGAATCTCCAAGATTGTTGCCTGTGGGAGTATATGAACCTTACAATTCCTTCACAGGAGCTGACAGAAAAAACTCTGTTCCATGAGTGGAAACAAATCTTATAATCCACTAAACTAAAAAGTATCATCCAGCAATGCAAAAGCACAAGGTGATAGAATGTGGTTTTGAATAGAAGGGAGCATTCAAAACTTCCATACTATATATATAAAAGAATGGTTGACATTTGGCCCAAAAGAACTCTGACAGAGTAAAGCCAAGGAAAAGGACAATAAATTACCTTGTGTTCCATCTTGGCTGCTTTTCTCTCTGTTCAGATAACCAAACTCAGCAAGAACAGCTTCAAGTTCTTCAAGCCCTTTTTTCTTCAGATCCTTCTTGGAAAGCTGCCTTTCAGTCTCTTTAGAAGCAGGAGGAGCTTCAATAGGCATCTTTGTAACAGGTTCTGTGTCCACAGCAACTTCAGGTTCATTTCCAATTTCTTCTGTGCCTTCATCACCCACTTCAACAAGACCATCATCACTCTCGCTTTCCTAAGGTCAAAAGAGGAAAGTTTTCAAATGGCATCACAACATACGAGAGTAGCTCACTATAATTACCACATATGAACATATGGCCATCAGGAACATATTTTGGGTACAGAACTCAAAAAAATGAAAACGGAAGATTGATCAGATTCTATGCGGACACCACACATGAAAAACATACCATCCTTCAGTGAAACAGCTGAAATTGCTGACGTCCTACCATACTTATTAAGACTAATCGGTTAACTGAACTGTTGAAGATTGAATTAATTAAATTAGTTTCACCCACTCAACTTGATTTCAAAGAAATATGACAAGTAAAAGATCTTCACTGAGGACATCTCTTTTGGGGATGAAAAGTTACTTTATATGGATTAATTAATTGAGCTCTCTTTTGATTGCAAGTGAAGACATTAATTCCAAGTTTTAGGTCCCAAAGTTAAGCATTGTGGATTGCAACTTCTGGATTGCTATCGACAGGGATCACAACTTTTTACAGTAAAACAGGTCGGAATTAATTAAATTACAACAAGTGACAACGATGGTAGAAAGGCAAAGATTAAGGGCATGGACGAATATAAAATGTACTTCAAAGGGGATTAGCGAAACAAAATCATCAGTTCAGCGCGTCATTGCTTTATGCACTCCCCATAGCTTAAGCTTGATGAATCCCTTTTTAATCAGAATCTAGGCTACACAAATGGATGAATACAAGACACGATAAGCTTTGGCCTCGATTTAAAAGTTGAATAAAGAAAACCTTGTTGCGGCCAGATGATATTAAGAAATACAATTGAAATAATCTATGTCCACTGTTACTGGTTTGGATTAAACATCTAAATTATCACACCCCGATCCTTGAGCGCGCGCCCATCCCTCTTTTGGTCAATTTAATAGCGATGTCCCAAGACGCATCGCCGACCCATTTTTTTTAATATACACGCAGAAGCAAATAAATAATACCTAAACAATAACACAATTGGATAGAAAAGAAGGGCAATATACATAACATAACCGGTCATGTCATTTATAATACAATAAAAGCCACTCTATTCACAAAGTCTACAAAACAGGGGGGGTTCACAAAATTATGGATCATTGTCCTCCTCTTCATCTTCATCTACACTCCAACTGGAGCCTACAACTGAATACACCGGGGATCCTAGATCTGACAAGTTCGGATTTCTATCCACTATCGAACCACCTGGAGGGTCTGCAGTGCCCTTTCCAAAAGCAACATCCATCACATATAGAGGTATCTCAGATTCCGGTATGGGGCCCTCTCTCAGTCCATTACGATCCTGGCAATATCATGCTCTGTATTGATGGGGCATCTTTTTGGGTAGACCCGCATTAACCCAGATTATGGACTTCACCAGCGTACTCTAATCTCTCAGGGTGCCCATGGATTGGAATATAGTATTCACTGTTCTGTGATCTTCTTCGGTTGTCCAAAATGCTTGGGAGGACATCTACGGACCTGAAATGTTATCTCACAACGGGGTGAAACGACGTCTCAGCAAGTTCATCCCCTTAAGCCCCAACTAGAAAGAAAATACACCCTGAGGGCTGCCTAAGCACAAACACGAGTCAGAGGGCTTACCTTGGCCTCAGTTCCTTCCTACAAATCAATATCATTCAAATAACTATCCAATTATTTCCAACCAATCATTTCAATCAATCAGATCGAACCATCGATCAATCGACCTAGTCAATTCCATGTCATCTAGACCATCGCACGGTCATTTCAATTACTCACTCCAACTATTAATTACGGCCCAACGGGCACGGCCTACTAAATGTTCAGCGGTGAATTACGACCCAACGGGCACTGTTTGTTCCAAGTTTGGCGGTAAATTATGGCCCAATAGGCACAATCATATTTTGGCGGTTAATTACGGCCCAATAGGCACAGCCATGTTTCGACGGTTAATTATGACCCAACTCATAACGTCACACGGTTATTCCCCCACGGCCAACAACGTTGTACTTCACAATTAAATTCCTCAATTAACATAATACCTTGGCCTATTTTCCTAGTGTTAAAAATACTCGATAAAATAATTGTGTGTGGGTACACGGTCAGTCTCAGCCAAAATATAATATTTTCTCCTTTTAAAATCCCACTAATTTCAACAACCCATAAACTCATTTTTGGCGCTGTAAACCGACGCCCGATGATTTTTTAATTAATTATTGAAAATACTAAATTTCGGAATAAATACCCCAAAATTGAAATCACACTCAAATTGCACAAAATAATAGTCAATTAAATAAACAGATTATAAAACTGCAATCAGTATAAAATTCCGGTCACTGGCTATCCTAGTCTAATTTCCGGAAAATAAATAAATAATTAAATAAATATGGAAATTAATTATTAAATACCAAAAATGTTCACTTAGGCTCATAAAGCCTAATTAAATATCGAAACGAGCTCGGAAAAATTCCGAGACTCGTTAATTAAGTACTACAACTTGTCTACTTGCTAATTACACTACTCTATCCACCTAACATGCAATAACAGTTAATTAAATTGCTAATCTACTCTAACTATCCACCTAATCCATACTTAGTCTAAACTAATCAACCCTTAAACGACATTAAATTACTAAGCATGGATTAGTGAGTTAAACTCACTTGTTTAATGATCTGCTCGGATCAAAACGACGGGAACGCGACGAGGGTTGAGAAACTCCAAAGCGGGAGCGCCAAGCAAGGTCGAGAAAGGCCTGAAAACGGGCCAAACAGTGGCTGTGAGACCCACTGTTATCTAGTTCTGATAGTGGCTGAAGAGGCTGCTCGACTCGGCTGAAACGGCAAGGTTGGACTGGCGATGGCTACAGCAGGCTTGGCGGGTGAAGGCGGGCTTCCAGGCGGCTTCGATGACAACACACGGCGACTAGTGGAGCTGGACGAAACCTTGGACATGCGGACAAGCAGAGATGACACAGTTGGGATGCTGGCTTGAACGGAGGATTCGCGAGGCGCGACGGACGTGCGACGGCGATGCGGCTGCTTGCGGTGGCTCCAACGGGGCTGCTCGACGGCTTGGGGGCAGTTGGTTCGAATTCCTGGGCTTGCTGAGAGCTTCACACGGCAAAGATGGGGGAGAGGGTCGACGGGTGAAGAGGAGAGAAGAAGGGGGAGACAACAACTTGGAGAGGGGGACCACTTAGCCTTCATTCACACCTTCTTGTCCCCTTGACCAGTCCTACCTAGCATGCTGTCATCCACAACCAACTTTCAGCCACAATACTCTTTCTAGAAGCCTTTGAAGAGGTCCAATTGTTGGGTCCAAGGGGGGCACACGAATTTTGTATGGAATTGTTTCAATTCCCATTCAATTCCTCTTCAAATCAATTCATTTCGGCTTCTATAAATTCCATTATCAAGCTCACGATCAAATTTGTATTTTTCCTTGCCAATTGATCCTACTTGCATCCCAATTTCGCGATCAAATACGGCCCTCGGAATTTCCCGGTAAAAAACGGCCCTATCTCAACTTTTTCCACCAAAAACTCGGTTTGCAGAAAAAATCTTCGGAGACTGAGTCGACGTTTCTAAAATGACTCGTGACATGACAGAACTTTCAATTTTTGAAATCGGATTCAAATTCGCGGTTAATATCAATCTGACGCGATTTTAGCGTGACCTAGACTACTAGGTAGCTTTTAGAAATTTTTAGTGCAAATGACCTGTGGTTGATTTTCTTCGAGCCACAATGAACCTCTTCGACACATTGGCGACTCTTGGTGGTTGTGAAAATCTCGAAGATTCAAATACGGACACGGTACCAAAACAACAGAAAAATCAGTCTAGTGTCGATCGACGAGAATTTTTCAAATTGGTGGAATCACCCACGTTTAATCACACATCTCTATTGAACCGACCTATCTTTGAATTTAGTCGATCTTTATTGTGCCGAAATGATCTCTGTAGATGACTACGGTTGAGTAGTCGATTCCTGGTTGAATTCTCAAGTCTATTGCATTAAAATCCCTTAGTGACTTTCCCAGATAGTCTAAGTTATCTAAGGAGTGATCAGCTCTGAGAATAACACTATAAGCGCGTCGATGAAAAGCCCGATTAATTTAATTGAAAGCAGAATTGAAAAATTCAGGATGTCACATAAACCAAATGTAAAATATTGGAAATTAGTCCCCTCAAAATATCTAGCCAAAAAAGATCGTCATTCTCCCCATCAAAATAGCACTGACAACCTTGTTATAGGTTGATAACATATCAAGTTTGCTTATTTATGGCACCAATAGGTGCAATCCATTAAAAAATCCAAATGCTAATAGACTCATGTGAAGCTTGACAAAATAATTAGTCCACATAATCTGTGCAGGCCAGAAGAGTTCGGTGAATGGCTGTCCTTTCTACGAAAAACTTAACCTCAGAGCTATTTTTCATGCAGCTGCCCTTTGGTAAGTATTTCTCTTCCATTCTTGTCTTCCTGCATTATCGAAAGAACAGGAAAAGAAAAACATTAGATTGATTTCTCTCAACTGTCCTCCAAAGGTCGTGCGAACCGATAATTTCCATCCTATAGCTCAGGAACAGCTTTTCAGACCAGCAGAACTAAAGCTCTGTTACCACCAGACTACTCCCAAATTACCAACATCACTTACGGCCAAAGAACGGTCGGACGTTACAGCTTTATTGTTCAGCTAAAACATACACAATACATTTAGCAAGGTCCATATTCATACTGTAGATCAAGCCAGGTATCGTGTTTAAGCAGGTTTTACTTGTAAAGGGTACAAAAATTAAATTCTAAGATCTCTCTGATCCAGGTGAGCAAGTGAGTGAGCGATCAGCCTTCAAGTGAGTGAACGATCAACCCAAGAAAGGCTTGGCTTATACACAAATTGACAAAGCTATTCACTCCTTAAGTGCATTCCCTTTCCTCTTCAGTCCCTCCTCCTGCCAAGATTGCGCAATCTTCTCTTCACACATACACAGCCACACACGGATTAGGTATCTAGTGAAGAAAAGATTCAAAGTTTCTTTTTATATACACGAAACATAAAAAAGTCCCTATTTGCTAATTCAATATGAAAGCCTTCCAAACATCCAATGCAATAGCAACTATATGATCAACATTTCCAGTAGGGTCATGCTTCCTATACCACCGTCACTCATTTTCGCTTTATCCCAAATAAATTTTTTGAACACCAAAAACGACAAATTGGTTTACTCGTAACAAATTTATCATAAATTAATTTTTTTATCACAAAAAAATTCTCAAATTGGTAAATATGCTTGCGCTCCTCGTTCTTTCAATCGAAGTAGTTTTTCCAGTTACTTTAGTTTTTGGGTTTAAGGCTTAAATTTGAAATTTAGTGAAAATTGATTTTTGTTCTAAAACTATTTTTCTATTCCAGACTCGTTTCTGGAATAGAAATCCATTTGAAAATGAATTCCTTTTTTTTATAAAACCTTTTAGGTGGTGTAAAAGTTAAATTTTTTCATAGGCTGAAGCTAAAAAGGAATATGAAACAAATTCGGAAAATTAACCTTGCCATGTCATCATCAAGTCCACGTCATCGCGCCCGTTTAATGAGAAAATATTGGGTGGGTCTTACCCTCCACGTAGGCGTAGGGTAAGACCACTCAGCGATCGACACGTGGCTCCACGTAGGCGACGGCGTCGAGATGTTCAAAATTCGCGCGGGCCTCTCCTGGGGCCCACCACTCTGACGCTCTCTCTCCTCTGCGCCCTGTCGAATCGTCCTCTCTCTCCTCTCTCTCTCTCTCTCTTTCCCCGTTCTCCGTTCCGTTGCGGGGGAGAACAAAAGTCGCACAGGTGCTTCTCTTCCCCCTCCTCTGCTCTCTCTCCTCCGCTGGTTGCCCGCGACGCCGACGCCGACGCCCACCTCCGCCTCCGCCGACGCCTCTGCTCTCTCTCCTCCGCCGGTTGCCCGCGACGCCGACGCCCTCCTCCGCCTCTGCCGACGCCTCTGCTCTCTCTCCTCCGTTGGTTGCCCGCGACGCCGACGCCGACGCCCTTTCCGCCTCCGCCGACGCCTCTGCTCTCTCTCCTCCGCTGGTTGCCCGCGACACCTCCGCCGACGCCCACCTCCGCCTCCGCCGATGCCGACGCCCTTTCCACCTCCGCCGAAGCCTCGACCGATCGTTCGGCTGGGGACTCTGCTCATATCTCACAGCGTCCTCGTCAGGTACCGCAGTAGCTTCTCGGTCTTTGATTATCTCTGCTCGTTGTTATTCGGGCGAATCTGTTCCGGCGACTCGAGCGCGAGCTCACGCGCTTCTTCGACCTTGTGGACTTCTTCGCAATGTCATCTGCTGCGTTGCGGGGTTACGCTCGCTTTTGCTGCCGATTCTCGCCAAGAACACCTACATTTCAAGAAAACGCCCTCATGCCGGTCGATACTCGTTCTTTCTCTGTGAATTTAATTGACCGATACCGTGGATTAGCGTTTTCGTTACTGTCGTGTTCTTCCTTTTGACCTCCTCCGATGTAAGATGCAGCACTACATTTCTCTCCATCGTGCAATTAGCGAATAGCATACTCTAACTGAGAAGAACGCTCTCTCTCCTCCGTTGGCCGACGCCGACGCCGACGCCGACGCCGACGCCCACCTCCGCCTCCGCCGACACGTGTCTCAATCATTTGTTCTAATATTCGATAGTTCTTTGTTTGACAAAGGATACCGTTGTTGATGCTGGAATATTCGATGGATCATTAGGTGTTATCTCGGCAATATCTCGCACCGAAGGTTCGAATGCCCGCGGAAAGTTGGGTAATCTATTGCGGCCTGTTGAGGTATATGAAAATTTTGCTGCTTATTGTTCTTGAAGCTTCATTCGTGCCTTTGGCCATGTACTATTTTGCCTATAGAGTATCATTCTTGCATCATTATTCAAATGCCCAAAATTGACATTTGCTGGATGCACTGGAAGGTGTGGATTTTTCTTTTTAGTCTTGTCCTTTAGGAGTTTATCTTGGAATAGGATAGCTAGCACCTGAAATCACAGTCATTGCTAGAAGATTATGTTATATGTATTTGCAGTTAATTGTGTGGGAGAACCATGTACTTGGAGGTGACAGATTTCAATGATTCAATTCATGTAGGAAATTATGTATGTTTGAGTGGGATTGTCAAAATATTCAGTTCAGAGGTCAAACCAAAATTCTATCTCATGGTGCAAGAGAGATCGATGGTAATCCAGAAGAAGTTCACTCTTTGACTCCATGATTGATTAGACAGACCTTGATTAGATCATTTATTTCTAGTAGTCATGCTCTCCTGTTTATAGTTTTGCATTGAATGCAGCCAACTATTTATCCAAAGGTCGTCTTTCCCGTATTTGTTGCTACCTCAACGATGATTGGACTGACCATATTTGAAATCTAATCAAGCATCTGCCTTTGTCTTGGAACTTTTTAGGTAATCGCTTTTAGTGATGAAGAGGGAGTTAGATTCCAATCTACCTTCCTAGGTAGTGCTTCTTTTTGTTGGAATGTTGCCAGCTTCAGCCTTGCAATTTTCTAATAAAAGGTTTCTTGAGTAACTCCCATCTTCTTCTTTTTACCCTTTGTATTCATTATCAATGTAGTTATTCCAATGTTTATGCAGCGGTATAATTGTACAAGAGGCTCTTAAAGAGAACTCCATACAAATCGAGTGAGGAAAACTTACACAACCTCAAGTATGACCGAGATTCTGTTTGGGGTTATGTTGAGGTATATTCCTTTTCTGCCTTGCTAAACCAGCTGAGTACAGCCATTGTCTAATTTCTCATGTTGTCTATTCCGCTCCTGTAGGTTCACATCGAACAAGGACCTGTACTAGAATGGAGGGGTTTGCCTCTCGGTGTGGTGAAAGGAATAGCTGGACAAACAAGATTGAAGGTATAATGGATGTTTGAAATTAACCATGCACCCTGTTTAATTAGTTAATATTAGAAGATCTTGTTGCGTAAGGGAATCGGTTAACGCTTGTGAGAGTTTTCTATTTTCTGTTAGAGGTAATTTCTTCACACGATTTTGCTATAGCTAATGGTGTGCATTATATTGGGAATAGGATCACACTTAGCCTTCGTATCATCCATCTAAGTTGCTTAATTTGTCAATATGATGAGAGGCAATAGGCCTTCAACAGTTAACCCTAGGAAAATCTCTTCTTGGGCCATATTCCTATGGATTATTCATATGCCAGAGTGCAATGTCTTATGTTTAGTTATTGAGTTTTGTTAGTGACACTTCCAGAAGAATGCATACATTATAGACTGTGAAGCTCTCTACCTTTTGACAATATTTTGCAGGTAACTGTCAGAGGTTCTCAGGGGCATGCTGGTACGGTTCCAATGTCTATGCGTCAGGACCCTATGTCAGCTGTAGATGAACTCATTGTGTTACTGGAAAGTCTTTGTAAACGTCCTGAAGATTTTCTCTCCTTCGATGGTCACTACAAGGATTCGACAGTGCAGTCACTTTCCACTTCACTTGTTTGCACTGTTGGAGAGATATCATCGTGGTCAAGTGCAAGTAATGTCATTCCAGGCCAAGTAAGAAATTGTTCATCTGCCTTCTGGTTATTATAGCAAGGCTGTCTAAAGATAGCTCAGAATTCTTGATCCATGTGGAGCGATTTAATTTGCCCGGTGGCAGGTGGTATTCACGGTGGACGTACGTGCAATAGATGATATGGGACGTGAAGCGGTGATCTATGAATTATCTAAATATTGTAAGTTTAGTTTTCTTAGAACTTTTTAATAAATTGGATATTCCATCTTGACAATCACATTTGACAATTTCATAGGAGAAAAAAAATCTCATATACTTATGTTTGCTAAAGTGCTTTTATAATAAAGCTGTCTTCATGTATAATGATGTCTTAAGTCTAACTAAATGCATTATCTAATTGCAGAGCTACGAAGATATTAAGTGCTTCTCTCTCTCTCTCTCTCTCTCTCTCTCTCTCTCTCTCTCTCTGTCCAAATGTGCACACATGCACGAAAAGTTTGTTTGAAGCTGGAGATGCTTCACATTTTAGTCAGTTTGGTGCTTGAATGGATATTTGTCAATATTGCCTGAATATATTAATACTCACAATTGGTTACTTCACTTGAGAGGTTCACATATTGCATTTTTCTTACTTTTTTGGTGGTGGTGGTGGTGGTTGGTGTTCTTTTTTTTTTTTTTTTTTTTTTTTTTTTTTTTTTAGGGTGGGGGGGGGGGGTCTGTGGTTTAATAGAGATTTGTACTGATTATTTGATTGTTCTCCTGAAGCTATTTGATATGCGCACCGAGAAAATATTCGTAATGTTCTAGTGAAGATTTATTCATCTGAAGGGATGCTTTGGGAAGTTATTATTAATGAAAGAGATAAAATTGCTACAAGAAAAGATATCAAGAGGGCATTTGGAATGTAGAGACAGTTTAGAATAGGTTGGCATAATGAATCTATTTTATCTAACAACAAAAATGTCAACTTAGTGTACGAAGAATTGGGTTTACAAATTGATGCGTGCCCTTGCTAATTTTATTATGTGGTCACTTATTTCGAGCATCTTGTTCACCCTTTAAATAATCAGGTATTCTGATCTGTATTCTTCATCATGGATGCTTTTACATGGGGTCTCTCTCAGCAATTGTAGAGCATCTCTTCCATCGGATTGATTCTTAAGCTGAAAGGATTTGAAATACATTAACTGCAAATCTCTCGGATTCTTTTCGATGCCATTTGTAACTTTGCAGGGAGCTGGAGCATGGATGCTTTTGGTGGAAAAGCTACTTTGTTTATCTAATCATTGTTCGTTGAGACTAATATGCTTGAGCATAATTGCAAGGAATATTGGTACCTTCATCCTCTCTGAGTTTTGCTGCTTTTGTCTCAAGTTGTGGAATAAAAGGAAAATTAATTGCGATTGTACATTATCTGGTTGGAGTCTTTTCTTGCGGTCAACATTTTGTCTTTCTGGACTTCTATGGAAATAATATTTGGAAGACTTGGTTGTCTTGTCTCTCTGCTAAGGTAACAATGGTATCTCATATTTGATTAGTTTTGTGTTGGTTAGTTAAGGAAGGTGAGAATAAACTCCCATCTCCAACAGCTCGGTTTCGGTGAGGCTTTATGTTTTGTCTCCTTGTCTATGAGATTCATTTTGCTCTATTGTATATATTTCGGGGCATCCGAGCCGTGATCGGTCCAATGGGGTGTCTACTTATTGTCAAGGTACTTCCTTTACTTTATCCTACCACCTTATAGAGTATTTTGGCATACATGTAAACTTGTGTATACAAGGGAAAAACTAAAAATTTTGTAAACGACACTTTCATTGCCACGGAAATTCCGGGAGTTTATGCAGTTCTAGCAGCCACATAGACCACAAGTACTTATTTCCCTGTGCTATGACATCTGTCCAAAACAGAAGATCTAACATAAGAAGGATTACAATCTCCCTTTTGCAGAATTATACGGTGATCGCTTGAACTTTGGATTGGCTGCTGAGTGGCTAAATCTGAAGGTTACATGGTTGAGGTACTTCACCCGTAATTACTTCTAGATGTGATTGTGATTTTAACATATGCTTTGGAGACGGGTGTCAAAAGGTTATGCCTTATTGCAGATGGTGATTGTTGGAGATGATTGTGCTTTACCTCCCCCTCGAGGCATAGTCGGGGGAGAGGATTGGCGGGGACTATTCTAGTTCACAAGGTTTGTGGTCTCTTTCTCTCCCAAAGGTTGTGCTTTAAATGTCCCTTTTGGCACTAAACAAGAATCTTTTCCTTCCCCACTTCTCATGGTCCACGCTTGTATCCTTAATTTTTGCCACCATCACTTTTATCTATTCGAGTGACTACGTCAACTTTAAAAACTCTCATATTTTCTTGTTGTAATAGATCTTTAACGTAGGAAGCTCCTGTTTTTGGCAAATCAATTTGTAGAAAGTTTTTGAATTTTTAATTAAGAAAGTCAGAAGGACATCCCTTTCGATTATTCTTCTGAAGTTTCCATGCATCTGGCAATATCTATGGTTCATTGTTGTTGAGAGACTCCACACTTCTTGCCCTACGTTTATGAGTAGTGAAAGTGAAGAATACTGATATGATTCTTTGCTTTCATTTGTCAATATAAGATCGCTGGAGCTGCAGCCGCAGCTGGGCTCTCACTTAAGGATGTTGCAGCAGAGGCGAAGCGTGCATCAGAAATGGTTGGGACGATGGGTGTTGCCTTGTTCAATGTCTTTTGTCTGTTAGGTGTTAGTAATGGCTTGCAGGCTTGAAGATCGAGAGAGATTTATGTTTGCTTGAAGTAGTTGTTCAATGCCCGGCGAAGACTTAAGAGTGTCATTTTTAGTTGATTGGATGGCTCTCGCCTTAGGCATTGTTGAGAAATAATCGTGATCGAAATGCAATATTGTGATGCTGAAGGTGATATATTGATTCGATCTGTTATCGGTTTGTGTGTCCTTTAGGCGTTGGATAAGAGTAGATACGAGAGCCTCATGGACAAGAGCAAGCTCGATGCGCAGCTCGAGCTGTTCATTAGGCTGGTGCCGGATAAGGCCAACAAGACCCTTTCGATCATTGACAGCGGCATTGGCATGACTAAAGCAGGTAATGTAATTGGCTGACAGAGATTGATCAATTTTCTTGCTCGCGTCTTTTGGCTATGGCTATGTTCCTACGCGATAACGGTAACTCGAATCGTTACGCTGAGTTCATTTAAGTTGTGAGATGAATTGGACAGATCTTGTGAACAACCTGGGTACGATTGCGAGGTCGAGGACGAAAGAATTCATGGAGGCATTGTAGGCGGGAGCTAATGAGAGCATGATCAGTCAATTTGGTGTCGGTTTCTACTCTGCTTATTTGGTGGCTGAGAAAGTCATTGTGACTACTAAACACAATGATGAGCAGTACATCTGGGAGTCCCAGGCCGGTGGTTCCTTCACCGTTACGAGAGATGTGAGTGGGGAGCAACTCGGCAGAGGGACCAATATCACCCTCTTCCTTAAGGAGGACCAGGTGAGTTCATTTATGGTTGCTTTTATGAATTGGTGGAAAAGATTTACTATGGTTTTGGATGATACATGATGCTAACAGCGTCACGTCTCTGTTTTCCTCAACTGGAGTACCTGGAAGAAAGAAGGATTAAGGACCTTGTGAAGAAGCACTCCGAGTTCATTAGCTACCCCATCTATCTATGGACTGAGAAGACAACCGAGAAAGAGATCAGTGATGATGAGGACGATGAGCCCGAGAAGGAAGAGGAAGGAGATGTTGAGGACGTCAATGAGGAGAAGGAAGAAAAGAAGTCCAAGAAGAAGAAGATTAAGGACGTTTCTCATGAGTGGCAGCTCATCAACAACCGAAACCCATCTGGCTGTGAAAGCCGAGGAGATCACCAAGGAGGAGTATGCTTCCTTCTACAAGAGCTTGACCAATGATTGGGAAGACCATCCTGCCATGAAGCACTTCTCTGTTGAGGGGCAGCTTGAATTCAAGGCTATTTTGTTCGTCCCAAAACGTGCTACGTTCGACCTCTTCGATACTCGCAAGAAGATGAACAACATCAAGCTCTATGTTAGGAGGGTTTTCATTATGGACAACTGCAAGGAGCTCATTCCAGAGTATCTTGGATTCGTGAAAGGAGTTGTCGATTCTGATGACTTGTCCCTCAACATTTCTCGTGAGATGCTGCAACAGAACAAGATTCTGAAGGTCATCAGGAAAAATCTTGTCAAGAAGTGCATTGAGATGTTCAATGAGATTGCAGAGAACAAGGAGGACTTAAAAATCTATTTGATGGTTGAAAGTGTTTACTTATTTAGTCAATTGATGATAATATTTCGTATTTTAATAAATTAATTTTATAAATGTATCGTGAATATTTATTTGTCAATGATTATGGAGTTTCATATAACAACGTCCACCAATACTTATTTTTTGTTAGAAAGTTTTCATACCAATGTTTACTTAAACAATGCTGATGAGTAGCACCAAGATGTGAATTAGTAGTGAAGCTGCAAGGCATGAAAAGATGAGCGGCGGACATTTTTTCCACATTCATATCATATTTAGATCTAATTCTTATCTTTAGTAGTGAACTCAAGTGCCAAAGGAGTAGGACATCACAGATTTATCGATCATTCTCTGCAATTTAGTCATTGATTACTTGATGGTATGATGTCGTAATGATGGACAAATGTCGCATTGAATCATAATCAGGCTTAGAATTTAAGCTTTGACGTACACTCCTAAGTCAAAATGAAGAAATTAGATTTGAATGTTCAAAAAAATATATTAGTACACAATTATAACGCACACATAAATGCTTGATGGCAAGAGTATTGGCACTATAGGACAAGACAACGTTCATAACCCATAATGGATCATCAATCGAGTAGCTGCAAAACCTCCATAGACAGTGTTCATATCCATGACATTTCTTATTTTATCGGTCCCAAGTGCGAGGTAGTACTTTCTTGTAGTGCTTTGCCCGCACCTTCCACTTACTATCATCGTGCTTGAAAGCACTCGCGCTTCCTCCTTGTATTTCTGACATGCACTCAGGTGCGACGTGCAGTCGCTCAGGCCATTTGGGGATGGATTTGAGACTGATATTCTTGAGCTTTGGATCCGGAACAACCACGCAAGGACGGAGCGGAGTATACCAAGCAGAGTCCAGCTCAAGGCTGTCATCGCATTTCGGTGGGTAGGCATCAGGTTTCGCAAGGTGATTGTAGCAACTGCTGTTTGAGGTTTTCTGCC
The DNA here is from genome assembly GCA_017140595.1 of Eucalyptus curtisii. Classification (NCBI taxonomy): domain Eukaryota; kingdom Viridiplantae; phylum Streptophyta; class Magnoliopsida; order Myrtales; family Myrtaceae; genus Eucalyptus; species Eucalyptus curtisii. The sequence goes on from CM029496.1 coordinate 7,487,730, forward strand.
ACATAGCGATGTCATCCTTCTTGTTATACAGCTTGAAGCACATTGAGGTGAGAAGCTTCTGCGTCTGTCATAATCGACTTATGTTCCTGCACGGTGGTGTTCCATCCACGCCAGCGGTTTTGGTAGTTGACTCGGTGGTCCCGAGAGGACCCGAAACCTCCAGGCCGCGATATCCGGTTGATTTCTAGGAGGTATAATCCACTGTGACCAATGCACTTTCATAAGTAAGAAAAGAGAGATTTCATACCCGACATCCAATTCTTCCTGGTATTTAGATTCAACGCATCAGGAAAAGGAGTTACCAAATTCAATCCATGGGATAAGGCATCTTGAGCAGTGGGCCATATCGAATGAGTTCGACGGGAAAGGTAGCCATTGCGTAGAGATGATGCCTAGTATTGCTGGAATCCCCCGTTCCAAGGCAAATTGGACTTGAGCTTCATGATTATCTTGAGGGGCAAGAGAAACGGTTAATATCCCATGATCCAACAAATCGCCTCCCCGCTTGCAACCCGAAACAATTTAAAGATATTGTAGGCATCGGCTAAAACTACCACTAGAACCGTAAGTGCCAAATCTATTAAACCACGAAGCATCTGCACATCTCGAAATGCTAATTAAAAAATTTACCACAATTCTTTTCCCCTTCATGAGTAAGTACAAACTCACCCCACAACCTGTGTCAATGGCTGTTCGAACTGTGCCATCTTTCATACCCGGGATTAGATCTTGCATCAAATCAACATATGCACTCACACCCTTGGGAAACATCGTACCGCCACCAGGAAAAAGAAACTTCTCTCCTTGCTTTCTCGGCCCGGTTCTGGTTTGATTTATCCTCGTTGATCCAATCATATGGCACGTTCCTATGACCCGATCCACATATCCATTTTCACTATCGTGTCATGAATTCAGAAATTTCTGTTTTCTAGTATGATTGAGGAAACACAATTACCTGTACCAACATTCGTCCCTGCTCTTTGGCCATCTGATCGGCGGCTTTGTACCCTTCGGTGGCGGGACCAAGCATTCCTTTCTCTCAAAAACCGCCGGGCAATGGCGCTCCATGAAAGTCGACGATGCATGCCATACTTCCTCCACCTCGTGCCCAAAAGAAGAAAACCACATATCTTAGATTCATTCGGTAGATCGAGATCACAACAAACTATTTGGTCTGCTCGTACCTTAGGATCCGTGCGGGGAGTGTAGTCTTGGTAGTCTAAGCTACACTCGGGAACGAGACAAACTTCATCCGAAGTGGAGCAAAAAGAAACCACGAGATAATCAAGGAAAGCAAACTAATTGGACACGCTTCATGTGATTTCATAATTCCTTGAGATGAGAGGCATTCCCCAATTCAGCTGTCGATAATACTTTTATTCATCGATGTTCTCTCTTCAGAATAAATGTTGACTTTCAACAAGAAAAACTCACAATTAAAAGAGAACAGGCAACAAAAGGAAAAGTTAGAACTCGAAAGATCTTCATTGAAATGGACGCCCACCAAAGTATATAGCGTCACATCCACCTGAGTTTTGACTAAAGCAGAACCTAATTAGCAAACCAAGATCCGCAGAAGAAACATAAAGAATGCAGAGTGCAATCGAAGTGATAGTACTGCTGTTGCCGAGGGGCAACTAAATCTTAGGATACCACCCAAGAATCGAGTAAATTTGTGACGACCCATCTAGTCATTGCTCAAACAAAATCTAACTGTGATAAGCAATGACTAGTCAACTGAATTTGCGGAGCTAGGATCAAGAAGAGAACAAGAAACGAAGTTTACACCCAAGAACAACCAGATCTTCTGCGAATTACTTTGGAAGAGAACGGAGAAGAGCGAAATGGACGAAGGTGGGGTCAAATGTCAACGGGATCTGCGTTACGTGCGACAGAGAAGGAAGAAGAAAAGTAAAGTACCAAAGAAGGAAATGAACAGTTGCAAAACAGAGCAAGAACAAGAACATGAGTTAGGAAAAGGAGGAGCGACCGTGTTTCAAGAAAGTACCTCACTCGACTCTGAAGAGAGAGAGAGAGAGAGAGAGAGAGAGAGAGAGAGAGAGAGAGGAGAGCCTTGGACACCTCTCTGCTTCAAATCTTGGGGAGATCCAGATGCAAAGCAACCCACCACTTGTGGGGTCTCAGGTCTCAACAGATGTAGAGATAGAGAGAGATAGAGAGAGAGAGAGAGAGACGATATGAGGAATTGAGATGAGCTCCTAGGACTCACAGGGATATAGGCATCAACATTAACATCTCTCCCTCCCTATACATGGCTTTATAAACCACCGCGGCAAGAAAGGCATCCCATCATTTAAAGTTAAAAACTCATGTAAACAATAAGTTTTGGGGGTATTGCAGACTCAATACAGATGCTTACGGACATCACCAATTTCACATCCTTGTTCTTTCAAAGGCTTAATTTAAGCCCTAGGAAGCCGGTCATCATACACATACACACACAAAGTGAGCGAGCTATAACTTATATGCTATAATGCTGGCACTTTTCCGGTATTAGTTTGTCCACGGTTACTACATTGCACTCTATCCAAATTCTCTGAGTACAAAAGCTCTGCACATTCAATTTAATGATCTCAACAAATGACTATCCAGATTGCCATTTGAAAATACCATCTTTTAATTTAATCCATGCAAACAAATCATCACTATCAGAGAGGCTACCGTATCCACATATTACGCCAGATGCTAACGCTGATTATTTCCCTGAAGCACTTCAATTGCAAAGCCAGATCATTTGAGAATGCAAATAATCTTTAGCTAGTTGATTCAGGATATGGGACATTGGAGTTTGACAACTTTAATCCGTAAGCTCGAGTTCATGACTACATCCGCTACTAACCTTTCACGACGGCGAGATACCAAAGCTGAATCAAGAGTAGTTTGCTTCAAATTAGCGAGATCCTCTTCCCTTGCCCCTTCCTCTTGTAGAATTTTTCCCTCTTCCTAGATCGAAGTAGCACGGGAGGATCTAGAAACTCCCAATGATCCTTTCCGGCCTCGTGCGAGTTTGAGCCGAGTATCTCTGCTGTGTCCTCATCATCGCTAAAAGAAACTGTGCTTCCTATTCTGCAAAGACTCCTATTTCTAGCAGCCTGGGCAGAATTTAACATGAAAAATTTAGCGAGTTAATGGCTTCACGGAGAGAAACTCATAAGAATCCAAGAAAGATAATCAGCACTACAACTAGATTTACCTCCACGAAAGGTGCACTTTGGATGTTCCATGTGGGGTGTCACTGGATGTACGAACGTTCCTTAATGCGTTCTGAATATAAAGAAAAAGTCAATTAAGCATCAATCTTTACTTTAGGCAGCACTTGGCGGGAAGAAGATGAGTTAAAAAGAACTTCACCTATCGTCAACGGGAATTAAAACCAACGAGGCAAAAATAATGCTCGAGACTCGTATCCAAGCTCCTAGTTTCTCTCATTGAAATGCCCTTCAGAATCTGCTGGAAAGACCTTACAATAAGATATACAAGAAATTCCTGCTTTACTCTAATAACAGCCACAATCATAGCAGAAAGTTAAAGCCTGAGATTGAAGCAAATGAGCTAAAGCCCCCAAAAATTTGGAAGAACTCCACACATTAAATGGTTGGATGAGACTAAATTCACCACATTATAAGGATAACAAGTCTCAATAGATAACTTCTTGCCTCCAAACACTCGTCGACTTTAAGAATTAGATCCTCCTCCTCGCATTTCAAGGTGTCGGAATCCCTAGCAATTTTGTTCTGCACATGTTCATAAACAAAAAAGTATCAACACGGAAGCATAACAGAAACATAACATTTAAAATAAGAATGAACTTTTGATCAGCAGACTTGTGGTTGTCTTTAGCTTGCAGAAATATTACCTTCCCCCACGAAAACATTTAAACTAAGAATGAACTTTTGATCAGCCGACCAGTTGTAAACTTGAGAAGTGAACTCTGGCAGAACCCAAAAAAAAAAAAAAATGCAAGCGCACTTTATAAACATGTTTAAGTGACCAAGGAAGATCGTTCAGTCCAACCATCACCATACCACAACACAGCAACCTGCGATCCTATGAAAGATATACACACCAAATAGTAATCTCTAATACGAATACATGCAATTCATTGAAAAGAACAGGGGCATCTTAAAGTCCCATTTCTTGTATCACATGTGGAAGCATGTATCTCTTTGAGAGGACAATTTTTTCAAGCTCTTTCTGATTTTCTCTTAATTGAAAAGAAGCCTGGACAGAAGTTTGATGATGTTGGGGTCACAATAAATCTTAAAACAATATGTCCAGCATTACAACAAATATTTACGATGTGGAGGCCCAATGCTGTACATTATAAACAAACGCCTCATCTGACTTTTTAGGGGAAAATTTGCTCTTACTTCGCCATTCAGTTTAGACGAGAACTTAGGCTTTTTGCACCTTTCCACAAACATGACAGACATGTAAAATGGATACTTTGCAAGCCCATAATTTATAAACACAAAAACATGCAGAAAGTTATCAAACCAAGCATTTGGCCACTCATCACATACCACTCCAGCAGGATCATCATGATTTCCATGAATGCTGAAGACTGGCAAGCCAACATTGAAGTGAGGGTCTTCATAATTCACATGGCCAAACCTGGGAAGACAAGAGTGATCTATTATAGACATAAGACCAACACCTAAAATATATGTACAATTCATTCACAGAAAAATGGTGCAGATGGATGCAAGAATTTTGATTTCAGCACAAAAGGGTGATATTGTACATTTTTGTTTTCTTTTTTGAGGGAGTTGGTTGCAACTTTTTCTCATCTCTCATATAACACAAGGTTGCTACAATTAAATCATGCAGCATGTCCTTCATTATCGTCCATTCCTCCAACAAGTAAAAAAACAGAGCCATCATGTGTGAAACAGTAATTGTATATTTTGAAAATTTACGGTCTGGTCGCTAACAACTTCAAATTGCCCCGGCCGGTCGTTGAGACAATAGCGACGAAGAATCTCAATGGCCTTTACTAATGTTGATCTTGAGGGTTTGTTCTCATGGAAAAGATCACCACCTAGAAGTAAGAAACCCACTTGATAGAAGCACGGCAAATGCCAATAATTCAGACAAATGGATAACATATGCGAGTAGCCAAAGAGACTTTCATTCAAGAATTATTTTGAGAAAGACTCAGGATTTGGGAATCAACTATTGGTCTCAAAAGAAAACAACAAACTCTATAATGCGAGTGAATGCATATCCTCAATCCTTTTTCCAGGTAGGCAAGATATAGCATCTGTGCCATTAATTAAGCGCAGACTATTGGCTCGATGGATAACTGCTACTTGATCCAGCATATTTAGCCATAAGCAGTAGCAATTGGAAATATTTACAGGCCACGATAGATGTACCATGCAGAAGATGAAAGTACAACCTTCCATGGACTAGTTTAAAAAGTGTAAAATGGCAAGGTGATAAAACTGTGGCAAATAAGACAAACAGGATTATGATTTGAAACCTTCTTTTTCTCAGCTATAGAACAGATCTCTTCAAATGCCTGGAAGGAATCGTGCTGCCGCACTTCATCCTTCTCCATGTAGCCCAGATGACAGTCCGTAGCCACGAGTTATCCGTAGCGTGTTGTTGGCATCCTCCCTGAAACCGGAGGAAACTCCCGCATGATCAGATCAATTCGAGGCACGAGCTTCCTCATAGAGAAAACCGACGATAATGAACAAACATCCAGAAACAAAGCATTAACGACTCAAAGTAAGAAACATCATCGAGTTCGAGCTTCGGAAGCTACTTAAATAGCCCTACTCTCAAAACAATGCCGCAAGGAATCTCAAGACAATGGCCTCTGCCATTGAATCTCTCCCTACCAGCAACTAAACGGAATAAAAGAAGAAACGGTCGGTCATACCCAGTCACGTCTCCCATGCTTACAGAAATTCCCCCACCGCCGCCTACGAAATCAGCACTGCAAAATAGATCGCAGACGAGCGGACAACGTCTGCACCAAAGTTTGCGCTCATCATCACACTCGCAAAACATCCGGAGAAGTTGGCGGAGGTGGAAAGGGCGTCGCGTTAGCGGAGGCGGAGGTGGGCGTCAGCGAGAGCGTCGCGGGCAACCAGCGGAGGAGAGAGAGCAGAGGCGTCGCGGAGGCGGAAAAGAAGCGTCGCGTCGCGTCGGCGTCGCGGGCAACCCGGGAGGAGAGAGAGAGAGCGTCGGCGGAGGTGGAAAGGGCGTCGCGTCGCGTCGGCGGAGGCGGAGGTGGGCGTCGGCGTCGGCGTCGCGGGCAACCAGCGGAGGAGAGAGAGCAGAGGCGTCGGCGGAGGCGGAGGAGGGCGTCGGCGTTGGCGTCGGCGTCGCGGGCAACCGGCGGAGGAGAGAGAGCAGAGGCGTCGGCGGAGGCGGAGGTGGGCGTCGGCGTCGGCGTCGCGGGCAACCAGCGGAGGAGAGAGAGCGAGAGGAGGGGGAAGAGAAGCACACATGCGACTTTTGTTCTCCCCGCAACGGAACGGAGAACGGGGAAAGAGAGAGAGAGGAGGGAGAGGACGATTCGACGGGCGCGAGAGGAGAGCGAGTAGAGAGAGCGTCGAGTGGTGGGCCCCGGGAGAGGCCCGCGCGAATTTTGAACGTCGACGCCGTCGCCTACGTGGAGCCACGTGTCGATCGGCGAGTGGTCTTACCCTACGCCTACGTGGAGGGTAAGACCCACCCAATATTTTCTCCCGTTCTGCACACTCCGCTCGGTGAAAAGCGAAGTCAAAATCACCGTAGACCACACAGGCCCCGCGCCGTGCACGAACACGGAAGCGCCTCTTTCCGATTTTCCCTTACTACCCCCCTCCCAAACCATGATCTACAAGTGAACCACGCCAGGAAGTCACGTGATTGCAACAGCAGTTGAGGACATAATCGACATTTCATCGCGAACAAAATCTCTCATCAGCCCTTAAAACTCTCGTCAGTCCTTTTTAAAAACGCCCTACGTCACTCTCCTAGATCCTCGGACGAACAAAAGAACAAAAAACAATGGCCGACGCGTCCAGCAATCGCCGCCCGACCGCCGCCGCCGCCGCCCTTCTCCTCGCCGCCGTCCTCGCGCTCGGCCTAATCCCCAATGTCTCCGCCGAGCCCGCCCCGGCCCCGCCAGTGCCGGCGTGCAGGGCCGAGTCCCGCAGCGGGTGCCACGACAGGGCCGAGGCCCTGAAGCTCAAGGTGGTAGCTATCGCGGCCATCTTGGCCACGAGCATGATCGGGGTCGGCGCCCCGCTGTTCTCCCGGGAGGTCCCCGCGCTGAAGCCTGATCGGAAGCTGTTCGTCATCATCAAGGCCTTCGCCTCCGGGGTCATACTGGCCACGGGGTACATGCACGTGATGCCCGACTCCTTCGACGACCTGCGGTCCGAGTGCCTGCCCGAGGTCCCGTGGAGGAAGTTCCCGTTCACCACGTTCGTGGCGATGCTCACGGCCGTGATCACTCTGATGGTGGACTCGTACGCCATGGCCTACTACAAGAAAATCAATGCCAAGATAAGCGCGAATGGTCAAGCGAAGGACGCGGTGGTGGGGTTAGAGAATGGAGGGGCCGATGCGCACCTGCACGGCGGCGCCGCCGGCGCGATCGAGGGAGAGAAGGCGCAGTTGCTGAGGCATAGAGTCGTTGCTCAGGTGCTGGAGCTGGGCATCGTGGTGCACTCGGTGGTGATAGGCCTCTCGTTGGGGGCCTCCGACAATCCATGCACCATCCGGCCTCTCATCGCCGCCCTCTGCTTCCACCAGATGTTCGAGGGGATGGACCTCGGCGGGTGCATACTACAGGTACGTCGATCAATTCCCGACACGACACGACACGACATTAGAACCCATGTGTTCAGTCAGCTACTTTCAGCTATGGTAGGATGCTAACACAAACGAGTGACATGGTCGACGGGCGGAGTTCGGGCTTAAGGTGAAGTTGATCATGGCCTTCTTCTTCTCGGCCACCACACCGTTCGGGATTGTGCTCGGGATCGGCACATCGAACGTATACGCGACAGCTCCCCGGCGGCGCCGATCGTGGAGGGGCTGCTGAACGCGTCGTCGGCGGGTTTGCTGAACTACATGGCCCTCGTGGACCTCCTCGCTGCCGATTTCCTTGGCCCGAGGTTGCAGGCCGACATGAAGCTCCAATCGTGGGCCTACGTCGCGGTCCTGTTCGGGGCCGGATTCATGGCCCTGATGGCTAAATGGGCCTAGCCTTATTTTTATTTTTATTTTTTCTAGTGAATTAGGTGTTTTATTCCTTTTTGTCTATTTCAAAATTCGTATGTTTAGAATCGTGTTGTTTTTCAGGGAGGGAATGGAATTATTCACGGTGAAAATTTTCATTTATGGCGTCGATATTTCTTGAATCCAGAGAATTTTCGGTAGATGTTCAATCGAAGTTCCATTTAAATCCAGCTTAAGGCTCAAATTCTTTTAGCCCGATAAGAAAACTTGGACCAAATCAAGTAGAATTAAGGTTATATTAAATCAATCTAATTAGGGCTGAGCCCATTATAAAATAAGTTTTGGTTTTTTTTTTTTCTTGTTTTTTAAGATCCAAAGCACAAATCTTTATAATATGCGCGTACGATTTTTAAGTAAGCTACAATATAGCACCAAAGAATTTCACTCGACCAACGGAATAAGAATAGCAGGGACCAAGTTAATAAGCAATCATCAGCTGCCACTGTGCAAATTGTCAGCAGTTACTGCAAATCTAAGATTAATTTCTCATGATAGACACTTTTAACTACTCCAAAGTGGAAGTGTGGTATCAGTGATTCACTGGACAAGGGAAACGACACTCCTAAAGGAAATTCGGAACTCACTAGTATCCTGTAATTTCCATATTTTGTACTCTCTTTTATGGTCGTCTTCTTATTCCAATTTTTGGGTTGTTCTAGTGGCCAGCATACAGGATTGGGTAGCCCTTCTGTTCTGCCTCAAAATAGAGATGAAACCAGTATTTATCTATCAGGAAGGACTTCACAAGCTAGACTAGCATTAATCAATAAACCAAATTAGGTGATAAACAAGCAAAGAACTTTAACTAAGTGTGAAAAAGTACTTAATGTTCATTTTAACAATACCGAGAAATTTGCTTATGTGCTTGCATAAGTCACCGAACTATGCACAATAGTTGACTCGATTGGGAATCGTGATGCTCCAACACACAGCATACAGACAAGAAATCAAAAGGAAGCAGCAATCAAGACTATACCTGTCTTCACCGACACAGTAAATCCATTCACCTTTTGGTGATATTCAGGCACAACTGTTAATGTAAATTCTGAATTTGACATTATTATAGATGTTTTCGTTATTACGAGATAAGTCTTGTAATTTCTCAATTATTTTTATGGGTGTTAAATTGATGGATTGCACACTTGCATGGTTATCCCATATGTTAGGAAATAATAAAATAAATTCAATTCAAGTTATTTGATAAAACATTTTTTAATGAAAAGAACGAACCGAAAGGGTTTTAAAGAAATCAAGCAGATTGACCTTGACCTTCAAATCACTTTTTGCCTTTCTTTTTTTTAGAGTCTGAAATTAAGATGGTGCATGTCCGTCGTAGACTCGCGTTGGCATCCTACCCTTTTAACATCGGCTCTACCTAAAGAAATTCGGGGAAATGAAAGGCAATCTCTACATTGCAATCTCGTGTTCAAGGTCGTATCTTTCTTAACACCATCCTAAAATATCCTATAGCGGCCTAGGTCCGGCGGCCGAGTTATGTGTGACACGTCTAGTGCTAAAATATTAAGATATATGCAAGTCAGATTGAACAAATTCCCTATTTTAACTTGACGATTATGTCGCAAAAAAATGTTTGTGAGATAAAAGTATTTGCAATAATCAACTTAGGTTAGCAATATTTAGGAACATCGCATTGACTTACACAACGCACTCCCAAAATTTTTGTCATCAATGAGTAATGTACATATTGTGTCCAATGTTTGAAAATACGTTTTTTTTTCTAATGGAGTTTTGCATCGGTATCAATTTTTCTCAATGATGATTAGTTTGGTCGATTACAATGGGTTCAGCAGGAGTATCCAATTTATGTAATTTGACGTTCTTGTTATTGAGTACTTTTCCTCTTTATTTAATTTATGTTTTTTCCTTAAAATATATTTTTTTTACCAAAGTGACTATGTTTATTAATTTTGTTTGATATTATCGTTGCTATTTATTTTTGTATCGTGAGTAATTAGTCTATATACAATTTTTTTTTTTTTTTTTTTTTTTTTTTTGCATTTTCTCTCCGGCAAATCATCTTGGCTACAAGTTCACTCTCTACAACTTCGTGTAAGACTTCCCAACCAATTGGATGACCAAAGTCGGATGGCATACATCAATACCAATATAATTTGTTTGCCTTGGGCATTAGACATGTCCCAATGCTACACTAGTTGATATCCGAATTTTTGTTGACCATTTATGCATCCATTTTGCAAAAATATAGAAAAAAATATGGCATAAAAAATGCAATAACAAATAAGAGAAAATAAAGCTTGATTAGCCATGCATTCATTGAAGAGTTTTTCATCAAAAAGAGGACAAAATTGAGGGGGCTTTGTCGGAGGACTCAGGGACCTTTTGATCTAAGAAGCATCGACACTCTTCGAAAGCCTTCGTGTCGTGTCCGATATTCCGATATGTGTCCGACACGTTCCGACACGCGGTCAACGAGTGTCAGGAAATTCGACATGTGGTCAACTCTTCCCGACACGCTTCGACACGAGAGTCTGAAATTCAGACATGCGATTCCGACACGCACGGGGTCAATTTTAAAAATTTTCAATACTTGAGGGGTCAAAATATAAATATATGAAAAAATCATGAAAATAACAAAAATAAAGGGAAAAGAAGAAAATTCTCACTCACAAGTTTCTCACTTATAAGTTTTGATATTCCCGTGAGTGACGATGGAACGCCCCTCTTCTTGCCGGCGTCGCTCTGCCACTCCTGCAGACTTAAAGTTGTGATTTTTTTTTTATTTGCTTCTTTCCGCCTCCTGCAGGCATTACCTGTGAGTTATCTCTTTTGGTCTATGTCATTAGCTTGTGAGTTATCTCTTACATTTTCCATGGTGAATTTAGTTATTTCATTTTCTTTCGGTCGTACTTCGAGAGTTCTTATTCTAGATTTTCATTTTTCTCGAACCTTGTTTTGCATAGGAGCTCCAAGCCAGTTTATATAATGAACTCCGAACTCTGTCTGGGACTATAAGAAATCTCACTAATTTCTGACAAGTGTAAGAAAACATGACACGTTCCTTCAAATTTACTCTTTTGTGTTTGCAATTTTTGAATTTCTTAATCAATCTTTGTTAAATTAAAACAATGAATGATATTAACAAATGTTGAATTAATATTTTTAGTATAGATTAATTATATTCTCTTTTTATTATTTATTTTTGCATTTATATATAAAAATATATATTTAATATATAACGTGTTGGAACGTGTTGGAATTCTCTATTTTTTGAGAACTAACGTGTTGGTGTGTCGTGTCGGGTCGTGTTGCGTGTCGCGTATTCGTGTCGGTGCTGCATAGCTTTTGATGCCATGCTAAGGGTTTGCCCCGGTTTCCTCATAAGAGAATCGTTCAACAGACTTCATCAAAAACTTCAGTTGTTTCCAACTTTTTCATGCACACACACATGAAAAAGTTCCTAAGGAGTGGCAGGTTATCAGGAAAAAATTCCTAAGATTCATGTTGTTGAATTTGTATTCTTCTTCTCCTAGAGATAAGTTTGCATGTATTTCCTGTATAATAATAAGGAATTACACAAAAATGTCTTCTCTTGGAACTGCAACTTTGACATGGCATCAGTAAGCTCCACAAACATGAAGGACGATTCGTCGTCCGCCTCGGTTTCCACATCATCTCCAGAGCAGGCAGCATCTACTTTGCCGGCTGGCAAGTCCGGAACGAGTACGAAATTGAAGTCATCTGGAAGTGCAATTTTCCTGGTGGTGATTGCTTCCATGGCCTCTATGTGACCCTCCAAGAACACTTGGATTTTGACTGCGTGGATGAGATAGGGACTGGGTTTTGTTGTTAGGTCTCCTGTTCTTGTTTTCATTTTACTTCGAGGTTCATAATCACAGTCTCCATTTCGTTTGTTTCATGAAAATTAAATAATTTAGAAAAAATATATATTTTAAAAATAAACACTTGTATCTTTTGCAAAAATAAAGGAGAAGAAAATATTTTTATCGTTCACGAAAATATTTAAATAGAAATTGTTGTTAATAATAAAATATTTTTATTAATTAATTATTTCATATTATATAAACCATTAATTTTAGGGAAATATTTTTCAGATAATTCGTTTTCCGCGAAATAAACAGAGTTCAAGTTTCGCAACTTATGTCCAAACTCTCTGGTTATATAATAAGGGTGCGTTTGGTAATGATTCTGTTCCCGGGAACAAATTCTGATCAGAAATGATTTTTTTTTTTTATTTTGTTCTCGGGAACTGATTCTAAGTAAAAGAACACGTTTGGTAATTGTACAAAATTTCTGATTCTGGAATAGAATTGTGTTTAGTACCGTACTCATTAATTATGTTCCAAATCAATTTCTTTTAATTTTTAAATAATGTTTTCCTTTTTTTTTCTTTGTTCTCCTATTCTTCTTCTTCTTCAGGCCAGTCGCCGGACCTCACCGGAGCGTTGTCAGCCCTCGGCGAGGCCGGTCCTCGGCGGCCGAGCCTCACCGGCAGCTGGGTGAGGCTCGCCCAGCCCCGCCGAGCCTCGCTGAGGCTGGGTGAGGCTGGCCTGGCCACTGGCGGGGCTGGGCGAGCCTCGCTAGGGCGTTGCGAGGCTCACCTAGCCATCGGCGAGGCAAGCCTAGCCACCGGCGAGCCCTCGCGCTAGGGCGTCGCGAGGCTCACCTAGCCATCGGCGAGGCTCGCTTAGCCACCGGCAGGCGGGGCCTGCCGGTGGCTAGGCTTGCCTCTGGCAAGCTCGCTGGATCGGTTGTCGACGACTAGCGGCGGCGGACGACGGTGGGCGGCGGTGGGCGGCGGTTGGGGGATGGCAGTCGATGAAGAAGAAGAAAAGAGAAGAAGAAGAAGAGTTTTGATTTTCAATTTTGTTCCTAGAACAAAAATCAACTTTTTTATTTTATTTTTGATTCTCCTCCAAATCTGTTCTTGGGAACAAAAATTTTACCAAACGCGATTCTGTTCCAAAACTACTCTTTGGAACAAAAAATTAGAATCTGACACTGTTGGGATGGTTACCAAACAAGCCCTAAGCTGTCATTCTTCATCTCTTAATCTATTAAAAAGCATGAATTCATCATTATAATTGCTAATTAAATGCAATCATGATTTTATAATGAAAAAAATCTAACCCCAAATAAACTTTGACCAAAAAAATGTTTTAAAAACCTTGCATCGCACGTGAATTTAGCTATTACGGATGTAATTTTGGACAAGACAGACATTGGCTACTAGCGATCGATAATACTTATTGAAACCTAGTCAATCAATCAAATTGCACTAATAATGTGGAGTACAGGCATTTGACCACATTAAAGGACACGAACCTCAAGCTAATTCTTTGCTATAATCTTGGCTTAGCCATCAGGTAAGCGATATCGATAGGAAGAGTTTAGGCAACAATTGTTGGATATTTTAATAATAATTTGAAATATTTACAATAATAGCTTCGATAAAAGTTATGATCGCATTGAAGACCATCATTATTTTTAACGGTCATATAACGGCTTTTCAATCATTTTGTAACCTTTAATTTATTTCTCAAATAAATCATTCATTATTTTACAACGGATCTTTTAACGGCTCTATTTTGTCTTAATATAAAATCTCATAAGACAATCTTAAAAAATATATACACCGAATGAAACAGAGAATAGTATTTCTTTAAAAAAATCTTTCCTTTCCTTTTCCTTGCTGGGTTATACATAACGTTGTTTCTGTTCCTTCTAATATTCAGTGCGGAATATAGAAGAAGGTCTGTTATATCTTGGGAGGATAGCCGTCAGAAGCCTATCGCATCGAGTTTCGCACTCCGAGGGGTGGAATTATCCTTAAGGGCAGTGCTTACGCTTGCATGCCTCAAACAAATTTATTTATTCTTGTAAGCTTTTTTCCTACAACAATTCCCCTCTTGGAGCCCTTCTCCCTTTGGGCTTGCGACACTGAATTAGACATTCCCGACGCTAGGCCCGACCTCACCAGCCTCGGGCTAGGCCAAGCGACCCCCAAGGCCAATTTGCAAGCTATGAGAGAGAGGCCGGGGAAACATGGGACGGAGGAGGAGAGAGAGAGAGGTCTTGCCGATCTCATCAATCTCAAGTGACCTCAGATCTAGCGTCGTTCGAGACTATGCAGGTTGCCAAGGTAATCGTGAACTCAGTACCCCTGAGAGGCCGCGACCACCAAGCCCTGATAGGGGATGAAAGAGAGCGAGCAGGGGGGCTTGCCAATGATCGTGAGCTAGGCGGCAACGACTTGGCAGCGCAGTAGCAAAACGGCCGGCACCGGGGCATCAGGGGCAAAGGTGGAGGAGAGACGATTTGGTAATTGGGGTGAATTCCTAAAGCACATAGGCATTCTAGTCCTGGGGGTAACCATAGGAAAATGTGGAGGATGCCAAACAAAGAGGATTCCAATCCCCTAAGTAAGTACCACAAAATGCACAGAATCCTATCGGTTCAATATGATGCCATTGGGCCTCAAGTTAGAATTTTTTATTTTAATTTGATGGCCCGAAAAGAGAGAAAGTATGTTTTTCATGATCCCAAATGGTCCGGGAAAGTCAACCTTTACTTTGAATTTCAAATTAAAAGCGACAATAACATAGTAGCCTCCAGTTGGAAAAATAACATTATTCTTTGCCTAGTCAAAAGTCATCCGATGAACTATGTCTCTTTTATTCATCAAGGAAAATCATAGCGGTTCTTTCTTTTTTCTTTTAAATTATGTCTATTTCACGACAAAATAAATTATTTCAAAAATATTTTCTAAAAAATGATCACCCGTATCGTTTATAAAAATGAATGAACGAAAGATATTTTTATCGTCTACAAAAATGTTTAGATATAAATTGTCGCCAATGGTGAAAATATTTTTCATTGACTAATTATTTTAAACGACACAAATGATCATTTTCAGAAGGTATTTTTCAAATTGCTCATTTTTTCACGAAACAAACGAGGTTCGAAACAATCGAGTTTTTAACATTTGTGGACTGGACTCAAGAATATATTGGCTTCTAAAGTCAAATTGAAACTACTATAATTTTATCACGTTTAGATACGCTATATGAATACCTTTGTTTATAAAGTTGGCGTGATTGTCCACGTTTGTCATACGTTTGCTTACTGTATTTCTTTTTCTGCCCAGCGTTTAGTTACTGTAATTAATTAGTTTTTGGTAGGATTCCAATGACCAAAATGCAAATTTGTCGTTACATATCCCAACCTCTTTCTAGCTGCTTTCTTCCTAAAGCGTCGTATAGGTCCTTTAATTGATGGTGCCCTTTGATGTGTTACGTTTGTCCCATCTTTATACTGGCCTAATTTATATATGATATAATTAATATTAGCAGTATTTGTAGACATCAGATATGTATTCGAGGGCCCATCTGGTTTTTTTTTTTTTTTTTTAATATTCATTATTTTAATGTGTTCATTAAGAATTTCCGACAGCATCTACAACAAGTAGCACATCAACTTAAAGGAGAGTGACCCATCTACCTTAGGAATTATGAATACTGAAAAGCTCCTTGGTCCTGAGTTTTTGTGGGGCTATGTCAACCTTGCATCGGCGACATACCAATAAAGAGAAATGGTTGTATAACCATATAATAGTGCCACAGTTGTACCTCAACCATAAGTGTTATGAACGACAAAACGAATATAGAGATCATTAGGGCCCCACCTCTGGCCTTGTGGCCAGCATTTCACCGCAATACTATTACACGATTTTGCTAGAGGTGCTCCACCAACAAATTCATGAAGGAACTGGTCCTTCTTAATTGTGATGTGGCCCCTTTTACTTTTCAGCGTGTTCCTCATTTTGAAATCCCGTGCGAATCAGCAATTCTTGTGCGGAAAGATTAGAACGTCCGGCCCAAAAATAGTTCGAACGATACGAGGGACATTAGCTTTTTCTTGGCGCCTCCGGAATTTTCTTATTGGGTCTTAAGGCTTCGTGAACGCTCGAGAAAAGCGGATGTAAGTGGTTTTCTTAGGTTCTAGGAAAAGTTAGGCCCTAGTTATTAGTTCCGGTTGTCAATTCTTTTCCATTTGATATGATAATGGGATAAAAGGGTTTTTTCTCAACTGTCTAGAAAACACTTATTAAATACCCATTTAGAAAATGTCTATGATTTTCAATGCATTGTCTTTTTCATTCTTTACATATTTGGCACATAGGAAACCGAACGTTTTCCTTAATAGTTATGGTTAATTAGGCTCTCGGAGGCATTTGTTAATAAGACTCGCGATATATATACTGACGGTAGTGATATACCTAGCCTCGTGATGAGAAAAACAATGGGTAATTTGGCGCAGGTTAATGAAAAATAATAGTGAAATTAAAGCTAGTTATGCAAGATTAAATCTAGTTATATCGATAATCAACGGAAACAACTTCTCAATTAAACGACTCAATCTACATCTCCCAGATCATGCGTCCTCGATATGGTATGATATCAAGAGATAAAAGGTGCCAATTTAGTTTTCCTTCAATTGAGAGATGGCCCCAATCTCATGTCTCAATTTTGGAATGAAAGATCGTCTCAAGTGGGCGTAAAGATTTCTCTTTATTACTCTTCTTGCGCTCGCATCCGTTTTCGAATTTTGATCTTGATTGATCTAGCTTTACAGATCAAGATCTGTTTTTCTAGATTGAGCAATCAAAGTCAACTTGCATAATCTCCAAAAATATGCAAAGTTTCGACCTTTTTGGTAACATGGACATGAGGTTAGGGGCCATCTCTGGAATCTACATCGATGCTGCTAAAGTGCTAGCTAGCAAGCACTAAGTAAGGGCTGCTTAGGCGTAGCTTAGCTGGAAATGACCATCTGTATTCCCCAAAATAAAAGAGGAGAAATCGGCAATTATCTTTTAAGCATTAATACGATAAAATATCAAAGTTGATATACCTGAAATATATTTATTCTCTGTTAGTTTTTCGTTAAATTTTACCATTAAATTACTGATGTACAGTTGATGCGTTACCAATCTGAAATTTTTCATAGTATTAATTTAATTTAATGGAAACTTATTGAATGCAAATTTGTCACACTTATACTTATTTGAGATTTTTGTAGTAAAAAAAATAGTTAGGAGTTAAATTATCACAGGTTTACCAGTTTCGATTTTTACTAGAATTAGTCCTATCTTTTATTAAAAATGTTGTAGAAAGAATCAGAAAAAATGTCATGTTAGCATAAGGAAATGGATGTGTCATTGATTTGTGATATCACAAGAACTTATGCCTATTTCGGAGCCTCAACATGTCAAGGATTTCGATTTCGATTTGCCTAGAGTGCCTACTACCCAAAAGCGATCACAATCAAGCCGAGTCGAGGTCTAGGAAACAAAAAGGGGCTCGCAAATGTCAAGGCCGTGGGGCGGTTTATGAAAACATACACGCATCATTCGTATCGCCATGAATTTCGCAATCACGATACCATTTCCTCTTCATATGGTCTAATTTGTTGGAAAATTTGGCTTCGAATAGGGTAGAACAATGAAATCGGATTGAGTAAACAAATCGAACTTTGAGGCATGATATCACTTTCTTTAAGGATTTATTTGCTCCACAACGTTGCTAATGGTCACCGGCAAAAATCCTCCAGGATACAACAAAGTCTCGGATGAGAATACTAGATAGCAATTCTAGTATTTCTCCAGGATATCTCTAGGAAACAATCGAAAAATTGGCTGCAGTTTTTTTTTTTTTTTTTTTTCAGAAAGAAGACTCGAAAAAATGACCACACTTTTCATTCCAAAAATTGACAAGTATATATATGAAAACAGTCTTGCAACTCTTCGTGAAAATTGCCAAAGAATGAACAAACACGTCATTTAGAAAATTGTTCGGATAAACAAATGCGACTCTTTGGAAAAAGTCGAAAACTGAACAATTGCAACCCTTCGGGAAAAGTTGCAAACCGAATAAGTAATTTTCCAAAGGTTATCTTGAAAAGACACAAACAAAATTTTGAATAATAATTTATTTTTAATAAATAAAATTTCGAATTTTCATTTCCGAAAATTCTCAAAATAAAAGGCAACTTTTGAATTGATTAAAAATTAATAACATAAAAAAAATAAATAACAAAAGGATTAGTGCTAATTAAAGTGTGGGCGCGCAAAGTGCGCCAAAATCATGCACCCGCATGCGGGTATGGTGGGGTCTAGCCCCACCCAATCATTTCTTTAAATATATAAAGAAAATCCCATATTTATAAATTGGTTTATTTTTCTCACATTTCCCATGTGGGACAAGGTAAAAAGCACTTTCTTTTTGTTTTAACAAACAAAACTCCAACAAAATTCACGTCCTGGTTACATGAATTCACGTCGCCATCCACCATCCGCCGTTCCTCGCGCCGTGTGCTAACTCTGCGTCGCCAACCCGCGACAGGTAAATGGTCACGACACGATGATGAATTTCTCTAAGGTAGATCTGGAAATTCTACCCGTTGGTTGATGCCACGGTCGCTCCAATTAGTGTCATGTGCCATCTGGCCGACAACTGTTATGTCGGCTCCATAATAATTAGCGGGAAGCTCGTTCCTCCGATGGACCACATAGCTCACCTAGCTGCAATGAAATCACATTTGAAATAAAGGAAAACCGTTGAATAAATTCCCAACCTAACTCTATCCCCAAACAACAAAGGGGAAATGGAAATTGAAATTTTGGGGTCCTGTTGATTTAATGACGATCGCCGAAATTGGTTGAATTTTCGGTTGTCGATCTTCTTGCGCAGCCCCAAGATCTTTAAAACTGCCAACAGTTGGATCCAATGATACTTAGTAGATGTATCGGTTGTCCATGCCGGTCAACAACGATGTACGTGATGAAAAGTTCCTGCCATATCTCTGCATGTTATCTTGCTACGACCTTAAGCTTGGTGTAGGGCTATGGTCTCTTAGCGAATGTACTTTGTGACCTCCGGGATATGGCCTAGTGATATCATGGACATGTCTCTGGAAGAACGCCTTCTCTCTCGTTCCGAATCCACATTGCGGAAGAAGGAAATATTCAAGGCCGAAAACTGAGTACGTTTTAAGATATATAGTTATGATAGCTGATGGTACGACTCTTTTTGCAAAGCTTAAATCACCTAGACAGACGGACAAACTCCTTCTTCTTTACAGAAAGAGAAGGTCCTAGCTAACCCTAATGCAAGCATGCATCCTAGAAATCATGATTTACTGCATCTTTAAATCAACTGACTATATCCCTAATAACTTCGAAAATTGACGTCGGAGTACTATACATGACATGCGAAGGATTTTGTATCATGCCCTCATCGTTGCCCGACTAATAAAACATTGGCGAAAGCAGGATCCTCCATCTGAACTTAAATTAAGGCCATAACAATGATCATCGGCTTCCGACGAGCATTGAATGGCAGGGTCGTAATGTAACCAGAAATTCAAAAAAAAAAAAAAAAAAAAAAAAAAACAGAGATAGGAGCTGATAAGGCAAAATTGAGAGGGAACATAGAGAGGAAGAAAGAAGAGGCGAGGAAGATTCAACCATGCAAAGAAAATCATGATATCAACGTACACGTACGTGCTTGTCCATGCTGAGTTGAGGTCTTCTTCTACGTCTAGAACATGTCGCCCATACGGAACGAGATTATTATCAGAAAGAGATAATTCTTCAGGAGCAGGGATCGTACGCGTGATGAATCTAAACCAGAGGCTGGTCGATCCTTTTGGCGTCGAGGGTCAAAGCAGAGATGTCAAGTGAACAGAGCAGGTCTGTTATTGTTTTGCATTCGTTATTCCCGTATGGCTACATATACAAATGCATCGTCGGCAAGGATATTTCGTTTTTACTCGGCTACATATACATTGATTTTGGTCGGCCACAAAGAGAAGTACGCAAGGTTTGTGTCTTTTCAGGGTTGCAGCAAGAAAGGTTTTAGACATCACTTACAAACGAGAAAATAACACACATGATTTCTGAACTTTGACCCGATGTGGTCTATGAACTTTTAATTTATTTAATATGATTCATAAACTTTAGCCAAATATGTAATGTCGTCATTGAATTTTTAATTTAGTTAATGTGATCCCTAAATTTTTTATAATTGTTCAAGTTAGTTCCTGGATTATATGAAAATGTTCAACGTTATCCCTGATCTTAAATTAATTGAATGATAACATTAAATATTTTCATATAGTTTAAGGACTAGCTTCAATGTGTACTAAAATTTTAGGGACCACATTGAATAAATTAAAAGTTCATGGACAACGTTGTACATTGGGTTAAAGTTTATAAATTATATTGAACAAACTAAAAACTTAAGGACTAGATTACACATCAAGTCAAAGTTCAGGGACTATTTGTATCGTTGTCCCTTTATAAATGAGCAATAACGTAACCAAATGCATCGACCTTGAGATGGAGTAAATATAGAAGTATTTTTACGTAATGATTCCTCATGATGTCATGGATTCGTTCTTATTTTATATGTGCAGTATTTTTCATTATTAAAAGCTTTGGCTAATGTCAAATTTGATCTGATTAAATTCCGTTTTGAATTAGAGTTCCGCCGAGTTCAGCAAGAATTGATTTCCGGTGAAAGGGAAACGGTTCGCCGGCTATTCAATTAAGTAAAATGAAAGAATTTTCTACAGAAGGGATGATCGATGTATGCGGAAGTTTGACAATTGGACTGCATTTGCATCCATGTCTGGTCGCAAGTTTTCCTTACCTACCTGAATGTCCGTCGCACGCGAAGTGAGTACATCAGTCGTGAAGAAAATTGATTGGTACATATATGCATGTCGTGTTCTTGTCCGTCCCTAATCGGGGAAAATTTACTCCAACCACTCGTGAGTTTTAAATTTGCATGCGAGTGATGTCCATCGATTTATAATACACTGATAAACCATGGTTGGAGGAATTTTTTAGGAGAGAAGTGATTGGTGATGACAAGTGCCACCAGACCTGGCGGTGGTAGCTACAAGCAAAAGTACGATGCTGGTTGGTGGGGCAGGGCAGTAATGGTTCGACAAGGTGATAGGCGCATCAGTTGTTGTTGGGGTTGTGAACTAGAAAAGATAAGAGAAGTCGGATGATTCGAGATGATAATTTTTGGAGGAACTGATTCATCAGACTGAATCGGAACCCTTCATCCTAAGCACGTTCTAAGCATGTCGATGTGCAATCCGTTCAAGAGGAGTAAATTAACTATGATTTCTCCCGTAATTAATGGGGAAGGATCCATCCAATCCTACGTAATAAGAGAAGTTAGTAACTAGATACTTTATATAAAGCTCTGAAACATAATGAACTCCGCAAGTGGGAGAGCTAGTAAAAAATGATAATTAAGCAAGCATTCATTCCTAAGGTCACACACCACATTTTGCTTTCATTTTTGGATTTGCCCATGTGGACTGGCATACCATAGGACATGATAGCCACTTCTTTTAGCCTATGTAAGTCTAAAGTATCTATGTTCTAGGAACCCAAAAAAAAAAAAAAAGGAAGACAAAATAATATAAGGTGAAGTTAATTTTATAGATCATACAATCTCGTGAAATTGCATGGGGTGGACTTTACATATCCCATTTGCCGAGTGTGGTTCTATGCTATTAAGGGTAAAAATTAACGAGAGCATTATATTAATTTTAGAGGTTATCGAGCGAAGAAACTAAGTAAAGCGATAGTTATAAATAAAGTCATTTTCACAAAACAACGTTATTTGAATACTTCCTTTAAAAAATAAGATTATGAGAGTGAGTTATTATATTCACATAGAAGTAAAAGGTGTGGGTTAGACAAAATTAGCGTGACATCATCCAATAGTTGACACAAAAGATCTTGTTTGTATCGAATCTTGTCCATTCGATGGAGATTAAATAATTCTCTTATGTGAAATGCAACGGCATTAATAAAAAGCTTGATACCCAGCTTTATAAATATCGAACCACTATCATCTAGTGTGGCACCTGCGAACTTCCACAAAAGCATTAAGGCACATCGAACTAACGTAGCACCATGCATCATCTAATCATTTTGTTGATGCAACCTCATTACAAAATTCACCTGAAAGGATAGGGGGAAAAAAACAAGGAAGAGAAATAGTGATGTGAATCAGTGAGTCTCTGGGTGCATGTCAGAGTAAATTCTGAGGGTGCTTCCTTCGGTAGGGCATTTGCTGACAAAGAGAAAAGGATACAGAAGAACCAGTCTGATCAGAAGCTGCGCTGCGATCCCTATACAGGCTTCGAACTGTTGATTAACTACCAGGGCGAGCTTTTTCTACATTAATGTTGCTAGTCATGGGGCAAGTTGTTTTAGAACGAAGTAGCTGGGGTAACACGAATCTTTATGAATGATATCGTTAAAGAAATTATCTGATAATTCTTATCGGTTGACCTAATAATAGTCCAAATTGATAACTAAGACTATTACAAGCGTGCAATCGTGATTAGTCTTCTCTACGTCATTGGATTACGCATTTATATAATCTTAATCTTTTACGATTATGGGATGCCTTATGCTGTTTGGATGCCAAAAGGGGATTTGGATGGAATTGGAACCTATCTCATTCGTTGTTGGAATATTCATTTTAAAGTATCAACGAAACACAAACTGCCTACTAGGTAAATCCGGCACTATATCATTGCTAGGCAAGATGGGAAAGCTTGAGATTGACAATAAACATAAACCCAGACTAATCCTTTCCAAATTAACCTAGGTTTTTTTAGACTGATGAGCTAAGGTCTCGAAACTATAACCTTCAACTTGTAAACCGAGTCTTGGATGAGTCAGCCAATTGGGATGCCTAGTGCTTGCTGGGATGCTCGATGCTTGCTTGCGTTGGTGTATGCAGAGTAAGTTATCTTAACGCAATTTTATATAATTTACCAACACGTTTGGATTTGGATTGAAAAAAACTAACATGGCGTGTGTTTTAACGCGAAGCTGATGAGTTTGGTGGTCATTCACCAACTTCTACTTGTTTAAACCTCGAAATGATTGAGTGATGATGTGCTGTGATCGACCGCTTTCTTCATACAACAGTCTTCTCATTCGGCACGCATGGGGAAGCACATGCTCGTCTCCTTAAACATGTTGAAATAGGCTTAGCTTCATCGCTGTACATTCTCATCCATGGTCACCCTTGCCAGCATCAATCATTTCTCTGTTGAACCGTATCTCTAACAAACTGAGATATCTTATCTGACAACGATGCATGCCTAGGCAGGCAAAGAGGCGGGCCAAAGATGTAGAATAACTGTCATTCACCTAGAATTCCTCGAGCCCTTCCCAAGCTCAGTCGATTTATACGTGGAAAAGACAATCCTACACTTGCAAACAATTTCTGTGTACACTGTCCTTGGTTGTTTCTTTCGACATCTTGTTGACATTGGTAGCTTGACGAACATGAAGACGCGTCGGAACCGATGTTGGGAAAACATCCCACGTAGCAAAATCACGTTGGATCGCCAAAGAAGTCAGAGATCCGTTTGCGAGCTAGGATAGTCAATAATAATCTGGACGGTTAGCTATTTTAGGAGTCCACGAAGAAAATCGATGGCGACGAACTCAAACGTGTACCGCACAAAGTCCATGCAAATGAAACGGTTGAGCTACCTTTGTATTCAATCCAGGATCTCCAAACCGTGGTCAGAATTTATCAATTTAATATTTACTTTGCTTCTCTCCCCGGGCTCCTGAATTTTCCATCGACAAAGCGAAGCCAACAGCATATAAAATCGATAAATAAGATAAAACAGCAAAAGAAAAAAGAGAACTATAAGAGATTGTTTACACAAGGCTTTGGACATGGGGTTTGACGCAGATAGCTTGCGTTGTTCATGGACACGGAGGGAAGGACAGTCCTAATTATGCACCTAACACCCTTAAACATTCATGGGATAAATAGTATCAATGATAATTGACATGCATATCTACGTAACTTGGGTTTTATTCAAGATTATGGATAACGATACAAATAGTTTTTGAACTTAGATCAAATGTGGATTGTGGTTCCTAAGTTATTAATTTACATGAATTTTTTATACATGTTCACTATAGTCCATGAATTATATGAACAAATTCAATGTTATCATTCCTTTAATTCTAGATTAGAGATAATATTGAACATGTTCATACAATCTTTGGGTTAAATTAAATATGTACCAAAAGTTTAGAAGTCACATTAAACAAATAAATAGTTCATGAACCACATTACATACTAGGCCAAAATTCAGGAATTATTTATATCATTTTCTCTTAAAATTATTATTCTCAAAACACTAGCACAAGGAAAATAGATATAGCCAAAATGTTTATTAACATATACTGAATAATCTCGGGATATGAAAAATCAAACTCTTTTGGATAACAATTTGCAGAGTTCTCTTTTGCCACTAAATGAAGAAATTGATACTTGAATTCCTATTTTACATCGTCATTGAAAATCTAAGTTTAGTTAATTAAGGGTGTTATTCAAACAGCCCTTTTTGCACAATTTAAGAAGACCACTTATTATTCTAAAAGCAAGTTCCATTCGCATACATATCAAACATAATCGCGCGAAAAATCAAGGTTCCAATTGAGGATGTTGATAATCAATTTTCATCATTTTTTATGGACCCATTCGAAGTTTACATTGCTTCTATGGTCTCTTGAGAGACGATTTTCTGACTCGAACATCATCGTACCAACATGTATATCGTGATAATTTCTATATGGTGTCGATGGCGTGCTTAAAATATAAACCTTTAAAAGACAAACTTAATGTTTCATGAGACGTAACTATACGTGGGGTGCAGCTGCTTTTAATCTCGACGTGTGTTTCTCGTGCAAAAGCCAAAAGCAATGTACTTGCATCTGCGTTCATCTCATCCCTGAAGTCATCACCTTACCTGCTTTGCATTGATTCCAAAAGCTGTGCTGTTTTTATACTTGCCTAGAAGTCATCGCCAAGCTCTGAGAATTCTTCAACCTGCTAAAGTTAGACAAAAAATAAGTATATTTTTCAGTCACCAACTATGGTTTATCCTAGAAAAAAAGAAATATATTCTTAAATTTGTCTTGGTTTCTGGGCGAGGGAAGAAGATTATTTAATTTGATAATTAAATAAAGCATTTTTGGTTTCAGCAAATTATGGGAAATGAAAGGAACATTGCCATTTAAATTTGTTTTGGCAGTCGTGCTCTGTGCTTGTTCGATGTGTGAGAACATTGTCTGGGAATTGATGGAGCATTATTCTCGAGCTTTTAGACTATGACAAAGAAATGATGTAGCAAGAATTCGAACGAATCCATTGTTTTCGCGATAATTTACATTTATTTTGGTTGAGTATCTTTGAATTTCACGTAAATGGTAAATAATATCAAATGATTCAATTAAACGAATCACATAACTATTTCCTCATTATTGACATAATATTATCATTTAACCTAGAGACGAAAACTAGTATAATTAGCATGAGTTAAGATCTTAAAAATTCCGGCATTCCAATTTCTTTCTACTGTATCTTTACTATATAAAGGCAAATGGGGAGGAGGATACCATGTTCCAATTTTTGTAAAAGAGTTTCATGGAAGCCCGGTAATAAATAAATTCTCCGCCATAATTATATGGCTATTTTTTTAAATCCCTTGGTTCTTGAAATTGGATTTAAATCTTTCTCGATTTTACAAAGATTTGAATTCCCTTTTTAAAAAATATTCCAAAAGTTCAGATATTATTCCTTTCTCTACTTATAATCTTATATAACTATTTTTACTAAGTTCTCCTTAAGTTGGTACAAATAAAATATTATAAAATCGTAATTTAGAAAAGATAATTCTGGCGAGTGGGATTAAGAATCGATCCGTAAATCGAAATTGATAGGTGAAGGAAAGATTAGATTTCAACGCCATGGAATTAGATCCCAATCTGACAGATGGAGACATGCCTATTTATACAAAAAAACAAACGTAATCTCCGTTTAGAATCGAATAACAAAAAATAGATGCGAGAATATCTCTCAATAGATTTTGGGAGTAATTATAGTAATCAGTAGCCAACCCAATTTATAACCCACATATGCTTTGCCAAAATAAAAATAAAAATAAATAAATAACCAAATCGAATAAAGAGAAAATGACACAAACTAAATTAACTACTTCACAACATCAAATGTCGTCATTAGATTTTTAATTCATTTAATACAATCCTTGAATTATCGATAAATATTAAATTTGGTCCCTCTGTTTGTTCAAATAACAAATCTGACGGCACCTCATGACGTAAATCATTATATGATAACTAGGAATATGGTGAGTCCGAATAACTTTATTCCTTGACACCAACGGTCCCTCTTTTTTCTCAAAGTAGGACTTTTCTAGACAGTCCACTTAGAGCCTCATGGACGAAAACGGTCTAATGGGTTAGGGCCTAATGCCGACGGTGATTTGGATCTCTAGGGGGGTCACGGACGGTGCGCCACACAAAATATGTACCGTGCAGCATGTGATAACGTTGAATTTCATATTGAATAAATTAAAAGTGCAATGACGACATCGTGCCTCGATCAGTTGAGTTACCATTCATGTGCTTTTTTTTTTTTTTTTTCCTCCTAGAAATGAAAAGGAGAGGAACGAAAGGGAAACAGAGCGCAGAGAAAAACTTTGAAAGGGAGGCGGGAGGAGGAGGCAGGGGAAGGGGGGGAGATGGCTATAAATACTGAAAAGCCGCTCACCAGCCATTTCACATCCTTTCCCAATTTGCTGGCCACTCAATCCCAATTCCCTCTCTCTAGATCTTCTTCATCTTTCTTGGGCTTCGGCGGAAGTATATTTTAAAGGGGAAATCGTCCGAATTCCCAAACAGCAACGGAAGAGAGAGAGAGAGAGAGAGAGAAAAACAGAGGTACAGAGATTTGGAAAAAGCAGAGAGGAAAAAACAGAGGAGGGCCGTAAGGCGGAGGGTGGAGAGAGAGAGAGAGGGAGACGGGGGGAATTGATTCGCTCTAGAGAAGTAACAGCAAGAAAACAGAGACGGGTTTGCGAGGTGGGAGGAAGAAAAGGACGGGAGGAGAAGGAGGAGGAGGAGGAGGAGGAGCAGGGGATTCTCCATTTTTTGTCGCTCCTTCAGATCTGACATGTCCATTTAGCCCCGCGCTTCCCTCGCCCGCCCTGGCCTTTTGGGTTCTCTCGTTTCGTCCTTCGTTCGCATTCGCCGAGCTTGGTTGAGATCGAGGTGCGATCTCTCTCTCTCTCTCTCTCTCTCTCTCTCTCTCTCTCTCTCCTGTTCTTCTTCTTCTTCGGGTTTTCTTTCGTTGCGTTATGCGTTTTGATCCGGAGCGCTCGGCCGCTCGGGAAGCTGGGGTATGGAGATAGCACTGCGGTTTCGTTGACCCCTCATTGGAATATCTCTCTCTCTCTCTCTCTCTCTCTCTCTCTCTCTCCGTGTCCTGTTCGTGTTCAGTGCGGTGATGGATGATGTGGCGCTGAGTGCACATCCTCTTCGTCCCTTCGTTTCTTCGGTTTTATCACCGCCTGAATCTGGCATTTTTTGTTTGTTTAATGAGGTCGTTTCTTGCGTTAGGCACGAAAACTCCTAATTCCCATGTTAGTTTTCCAGGTTTTCTGGCCAGATCTACTCTCGTCTTTGTACTTTTCCTTTTTTAAGTTTCTCTGGTCCGTGTCTGTAATGTGTTCAAATCTTTTCGCTTTCTTCCTTCGGCTTGGTTGATGCGGGGGTACTCTGGTTTTGCTTTTTGGTGGGCACAGTTTTGTAATGGACACAAGTTTGAGATTTGAGCAGCAATTTGGCTGCATTTCACGCTGTCCATTGCTAAGAGGAGGTGTGCTTCCTGTAAAAGCACAGGATGTCTGTCTGTAATTGCCGAAGGTTTACAGCTGAGCAGGTTTTTCTCCTATGCTGTGGAAAAAAAGAAGAAGCTGTTTTTAAGGGAATTTGGTCGAACTGTTCTAACCCACAATGCCGAATGATTTGTTCGCGGTAGTCTCAGTACATTACCGCATTCCAAGCCATAAATTGCTGCCTTTTCTAGAAGTTTCATTTTAATTCTGATACCTGAATTTCACCCACAGACTGAATTAATTCTATGTCTCTCTTTCTAGGTAGAATGTGTACGATTGGGACCATCGCTTCATTTATCAGTATTGGTTTTGTCAAATTGGCTTGAATAGTTTGGCGATGGCTTTCTGACCTGTCTTGCAGAGGAACAATGTCTCCTTGTGATACCTTGTGTTGAGGATTTGCTTCATTGGCCCCCATAAATTATTGTGCTCGTGACAGACCATCCAGTTGGAGCGCTGCTATATAGTGTCATCATGGTTGCCACGGCTGCAACTTCTGCTTTCTTCGCAGTTCCTTCTCCAGATTCCATTGCCAAGACCACCAGACCAGGGAATGGGGTGGCAAGTGTGGGGCCAATGAAGTTGAAATCTGCTTCTGTTGGTTTGCAGATGAAGGCCAACGCACAAGCCCTTCCTAAGATAAATGGTAGCTCTGTTGGTTTGACAACATTTCCCGACATTGTGAAGACTGAGGATGGGACATCATCACCTCCCCCAAGGACCTTTATTAACACGTTGCCCGACTGGAGCATGCTTCTCGCTGCTATCACAACCATCTTCTTGGCAGCAGAAAAGCAATGGATGATGCTTGATTGGAAACCAAGACGACCAGATATGCTAACGGATCCATTTGGTCTAGGGAGAATCGTTCAAGATGGTCTTGTGTTCAGGCAGAACTTTTCGATCAGATCTTATGAGATTGGTGCTGATAGGACGGCATCTATAGAGACGCTAATGAATCACTTACAGGTACGGACCTTAGTTACAATCTGAATTAGTAATTTGGGATCTTCAGTTCATTTACTTATGCAGGCCGGCAAGCATGTTTTTTGTAAGTAAAGCTAATATTTGGCAGGCTGCTGTTTGTCTTTTGCTTGAGACTTTTTTATTCCTTCCTGGCAGGAGACTGCTCTTAACCATGTTAAGACTGCCGGACTTCTTGTTGATGGCTTTGGTTCTACCCCGGAGATGAGTAAAAGAAACCTGATCTGGGTTGTCACTAAAATGCAGATTTTGGTAGATCGATATCCCAGCTGGTAAGCAAGAAATGTCCGAAAAAAATGGAAGATGCATTCTTGGCTTGATTTTTTGATGCATTTCGTGATACATGATATTCTTGTTCTAAGGGTTGATCTCTTACTACGTTTTTAAGCCTTCAAATTAAGAAATTGGCAGTGTGCTATAATGAACATTTAGCCTAAGCTAGTTTAAAGTAGTGATGATTAACTGTGGGCAACTGCCTCCATGTAATGTAGGACAATATTTTATGTTTTGACATGTTGCAGGTGAATCGGGAATTAGCTTTCCTATCCAGTGACTCTTTTAACCTATAACCTGTAATACCGTTTTCATGTAAATCTGAAGCATGGAACAGGTTTAAGGTCAAGCCAATTGGTTAGTTTTGACCTTAAGATGTAAGGTGCTTTTGGATCTTCTAATCTTTACACCGTCGAGACTGGAAAAATTTAGGGCTTTGTTAGTGACTTGTGCAAGTATGTATTCTACACGGTTTTAGATTTGCATTCTTTCCTATTGCCTATAACTTTTAGTTGTGCTTTAGCTTGCATCTTTCTAAAGTCTATATACACCTGATCATTGTGTTGTGCAATTTGAAAATTTTGAAGTTTGGCGACCTTCTAGAAGATGGGTCTCGTATGTAGTATTAGGAGATTGGTGACCACCCTATTATTTTTGGCAAGTAAAGACTTGTGTTGTCAGACTTGATTGTTGTAACCAAGAATCATGGGTTCTATGTGATGCATGAGAAGTTTTGATGTGAAGTGATTTTTCGGTTAATATGAGCAAATGACATTATTAAATGTTTATGTTGCTTGCAGGGGAGATGTCGTTCAAGTGGATACATGGGTTTGTGGGTCTGGAAAAAATGGAATGCGGCGAGATTGGCATGTCCGTGATCTGAAGACGGGAGAGACTCTTACAAGAGCCTCCAGGTATGAATCTCTTGAATAAATATAATTTGACTTGGCCTTTTTAATTACTTGAGTTTCCATAAGTGATGGAAAAAAAAGCTTGTTTAATTGTAAATTAATTTTAGCGTTCTCTAGTTAGAGTCTCACAGTGGGCTTCATGACTTTGTAATTTTTTCTTTTTGCACTTTCAGCATAGATGTTTCCTTTTCACATCATGCTTTCAAATCAGTCTTTGTAATCAGTATTTGAGAGACATACACGACAATTGAACAGATGAGAAGTCAATGTTTTTGCTTCTTTGTGGAAATTGATTTGTACGATTGGTTGTGAAATGATGGGAGAATAACATGTGCATCTTTTGGTATTTCTGGGTTGATATCTGCAGTGTGTGGGTGATGATGAATAAACATACAAGGAGATTATCAAAATTACCAGAAGAAGTTCGGGGAGAAATAGAACCTTATTTTCTGAACTCTCCTCCTGTGGTAGCTGAGGACGATAGGAAGTTACCGAAGCTGGATGAGTCCACTGCAGATTTCGTCCGATCAGGTTTAACTGTAAGTTCACATCTTTGTAGATTTTAACTGTAAGTTCGCATTTTCTTTGTAGATATACTGGCAAAATCAAGTTAAAAAGTGTTGAGATTTCTTCATTCCCGTGTTTGCTTTGTGCAGCCCAGGTGGCATGATTTAGATGTCAACCAGCATGTCAACAATGTGAAGTACATTGGCTGGATTCTTGAGGTATTACTAAAGCGTAATAAGCCCCTATTTTGCCCCATCTCTCATTCTCTCCTTTTGTCTTATTGTCTCAATAATAATCAATGCATGTTATCAAGTGTACTATCTGTTATAAGAATTAGCATACTATCTGCACTCAAAATCCGGATAAGGATAAAGTTGGACGGCCATCTGCTTTGCTGTCCAATTAGGTCAATGGGGATTGGTTCTGTCATCACTAACAGAGGCATGCGGCATCTGTATGCATAGCTGCCCATGTTACAGTTAGGATCGCCATTTTTGTCGCATTTCCATTTTGATGACAATTATTGATAAGGTGTATCCGGGCTCTCATTTGACATGTGATTAGGTAGCTTTTGATTGCTAGGCACATGGGGCTTCCACAAATGTTCCTGAGAAAAATAAATTAATGGATAAATCAGTGAGAAGTGCCTTCAAGAATTGTATTCTCCCGGAAGCTCCCCTCCTTTCTCAAAAGTGAGAGAAAATGGATTAAAGAACTTTTCTTAGATAAGCTTAGCGTTGGCAGCATATTTATCTAACAAATTAGTGCCACGGGGTCGTATATCAAAGCGTTCCAGTTCATCTGTTGCTAATTTTGTTCTTTGGAGATTTTGTTTTTGGCCGTACTTGTTGCCTATGAAACGCATCTCTCGTGCAATAATCTGTTGATGGGAGATTCACTTGTTCCGTTTACTGATGG
Organism: Eucalyptus curtisii; assembly: GCA_017140595.1. NCBI lineage: Eukaryota > Viridiplantae > Streptophyta > Magnoliopsida > Myrtales > Myrtaceae > Eucalyptus > Eucalyptus curtisii. Next base: position 7,519,421 of record CM029496.1, read on the forward strand.
GTTCATTTTTGCTAATCGCAGAGTGCTCCACTGCCCATTTTGGAGACTAATGAGCTCTCTGCCATAACCTTGGAGTACCGGAGGGAATGCGGGAGAGACAGCGTGCTGCAGTCCCTGACTGCTCTTTCTGGCAATGGCATCGTCGATGACCTTGAAAACTCTGCTGAAGTCGAGTGCCAGCACTTGCTCCGGCTCGAAAGTGGGGGTGAAATTGTGAGGGCCAGGACTGAGTGGAGGCCGAAACCTGCCAATAACCGAGGAGTGGCGGGCGAAGTTTCCACAGAAAGTGCTTGATGTCTCTGGTTCGAGGTCTCCTGAGCTAGCCGGTAGTTCGCTGGCTATCTTGCCCGTGTAGAAAATCTTGCTCGTGCTCAAGCCCGCGGTTTCAGATCTATTTCTTTCTTCTTTCTATATATATAATGTCCCCGATTTGTCCTCTGGAGGGAAGAAAAGATTGAACAATACTGTAATCCCCCCTGTAATTAGCTTTTGCTCGGCCTCCATGTGTTTATTCTACTCTCTCAACCTTCACGCAAGCTCCTCAAACATTTGCGTCGGAATGCCGGGGGAGCTAAATCCCATTCCCGATACGTCCTCGTTGTCATTTTCTTGCTCGGCAGAGCAGATGTGTGCTCAATCTTGTCGTGCAAATGGAAGAACCGCTCTTGTTTGAGACCCGAGACTCTGAAGTGATGGAGTTACAGCCTGATGGGCTTAGCATATTGGCTTTGACATTCTCAGGCTAGTGGTTCTTGCATTGACATTGTCTGCATTACACAGTTACTATCCGATCCCCTTACAGTAGGGGCAGCAACATACGAAATTCGCCAACTTAAAATCCAAATGCCGGAATTCGACGCATCCTCCGGTTCGTGCGCACTTGAGTTACCTGGCCAACCCTTTTGGTGATTTGCGGACACGTTCATCTCAAGGAGCAAATCAATCAAGTCAACGATCCTTTTCTTGGGCGACGGATCAACTAAATCTAAACATCATCTCAGATGCATGCACGTAATCTAAAACCGGCTTGAGCGGGAAAAAGGTTCCCGGAAAGAAGACAGACGAATGGAGTTGCAAACAGTTCGTGCATGCACATGGACATTCGTTCATCAACTTGCCGCCTTGAAGTGCTCCTGCTCACATGGTCATTAGACTAATCAAGGGCATCGATCTCCAGAAAGACTGATATTTTCTTACCCGTTTGCGATACATAGAACACCACCCATTTCGATAACACATGCCAAAGAATTTGCAAAATATATTTTTGTCAAGATAATGTTAGATTGGTAGCAATCTATGGTCCCTCAAAACGCCGCCTGTTTCATTGCGTAAACTAGATTCTTCCCTCCAGAGCGCATACGGGTCCTGAAGCCCCGTAAGCGCTTTCAGACGGCTGCCCGAATCGAATCGAGGGACTAAAATAAATTATTTACTTTCGTTTAGGAGTTCCGTGTTTTAGTTTTTAAAGTGGTTGGACTATGTTGGTTCACCTAAACGTAGGATAGCATGAGGTTTGTCAAATCCTATTCGCCTGACGATGGGACTTGGGCCAACACATGATGTATGTACAGGTTCAATGGATGAGAAATGTTGCCAATATGAAACCGGACAGGCAGAGATTGTTACCAGAGAAAATTTCAAGAAAGCATGCCTGGTTTTTCATCCATTTACTATTTACAACGTATTTACTTTTAAAAATACATAAACTCATGCCTCCAGACAAAAATCCAAAATTAAAAAGATGAAGCTACCTTCTTCTTGGGAAAAACCCCAACCTGTTAATATTATAAATAATTTAAAACCGATATACTTATGAAAAATTAACCATAAATTAATTTTAAGACCATAAAAAAACTGATATACTTATTATAAAATTACCATAAATTAATTTTTTGACTATAAAAAATCCTAAATTAGTACATTTATGATAAATTTGCCATCGATAAGTTTTCATTAAATTGAATTAATATCACGGAAAATTGTAAATTGGTACACCCTTGACAAGCAAAGGGTAAAACCTTAAATTGGTCATCTCTAACACAGTATTTTGATGGTAAAATTTAATGGAAATTAATGAAGGGTAAATTTGATACGTGTATATCAATTTGCGCTTTTCATGGTACCACCATTAGTGTAACGACTTGATCTTATGAGGGTGGGAGTGGTCCTTGGGGCCCGAGAGAGCTTGGACAAGGTACGACTCTAACTTTAGAATGATGTGGTGGCAGGAATGAATTGAATCCCACATCACTTGGATATGGTGAAGTGAAGTGTCATATATAGGACGATACTTGTCTTAACTTGTAACGAAACCTTTTATGGAGAGAAGCCTTGAGAAACAAAATCATTTGGATTCCGGCCTAAAGTGGACAATATTGTTATAAATGGTTTGGGCTTAACATTATGGTATTAGAGCCATAGCCCAATTGGAAATGTGTCGTTTGGGGACGAATCGAGTGGAAGCTGGCGTGATGACTTGGTCCTATGAGGGTGAGAGTGGTTGCCGAAGCCAGAGAGGGCTTGAATAAAGTGTGGCTCTAGGATGGCGTGGGGATAGGAATAAGCCAAATCCCACATCGCTTGGAAGCCATGAGACAGGAGGTAAAGTGTCATATATGGGATGTCACTTGTCTTAACTTGCAACAAGACTTTTTTTGGGGAGAAACCCAAAAAAAAAAAAAAAAAAAAAAAAACAAAATCATGCGGGTTTCGGCTCAAAGTGGACAATGTCGTTGTGAGTGGGGCTTGAGCTTAACAATTAGCCTCCATGTCTGCTGCGCAATTGACTTCCACCTTTGCCCCCACCACGCCTCTGGAAGGCCATGGTCCATGGCGGGGCTGCCGTGGTCGTCCCATGGCTTCCATGACCCCAATCTGAGGTCGAGGCGGCTTAGCGATACGAGGTGATTAGAAGTGGCAATTTGCTCATGTGCATAGTTTCATATGCTTGAAGTTAACTTTGATAAGTTGTCACTTAGTGGCAATATGCGGTAATTTTCAGCCTCACATGACATTAGGATGAAATCTTGATCCTAAAATTAGCAAATTTATCCAATTGCTGGCAAATCATCAAACCTTGGTTATATCAATCTTGTGAGTGTCAAAATTCAATCGACACACTCGGCAGGACTAATTAAATAAGCGTCGCAGTTATTGTCAATAACTTGAAATTGACTAATATATCATGTTAGATCAACGACATATATCAAGGCATCTTACACATTATATGCATGTTGCAAGATCTAACATCTCTACATGCCTATTCGTAATTCATGTAGCTCAATTTAGGTTGAATTAATTTAACCTACAGTTGCATATGATTTGACCGGAAATTAAAAATCCACGTGGCACTGTTACCACCTAATCCCAGCTAGTTAATAATGATTTAATGAAGATTGTAGGCGGAAAAAGCTGCGTGCGAGGGTTCCCGGTTTTGCAGGTTTGGGGGGTCGAGTGGTTTGACTCTGGTTGATTGGAAATTTGGAATGGAAAAAGGGAAAATAGAGAAAAGGATTTGATTTGAAATATATGGAAGTAGAATTGAGATTACTTGGAAGAATCTATATTGAACATTTGTTATGTTATTATAATTATTTTTAAAATATAACTTGAAGTCATCTATTCAAATTCTAATAGCTGCTTGAAAACTACTCCAGGTCAAGGCTACATAAATAGGTCAAATACCTGAATTTGACTGGTTCTTGAACTTCTTTGTAGTTTGTCTCTGCAGCCGTGCCCTACTATTATCAAGAGAAAAAAATATTCGGACTTAAATTCGTAAATATGATATTTTAGAACTTATTTGTATTTCGATCATAAGAATTTTGCAGCAATTCATTTTTAAAAAAATCGATCATGATTTTGCAATCATTTTAATTATAAATGTATAAAACTTTGAATGGGTATTCGAATAATAAATTTTTTTCCCATTATATAGTGCAAATGATCTTATCATTGGACTTATGCTTCTTCCTTATGTTAGTATCTTAAGAATTCTCAACTACGTCTATCATACATTTATCTCAAAATGATTTTCGTAACTCAAAAATACCAAACTCATTATTCCAAGCCACACATTTACCTCAAAACTACATTTCTTGTCATAAAAAATTCTAAACTCGTACACCTACATGACAAGCGACTCATTTGAAGTGAATTAAATGTGAATTAAACTACTTTTCTTGTCATGAGAGCTCCCATGCATTTCGGAAATCTACTGAAATCTCTAATTTTATTGGTAAGATCTTGGTAAAAGAGAGAAAGTGCAAATTAAAATTTGCCCTTTTTCCCAAAGTCAGTTCATTTTCTTTAGATTGGGTTTCCTCACAACAAAGTCGTTTTAAAGAACCATATACTGAATTTTCTCATATGGTCCACGTCAGACGAGTACTTGCCATGTCTATTTCCATATTAGTAATTAAATGGCGTTACAGGATGGAAGTTAACATATAGCATATTTGTTAAGGGTGTATCGTTTAAAAAATATTTATGACGCCTAAAATTAATATGGGGTAAATGTGTCATAACTTACTTGTTCGGTTTTCAATGACATGATAATTTATGTGAATAAACATGTCTTGTTATATTAGTTTGAAATCTTCGATGGTGTTATACCTTTTTTATTTATAGCAACGTTTAAGCATACTCAAATCCTTCATTAAAAATGCGTCAAATTCTTACTAAAATACTTCATGGGAGCAATACTAGCAGCCAAGCACACAGAGTTCAGTGAAAATTGGTTGGAAGCATATTTTAAAGCATTTCTTTTTATGCGAGTCATCTTTGTGAAGACGACGAAGGCGACAACTCTGCCGACAGCCAGGCAATTGCCATGTGTGCTTTGTCGCTGTAATCGAAGGATGAACTCCCGTTAAAGATGTAATTAGATAAGGTCCAGTGATTCTTCAATTGACTAAAACGTCTCTAAACTTTTTTAAAGGATACCACATTAAAAAACTTTTTAACTCCTCTCTCTCCGCATCTCCACCGTGACCACGCTCACCTCCCTCATCTTCCGCTGCCTTGCCGTGATTGCCCTCTCTGATGATGTCAAGCAGCCGCGGTGCGGCGCAGCCGGTACGGAGGCTTGCGACGGTGGCGGAGGATAGGCAATGTAAAAGCAGTGGGAGCGGGAAGGAGAAGGGCTTGATGAGAATGAAACCCAAAAAAAAGGACAGAAAAAGAAGGGGGAGAAAAGAAGCTGAGCCATCTAAAAAACTCATTTGCGATACTATTACCAAACCTTCTAATGAAGAAAAGGCTAGATGTCTTTTTCCAGCTCTTGCGTATTCATGTTCTCCATGATTCGTTACTTTCCACGCACACAATTCCATCATGAAAGTTTGAGCCGACAACTCTTATTCACACGTCAAATTCAAGTTTTACAATTGTGGTTGAGTAATGTAATTTGAAAATATTATGACCCTTTTTATCGACCATGCTCTACATATTTATATAAGTCAAATTCGTGTCAATAAACTTCGAATTTGTCAAATCTCAGCCGGAGGAGTCGCAATTTTTTGGGACTAAACCCTTTTGCTTATAGCTCAAGTTTTTGACTGCTGGAGCACCCCCTGCTCAATATTCTTCGAATTCACCACATTTTTCCAAATCCCAAACCCACTAGCTTCATTGTAGTTATGAAAAAGCAATAAATTGACCCAAAGTTCGCCTGACAAAATAGCGCAAAAATTTTGAGAACAAGAAAATTCCGGATTCCATGAACCGACATGTCTGACAGCTCCACTTCAAATGCTGTTTCCTTCCCTTCACAGCAAAATTCGCCGACATGGACGAATACCGACCCCCCTTTCTTTCCCATCCCCACGTGGCCTCAACCCATTTGATTCGTACAATGCTCACTATGTATATATATATCTCATTCTGATTGAATTGCAACTCTTCACACAATATTCACAAGTGAGGAAGCAGTGGATGATTTGCACGCGCAGCAGAAAATGCCATCATCGACGGAAACAGCCGACGGGTCGTCTGACTCCAACGCTAGCGGCATGGACACGGAGCTGACCTTGGGGCTGCCCAGGGTCGGCAGCTGGAAGGCGGGGATCACCGGGGCGAAGAGGGCGTACGCCAGAACCATCGGTCTTGGCCTCGGAAGCGGCATCGGCAAGCAAAGTGGGGATACCGAGGTTGATGCAGCTGAGAATTCTGCAGCCTCTCAGGTGTCTAGTGCCGGAAAAGTCCCAGCATCCAAGTAAGATCCGCTGTATTGACTCGTTAAGGGATCCTAATGTTTACAGAAGATTTTGTGCACAAAGTGGTGTGAAAGATAGTATTGTTTCATTTGATGTGATGACTTTGATGACACTATCCAAAGATTAACGCCAATTATTCGTAGTGAGACTAGTTTGTAATATTGATGTACTAACAGAACGTAATAGTCTACAACTACTATTTAAACAAGCGGGCCATTCTTAAAATCTGATAGGAACTTCATCGCTGGAGCACCATTTTGATCAATTGATATTCGTATTCTCGGGGCATCCAACATCTTCTCCACTTGCCTGGACAAAAACTCGATCGGGTTTCTTAGAACCTCTCCATCCTAGTGTGCACATAATGCACCACCTAACCGAGAATAAATTATGAACAAAAATCAAATAGAAGACATAGGACTCTTCCAGAGTTTGATTAGTTGACTCTAACACTGTTAAGTTTCTGTATGAACTTTTCTATCCTAGAACAAATATAGCAAATATAATCAAATTGACTTTTTCAATCTAAAATTCATGTGAAGAGCACAAGTCGTGGGGTGGCCACCGGTGAGATCATTCAGGAAGAAGACACTGGAGAGCTGCAAATACGTGAAGGTGGCCGTGGACGGAGCTCCGTATCTGCGCAAAGTCGACCTTCGGACGTACAACAGCTACGATGAGCTCTTGAAGGCATTGGAGGGCATGTTCAATTGCTTCACTGTCAACGGTAAGCATATGCCTATGCTTTAAGTCAGTTGTGCTAGTTTGATGTGTTCACGTGCTCACTGTGTCGTGGGATCGTCGTGTAGGTAATTTTTCGGAAGGGACCAAGGTCATGGATCCGGGCAAGAGAATGGAGTACGTGCCCACATACGAGGACGGTGACGGTGATTGGATGCTAGCCGGCGACGTCCCTTGGAAGTAATGACCTTGTTATTTTCAGTGCATACTTAAATTTGCTGGGCGCGCTCGCATCAATAGATTCATTAGGCGTCTCCAGAATCATGCGCTTTGGATTAGACTTTCAGATTATATTCAATAATTCCAGCTTGAAAGAACCTTAGGTCGCAAGACAGAATGTTTTGTAGCTTGATAGGGCACCGCAAGGAAAAATTCATGGTAGAAAGTGCAGATTTGCTCTCACTTTGCTTAAACTCTATCGAAAAACTGAACCGGCTAGTGCTCTTTCTTTTAGCCTACTCGCCGACAATTAGAAGATTTACTGTTTTGATTAAGACTGACTTTTGCTGTATTGATGGTGCAAATTGCAGAATGTTTGCTGAGTCGTGTAAGCGCATTCGGTTGATGAAGAGCTCGGATGCAGCTGGGATTGGTAGATAAATTTTGCTCTCGTAACTTATTTGTTGATCCGGGTATTTGAGATATTATTTGACGGCATTATGCTAATCGAGATTAATGTTTGTGCAGCTCCAAGAACTCCAAAATGTGGGGGCTGAGCGGGATCTGGCCAATTTGCTGGCCCGAGCGTTGGAAATGTGGGGAAGATCCTGGTTCTCTAATAGTCTTTTAGTTTAGCTGCCAATGTCTGTAAAATATGAAGCCATACACCCTTCTTCTTTTAGTAAGCAAAACATGAGATCAATCAGTTCTAATTGCTTCTAACAGGCATTTACTCAACTAGGCCATCGGAAAGCACCATCTTTTTGACTTTCGCTGGATAAAACACAATATTTCTCTGCGGCGATGAAACTTTCTTCCGAGTGCAACGACTTAAGCAGTCATTGCATATAATTAGAGAAAGAAAGAATCTGTGATCATAAATCATGAGATCAATATATTTAGTAACGATTCACTCAAAGATGCTTTCACACTCTACTTATATCAGCATGAATGATCAATGGAGACCTTTACGAGGAGCCCGCACTGAAATTTGTCTAGGGAAAAAAAGAATCCAAATAAGGACTTAAATTGAAATTATTTTCTCAAAAGAGGACCTAAGTGAATTTTGTATCAAATAAGAGTTTGAAGAAGCTACATAAGTCTCATATAAGGCCGAAGTTGCTAGACTGTGAACCTTTGATTATTTTGGTGATCAGGATCCGGAATTTTTGTCCCAAAAAAAAGAACGGTACGCTACCGCTGTTTGACTTTACGGGAGAGATGGTGGTGGATGAATGAGAATCATCAAAGGATGATGAAGGTCAAAGATAGAGTGAGGTGGGGAGAGAGAGTGATCAACGAGGGAGACGAAAATGAGAAGAATCTGAAGACCAGAAATAAGAAGACCAAATGAAGATGATGATGATGATGATGAGCGAGGTCGGCTTCGGTCCCCTTTTTCTTCGAATCAGCAAAATGAAATACAAAATCAGAATGAAGCCATCAGAAATTGAAGTTGAGGGAGAGCGACGTGAGGCCAGCTCCTGAGAAAAGAGTTAGCTTGCTCCAGGGAGAAAGAGATTTTCTGCTCCGTCCCAGTCAAAATCCAGTGGATTCTCTCGAGCTCTCGTCCCTTCGAAATCAATCGTTCCGATCAACCTTTATTGTCGTGCTCACTCCAGTTTGATTCCAGTTTTGTTGCCCCAGAACGCCTCTTTCCCGATTCTACGGTTACTGTTTGATTGGCTCTCGTGAATTCTTCTTTACCTAGAGGAAAATCAAACAATGCAACGGTTCCTTAAAACACAACCCCAATGACTTAAACTACCACCAGCAGCGGTGCAGCCTGGACCATTATTTAAGACTGGCTTGACCTCTTCAATCCTTTATTTGAAAAAAGATCCACTTTATCCTTTTTTGAGAAAATAGAAGCCTGGCAGATTCTTATTCAAAATTTCCCGCTAATCAAGTTGTCAAAAGCCGCTCTTTACCCAGCTATACAAGGTAACAAATACTCTCTTCAAGATCGACAAAGTTAAAACCAAAAGCAAAGTCGTGCTTGCATTCCATGCATTATACGCGAATGCTGTATAAGGTTCAGGACTGAAAATGTTATCCAACGTATGAGCTCATTCCGTGACACGGTTCTACTAAATCCCGATTTGCCCGGCCAATTTGTGAAACACCAAACCTATGGCTACAACAACAACCAAAAGGCGAGGATTTTAATTGCAGAAACTCATCTGTCTTCCTTCCTCAAACAAACTAAATAGTTGCCTCCAATTCATTACCCTTTCAAATCTCCGCATCAGTTTCTACACAACTGCATCCAACATCTACTCATCCTTGATTGTGAGAAATGCAATCACTCAGAAAGGAATGTATCAACATCAATAATAACGCTGAATGCTAGCTTTCACCGACTGGCATCGCAACCACTGCAATAAAAAGGGAAGAAACTATTAATTTAATTGATATATTCAAAGCAATAAGACAAAAATGATCTAGAGCTTATCTTAATTAATGATGATACACTACAAACTTAAACAGAGTTAAGTGGAGTCAAAGTTGGTGAGAGGACACCACTCCAAAGCAAATTTGACACTGGAAAAATAATTCATCACTTGAGTACGTTATGCCACTGTGCCATCATATATTCTCTGATTATTTGACATATGTATTGTGAGGTATAGCCAAGGTTAGTGCCATCTACAAGCGCCTTATCTCAAGGGTCAGCAGCCTATTTCTATTCCTTTTATCTCATGCATTTCTTAGTTCAGTTGTGTTTATTTCAGTAGAGAGAGAAATAAAGAAACCCTTCCTCCAAGAATGAGAAAGTTTCTTCCGCGAGTAAGTAAACATGAAGCTAGCTGGATTTGGTAAGAGGCCACTACTACAAGAAACCAAACCACTGTACATAGCCATTATCTCTGTCTTAGAATATTCACGAAGATAATCCCAGTGATGGCCGCAGCATTTCCAAGTATCTGCATGCAACCAGAAATTTTATAACTTTGCCATCTAAAGCTTGAATACATCACCAATTTGTTATACAAACAGTAAATGTATACCTGACATGAAGTTGTGAACGTCAAACCCATGAAAGATGAGAAGGGGCAGAAAATCAACCACGTCTTCCCCTCCCACGGGATCTTCCCCTCCCTCTTCCTCTCCCTCTACCCCTCCGTCCACCTCTGTATTCCCCCGGATGAGTCCTATCATCGTCTCTTTCGTAACTGAACATGTTCCTCCTGATTCTTTCCGCTTCTGTCTCATTAGGACCCTCTAATACCTGAAAGGTTGAAATGCTAGTGAGTCATGATGTCAAATTCTGCCAACAGAGAAAACAACAGTACCCGATGAAGAAAATATACTAACATGATGAGCATCTTCCAAGTCAAATTGATTCTGAAGCTGCCAAGCCAATTCCTCATCATGGATCATATTTGGCTGCTTCGCAACGGCATTTCTTTGTTCCCATTCATCTAGAGTAAAAACTGGAGCCTCTTCTTGTTTACCCTTCCCTCTATTTCTTCGACCTTTAAAATGCTGATTCTGCATTTCTTGTTGGTTCATCTTTCGGAGGAGTTTCTGAGCAGCCGCTTGATTTTGAACAGGTGCAGAATCAGCAACTGAAAACAAAATCAGCTTCCAGTCAATAGGAATAGAAAGCCTCACAAAATAGAAAAGGCTAAAAATCACTTAGATGGCGATCACTGCATCTACTAGTCTTCTTGGGAACTCAATCATATGGTCAGAGAATATTCTGGTCTGCCTATTAATCTAACCCATTTGGAGACTTCGATAACAAGACAATAACTTCAACAATTTTCATTAATAATGTCGTGACTCATTTTTGTAGTGCACCTAGTATCCTCTGATATCATTCTGTACTACTAGCCTCACTTATTTAAGTCTATAAAACTGCACAAAGATGATTTAACACCACATCATAGGTAGCTGATGATATTTCAAAAACTGCACCTAAGATGATTTACCACCACATCCCTTCATGGTTTATGATAAAAGAAAAAAACAAAGAAGAAGAGAAAAGGATTCTGATGTTTCGAAGCAGAATGACTAGCTACATGATGCTGCCCGAAGCAGTATTATTATTACCATGTTACTTTATAGAAAGCAAGCAGCCATCTGTCATCTCAACATGCAACCTACACAAACATGCAATCTTACCAACTTAAAAAATTCTAACCTTCTTTTGGCCTCGACTCAGAGCGAGTTGGTTTTTCCTCATCTTTCCCTGTAGGTGGAGTGGTTCCCGAACTATTTCCCACAACATCTTCCTTTATTTCAAGATTCTTCTGTCCAACGACAGATCTATTTTTCAATGGCATGTGAGACTCCCTGCGTTCAAATTTCTTGCCATTGGAGGTTTCAGGGTTGTCTGCAGATTTACCACCTCAAGTTAAAATTGCACAAATGTGTCTTTAATGTCCATAAAAAGGAAAGAGAAGTCCTTCAAAGAGGCATATATGACTTCTGCAGAGAAGAAAGCAGATGAAGACTGACTTGAATATCTTCTTTGATGAGTGGACAGATGTGCAGAAGCCCTGATCTGCAGCTTCTCAAATGGGGGAGGGCCACCTGCATCACTTTGCTGTGATAGTTTTAAAGAATCACGGGAGAAGCCAGAGTATTTTCTGTTCATTTGCCACTCGTCAAATAAAGACTGAACGACACCACCTAAGACGGTTAATGTTGTCGGAGTTAGACACAGAATCCCACTGTATACTGCAACTTTCTTTTCCAGCCGCACCTGACCACAGAGCAGGCACCAAAAATAACATCAGAAGTAGTTGAAGTTGATTTCTTCGACAGCAGTACAAAGTAAGCAAGTGACTGGAACTTGCTTTCCACAAGTGACTGGAACTTGTTTTACATAAGTTCCAACAAGAAGATTAACAAGACTAGAAACCACTACTGCGCAGCCATTAATACTTAATAGCCTTAGACAAGAGGATGATTTCCTAATGCACAATTTCCAAATCAGTAGCTAAAATCAGTGGGTTTTTAGTGGATATGACCCAATAATTTCATTAAATGCTTGTAGGGAAATACTGGATTCTACAGAGGACCTGTACTGCATTGTCAAAAAGAGCTCCAGAAATAGGACATTTATCCAAACATAACATATGTGAACATGAATGTCATATTAAAATAGCAGAAACAGGAATCTCAGGGATGGGCGAAGAAGGACATTTGTCCAAGACAAAACATATGCAAACATGAAAGTCATCTTAGAATTGCAGAAACAGGAATCTTGGGTATGAGCAACATCTGACTTGTAATCCCCCGTGATCCCCTTCCATCCACTTGTAGAACCAACGAGCAACCGGACTCTAGAAGACTATAGACGTTTCCATTGCTAAAAACCCTGGAGATGGCCAAGAGTAAATTTTGGAACTTATATGAGGATCTCAATCCTTCTCCTACGTCAGTGAAAGGAAATGGCGACAAGCCCACAGAATAATGTCCTCACACCTGGTGGCAATGAGGAAGTTTCTAATCCATTCAATCACTAAAGGGAGCATATATGACAGAAACAGCCATGGCATGGACTTGTTGTGAACTTAGGGTATGTTTGTTTAACAGAAGATGAATAATTTGGAAAACATATTCCTAAAAATGATCATTTGTATCGCTTACAAAAATGAATAAATAAAAATATATTTTCCCTGTTCCCGAAATTGTTTAGGCATCTAATTGCTATCAATAATCAAGCGATACAATTGATCATTTAAAAAAAAAAATGTTTTCCAAACCATTTATTTTCCACGAAACAAATGGAGCCTAAGAGTCCTCCCCTCATGTCTACCTCCGTATCTCCTATCCTGACCAAGCAATTAACTTCAAACAATTCTTCCTATTTAGAATCAACAAAATCTAGATACACACTTCGCAACTACAACTGCACGTCTAGTGCGAACTTCATGACAACGAGATAATGAAGCTATAGGGTGTCCCAGTTCCCACATTAATTTCAACCATATATTATCCGAATCATTTGTACGAAACGAACTATCCAAGCCGCGTCAGCAATAAACCGTAGACTTAATTGTGACTAACAAACTTGGTGGTAGTCTCTAAGATCAAAAACCGAAACGAACTAGGTTCTATAAAAAATTTCCATATCTTCCGCGCCACGGATACGGCAACTTCAGGGCATCTATCAACTTACCAGAGAAAAACACATACCGGTTATAGAGAAGGCAAATTTAAAGGAATACCTTAGTACCGGGAACGACATCATCGGGAAGGGACGGAATATGAGCATACTCAATTGCGGTCATCTCGCTGTGACCATCCGTCAGCGTCAATCTCAGCATCCGATTACCACCAGAGCTCTTCGAGGCCTCGTCAATACTACTTCTCGCAATGTCCCTCACCGCCGATATCTGTTCGAGCACACAACAAAACGATCACAACCCTAAGAACAGCGAGCGCGAAGCCGAAGCGAAACCAACCACGCGCCACTAACACACGGGCAACGGAAGCGATCAGAGGCGGTGACCTAGGAGCAAAAGCCAGCGTCGGGGCGGCCTAACCTGGAGGACCATGGGGCCGTGGAGGTGCGAGGCCTTGCGGTCGGGGAGGGTCCGGGACCCGACGGAGCGCAGGTCGGTGTTGAGGAGGTCCGATTCGACGGCGACGGCGAGGGCGGCCGCGTCGGAGGGGTCGTCGATGAGGGCGCGCTGGATCATGATGACGGCCCTGACGTGGGCCGCGTTGTCGAAGGACCATCCGCGCTGCCGGAGCCTCTCCACCAGCGCGGCTTCCGAAGAAGAAAACGACGGCGACGGCGACGGCGGCGGCGGAGGAGAAGCAGAAGCAGGAGCAGGAGGAGCAGGAGCGGGAGCAGAGGACGAGCTCGGTTCCATCTCGAGAGAGAATTCTCTGCAAAAGCAAAAGCTGCGCGGCCGCGTTTTGTTGCGGGGAGAGATGCCGTTTAGGCGAGGAAGGCGAATCTGCGGGCTGTCCGATCGGGCCGAGCCTGCCAGTTGCGGGCTTCGCGGTCGGCCCGCCCAAGTGATGGCCCAAGTTTTTTTCCAATGGGAGAGACATTAGCCAAATCAAGAAACGGGCCGCGCCCTGGGCGGGCCTAGGCGGGCCGGTAGGCAGGTTTCGGTTGGAAATACCTTTTCCAGGCCCGCCCACGGTTTGGGAAAGATTGGATTTTCTACTGGAAGTAATTAGCTTTGGACAAACCGGGGACGCGTCCAACTGGACGTGCCTGGCTTGTCCAAACCCGCTCAGACTCGTGATCGTGTCTAATCGAAGGGGTAGATTTTGTGCGGGGCGAGGTGAGTCGCCCTCAGTTGCCCCGAGGGCTTCCTTTAGATCCTTGGTGCTTGATTAAGAGGTGTAACCTCACCAAAGGAAGGGAGCTTTCTAGGAAGGCTTTCACAGCTTGTCCGTTTGACATGTAGGGATAACAAGCTTCATTAATGAGTTCCTTATTTTAATGCATCGATGTTTGCATGCTTCATACCTCTCAATGTACTTTTTTTTTTTCTTTTCCAAGATGAAAGAATACTTTCTAAATATTTTATATCCCAATGATCTTGAGACCTGGGCGGGGACCAAAATGAACCCTTTTAGGGACTTGCTTAGGTCTAATGACTTCCCAATCAAGAAAAAAAATGTTTACATACAAACTTGGCCACCAGATTTTGTAAGATTTTTGTCCAAGTCCTAAAGAAGTATCAATGGGAACTTCTGGTGAGATAATTTCCAATTTAGGATCTATTTTCCTATAATGATTTAGGTGAAGTCAATCAATCTTTCCAAATTGACAAAGAGAGCATGTTGTGATGCATATTGCATTTTAGGTGGTAATTATTACCCATCGAAAGCTTGCACTTTGTAAGGTAATGGAAGAGATCTTAAGATAATTTATGCCATGGTCTTAAGAAATTAAGAGCCAATATCACATTTAAAAATTGGTAATGTTTTTTATTTTACAAAATAGGGATTTTGTTAAAAGATTGGTGTGAAATATTTTACAACATGCTGATCTCCATATTTAAAATACTCATTTCAAATTAATGTGCTTACATATAAATGTTTTTATATACAAGTTTATGGACATTTCTAATTATTTATAAAGACACGAAATCATGATATACGATATAACCATAGTTAATAATTAGCGTATCTTTTTGCACCCTTAAGATAAAATAGACCCCTAAATAAATTTATTATTTAAACGCTAACTTTTTTAAAGTGACTCAAACTTGAGTTGAAGTAAGGAATGCGAAACCTCTTTGAAATATTGGCCACAAAATATCATCAAACAAGATGAATTACTACTTAACTCGCATTATATCATGTGCTTTTCCATATTTCTAAAAAAAATAGCAGAAATTAAGATAATGATTATTGCTTAGTTCTCGATATCTTGCCCGATATCTTGTGCATTGCACAGGTTCAATCCTAGCATGAGACATAGTACGACATGTTTCATACTAATGTTATAGAATGTTCTAATCTTAGATCGTGATATATAATATACCGCAACATGTTTCATGTCGTGCATGCTTATTAGGCCTATGTAACATATATATGCTGACATATAAAACACACTAATTGCATGCTCAATTGCAATGATACAAACATTACTTGAATTTACGTACACTTAGATTCGATTTTCTACCTATAATGGAAATGCCACGTTCTAAACACAATAGTAAACAATTTGAAAATTGCCCACGAAGGCCAATATCATATTTAAGTCAACGGAGGAGGTAATTAAAATGATTCTAGCCTCTAGGAGTGTAGTTTAATCAAGCTATTCGCTGGCTATAGCCATAATAAATATGTAACGTGGTCAACTATTCAATCCATTCCTCTTTAAATTAGTATATAGCTGTGACGAATAAAGTAATAAAATCAGTAAAATTATTATTTGGCTTCTGAAAGGCTTGTTCTACAAATAATATCGTCGTTAATCAATCAATTGGCACATTGGCTAACCTCGAGGACTGTCATTTTTGAAGACCTTACAAAATTTTATATGATATTAGAGTAAGAAGTGATTATCTCAAATCTTTGGAAACCCCCTTTTTCACCTTTTTAGTCCGAGATTAATATCCAAAACATTTAAACGTCAATTCGGAGTTGATACCGATAATTGAATCTGTAGTCTCATTTTTTCTTGAGACTTGAGGCGTTGGTCATCGTACCAATTCGATGCAATACGTATCGGCGATGCAATCGATTTCCCCAAATATAGTTATCGTGCTTTATGGATATACATCGATCGGTGTGGTTACGCAATTATTGGAAATTTTCTATAATATGGGCTTACATTAATTAATTAATTTTCGTTTTTAAATAATCGAGTTAATGGATATTCCAATATTTGTTGAACCCAACAGTGATCTGATTGAATTGGACATTAGCATCTATTAATAACGGGCTTAGTTGAGCAGCAAAGTGTAGGTAATTGTGTTTTTTAAAAGCCCATAATGGGAAGGGCCCAGTTGACACGCAATTGATTAGGGTTTGCTAGGTTCCCTCTCTAGCCTATAAAAGCTTAAGTTATACCTATCAGTTGTCTTAATCCCATTAAAAACTGTTATACTGAAATAGGTCATAGAGAGGAAAATCTGGCATTCCAATAGATCTCTGATTATTAGGTTGATCTATTTTTCTTCAAGTGAAGCAATGGCTCAAACAGGTACGCTTTAATTCCATTGTGTTTATTGATCTCGGTGTTAAATTATGGATTCGATTCTTCTTGATCAATGAGTTAAAATTATGTGAATAATTTTCTATATGTGGTATCAAAGCAAATCATATATGATTGTAGAACCCATTTTTTTTTTAATGGAAAAATTCGAAATTTTCCTCAGTGAGCCAAATATGGGCATTATTTTTTCATGTGGATTTTATACTCGATTGATCCTGAAATCATAGGGCTTTTGTTCAATATGTCGAGATCTTTCAAACCATATATAATTTGTATAATTTCGTTGAGAATTGAGAAATTCGAAATTTGGCCATGGGAGGTTTAGATCCGAATTTTTGAAGCTTGAATATGAAGATTTTCTTGTTTGTTCTTCGTTTAATTCAATCTAGTAAATTATATCGATGTTATATGCGAGTCCCATAGAGAAATTTCATAAAAAATCAAGTTAATTTGTGTTTTTGGAGGTTCAGGTTGAAACCATTGGTCTAACTTGGTTTGCAGGAAATTCGGGACTCGGCTGGAGGTTGGAGAAGACCTCCAGCCGGGCCAGGCCAAGGGATGGGCGTAAGCCCATCCTTTCCTCTTTTTATTTTATTTTATTTTTTTATGATATTTTTAATGGGTTCTGGGCGTGAGCCCAGAGCCCAAAATAAATGGGCTTAGCCCAATTTTTTTTTCTTATTTGTTTTAAATCCATGGGCTATTTTAATTCGTGGCCCGCCCGTTTCGGCATGGGTTCGGTATGGGTTCAGGTCCGGCGCTCGAACTTCCTTCCATAGATTTTTCTGGATTGGGCAATTCGGAGCCTGGAAGCGGCAGCTGGGATTCCGTCCAAGACGCCGTCCGGCGAGCGCTCGAAGAGTATGGCTGCTTCTTGGCTCTGTACGACAAGGTCACCGTGGAGCTTCACGACGAGGTCTTCCATCAGATGGAGGAGATGTTCGGTCTTCCGGTCGAGACTAAGCGCCAGTTCGTCGACCCGACGAGGCCGCATGATGGCTACCTTGCTAACCTCCCTCTGAATCCTCTTTATGAGGCCATGGGGATGCGCGACGCCCTGAACTCGGGCGCGATCGAACGCTTGGCCGGTCTCCTGTGGCCAGAGGGGAACGCCAAATTCTGGTACGTATGGCGCGAATTACATTCCCGAACTTCCCTTGGCCATGCTCGAGTCATTTACGTTCTGTCGAAAATTGTTCATCGTGAAGAACTTCAATTACAAAAAAACTTGGCGAATTCGCCTCTCTGAATCGCTTGCAGCGAGCTGCTGAACACGTACGTGAGGAGGCTGTCCGAGCTAGACTACACGATCCAGAAGATGGTGTTTCGAAGCTTCGGCCTTGAGTGCTATCTCGACTCGCACACCGCGTCGACGGTACATTCCCTTCGCCTCTTGAGGTACGGAGCGCCGGAGGTGGAGGAGGCTCGGCCCGGAGGCATAATTCATTACGACCCGACCTTTGTGACCATGCTGCAGCAGAATCACGTGAACGGATTGGAAGTGGAGACGAAGCATGGAGACTGGATTAAAGTCGCGCCTTCGGCTTCCTCTACTATCGTCATGCTTGGAGAGTCATTCCATGTGAGTCCCTCTCTCTCTAAATAATCTCTTCATTATATCCCACCTTTTACTAAATAAGATTAAAAATAGTGGATATGCAAAAACTATAAATTTTTTCTAAACCATTAAAGCATATTCTAAAGAAAAATCTTACGTAAGAGATTTTATACACAATCCATTTGAGAGGATTTGACAGAGTAGATAATTATAATCCTCATATCAAAGTTGTTTGTATGAAATTTTCTTTATGCCGGAGGTGCGCGTGCTATATAATTTTCTAACTAATTTGTGAGCTATATTTTTCTTGGACCAATCAATTTGTGTTGTAGAATATTGCTCATTCCTTGAAATAGTCTTTGTTTACCTAACATTAATTTCTTCTATAATTAAATTTATAAGTGATTTTAGAAATTCACGACTTTCCACTAACCACCGGGATGCTTAAAAATTCATGAGACAGGTGAGTTGTGTAGTAATAAGAGTACACAAGATGTTTACCCCGATTAAAATTCATGCAATAATCTCCTTGATTAAGAGATGCATGCATGGCTGTATGTATAACTTTCACCTCAGCTGTGATCTCTTTCATGGTCTTTTCTTAGGGATGGAGCAACGGAAGATTATACTGTCCTCGACACCGTGTGATGATGCGCGGGCACGAGGCCAGGCTCTCCATCGGGATCTTCTCTGGCGTCGAAGGAACCGTTCGGTGCCCCAACGAGCTCGTGGACGAGCAACACCCCTTGCTTTTCAAGCCCTTCAACGCTGATGACCTCGTCCGCATCTTCGCCACGCCGGAGGGACGGAACGGAGCTTCGGCTCTCAAAACCTTTTATAGCGTTTCTAATTGAACGTGATCTTTTTTCAGATTATTATTCCAAACCCTTTATGAAGCCTTTAATTTGATGTTGACGATCGCTGTTTTTCTCCAATTCCCATCCCCCAAAACCACAACCTTTCTCTCCCCATGTCATATGGTAATAATGTGACATCCTGATTTTCAGGTTCTGTTTTCGATTGAATAAGTTGGGCTTTTCATCGACGCGCTTATAGTTCTTTTCCCTGAGCTGATCACTCACGGGATAACTAGTCTATCAGGTGAAGTCGTTAAGGGATTTTAACGTAATAGACTTGAGAATTCAACCAGAAATCGACTGCTCGACCGTGCTAATCTGCAATGGTCATTACGGCACCGTCAAAATTGACTAGAGACCAGAGATAGGTCGATTTGATAGAGGTATGTGATTAGTGTGTGGGTGATTCCACCTAATTGCAAAATTCTCGTCGATCGGTACTAGACTAATTTTTCTATCGTTTTGGTACCTTGTGTCCGTATTTGAAACATCAAGATTTTCACGATAACTGAGAGTCGCCAATGTGTCGAAGATGTACAATGTGGCTCGAATATAATCAACCACGGGTCAATTGCACTCAAAATTCCTAAAAGTTACCTGGTAGGTTAGGTCACGCTAAAATCGCGTCAGAGTGAAATTAACCATAAATTTGAACCTGATTTCAGAAATTGAAAGTTTTGTCATGTCACCATTTATTTTAGGAATGTTGACTCATCATTTGAAGAATTTTCGGCGAGTTTGGAATTTTTACGGAAAATTAATTCGGACGATTCGGAAAAGAAAGGAAATTCGAAGGGGCCAAATTGAGTGGATGTTTGGCCTCCTTAGTGAGCTATTTGGTGAAGTGAAATTGTGGAAATTGTGTGGGCTTCCTCCTTAGCAAAATTTGGCCATCCAATTGGAGGAATTTGGGAAGAAATTGAAGCCCAAATTGATGAAATTCAGAGGCTTGTGAGGGGACTGCAACAATTGGACATCAACTTGGTTATTTGTGGAAATATTGTGCAAGAAAATATTGGGGGACAATAAGGATATGTATGAAAGCTTGTGGGACCACGAATTGATGAGTGTGGGGTATTTTATTTAACTTCCCCCCCCCTCTTTGGTCTATCGCACACCAGCTTCGCCGATCCTTTTCCCCCATCCGACAACTCTCTGTAGTAGTCTTCCATTTATTTTTATCCTTTTGACTTTTGGGGCTCATCCTTATCTCTCTCCCTCATCCGTTCCCTCTCTTCCCCTTCGTGTGTAGCTTCCCCGACCCCTTTGCTTTTTGCTTCTTTCATTTTTCCTTCGAGGTAGCTCCTCTATTAGAATTTGCAGCTTCACCCTTTTCATTTTTCCTTCGTTCCTGCCGCGACAACACCACCGCTCCATCTCCCACCGACCCTCTCTCATGCTGCCACTTGCTAGCCCTTGCTCCTCCAAGTCAAACCCCTCCATTGAAACTCTTTGGCATTGACTCCAGCAGCACCGTCAAAGTTGCTCCTTCGCTACCAGCTGTCCCTCACGCCAACCTGCTGCCACACGTCCTTAGCATCACCGACCATGATCGACGTTGTAGCTCCCTTTTCCCCTTCTCATTTGCGCGAGTTCTGCTCCACTGAATCAATGCCGCTCGACCTCTGCCCATTTCCCCTATAGCAGCCCACGAAGTCAGCCCACTGTCCCTCTATTTCTCGCCTGTCTTCTCCGCTGGATCGTGTAGTCCACGAACGTCCAGCCCATACCGCGTCCTCCACCAATCAGCTGCATCGAAGCCATGCCGTAGCCAGCCGTTTAGCCCGGTCCAGGGTTGAAGATAGCAGCTGGGCCGTGAGCCTAGCAAGGTTTTCAGGCCCTTCCGAGCTCTCGTTGGCGTTGCCGTAGGCCTAAGTTTCGGCCGCCGTCGCCGTGAACCAGTTTTCGTGCTAAATCGGTGAGTTTATGTACTATCTCTCATTAGGGTGTAAATGACGCTTAAGTGGTGTTTAAATTAAATTAAGATTAGATTAGGATAGTTATTAGCTTGTTTAATTAATTTAGGTTAGTTAGATTAATGAATTAGGTGGTTAGAAATTGTAGTTAGATAGTTTATTATGTGGCCTTGTAGTTAGAATGACTAGTATAATTTAATTAGTCCAATAAGTAGTTAGATTAGCAATTTTTACCCTAAGTTTGTATTTATTGAATTAATATGTATTTATTTAATTAATTTTGGAAATCATTTAATTATTTAATATTTTCCTGAAATTAGATCGGGATAGCCGGTGATCGGAATTTTGTGCTTGATTGCAATAGTGTGTTCAGTTTATGCAATTGGGTGTTAATTTATGCAAATTGAGTGCTGATTGAACTTTTGGTTAATTATTCCAAAATTTGTGAATTTTGATATTTATTTAGAAAATGCCGGGTGTTGGGTTTTAACACCGAAAATGGTTTTATATACTATATAAAACAGTGTGATTTTAAATTGGAGGATATAGATTTTTCTGGTTCGATCTGATCGTGTACCTACACACGACTATTTTCACCGGATATTTTTAATACTAAGAAAATGTGCCAAGTGCATTATCTTAATTGAGACATTTGAGTGTAATGCACGGTGTCCTTGTCCGTAATTGAGTGGTCGTGTGTTGGTTAAGAGAATCCGTCCCAAGTTGTTAATCTGGACGTTACCCCTATATGGGATGCTCCTGGACAACGGAAACTAGTCGCAGTAGATTCTAGACCTTTGCTCATTCGGGAAAGTCGTCTAGGAAAGACGTAGCTATGCTCAATGGGATGAGACAATGCCTGGCTATGCTAGAAGACCGCCGAACAAC
The DNA here is from genome assembly GCA_017140595.1 of Eucalyptus curtisii. Classification (NCBI taxonomy): domain Eukaryota; kingdom Viridiplantae; phylum Streptophyta; class Magnoliopsida; order Myrtales; family Myrtaceae; genus Eucalyptus; species Eucalyptus curtisii. The sequence goes on from CM029496.1 coordinate 7,541,404, forward strand.
GAGTAGACCGTGCTATATGCCGAGATCAAAACTAGGAACGCATGACGAAATGAGTTGAACGTGCCGGATTATGGAACAAAATTGTGTGGTACGATATGAGACGTATCATAACGATTTGGCCCTATAATCAGGACCTTTGTGTTGGGTTGAATTTGAGTGTGGCGTTCCAGTTGATGAGATTATTTGTTGCTCCTATTTTTGTGGCTATTTGTGATATGAATTGTGCTGACCTGCAGGGAGGATTTGAGATGAGGTAAGTCTCTATGGTTGTGTGATTGTGTGGTTAGGACGCTTCCAGGCATATTACCCTCCTAATCGGGGTTTAGAGTGTGAACTCGCTGAGATTTATATCTCACCCCGTCGTGGGCTTTAACTTTTTAGGACCGTAGGATGGAAGACTTGGAATTGAGTTGAGGGGATTTGAGGTGTAGGTCAGATATGACAGTTTCTTTTGAGAGCTGGTCTTTTGTAGGCTTTTGGTTGTTGACTTCTGTATATGACTCAGTGTGTATATAAAAACATGTTTTGTTTGTGAATCCGTTTCCTGCTTTTCTATCCCAAGCTGTTTACTATCAGGGGATATTTATTCGCTTCCACATGAGCAATAAAATGAATGGGTCGGCGACGCGTCCTGGGACGTCGCAATTTTATCGACCACCGAGGGATGGACACGCGCTCGAGGTTCGGGGCGTGACAAATAAGATTAATAATTACAAGATTTAGCGGATTACCTATCTCTGTACATCCATGGTTAAAATTCTTTTATCCCTAAAATAGAAATTTCGACCTTTTGTCAAAGTCGCAGAGTAAAAACATACTGGGAATAATTGTATCAAAAATCATAATACTTATCATATAAGTACAATTAAGTCCTAAAATGTTCAAAAAAATGCAATCAATAGAATGATTTGATTGGATCAATTTGATAAGTTTTATGACTTAATTATACTTTTTGAAAATTTTTGAGACTCAATTGCACTTTTGTTACAAGTTTTATAATTTAATTACACTTTTTGAATTTTTTAGGACTCAAATACACTTTTGTGACAAGTTTTAAAACTTTCAATACATTTATCCCTTTACAATAATATATCCGTAACGATTATTCAATACGGATTTGTTGCATATAATTAGATCACTTTTCTACCTTCAAAAGAAGGCCACGTTCCAAACGCGATATTAAACAATGACAATGGGTATGGAAAAGCCAATATTATATTAAAATCAATGATGAAAGGGATACATGATTGATTGTAGGAGTACAGTTTAATCAACTTATTCACTGGCTATAGCCATAGTAGATACATATTGTGCTCAAACTAAACAATCTAGTCCGCTCTATAGCCATTGCAAATATGGGAGAAAAGTGTTAAAAAAGTCTTAAACCTTTTGCATTTGTGTTGGTTTAGTCCTAAGCATTTTGTTAGTGCCAATTTATTCTTAAACATTTTTACTTGATGTCAATTCAGTCATTTCTAACTAATTTTGACTAGATTTTGCTGATTGGGTGTCGGCCGGCTGACGTGGCATGATCGACGTTGACATGAACAACTTTTAATAATATTTAAATATTTTTGAATTCTTTCCTTTTCCTTTTCCTTTTTTTTTTTTTTTTTTTTCCTTCTCCTCCTCCTTCCTCCAACTAGTCGCCGGACCTTGGCAATCGGTCAGAGGCGATCTTGACCTCGCCGGCCACTGGCGAGGGCAACCTCACGCTGGGTAGTGAGGCTCGCCCTTGCCGGATTTGGCGAGAGTCAAGCCTCATCGGCCATCACCTCTGGCTAGTCACCAAGGTCCGGCGACTAGCTAGAGGAAGGAGGAGGAGGAGAAGGAAAAAGAAAAAAAGGAAAAAGAAAAAGTTAAAAATATTAAAATATCATTAAAAATTGTCAACGTTAGTGCTGATCGTGTCATATTAGCCGACCGGTGCCCAGTCAGCAAAATCCGGTCAAATTTAGTTGAAAATGACTGAATTGGCACAAAGTGAAAAGTTTATTACTAAATTGGCACTAATAAAAGGTTTCTAACTAAATTGGCACAAATGCAAAAGGTTGAGGGCTTTTATAACACTTTTCTTGCCAATATGGTATTGAAATTGACAAAATTATTATTTGACACCTGAAAAGCTTGTTTCTGTAAATTAAGTTGTTGATGATTAGTCAATTGGCGTGCCAGCTAACTGCGGACATCATTGTCGGTGAAGGATCAACCAATTGATAGACCCATGAAATTTTGTATGGCATCGTAGCAGGATGTCATGATCTCAAATATTAGTGCTGGAATACTTTAATATCAAACAATGTTTTTATCTAATATTTTAAATTTTAAGATGAATTTTGTAGCCTCGTGTTCCTCAAGACACGAAGTCTTAGTCGCCATGTTTGACATGTATTGCTTTGCGATTAATCTCCTCGGATATAATTAACGCACTTTATTAAAACCTTGGGTAGGTGTCACTTGGGGATTGTTGCTTGAAACACATTCATCAGATGATTTTTCAATTGGAGATACAATTTCTGAGCTGGGCTTCATAACTTAATTATTACTTACTAGAAGTCAAACACTGCTTTGTTGTGGAAGAAAGCGATCAAATAATAAGTTTAAGTATTGGCTTTGCTCAAATGTAAATATTTGATTGATGAATGGTATCTTATTGGCCTGTCGCGCGACAATTAAAAGCTTATAACATGTAATTTTCGAAAAGTAAAGAGTTATATCTTTGCTTGCAGGGGTTGCCGTTTCTGAGTGGGGCAATAACATCGGCTTCAATTTTCTCCTGACTGCTGATTTGTTTCCATGTACTCCACGTAGAAGAAATGCAGGAAGAGGAGGGCAACCTTTATCGTTACTCGAGTTAAAGTCAAGTCATTAGCTATCCGAAACCTATATGTCCAAAAGAAAAGGGCAAGAAAATGGAAATACTCATCTCTTCATGGAAAGATTGCTACTTTGAAATTGCAACAATGACTACCACAAGGATACACAAGCCCTATAAATCCAGCAGAGGACCACGCCAAGAAACATTAGGAGAAATATCTAAAAAAAAGTAGACAGAAGAAACCATGACCTCTATATTTCAACACTGAAGCTTTTGTTGATAGATCTGTCCCAATTAGATGGCTCAAAGCGAAGGACCGGTCTACGAGGCCACCGGTCTCTCCTGCCTCTATGAGACCAAAATGGAGCTTCGGCAATGATATTTTTTATAGAAGGGAAAATGACACAAATAGTTTATGAATTTTGGCTCAATGTGTAATGTCGTCTTTGAACTTTTAATTTGTTCGATGTAATCCTTTAACTTTTGATAAATGTTCAATCTATTCCTTGAACTATATGAAAATGTGAAATGTTATCCCTAAACTTGAATTAATGGAATGATAATGTCGGATATTTCATATAGTGTAAGAATTATATTAGACTTTTACTAAAAGTTTAGGGATTATATTAAACAAATTAAAATTTAGAGACGATATTATATATTGGGTTAAAGTTCATAGACTGCATTAAATAAATTAAAAAAATAGGAACAATATTGTGTATTGAGTCAAAGTTCATAAATTATATATGTTTTATCCTTTTACAGAATTTGAAAATCTCTCATTCGCTAGGTATTCATTTTGAGGTGCTTTTGAAGCACTATGTGTCCTCTCAAAATCGATCAATTATAATCAGCCAAGTTTTAGTGAAGCATTTTTTCATCGTGTTATTGATTAATTGAGTGGACGGTCGATAGTATTCGAGAAGCATACGAGGGTTTTCCTTTCTTATCCCACTTCGGAGCTACATGTGCTTCCGGCTGTTGATGACGATGGGATCGCTTCTAGTAGGCAAGAATTATAGAAAAAAAGCTGACATATAAATCGGGGTTCATGGAGACAAAAAGAAATCTTTAATTATTTCCTACTAGCAGCAAAAAGCAAACTAATCACTTACAAAAAATTTCAAAAAGAAAAATGGTTCTTGTGTAAATAAAAATAGGGTTAGCTCATGAGCCAAAAAATGTCTCTATAAACACCAATCTTTTATCTCAATAACTCATGGATCGGTGCTTTTGTAAGGCTCTCAGACCTTTTGCCATGTCAAGTGAGCTATCTTACGGTAAAATCACACAACCAATCCTAAATCTAGAAAATGAAATTGCACTTGCAATTTTTATATTGCATGTGTCAATATATGCAATATAAAATTACGTGCCTTCACGAAATAAGATGATTCCAGTTGATTCCCTTTTCAATTTTTGCACATGGCCAGTTAAGCCCAGCCAGACCGCGACAATGAAGCTTTGTCAACGGTGTGGGTTGAAGTACAAATCATTGAACGGTACCATAACGAAACTTGGACTTACTTTATTAGACGTGGATACATAAAATAGATTATAATAAAAAATATATGAAAATTCTTGGACCCAACCTTATTGCCTCTATTAAAACTTCGATACGCACGCGAAAAATATCACGAAAAAGGAAAGAGAACACAAAAGGAGAAGCCGATATGGATTCGCTCTCACCTCCGAAGCTTCCCTTGATAGATTTATGCAAATATGACATGAAGCCAGGAAGCACCGACTGGGATTCAACGCAAAAAGAGATTCTCAAAGCACTTGAAGAGTACGGTTGTTTTGAGGCTCTCTATGGTAAAATCAGTGTCGAGCTTCACAACGATGTCTTCAAACAATTGGAGGATTTGTTCAATCTTCCGGTTGAAACGAAGTGCAGTTTTGTCGACCTCAGTCGCCTCTCTACGAAGCCATGGGAATCAGCAGCGTGCTGGATTCTGGAGGCATGAGGAACTTAGCCAATCTCATGTGGCCTCAGGGAAATCCGATGTTTTGGTACATTTACTTCGTCTGAAACCGGTAGCCCATGAGCGGCCTCGTTATCGCAGCATGTGTATTTTGAAAATTACTTCACTATATAAATGCGAATACTTGTGTTGATCAACTAGGGGAAAGAAAAATTTTGATTTTACGGTTCTTTTGATATCTCAGTTGAAAATTTTTTATTTGCTAAAGGTATATTTCCTAGCATTATGAGCTGTATTTTTTGGTAAAATAACCGTACTTTTCACAATATAATCGAATTTATATGCAGTGAAACACTGGATTCGAATGCTAGGAGGCTCTCTGAGTTGGAGCAACTGATCACCACGATGGTGTTTCGAAGCTTAGGCGTGGAGAAATATCTGGAGTCGCATAACGAATCTTTGAGCCACACGATCCGAGTCATGAAATACGAAGCGCCGATGACTCGGGAACCTCAGATCGGAGCAAGATCTCACTATGACAAGACCTTCTTGACCATACTTCAGCAGAATCGCGTGGACGGACTGGAGGTGCAAACGAAGGATGGAAATTGGTTTCAAGTGGCACCTTCGGCTTCGACCTTCATAGTCATGGTTGGAGAGTCGTCTCTGGTGAGCATCTTTCCCTTCTCTCATGCCAAGGCCTGTAATTCAGATTTGTCGTAGTCATGGTGATGGTTGTATAAACTCATTTTACTATATCAACCAAATCATTTCAAGATGTTCTACATCTAAATCCTATTAGGACTCAGAAGAGAATTCATGTCTCGATTCTTGTGTTTTTCCTCACATATTATACACTTCGAGGATATTAGTTGCTTCAATACCATTCCTTTCCATTCGAAACACTTACAAAAGGGATCACCATATCCTGTCCACATCAATCCTTGACAATAAAGAAACACAAATATTGTAATACTTATTCCATTCAAATTGGTCAACCATTCCTTTCCGTCGTCTCGAGAGTGATATTAAGGCTCAAGGTAAATAGAATCATCCAAGCATTAAGAAAAAATGGGTCATTTAAGATTGTGATCAAAACATTCACATTACCACAGTTAACTATGAGAGGAAAATTACCAAAAAAGTTCTAAATTTATTACAATCGTACAAATTCAGTTGTAAACAAATTTTTTTTTTCTGGGCCTATTTAGTCCTAAACAATCGCAATAGATTTAATATTTTTTTTTTTGGGTAATTTTCCCTAACTATGAGACAAAGTATATCTACCTAAAAATGTCTTGTAGATAATGCTAATGATGAATTTATTTGAAACGAATCGTTGGCTAGGGATGGAGCAATGGCCGAGTGCACTGCCCCAAACACCGAGTGATGATCAGTGGGAACGAAGCGAGGTATTCGGTCGGTTCGTTCTCGTTCATAAGATGAGTGGTCAAGTGCCCGCGGGAGCTGGTGGACGAGCAACACCCCTTGCTCTTCAAGCCTTTCGACGAAGTCGGTTTGTTCCGACTCTACGAAACAAAGCAAGAACTCAAGGACGAGTCGACTCTTAAGACGTTTTTTGGTGCGTGAACGCTATGCTATTATTAGTGAAAGAGTTATGGGATGCTACTCTTGCAATATCGAAGTGTCATTATTTGTGAGTGAGTGTGAGTGTGTATGTCTAGCACGGAGTGCTTGTACCCTGTGTGTTTATTATGTATAGAGAATATGTTTATATCTACATGACGATATGGCATATGTGACATACCAAGTGAGGACATGTCATATCATGTGACAATGTTCTATGTAATGTGACGAGGATTGTGTCATGTGATGATATTATGTGGCAAAGTTTGCGTGATGAAATGTCGCTAGGTAACATGATAGCATGAATCCTTTTGCGTGGTGTGTATCCATGTCCGATTTACTAGATGATTTGATTCTTAAAGAATCCTTGCAGGCCTCTCCAGCATCAACAAGACCAAAGAGGGCCAGAATGGAGGTTCTGCAATTGATAACTTATACAGAATTTAAAATCTCCCATTCGGGTGGAGAGATTTGTTTTGAAGTGCTTTTGAACCACCGTGTGTCCTTAAATTTATTTTGATAAATTTGAGGCGTTGGTAGCAACTAAATATATTTTTTAAAAGAGGAGAACTTTTTATCAGAGTTAAGAGAAATTGGTAATCATAAAAGGAAAAAAAAAAACAAAGAAACTTCGGGGTTTAGTTGGTAATCACTCTGATTAGGGTTGGTAATTCTAAATAGTTAGTAAGCAAGGAAAATAGAAGTTAAGATATCCATAGAAAAAGTTCACAAATTGTAAATAAAAGGAATTAAATAAACATTGATAAGCAATGCAAATGATCATTTAGAACGTTGTGCGAAAGACAAATAAAAGTTGATAAACAATAAAAAGAGTTGACATATTAAAAGAAATCAAATAATAGTTGGTAACTAACTCAAATGAAAATATGCAGCCCAAAAGGAGTTGGTAATTTAATCAAAAAAATTTAGTAAATCATTCCAACAAAAAAATGGTAAGCTTATATGAGAGTCGGTGAATTCAAGACATTGGTAAGGAAGTTAAACAAAATTTAGTAAGATATTAAAAAAAAATTACTAACCTACATTCTATAAAAAAAAAAAATTAGTAATTTTGTAAAAGAGGCAGTGATTTATCAACAAGTTATCTGAAAATTTGGTGATTGATAATTTTTTTTATCAACAGTTTTTTTAAACTTATTGACTCTTTGAGAAATCTTTCAACACAAAAAGAATATTTATTTGTTGTGGTGAAAATGGAATAATAAAATTTTTCTTTGATTCCTTATTGTACGAACATCTCACCTGTCGTCCCTAGGGAAGGGGGAGTTATTCCAAAAGTCTTAAACCTATTGTACAGTGACTAACTTAGCCTTAAACATTTCAATTTTGTGAATTAAGTTCTAAACTTATTAACAATTTGCCAATTTAGTCATTTCAACCAATTGGTCGGAAATAATTAATGTGGATGCTAGCCATTCTGTATGGCATGACCGATGCTGACGTTGATAATTTTTATAATTTTTTTTTTCCTTTCTTCCTCTATTGGTTGTTGGGCCTCGGGGACAATCAGTGATCAACCAAAGGTGAGGGTAAGCCTCGCTCGAGGCTAGCGAGGCTTGACCCTTGCTAACTCACCAACCTTGGCACCCCTTGCTTGTGGTCGCTGGGCATTGTTGAGGCTAGGCAATGAGCATACGAAAAAGGAAAGGAAAGAAAATAATTAAAAATATTATAATAATTTAGAAAAAATTTAAAAATGGAAAAAATTATCCATATAAGTGCTAGCTGTGTCATGTAAGACAATCGACGCTAACTACGTTATCATATTAGTGATTTCTAGCTAAAATTGGTCGAAAAGATTAAATTGATAAATCATCAAAATATTTTTGATTAAATTAGTACGATTGAAAGGTTTCCGATTGAATTGACCGCCGTATAATATATTTAGGATTCTTTGAAAAATTATCTTATTTCTAGATAGATGTGATAGGGTATTAGTACATCTGACTAGTCATCATAAGTTTATAATCATGAATGAAATTACCGAGACTAACTTATAAAATTGATTTAATAATTAATGTGATAGGCTGCTCTAAATGCAATATGGAAATATAGCCACTTGTTCTAAATGCTCAAATGTATAGTATGCTGCATCACTTAATAATCAATTTGGTAATATTTACTTATTTAGGGTATTGTAAGTATATAAATTGATTATCCGTCTAATTTCCCAAGAGCTTAACAAGATCGTTGATGCTTCTCACTAGTGACAAAAATAGACTGTAGGTCATCATCAATTGAGAAGATTCGTTTCCTATTAAAGAAGTAGCGAGGAATTGATTTTATCCAGCTTTCTACGTATGGCTTGGGGTTTTAGCCTTCCAAAATTCCTCGGCGTCTCAAAAAATCATTAAATAACTCAAATGACCTCATGTATCTTTCTTATATTGCTAGAAATTTACCATGTTTAAATTCCTCGTATTATTCGGTTCAAAATACCTTTGCCACGGTTTGAGCCCTACCAAGTGATTTACTTTTGTCGTTTGCGATGCAGTTAAATCTCCACTTGCTATTTGACAAAAAATAAAATAAATTTTCAACTAGCTAGAGAGAACTCAAATACAGTAATAGATAAACTCCATTCAAAATATAATGATCATGTTGAATATATGTCTCTAGCTTAACACGGTCAAAGAAATCCAATCCAAATAAAAATTCTAATGATGAGTTTGTTTCACGAAAAACTCAACATTTGGAAAATATTTTCGGAAAAATGATTGGTCATATCATTTAGAAAAAATAGTCAACGAAAAATATTTTTATTATAAACAACATCTTATACCTAACTATTTTCGTTGGTGATAAAAAAAATCATTTATTCATTTTTATCAGCAGTACAAACGATTCTATTTTAGAAAATATTTTTCAAATCTTGAGCTTTCCGTTAAGCAAATGTATGCTAGGATTAATGTTTTAATGTCCAAACAAGTAACAAATGATTACAATAATTCCATGTTGGAGTTGGATTCCTAATTTAATTGGACTAAAAGGAATTTCCTATTTTGAGTGTGTATTATAAGAAGTGTAAATCTACTCGGTTGTTATACAATAGAGCAAACAAGATGACTTTTAGGTTTTTTTTTTTTCTTGCAAGTATTCTAAGCAATAAGAATGAGAGGTGTTAAGCGGGGTTGAACTATTTTTTCATAGGATCTCCCCTATAGTATTTTCACCATAGTAGTTTAACCAACAGTTCAAGATGGATTGATGTGGTCCCTTTCTATCCATGAATAAAGACTAGCTTGAGAGAAAATCATATTGGCGAGCGATGAGGCCCCAATTCTTGATTGGAATGGACACCAAAGGCCTCTACCCTTCCCTCCCATAGATAGATAGTAAGGGATGGCAGAGCTTTCGGTTTAATTCATTTGGCCAAATGGTTGAATAATGAAAAAAAAAGAGATAACGAATGACTGATTGAGCTTGTTGTGAGGTAATACTTGTGGCATTGCTTTGGGTATAATTAGGATTGTGACGCACTCGAGTGATTGTGAACTTTATACTCTCCAGATTTATAGTGGACTTCTTGGTGGCTGGATTTCCCCTTAAAATTAGTGTTGAAACTCAAATGGAATAAATGTAAATCTCTAGTGTTTCTTGACATTCTTTGTTGATTTCTCTAGTAATCTCTTCTTCTCATGTTATACTTGAATTGGAAGATTTATTTTCACAACAGGTTACCTCTCAACACCCCTCAAAATCCCCACCATAGATTTTCCAGATAGGGCCTTGTTGCACCAAAAAATAACCAACACCAATTTTGGTAATTATGAACAAGTAATAGACTTAATCATGATAACAAAGTCTAGTTGTTTATGAATAGAATTATAGATAATTTAATGAATTGACAACTTGAAGGAATCGACAAAACATTGCATCTGAACTAGGGACTGATGAATTGGTGCAAGGAAAATTTGAATTAAATTCTTTAGACGAATTCATGGCAAAAATCTCGGATGAGAATATATAGAGTTTGGGACACCTGGAGTGCTAAAACTAGGCACGAAGGGACACGTAAGTGCCAAAACTTCGGAAAGTGTACACTTAAGTGTCAATTTCAGAGTAAAATGGATCACTTAAGTGCCACTTCGCCAAAATTCGGCTAAATTGCTGACGTGGCAATTTTCCGGCGAGTTGGATGCAAAACGGTGTCGTTTTGCATGCTAATGTGGCGACAAATTGCAAAAACGACATCGTTTTGTGTCGATGTGTAAATAATTAATATAAAAATAATTAAATTAAATTTAAACTTAGTTTTAAAAATATAAAAAATTTTTTATTTAAAATATTCTAAAAAATAAAAAAAACTAAAAATTTAAAAAAAAATAAAAGAAAATGGGTGGTCGAAGGGGCGGGCCGAGGGCCGAGCCCTCGCCACCTCGCCGCCGTCGCCGGAAGGGCCGGCGACGGTGGGGGAGCATCGGCCGGGGTCGTTGGGCCCTAGCCAAGGGCCGGTGGCGAGGGCCCGCCGAGCCCTTGCCGAATCTTGGCGAGGATTGCGACCCTCGCCCCGGATCTGGGTGAGTGAGGGCCGGTGGGCCCTCGTCGCCTCCCCCGTTGTCGGGAAGGGCCGGCGACGGTGGGGGGAGCATTAGCCGGGGTCGCGGGCCCCGGCCGGGGGTAGCGACGCCGGCCGACTGACCCTCCTCCTTCCGTTGCCGACCCTTCTCGACGGGGGGCGGCGAGGGCTCGGCCCTTAGCCGCCCCTTCGGCCCCCTCTCCCCTTTTTTTATATATATTTTAATTTTTTTAAGAATATTTTAAATAAAATTAAGTTTATATTAAATTTAATTAATTTTTATATTAATTATTTATACATCGAGCCAAAACGACGTCGGTTTGCATTTTCTCGCCACGTCAACGAGTAAAACGATGCCGTTTTGCACCCAACTCGTCGGAAAATTGTCGTGTCAGCAATTTGGCCGGATTTTGGTTGGAGTGGTACTTAAGTGATTCACTTTACTCCGGAACTGGCACTTAACTTTTCGAAGTTTTGGCATTTAAGTGTCCCTCCGTGTCAAGTTTTGGCACTTGAGCTGTTCTTCTACCGATTATATGCGTTCGAAAAACTTTCTACAAAGCAAAAGGAATGATGGGCAGAAAATGTTGGATAAATACACGATTAGATAATGAATCAACAATCTCGGCCAACTAGCGGAGGATATGGAAAGAAAGGAAAATAAAAAGAAAAAGAGTCCTTGAAATCCTTACCTTCCATCGATTCATCCATTGACCTTATCTTGTGAGGAAATCAGGGAATCACATTGGAAAAGGGAGTCCGACAGAGGGAAGATCGTGAGGAATAAAAGGAAAATATAAACAGAGTGGGCGAGAGATCTAGGAGAGAATTTCTTTCTCATGCAATGCCTGCGCGCTAATTGAGGAGGAAATCAGTCGGTCGGAGAATTCTTCTCTCTAGTTATTTTCGGACAGCTAAACAGTTTGACTTTGATTAAAGCATTGGAGAGCTCGGACCTAATCCCGCGGGATGAACGTGCAGTTATCTCCCAATGCCTCGATCTGTCTTAGCGCTTCTCACATCTGCGGATCACTCACTGCCCACGTGAAGCCAACTCCATTGCGGATTGGGCCGCTAAAGCTAATACTTTGCCGCGGGACTGTCTCTTCCCCTTCCCAAATCACGTTGGACCTACTTTGTAAGGAAGCCCAGTTTATGGGCCCTGCGTTTTCAGCTGGAGTAAAATTTCATCAGCGGACGACCCAAAAATAAATAAAAAAAATAGGGGGGGTTCGTGGGATATTATTGGAAAGGGACGATCAAATAGTGAAGGATTCTTTCAAATTGCTCCAGCGGCTACTTCGAGGATGACAAGCCCTATAAATCCAGCAGTGAACCACCCCAAGAAAAACTTAGAGAAAGATTTCAGAAGTAGTCAGAAAGAAAGACCAATTGATCATGAGCTCTATTTCTACACTGAAGCTTCCCCTGATAGATCTGTCCGAAGTGGATGGCTCGAAGCCAGGGACGGGTCGATGGGACTCCTTGCAAAGTGAAGTCCGACAAGCCCTTGAAGAATTCGGTTGCTTTGAAGCTTTGTATGATAAGATGACCTTAGAGCTTCACAATGATGTGTTGCAAGAATTGAAGGAATTGCTCCAGCTTCCTATCGATGTGAAGCACCGGTTTGACGTCCCGGATAAGCCGCATGTCGGCTATTTTGCGAATCCTCCTCTTGCACCTATCTACGAAACGTTTGGAGTGGGCTATGCCCCCAACTCTGGCTCGATCGAAAGATTAGCAGATCTCATGTGGCCAAATGGAAACACAAGATTTTGGTAATCTCTCTCTTTTTTTTTCACTGGTAACTATATTATCCTTTCACTGGAAAGACAACATTAGCAGATTAATGTTGATCGAATGGATCGCTAATGATGCGAATTTGAATTTCAATTACTTTGATGCAAGAAGAAAATCTAAAAGGAATCATCTTACACGGTGGTGTACATAAAAACACACGCAACAAGAAAAAGCCAATTCACAGCCATATCTCTAGAACTTTAGTTCCGATGTGTGCCTTTTTCATGAACATGCAGTGAGACAATGAACACCTATGTTACGAGGGTCCTGGAGTTGGATTCACTGATGAGGAAGCTGGTTTTGGGAAGCTTGGGTGTAGACAAGTATGTTGAATCGCTGGACAAGTCGGTTGGATACAATCTCCGTCTCACGAGATATGCAGTTCCTGGGACTGAGGACTCCAAGACGCCCGGGGCCATTTGCCATCGTGACATGAACTTCCTGAGCATACTTCACCAAAATCATGTCAACGGATTGGAGGTGCAAACCAAGGATGGACGTTGGATCCAGGTCGCCCCTTCCTCAGCTTCCTCTTTCATTGTCCTCGCTGGGGAGTCATTCTACGTGAGTCCCCCCGCCTCTCTCTCTCTCTCTCTCTCTCTCTCTCAGAGCATCGGACAAGAATTCGGCCACATGACTTTACACATCAACTGTAAATTATTGTTTATATTTCTAGTATTGATCATCGCTTCTCACAATAGCTAGAATTACGGCATTAAAGCTGATTTCTTTGTGATATTCTTGTTGGCCGTACACCATGTGAACCATATATTCGAATGATTGAATGCATATTGATATGATGAGATTGATGCAAGCTCGTGGTGAGATAGACATCTCGTCTGATATAATCTTTGGAATAATTGACCTTCATCACTGTGAGACTCACCCATTTTATTTTTTGAACTCTGGGATGGAGCAATGGGAGATTACACAGCCCTTGTCATCGTGTAATGTTGACCGGGCATGAGCCAAGATATTCCATAGGGTTCTTTTCTTTTGTTCAAGGCACGATTCAGTGTCCTGATGAGCTTGTGGACGACCAACACCCTTTGCTTTTTAAGCCCTTTGATATTGCTGGTCTCTCCCGCATCTACAAGACCGAAGAGAGCCAAAATGGAGCTTGGGCGATGGATACTTTTTACAGAATTTGAAATAGAGGTGCTTTCGAAGCATTGTGTGTCCCTTCAGCTCATCAAATCTTAAGGCATATGTTTTACCATCATTAAATAATCAAATGAGTGGACGGTCGCTCAGTATTTGAGAAGCATATCTGGCTTCCCTTTCTTTCCCCTTTTGGAGCTTGTTTAGGCTATGATCATCTGAACCAGTTGCAGTTCCTCGGAGCTATATGTGCTTCAGGCTGTTGACGATGAGGTTGCTACTAGCAAGAAAGTATCGTAAAAGAAAATGACAAAGAAATGGATGTTCAGGAAGAAATTTTCTTTCTTCTCTCTCTTCTAAGGAAAAGATGTCTTTATTTATTTCCCACTAGCAGCAAAAAGCATTCTACTACTTACAAAAAATTACAAAGGAAAAGAGGTTCTTGCGTAAATGAAATAAGATTGGCTCGTGAATTGAACTTTTATCATATTTTTATATTATTTTTATATTTTTGGAATTTTAATTATTTTTTCCTTTTTCTTTTATTTACTTTCTTATTTTTAACTTAGAGCCAGCAAGGGTCGTTGGTGGACCCTCATCCGGCTGGAGAGGGCCTATGGTGGCTTACCCAGTGTTGGCGAGGGTTTCCTGACCCTAGGTTACAAAAAGATTAAAGTAAAGAAAAGAAAAGAAATGGGAAAAAACAAGAATTCAAAAGAATAAAAAATTAAAAAAATATAAAAACGTTATTGAATATGTCCACGTTAGTGCTGACTGTGCCAAGTATAATGCCGATATCCACATTAGCAATTTCTTGTGAAAATTAATCAGATGAATTTAATTGGTAAAATATGAAAAATTTTAGAACTTAATTGGCACAATTAGATTATTTTTTACTAAATTAGTACAAATGCAATAGGTTTAAATTTTTTTTTTTTGGTAATTCTCTCGTTAAGTATACATCTAGAGCTTAACTTCGTAAAAGAAATCTGATCCAAGTAGAAATTCCACATCCATATAAGGCAAATGATTTTACGTTTGAACAAGCAAGAAATGATTAAAATATTTCTATGTTGGGGTTGGATCCTAATTTAAATGGACTAAAAGGAATTTCCTATTTTGTATAAGTGGTGGAAATCTACTCAATTGTCATACATTAGAGCAAACAAGAGGAGCTTGAGAGATTTTTAAAAGTAATTTGAGCAATAAGAATGAAAGATATTGAAGTGTTTTTGGTTTAACATTTTGAAAATCCCTTGAGACCCCAAAGTCTCATTGGGAAATTTTGGGATGTCTAGCGGTCATTCTCATTCTCAAGAGGTTTTGGGGTGAAAGTCAACCTTGAGAAGGCTAAAAGTCCAAGATAGGTCAGCAATTTTAGAATGCTATCTCTAAAGATTTTAATGACCTGTTTTCTTCCATATTGACCTCGCTAACTTTTTCATATTCCCCTTTTACCTTTGTTAAGGAAAGATTATGGCTAGTCATTGGCGAGCCCCATGTCTCAATCTTTTCTTGACGAACTTGCTAGCTGGCGAATGGATTAGAATTATCTGACATTTTCCGGGGATTCTCCTTAAGGACTGACACAAGAAACCCATCATCTCTTTCCTTTTCCTTGGGTCCATCGCTGCATCCCGTTCTCCGTCACTTTCTCCGCTTCTTCACCGAGACCCGACCGTCCACCAACGTCTAATTCATCTCCAAATTCAATTTGAACTTGACGATTCCTTTTCTTGCTTTTATCGCCATATTCCAATTCCTTTACTTACTTTCATCGGCAAACATCTTGACCAAAGTCTCTCTCTCACCATTTTCTTGTTGATGGGGGTGCGGCAGAAGTATAATCTCTTTAACCTAAGAAGATCAGAAAAAGAAAGCCAAATCTTAACCCATCAACATATTCAGTCGTAAATTTAAAATTACTATGGCGGATAGTACGAGGATGCCCACGCCCTATAAATCCAGCAGAGAACCACCCCAAGAAAAAAATAGGAGAAAAGTTTCAGAAAAAGTACCAGAAAGAGAGAAATTGATCATGAGCCCTATTTCAACATTGAAGCTTCCCCTGATAGATCTTTCCAAGTTAGACTGCTCAAAGCCTGGGACAGGTCCATGGGACTCCTTGCAAAGTGAAGTCCGACAAGCCCTTGAAGAATTCGGTTGCTTCGAAGCTTTGTATGATAAGATGACCTTGAAGCTTCACAATGATGTGTTCCAAGAACTGGAGAGATTGTTTGAACTTCCGACTGACGTGAAGCGCCGGTTTGACGAGCCAACTAAGCCGTTGCTCGGCTACCTTGAGAATCTTCCTCTCTACGAGGCATTTGGAATTGGCTGGCTCGATTGAAAGATTAGCGGATCTCATGTGGCTGGACGGAAACACAAGATTTTGGTAATACATTTTTTTATTACAGATTATATTATTATCCGTTCCCATTAAGGAAGTGTTAAGAGATTAATGTTTATCAAATAAATCACTGATGACGCCAAATTGAATTTCAATAACTTCGATGCAGGAAGAAAAACTAAAATGAAACATCTTACGGTACTAAATATCACAGAGATGCGGTGTACATAAAAACACATGTAAGTTGAAGATCCCAATCCATACCATTATTTATGGAAACTATAGTTTCGACGTGTCTTTTTTATGACCAAGCAGTGAGACAATGAATACGTATGTTCCGGTGGTTTCGGAGTTGGATTCACTGGTGAAGAGGCTGGTTTTGGGAAGCATTGGCGTAGACAAGTATTTGGATTCACTAGCCAAGTCGGTCAAGTACAATTTGCGAGTCATGAGATATGCAGCTCCTGCGACTGGGGAGTCCAAGAAGGCCGATACTTCGTGCCATCGGGACACGAACTTCGTGACCATACTTCACCAAAATCACGTGAACGGATTGGAAGTGCAGACTAAGGACGGACGCTGGATCGAGGTCGCCTTTTCCTCAGCTTCCTCTTTCGTTGTCATCAGTGGGGAGTCATTCTACGTGAGTCCCCCCATTCCCCTCTCTCTATTGAATTTGGTTCGAAAGAATTCGGGCACCATGACTTTGCATATCAATTGCAGATTATTGTTTACATTTCTAGTGTTGATCATCACATCTGGCAATAGCTAGAATTACGACATTAATGCTGTGTCTTTGTGAAATTCTTATTGACCAGTTGTCATGTGAACCATAAATTCGAATGGTTGAATGCATCTTGATACGACGAGATTGATTTTAGCTTGTGGTGAGATAGATGTAGATCTTGTGTGATCAGTCAAAAGAAGTCAAGATTTTAAGTCTCTTTGGAGTTATAATCTTATGAATAATTGACCTTAATCATTGCGTGCCTCTCCCTTTATCGTTGTTGCACGCAGGGATGGAGCAATGGGAGAATATACAGTCCTTGTCACAGTGTAAAGATAAGCGGGCACGAGCTCCGATACTCCATAGGACTCTTCTCTTCCGATCAAGGCACGGTTCAGTGTCCTGATGAGCTTGTGGATGACCAACACCCTTTGCTTTTTAAGCCCTTTGATATTGCCGGTCTCTCCCGCATCTACAAGATCAAAGAGGGCCAAATGGGAGCTTCGGCGATGGATGCCTTTTACAAAATTTAAAATCGCGGTGCTTTCGAAGCATTGCGTGTCCTTTCGCCCTATTAATAAATTGCGAGTCATGTCTTAAGGCATATGTTTTACCGTCGTCAATAATTAATTGAGTGGACGGTCGCTCAATATGTGAGAAGCATATCGGGTTTCCATTTCTTTCCCTTTTGGAGCTTGTTTAGATCATAATCATCTGACTCAATTGCAGATGCTCGGAGCTATATGTGCTTCAGGCTGTTGATGATGAGATTACTTCCAGCAAGCAAATATTGTAAAAGAAAATGACAAAAAAATGGTTGTTCATGAAGAAATTCTCTTTCTTTCTCTTTTTAAGGAAAAGAACTCTTCAATTATTTCCCACTAGCAGCAAAAAGCATTCTACTACTTACAAAAAATTACAAAGAAAAAGAGGTTCTTGTATAAATGAAATGAGGTTGACTCGTGAATTGAACTATTATTCCGACCAAAAAAAATTGAACTATTATATATTTTTAATAATATTTTAATATTTTATGAATTTTTTTCTCTTTTCTTACTTATTATTTTTTTTAACGTTGGGCCCCCGCCTGGCTGGTAAGGGCCTGCTACGGCCTTGCCTAGTGCTATTGAGGGTATCTTGGCCCTAAATCATTAACAAAGTAAAGAGAAAATAAGAAAAGAAAAAGGAAAAAAATAAAAATTAAAACAAATAAAAAATATATCAAATAAAAAATATATTAAAATATTATTGAAAATGTTCACGTTAGCGCCGGCTATGTCATCTAAGACAGTTGATCTCCACATCAACAATTTTCCTGTCAAAATTGGTTGATGAACTCAATTGACAAAATGTAAAAGACTTAGAACTCAATTGCAACAATTAAAAGATTTAAAATTGAAATTGTACAAATGCAATAAGTTCAGGATTTTTTTGGTAATTCTCTTGTTGAGTATACATCTCAAGCTTAACAAATTTGATCTAAGTAGAAATTCCAAATCCATCTAGGACTTATGGTTTGACATTTGAACAAGCAAGAAATGAATGAAATATTATTACATTGGAGTTGGATTCCTAATACAACTAACTAAAAGGAATTTCCTATTTTGTATACATATTATTTATATGTATAAGAGATGGAAATCTACTCGATTGTTGTACATTAGGGCAAACAATAGGAGTCTGAGGGAATTCTTTAATAAATATTTTCTTCGTTCCCGAAATTGTTTAGGCATCTAATTGCTATCAATAATCAAGCGATACAAGTGATCATTTAAAAAAAATGTTTTCCAAACTTTTTATTTTTCACGAAACAAATGGAGCCTAAGAATCCTCCCCTCATGTCTACCTCTGTATCTCCTATCCGGACCAAGCAATCAACTTCAAACAATTCTTCCTATTTAGAATCAACAAAATCTAGATACACACTTCACAACTAGAACTGCACGTCTAGTGCGAACTTCACTACAACGAGATAATGAAGCTAGGGTGTTCCAGTTCCCACATTAATTTGAACCATATATTATCCGAACATTTGTACGAAACGAACTATCCAAGCCGCGTCAGCAATAAACCGCAGACTTAATTGTGACTAACAAACTCAATTGGATTCTCTAAGACCAAAAACCGAAACGAACTAGATTCTATAAAAAATTTCCATATCTTCCGCGCCACGGATACAGCGACTTCAGGGCATCTATCAACTTACCAGAGTAAAACACATACCAGTTATAGAGAAGGCAAATTTAAAGGAATACCTTAGTACCGGGAACGACATCATCGGGAAGCGACGGAATATGAGCATCCTCGATTTCGGTCATCTCGCTGTGACCGTCCGTCAGCGTCAATCTCAACATCCGATTATCACCAGAGCTCTTCGAGGCCTCGTCAATACTACTTCTCGCAATGTCCCTCACCGCAGATATCTGTTCAAGTACACAACAAAACGATCACAACCCTAAGCACAACGAGCGCGAAGCCGAAGGGAAACCAACCATGCGCCACTACACACAGGCAACGGAAAAGATCAGAGGCGGTGACCTAGAAGCAAAAGCCATCATCGGGGCGGCCTAACCTGGAGGACCATGGGGCTGTGGAGGTGCGAGGCCTTTCGGTCGGGGAGGGTTCGGGACCTGACGGACCTGAGGTTGGTGTTGAGGAGGTCCAATTCAATGGCGACGGTGAGGGTGGCCGCGTTGGAGGGGTTGTCGATGAGGGCGCGCTGGATCATGATGATGGCCCTGACGTGGGCCACGTTGTTGAAGGACCATCTGTGCTGCCGGAGCCTCTCCATCGGCTTCCAAAGAAGAAAACGACAATGACACCGACGACGGTGGCAGCAGTAGCAGCAGAGTAGAAATAGGAGCAGGAGGAGCAGGAGCGGGAGCAGAGGACGAGCTCGGTTCCATCTCGAGAGAGAATTCTCTGCAAAAGCAAAAGCTCCACGGCCGCATTTTGTTGCGGGGGGAGATGTCGTTTAGGCGAGGAAGCGAATCTGTGGGCTGTCTGATCGGCCCGAGCCTGCGAGTTGCGGGCTTGGTGGTCGGCCTGCCCACGTGGTGGCCCTAGGTTTTTTTTTTCCAATGGGAGAGACCGTAGCGAAATCAAGCAACGGGCCGCGGGCCTGGGTGGGCCGGTCGGCCTGCTTCGATGAAAATACTTTTTCAGGCCCACCCACGGTTTGGGAAAGATTGGATTTTCTACACGAAGCAATTAGCTTTGGACAGGCCCAACGGGACGTGCCCGGCTTGTCCAAACCCGCTCGATCCTAGTTGTTTTGGGCTTGATGGGCCTCAGTGGGGCCACTGAATCACTAGGCTTGTGATCGTGTCTAATCGAAGGGCGGATTTTGTGCGGGGCGGGGTGAGTTGCCCTCATTGCCCCAAGGGCTTCCTTTGGATCCTTATTGCTTGGTTAAGAGGTGTAACCTCACCAAATGAAGGGAGCTTTCTAGGAAGGCTTTCACGGCTTGTCCGTTTGACATGTAGGATGACAAGCTCTATTGATGAGTTCCTTATTTTCATGTGTTGATGTTTGCACACTTTGCAATCCTCGATGTATCTTTTTTCTTTTCCAAGATGAAAGAATACTTTCTAAATGTTTTGCATCCCGATGATCTCAAGATTTGGACGAGAATGGAAATGAACCCTTTTAGGGACTTTTTTGGGTCCAATTACACGCCAATCAATAAAAATATGTTTACATACAAACTTGGCCACCGGATTTTGTAAGATTTTTTTCAAAGTCCTAAAGTTAAGAACTATCAATGGGAACTTCCAGCGAGATAATTTCTAAATTAGGATCTATTTTCCTATAATGATTTAGGTGAAGTCAATAAATCTTTCCAGATTGACAGAGAGAGATGTTGTGATGCGTATTGCATTTTAGGTGATAATTATTACCCATTGAAAGCTTGCACTTTGTAAGGTCATAGAAGAGATGTGACATCCCAGATTTTCGATCCTGTTTTCTATTGAATAAATCGGTCATTTTATTGACGCGCCTATAGGGCTGTTCTCAGAGCTGATCACTCTCGAGATAACTAAACTATCTGGGGAAACAATTAAGGAATTTTAATGCAATAAACTTGAGTATTCGACCATGAATCGGCTATTCGACCGTGTCCATCTTTAGAGACCATTGTGGCACAGTTAAAAATCGATTTGAGATCAGAGATAGGTCGGTTCGACTGAGATGTATGGCTAATCGTGGGTGACACCACTAAATTAGGAAAATTCTCGTCGGTCGGCACTAGACTGATTTTTCTATCATTTTGGTATCCTGTGTTCGTATTTGAATCCTCAAGATTTTCACGACAACCGAGAGTCGCTAATGTGTCGAGTGGGTTCATTGTGGCTCGAAGAAAATCGACCATGAGTCATTTGCATTGAAAATTTATGAAAGTTACCCGTAGCCTAGGTCACGCTAAAATCTCGCCGAATGGAAATTAACCACGAATTTGAGTCCGATTTCAAAAATTGAAAGTTCAATCATGTCACAATTAATTATAGGAGTGTCGACTCAGTCTCAAAAGATTTTTTTGCAAACCGAGACTTTTTGGGAAAAAGTCGAGGTAGGGCCGTTTTTGTTCAAAAAAAGTCAGGGATCGTTTTTGATTGCGCAATTAGGAAGCGAAATGGGATCAATTGGTGAGGAAAAATACCAATTGAATCGGTGAATGGTCAGTTGATTTTATAGAGGCCGGTTTGTGATGAAGTAAGAAAGATTGAATGTCCAATTGGAGGAAATTCCAAACAAATTCGTATGCCCCCACTCTAATGACTTTTGGACCATTTCAACTCTTTAGAAGGGGCATTATAGGTTGGAAAGGTGGTGGTGGATGACAGCCCATTTGTGGGACACACCAAGGGGACAAGAGAGAGGAAATAAGAGCCAAAGTGGCCCCCTTGCCTCCTCATTATCCCATACCGTCGGCAGCCTCTTCCTCCCCCTTCTATGTGCTTTAAAATTTCCAGAGACAAGCCATCAAAGCTAGAGGAGTTGTCGGAGCAGCCAGCACGCCGCCGGGACCGCACGCCACCGCCGTTCGTGCCACCGCTCGCCACACGCTGCCCCGTGCGCTTGCCAGTCCTCCGCGCCTCACCGTCATCCAGCTGCGTTGCCTCACTGCCGTCCTCGCCTCCAGCAAGCTAGCGTGGACGCTTGAGCCACCGCCGAAGCCGTTCCGTCGTCGGTCTGCCCCCACCTGGACCCGTAACCAACCCCTGCTGCCTCCATCAACCGTGTCTCGCCGTTCAGCCACCAGAGCCACTCTTCCTCAGCCTCAAATAGAACAGGGATCAATGGGTTTTCCAGTGGTGCTTTTGGCCCGTTTTGGCCCGCATTCCGACCCCGAAAGCTAGGCTCGCCTTGGGAAGAATCGAGCCTTGTCGTGTCTTCGTCGAATTGAACCGACCGGATCGTAAAACAAGTGAGTTTAAATCACTAATTCTCGCTTAGTAGGTTAATTACACTTAGGGTTTGATTATATTAAATTAAGTATTAGATTAGATTAGATTAGTTAATTTAATTATCTGCTGACGCATGTTAGGTGGTTAGTTAGGGTAATTAGCGAGTGCATAGACTCTAGTATTTATTTAACGAACCTTGGAATTTTTCCGGGTTTGTTTTGGCGTCCAATTAGGGATTACGAGCCTAAGTTGGATTTATTGGCATTTATTTAATATTTTCCATTAATTAATTAATTAATTAATTATTTTTCGAAAATTAAACCGGGATAGTCGGTGATCGGAATTTTATGCTGGTTACCGTGGTGCAGCCTATTTATTTATTCGAGCTCTAATTTGTGCTGAATTAATTTAATTGTGATTTTGGGATTTTATTCCTAAATTAATTAATTTTGGTAATTAATTGGAAAATTACCGGACGTCGGTTTACAACGCCAAAAATATTTTGGTGGAATATAGAAAATGGTGGGATTTGTGGAAAAGAAATTATAGTAATTTGGCTAAGGTCGACCGTGTACCCATACACGGCTATTTTTATCAAGTATGATAAAAATGATGAATTGATTGAATGGTTGGGATGGTATATTATATCGGCCTACGGGCGGTATGTTAGCTTAGTTTGCGAGCAGTATACCTTATCGGCTTAGAGTGAGCAAGGTTATTTATCAACTTAGAGCAAGCTATATTATCTAATATCAGCTTAGAGGGAGTAGTCCTGATATGAGCGGACTTATTAGATAATATCAATTTGGCCGACTGGAGGAAGGTTGTAATGACATGTAATCGACTGAGTAGATTGATCGATAGTTCGATCCGATTGATTAATATGATTTGTGTACCTATGAGATAGACTGATTTGCAGGAAGGAACTGAGGCCAAGGTAAGTTCTCTGACTCGTGTTGTGCTTAGGCAGCCCTTATGGCGTATTGGCTTGCTAATATAGTCTTAGGGGGTAGAACTCGTTGAGACGTCGTCTCACCCCGTTGTGGAATAACATTTCAGGCCCGTAGATGGTAGCACCTCCAGCCCTTCTCATGCATTTTGGTATACTTGAGGAGATCACTGAGATAGGTTATCGCATTCCGATACACCACCACCCTGAGGGCCTTGAGTATGTATTGGTGAAATCCACCGTCTGGGTTGATGTGGGTAAATCCCAAAAGGTGCCCCACAAATACCGGTCGTGGTATCGCTACTACAATGATGGACAAAGGGAGGGCCCTGTATCGGATTGTGATGTACCTCTGTACGTTTTGGAGGTAGCATTCGGGAAGGGGACAACAGATCCTAAGGGTGGATCAGTGGTGGATGCAAAAGATTCTAAGCTCGAAGGCGATTCTGACTCTCCAGTGTACTCAGCCGTGAGCTTTAGCTGGAGCGAAGAGGAAGGAGAGATTGTTGAGGAAGAGGATCCAGAGGAGTAGATGAAGACCCCTACCCCTGTTTGCAAGACTTGTGTACTGAACCTGTTTGTGTAGAACCGAACCCCTATAGTTTGTATTATGTATATATGCACTGGTTTGCATTGTATAAATGTGTGGTTGTGATTTTCAGGTTTGAAATTATGGTCCTACTTTTCTATCCCATTGTTTTATTGTTTGGGGATTATTTATATGCTTCCGCATGCGTATTAAAATGAAAGGGTCGGCGATGCGTCCTGAGACGTCGTTATTTAACCGACTAGTGAGGGATGGACACGTGCTTGAGGATCGGGGCGTGACAAGAGATCTTGAGAAAGTAATTTAAATTTATGCCATAGTCTCAAGAAATTAAGAGTCAATATCACATTTTAAAATTGCTAATATTTTTTATTTTACAAAATAGGGATTTTGTTAAAAGATTGATTTGAAATATTTTACTTAAAAGATTGATTTGAAATATTTTACAACATGTTGATCTCCATATTTAAAAGACTCATTACAAATTAATGAGCTTACATATAAATGTTTTTATATACAAGTTTATGGATATTCCTAATTACTTATAAAGACACGTAATCATGATATACAATATAGCCATAGTTAATAATTATTGTATCTTTTTGCACCCTTAAGATAAAATGGACCCCTAAAAAATTTGATTATTTAAAGGGAAAAAACCATAAAAAAATCCCAAACTTTAGTCATTGCGATAAATTTACCTCAATTTTTTTTTTTGTGATATAAAAAACTCTAAACTTTTTCAATTGTGACACATTCACCCAAAACTTTTTTTCGTGACACAAAAAACCCCAAATTTATACCATCGTAACACATTTATCTCAAACTATAGGGCATTTTCATCTTTTACTTTTGCTTTTCCTTTTCCGTTTTTTCTTTTTCTTTTTTTTTTCTTATTTCTTCTCCTCTCTTCCCTATGCCATGGCCGACGGAGGGAAGCCAGACTTAGGCAAGGGCCACCCTCCTTTGGGTCAGGTGAGGATAGCCCTCGCTAGATTCGGTGAGGACAGTCCTTGTTGACGTTGACGAGGCATTCCTCGCTAGGTCTAGCCCAGGCGTGGGCAACCCTCATGGATCTGGCGAGGGTTGTCCTCGCCTGACCTAGGGGGGTTACCCTCTGTTGACACCTAATTTCAAGTGCATATAAAGAAAAAAACATTAAAATTAATTAATTAATTAAATTTAAATTAGAAAAAAAAAAAAAAAAAAACAAAAAAAAAAAAAAAACAAAAACAAAAACAAAAAGGGACACGAAGGGCCGGGATGGGCCGAATCTGGCCTTGGCCCAACCTTCCCTTCCTTCTTTCCTCTTTTTCTTGCGCTCGCGGGCCTAGCCCAACTTTTGTTCCTTGCGCGGCCCGACCAACTTCTTCCTCCTCCTTCCATCTTCGTGCACAAGACCAGGAGGAAAAAGAAAAAGCCAGAGAGAGAGAGAGGGCTGGAGGGAGGGGCATCGAGCAAGAGAAAAACATAGAGAGACAGACGGAAAAAGAGGAGGGTAGAACATAGAGCTCGAAGTGGGGGAAAGGAGGAGGAGAGGAGAAATTGGCGTCGGGGGAGGATCCGAGGAGGGAGGAGCCACCCCTGACCCCGACGCCGTCCGAGCCGCTGCTCCCAGTCCCCTCGCCGAGCCGCCGCTCCCAGTCCACCCTCGCCGCACGACCTGCAATAGCCATCGACACTGCTACCGGCCATCGCTGCTCCTGGTCCTCTCGCTGCCCGATCCGCCGCGCCTTTACAGTGACCGATCCCTTGGGCCGCCGGTGTCCTCGTGCCACCGCCGCTCCACCGAGTCGGCCGCCGTCCCACTAGCCGTTGGATCTCCTCCTCGTGACACCAATAACCCGTGAAGCCGAGACCCCTCGCCACACCAGCCGCGATCCGCTTGTCCCCCTCCGTGAAGACACGCGCTGCCCGCCTCGCCGCCGCGCCGCGAGTTCCATCGCCGACGCCAGCATTCTCGAGCTGCCACCCGCCGTGTCACCGCCGCCGTCAAGCTCGCCGCGTTGCCGCCGCCGTCAAGCTCGTGTGTGCCGCCGCCGTCAAGCCCACCGCATTGCCGCTGCCACCACCCGCCACGTTGTCGCTGCCACCCGATGTGCCGCCGCCGCCGCCAAGAAGCCCTAGGATTTCGGCCACGAACCGGGTAGCGCGAGCCGGGCCGGTGCAATTATCGGGTAGGGTTTTTATTAGCTTGGGCATGTCACGACGGGCCCTCTGATTATTGGGCTTTAGTTAGGCCCCTTTTTTAAAATCAAATCCTGTTAGGTCGTGGGCTGCGGAGGCCCTTTCACAAAAGGGTTGGGCCCGTTCGGGGCAAACCCGATCGGGGCAAACCCACAATTAAATAAAGGCTCGACCATTTGGTCGGGCCTTTTCATTTTCGGGCGAGCCGATTGGCCCGCCCCCCCCCAAAATCGGACCGAACCCGAGTTCGGTCGGAGACCGAACTTGATCCGCGTTGATCGGGCCGAATCCGGGTTGGGTCGGACCGGACCCGACCCGATCCGGCCCTAAAAAATTATTATTTTATTATTTAAAAAAAAAATTTTGATGGGGTTTGAAATGGACTTTCTATGTATTGTCTTTTTGATGTAATTAGGCATTTATTTACTTGTATATTGATTATATTATATGTTTAGTTTGCATATTTTGTTATGTTTGATTGTACGTGTTTAATTTTATGGCAATTAGGATCTTGGTAGCTATAATTATTATTTTAATGATTGCACACCCGCATGATCACCTCACATGTTAGTGGATAGGTATAAAATCAATCTAAACCGCTTGCTAAAAAATCATTTTGTTAAAATGAACAAAATTAGGTACCAAAATGGCATTAATTGGTCAATTAGTATAATCAAGTCCCGACCTTAGATTCTCTAGTTGCGTAGGAAGTGTGGCATACTCCCGTGCCTCACTTGGTTTTTAGCCTACCCCAATAGGCTAGTGGAGACTCCTTATTGCAAATTTCTTAAAAACACCCAATGTCATGTGAGGTATGAGCTTGGGAGAGCCTGCGCCTAATCATGGGCCTTAGGCCCGTCCTTTAGACAATACCCCTAAACCTATTCCCTCCCCCCAAGGGGTAGGTCGCGATAGCTTGGCGACTTCGCTTGGGATTTGGTTTTAAACCTTAAGAGGACTTAGGCCTAAATTTATCTTGTTCAAAAGTAAGTTTTGTTTGGCATCAAGGATATCAAGTATGTCCTTGACATGGGTGTTAAATATTTTTGCAGTTGGGAGTTATAAGGGGAGGAGTGATTGTTAACCCCTTGTCATGTAGGTGTGGAGTTGTGATCGAATGTTCATGTTTTGAATTTATGAAGTGTTGCTTGCCTATAAATTGTTATGCCTGCGTCCCTTGCATTGCACTACACCATAGCACACACTACCTGCCGCCGGACCTGGGCCGCATAGGATCATTTAGGATGGTGTTGAGGTGGATACCACTCCGACTACAACCGTGTAGTACGAATTGCCCACCTCTACCCTCGAAACTTTTTTCTTCATGTTGAAGTTACCCACCCCGGTCTACAACCACGCGACATGGGTGGTTCTTTGACAAAGCCGGAGTCATGGGTAAAACGACCTAACCGCGATCTTATTGGTTCAGTTCGGTGATCCTATGACTCCATTTTGAGCCATATAGAGTAGAAATTGAACCACATCTCATGTGCATGTCTATGTAATTGAAAAAAAAAAAGAGACAAAGGTCGGCACCCATTGTAAGTATAATTTTCCTTTTTATTTGCTCATTTTGTATTGAACTTCCATATTGAAATTTGCAAACATCAATTGATTGCCCTTGGTGTTGTAGACTTATAATTGAAAAAATTGGCAATCACTTTTGATAAGTGAACATTGAATGTGCAAGTTCTAAACATTTTGATTTGGCCCTGTTGAACACATGGTTTTGTTTAAATTTCTAGTTATGGGCTCAAAATCATTTTGAAAAAAAAAAAAAAACATTCAAGTCATGGTTTTATATTGGGGTGCAAAAGTTGAAATTGCATTTTTATGAAATTCTCTCATTCACACATTTTGGGACTAAAATGCAAATCACATTTGTTGTACAAATCCCACAAAATGGAAGTCACTTCTTTCAAAAATCAATGTCACTTTTGCATATAAAACTTTTTGAACAAGAGTGGACATTCAATTGATGGTCGTAGATCAATTTTTTTTTTAATGATGCATTCTCTTATGACTAATCTTGGTGAAAATACTAAAACCCCCTAATAAGGACTATGGGGCATGTATCGCCGCCTCGATTTTGTTGTAAGAAACAACATCATTGAAAAATCATTTTTTCATTCACATACTGACATTGTTGTCTTTCTTGCAGGTTATGCATGATACTCCTTGACATTTTAGTGTTCGACCATATGGAGAAGTGAATTCTAGAGCTAGAACAAGAGTTGATTTGTACTCTTATCTATGCAAGAGTTTCCTATATTTTATCATTGTCTTTATTCTTGTTAAGAATCATGTTTTTCATTTTGAGTTTTTATTGCAAATCTAATTGTTGCTTTTATAAATCACGCGACTCACTTTTTCATGATGGAATTCAATTTCATGAAAATCATCCCTTAAAAAAAACAAAAAAACGAATTCAGAAGTGTTTCAAGCGAATATTTACGTCTACCTTCCAAAATGAATTTCAAAAAAACTTTGCTTAAGGCCCTCTCTTCATGAAATCGCTTTTTCCGATAGGACGAGGAGGTTATCTGAAATCGACATTGCCCCTTCTAAAAGATAAAAGTGTAGGCTCATGGAACCTAGGAAGCAAGCTTGCGTCGAGGCTTCATCAGCGCCAATCTTCCAATAGAGGCAGAACGTAATTGAATTCTGTTTTGGGAGGTTTTCTTTATTTGGAGATGCCTTACGTGCCAAAATAGCCCATCTATCTCGTTCACTTTGCATGATGAGACAAATGAAGGGAGTTGCCAAGCATCCAAAAAGACGAATTCGAAGGAAGAGTAAATTGTATCGATCCCAGTTGTCCATTTCTGATATTGTTTCTGCAATGACTTTCTTTTCATTGTTAAGGAGACATCAAGAGTGCCAACGCGATGGAGCATTATTGGGTCCTATTCATCTTAAACAAAGAAAGATTCAAATGAAACAGAGGGGCAATATTACCCCTTCCTTCATAAGGGACACCTTGGGATGTTGATTGCCCGACTTTGAAAGGAATGTATTTCGTTCCTAAACTTGATTCTCTTTAGTATAAAAAATGACATATGATTTTCTTTGGTACAGGACAGACTCGAACAGAATAAATGTTTGTCATATAGAGTGGGAGAACAACATTTGATTTAGAGAAAAATCTCTCATTCCCCCACCAATGAAGTGTGCTGGAATAATATTGTCAAATTCATAAAGAAAGGATGTATCGTTCCTCAATTGAACCTAATTAAAAATAGAAATAACCCGTTTCATCTCATGTTCTTACAGAGTGATAAATAAATAAAAAAGTTGCACCTTGACCGTAGAAGCGGCGCCTTCTACTAAGGAATCATGAAAACGTCAAACACTTAAAGGCGAATGCAAAGGAAGGGTATTGTCGAGTTATCAAATATCCACGATGGTGAATCCAAGAGATTTTAGCCCTCAAAGGATAAAAGCGAGTGAAGGGTAATGATGTATCGTTTCCAACATTTCAACCCTTAAGGATTTTTGCACTAACATATTCTTTTACATTCTTTACAGGGTTATCGGGTCACCATGCCATACCCTTCTTCTCAATTTTTTTTTTAGAAAAAGAAAAGAAAAAGAAAAGGAGAATTTCCATTACAAAAGAGAACCTTTGGCGCTTTCCTAGAGACAAGCAAAAAAAAAAAAATGAATAATTGAGAAAAAAAAAATTATACAAACTTTTTTAGCATACTTTTTATCTCAAAATTATTTTCTCGTTTTGTGGATTATTCATTCTAAATCAAATTTCCCTATGGAGATTGATCTATTCAGATGATCTCAACAGAGTGAGATGGAGATGTTAACCATGCCAAATAAGAAGTGCTTAGGATGAAGAAAGGCAAGCCATTTCCAAACACATCCTTCAAACACTTTTGAGAGTTAAGTGAAAAACAAAATTCTCTTAGGACAAATGGGTTATTCGCATTGAGCGCAAAGATCGAAATGATAAAGGCGTTTCCTTCATCAATCCTAAGCATTGTACTAATCTCTTACCACCCCTTTCGGTAGAATAAAGATGATCCTTCAAAGTACCTCTGTCGAGAACGACCCTACATTGGGGCAGCATAGAAGGTTACGAGTGTGTTGTAGAGCGAAGGATTGAGAAAGATTCTATTACTTTCACTTGTATCAATCTTCTAGTGATAGTTTCAAAGGAATTCTCATTAGAGCTTGACTCATCCCAAGGTGAAGAAGAGCATTTCCTTCTCTACCCAAACACTGATACCCATTGCTTTAACCAATTTGGGCCTGATTATTCATTTCTGAATCCCGAGCGGTGATCATCTCCCTTCACTAGGGCAAGGCATAAGAATTGACCAAATACAATTGATAGTCACGAGAAAATGTGAAAAAGCATCTCGAAAGTCATAAGAGCTACAAAAGTTCAAAGAGCAAAAAAGTTCGAAAAACTAGGGGCATGAAAAAGCAATGTGCCTGGTAAAAGCAAGGCCAATGCCCGTCAATCAAGAAAAAGAGCCAAAAGGCTGCATCTTATGTGAAAAAAAAATTATCAAAGTGAAAAAAAAATTATCAAAGTCAAAGTGTCTGCGTAAAAAATTATCGCGGGTGCAAAGAAAATTAGAAAATGGGCAAAGCTCTCATGCATAAATGATTAGTCAAGGGACTTTCGAGATGTGTTGTGTTTCCAAAGCCAAATACTTTCGAAAGGTCGAGTGACTTGGTCACGATGCCATAATAATCACCAGCTCTAAAAAAAACTCCCTTGAAAAGTTTAAGCCTTTCGAGCCTCTCCCGAGCCAATATTACAACTCTCTTCCGAAGTCTCTTCGATTGGGATGATTTGAGTGAAAATGAGAATGCAATAAAGAAGCTATTGCTTGAAAGTGTGGAAGTAATTCTATGTTGTCTTATCTTCCAAGTTCTCGACTTGTAAATCCGACGAAGATAGCGACAAATGTTCCTTTATTGGCCTCAAAGCAATAATTCCTTTGTGTAAGCCCTAACCGAGCCTATATTGTGGTCCTTTCAAAAGACCTTTTTGATCGATCAGATTGTGCTTATTGCGAATGTTTCCGAAAGCCTTTGACATGGGTTATGTGAGATACCCTCAGCAATCAATTACTTCCCACGCGAATGATGGGATTGAGTAGCCATTTTATCAAGAGTGTGTGAGAAACCTTTTCTGACTAAGAAGCTCTAGTTTGGCATGCTTAATGAGTGTCGCGACCTAATTTTTTCAGGGTGCACCACATAAAATTTAGCTAATGGATTGTTAAGCCTAGACTTAACTTGGGTTTTTCCAAGCCCATACCAGTTCGCGACTTATGTTCAGATTCTTAACATGCAGATAGATTTTATCTATGAGTCGTCACTAATCTATTTTTTGGTGGGTCGATTAAAAACCCAAGTAAAGTAACGGGAGCTTTACTTTACTCCTACGAACTAGAGACTCTAGGTACGGGGACTTGGTTACACTAGATTTCTCTAATGCCCTTTCGGTACCATTCTTTTATTTTCAAAAATGCTTTTGCAGGCAGCTTAAATTGATTTTAAATCTAATTCCCTAACATGTGAGGCGATCATGCGGGTGCGAAAACCACCAATTTAACACCCAAGTAAAGCAGAAAATAAATTGCAGGACTTACCTCATAGCAATGAAAGCATCTGCGTTGTTAGATCAGAATTCACATCGATAGTCCTAGATATGATTTCTAATTAACATGCAATTTTTTGTTTTCACTTATTTAATGAGAATCATAAAAATGCAATATAACTAAATGACCTAATTCTAATGACATGCAATTTCTAATTAAATGGACCTAACAACAGTTGCTAAATGACGTGCATTTCATGAATCTAATCTTATATGACATGCACATGACATTTTTTATTTTTCCAAAAAAATACAGTCTATCCTAGAGAATGGGACTAATTTATTCTAAGACATTTTTTGTACTCTTCATGAAATTCGAAATTAGGAAAAATGCAAAAAATAACTATAGACTAAGATTCTATCTAGCTTATATTAAGGATCAAGTCAGACTAATTTAAACTAAGATATTATCTTAATCTAGCAGTCTTTAACCTAAGATGCTATCTATCTAAAAATGAAACATTGCAATTTTATCCTAATATGCCATGACATACAAAGAATGCCCTAATTCTAATGACATATGCATGATGATTTTTTTTTTTGTGTTTTTTTTTTATTAATTTCGACATTAATAATTAAACATGCAATCCAAGTTAAAAATCTAGCAACCTAAATTGATTGATTTGATTTTCATTTTTATTTTTTTAAATTCGAAAAAAATTCCTATTCTAAATATGCAAACCCTAGAACAGGAAATAAACCTAATTCTAACCTACATTTTTTATTTTTTTGTTTTTTATGAAAACAAAATCAACTTAAACGACACGACGGCAAATCAGAGCAAGACAAGATTGATATCCAAATTGATGAACCATATCTCATGCATGAGATCGGGTTGGTCAATTTTAAATAAATCGCGAATCAAATCTTGGGCGTGAGATCAGATTGGCGATTTTTTAAGCGAATGCGAGTCGGATTTTGGGCGCGAAAATCGGATTGTCAAACACAAATTTTAGAGGCTATTTCCTGTCGAACATTTTAGTCATCCATTAAAGAATAATTCTACTAAAAAAGCAAAATATATAAAGTAAAGAAAAACCTAATTTGATTTTCTCCTTTTCCCTTTTTTTCCTTTTTTCACACACGGCTTGGGCTTGTGGTGATGGGTTGCTACGGTGGAAGGTAGCCACGGTCGGAGGAGCGTGATCGTTGGAGCTTCGGTGAAGGGACATGCGGCGTTGGCAACAGCGAGCGGACCCCGAACAGAAGCAGCGATGGTGTTGTTCAGATGGAGGTACGGCGGGGCAACGATGCTGCTGGCGAAGACGCGCCTAGAAGTAGCAGCGTGGAGGC
Source organism: Eucalyptus curtisii (assembly GCA_017140595.1). NCBI lineage: Eukaryota > Viridiplantae > Streptophyta > Magnoliopsida > Myrtales > Myrtaceae > Eucalyptus > Eucalyptus curtisii. Next base: position 7,574,265 of record CM029496.1, read on the forward strand.
ACGGGCCGGTGCCGGGCTCGCTCAATGGTGGAGCGACAACCGGCTTAGATCTATCGTCATCGGGGCTCACGATCGTGAGATCGGGATAGCGGTGGTGTTGCGAGCTGGTGGAACGGCTCGGTAGTAGCCTGTGGACAGAAAAATCGAGAGCAGGGGAACCTAGCTTCTGGCGGAATGGCATGCTGGTGAAACGGAGACCGGCTGAGGACGGCCTAGGCTGCTGCAGCAGTGACGGAAGCGGTTCGGGTGGTCACTCGAGTGAGAGGGTGCAGCGACCTGCTTGAGCTCGAGTAGAGGTGCGAAGCAGAGCTGTGCGGAGGTGGGGCCGCGAGGCGGCGTCGTGACGGCGAGAGAGGGCGTCGTCGAAGTAGAGGGTTGCTTGGATTGCAGCGGTGACGACGCGCGACGCGTGGTGCCTCGGGGTCGCGTTCCGGCATGGCAGATCTGAGTAGAGGCATGGCGAGCGATGTAGCGGTGGTGGTCATCGAGGGGTTGCAAACGACGGCCGCAGTCGTGCGATAGGAGCGGGGGCGCAGCGCGTCGTCGCGGACGAGCGCGATACCGGCGAGGAGCGATGGCTCCGGGCTTTGGGCAGACGCAGCAACACGAGCTCGCGGGCGAGGGAGACGCAGCCCGGGCTGGGGAAACGGCAATGACGAAACGGCTCGGGCGTCGGCGCTCGGGCTCGCAGACGAGCGGGGTCCGGTGCAGCAGCCGTCATGGCTGCTTAAAGAAGGACCGTGGGCTGCTTTTCCTTTGCTTTTTTTTTTCTTGTTTTTTTCTTTCTTTTTCCTTATTCTCACGTCCCTCTTTCACGTCACTCCGTTGTCCCTTTCTCTGCACAACTTTTCCTTTGTTGAATTTTCTCTCTCAAGCTTTCTTTTCTTATTTTCTGGTCTTGTGTTGAAAGCCCGAATGAAGAAAAGCCCCCTTAACGTGGCCATGTATTCAATGTGTGGCCCCCCACCTAAACCTTACACGAGTAACCTTTTTATAGGCCAAAGATTAGGGTTTTAATTTCATTTTCAAATCAACATCCGCGAAGATTTCTTTTCCGCACGCAATATTACTTTTTATTTTCCACACCTCTTCTAGATTTCCTTTGCAAAAATGAATATTCTCTATTGATTTTTCAAAAATTGCAATAGGATTTTTTTCAAATACGGGCTTGGGCCAAATTGCTCTCTTTGTGGGCTTAGTCCGACTTGTCAACTTAAAACTTAAACCACCAAATCAAATCCATTTGTCACCGACCAAATGTAAATGTAAATTAAAATAAATGCATCTAAAAATATATGCTATGCAATTAATTAGTTAACTAATATATTTTTTTAAGGGGTTAAAATTAATCCCTAATTTTTTAATGCGATAAATGACTAATCAAGTCGCCAAAATTTAGGTGTCAACAGCTACCCCTCTTTGAAGGTGAGCTCGAAGAGGTTGCCTTCAAAGACAAATTGAGACCTAAATTTTGACTATGCACATGCATTGAATGATTTTTTTGTTGGAAAATGAATTCCATTTTTGAATGCAATTTATATGATGCATGGAAAAGCAAATGATAAATGAACCTACCTAGAATAATGTACCTTCAAGGAGGATAGAGTAATTCGAGATAGTTGATGTTATATGTCCAGGACTCGTATACAGTCGCCTAGAATAGTAACATGGCTTTGCAAAGAGACTGCTTTCCCAGGACCCGTACCTTTCTACGGTCGCCCGGTAAAGTGTTTGGTTTGCCTTCTATGACCCGTATCTTTCTATTCTTCGCCTTCCAAGACCCATACCATTCTATGGTCGCCTAAATGGGGATTCACCTTCCAAGACTCGTACCATTTTATGGTCGCCTGAATAGGGAAATAGGTGTTGTCTAGGACCCGTACCATTCTACGGTCGCCTAAACAGGGATTCACCTTCCAAGACCCGTACAATTCTACGGTCACCTGAATAGAGAAATAGATGTTGTTTATGACCCGTACCATTCTACGATCGCCTGTTAGAGCAATAAATATTGTTTAGGACCCGTACCATTCTACGGTCACCTAAACTGAGGTTTTGCTTGGCTAGGACCCGAACCTTTCTTTGGTCGCCTTAATCAGATTGAATCTGGGGAAAAATCTTTGGGGGACAACTCAATCGAGTGTCAATTAAGAGGAACTTCGGGCTAAAGAAGCACACCGATTTGACAGGGGACTTACGCCATGTCGATGAAGAGGACTCTGGGCTATGAAAGCACGCCAGGTTGATAAAAGAAATTCGGGCTACGAAAGCACGCCGTTCGATAAAATGGACTTTGGCCTACAAAAGCACGCCGGGTCAATATAAATGGACACCGGGCTACGAAAGCATGCCAAGTCGATAAAGAGGGACTCTGGGCTACGAAAGCACGCCATGTCAGGAACCCCGGGCTACAGAAGCAAGTCGAGTCTATTAAAATGGACATCGGGCTACGGAAGCACGCCGAGTCAATGAAAATGGATACTGGGCTACGAAAGCACGCTAGGTCAATAGAAAATACATCGAGCTACGGAAGCACGCCGGGTCGATGAAAGTGACTATGGGCTACGAAAGCACGCCATGTCAATATAAAGGACACCGGGCTACGGAAGCACACCGAGTCGATGAAAGGGACTCTGGGCTATGAAAGCACGCCATGTCAATATAAATGAACAGCTTGACCGAGTCAAGTGTCGATACATTTGAGAGGGAATACCTGCACAATGACAAGTATTTAAAGTATGGGTAGAGATATACATACCTGGTGATATCTCTGATTCTTGGGGATATGTCTTCTGGAATTTAGATATCCTATGGAGGTCTTTCACTTCCCGGTAGAAATGAATTTTGGAACATCAAGGATGCACCTTGAATGTTTGTGAAAGTTTCTCATCTCCTAACATCATGAGGCATTCTGAAAGGAACCTAAATGTCAAGAGCTCTTGGGTATTTGAGAAAACATTACCTGTCAGACATGATTTAGAGCAAAAATGCATTTACCAAAGAAATAAGCAATTAAGGCTATTCTGGAATGTACACTTCAAAATCCACTGAAGTTTTTATTAATTCAATCGGGTTCATGCATAATGACCTTTGCATCACCCAAATTTCCACTGGAGAGAATCATCGTTCAAAACAATTTTCATGACATGGATCTTCTCAGAATACTAAATGAGAGACTTTTAGTTAGAAATGACTTTCACTCACTCTCATTTAGAAAGACTATTTTACGAGAATCACTCAATCTCACCATATCGATAGGGGTCTAGTATTCTCGCAAGCGGTACGACCTTACCAACTGAGAGGTCTTTGATAGAGACCGTAATGTGGGCTTGGTCAATGGCTTAACAAAGGGGACTCTTTGAGTCAAGGCTATTGAAAGAACAACTTCATAATCATCTCCGGGTTTACAAGTCAAGAACCCTGCAAAATGAGAAAGAAATAATCTTGCTCGCACTTCTTCGAGCAATGCTTATAAACATATGAACTCCTATGTTAATTCAAGTGCCTTAATCAGAAGAGACTTTGTAAGGGACGTAACATAGGCTGGGTTCATGGGTTGAGAAACGAAAGGATCATTAGGCTCAAAATATATGTGATGGGTGAGAGCTGGTGATCATCTTGGTATTGTCACCAGTTTTCTTGCTCACCATCGGGAATTGTCTTCATAAGGCGCCCCACTCAGCATTTGAGTTCTTTAGATATTGCTCGATTGGAAATACAACCTTTTTCAATCGATAATGCTTATCTTGACTCTTTTTTTTTTTTTTTTTTCATTTATGGACATTGGCCTTGCCTTTACTAGGCACACCGCTTTTCCATACCCCTAGTTTTCATGCATTTTTTCTTCACTTCTTTTCATGGGCATTGGCATTACTTTTACCAGGCACACTACTTTTTCATGCCCCTTAGTTATATTTTGATTTCAATTCTTGCGCACAATACATGTGTCAAGCAATTACACTTTAAATGCCACTCGAACTTTCAAGAGTCTTCATCTGCCTTTGGCCTTGCCCTAGTGTGGGTGATGATCATCAACTGGGTTTGAAGAAATGAAATTGCAGGCTCAAGTGGGCTATGCAAAGGATATAAGCATATAAGATAGTGAAAGAAATGCTCTTCGTCATCTTAAGGCACTTAAATTACCACATGAATTCAATGTAATAGCATGATTAGAAGATTGATGCAAGTAAGAGTAATAAAATTTCAATCCATTTTCTTCACCTTATGGCCCTGTCTTACCCTCCAATTTGCCTCGACGTGGGGTGGTTCTTGACAGGAATAATTTGAAAAGAATTTTCATAAGTGTATGAAGCTTCAAAGGGGTTAAGCAATCGATCACTTGTAGTGTTTATGATAGAGAAATGAATTGCCCCATCATCTTCGTTATCGTACCTTTCGTGAGAGAACTCTTCATCTTGTGGATATGGAACTTCCTACACTCATCTCACAAGTGTATAAGTAAAGGACTGTGTATAGGATATGGATTGTCTTTCATTATCCTAATACGTCTCATTCAGCATTATTAAGCATTGGTGTCACTCCATTGAGTTGTCTATCTTGACAAATCTCCATGTGAAATTGGTGAGCTAAATCAATATAAAAATTCGCTTTCCAAAAGGGTCCAACAACTTTAAGCATGAAAAACTTTTGTGACAAACAATTTATTGCACTTAAAACATGGTTTTAAGCACTCATTCAGGGGAATTGCTCTACAAAGGAATTGCCTCAGCAAAGGATGCCCTTGGATTGTCTCTATCAATCAAAAGTGAAGATCCGCCTTTGCCCTTGCACAAGAGAACATGCATGAATAAGATACTATGCAACATCAAAGTAAATTCAAATTGCACATCCATTTTGGCTTGATCGATATTTTATCCCAGTCGGGTCACTACCAAAATCCGTCATGCCCCAATTCGTCATCCTCAATTTCTTATTGATGTGCAAGGAAGTCGGTCGGGACAAGTAAGAGGATAAGTAGTGTTTAATGTCTTTTTCGAGAGATATTTTATCCCAGTCGGGTCACTATCAAAATCTGCCGTGCCCCCAATTCGTCATCCTCGATTTCTTATTGATGTGCAAGGAAGTCGCTCGGGATAAGTAAGAGGATAAGTAGTGTTTAATGTCTTTTTTACTCTTGGGAGATGTCATCAAGATCAGCTAGGAAATGATCATTTGCCCCCACGTCTATTTTTCCTTCGGATGTATGTTCCCAAATCAACGGACCCACTATCACTGGAAATTTACGTGTTATTATCAAACACCTCTCTGTTATGCTCTGAGACATAAAGTAAATGAGTTAGAAAAATAAACAAGGGTAACCTAATGCATGCTTTTGGAAATGGCTTCAAAAATGATTATTATTTTTTTTGGTGAGGAAGCATGAAGAAACCTAGTCCTCAGAATTTCTCTATGGATAATATTTTCTTTTCATTGTTGAATATCGTCACCGGGTTGGTTTGATGTACCCCATCATGTCCTCAAAACAAAATTTGTAATTTTATTGATATTCATCAATCGAATTACATTTATTGGAATGAAAAATGTGATGTTCAAGCACAGAAAATTGAAACCAATCCCTAAAGAGCGATAAAAATTCCCACATGCTTTTGGAAATGGCTTCAAAAATGATTATTATTTTTTTTTGTGAGGAAGCATGAAGGGAAGGTGCATGCCCCTAATTAAATGAGAAAATCGAACTACTTAAGACCATGAATCACGTGTACTTAAATTCTTCACCCTCCTTGATCTTGTGATGCGAACCCTTCAGGTAAGATATTCTTCCCTCTAGATATGTCACTAGTCTCTTCATGGTGGCATCAAATTTGGCTACCTTAGGAAAATGAGACGTTTCAAAAGTCCTTTTGACTCTTTTCTTCGACTCGCAATTTCTCACTTGTTTTGATCCATCATTTTAGCTCTCGATTGTGAACGGATGAGTGAGCGGAATCGCTCCATAATTACCTAATTCAAATGAACGAGAACATGTAAGCATGAAGTGTAAATAGAGAGTCAATCCATGACAATGATCTAATCGATTTTTTCATTTTTTTTTTCATTTATTCATGAAAAGTTCGTACAAGAAGAGAATTTCCTAAAAATAGACATCCTAGCAAGACCAAATTTCCTAGACATGAGTTGAAAACAAATTCTTCAAAGTTTTTTATTTTCCAAATAATTCATTGCATGACAATTTCCTCGTATAATTTCTAATTGACAAAAGAATTAGATCAAACGACTAACCTAGATTGTCATGGACGGACCAAAAGTACGACAAAGTAAGTAAATTGCATAGTATAAGGGTAGAAGACTTACTTCACCAAGGAGAATCAACGGAAATCACATAGACATGCACATGGAAAGTGGCTCGATTTCTAATCTATAAGGCTTATCAAAGTGAGCCACAAGGATGATCGGACTAGCCACGGACGTGTGGACTATGTCAGGTTCTCATGACTCCGGCTTGGTCAAAGAGCCGTCCCAGGTCGCGGGCATGCAGACCGATCCCCAGTGGAGTCGCCCAGCTGTCGTGACCTAATTTTTTCGGGGTGTACCACCTAAAATTTAGCTAATGGATTGTTAAGCTTAGACTTAACTTGGGCTCTCCCAAGCCCATACTAGTTCACGACTTATGTTCAGATTCTTAACATGCATATAGATTTTATCTATCAGTCGCCACTAATCTATTTTTTGGTGGGTCGATTAGAAACCCATGTAAAGTAACGGGAATTTTACTTTACTCCTACAAACCAGAGACTCTACGTACGGGGACTTGGTTACACTAGATTTCTCTAATGCCCTTTCGGTACCATTCTTTTATTTTAAAAAAATGCTTTTACAGGCAGGTTAAATTAATTTTAAATCTAATTCCCTAACATGTGAGGCGATCATGCGGGTGCACAAACCACCAATTTAACACCCAAGTAAAGCAGTAAACAAATTGCAAGACTTACCTCATAGCAACGAAAGCATCTACGTTGTTGGATCAGAATTTACATCGACAGTCCTAAATATGATTTCTAATTAACACGCAATTTTTTGTTTTCACTTATTTAATGAGAATCATAAAAATGCAATATAACTAAATGACCTAATTCTAATGAAATGCAATTTCTAATTAAATGGACCTAACAACAATCACTAAATGACATGCATTTCATGAATCTAATCTTATATGACATGCACATGACATTTTTTATTTTTCCTAAAAAATGCATTATATCCTAGAGAATGAGACTAATTTTTCTAAGACATTTTTTGTACTTTTCATGAAATGCGGAATTAGGAAACATGCAAAAATTAACTATCTAGACTAAGATTCTATCCAGCTTATATTAAGGATCAAGTCAGACTAAATCCTAATTTAAACTAAGATATTATCTTAATCTAATAGTCTTTAACCTAAGATGCAATCTATCTCAAAAATCAATATAAACTTAAAATGAAACATTGCAATTTTATCATAATATGCCATGACGGCCATGACGTACAAAGAATGTCCTAATTCTACATGACATATGCATGATGATTTTCTTTTTTGTGTTTTTTTATTAATTTCGAAATTAATAATTAAACATGCAATCCAAGTTAAAAATCTAGCAACCTAAATTGATTGATTTGATTTTTATTTTTATTTTTTAAATTCGAAATAAAATTCCTATTCTAAATATGCAAACACTAGAACATGAAATAAACCTAATTCTAACCTACATTTTTTTTTTACGAAAACAAAATAAACTTAAACGACACGATGACAAATCAGAGCAAGACAAGATTGATATATGTTGACACCTAAATTTTACAATTTTATTTAAGACTTAATTATGTACAAAATTAGGAATTAGCCACTAAAAAAAAATACAAAAATTAATTATTAAAAAGAAAAACGAAAACGAGAGAGGCCCTTCTCTCTTTCTTTTTTCCTCCCCACGTAGGCCCTTGCGCGGCCCATCTTCTTTTCTCCCTTGCGTGGCCCATGCGCGGCCCATCTTCCTCTTCTTTCTCCTCGGCCCGGCTCGTGCCCGGCTTTCTTCCCCCCTCCTGTTGGTCTTCGCTGGAAAGACCTGCAAGAACAAAAAAAAAAACAGAGCAGCAGAAGCTGTAGCAGCACAACGAGAGCAGGAAGATCAAAGCCCGACGTGATTCGTGGGTCAGGGAGCACGCCGGTCGATAGGCTGGCGAGGTAGGAACCAAACACACCGACCGTGGACCTTGAAGAGCGCGGACCTACATAAGAAAAGGAAAGGAGAGCAGCACAAAACAGGGGCAACGCATAAAACACCAAAAAAAAAAAAAAAGCGAGGAAGAGACGGAGAACCGGGAAGGGAGAGATATCCGAGAGAGAGAAGTCAAAGGGGAGTTTTGGCTGCCATCGGTGGTCCGTTCGTGATTTGCTTTCCGTCGTAGCTCTTCTCGTTGAACCAAGTAGGTCTTCTCTACTCATGTATGCTCCGTTTTTGTAGGGCGTCGGACCGGAGCTCGTGGACGACCTGTTCGCATGAGCTTTGGTTCCTTCGGCCCCTGTAAATCTTTAGCCAAATCTCCGTGTGTTGTTGGTCGTTTTTTGAGAACCCTGGTCCCATTTCGAGTCTCGGTTGAGTTGGAAATCCAAACATTTGGTAATGCTCGCGAATTGTTTGTATAAATGCCTGAGTGTAGCTAGCATGACTATTCTTGAACCTTCGTCCATTATAGGCGCCCGCCGTTGATTGATGCGTCTTGTTGCTGTCCCGCACGTTTTTGTTTTGTCCATTTGGACTTTACATAGCCATATGTTGTGATTCGGGCTTATTTTCATACAAGTTGGGTCTCGTCTCCCTCCTTGTCCGTATAGGTGAGAGAGTGGGTGTCGGCTCGGCGGCGGCCCGAGCGCGAGCGGTGTCAGCACCGGTGAGGATGGGTAGTGAGGCTTGTTTAAAAGGGCATTGGTTTAGTCGATGAGCTTCGGTAAAAAGAGTGTAGGAGAGAAGGTGGCTTCGAGCGTGCAAAGAATGAACGAAGAAGAAGAAGACCAAAGGCAAAAGAAAAATAAAAAGAAAATAACAAAAAGAAAACAAAACAAAAAGAAAAAAAAAAAACTATAAAATGGCAAAAGTTGGTCTCGGGAAGGAGGAATCATAGGAGGGGAGTGCGCGAGAAAAACAAAAGAAAGAAAATTTTTAATTTTTTTTAAAAAAAAAAAAAAAAATTGAAAATGTTTTAAAAAAAAATCCAAAAGTGTTGGATCCGGGTTTGGGTTGGGTCCATGGGTCGGATTGGGTTTACCCGGTCCGAACCCATTTTCTTGAAGTATAATAATATTAAATATTAAAAATACATTAAAAACTCAAAAATTTTCAAAAAAAAAATCAAAAAGTTTCGAAAAAAGGTAATTCAAAAAGTCTCCTAAAATTCAAAAACTTAGAAAGCATTAAAAAATTCGACCTTTTTCTTTATTTAAAAAAATTAAAAAATAAAAAAATTTTTTTTTTAAAAAAAAAAAAAACTTAAAAAAATTCGAAAATCTAAAAATTGTAGGGTTTGGTTGGGAATTGTCATGTCGTGCCTTCTTAGTGTAACTAGACCTTTATTTTCTTGCACTTTGATTATGTCACGAGTTTAATTTACATGTTTAAGTACGTTTATGATTGCTAAGTTGTATGCACTAATTTTACTGCAATTAGGAGCTTGGTTGCTATTTATCACTTTAATGATTGTGTACCCGCATGATCACATCACATATTAGTGGATAAGTATAAAATCAATTCAAACTGCCTGACAAAAAAAATCATTTTGTTAAAATGAACAAGATTAGGTACCGAAATGGCACTAATTGGTCAATTAGTGTAATCAAGTCCTTGACCCTAGATTCTCTGGTTGTGTGGGAAGTGAGATATACTCCCATGCCTCACTTGGTTTCTAGCCGACCCCAATAGGCTAGTGGCGACTCCTTTTATACAAAATTTCTTAAGAATATCACAATGTCACGCGGGGTATGGGCTTGGGAGAGCCCGTGCCTAATCATGGGTCTTAGGCCCGTCCTTTAGGCAATATCCCTAAACATGTTCCCTCCCCCCGAGGGTAGGTCGCGACAGCTTGGTGACTCCACTGGGGACTTGGTTTTAAACCTTAGAGGACTTATGCCATAATTAATCTTGTTCAAAAATATTGTTGTTTGGCAGCGAGGATTCCAAGTATGCCCCTAACATTAAAATGTGTTAATTGTTTTTGGAGAATGGGAGGTATAAGGGGAAGTGTTCGCTCACTTTTGTCTTGCAGAGAGGTGTAGGAATATATGGTTTATTTTTTATGTATGGAGTGTTGTTTTCCTATAAATTGTTGTGCATGTATCCTCTGCATTGCACTACATCATAGCACACACTACCTGCCGCCGGACCTCGACCGCATAGGATAACTTAGGATGGTGTTAAGGTGGATACCACTCCGACTACAAGCATGTAGTACGAGTCACCCATCTCAACCCCGAAACTTCTTTCATGTCGAAGGTACCCACCCCGGTCTGCAAGCGCGCGACACTGGTTGGTTCTTTGATGAAGCCGGAATCATGGGTAACCTAACCTTGCCACAACCTTGTTGGTTCAGTCCGGTGATCCTATGGCTCCATTTTAAGTTGGATAGAGTAGAAATTGAACCACATCCCATGCACATGTCTGTGTAATTGAGCAAAAAAAAAAAAAAAGAGAGAGACAAAGATCGGCACCCATTATGAGTATCATTTTCATTTTTATTTGCTCATTTTGTATTGCATTTTCATCTTGAAATTCACGGAAATTAATCGAATGCCCTCGGTATTGTAGGTTTTTGATTAAAAAAAATTTGCAATCACTCTTGATAAGTGAACATTGAATGCAAGTTTTAAACACTTTGATTTGGCCCCGTTGAACACATGGTTTTGTTAAATTTCTAGTTATGGGCTCAAAATCATTTTGAAAAAAAAAAACTTTCAAGTTGTGATTTTATATTGGGGACACAAATTGAAATTGCATTTTTTATCAAATTCTCTCATTCTCACATTTTGGGACTAAAATGCAAATCATTTTGTGTACAAATTTCTCAAAATAGAAGTCACTTCATTTTTTGCAAGAGTAAAATAAAAAAATCAATCTCTTAAAAAAAAAAAATCAATGCCACTTTTGCATATGAAACTTTTAGAATAAGAGTGGACGTTCGATTGATAGCCGTCGATCGATCTTTTAATGATGCCCCTTCTCTCATGATAAAATCTTGGCGAAATACTGAAACCCCGTGATAAGGACTACGGGGCATGTACATCGCCTCGATTTTGCTGTAAGAAGTGACCTCATTGAGAGATCATTTTAACATACTCCACATACTAACATTGTCATCTTTTTGCAGGTTATGCGTGATGCACCTTGACATTCTCGTGTTTGACCACATCGAGAAGTGAATTTTAGAGTTAGGACAAGAGTTGATTTTTACCATTACCTATACAAGAGTTTCTTGTATTCTATCATTTGTCTTTATTCTTGTTAAGAATCATGTTTTTCATTTTGAGTTTTGATTGCGAATCTAATTGTTACTTTTGTAAATCACGCGACTCACTTTTTCATGATGAATTCAATTTCATGAAAATCACCCCTAAAAAAAAGAACGAATTCAGAAGTGTTTCAATCAAATCTTTACATCTACCTTCCAAAATGAATTTCAAGAAAGCTTTCCTTAAGGCCCTCTCTTCACGAAATCGCTTTCTCCGATAGGACGAGGAGGTTATCTCGGATCGACATTTGCCCATTTAAAAGATAAAAGTGTAGGCTCATGGAACTCGAGAAGCAAGCTTGCGTCGAAGTTTCATTAGCGCCAATCTTCCAATAGAGGCATGATGAAATTGAATTTCATTCTGGGAAGTTTTGTTATTCGCAAATGCCTTAGGTCCCAAAATAGCCCATTGATCTCGTTCACTTTGCATGATGAGACAAATGAAGGGAGTTGCCAAATATCCAAAAGGGCGAATTCGAAGGAAGAGTAAATTGTATCGATTTCAATTATCCATTTCTGATACCGTTTCTGACATGATTTTCTTTTCATTGTCAAGGAGACATCAAGAGTATCAAATTTTGTAACGCTCCAACAAACGCGATGGAGCAAAGTCCGGTTTATCTAAAAAAAAAAAGATTCAAATAAAACAGAGGAGCAATATTATCCATTCCTCCATGAGAGATAATGTTGATCGCTTGACTTTGAAAAGGATGTATCTCGCTCCTAAACTTGATTCTCTTCAACATAAAAAATGATGACATGTCCTTTTCTTTAATACATGACGGATTTGAACAGAACAAAGGTTTGTCAAATAAAGAGTGGGAGAGCAACGTTTGATTTAGAGAAAAATCTCTCTTTCACCTACCAATGAAATATGCTGGAACAATATTGTCAAATTCATCAAGAAGGTTGTATCATTCCTCAGTTGAACCTAACTAAGAATGGAGATAACTCATTTCATCTCCCTTTCTTACAGGGTGATAAATGAAAAAAAATTGCACCTTGACCATAGAGGCGGCATCTTCTACAAAGGAATTAGGAAAACATCAAACACTTAAAGGCGAATGCAAGGGAAGGGTATTGTCGAGTTACCAATTATCCACGAAGGTGAATTCAAGAGATGTTAGCCCTCAAAAGATAAAGCGAGTGAAGGGTAATGATGTATCGTTTCCAACATTTCAACCCCTGAGGATTTTTGCACTAACATATTCTTTTACATTTTTTACAAGGTTACCGGATCACCATGCCACAGGTAAGTACCATTCTTCTCATTTTTTTTAAGTAAAACAAAAAGAAAAAAGAAAAGGAGAATTTCCATTACCAAAAGAGAATCTTTGGCGCTTTTCTATAGACAAAAAAAAATTGAGGAAAAAAATTCTTCAAACATTTTTAGCATCATTTTTATCTCAAAATTGTTTTCTCGTTTTGTGGGTTATTCATTTTAAATCAAATTTCCCTATGGAGATTGATCTAATTAGATGATCTTGACAGAGTGAGATGGAGACATTAACCATGCCAAACAAGAAGTGTTTAGGATGAAGAAATGCAAGCCCATTTCCAAACATGTCATTCAAACACTTTTGAGAGTTCAGTGTCCTTCAAACACTTTTAAGAGTTGAGTGAAAAGCAACATTCTCTTAGGACAAATGATTCATTCGCATTGAGCGTAAAGATCAAAATGATAAAGGCATTTTCTTCATCAATCCAAGCATTGCACTAATCTTTTGCTACCTTTTTGGGCCGAATAAATATGATCATTCAAAGTACCCCTGTCGAGAATGACCCTATTTTGGGGCAGCATAGGAGGTTACGGTCGTGTTGTTGAGCGAAAGATTGAGAAAGATTCTATTACTTTCACTTGCATCAATCTTCTGGTGATAGCTTTAGAAGAATTCTCATTAGAGCTTGACTCATCCCAAGGTGAAGAAGAGCATTTCCTTCTCTATCCAAAGACCGATACCAATTGCTTTAACCAATTTGGGGCTGATTATTCATTTATGAACCCAGAGCGGTGATCATCTCCCTCCACTAGGGCAAGGCATAAGAATTGACCAAATACAATTGACAGTCACGAGAAAATGTGAAAAACATCTTGAAAGTCATAAGAGATACAAAAGTTCAAAGAACAAAAAAGTTCGACAAACTAGGGGGCATGAAAAAGCAGTGTGCCTGGTAAAAGCAAGGCTAATGCCGGTCAAGAAAAAGAACCAAAAGGCTGCATCTTATGTAAAAAAAATGATCAAAGTCAAAGTGCCTGCGTAAAAAATCATCGCAAGTGCAAATGAAATTAGAGAAAAGAGCAAAGCTCTCATGTAGAAATGATTAGTCAATGAACTTTCGAGATGTGCAGTGTTTCAAAAGCCAAATGCTTTCAAAAGGTCGAGTGACCTGGTCACGATGCCATGATGATCATCGACTTTTAAAGAACCCTCTTGACAATTTTAAGCCTTTTAAGCCTCTCCCAAACCAATATTACAACCCTCTACCGAAGTCTCTTCTGATTGTGATGGTTTGAGTGAAAATGATAATGCCACAAAGAAGCTACTACTTGAAGGAGTGAAGGTAATTCTATCTTGTCTTATCTTCCAAGTTCTCGACTTATAAACCCGATGAACATAGCGACAAATGTTCCTTTATCGGCCTTAAAGCAATAATTCATTTGTGTAAGCCTTAACCGAGCCTATATTGCAATCCTTTCAAAAGACCTTTTTGATCGATCAGATTGTACTCATTGCAAATGTTTTTGAAAGCCTTCGACATAGGTTATGTGAGATATCCTCAGCAATCAATTACTTCTCACGCGAATAGATGGGATCAAGCAGTCATTTTATCAAGAGTGTGTGAGAAACCCTTTCTGAATAAGAAACTCTAGTTTGGCATGCTTAATGAGTCTTTTTCACGAGGTGTAGCCATTCTGATAAGAACTTGACTCTTGGAGAATCTGATGATTAATGATACATCCTCAAGCAAGATGACAATTTTGCGCCACATGATGCTGATTAACATCAAATATTTTTCTAAAGTAGTCGGACTTAGCTTGATTAGCTTGTTTAATTAATGCTGTAATATTGCCAATACGTCTCTTGATGACGCCTCTAATGACATTTGCTCAAGTTGAGTTTGACAGGATTCCTCAGTGAAGCCATGTAGTTTTCAAGGGGTTAGCGGGTGCTTCCCTAAAAAACCAAGGGTTCGTGGTTAGCCTTAAACTATGTCATTTCCAAGGTTGATGGATTTATCCCGAAACCACGGGGTTGGTGGCTTTTCCTAAACCACACGGTTCGTGAGTCTATCCTTAAACCACACTTTTAAAATCTTCATGAGTCTATCTTTAAACTACAATTTTCAAAAGGTTCATGGTCAACCTTAAACCATGTCATCTACAAAGGTTCATTGGTTTTCCTTAAATCATGTATTTTCCACCCGGTCGAAACCCGTTTGTACATGGTGAGACATCATCTGGTGGAAACCCGTTCGTACACGGTGAGACCTTCATCCCAATCAAAACCCGTTCGTACACGGTGAGACTATCATACCCGGTCGAAACCCGTTGTTACACGGTGAGACCTCATTCTTCTCTTTTCTTATGACCCGAAGAGCTTTGTATCCTGGAGTCTTCCTTCATTCTCATGACCCGGAGAGCTTTGTATCTCGGAGTCTTCCTCATGACCTGGAGAGTTTTGTATCCCGGAGTCTTCCTTCATTCTCATGACCCAGAGAGCTTTGTATCATGGAGTCTTCTTTCATTCTCATGACCCGAAGAGCTTTGTATCCCGAAGTCTTCTCTCTTCTTATGACCCGGAGAGCCTTGTATCCTGGAGTCTTCTCTCTTCTTATGACCCGGAGAGTTTTGTATCCTGGAGTTTTCCTTCATTCTCATGACCCGGAGAGCTTTGTATCTTGGAGTCTTCCTTCATTCTCATGACCCGAAGAACTTTGTATCCCGGAGTCTTCCTCATGACCCGGAGAGTTTTGTATCTCGGAGTCTTCATTCATTCTTATGACCCGGAGAGCTTTGTATCATGGAGTCTTCATTGATTCTCATGACCCGGAGAGCTTTGTATCCCGGAGTCTTCCTCATGACTCGGAGAACTTTGTATCCTGGAGTCTTCCTTCATTCTCATGACTCGGAGAACTTTGTATCCCGGAGTCTTCCTCATGACCTGGAGAGCTTTGTATCCTGGAGTCTTCCTTCATTCTTATGACCCGGAGATCTTTATATCTCGGAGTCTTCCTCATGACCCGGAGAGCTTTGTATCCTGGAGTTTTCCTCATGACCTAAAGAGCTTTGTATCCCGGAGTCTTCCTAGTTCTCATGACCCGGAGAGCTTTGTATTCCGGAGTTTTCCTCATGACCCGGAGAGATTTGTATCTTGGAGTCTTCCTTCATTCTTATGACTCGGAGAGTTTTGTATCCTGGAGTCTTCCTTCATTCTTATGACCCGGAGAGTTTTGTATCCTGGAGTCTTTCCTTCTTCTTATGACCCGGAGAGCTTTGTATCCTAGAGTCTTCCATTCTTCTCATGACCCGGAGAGCTTTGTATTCCGGAGTCTTCTTCTTATTGACAAGACGCGCTTCCATAGTTATGAGTCCTTTCCGTTGATCTGATACGTGCCTATGCATTCGGGGTCTCTTTATCTTCAAAATAACTTAGGTGTATTTTGTCTTTGAATGGAACCTCTTCGAGCTCCCGTTCAAAGAGGGACAACTGTTGACACCTAAATTTTACAATTTTATTTAAGACTTAATCGTGTACAAAATTAGGAATTAGCCACTAAAAAAATACAAAAATTAATTATTTAAAAGAAAAAGGAAAACGAGAGAGGCCCTTCTCTCTTTCTTTTTTTCTCCCCACGCAGGCCCTTGCGCGGCCCATCTTCTTTTCTCCCTCGCGTGGCCCATGCGTGGCCCATCTTCCTCTTCTTTCTCCTCGGCCCGGCTCGTGCCCAGCATTCTTCCCCCCTCCTATTGGTCTTCGCTGGAAAGACCTGCAAGAACAGAAATAAACGGAGCAGCAGAAGCTGCAACAGCACATCGAAAGAAGGAAGATCAAAGTCCAGCGTGATCCACGGGTAGGGGAGCAGGCCGGTCGACAGGTTGGCAAGGCAGGAACCAAACAGACCGACCACGGACCTTGAAGAGCGTGGACCTGCAGAAGAAAAGGAAAGGAAAGCAGCACAAAACAGGAGCAACACAGAAAACACCAAAAAAAAAAAAAGCGAGGAAGAGGCGGAGAACCGGGAAGGGAGAGATATCCGAGAGAGAGAAGTCGAAGGGGAGTTTTGGCTGCCATCGGTGGTCCGTTCGTGAGTTGCTGCCCGTCGCAGCTCTTCTCGTTGAACCAAGTAGGTCTTCTCTACTCATGTATGCTCCGTTTTTGTAGGGCGTCGGACCGAAGCTCGTGGACGACCTGTTCGCATGAGCTTTGGTTCCTCCGGCACCTGTAAATCTTTAGCCAAATCTCTATGTGTTGCTGGTCATTTTTCGAGAACCCTGGTCCCATTTCGAGTCTCGGATGAGTCGGAAATCCAAACATTTGGTAATGCTCGCGAATTGTTTGTATAAATGCCTGAGTGAAGCTAGCGTGACTATTCTTGAACCTTCATCCATTATACGCGCCCGCCGTTAGTAGATGCGTCTTGTTGCTGTTCTGCACCTTTTTGTTTCGTCCATTTCAAGTTTACATAACCATATGTTGTGATTCGGGCTTATTTTCATACAAGTTGGGTCTCGTCTCCCTCCTTGTCCGTATAGGTGAGAGAGTGGGTGTCGGCTCGATGGCGGCCCGAGCGCGAGCGGTGTCGGCACCGGTGAGGATCGCTAGTGAGGCTTGTTTAAAAGCATTGGTTTAGTCGATAAGCTTCGGTAAAAAGAGCGTAGGAGAGAAGGTGGCTTTAGGCGTGCAGAGAATGCACGAAGAAGAAGAAGACCAAAAGGCAAAAGAAAAATAAAAACAAAACAAAAAAAAACTATAAAATGGAAAAAGTTGGTCTCGGGAAGGAGGAATTGTAGGTGGGCGAGTGCGCAGTGAGAAAAGACAAAAGAAAAAAATTTTAATTTTAATTTTAAAATTTTTTAAAAAAATTGAAAATGTTTTAAAAAAAAATCCAAAAGTGTTGGATCCGGGTTTGGGTTGGGTCCATTGGCCGGATTGGGTTTACCCGGTCCGACCCCATTTTCTTGATGTATAATAATATTAAATATTAAAAATACATTAGAAACTCAAAAATCTTCAAAAAAAAAAAAAAAGTCAAAAAGTTTCGAAAAAAAGGTAATTCAAAAGTCTCCTAAAATTCAAAAACTCAGAAAGCATTAAAAATTCGACCTTTTTTCTTAATTCAAAAAATTAATAAAAAAATTAATTAATTTTTTAATTAAAAATATTAAAAAATTAATTAAAAAATTTGAAAATCTAAAAATTGTAGGGTTTGGTTGGGAATTGTCATGTCTTGCCTTCTTAGTGTAATTAGACCTTTATTTTCTTGCACTTTGATTATGTCACGAGTTTAATTTACATGTTTAAGTACATTTATGGTTGCTAAGTTGTATGCACTAATTTTACTGCAATTAGGAGCTTGGTTGCTATTTATCACTTTAATGATTGCATACCCGCATGATCACATCACATGTTAATGGATAAGTATAAAATCAATTCAAACTGCCGACAAAAAAAAATCATTTTGTTAAAATGAACAAGATTAGGTACCGAAATGGTACTAATTGGTCAATTAGTGTAATCAAGTCCCCGACCCTAGATTCTCTCGGTTGCGTAGGAAGTGAGGTACACTCTCATGCCTTACTTGGTTTCTAGCCGACCCCAATAGGCTAGTGGCGACTCCTTTTATACAAAATTTCTTAAGAATATCCCAATGTCACGCTAGGTATGGGCTTAGGAGAGCCCGTGCCTAATCATGGGTCTTAGGCCCGTCCTTTAGGCAAAACCCCTAAACATGTTCCCTCCCCTCGAGGGTAGGTCGCGACAATATCCAAATTGATGAACCATATCTCGGCATAAGATCGGGTTGGCCAATTTTAAATAAATCGCGAATTGAATCTCGGGCGTGAGATCGGGTTGGCAATTTTTTAAGTGATTGCGAGTCGGATTTCAAGCGCGAAAATCGGACTGTCAATCACAAATTTTAGAGGCTATTTTGTGTCGAACATTTCAGTCATACATTAAAGAATAATTCTACTAAAAAAGCAAAATATATAAAAAAAAAAAATAACATAAAGTAAATAAAAACCTAATTTGATTTTCTCCTTTTCCCTTTTTTTCCTTTTTTCACACACGGCTTGGGCTTGTGGTGATGGGTTGCTATGGTGGAGGGTAGCCACGGCCGAAGGAGCGTGATCGTCAGAGCTTCGATGAAGGGACATGCGGCGTTGGCACCAGTGAGCGGACCCTGAATAGAAGCAGTGACGGTGTTGTTCAGACGGAGGTGCGGCGGGGCAACGATGCTGCTGGCGGAGACGCGCCCAGGAGTAGTAGCGCGGAGGCACGGGCTGGTGCGGGGCTCGCTTGGAGGTGGAGTGACGACCGGCTTAGATCTGCCGTCATCGGGGCTCACGAGCGTGAGATCGAGATAGCAATGGTGTTGCGGGCTGGTGGAGCGGCTCGGCAGCAGCCTGTGGACAGAAAAATCGAGAGCGGGGAGCCCGGCCGGTAGAACGGCGTGGCCGGCGAAACGGAGACCGGGCCGAGGATGGCCCAGCTCGCGCAAAGAAGGATGTGCGGTTTGGGTGGTCGCTCGGGTGAGGGGGTGCAGTGACCGGCTCGAGCTTGAGCAGAGGTGCGGAGCGTAGCCGTGCGGAGGTGGGGCCAGTAAAGGCGGCGTCGTGACAGCGCGAGAGGGGCGTCGTCGAAGCAAAGGGTCGCTCGGATTGCAGCAGTGACGACGCCGCAGTAGACGCGCGGTGCCTCGAGGTCGCGTTCTGGCACGGCAAATTTGAGTAGAGGCGGGGCGAAGCGATGCAGCAGCGGCGATCGTCGGGGGTTGCAGACGGACGGCTACAGGTCGCGCGACGGAAGCAGGGGCAGCAGCGTCGTCGCGGACGGATCGATGGTAACCGGCGAGGGTGCGATGGCTCTAGGCTTCTGGGTAGACACAACAACACGAGCTCGCGGGCGAGGGAGACGTAGTGGCTGGCGAAACAGCAGTGACGGAACTGCTCAGGCGTCGGCGCTCGGAGCTTGCAGACGAGTGGCGGTGTCCGGTGCAGTAGCGGTCGCGGCTTCTCAAAGAAGAAGAACCGTGAGCTGCTTTTCCTCTGCTTTTTTTTTTTTTTTTTCTTTTTCCTCTGCTCTCACGTCCCTCTTTCGCGTCACTCCGCTTTTGACTTTTCTCTCTCAAGCTTTCTTTTCTTATTTTCTGGTCTTGTGTTGAAAGCCTAAACGAAGAAAAGCCCCCCTTAACGTGGTCATGTTTTCAATGTGTGGCCCTCCACCTAAACCCTACACGTAACCTTTTTATAGGCCAAAGATTAGGGTTTTAATTTCCTTTTTAAATGAACATCTGCGAAGATTTCTTTTCCGCATGCAATATTACTTTTTATTTTCCACACCTCCTCTAGATTTCCTTTGCAAAAATGAGTATTCTCTATTGATTTTTCAAAAATTGCAATAGGATTTTTTTTCAAATATGGGCTTAGGCCAAATTGCTCTCTTCGTGGGCTTTGTCCGACTTGTCAACTTAAAGCTCAGAACCACCAAATCAAACCCATCTGTCACCAACCCAATGTAAATGTAAATTAAAATAATTCACCTAAAACTATATGCTATGCAATTAATTAATTAACTAATATATTTTTTAGGGGTTAAAAATAATCCCTAATTTTTTTAATGCAATAAATGACTAAACGGGTTGCCAAAATTTAGGTGTCAATAATGAGCCTTGTTCACGAGTCGTAGTCGTTTTGATAAGAACTCAACTCCTAGAAAATTTGATGATTAATGATACATCCCCAAGCAAGATGACAATTTTGCGCCACATGATGCTGATTGACATAAAATGTTTTTCTAAAGCAGTCGGACTCAGCTTGATTAGCTTGTTCAATTAATGCTGTAATATTGCTAATACGTCTCTTGATGACATCTCTAATGACATTTGCTTAAGTTGAGTTTGACAGAATTTCTCAGTGAAGTCATACAGTTTTCAAGGGGTTAGCGGGTGCTTCCCTAAAAACCAAAGGTTCATGGTCAGCCTTAAACCATGTCATCTCCAAAGGTTCATAATCAGCCTTAAACCATGTTATCTCCAAAGGTTTATGGTCAGCCTTAAACCATGCATTCTCCAAGGGTTCATGGTCAGCCTCAAACCATGTCATCTACAAGGTTCATGGTTAGCCTTAAATCATGCAATTTCCAAGATTGGTGGGTTCATCCGTAAACCACGCTTGTCCGCATCCCGTCGAAACCCGTTCGTACACGGTGAGACTATCATCCGGTCGAAACCCGTTCGTACACTGTGGGACCTCACTCCTAGTCGAAACCCATTCGTACACGGTGAGACCTCCCTCTAAGTTGAAACCCGTTCACATATAGTGAGACTATTATCCGGTCGAAACTCGTTCGTACACGGTGAGACCTCCCTCCCAGTCGAAACCTATTGTTACACGGTGAGACCTTATTCCTCTCATTCTTCTTATGACATGGAAAGCTTTGTAGCCCGAAGAGCTTTTGTAGCCCGGAGTCCTTCATCTTATGACACGGAGAGCTTTGTAGCCCGAAGAGTGCCCGGAGAGCTTTGTAGCATGGAGTCATTCTTCTTATGACACGGGAGCTTTGTAGCCCGAAGTCCTTCTTCTTATGATATGGAGAGCTTTGTAGCCCGGGGAGCTTTTGTAGCCCGGAGTCTTTCTTCCTATGACACGGAGAGCTTTGTAGCCGGGAGAGCTTTTGTAGCCCGGAGAGCTTTGTAGCCCGGAGTCCTTATTCCTATGACACGGAGAGCTTTATAGCCCAGAGAGCTTTGTAACCCAAAGCCCTTCTTCTTATAACACGGAGAGCTTTATAGCCCGGAGAACTTTTGTAGGCCGGAGAGCTTTGTAGCCCGGAGTCCTTCCTTCTTCTTACGACACGGCGTGCTTCTGTAGCCCGAAGTCTTCCTCTCTCTTCTTATGACTCGGTGGGCTTCTGTAGCCCGGAGTCTTCCTCTCTTCTTATGACTCGGTGGGTTTCTGTAGCTTGGAGTCTTCCCCTTCTTCTTATGACTTAGTGGGCCTCTGTAGCCCGGAGTCTTCCTCTCTCTTCTTATGACCTGGTGGGTTTCTGTAACCCGAAATCTTTCTCTTCTTTTTATGACCCGATGGGTTTTTATAGCCCGGAGTCCCTATCCTTCTTCTCGTGACCCAATGGGCTTCTGTAGCCCGGAGTCCTTCTCATTCTTCTCGTGACCTGGTGGGCTTCTGTAATCTGGAGTCATTCTTCTTCTTCTTATGACCCGGTAGGCTTCTGTAGCCCAGAGTCATTCTCCTTCTTCTTATGACCCGGTAGGCTTCTGTAGCCCGGAGTCTTCCTCTCTTCTTATGACCCGGTGGGCTTCTGTAACCCGAAGTCTTCCTCTCTTCTTATGATCCGGTGGGCTTCTATAGCCCAGAGTCCCTCTCCTTCTTCTTATGACCCGGTGGGCTTCTGTAGCCTGGAGTCTTCCTCTATTCTTATCACCCGGTGGGCTTCTGTAGCTCGGAGTCATTCTCCCTCTTCTTATGACACGGAGTGCTTTTATAGCCCGAAGTCTTTCTTCCTCTTATTGACAAGACGCGCATCCATAGTTTTGAGTCATTTTCGTCGACCTGATACGTGCCCATGCACCTAGGTCTCTCTTCCACCGAAACAATTTAGGTGTCTTCTCTATTTGAATGCAAACTCTTCGAGGCTACATTCAAAGAGGGGCAACTGTTGACACCTAATTTTCAAGTGCATATAAAGAAAAAACATTAAAATAATTAATTAATTAAAATTTAAATTAGAAAAATGAAAAAAAAAACAACAAAAACAAAAACAAAAAGGGGCGCGAAGGGCCGGGTTGGGCCAAATCTGGTCTTGGCCCAACCCGCCCTTCCTTCTTTCCTCTTTCTCTTGCGCGCGGGCCTAGCCCAACTTCTGTTCCCTGCGCGGCTCGACTAGCTTCTTCCTCCTCCTTCCATCTTCGTGCACAAGACCAGGAGGAAAAAGAAAAACCCAGAGAGAGAGGGCTAGAGGGAGGGGCATCGAGCAAGAGAAAAATAGAGAGAGATAGACGGAAAAAGAGGAGGGCAGAACACAGAGTTCGAAGAGGGAGAGAGGAGGAGGAGAGAGAGAAATCGGCGTCGGGGGGTGGATCTGAGGAGGGAGGAGCCGCCACCCTCCGACCTCGAAGCCGTCTGAGCCGTTGCTCCCAGTCCCCTCGGCGAGTCGCCGCTCCCAGTCCACCCTTGCCGCACAACTTGCAACAGCTGCCGACATTGCTACCGGCCATCGCCGCTCTCGGTCCTCTCACCACCCGATCCGCCGCGCCTCTGCAGTGACCGATCCCTTGGGCCGCCGGTCTCCTCGTGCCACTGCCGCTCCACTCAAGTCGGCCACCGTCCCACCAGCCGTCGAATCTCCTCCTCGCGACACCAACAACCCACGAAGCCGAACCCCCTCGCCGCACCAGCCGCGATCTGCTCGTCCCCCCTCCACGAAGCTGCCGCTGCCTCGCTGCTCCGCCTGAGTTCCGCCACCGACGCCAGCATTCGCGAGTTGCCACCCACTATGTCACCGCCACCGTCAAGCTCGCCGTGTCGCCACCGCCGTTAAGCCCGTCGCGTCTCCGCCGCCGTCAAGCCCGTCATGTCGCGCGCCACCCGCCGCGTCACCGCCGTGAAGAAGCCCTAGGATTTGGGCCACGAACTAGGTAGCGCGAGCCGGGCCAGGTGCAATTATCGAGTAGGGTTTCTATCCGCTTAGGCTTGTCACGACGAGCCCTCTGATTATTGGGCTTTAGTTGGGCCCCTTTTTAAAAATCAAATCCTGTTAGGTCGTGGGCCCGCGAGGGCCCTTTTGTAAGAGGGTTGGGCTCGTCAATTGAGCCCAATCCACAATTAAATAAAGGCCCGACCATCTGGTCGGGCCTTTCCATTTTCGAGCGGGCCAATCGGCCCGCCCCCTGGCCCGCCCCCCAAAAAAAAAGATCAAACCCGGTCCGGTCGAAGACCGGACCCGATCCGCTGACTTGCTGAATCTGGGTTGGGTCGACCGACCCGACTCGGTCCGGCCCGAAAAAAAATATTATTTTATTATTTGTTTTAAAAAAATTATAAAAAAATTATAAAAAAATTATAAAAAATTCGAAAATCCAAAAATGTTGGGGTTTGGTTTGGACTTGCTATGTATTTTTTTTTAAATATAATTAGGCATTTATTTACTCGTATATTGATTATATTATATGTTTAGTTTGCATATTTTGTTATGTTTTATTGTACGTGTTTAATTTTATGGCAATTAGGATCTTGGTAGCTATAATTATTATTTTAATGATTGTGTACCGCATGATCACCTCACATGTTAGTGGATATGTATAAAATCAATTCAAACTGCCTGCCAAAAAAATTATTTTGTTAAAATGAACAAGATTAGGTACTGAAAGGGCACTAATTGGTCAATTAGTGTAATCAAGTTCCCGACCCTAGATTCTCTGGTTGTGTAGGAAGTGTGGCATACTCTCGTGCCTTACTTAGTTTCTAGCCGACCCCAATAAGCTAGTGGTGACTCCTAATTGCAAAATTGAATACACCCAATGTCACACAAGGTATGGGCTTAGGAGAGCTCGCGCCTAATCATGGGCCTTAGGCCCATCCTTTAGGCAATACCCCTAAACATGTTCCCTCCCCCCGAGGGGTAGGTCGCGACACCCTCGTTTGCCCAAGTGAGGGACGATTGTGAGGACGGCCTTCACTAGCCTAGGCAAGGGTGGCTTCACCTGAGTCCGGCTTTCCTCTAATGGCCACGGTAGAGGGAAGAGAGAAGAAGGAAAAAGGAAAAAAGAAAAGAAAAAGGAAAGAAAAATAAAAATAAATTTTAAAAATAAAAGATGAAAATGCCCTTCAGCCATAGATTTGGGGGTAAATGTGTTACAATTGGCAAAGTTTGTTGTTTTTTGTGTCATAAAAAAAGTTTGGGGTAAATTTGTTACATTAGATAAAGTTTGAGGTTTTTAGTGGTTTTTCCTTTATTTAAACGCTAACTTTTTTAAAGTGACTCAAACTTGAGTGTAATAAAAAAATGCGAAACCCCTTTGGAATATTGGCTGCAAAATATCATTAAACAAGATGAATTACTATTTAACTCTTATTATGTCATGTGCTTTTCCATATCTCAAAAAAAATAGCAGAAATTAAGATAATGATTTTGCTTAGTTCACAATATCTTGCGCATTGCACAGGTTCAATCCTAGCACGATACATACTATGACATGTTTGATATTAATAGTATAGAATGTTATAATCTCAGATCGTGATATATAACATACAACAACATGTTTCATGTCATGAATGCTTATTAGGCCTATGTAACATACATGCTGACGTATAAAACACACTAATTGCATGCTCAATTGCAATGATACAAACATTACTTGAATTTACGTACAATTAGATCCGATGTTCTACCTATAATGGAAAGGCCGCATTACAAACACAATAGTAAACA
Organism: Eucalyptus curtisii; assembly: GCA_017140595.1. Lineage (NCBI taxonomy): Eukaryota > Viridiplantae > Streptophyta > Magnoliopsida > Myrtales > Myrtaceae > Eucalyptus > Eucalyptus curtisii. The sequence continues at coordinate 7,599,428 of CM029496.1, forward strand.
ATTCGACAATTGCCCACGAGAGCCAATATCATATTTAAGTCAACGGAGGAGGTAATTGAAATGACTCTAGCCTCTAGGAGTGTAGTTTAATCAAGCTATTCGCTGGCTATAGCCATAATAAATACGTAACGTGGTCAACTAGTATATAGCTGTCACGAATAAAGTAATAAAATCAGTAAAATTATTATTTGGCTTCTAAAAAGCTTGTTTCGGCAAATAATATCGTCGTTGGCTAACCTCGAGCATTGTCATTTTTGAAGACCTTACAAAATTTTACATTATATTAGAGTAAAAAGTAATTATCTCAAATCTTTGGAAACCCCCTTTTTCGCCTTTTTAGACTAATATCCAGAATATCTAGACGTCACTTCAGAGTTGATACCGATAATTGAATCTGTAGTCTCATTTTTTTCTTGAGAGGCGAGGAGTTGATACCAATTCGATGAAATACGTATCGGCGATGCAATCGATTTCCCCATATATAATTAGCGTGCTTTATGGATACATCGATCGGTGCGGTTACGCAATTTCAATAAACATCAAGCAACAAGACAAGCTCTTGCCAACAGACAATGCTGTCATCGGAATGCAGACATTTAATGACATTCGCAACATGCCAAGTCGTGCATTAATTTACAAGCGCTTTTCGAGGAAGCTTCATGCATGTTCTTCGCATTTTTGCACTCTAAGTCATGGCAAGGCCCTTTAAATCCGGCAGAAACTAAGAGCCTGAGGGAAACGATCACCGGAGAATTGAAGTCTCGGAAGAAAAAACGAAGGCTTCGGCATGGGTTCGGGTCCGGCGCTGGAGCTTCCCTCCATAGATTTTTCCGGATTGGGCAATTCAGAGCCTGGAAGTGGTGGTTGGGATTCCGTCCAAGACACCGTCCGGCAAGCGCTCGAAGAGTATGGCTGCTTCTTGGCTCTGTACGACAAGGTCACCGTGGAGCTTCACGACGAGGTCTTCCATCAGATGGAGGAGATGTTCGGTCTTCCGGCCGAGACTAAGCGCCAGTTCGTCGACCCGATGAGGCCGTACGATGGCTACCTTGCTAACCTCCCTCTGAACCCTCTTCATGAGGCCATGGGGATGCGCGACGCCCTGAACTCGGGCGCGATCGAACGCTTGGCCGGTCTCCTGTGGCCAGAGGGGAACGCCAAATTCTGGTACGTATGGCGCGAATTACATTCCTGAACTCCCTTGGCCATGCTCCGAGTCATTTACGTTCTGTCGAAAATTGTTCATCGTGAAGAACTTCAATTACAAAAAAACTTGGCGAATTCGCCTCTCTGAATCGCTTGCAGCGAGCTGCTGAACTCGTACCTGAAGAGGCTGTCCGAGTTAGACTACACGATCCAGAAGATGGTGTTCCGAAGCTTTGGTGTTGAGCGCTATCTCGACTCGCACGCCACGTCGACGCTATATGCCCTTCGCCTCCTGAGGTACGGAGCGCCGGAGACGGAGGAGGCTCAGCCCGGAGGCATAACTCATTACGACACAACCTTCGTGACCATGTTGCAGCAGAACCACGTGAACGGATTGGAAGTGGAGACGAAGCATGGAGACTGGATTAAAGTCACGCCTTCGGCTTCCTCTAGTATCGTCATGCTTGGAGAGTCATTCCATGTGAGTCCCTCTCTCTCTCTCTCTAATAATCTCTTCATTATATCCCACCTTTTACCAAAAAAAAAAAATAGTGGATATGCAAAAATTATAAAATTTTTTTAAACCATTAAAGCATATTCTATAGAAAAATCCTACGTAAGAGATTTTATACACAATCGATTTGAGAGGATCTGACAGAGTAGATAATTATAATCCTCATATCAAGGTTGTTTGTATGAAATTTTCTTTATGCCGGCGGTGCGCGTGCTATATAATTTTATATCTAATTTATGAGCTATATTTTTCTTGGACCAATCAATTTGTGTTGTAGAATATAGCTCATTCCTTTAAATAGCCTTTGTTTACCTAATATGAATTTCTTCTATAATTAAATTTATAAGCGATTTTAGAAATTCATGACTTTCCACTAACCACTGGGATGCTTTAAAAAATGAACAGTAAGTAATTACAAATTGCCCTCTGAAATAGATTTGTGCCTTTATTTTGGGTTCTCGTGTGATTCTCAATAATCCATATGCATGATGCTTGATTTGGATAATTGGTCAATATTTTCAAATTGTAACTACTTAATAAATGGAGAAAAATTATCAGAAAAGTCCTAAATTTATTGCATCATGGTTAGTTCAATACTAAACCGTTCAATTTGACCAATTTAATTCTAAACCTTTTGATGAATTGCCAAGAGTGTCTCTCAAATCAATTTTTTTCTCTTTTTTTTTTTTCCTTTCCTTTTTCTTTTTTCCTATTACTTGGCAGTCGCTGTCCATAGGTGAGGGCAACCTTTGCTATATGGTGGCGACCTCCAATGGCCATTGTTGAGGCCCCATCGACCAGCAGAGGGAAGTAGAAAGAAAAAGAAAAAGAAAAGAAAAGAAAAGAAAGAGGGGGGAAAAAGTGTAAAAAATTTGGAAAATAAAAAAATTGTAAAAAACATCTACGTTAGTGTCGACATCCACGTCAGCGATTTTTGACCAAAACTGGTTGGAAGGATTATATTGATAAATCGTCAAAAGATTGAGGTCTAAATTGGCAAAGGAAAAAAAAAAAGATTTAGGATTGATCGTTATAAAATAAGTTTAGATTTTTTGGACAATTATTCTTGAGACAGGTGAGTTGTGTAGTAATAAGAGTACATAAGATGTTTACCCCCATTAACATTCATGCAATAATCTCCTTGATTAAGAGATGCATGCATGGCTGTATGTATAACTTTCACCTCAGCTGTGACCTCTTTCATGGTCTTTTCTTAGGGATGGAGCAACGGAAGATTATACTGTCCTCGACACCGTGTGATGATGCGCGGGCACGAGGCCAGGCTCTCCATCGGGATCTTCTCCGGCGTCGAAGGAACCGTTCGGTGCCCCGACGAGCTCGTGGATGAGCAACACCCTTTGCTTTTCAAGCCCTTTGACGTTGAGGGCCTCGTCCGCATCTTCGCCACGCCGGAGGGACGGAATGGAGCTTCCGCTCTCAAAACCTTTTATAGCGTTTCTAATTGAACGTGATATTTTTTCAGATTATTATTCCAAACCCTTGATAAAGCCTTTAATTTGATGTTGGCGATCGTTGTTTTTCTCCAATCCCCACCCCCCAAAACCACAACCTTTCTCTCCCCATGTCATCTGGTAATAAAATTAATAATCACGAGATTTAGCGGACGACCTATCTATGTACATCCATGGTTAAAATTCCTTTATCCCAGAAATAGAAATTTCGACCTTTTGTCGACGTCACAGAGTAAAAACATACTGGGAATAAGTGTATTAAAAGTCCTAAAATTTATTATATAAATGCAATTAAGTCTTAAAACATTAAAAAAAAAGTGCAATCAAAAAAATGATTTGATTGGACCAATTTGATAAGTTTTATGATTTAATTATACTTTTTGAAAATTATTGAGACTTAGTTACCCTTTTGTTACAAGTTTTATAATTTAATTGCACTTTTTGAATTTTTTAGGACTCAAATGCACTTTTGTGACAAGTTTTAAAATTTTCAATATATTTATCCCTTTACAATAATATGTACGTAACAGTTATTCAATACAGATCCATTGCATATAATTAGATCACTTTTCTACCTTCAAAAGAAGGCTACGTTCCAAACGCGATATTAAACAACGACAATGGCTATGAAAAAGCCAATATCATATTAAAGTCAATGAAGGAAGGGATACATGATTGATTATAGGAGTACAGTTTAATCAACTTATTCGTTGGTTGTAGCCATAGTAAATACATACCGTGCTCAAACTAAACAATCTTGTCCGCTCTACATTATATTTAGCCATTGCGAATATGGGAGAAGTGTTAAAAAAGTCTTAAACTTTTTGCATTTGTGTCAATTTAGTCCTAAGCATTTTGTTTGGTGCTAATTTATTCATAAACCTTTTCACTTTGTGTCAATTTAGCCATTTCCAGCTAATTTTGACTGGATTTTGTTGATTGGGTGTCGATCGGCTAACATGACATGATCGGCGTTGACATAAACAACTTTTGATAATATTTAAATATTTTTGAATTTTTTCCTTTTCATTTTCCTTTTCCTTTTCTTTCTTTTGTTTTCCTTCTCCTCCTCCTTCCTCCAACCAGTCACCGAACCTTGGCGACCGGCCAGAGGTGACCTCGACCTCGCCGGCCACTAGCGAGGGCGACCTCATGTTGGGTGGTGAGGCTCGCCCTCTCCGGATTTGGTGAAGGTCAAGCCTTGCCGGCCATCGCCTTTGGCCGGTCGTCAAGGTCTGGCGACTAGCTAGAGGATGGAGGATGAGAAGGAAAAAAGAAGAAAATAAAAAGGAAAGGAAAAAGAAAAAAAAATAAAATGAATAATTCAAAAATATTAGTATATAATTAAAAATTGTTCACATTAGTGCTGATCGTGTCACGTCAGCCAACCGGTGCCCAATTAGCAAATTCCGGTTAAATTAGCCAAAACGGACTGAATTGGCACAAAGTGAAAAAGTTTATAACTAAATTGGCACTAATAAAATGTTTCTGACTAAATTGGCACAAATACAAAAGTTGAGGACTTTTTAAACACTTTTCTTGCCAATATGGTATTGAAATTGACAAAATTATTATTTGGCACTTAAAAAGCTTGTTTCTGTAAATTAAGTTGTTGTTGATCAGTCAATTGGCGTGTCAACTAACTGCGGATATCATTGTTGGTGAAGGATCAACAATTGATAGACCCATGAAATTTTATACGGCGTCAGAGCAAGATGTCATGATCTCAAATATTAGTGCTGGAATACTATAATATCAAACAATGTTTTTATCTAATATTTTAAACTTTAAATTGAATTTTGTAGCCTCGTGTTCCTCAAGACACGAAGTCTTAGTTGCCATGTTTGTTAGAGTTGGCATGTATTGCTTTGCGATTAATCTCCTCGGATATAATTAACGCACTTTATTAAAACCTTGGGTAGGTGTCACTTGGGGATTGTTGCTTGAAACACATTCATCAGATGATTTTTCAATTGGAAATACAATTTCTGAGCTGGGCTTTATAACTTAATTATTACTTATTAGAAGTCAAACACTGCTTTGTTGTGGAAGAAAGCGATCAAATAATAAGTTTAAGTATTGGATTTGCTCAAATGTAAATATTTGATTGATGAATGATATATTGTTAGCCTGTTACGCGATAATTAAAAGCTCAGAAGATGTAATTTTCTAAAAGTAAAGAGTTATATCTTTGCTTGCAGGGGTTGCCGTTTCTGAGTGAGGCAATAACATCGGCTTCAATTTTCTCCTGACTGCTGATTTGTTTCCATGTACTCCACGTAGAAGAAATGCAGGAAGAGGAGGGCAACCTTTATCATTACTCGAGTTAAAGTCAAGTCATTAGCTATCCGAAACCTATATGTCCAAAAGAAAATGTATGTCCAAAAGAAAAGGGCAAGAAAATGGAAATACTCATCTCTTCATGGAAAGATTGCTACTTTGAAATTGCAACAATGACTACCACAAGGATGCACAAGCTCTATAAATCCAGCAGAGGACCACGCCAAGAAACATTGGGAGAAGTATCTTAAAAAAAGTAGACATAAGAAACCAGGACCTCTATATTTCAACACTGAAGCTTTTGTTGATAGATCTGTCCCAATTAGATGGCTCAAAGCCAGGGACCGGTCTACGAGGCTAACGGTCTCTCCCGCCTCTATGAGACCAAAATGGAGCTTCGACGATGATAGTTTTTATAGAAGAGAAAATGACACAAATAGTTTATGAATTTTGGCTCAATGTATAATATCGTTCTTGAACTTTCAATTTGTTTGATGTTATCTTTGAACTTTTGATAAATGTTCAATCCCTTCCTTCAACTATATGAAGATGTGAAATGTCATCCCTAAACTTGAATTTATGGAAGGATAACATTGGATATTTTCATATAGTGTAAGAATTACATTAGACTTTTAGTAAAAGTTTATGGATTATATTGAACAAATTAAAAATTTAGGGATGACATTGTATATTGGGCTAAAGTTCATGGACCACATTAAATAAATAAAAAATTGGGAACGATATTGTATATTGGGTCAAAGTTCATAGATTATATATGTTATTATCCTTTTACAGAATTTAAATCTCCCATTCGCTAAGAATTCATTTTGAGGTGCTTTTGAAGCACTGTGCATCCTCTCAAAATCAATCAATTATAATCAGCCAAGTTTTAGTGAAGCATTTTTTTCATCGTGTTATTGATTAATTGAGTGGATGGTCGATAGTATTCGAGAAGCATACGAGGGATTTCCTTTCTTATCCCACTTCGGAGCTACATGTGCTTCCGGCTGTTGATGACGATTGGATCGCTTCTAGTAGGCAAGAATTATAGAAAAAAAGCTGACAAATAAATTGGGGTTCATGGAGACGAAAAGAAATCTTTAATTATTTCCTACTAGCAGCAAAAAGCAAACTAACTACTTAGAAAAAATTTCAAAAAGAAAAATGGTTCGTGTAAATAAAATGGGGTTAGCTCATGAGCCAAAAAATGTCTCCATAAACACCAATCTTTTATCTCAATAACTCATGGATCGGTGCTTTCGTAAGGCTCTCAGACCTTTTGCCATGTTAAGCGAGCTATCTTACGGTAAAATCATACAACCAATCCTAAATCTAGAAAATGAAATTGCACTTGCAATTTTATATTGCATGTGTCAATACATGCAATATAAAATTACGTGCCTTCACGAAATAAGATGATTCCAGTTGATTCCCTTTTCAATTTTTGAACATGGCAAGTTATGCCCAGCCAGACCGCGACAATGAAGCTTTGTCAATGGTGTGGGTTGAAGTACAAATCATTAAACTTTACCATAACGAAGCTTGGACTTATTTAATTAGATGTGGATACATAAAAAATATAATAATAAAAAATAATATATGAAAATTCTTGGACACAATCTTATTGCCTCTATTAAAACTTCGATACGCACACGAAAAATATCACGAAAAAGGAAAGAGAACACAAAAGGAGAAGCCGATATGGATACGCTCTCACCTCCGAAGCTTCCCTTGATAGATTTATGCAAATATGACATGAAACCAGGAAGCACCGACTGGGATTCAACGCAAAAAGAGGTTCTCAAAGCACTTGAAGAGTACGGTTGTTTTGAGGCTCTATATGATAAAATCAGTGTCGAGCTTCACAAGGATGTCTTCAAACAATTGGAGGATTTGTTCGATCTTCCGGCTGAGACGAAGTGCCGTTTTGTCAAACCCTGGAAGCTGAAAGACGGTTACCTCGCGAGTCGACCTCAGTCGCTTCTCTACGAAGCCATGGGAATCAGCAGCGTGCTGGACTCTGGAGGCATGAGGAACTTAGCCAATCTCATGTGGCCTCAGGGAAATCCGATGTTTTGGTACATTTACTTCGTCTGAAACCGGTGGCCCATGAGCGGCCTCGTTATCGCAGCATGTGTATTTTGAAAATTACTTCACTATATAAATGCGAATACTTGTGTTGATCAACTAGGGGAAATTTTGATTTTACGGTTCATTTGATATCCCAGTTGAAAATTTTTTATTTGCCAAAGGTATATTTCCTAGCATTATGAGCTGTATTTTTTGGTAAAATTAACCGTACTTTTCACAATATAATAGAATTTATATGCAGTGAAACACTGGATTCGTATGCTAGGAGGCTCTCTGAGTTGGAGCAACTGATCACCACGATGGTGTTTCGAAGCTTAGGCGTGGAGAAATATCTGGAGTCGCATAACGAATCTTTGAGCCACACGATCCGAGTCATGAAATACGAAGCGCCGATGACTCGGGAGCCTCAGATCGGAGCAAGATCTCACTATGACAAGACCTTCTTGACCATACTTCAGCAGAATCGCGTGGACGGATTGGAGGTGCAAACGAAGGATGGAAAGTGGTTTCAAGTGGCACCTTCGGCTTCGACCTTCATAGTCATGGTTGGAGAGTCGTTTCTGGTGAGCATCTTTCCTTTCTCTCATGCCGAGGCCTGTAATTCAGATTCGTCGTAGTCATGGTGATGGTTGGATAAACTTATTTTACTATATCAACCAAATCATTTCAAGATGTTCTATATCTAAATCCCATTAGGACTCAGAAGAGAATACACGTCTCGATTCTTGCGTTTTTCCTCATATATTATACACTTTGAGGAAATTTTCGTTGCTCCAGTACCATTCCTTTCTATTCGAAACACTTAGAAAAGGGATCACCACATCCTGTCCACATCAATCCTTGATATTAAAGAAACACAAGTATTGTAATGCTTATTCCATTCAAATTGGTCGACCATTCCATTCCACCATATCTAGAGTGATATTAAGGGTCACGGTAAATAGAATCATCCAAGCATTAAGAAAAAATGGGTCATTTAAGATTGTGATCACAACGTTCACATTACCACAATTAACTATGAGGGGAAAATGATCAAAAAAGTTCTAAATGTATTGTAATTGTGCAAATTCAGTCGTAAACAATCTTTTTTTGGTCAATTTAGTTTAAACCTTTTACATTTGTACGAATTCAATCCATCTAGCTAAATTTAACGGCTAGCGCCGACATGGCAATTTTTTAATAGTATTTTTTTGAATTTTTTTTTGTATTTTTTTCCTTTTCTTCCTCTGTTCTTCTTCTTCCCCCACCCCCCCCCTAGTGGTCGATGAGGATCTTGCAAGTCTCCCCCGGCCACCGGGTGAGGACTGTGAAGCCCTTGACGATTGTCGGTGAGGGTCGCGGGCCCTCATTGAGCCTTGCCCAAATCTGGGAGGGTTGGGGGTTGCAAGCGAGGCAACCTCGCTAGATCTACGCGAGGGTAGGCTCGCCATGGCCTCACCGATCACAAGCGAAGGTGGCCTCGCCCACGGTTGTGAGGCCATGGCCAACCGCACTTGCGGCCGGTGAAGCCCTCGCGGCCCCAAGCCTTTGTGAGGTGCCTCACAGTCTCCCCCTTTGTCTCGTCTCCTCTCTCTCTCTCTCTCTCTCTCTCTCTCTCTCTCTCTCTCTCTCTCTCTACCAATGTTCGTTGGGCTCGCTTGAGCCTAGTCGCCACACTTCAACGTCGATTTGAGGCAATCGTGCCTCACAAAGGCTTGAGGCCATAGGTGAAGGCAGCCATGGCCTCGCAATCGTAGGCAAGGCCACCTTCACCCCTGACCGGCGAGGCCATGGTGAGGCTACCCTTGCCTAGATCATCTCACCCACATCTGCGTGAGGTTGGGGGAAGAAGAAGAACAGTAAGAAGAAAAGAAAAAAAGAAAAAGAAAAGACAAGCTAAAAAAATTAATAAAAAATTAGAATAAAATAAAATATTATTAAAAAATGCCGTGTTAGCGGCGGTCGGATGGTCGACGCTGGCTTGCATCCATGTTCACTCTAGCCAACCAAATTTAGCCAGATAGATTGAGTTGGCACAAATGCCAAAGGTTTGGAACTGAAATGGCAAAAAGAAGGGGTTTATGATTAAATTAGCACAATCATAATAAGTTTAATATTTATTTTTTTTTTCTTGATAATTTTCCTTAACTATGAGACAAAGTATATCTACCTAAAAATGTCTTGTAGATAATGCTAATAATGAATTTATTTGAAACGAATCGTTGGCTAGGGATGGAGCAATGGCCGAGTGCACTGCCCCAGACACGAAGTGAAGATTAGTGGGAACGAAGCGAGGTATTCGATCGGCTCGTTCACGTTCATAAGAGGAGTGATCAAGTGCCCGCAGGAGCTGGTGGACGAGCAACACCCCTTGCTCTTCAAGCCTTTTGACGAAGTCGGTCTGCGCCGACTCTACGAAACAAAGCAAGAACTCAAGGACGAATCGACCCTTAAGACGTTTTTTGGTGCTTAAACATGGTTAATTGTTATTTTTATGAACGCTATACTATTATTAGTGAAAGAGTTATCGGATGCTACTCTTGCAATATCGAAGTGTCATTATTTGTGAGTGTGTATGTCTAGCACGGAGTGCTTGTACCCTGTGTGCTTGTGTACAGAGAATATGTTTATATCTACATGATCATATGGCATATGTGATGTACCAAGTGAGGACAGGTCATATCATGTGACGACGTTCTATGTAATGTGATGAAGATTGTGTCATGTGATGATATTATGTGGCAAAGTTCAGCGTGATGATATGTCGCTAGATAACATGATAGCATGAATCCTTGCGTGGTGTGTATGCATGTCCGATTTACTAGATGATTTGATTCTTAAAGAATCCTAGCAGGCCTCTCCAGCATAAGCAAGACCAAAGAGGGCCAAAATGGAGCTTCTGCAATTGATATTTTACAGAATTTAAAATCTCCCATTCACGTGGAGAGATTTGTTTTGAAGTGCTTTTGAACCACCGTGTGTCCTTAAATTTATTTTGATAAATTTGAGGCGTTCGTATTTTTTAAAAGATGAGAACTTTTTATTAGAGTTAAGAGAAATTGGTAATTACAGAAGCAAAAAAACCAAAGAACCGTCGGGGTTTAGTTGGTAATCACTCTAATTAAGGTTGGTAATTCTAAGTAGTTAGTAAGCAAGGAAAATAGAAGTTAATAAATCCAGAGAAAAAGTTCACAAATTCTAAAAAAAAAAGGAATTAAATAAACGTTGGTAAGCAACTCAAATGATCAATTTAGGGCGTTGTACGAAAGACAAATAAAAGTTGGTAAATGATAAAAATAGTTGACATATTAAAAGAAATCAAATAATAGTTGGTAACTAACTCAAATGAAATCATGCAGCCCAAAAGGAGTTGGTAATTTAATCAAAAAAATTTAGTCAATCATTCCAACAAAAAAAAGGGTAAGCTTATATGAGAGTCGGTAAATTCAAGACATTGGTAAGGAAGTTAAACAAAATTTAGTAAGATATTTAAAAAAAAAATTACTAACCCACAATCTATAAAAAAAAAAAAAAAAAAAAAAAATTCTAATCTTGTAAAAGAGGTAGTGATTTATCAACAAGTTATCTGAAAATTTGGTGATTGGTAATTTTTTTTATCAAAAGTTTTTTGACACTTATTGACTCTTTGAGAAATCTTTCAACACAAAAAAATATATTTCTTTGTTGTGGTGAAAATGGAATAATAAAATTGTCTTTGATTCCTTTTTGGATGAACATCTCACCCATCGTGCCTGGGGAAGGGGGGAGTTATTCCAAAAGTCTTAAACCTATTATACGGTGACTAACTTAGCCTTAAACATTTCAATTGTGTGAATTCAGTTCTAAGCTTTTTAACAATTTACCAATTTAGTCATTTTGGCCAATTGACCTGAAATAACTAATGTGGATGTTGGCCTTTTAGTATGGCACGACCGGTGTTGACGTTAATAATTTTTGTAACTTTTTTTTCCCTTCTTCCTTTATTGGTTGCCGAGCCTCGGGGATGGTTAGTGATCGACCAAAGGTGAGGGTGAGCCTTGCTCGAGGCTAGCGAGGCTTGACCCTTGCCGGCTCACCAAACTTGGTGCCCCTCGCTTATGGCCGGATGCTAGGCATTGTTGAGGCTTGGCAATGAGCATAAGAAGAAGAAAAGAAAGAAAAGAATTAAAAAAATTATAATAATTCAGAAAAATTTTTAAAATGGAAAAATTATTCACATAAGTATCGGCCGTGTCATGTAGGATAATCAATGCTAACTACGTTGCCATGTTAGTGATTTCTTGCTAAAATTAGCCAAAAAAATTAAATTAGTAAATCATCAAAAGGTTTTGACCTAAATTAGTATAATTGAAAGGTTTATGACTGAATTAGCCGACATACAATATATTTAGGATTTTTTGAATAATTATCTCATTTCTAGATGGATGTGATTGGGTATTTGTACATCCGACCAATCATTGTAAGTATACAATCATGCATGAAATTATTGAGACTAACTTATAAAATTGATTTAATAATTAATGTGATAGGTTGTTCTAAATGCATTATGGAAATATAGCCGCTTGTTCTAAATGCTCAAATGTGTTGGATGTCGCATCACTTAATAATCAATTTGGTAATATTTAGGATATTGTAAGTATATAAATTGATTATCCCTCTAATTTCCCAAGAGCTTTATAAGATCGTTGATGCTCGTCACTAGTGACAAAAATAGACTGTAGGTCATCATCAATTGAGAAGATTCGGTTCCTATTATAAAAGTAGCAAGGAATTGGTTTTGTCCAGATTTCTGCGTATGGCTTGGGGTTTTAGCCTTAAAAAATTCCTCGGCTTCTCAAAAAATCATTAAATAACTCAAATGACCTCATGTATCTTTCTTATATTACTAGAAATTTACAATATTTAAATTCCTCGTAGTATTCGGCTCAAAATACCTTTGCCACGGTTTGAGCCCTACCAAGTCATTCACTTTTGTCGTTAACAACTCCACTCGCTATTTGACAAAAAATAAAATAAATCTTCAACTAGCTAGAGAGAACTCGAATACAGTAAGGCTACATTTGGTCATTCGGATTTTTAATCAGGATAAGACCGGATAGGATATGATATAAAATCTAGGATTTTGATATGTCTTATTCATTTTTTGGTGATTGCGGTAATAAAGTCAAATATATTCACATCATATGATGTACATTATTTGATATAAACGAAATATTAGTAAAAATAAACCAAAAATTTTATAAACGGAGATGGCAAAAATCTCTCGTGACACTTTTGCTTTATTTTATTTGGTTTTTTATTTTATTTTCCTCTCTTTTATTAATTAATTTCTTCTTATTTTTTTCTTCTCCTTCCATCATTCTTTAATGAAATTTTATTAAATAGTAGATTGTACTAATATAACCAAAATGCTAAAATATCTAAAATATATAATAAATATAAATTATATTTATATTTATATATTAAAATGATTTTGTAAAATATAATTAAATTCGAATATATAAATAAAAATAAGATTAGATGAAAATAACTAAATGGTTTTTTTTTTGTTATATTGAATTTCTTATATTGGAATTCACATATTAATTATATAGAGATATAATCTTAATTTTGTTAATTTAAAAAGTCTGTCATTTGAGAAAAATAACTTTCCTATTATTGATGCTAGAAATCCTATCTACCTTTATTCCACCTCCCTTACGGGATAATTTTATCCGATTTATATCCATTTATATCAACCTTTATTTTGTCTTGAGCAAGCACCAAATACAGGATATGATAAATTTTATCATATCCCGAATTTTATCTTGACTGCTAAATGCATCATAATCGATAAACTCCATTCAAAATATAATGATCATGTTTATTATATTTCTCTAGCTTAACACCGTCAAAGAAATCCAATCCAAATAGAAATTCTAATGGTGCGTTTGTCTTACGGAGAACTCAAAATTTGGAAAACATTTTCCGAGAAATGGTTGGTTATATCATTTAGAAAAATTAGTCAACAAAAAAAAGTTTTATTATTGACAATATTTTATATCTAACTATTTTCGTTGGTGATAAAAAAATTCATTCATTCACCTTTATTAGCGATACAAACTATTATATTTTATAAAATATTTTCCAAATTTTGAGCTTTCCATTAAATAAATGTACGGATTTATGTTTTAACATTGAACAAGCAACAAATGATTACAATATATCCATGTTGGAGTTGGATTCCTAATTTAAGTGGACTAAAAGGAATTTCCTATTTTATGTGTGTATTGGAAGAGATGGAAATCTACTCGGTTGTTATACAATAGAGCAAACAAGATGAGTTTTAGGGGTTTTTTTTTTCTTTTTTTTGTAAGTATTCTGAGCAATAAGAATGGGAGGTGTTAACCCGCGTTGAGCTATTTTTGCATAGCTTCTCCCCTATAGTATTGTCGCCACAATAGAGAATAACCGCGGGTTCAAGATGGATTGATGTGGTTCCTTTTTGCCCATGAACAAAGAATGGCATGAGAGAAAATCATATTGGTGAGTGGTGAGACCCAATTCTTGATTGGAATAAACACCAAAGGCCTCTACCCTTCCATCCCATAGATAGATAGAGATGGATGACATAGCTTTTGGTTTTTTTAATCTGATCAATAGTTAAATAATGAAAAAAAGAGATAATGAGAGATTGATTGAGCTCTTTGTGAGGTAATATTTGTGGCATTGCTTTGGGTATAATTAGGGCTTGGAAGCACACGAGTGATTGTGAACTTTATATTCTCCAGATTTATGGTGGACTTCTTGGTGACTAAATTTCCCCATAAAATAAGTATTGACACTCAAATTGAATAAATGTGAATCTCTAGTGTTTCTTGACATTCATTGTTGATTTCTCTAGTAATCTCTTCTTCTCATGTTATGCTTGAATTGCAAGATCTGTTATCTCTCAAAGGGTTCTGTCGCGACTTATTTTTTCAATGCACCACCTAAAACTAGGTTAATGGACTGTCAAGTTTTTAAATTTAACTCGGATTCTTCCAAGCCCAAACCAAATCGCGACTTAAGTCTAAATTTTTAAACATGCAAAAAATTATTAACTAGGAGTCGCCATTAATCGGTTCACGGTAGGTCGATTAGACACCTAAGTAAAATAAAAGGAGATTTATTTTACTCCTACGAACCAGAGATTAAGGGTACGGGGACTTGGTTACACTAGAATTTTCTAATGCCCTTTCGGTACCATTTCTTTTATTTTCAAAAAATGTTTTTGCAAGCAGCTTAGTTTTATTTTAAGCTAGACTTCTACCATGTCAAAAGGTGATCACACGGATGCTAAACCATTATTGAATATTCAATGAATAAAATAAATTGCATCACACAAAGCAAACATTTTTTTTTTTTTTTTTGGGTTTTCTTAAGAGTTAGAAGAAAAAAATGCATATTTTTAGCTAAATGACCTAATTTTACTAATATGCAAGTTCAAATTAAATGGGCCTAATATATAATCTAGTTAACATGCACCTCATGACCTAATTTACTAACGAACATATTCTAATTAAATAATCCTATCATGCAAACTAGTTAATATGTACCTAGTATTTTTGTATTTTTCTATTGAAATTCAGAATTAATAAAAACCCTAATTAAACTATCTAAAAATGGATAATTTTCTAATTTATTCTAGGGATTAATTTGACTTAAACCCTATCCTATCTTAGAAAACTATTTTTTGAAAAATGAGATAATTAAAATGTGCGAACGATATCTAAAATCCTATTTTAAAAAATTATTTAGATTCAACCCTAATTTATTTCTAAAATGCAATCCTAAAAATGTAATCCTAAAAAGAATTCTAATTTACTAAACCTACATGTCTGATTTATTAAACCTATATGCTCATGGAGAATTTTGATTTTTTTGATTTTTTGATTTTTATAGTTTTTTCAAAAGATAAGTAATTATTAAATAAATATAAAATCTAAACTATCAACAAAATAAATGATTAAAATAATCGAAAAAACAACATGTTGTCTCACAGTCAAATTAACGATTATCCTAACCCTAATTATCATGACAGAGAGTTCAAAATAATTAAAAATTTGATCCGAAGTTTTACGAACCAAATTAATAATTATAATGATTTAACAATTAAAATTGTACCAAAAAGCCCAAAAATTAATATAATTAAAAAAATGATCCGATGTCTCTCGAATCAAATTAATAATTACAATCATTTCGGACAAAATCCTTGCGGATAATGCCTATAAAAATTACGAGATATTAACATCCAATATTGCAATTTAGATAACTAAACTAAAAATGCTATCAAATAAAATAAACAGAAAAATGACATAAAAAAAAAAAAATATAAAATAAACTAAACTACAGAAAAAAGGTAAAAGTAAAAAAAATATAAAAAAAACTACCTAAGGGGGGGTAAACCGACGTCAACGGGGGAGCGGATCGCAGGCGGAGGCAGTGCGGAGGCGCGGTGTCGGCGAGGTCAGGAGCGGCGGGCTTCGGTCGCCGAGCGAGAGGGGGCAAGGGCGATGTTCAGCGGCGGCGGAGGCACTTGGGTGCTTGCGATTGTGGAGGCTCGGTCGTCGGATCACTTGGCGTTCCATGCCGGGTGCGGGCGAAGGGTTTGGCGGTGGCGTGCAACGCTCAGCGTTGCGGAGTCACCGGTGCGAGCTCACCGGCAGGAGGAGGGCGACGGGCGGCCTGCTGCGTGGTTTGCTGGAGGCACGCAGGTCGTCGGGTGGTGATGGAAGAAGCGCGGAGCAGGGTCGCGGGTCGCTGGGTAGCGGCGTTGGCTGCAGTGTGGAGCTCGGCTGTGGGATCTCGAGCGACAAGCGGGCACTCCGGCGTCGGTGCTGGGCTGTAGGTCGCGGTGGGCTTCGGTGGTGATGGTAGAGGCGCGGAGGCGCGCGGAGCTCGGGTAGTCACCGGTCGCCGGTACGAGGCGCCGGGTGAGCAGATTCGGCGCAGCAAGCATCACGGGCGAGACCGGCGGTGCGACGGTGGCAGAGGCACGGTGGTGCTCGCGGGGACGTGCAGGTGGCGACGGACAGGAGTCGCAGATGCTGGGGCGCCGATCGAAGGACTGCTGAAGAAGAAGACCCTCTTTTTTTTTTTTGTTTTTTTTTTTTTTACTTTCTCTCTCTATCTCACGTCTCTCTCTACCCTCTCTGCCTCCCTCCCCTTTCTGGGTGAGCGGTTCCAATTCGGAGTTTCTTTTTTTTGGAACCCGGAACCTACCCGTTTTTACCCCCGTCTTTTTGGTTCCGTGTTCCAAGAAGATTTGAACTATAACGAAGAAGGAAAAAGACAAAACTCCTATGGGATTTAAAATCCACAATACCATTTTCTAAACCCAAAGGAAAAAGGCAGAACTTAAATTTGGATCAACCTCCCTATTTGATTCCTATATTGCGAGTTGATCAAACCAGAATGTGATACATAAATAACTGCTCATTAAAGTTATTGATCATATGAAGTATTTCGACAAAGAAAGCATCTCAAAATTTAATGGTTTGGACCAACAATCCCCAATGAAGATGTAGGATAAGCGAAGACACACGAATTCACAAACCGAAGTTTACTAAATAGCATAAAAAGAAGAAGCAACAAGCCCAACAGCAAGTTAGATATCTTTTATTTGCAAAAGAGTTTTCATAACCGGTAGCCAAAAACTTTACCATGTTAATTTTCTTAACAATGAGTATATACATTGTTAAGCAACGTAAGAATGTTGCTGCTGCTCCATCAAACATTGCAAGATCTTGCCCTGCTCCATCACGCATTGTGGGGGCTTGCATTGACGTGCCTTCGACGAGGGAGTTGGTTTTCTTTGTGCCCTGTCAATAGAGGAATGGGACCTTGTTAGACATTCGAAACCAAAAACCTAGCAGAACTTTTACATCCTTCTCAGAATATGCATCGAATTGGTTTTTATGTGTTGGCAGCTCCTTATTTTGCTAATTCTCTCTTACCGAGTTAATCTTTTGTGCACATTGGCGCCCACACCTGTTCAACACCGATTCGACCACATCCCCAAAACCATCGACTGCCCATAGACATGAAAACCATCAACCACTTGAGCTCGGCTCAAGCTCCGACCTTTCTACCCGTAGACACGAAAATCAGACAAAACAAAGAAAACCCAGATAAAGATACCCACAAAACGGACAGAGAGAGAGAGAGCTTAGGAAGAAGAGGTCGAGGAGGACTTGATCGGGAAGTAGGGATAGATCGAAGAAGTGGGCGAGGTTGAGGACGGCCGACGGTGGAACAACAGCAGCATCGCGGCCCCCGCAGCTCGTCGTTGGGATGCAGCACACGCGACGGCGAGAGCCGGCAGCATCGTCAAACCGGGCAATGGCAGAAACGGTCGTAGCTCGTCAAACCAGGCGAGGCGAAGAAGAGACGGTCGTCTTCCTTCTCTCCCCCCTCTTCCTCCCGTCTTGCGCCACGTTGAAGCCCTCCCCCATATGGCAATCAAGCTCAGGAGCGGCTCGCTCCTCCTCTCCTCCTCCTCCTCCTCCTCCTCGTCGCCGTCCTCATCATCATCATCATTGCCACCCTCCTCCCTCATCCCTTTTGGCGCTTCTCTCTTTAATGACTTTCCTCACTTTGCAAGTCCGAAACCGGCAACCATGTCGCACCCACCCACCCACCACCCTTCCTCCCCTTCGTCTCGCTCCCCTTTCCCTTCTCTCCGCCCCCACATTCGCAATCGCTCCATCCGTCACCCTAGAGCGAAGGAAGGGACACAGAAAAAAAAAAAAAAAAAAACCGCAGCGGCCCGAACCCTAAGAGCTCGAGACTCCCGCGATGCGCAGGGCCATGGATTTCGACTGAACGTCGTCGACCAAGTGTGGGGTCATCGATAACTCGGGGTGGAGCGTTGTAGAGGAAATAGGAAGAAGGGACACGAAGAAGAGAAGAAAAATTAGGTCGAGCGATGCGAGTAAATAGAAAGAAGGGAAAGTGGAGAAGAGAAGAAAAATCAGGTTTCTATGAAGGGTACCCTAGTCCTGGTTCCGGTTCCGCGAAAATGGAACCGAGAACCGAATCGAGCACTCAAGAACCGAGAACCGAACCGGAGGGTCTGGTTCGGTTCTCCGATTCCCGGTTCTACCCAGGAACCGTGCTCGCCCTACCCTTTCTGCTGACTTGACCCTTCCTTTTTCCAAAAGAATTTTTTTTCTATTTCATTTTGGGCTCAAAGAAATCGAAGGAAAAAACCCTCTCTCACGTTTCGCTCTGAATTTTTTTCGAAAAAGCCTCCTCTCATCTTGAAAAATGCAGCATTCTATTATAGTGGTTCCAAACAGATGCTTTGTATGGCATTTTTCAAGTTTCCATCTTTTGTCACATTAAATCAAATCTGTAAATTGGAGCATGATTTCGCAATCAGCTCGATCTTGCTCAGATTTCTTTCATTTTGCAAAATTCTTGCCCCTTATTCACTTGATTTTTAAATTGCTTATGCATTTAACAAAATTCGAATATCCATAAGAATTCCAATTTTCCATGCATAATCCATCAAATCAATTTCCTCCAATTTTTCATTTTTTTCATTTTTATTTGTTCAAAATGCAATTTTATTTTTCTAAAATTAGGTATCAACATGTTCTCTTTCAACACCCCTCAAAATCCCCAACATAGATTTTTGGACAGGTTCTTGTTGCACCAAAAAATAACCAACAAATAACCAAAAATAACCAACACTAATTTTGGTTATTATGGACAAGTGATGGACTTAATTGATGATAACAAAGTTTGGTCATTTATGGACATAATTATAGATAACTTAATGAATTGACAGCTTGAAGCAATTGATAAAACATTGCATTTGAACCGGGGACTAATGAATTGGTGCAAGGAAACTTTGAATTAAATTCTTTAGACGAATTCGCGGCAAAAATCTCGGATGAGAATATATACGTTCGAAAAACTTTCTACAAAGCAAAAGGAATCATGGGCAGAAAATATTGGATAGATACACGATTCGATAATGAATCAACAATCTCGGCCAATTGGCGGAGGATATGAAAAGAAAGGAAAATAAAAAGGAAAAAGAATCCTTTAAATCCTTACCTCCCACCGATTCATCCATTGACCTTATCTTGTGAGGAAATCAGGGAATCACATTGGAAAAGGGAGTCGGACAGAGGGAAGATCGTGAAGAATAAAAGGAAAACATAAACAGAGTGGGCGAGAGATATAGGAGAGAATTTCTTTCTCATGCAATGCCTGCGCGCTAATTGAGGAGGAAATCAGTCGGTCGGAGAAATCTTCTCTCTAGTTATTTTCGGACAGCTAAACAGTTTGACTTTGATTAATTGCATTGGAGAGCTCGGACCTAATCCCACGGGATGAACGTGCAGTCAGTGCTTCTCACATCTGCGGATCACTCACTGCCCACGTGAAGCCAACTCCATTGCGGACTGGGCCGCTAAAGCTCAACGTAGAAATACTTTGCCGCGGGACTGTCTCTTCCCCCCCCCAAATCTCGTTGGACCTACTTTGTAAGGAAGCCCAGTTTATGGGCCCTGCGTTTTCAGCTGGAGTAAAATTTCATCAGCGGACGACCCAAAAATAAATAAAAAAAAGGGGGGGGGGGTTCGTGGGATATTATTGGAAAGGGACGATCAAATAGCGAAGGATTTGGAAGAAGACCAATCAATTAAAAGAAAATGCCCGCATTTTCCTCTGGCAGATTTCGGCCAACCCATTGTGAGCAATCTACGATCTCAGCAACATATGAAATGGACAGTACTCTGGCATGAATTGAGGGGTAAAGAGACATCCGCTCAATCTCGAGCACTTAAATGGAATGGAAGATCAAGAGCCATATATTATGCAAAGAAATCTGGTAAGGAAATTTGATGAAATGGAAGAAATTAAAGCGTCCGGGGCTAATTAGAATACCAAAAGAGGAAAGTGATTAAGCCAGAGCCAAGAAATCGCGGGCAAATTGCCAGACCGTGAATTAAGGCAATGAGAAAAGGAAACTCAGAAAATTGCCGGTAGAAAAATAGATATGCTTAGAGCCATTGTAAAAGGAGGAGGATAGGAACACAGTAGGGGCATCGGTTTTCTCACATCATTGTCACTGAGTTCTCACCACCAGCAAATTCATACGCTTCGGCCATCCTTAATTCTCTGGTGAGTTTCCAGCAGCGTCTGCAAAGCCATGCCATCACCTGAGACTTCCATTGCTGCTGTTGCTGTAGTGCTACATTTGCTGCTGTTGCGTTGTGTTATAATTATGGTTAATGGATCAATGAAAGCCAATCAATTAGGATACGTCTTTTCTGTTCACGTATTTATTTGAATTCATGAATGTCCTAGATTCACCTATTCATATATTTATTGAGTTCATGAATCTTTTGCTTTCTCTGGATTATATTCCAACACGTTGCCCTTTCTCGTTGCTTTTCGCTGTTGCTGTGCTGCTGCATTGTTTTTGTTTGTCGTCAATATCTGCTGTTTGTTGCTATGTTGTTATTGCTCGCTGCGTTTTACTGCCGTTCGCTACTGTTCGCTGTTGTTCATTGCTGCTTTGCTGCCGTTCGCTGCTGCTACTGTGCCATTGTCGCTGCTGTTTGCTGCTGTTAGTTGCTGGTCATGCCGCTGTGACCTAGTTGCTTCCCACGACTTTGTGCCTTCGGTTTGTATCAATCTCTCGTGGTTCTTAGAAACCTTGTGATGATGGATAATATCATACTTGCTTGTTGAGTATGTCCAGATTCTTGAATTCTTTTCTATAATCTATTCATGGTTATGATCATTAGATGATATTTCATTGTTTACAGCAAAAATTGCGTGCAAAACATTTTCAAAATAAAGGGTAAAGGCTTTGAAAGAGCACAAGTCCTGGACTCATGAATCTTTAGTTTGTGGAAGTAATATGTGTGTTTAAACTACTCAAAACTTATTAATGGCGGCTTCAATAGATAAGATAAATATTATGATTGAATCACCTCTAGGAAGGTCGCAACAATATCGAGACTTTCTAGCTTTAGAAAATTTTATGATCCACGGGATTCAATTTTAAGTAGCATGTGGAGAGCATATATGATAAGTGTGTCTTATTCGATTAAGATTTTAATTCTATACATGATGATACAACATAAGTTACAACTACGGGTGTGCAAAAGAACCGGGACTCGTCCGGACAGCCTGGAATTGGACCGGATCGGAACCGCCCGGAACCGGCGGTTCTTGAGGGAACCAGTCCGATTCCCGATTCCAATTTATGGGAACCGGTGGGTACCGGTCCGGTTCCCGGTTCCATGGGTGGATCCGCCCATCCGGACCGGACCGATTATATTGTAATAATATATTGATTTTTAATATTAAAATAAATTTCGAAATTACTAATTAACAAATATAAATTTTAGGGCTCCATCTCCTCTCATGGTTTCCATGTTTTAATAAGAATTTAGTAAAGTGTGTAAGCTACCTTTCAACAACTCAACAAATGGCTACTTCAAATGATACTTTCGGACTCACATATGACACTATGTTCAAGAATATGTGGAGTACCGGTGGAATTATTTCTACAAAAAAAAAAAAAAAAAAAAAAAAAAAAAAAATTCAGTAAAGCAAATGTTGTAAGAGATTGAGCATTGTTAGAGGATTCAATATGATCTACATATGACAATTATCTAGAATCTCGAACTTAAAGAATATTTTAGATTTCAATTGAAATGATTCAAAAATAGGAAAAAAATCTATTTATCTTCTTTGGTAGTGTTTTCCAATAAAATAAAGAAAAATGTTACCCTTAATTAAGTTGGTTTGACTTAAAGAAAAATATTACTCGATATGAAAAGTACTTACGATGGGATTTAGAAAACTAATTTGAATTGATGAATATTCAAATTTCTATAATTAATAATATATTATTGTGAGACCGGTTCTCGGGTGGATCCATACAACAACGGGTGGTTCCCAGTTCCAATTTTTTGGAACCGGTCCTTGGTGGGCGGTTCTCGGTTCTTCGGTTCTCGGTTCTAAGCCGGGAACCGCCCACCCGGACCATGCACACCCCTAGTTACAACATTATGACATATGTCATGTGATAATATTTTATATAGTGTGACGACGTGT
Organism: Eucalyptus curtisii; assembly: GCA_017140595.1. NCBI lineage: Eukaryota > Viridiplantae > Streptophyta > Magnoliopsida > Myrtales > Myrtaceae > Eucalyptus > Eucalyptus curtisii. The sequence goes on from CM029496.1 coordinate 7,622,018, forward strand.
CATGTGATGATTTAAATTATCTGGCATCAATCTTCCCAAGGTGAAAAAGACCATGGGCTCTTATATTTTGGTCTATTCTTCATCATACTAGTACGAAGAAATTCCCTATCCTCCTACAATCGAACTTCACGATCTAAGTATTTTCTTCGATTCACTCAAAACCTTGAAATGGACCACTAGCTTTTGATCTAAACTTTTCAAAACATCTAAGAGCTCAAACATTAATATATTCTAAGTTTACACTTAAATAAGGTAGACACAATGTTACATCATCGATCCAATCAACCATATTCTTTTCTAATTTTCATTACTATATTTCGTTGTAGAAGTAATTTTTGTGTTTTCAAATACCAATATATAATTGATGAGTGATATAGTGTCAGAATTTTATTCAATAATTAAAAAGATCATAAGATAGCAATATTCAAAAAGTAAGAGTTTCTTCTTTGCTTGCAGGGGTTGCTGTTTCTGAGCCTGGCATTAATATTAGGCTTCGATTTTCACCGTACTGCTGATTTGTTTTCATGTATTCGACGAAGAAGATATGCCGGAAGAGGAAGGCAATCGTCATCGCTGCTCGAGTTGAAGTCAAATCACTAATTCCAAAAGCTAGCCCAAAAAAGAAAAAAAAAACTTGCATTGACTGGTCAACTCCTTTTTAAGCCACAAAAAGAAGGGAAAACAAGGAAAAATCGGCGGAAAGATGGTAACTTTCAAATTGCTCCAGCGGCTACTTCGAGGATGAACAAGCCCTATAAATCCAGCAGTGAACCACCCCAAGAAAAACTTAGCATAAAGATTTCAGAAGTAGTCAGAAAGAAAGACCAATTGATCATGAGCTCTATTTCTACACCGAAGCTTCCCCTGATAGATCTGTCCGAAGTGGATGGCTCGAAGCCAGGGACGGGTCGATGGGACTCCTTGCACAGTGAAGTCCGACAAGCCCTTGAAGAATTCGGTTGCTTTGAAGCTTTGTATGATACGATGACCTTAGAGCTTCACAATGATGTGTTGCAAGAATTGAAGGAATTGCTCCAGCTTCCTACCAATGTGAAGCGCCAGTTTGACGTCCCGGATAAGCCGCATGTCGGCTATTTTGCGAATCCTCCTCTTGCACCTATCTACGAAGCGTTTGGAGTGGGCTATGCCCCCAACTCTGGCTCGATCGAAAGATTAGCGAATCTCATGTGGCCAAATGGAAACACAACATTTTGGTAATCTCTTTGTTTTTTTTTTCACTGGTAACTATATTATCCTTTCACTGGAAAGACAACATTAGCAGATGAATGTTTATCGAATGATTCGCTAATGATGCAAATTTGAATTTCAATTACTTTGATGCAAGAAGAAAATCTAAAAGGAATCATCTTACACGGTGGTGTACATAAAAACACACGCAACAAGAAAATGCCAATTCACAGCCATATCTCTAGAAACTTTAGTTCCGATGTGTGCCTTTTTCATGACCACGCAGTGAGACAATGAACACCTATGTTACGAGGGTCCTGGAGTTGGATTCACTGATGAGGAAGCTGGTTTTGGGAAGCTTGGGTGTAGACAAGTATGTTGAATCGCTGGACAAGTCGGTTGGATACAATCTCTGTCTCACGAGATATGCAGCTCCTGGGACTGAGAAGTCCAAGACTCCCGGGGCCATTTGCCATCGCGACGTGAACTTCCTGAGCATACTTCACCAAAATCATGTCAACGGATTGGAGGTGCAAACCAAGGATGGACGTTGGATCGAGGTCGCCCTTTCCTCAGCTTCCTCTTTCATTGTCCTCGCTGGGGAGTCATTCTACGTGAGTCCCCCCACCTCTCTCTCTCTCTCTCTCTCAGAGCATCGGATAAGAATTCGGCCACATGACTTTACACATCAACTGTAAATTATTGTTTATATTTCTAGTATTGATCATCACTTCTCACAATAGCTAGAATTACAGCATTAAAGCTGGTTTCTTTGTGATATTCTTGGTGGCCATACACCATGTGAACCATAGATTCGAATGATTGAATGCGTATTGATATGACGAGATTGATGCAAGCTCGTGGTGAGATAGACATCTCGTCTGATATAATCTTTGGAATAATTGACATTCATCACCGTGAGACTCACCCATTTTATTTTTTGAACGCAGGGATGGAGCAATGGGAGATTACACAGCCCTTGTCATCGTGTAATGTTGATCGGGCATGAGCCAAGATATTCCACAGGGTTCTTTTCTTTTGTTCAAGGCACGATTCAGTGTCCTGATGAGCTTGTGGACGACCAACACCCTTTGCTTTTTAAGTCCTTTGATATTGCTGGTCTCTCCCGCATCTACAAGACCGAAGAGAGCCAAAATGGAGCTTGGGCGATGGATACTTTTTACAGAATTTGAAATAGAGGTGCTTTCGAAGCATTGTGTGTCCCTTCAGCTCATCAAATCTTAAGGCATATGTTTTACCATCATTAAATAATCAAATGAGTGGACGGTCGCTCAGTATTTGAGAAGCATATCTGGCTTCCCTTTCTTTCCCTTTTTGAGCTTGTTTAGGCTATGATCATCTGAACCAGTTGCAGTTCCTCGGAGCTATATGTGCTTCAGGCTGTTGACGATGAGGTTGCTACTAGCAAGAAAGTATCGTAAAAGAAAATGACAAAGAAATGGATGTTCAGGAAGAAATTTTCTTTCTTTTCTCTCTTCTAAGGAAAATATGTCTTTGTTATTTCCCACTAGCAGCAAAAAGCATTCTACTACTTACATAAAATTACAAAGGAAAAGAGGTTCTTGCGTAAATGAAATAAGATTGGCTCATGAATTGAACTTTTATATATTTTTATGTTATTTTTATATTTTTTGAATTTTAGTTATTTTTTTTTTTCTTTTCTTTACTTTTTTATTTTTAACTTAGAGCCAGCAAGAGTCGTTGGTGGACCCTCATCCGGCTGGAGAGGGCCTATGGTGGCTTACCCAGTGTTGGCGAGGGTTTCCTGACCCTAGGTTACAAAAAAATTAAAGTAAAGAAAAGAAAAGAAATGGGAAAAAAATAACAAGAATTCAAAAGAATAAACAATTAAAAAATATAAAAATGTTATTGAATATGTCCACATTAGTGCTGACTATGCCAACTATAATGCCAGTATTTACATTAGCAATTTCTTGTGAAAATTAATAAGATGAATTTAATTGGTAAAATATGAAAAAATTTAGAACTTAATTGGCACAATTAGATTATTTTTGACTAAATTAGTACAAATGCAATAAGTTTAATTTTTTTTTGGTAATTCTCTTGTTAAGTATACATCTAGAGCTTAACTTTGTAAAAGAAATCTGATCCAAGTAGAAATTCCACATTCATATAAGGCGAATGATTTTACATTTGAACAAGCAAGAAATGATTAAAATATTTCTATGTTGGAGTTGGATTCCTAATTTAACTGGACTAAAAGGAATTTCCTATTTTGTATAAGTGGTGGAAATCTACTCAATGGTCATACATTAGAGCAAACAAGAGGAGTTTGAGGGATTTTTAAAAGTATTTTGAGCAATAAGAATGAAAGATAACGAAGTGTATTTGGTTTAACATTTTGAAAATCCCTGAGACCCCAAAGCCTCACTGGGAAATTTTGGGATGTCTAGCGGTCATTCTCAATAGGTTTTGGGGTGAAAGTTAGCCTTGAGAAGGCTAAAAGCCCAAGATAGGTCAGCAATTTTAGAATGCTATCTCTAAAGATTTTAATGACCCGTTTTCTTCCATCTTGACCTCGCTAACTTTTTCATATTCCCCTTTTATTTTTGTTAAAGGAAAGATTATGGCTAGTCATTGGCGAGCCCCATGTCTCAATCTTTTCTTGACGAACTTGCTAGCTGGCGAATGGATTAGAATTATCTGACATTTTTCGGGAATTCTCCTTCAGGACTGACACAAGAAACCCATCATCTCTGCATCCCGTTCTCCGTCACTTTCTCCGCTTCTTCACCGAGACTCGACCGTCCACCAACGTCTAACTCATCTCCAAATTCAATTTGAACTTGACGATTCCTTTTCTTGCTTTCATCGCCATATTCCAATTCCTTTACTTACTTTCATCAGCAAACATCTTCACCAAAGTCTCTCTCTCACCATTTTCTTGTTGATGGGGTGCGGCAGATGTATAATCTCTTTAACCTAAGAAGATCAGAAAAAGAAAGCCAAATCTTAACCCATCAACATATTCAGTCGTAACTTTAAAATTACTATGGCGGATAGTACGAGGATGCCCAAGCCCTATAAATCCAGCAGAGAACCACCCCAAGAAAAAATAGGAGAAAAGTTTCAGAAAAAGTACCAGAAACAGAGAAATTGATCATGAGTCCTATTTCAATACTGAAGCTTCCCCTGATAGATCTCTCCAAGTTAGACTGCTCAAAGCCTGGGACAGGTCCATGGGAATCCTTGCAAAGTGAAGTCCGACTAGCCCTTGAAGAATTCGGTTGCTTCGAAGCTTTGTATGATAAGATGACCTTGAAGCTTCACAATGATGTGTTCCAAGAACTGGAGAGATTGTTTGAACTTCCGACTGACGTGAAGCGCCGGTTTGACGAGCCAACTAAGCCGTTGCTCGGCTACCTTGAGAATCTTCCTCTCTACGAGGCATTTGGAATTGGCGACACCCCTAACTCTGGCTCGATTGAAAGATTAGCGGATCTCATGTGGCTGGAGGGAAACACAAGATTTTGGTAATTTATTTTTTATTACAGATTATATTATTATCCGTTCCCATTAAGGAAGTGTTAAGAGATTAATGTTTATCAATAAATCACTGATGACGCAAATTTGACTTTCAATAACTTCGATGCAAGAAGAAAAACTAAAATGAAACATCTTACAGTACTAAATATCACAGAGATGCGGTGTACATAAAAACACTCATAAGATGAAGATCCCAATCCATACCATTATTTATGGAAACTGGAGTTTCGACGTGTCTTTTTTATGACCAAGCAGTGAGACAATGAATATGTATGTTCCGATGGTTTCGGAGTTGGATTCACTGGTGAAGAAGCTGGTTTTGGGAAGCCTTGGCGTAGACAAGTATTTGGATTCACTAGCCAAGTCGGTCAAGTACAATTTGCGAGTCATGAGATATGCAGCTCCTGCGACTGAGGAGTCCAAGAAGGCCGATACTTCGTGCCATCGGGACACGAACTTCGTGACCATACTTCACCAAAATCACTTGAACGGATTGGAAGTGCAGACTAAGGACGGACGCTGGATCGAGGTCGCCTTTTCCTCAGCTTCCTCTTTCGTTGTCATCAGTGGGGAGTCGTTCTACGTGAGTCCCCCCCAATTCCCCTCTCTCTATTGAATTTGGTTCGAAAGAATTCGGGCACCATGACTTTGCATATCAATTGCAAATTATTGTTTACATTTCTAGTGTTGATCATCACATCCGGCAATAGCTAGAATTACGACATTAATGCTGTGCCTTTGTGAGATTCTTATCGACCGGTTGTCATGTGAACCATAGATTCGAATGGTTGAATGCATATTGATACGACGAGATTGATGTTAGCTTGTGGTGAAATAGATGTCTCGTTGGATATAACCTAAGCATGTAGATCTTGTGTGATCATTCAAAAGAAGTCAAGATTTTAAGTCTCTTTAGAGTTATAATCTTATAAATAATTGACCTTAATCATTGTGTGCCTCTCCCTTTATCCTTGTTGCACGCAGGGATGGAGCAATGGGAGAATATACAGCCCTTGTCACCGTGTAAAGATAAGCGGGCACGAGCTATCCATAGGACTCTTCTCTTCCGATCAAGGTACGGTTCAGTGTCCTGATGAGCTTGTGGATGACCAACACCCTTTGCTTTTTAAGCCCTTTGATATTGCCGGTCTCTCCCGCATCTACAAGACCAAAGAGGGCCTAATGGGAGCTTCGGCGCTGGATACCTTTTACAAAATTTAAAATCGCGGTGCTTTCAAAGCACTGCGTGTCCTTTCGCCCTATCAATAAATTGCGAGTCAAGTCTTAAGGCATATGTTCTACCGTCGTCAATAATTAATTGAGTGGACGATCGCTCAATATGTGAGAAGCATATCGGGTTTCCATTTCTTTCCCCGTTTGGAGCTTGTTTAGGTCATAATCATCTGACCCAATTGCAGATCCTCGGAGCTATATGTGCTTCAGGCCGTTGATGATGGGATTACTTCCAGCAAGCAAATATTGTAAAAGAAAATGACAAAAAAATGGTTGTTCATGAAGAAATTCTCTTTCTTTCTCAATTATTTCCCAACTAGCAGCAAAAAGCATTCTACTACTTACAAAAATTTACAAAGAAAAAAAGGTTCTTGCGTAAATGAAATGAGGTTGACTCATGAATTGAACTATTATATATCTTTAATAATATTTTAATATTTTTTGAATTTTTTCTTTTTCTTTTCTGACTTATTTTATTTTTTTTAACGTTGGGTCCTCACCTGGCTGGCAAGGGCCCGCGATGGCCTTGCCTAGTGCTAGTGAGGGCATCTTGGCCCTAAGTCATTAACAAAGTAAATAGAAAATAAGAAAAGAAAAACGAAAAATAATAAAAATTAAAACAAATAAAAAATAAATCAAAATATTATTGAAAATGTTCACGTTAGCGCCCGATTGTGCCATGTAAGACAGTTGATGTCCACATCAACAATTTCTTGCCAAATTTGATCAATTGACTCAATTGACAAAACGTAAAAAGACTTAGAACTCAATTGAGACAATTAAAAGATTTAAAACTGAAATTGTACAAATGTAATAAGTTTAAGACTTTTTTGGTAATTCTCTTGTTGAGTGTACATCTCGAGCTTAACTTCGTGAAAGAAATTTGATCTAAGTAGAAATTCCAAATTCATATAGGACTTATGGTTTGACATTTGGACAAGCAAGAAATGAATGAAATATTATTACATTGGAGTTGGATTCCTAATTCGACTAACTATAAGGAATTTTCTATTTTGTATACATATTATTATATGTATAAGAGATGGGAATCTACTCGATTGTTGTACACTAGGGCAAACAATAGGAGTCTGAGGGAATTCTTTAATAAATATTTTGAGCAATAAGAAAGAAAAATATTATATGCGTTTGGTTCGGTATTTTGAAAGTCCCTTAAGACCCAAAGCCCCTTGGGGCAATTTTGGGGGTGTCTGGCAATCATTCTCAATGGGCTTTAGGGTGAAAGTTAGCCTTGGGAATGTTCAAAGCCCAAGATAGGGTAGCAATTTCGAAATGCTATCTCTAGAGATTATAATGACTTTTTTTCTCTGCATCTTGCCCTCATTAGCTTTTTCATATTTCCCTTCTACCTTTGTAAAAGATAAAAGTGGCTGGTTACTAGCAAGCCTAGGCGTTGCCTAAGGTCAAACCTCATTGGCAGTCATTGAGGGTCGCATTACGTCAAGCGGCCTTCGCTGGGGTCACGTGAGCCTAGGTGACGAGGCTGGAGGTTGTGCAACCCAAAGCAACCTCACCTAGGTTGCCTTAGGGCGTGCGACTTTGGTTGACGACTGTCGACGCCAATCTAACTCGTCGGCGGCCTGAGCCCTTCGCTGGCTGGTAAATGGTTAGATTTTTTCAAATTAAAAAATAGCAAAATTGTAGCCAAAACCCTTTGTATTTTTTTCCCTAATATTACTTAACCTAAAGTTGTTTTGCAAAGGAATTTTTACCAAATTGAATTTGCATTTCCCTAAAGGGCTTTAAGTTTTCATCATTTGCATTTTCTGAAAGCCTATTTCCAAAATTGAACAAAACGCGTCCTGTGTGGCATTGAGTTATTTTTGCATGGGACCTCTCATATGGTATTATTATCACAATAGTGTTTAACTACCGGTTTAGGATGGAAAAGAAAGGCATAAGAGTAAAACATATAAACTAGTGGTGGTGAGGCGGGAAAAGTATCAAAATAGTTTTAAATCTTTTGCATTGGTACCAATTTAGTCCTAAACTTTTTAATCAGACCAATTTAGTCCTAAACCTTTTTATATTGGTACAAATTCAGTTCATTTGGCTAATTTAAGCCGAAAATTGCTGCTATGGCCGTCGGTGGTCTTATGTGGCGCCATGTAGGCAAATTTTATAATTTTTTCATATTTTTTCCCTTTTTCTTTTCTCCTTATCCCTTGGCCGGCGAGGTTGTTGGCCGGCCGACCATCGCCGGCCACAGGCCGGTGGCCGCGCAGGGCCACCGCGCCCTCGCCTATGGCCGACGAGGGCCCCCTCGCCAACCACTAGCGAGGGCCGACGAGGGCGCCCTCGGCAGCCACTAGCGAGGGCCACCGCGCCCTCGCCTGTGGCCGATGAGGGCCCCCTCACTCGTGGCCGGCGAGGGCGTCGTGCCCTCGTTGGCCACAGGCAAGGGTGTGGCGGCCCTCGCCCAGATCCAAGCGAGGGCACGACGCCCTCGCCGACTATGAGTGAGGCTACCATGGCCTTTGCCGGATCTCGGGTGAGGGCCCGATGCCCTCGCTCGTGGCGGGCGAGGGCGTCGTGCCCTCGCCTGGATTTGGGGGAGGGCCACCTCGCCCTCGCCTGTGGTCGACAAGGGCGCAGAGGCGCTTGTCGACCAACGGGCGAGGGTTTCGGCCCTCGCCTGGATTTGGGCGGGGGCTAACGCCCTCGCTTGTGGTCGGCGAGGGCGCGGCGGCCCTTGCCGGTGGCCGGCGAGGGCGTGGGGCCCTCACCTCGACCCGCCGATGGCCGGCGATGGTCGGTTAGCCGGCGACCTCGCCGGCCAAAGGATAAGGAGAAAAGAAAAAAAAAGAAAAAAAAAGGAAAAAAAGAAAAAAATAATTTTAAAAATTTGAAATATATATAAAATTATAAAATTTGTCCACATGGCGCCACTTAAGACCGTCGGTGGCAACGTAAGCAATTTCCGGCTTAAATTAGTCGGATGGACTTAATTGTTACCAATATAAAAATGTTTAGGACTAAATTGGTCAATTGAAAAGTTTAGGACTGAATTGATATCAATACAAAATGTTTAGGACTATTTTGATACTTTTCCTGTGGTGAGGCCTAGTTCTAGATTGGAGGGGACACTTAAGGCGTCTGCCCTTCTATCCCATGGATAGATAAAGAGGGAGGGCAGAGCTTTTTTGTTTTTTTATATTGTCAAATGATATAATAATGAAAGAAGATAATGAATAATTGATCAAGCTTTTGTGAGTTAACATTTGTGGCGTTGCTTTAAATCTTCACCGGACCCTTCTGTTGTTCCATTGGCATTTCCCCTTATCCAAAACACCTTTATTTTGAATCACCTCCTTCTATTTCCCCACCTTTTTTCACATCCCTTTAGCAGTTTTTTATTTTTTATTTTCTAATATTCCACCTATGGACGTCAATCGCCTTACCTTGTTTCCCACCATCGCAGAACAACCCCATTCCTGCCTCAATACCCCTTTATAATACCCCAATTTTCTTTTTATTCCTCTGGTTATTTAAACGCTAGCACTTTCCCTAATATAGCAGCAATAGGCGTCCTCCCTTTAATCCATTGATACATAATGTGCTTCTTCTTTTCTTTTTGGTCCCTCTAGGCTTTCTCTTTACCTGGTACCCATCTGTTCTCTTGATGCTAGTGGCTTCTGGGTACTGTTGGTCGAGAAGTTTAGTCTTGGGTCTGCCCTTTGAGTTTTTCCTTTGGATGAACTCTGGCGCCAGGCACAACAGCTCCATTCTACTTTCTCTATCTACTACATTCATGGATTGATCAATTGCTTGGTCTCTGTGAGGTTATAATAGTGGGGTGCTCTACTGGAGTTGTTTGAGTCCACCCTTTGTATCATGCCCTATTTCAAATGTTACAGAAGAGAAGGCGAGCTTCTCAACCTAGTAATGCTTGATGATCTATAGCTAAGTGAGGCAATCAGTGTGTTTTAGATGAGTCATAATTGTTTGAGACGTTGGTTAGCATAGTAGTGAAAGGAAATGAATGGGTTTTAGTGGCTAGCCCTTAGAAGACACTAAATCATAGATGAATTTTATGAGTTGGAAATGTTAAGGGTTGGGCACACCTTTGACAGTCCAAGAGCTTCAAACCCTCATGGCTCGGGAAAGGCCACAGACACTCGTCCTCATGGAGATTAAGAACCAAGAGCAAGTGGTCCAAAGAATGAAAAAAAAGGCTCAGATTTTAGCATTGGTATATAGGGAACCCAGTCGGCATAGCAGGGGGAATGGCCATTTTTTGGCAAGAACAAGTGTCCTTGACAATCACTTCTTAGTCTTGTTACCATATCGATGTAGTGTGTGCCATTAAGGATAGCCATCAGCAAATGCGTATTACTTTTGTTCATGCCCCATCCACTTTTTGGTATAGACTTATACTATGGGAGAACATATGGCATATTAAAATCCACAACACACTCCCGTCGATTTGTATGGGCGATTTTAATGAGATTTTGTATCATTGGGAGAAAGTTGGAAGACGCATGGCTGAAAATTGTTGACTCAACTCGTTTCAAGATATTTTGAACTCTTGTGAGCTTATGGACATAGAGAGTAAAAGCCGTGCTTTTATGTAAGCAAATAATAGGGAAAGAGAAGCCTTAGTTAAAGAGAGACTTGACAAAGTTTTATACAACTTGGAGTGGAATTCACTTATCTTAAAGTGGAAGCACTTGCATTGCCAGCTATTGGTTCGGACCATAGCCCACTTTTGCTTTCCCTTTCTTTGGTGAAAATGAAGTGGAAAAAAGAATTCAAGTTTGAGGCATTTTGTGATGAGGATGAAGTACGTGGACAACTCATTAAAACCATATGGCATTCATGGGAGATGGAAAATTCGGACTTGGCGAGCAAACTCTTACGGTTGAAAAGCTTTGTCCCTTTGGAGTACAAAAAGATTTGCTAATGCTTAGAAGGCAATCGATGAGATGAAAGGTGAGATTCAACGCATTACAAACTCCTTATCTACTCCTAATGAAAGTGAGAGACTTAACGCCTTGAAAAAGGAGATTGAGAAGTAATGGAGATAAGAGGAAATGTATTGTGACATACAATCTAGGATAGGTTGGCTCAAGTGGAGAGACAAAAATACTAAAAATTTTCATGCTACACTGTAAAAAGAAGGCAGCAAAATAGGATTTCAATGCTCAAAGCTCAAAATGGTGAATGGATCCGCATCGCTAAACAATTGAAAAGTCATACGATTAACTTCTTTAGTGAACTTTTAGTTAGATGGGACCGAGATATGTAGACCCTATCTTGGAGTGCTATCTAAACCTAGTGGGTGGGGAGATAAATCAAAGCTTAACAGCAGTGGCGTTGATAAAGGAGGTTAAAGAAGAAGTTTACCAATTGGGTTCCATTAAAGCTTCTGGTCCGGATAATATGAATAGTTTATTTTACAAGCACAATTAGGATGTAATTTGACACTCACTCCTATTAGAAGTGTAAAAATCCTCAACTCAAGCTCTCTTAAACCGAAATTGAATAAAACATACATCACCCTTTTCCCAAAAGTCCTCATCCCAGAAAGACTAGATTAATTTAGGCCTATTGGTCTATGCAACTTTGCATACAAAATCATCTAAAAAATTCTAGCAATTAGGTTGAAAGCTTGGCTTATGGAGTGCATTTGTTGGGGGAGAGACTAATCTAGGGCAATATTTTGATTGTTCAGGAAGTACTACACAAGTTGTGTGACTATAAAAGGAAAAGGAAATTCCAAGTAGTTCTGAAATTAGATATGCAAAAAGCATGTGACCAAGTGGAATGAGACTTTCTAGAGGCTTGCTTGCAAAAAATAGGCTTTAGTCCTCGATGGGTGCATTGGGTGATGTAATGTGTTATGGCCGTCTCCTACAGTGTTAAGTTTGATGGCAAATCAACTCCTTTCTTTCAACCTACAAGAGGACTTAGGCAATGTGACCCTTGGTCCCTATAATTATTAATTATAGTTGAGAATGTCTTATCCTACTTGTTGAAAAAGTCTTTGGAAATTGGTTTCGTAAAAGGGATCAAGCTGAATATATGGTGCCCAACTTTAACTCACTTGTTGTTTGCTGATGATTCGATCTTCTTTCTGGATGGAATTATCAAGGAATGTCAACAAATTGCAAGTATTTTGAACCAATACTGCTATGCTTCAGGTTAGGCTATCAACCTAAACAAGTCTAGCTTGTTTTTCAGCAAAGATTGCCCCCAAACACTAAGATGAAACATGCTTGTTGAACTACGAGTTCTAGAGATTGAAAAGATAGGGAAGTACCGAAGGGTCCCCTCTAATTGGGGTGTGTCTAAGAGAACAAATGTTTTCTTGGATTTTTTAGCACGAGTAAATATGAAACTAGATAGTTGGACGGAAAATTTAATGTCAAAGGTTGGGAAGGAAGTTCTATTAAATGCTATGGTGCAAGCCATCCCATAATATGCTATATCCATTTTCAAAACCCCTGTATCTATTTGCTTTGAACGAAAAGTTGCTGATTTTTAGTGGAAAACTTTTGAGAAAAGCAAGGGGCTGCATTGGAAAAAGTGGGACATCTTGAAACAAAGAAAGGATAAAGGCAAGTTGGGTTTCAAAAGCCTAATATCCTTTAATAAAGCAATGTTAGGAAAACAGGCACTATGGCTAGCATAGTCCCCCTCTTCTTTTTGAAGCTAGGTTCTTAAAGTCTTATATTTTCTTGAGTGAGATTTCTAGAGAGCGGGAAACAATGCCTAACCATAATGGGGCTGGCAAAGCATCTTGCTAGGGAGAGAAACAATTGAACCATTTATCAGGTGGTGCATAGCGAATAGGGAAAAAATTAGAATACAGGAGGATGAGTGGCTACCAAGAGGTACTATAGGAGGCCTAACGAATAGAGATGAACCTACAATCGTTGTCGAACTGAAAAACAAAGAAGAAAACTCGTGTAAGGAGCAAATTCTCATCAGTTTATTCAATGAATAACCAGTGAGATCCTCATAATCCCACTTGGAACATCACCGATTGAGGACAAGCTTGGTTGGACTAACATTAAAACGGAAAAATATACTGTTAAGATCAGTTATAATAGAAGCAGAGAGGCGACTGAGAAATAAAGTCAGATTTTGGCCTCTACCTCTTTTCAGGACCTTGTAGACTAGGATTTAGAGTACAAAAACCTCCCCAAAATAGAATATTTCATCTGGGGTTTCTATCAAAATGTTTTACCAACTAAAGTAAATCTATTAAGAAGAAGCATTATAGAGGAGGATACCTACAAGCTATGTAGGCAACACCTTGAAACACTTGAGCACCTATTCTTATTGTGTCCCTGGACAAATGAAATTTGGTTAGACCAAGCCCTACAAATCTAGATCTTGCAATAGGCGATAACAAAAATTGAAGATTGGCCACTCAACTTCTCAAGTCCCTCAGTCAATTTTGACTTCCTAGTAGTGATTCTCTGGCAAATTTGGAAGTCAAGGAACAATTATCTCTTTAGGAAAACCAAACTGAATCCGCAATACTTGGTGAGCTTTGCTTTGGCCGTATACCAGAATATCAGTAGGTGGTCTCATACGGAGAGTAACCCTAGAGCAAGAGACTTACCTAAATCTTAGCGTCGACCGGCGAAGGGAGTTCTGAAAGTGAACGTTGATGGCTCTTTCATGGAGGGCTTGATAGGGAGGCATCAGCTGCATATGTAGAAATTATGTTGGTCGGTTGGCGGACGGTTTTGCCAAAACAGTGAGGGTGTACTCAGCCCCGATGGTGGAGGCAAGAGCAATTGTGGAATCCCTAAATTTCTTGTACGAAAGAAGAGGACAGCAAATCGCAATGGAGTCAGACAGTCTATCTCTTGTGCAGGCACTGAAGGGTGATAAATTTTCACGTGGGAAGTGAAGAAGTTTATGAGCAGGAAGCGATGGAGAGAAAATGAGAGAAAACAGAGATGAAAATGCTTCTTCTATTATTTCAACTTCACGAGATCTACATCATGAGAGTTCTCCTTTTATATCTACATTAGCTCTCTCTCAAGAATCTGTTCTACAGGTATTGAACAGTTGAAGAAGGTACAACTACCTAACTGAAGAGAAAACTAACTGATTACCAGAAAAAACAAAGACGAAACAGAATACAAGAACAGAGTACAAAACAGAGAGCTATAGCTCAGAGAGAGAGAGAGAGAGAGAGAGAGAGAACTCTTCGCTTTACAAGCTTCGCAGATTATTCATATGCAACACTACAATCCGTAGCATCTGTTCTTCTTCCCGTACACTTCTCGGCAGCATTTATATATTCTGCTTCTTCCTCATATGCTTTCCTCCTCCTGTTCTTGATGGCATTATTAGTAGCTGAGCTGCTGCTATTTACTGAGTTGCCGCTATTCACTGTAGTCTTAACATCCCCCCGCAAATTGGGCAGGGGTGAACAGCCAATGCCCAATTTGAGACAAAGAGAAGAATGTGTTAGTCTGGATAAAGATTTTGTAAAAATATCAGCAATTTGATTGTTGTTGGGAATATATCTAACACACAAGGATCCGAGGCAACTTTTTCTCGAACGAAGTGAAAATCAACCTCAATATGTTTTGTTCGAGCATGAAGTATAGGATTAGGCAGTGGGGATATTGCGATTGATTATCACGTAATAGTAAGGTTGGAGAGTGTAGAGGAAGGCCAATATCTCTTAGAACAAAAGTAATCCAAGTAAGCTCAGGTATTGTTGCCGAAGCAAGTGCTCTATATTCTGCTTCGCAGATGAACGAGAAACAATTGTTTGTTTCTTGGCTGCCCATGAGATGAGATTAGAGCCGAGATAAGTACGAAACCTGTGGTAGATCGTCTGGTTTGAGCACAACCAGCCCAATCTGCATCAGAAAAACCATATAAATTGAGAGAACTTCGAGAGTGAAGGGAGATGCCGAGGTGAATTGTTCCTTTTACATAACGAAGTACTCTCTTCAGTTTAAGGAAGTCACCAACAGTGGGTTATTGCATTTTCTGACACAAGATATTTGTTGCAAATGCAAGATCAGGACGAGTGATAGTGAGATATTGTAAGCCACCTACTAAGCTTCTGTAGTCTATGGGATTTGGAAGAAGATCAGCATCTGTTTTCAGTGTGACTGGTTTAAGAGAAAGAGGTGTGGCAATAGGTTTGCAGTCAGACATTTGTGCACGAGAGAGCAAGTCAAGAGCATATTTGGTTTGACACAAAAATAACTCGTGGATGTTCGTGTAGCTTCAATTCCAAGAAAATAATGGAGGTGGCCAAGGTCTTTCATATGGAATTGAATACCGAGAGAGTGAATAAGTGTACGTGACGCAACGTATCCGAGCTACCAAATCGATTATATCGTCAACATATAGCAATAGAAGTACTTGTCTCTTGACCTTTGTGAAGTATGAACAAAGAAGGATCAGTTGAGCTGCACAAAAAACCAGCTTCAAGCAAAAAATTGCTGAACTTGTCATACCAAGCACGCGGTGCTTGACGCAGTCCATAAAGTGATTTCTGAAGAAGACATACATACTGAGAGTGCTGTGGATGTACAAAGCCAGGGGGTTGCTCCATGTAAACTGTTTCATTTAAGGTGCCATGCAAAAAGGCATTCTTGACATCAAGTTGATGTAGAGACCAGTGTTTTATCATTGCCACAAAGAGTATAATTCGAGCAGTGGCATGTTTAATAACGAGGACTAAAGGTTTCGTAAAATCTATTCCTTCTTCCCCGATGAAACCCCTTGGCTACTAGTCGAGCCTTCAATCGATCAAGGCTGCCATCTCGATGTAAGTTTAGTCTTGAACACCCATTTACAACCTATAACATTCATGTCATTGGTACGGGAACTAAGAACCAAGTGTGATTTTGCTGTAAAGCATCCATTTCTTCTTGCATTGCACGATGCCATCCCGGATCTGCTAGAGCAGATTTTATTGACTTTGTTCTGAGGAACTCGATATTCAGCAAGGCATGCATATCGAGGATTTATTTTGATGATGCCGATTTAGATCTAGTTTGCATAGAATGAGTAGATAGTGTACCTTGTAAGTCTGTTTGAATATTAGAACCAGCTTGTTCCATATCTCGGTTCGGTTGTTGTCTCGTTGTGGAACCAAGTGATTTCTACTTGTTGTGAAATATTAGAGAAGTAGAAGATGCTTGATCCATAGGTAATTCGAGTTGTAGAAACAAACCGATGGTTACGTAGAACTAGTAGAGATTATTTGTTCAGCTGTTTGCTCAACTGTAGGGTCTTGTACATAACCTGTATGATGAGATAATGAAGTGTTTATGTAATCTGTACTGGAAGGTTGTAAAAATTTCTCTTCTTCTGTCCATAGCTTATACAAATGTGTGTAAGTTGAATAAGTTGTTGCTAATTTCGAGAGAAAGGAAAGAAGGTCTCATCAAATACCACATGTCGATCGATGTACACATGACCGGTGGTAGGAACAAGGCATCGATATCCCTTATGGTGAGTACGTATCCTAGAAAAACACGGGTAAGGGATCGTGGATCAAGCTTGTGCTGTGCATAGGGTCGAAGGCGGATAGCAAGCACACCCAAACACTCTGAGATGATCATATCTTGGCTTATGCTGATATAACTTGCTAAAGGGAGACTGCATCTTTAACTTTGGAGTGGGAAGAATATTGACAATATAATTGGCTGTCACGAATGCATCAACCCAGAATTTTAATGGAAGTTTTGCATGATATAGCATAGCCGGACCAAGATCAACTATATGACGATGTTTTCTTTCGATATTCCATTATGTTCGGTGTATATGGACGGGAGACATCTTGTTGAATACCACAATTCGTAAGTGAGTTCGAACTTGTTCTTGATAAACTCTCCTCCACCATCACATTGGAAAATCTTGATCTTACAAATTGAGTTGGTTTTCTACTAGTCTCGAAACATCGGGAAAATATCATAGAAGTCGATTTTAGCTTCAATGGATAGATCCAACCGAACCGAGAGAAGTTGTCAACAAAAATGACATAGTACTTGAAATTCTGAAAAGAGTTAACTGGAGAAGGTCCCCAGATATCACAATGAATTTGTTCTAGGGGTTTAGTAGCTGTAGAATTCGACAATGGGAAAGGTAGAGCGAGACTCTTAGCTAGTTGACAACTTCTACATACAAATTGTGGTTCTATATGGCACTTGAATTAGCTTTTGATTCTTCATATGCTTCGGATATTCTGATTTGTATGAGCTAGACGTTGATGCCGACATTCTCTCCAAGAATCTTTTGTCTTTGAGTGAAGAAGACCTCTCGAGCAATAGGATCTACTCGTAAAGTCCTTTAACCTTCCTTCCTAACATCTTGGTTGTGTTGGTGATGTTGTCCTTTATGTACACCCCAGTTTTGTCAAAGACAAATGAACAGGGATAATCATCTGTTAGTTTAGAAACTGAAAGAAGGTTTTTCTTAATTTCTGGAACAATCAACACATCATTTAGAGGTAAGACATCAGTAGCAGTATTCAGCAATGCATTACCAATGTATTTAACAGGTAAGCATGAACCATTGCCAATCATGACTGTATCAGTACCAGCATTCTTAGAAAAGTTATGAAGAATACCAAAGATTAGCGAATGTGAGCTATTGCTCCGAGTGTCTGGATACCATTCATTACCATTTGCTTCCTCAATATGTAGTGCTTGATAAAGCTGTTGGTATCTCCTCGGCTTGGTAGGAATTATCAAATCGATACCAACAGTGTAATGCATCATGACCAGGTTTTCTGCAGATTTGACACTCCAGTCGAGTGTTCTCTGTTGTTTTCTCCACCTGCATATTTGTATGAAGAGTTAAATTTGAAGATGGATAGGTCTTGGTATCTGAATACCTTTGTGCTGAGCCATTATATGGTCTGAATCCCTGACCAGAACCCAAAGCAGAGGAGGTATGAAACCGCTTTAGGCCGCCGACTTCCCCGTTCATAGTTCGAGCTATTATTTCGTAAGTCATACTTCTTTCGGGGTATCCAAAGTTTCTATATCTGTTATTGAATGACCTTCCTCTTCCATAATTTCTTCCTCCACGACTATTCCCTCTTGAACTTCCAAGACTATTATTCTGTTGTACAAAATCTCTCGTTAAACTCCTCTTTGTGTATAGCTTCGCCTTCCTCCGGCCATAGTAGGCTAGATTTGGACCGAATCGATTCGAAGAATATTTTTGTAGCCTTGTTTCAAATCTTTCTAAATGTGAGATTACTTCATCATATTCTGGTTGAGGCTTTAAACAATAAATTGTTGTTTTAAAGCTCTCATACTCGTATCCCGCACCTTCCAAAACACCAAACAGTTTTGTTATTTCATCCACTGGTTTCCCTATTGCATTCAATTGATCACATATTGATTTATACTCTACGAGATATGTTGATAATGTTCTATCACGCTTCTGACAAGCCTGCAGTTTTCCCCTTAACTCAAACTCCTTTGCCACAGATTTTTGTGTAAACCGATTGAGCAAAGTCTGCCAAACTTCATATGTAGTGTTTAGGCCAATCATCAAACTGAGTATGTTTTCTGAAACAACACCACTAATCCAAGAGGATACAAGCTGATCTGTCTTGATCCAATCATTATAATCGGGATTAGAAACCTCGTAGTTTGACCTCCTTCTTCAACCTGCAATGTTTTAGCGGTGGTGGAACTTCTCCGTTAACAAAACCAAATAGGTCTTGACTTCTTAAGAACCTATGAAATTGGGCTTGCCACGAAGGAAATTATCCTCGCTAATTTGATGGTAACAAAATTCGAGATATTGACATGAATAGGAAATGGATATCTCAAGCTTCTTGCTGCCATTCTACTCTTCCGATCTTCGAACAACTTTAGTTGCAAACTCAAACTCTACTAGTTTTGCAAGTATGTTGCTACGAGTATATTTCGATGATGAAGATTTAGATGTAGATGAGAAATACCAACTCACAGATCTGTTGGAAGATATAGATGTCTCATAGATCAACGAAGCTTTGAATCGACTTCAATCTACTGTAGATTCAGCCATTTTTATGCAGCATCGAGATGACTTCTTCAGATGCACCGCTCGATACCATGAAGAAGTTTATGAGCAGGAAGCGATGGAGAGAAAATGAGAGAAAACAGAGATGAAAATGCTTCTTCTATTATTTCAACTTCACGAGATCTACATCATGAGAGTTCTCCTTTTATATCTACATTAGCTCTCTCTCAAGAATCTGTTCTACAGGTATTGAACAGTTGAAGAAGGTACAACTACCTAACGAAGAGAAAACTAACTGATTACCAGAAAAAACAAAGACGAAACAGAATACAAGAACAGAGTACAAAACAGAGAGCTATAGCTCAGAGAGAGAGAGAGAGAGAGAGAGAGAGAGAGAGAACTCTTCGCTTTACAAGCTTCGCAGATTATTCATATGCAACACTACAATCCGTAGCATCTGTTCTTCTTCCTGTACACTTCTCGGCAGCATTTATATATTCTGCTTCTTCCTCATATGCTTTCCTCCTCCTGTTCTTGATGGCATTATTAGTAGCTGAGCTGCTGCTATTTACTGAGTTGCCGCTATTCACTGTAGTCTTAACAGGAAGCAGATCTTCTATGCCAACTGAAAGCCGTTAAGCTTTGTTGATCTCTTTGTGGCCCACTGCAGTAGATCTGCGAATCGGGCCACTGATTGACTAGCTAAGACCCAGCGGAACAAAAGCCAAGCTCGTAATTGGCTGGCCAATCCTCCCGAACTGTTTTGGAATTTACTTTGCTCCGTGTTTTCAATTACGTTGTTGCAAACTCTTAATTAGCAATGAAGTCTCTTCTTTTTCGACCAAAAAAAAAAACAAAAGAATCGCACAATCATCTAGTGTTTTTTATCATCCATTATTGATTTCTCTAGTAATCTCTTCTTCTCATGTTATATTTGAATTGTGAGATCTATTATCTGCGACGTTATTTGCCTAGTAGATTTCCTTTCAACACCCCTCAAAATAGCATCATAGATTCTTTTGGATTGGGTCCAAAACAATGTCTTTCGGGCACTTAAAGGATAGGGATGTTTGGAACCAATCTATGACCAAATCCCTCAGGATTATCATAGTGATGTCATCCAGGAAATACAAGACTCGATGGATGTCCTGGGTCGAGACGAAGGGCACTTGCCTGATTCGCAAAAGCCATACGATGGTTGCCTCACCAAACTTTTTCTCACTCCTCTTTATGAGGCCTTGGGAATTGGCGGCCCGATGGACGAGGGCAGAATTCGCAGATTATGCAAACCCATTCAAAGAAGATAACATAAGCGAACCACAATATATACCTATGTCTGATTTCACACGAATCTTAGATTATTTTGCAGCAAGACGCTCAATTGCTACTCTATGAAAGATTCGGACCGGATCAACAAACACAAATCACCGAAGACTAAAGAGGCCCAAGCGAGCGCTTACCCTCCCTGTGATAAGCACATCTTCTCACTAATTCAACAAAACTACATCGACGGATCGGAAGTGCAAATGAAAGATGGAAAATGGGGTAGAGTCATGCCGTCATCAGCTTCGTCCAGCCTATTTGTCACAGCGGACGAGTGGCTCCTGCTAAGCCTCTCTGATTTTTTTGTATGATGCCATGACTTACATAATTCCTCGGTCAAACTTGCCATTTTACAGTTAACGAACAAGAAATTCCGCTACTGGATCACAAGGAAGAAAGGCAAATGGAGGTATCACAAAAAGAAGAAACATTGTGGCAAGAAGAAATCAGATAGGTGCTACATTTGCAAACAAAAAGGCCATTTTGCAAAAGAATTGTTGACATGCCAAAAAGAGAGTGAAAAAGTGTTGGAAGAGTTCTAAACATATGTCAATTTAGTTATAAATCTTTTAATGGTATCAATTTAGTCATAAATCTTTTGACTCGATGCTAATTCAATCATAAAACTTTTGAATTAGTGTTAATTCAGTCATAAACATTTTGAATTAGTGCCAATTTAATCCTAAACATTTTGATTTAGTGTCAATTCAGTCCTCCTGGCTAATTTTGGCTGGATATTACTAATGTGAACATCAGCTGGCTTACGTTGCACCACTATCGTTAATGTGGATAATTCTTAATAATGTTTTAATAATTTTCCAATTTATTCTTTTTTCTGATTTCAATCTTTTTTCTTCTTCTCTCCTTCCTTTCTTCTTCCTTTGGGCTGGCTAGGTAGGTCGGCCTCACCTAATTATGGCAAGGGTTAGCCTCACCAGATTTGGCTAGCGGCCGGCCACCCCCGAAGGAAGAAGAAAGGAAGGAGAGAAAAAAAGAAACAAAAAAGAAAAAAAGAAAAATAATCAGAAAAATAATAAAAAATCGAAAAATTAGCAAAATATTATTAAAAATTATCCATGTCAGTATTGGAGATGCCAAGTAAGCCGGAAGGCGTCCACATTAGCAATATTCGGTCAAAGTTAGCATAGAGGATTGAATTAGCACTAGTCTAAAAGGTTTAGGACTAATTTGCACCATTAAAAGGTTTAGGACTTAATTAACATTATTAAAAGGTCTAGGATTGAATTAGCACAGATACAAAAGGGTTTAGGACTTTTCTGACACTTTTTGCAAAAGAAAGGATTGCACATGATTCAGAAAAGAAGTCAGGCGTTTCCCTTCAAGATGATGGTCTGAAATCCCTCTTCTACTGAGAGGATGAACCCACCCCAGACATCTTTTGTGCCATAGTAATAGTAACTGGCCTGATGGGGATAATTTGATCTTCAAGCAATCAGTTCAAGCAATCGGGTTGTGTCATGTACTATGTGATGAACTGTTGTGTTAAGATATGTCGAGTGATCACGTTAATGCATGAATCTTAGTGTGATGT
The DNA here is from genome assembly GCA_017140595.1 of Eucalyptus curtisii. Taxonomy (NCBI): domain Eukaryota; kingdom Viridiplantae; phylum Streptophyta; class Magnoliopsida; order Myrtales; family Myrtaceae; genus Eucalyptus; species Eucalyptus curtisii. The sequence goes on from CM029496.1 coordinate 7,643,814, forward strand.
ATATGCATGTCCATTTGACTACATGATTTGATCCTTAACGATGCATGTTTTGAAGTGGTGGTGTCATTTTTCTTAGACGGCTTTTTCGGGCGTTAATTATGTCAGACGAGGCAAATAATCCCTTCCGACCAATTTTCCATAATGCCTAATTTCAAAAGCTTACATTTTTTTTTTAATGATTGTGATTCCAATATATTTTTGGAAATGCAAGAATAATCAACTATAAGCCAATTCAACTTGAGTTCGATTTTGTCACCGTATGATTTGTTTATGAGACTAGGGTTAGTCTTATTTGATCAGGAGTTTAATTATGCAAGAATGATGAATTTGGCGGAGCAACGACTATATTTACTTAAGACTTTTTTTTTTATATCTGCTGAGTGACGCTAAATTTATAATTTTCTAGAAATGTCAACCTAAATTATATCGTCAAATATTGTCACTTATGCATCTAGTCAGGGATGATTTTGATGAAATCCTATCTATATAGTTCAAAGGCTTCCGACTCGATTTCACCGTTGATTCTGATGGATTTGGCTAGGCGACTTGGTGATGCTCCGTAACAGCCTTGTCTCAATCTTTTCTTGACAAATTTGCTAGCTGGCGAGTGGATCAGAATTGTCCGACATCTTCCGGGGATTCTCCTTCACTGACACAAGAAACCCAACATCTCTTTTCTTTTCTATGGTTCCATCGCTGCATCCCCTTCTTCGTCACTTTCTCCGCTTCCTCACGTAGACCCGACCGTCCACGTCTAACTCATCTCCAAATTCAATTGGAACTTGACAATTCCTTTACTTGCTTTCATCGCCAGATTCCCAAATTCCAATTCCTTTACTTACTTTCATCAACGAATATCTTCACCAAAGTCTCTCTCTCACCATTTTCTTGTCGATAGGATATGGCAGAAGCACGATACCTTCTACCTGAGAAGACAAGGAAAAAAAAATCAACTTTAAACCCATTAACATATCCAGTTGTAACTTTAAAATTGCTACAACCGCTAGTACGAGGATGCCCAAGCCCTATAAATCCAGCAGAGAACCACCCCAAGAAAAAAATAGGAGGAAAATTTCAGGAAGAGTACCCAAAAGTAAACACATAATTGATCATGAGCCCTATCTCAATGTTGAAGCTTCCCCTAATAGATCTGTCCGAATTAGATGGCTCAAAGCCAGGGACAGGTCCATGGGACTCCTTGCAAAGTCAAGTCCGACAAGCCCTTGAAGAATACGGTTGCTTCGAAGCTTTGCATGATAAGATGACCTTGAAACTTCACAATGATGTGCTCCAAGAATTGGAGGGATTGTTCGAACTTCCCACTGATGTGAAGCACCGGTTCGACAACCCAAATAAGCCAACCGCCGGCTACATTGCCGATCTTCCTCTTTACGAGGCGTTTGGAATTGGCTACACCCCCAGCTTGGGTTCGATCGAAAAATTTGCTGATCTCATGTGGCCGGAGGGAAACACAAGATTTTGGTAATCCTTTCTTCATTATTGGTAATTATATTGTTGATTCCCATTAAGGAAGTGTTAAGAGATTAATATTTGTCAAAGAAATCTCTAATGACGTGAATTTGAATTTCAATTACTATGATGCAAGAAGAAAATCTAATATAAATCATCTTATACAGTACTGAGGATAACAAAAATTCGATATACATAAAAGCACACGCAAAATGAAGACGCCAATCCACGCCCCCAATCTATGGAAACTGTAGTTTTGATGTGTGCCCTTTTAATGAACATGCAGCGAGATAATGAATACGTATGCTATGAGGGTTTTGGAGTTGGATTCACTGGTGAAGAAGCTGGTTTTGAGAAGCCTGGGTGTAGACAAGTACGTGGATTCACTAGCCAAGTCGGTCAAATACAGTCTCCGTGTCATGAGATATGCAGCTCCTGCGACTGAGGAGTCCAAGAAGCCCGAGACTTCGTGCCATCGGGACGCAAACTTCGTGACGATACTTCACCAAAATCATGTGAACGGATTGGAAGTGCAGACTAAGGATGGACGTTGGATCGAGGTCGCCTTTTCCTCAGCTTCCTCTTTCGTTATCATCACTGGGGAGTCATTCTACGTGAGTCCGCCCCATCCCCCTCTCTCTATTGAATTCGGTTCGAAAGAATTCGGGTACCATGACTTTGCATATCAATTACGAAGTATTGTTTACATTTCTAGTATTAATCATCACGTCCAGCAATAGCTAGGATTTGGACATTAAAGCTGATTTCTTTGTGAAATTGTCATCAACTGTTTGCTGTGTGAACCATGTATTCAAATGATCAAATGCATATTGATACGATGAGATTGATGCTAGCTTGTGGTGAGATAGATGTCTCGTTGGATATAAACTAAGCATGTAGACCTTGTGTGATCAGTCAAAAGAAGTCAAGATTTTAAGTCTCTTAAATGTTATAATCTTACGAATAATTGACCTTGATCATTGTGTGCCCCTCCCTTTAACCCTTTTGCACGCAGGGATGGAGCAATGGGAGAATATACAGCCCTTGTCACCGTGTAAAGATAAGCGGGCACGAGCTACGATGCTCCATAGGACTCTTCTCTTCCGATCAAGGCACGGTTCAGTGTCCTGATGAGCTTGTGGATGACCATCACCCTTTGCTTTTTAAGCCGTTTGATGTTGCTGGTCTGTCCCGCATCTACAAGACCAAAGAGGGCCTAAATGGAGCTTCGGGGATGGATACTTTTTACAGAATTTGAAATGAAGGTGCTTTGAAAACATCGCGTGTCCTTTCACCCCATCAATCAATTGCGAATCAAGTCGTAAGGCATATGTTTTACCGTCATTAATAATTAGTTGAGTGGATGGTCTCTCAGTATTTGAGAAGTATATCAAGTTTCCCTTACTTTCCCCTTTTGAAGCTTATTTAGGTCATAATCATCGGACCCAATGCTAGATCCTCTATATGTGCCTTCAGGCTGTTGATGACGAGATTGCTTCTGTCAAGCTAGTATGTAAAAGAAAACGACCAAGAAATGGGTGTTCATGAGGGAATTTTCTTTCTCTTCTAAGAAAAGAACTCTTTAATTGTTTCCTACTCGCGGCAAAATGCTTTCTACTACTAACAAAAAAATTAAAAGAAAAGGAGGTTCTCGTGTAACTCAAGGAGGATTGATGCCTTAGCAAAGTCCTTGGACTTTGTTGAAAATACATGTCGAGTTGATCCTGTTAAGAAAACCTGATTGCAGGTAGATTTCCCGAATGGGGTAAGATTTCTAATTTGGAAAGGATTTTGATATAAGAAGTGAGTCCTGTTTGGACATTGCATCCAAAAGAAACTTCTTTCCGTGACAATCAATTGTGTGGCTTGCTCATGAATTACATAATGAGAATTTAAAGCTGTGAAAATCTTGTGTTAAGATTTTGTGTAACTCATTTGCAAAACCGAGGGATTGTTTCACGAGAAATTGTGAGATAAACATTGTATTATTGGCTATAATTAAGAGTTAGGAAACACAGGAGTTTTTGAGTAAATATGATTGTAATATCTATTGTATTCCTTGATCTATAGTGATATGTAGTCTTGCCCTCCTCGTGAGTTAGGTTCTACCAATCGAATCACGTAAATTCAATATTTGATTTGATTCCTTTATTCTATTTATTTTATTATTTGATCACTTACTTTTTGGCTATAGAGCTATTACCTGGTCAAGCAAACTATCTCAATGCTCAACAAGAAAATTGCACAATGTAGGAAAGGGGCTTGCATCAAGCATGAATTTTTGAGAAATGTTGAGCACTCTTTTTGGCTCTTCGGAATTGATATCTTAGACAATTAGTAATGAGATTTGCTCCACATTAATTTTTTTCCTTTGAAGGTGTGTTCCAAAATTTACCGACCGTTAGACGGATCAATAGGTTCATCATCATGGGAACTTGATTGTTCATATTCAAATGCTTCCGTATCGTAACAAGTCTGAGAGTTACGTCTGAAACATGAAGTGAAGGGATCAGAATAACAAGCGGGGTCAATTCAATGTATGCTTAGAAAATCAATTTTTGTTTTGAAAAGGTTATAGACGGAACATGAAGTTGCCTAACCTTCAATATTTTTTCCTTGCCTCGTAGTTTCATTTCAATGTTGAGATTTGATCACAGGACTAATTTGATATACTTCAACATGCTCTCAAAACAATACTTTTTTTGACGAATTTGTAATGAACATAATGATTTAACTTGACCCGCCCATGACAATGTCAAACGCCCGTTTTGTTATATGAAAAATTATTCGCTTATGAAACATTGAATTTACGAACTTTGAAATTATTGGTTTAAACTTTTTTTCAAATGGCATGACAATTGACTCACTCATCATGAAAAAAATGATGAGGTAATCGAATTGCATAGTAAAGAGTGTAGAAAACTTACTTCACAGTTGATGCGGAGTATGAGAAATACTCAATCTCATCATTACCATCATGTTGATTGTCAACAAGGGTTCGAGTTTTCCCTTAAGTGGTACGGCTTAACTAATGTGAGAGATCTTTATCAAGATCGTAATTTAGATTTGATCAACAGCTCATCAAAGATATAATTCTTCATGGCTTAGAAAGAAATATTCTTTATTCATCACCTTTATTGATCTTACAAGTTAAGAACGCCACAAAATGAAATAGAAATAATTTTGTCAGCACTTTTGCAGGCGAAGCTTTTAACATTCATGTTAGTTCATTTTTTAAATATATCAATGTTCACCTAAAATGGTTCTCATCTGCATCCACTTTTCGTTTTCCTTTCTTAGGAAATTTCATTCGCCCGCTTTGAATCACTCGCTTGTGCTATGTGATGTCTCACTACACGTAGACCCAAAGACAAATTTGCATCTATCTTTGCTTGCGAAGAATCGCCACTGCTGAATTCGGCATTAAATGTGAAGCTGGTCTCTTTCCCCAACCACGCTATTGCTATATATATATATATGCTTTCACCTTCGAGCCATGCAACAAGCCAACACACTTGAGTGCTAAAGTAGTCCAGTCAATACAATTAATGATCCAGCAAGATTCCTATTTAGGCTATAAATTTCTAAACATTCTAGACTAATTTTGAAAGAGTATCGACCAAAATTATACTTTTAAACATTGTTATTAAGGCATCTAGTCAGGGATGAGTATGATAAAATCCCGTCTCCTGTATATCTCTTTTCTTTTCCTTGGCGCCATCGCTGCATCCCATTCTTCGTTACTTTCTCTGCTTCTTCACTTAGACTCCACCGTCCCCCAACGTCCAACTCATCTTCAAATTCAATTAGAATTAGACAAATCATTTACTTGCCTTTCATCGCCAAATTCCAATTCCTTTACTTGCTTTTATCCAGCAAACATCTTCACCAAAGTCTCTCTCTCGTGCATCATTTTTTTGTTGGAAGCGTACAGTAAAGGCTTGTCACCTTTACCTAAGGAGATTAGAAAGCGAGAGTTAGCCAAGTTCAAACCCGTCAACATATCCAATTGAACTCACTTTCATTCAAAAACTTGAGCCAATAAGTTATGAGTCAACTTAGATATATTAATTACTCCACACCACATCAATTTTCCAATGCCCGATTATATTAACATAATTAACACATGCATTTTAACACTTCAATCACCATGGTTTGAACACCAAAGATTGAGCGCGCCTCATTTTTACAGCCCACTAGTCACATTGTCACCCTGGGGCAGAGGAACTCCGTGACCGCCTTAAGATGATTCTTAATCATCAATTATCCCTAGGTGAAGAAGACTATGGGCTCTTATATTTTGGTGTGCTCTTCATCATAAGAGTATGAAGAAATTCCCTATCCCTCTACGATTGAACTTCACGAGTTAAGTATTTTATTCAATTCCCTCCGAACCTCTAAATGGGCCACTAGCTTTTGGATTAGGCTTTTCGAAACATCTAAGATCTCGAACATTAAAATTTTGTAAGCTCACACTTATATAATATAGACACATTGTTACATCATCAATCCAATCACTTGTATTATGTTCCAATTTTCACTACTGTATTTTGTTCTGAAAACTAAATAAACTCGAGTGATATTTCTTTTTTCAAATGTCAATATCTAATTGATGAATGATATATTGTCAGCAAATCATGTGATAGTTAAAAAGATCATAAGATAGCAATATTCAAAAAGTAAGAATTATTCTTTGATTGCAGGGGTTGCTGTTTCTGAGTGTGGCATTAATATTAGGCTTCAATTTTCACCTAACTACCGTTTGTTTCCATGTATTCAACGTCGAAGACACGCCGGATGAGGAAGACAACGGTCATCATTGCTCGAGTTAAGGTCAAGTCTATTATCCAAAAGAATTTGTTCTCGAGAAAAAAATCGTTACCAAACGCGCCCCTATTAGCCGGCAAGCCTAGTGGTACCATTGAGACGATATGTGTCGGCATCAGGAGCCTCCATCTCCTCCTCGTCTCCGTGACGTAACCAATACGGATCAGTTGAACGAACGAGAACAAGAGGGAGAGGGACACAAGGAAGGGCTCGTAATTATTGCCAGCCACTCGCTCACCTTCAAAAAGTCAATTTGCTTTTTCTTTATTATTATCATTTTTCTAAACATCAGTGGGAATTAAAAAAAATCAAAATATTAAAAAAATTTCTCGTAAAACCTCAATCTATGCTCATTATAACATAAATACCTATGATTTTTTTTTATTATGTCACAAAAAATTCAAATTTATACACGTGTAACATTATTCGGGTATTTATATCATAATGGGTAAATTTAGGATTTTTGATAACATAAAAAAATTCAGGGTCACTTGATTGCTCATTTGTTTTCATGTATTCCACGTAGAAGACATGCCAGCAAAGAAGATAACCATCACCTTTGGATTCACTAGTCAACTCTTGTTTAAACCACTAAACGATGGGAAAACAAGGAAAATAATCGAGCAGAGAACCCCAAGAAAAGAATAGGAGAAAACGTTTAGAAAAAGTACTCGGAAAGAAAGACAAATTGATCATGGGCTCTATTTCAAGAATTGGATGCATTGCTCAAGCTCCCGACCGATGTGAAGCGCCGGTACAATGTCCCAGATAAGTCGTATGACGGCTACCTTGGGAATCTTCCTCATTCACCTCTCTACGAGGCATTTGGAATGAACTACGCCCCCAACTCGGGCTCTATTGAAGGATTTGTAGATCTCATTTGGCCGGAGGGAAACACAATATTTTGGTAATCCTTTTTTTTTTATTACTGGTAATTATATTATTTGTTCCAATTAAGGAAGTGTTAAGAGACATGTTTATCAAATGGATCACCAATGAGACGAATTTGATTTCCATTTACTTCGATGCAAGAAGAAAATGTAAAATGAATCATTTGTGAAGATGCCAATCCACAACCCTATCTACAGAAATTGTGGTTTCGATGTGTGCCTTTTTTCATAAATATGGAGCGAGACAATGAAAACGTATGTGACGAGGGTTTTTGAGTTGGATTCACTAGTGAAGAAGCTGGTTTTGGGAAGCTTGGGCGTAGACAAGTACCTGGAATCTCTAGCCAAGTCGGTTAGATACAATTTCCGTCTCATGAGATATGCTGCTCTTGGGACCGAGGAGTCCAAGAAGCCTGGGGCTAGGTGCCATCGCGACGCAAACTTCGTGACCATACTTCAGCAGAACCATGTGAACGGATTGGAAGTGCAAACTAAGGACGGATGTTGGTTCAAGGTCGCCCCTTCCTTAGCTACCTCTTTCATTGTCCTCGCTGGGGAGTCATTCTACGTGAGTCTCCCCCCACCCACACCCTCTTTATTGAATTTGCTTCAAAAAGTAGGTAACATGCTATAAGAGCATCAAACAAGAATTCGGAACCTGACTTTACATATCAATCGTAAATTATTGTTTATATTTCTATTATTGATCATCACATCCGGCAATAGCTAGGATTATGACATTAAAGCTGATTTCTTTGTGAAATTCTCATAGATGGGTTCATGTGTGAAACATAGATTCGTGTATGGTTGAATGCATATTGATACAACGAAATTGATGCTAGCTTGTGATGAGACAGACCATCATCATTGTGAGCCTCTCCCTTTTTTTCATGTTTTGCGGGTAGGGATGGAGCAACGGGAGAGTACACAGCCCTTGTCACCGTGTAATGAATAGTGGGCACGAGGCAAGATATTGCATAGGACTCTTCTCTATCGTTCAAGGCACCATGCAGTGTCCTGATGAGCTTGTGGACGACCAACACCCTTTGCTTTTCAAGCCCTTTGATGTTGCCGGTCTATCCCGCATCTACAAGACCAAAGAGGGCGAAAGTGGAGCTTCGGCAATGGATACGTATTACAGAATTTGAAATCGAGATGCTTTCGAACCATTGAGTGTCCTTTAGCCACACCAATCAATTGCGACTCAATTCTTAAGGCATATGTTTTACCGATGTTAATAATTAATCGAGTGCATGTCGCGCAGTATTTAGGAAACTTATCAGGTTTCCCTTTCTTTCCCCTTTGGAGCTTGTTTAGGTTATAATGTCTGAGCCAATTGCAGATCCTCGAAGCTATGTGTGCTTCAGGCTGTTGATAAAAGATTACTTTTGTCAAGCAAGTATTGTAAAAGAAAATAACAAAGAAATGGGTGTTCATGAAAAAATTTTCTCTTTTCTCTCTTCCAAGGAAAAGAACTCTTTAATTATTTCCTACGAGCATCAAAAAGCATTCTACTACTTTCAAAAATTTCAAAGAAAAAGAGGTTCTTGTGTAAATGAAATAAGGTTGGCCCACTTTAGATGTACAATTATGTATGAGCCAAAAAACGTCTCCATAAACACCGGTCTTTCATCTCCATAAATCATGGAGAACTGATGCCTTAGTGAAGCACTTGGACCTTATTGAAAATATATCTCAAGTTAATCCCGTAAAGGATGCCTTATCTTGGTAGATTTCTAGTTGGGAAATGAGAAGGGAATGGCTCCGTTGCTCTCGCAATTGTGACGGAGCACTCTCTACCTGGAGTTTTTCCCTCAATATTGGTTAACCAGTGTTTCTTTTGTAGGAAAATATATTTTGAATTTAACACTCATGTGTTGTTGCTAAACTTTTTCCATTTGATGGGACTACTAAAGAGGAAAAGATCCAATGTGAAAGAGAACATAGTGTAAAAAAAACTACAGAATAACCAGAGGGGAAAAAAGACACAATAAAGACATGAATGATAACTATTCTGATCATAAATTGATTTTTGAAAGAAAAATAGATTTTTCTATTTCTATTTTTGCATCAGTTTCTGAGCAAAAATTCTTATTTGATAACGATGCAAAATTTCTATTTTCGAAATAGAATTACATTTCATAACGACATAAAATTTCTCTTTCTTGGGGTCCAAATAGATAGCGGCCATGGTAGCGACCGACGAACGGCGGTAGCAGTTGGCAAACAATGGGCTTGACGACGATCGGCAATGATTGGCGGAAGGTAGCTGGTGATCGGCGTAGATGACGGCAGCAACAAGTAGGTGGTCGACTAATAGAGAGGACAAGCGATGAGAAGAGTTTTTATTTCTCATTTCTATTCCAAACTTATTTCTAGATTAAAAATTTATTTCAGAAATAGAAAAGTGAAATTTTGTCGCCAGACGGATTTTTGTTCTAGAAATAAGTCTGGAACAAAAAGAATGTTCTTGAATAGAAATAGAATGGTTGCCATGCACGCCCTAAGTAAGAGTAGGTGGTCTCCTTACACTTCAGAACAAAATGGAGTTGTCCAAAGGAAAAATCGGTCTTTACAAAAGATTTTCAGAACTTTGCTAATTGAAAGTAGAGTCTCTTCCCGTTTTTGGGCAAAAGTAGTTTTCACTACTTGTTATATAATTAACAAAGTACTTCTAAGACCCACTCTAGAGAAAACTCCCTATGAAGTTTACAAAGGGAAAAAGCTAAATATTTCTTATTTTTACGTGTTTGGTTGCAAGTGCTTTATTTTGAAGAATGTAAATGATCGGCCCAATAAATTTGAAAAAGATCATATCAAGGGATATTTTTTTCTTATTCTACTTCAAGCAAAGTTTACAGGTTCTTCAACAAGAATACACAAACTGTCAAAAAATCAATAAATGTTAGGTTTCAAGAAACTGTCTAGGACCAACAAAACTTTCTTGTTCTTATTCTCATTTTGAAGAATAGTATACTTTTGAAGTTATATCGCAGACTCTTGCCAAATTCTATTCATTCCGAAGTCTTTTCCACTCGACGCAATCCAAACAAAAATCAAGTCTAAAACAATATATAATCAAACTTAGATTTATTGATCTTGCGACAATAATTCAGAATGAGTGTAGTAGGAATCTACTTTTCAATATCTAGCTATCTAGCGAAGAATCTCACTTACCTTTTATAAATACATTGATGGAATCAATCGCAAATTGATGAAATCAATTTTGAAGACAAATTCATTTTTGGGAACCATCTACTTATGGAAACATAGAATCTAATTGTATAGGCGACCAACATCAACGGATTTTCATCTCAATCTTCAAACGACTATAAGATTTTCTTAATTGATTTTGTCCAAATGATTGATCGGAGGAAATTCCTCTGTAAAATGCCAATGGCTAGTGACGCGTGGAGGAGTATTTAAGGAGGTCATTTAGTCTATTTGAGATAGTGCGTGAAAATTGAAATTCCAAAGTCCGAAGTCTTTCCAACCATTTGTTCTTCATTAACAGTTCTTCCAAATTGTATTCAAGAGAGAACATACAAGAAGAGTGAATTAGTGAGAGAAAATGAATCTTCCACTAAGTGTTTGCACTCCAAAAAATTATACTTCTCAGTTGATGCTATAGTGAATTCCAGCCAAAATGTTATCAGCGTAGGAAAGTGGACGTAGGCTTAATCTAAGCCGAATCACTATAAATTTTGTGTGCAATTTTCTCTTCCCTTAACTCTTTTTATTTAAATCTATTGCATCCTTTTAAGTATCGTAAAAATCAATTCCATCTCTTATTTGATTCTGAATATTCTTCAGAAGTTTGATGACTTGTTTATCGGACTCCGTTTGGTTCTCGAGACTTTGTTTGAAATTTATTTTTCAAAAATTCTTTTAAACACCTATTCACCCTCCACTAGGTGTTCGTACCAGCTTTATCAACTTAAAATGACAAGAAGACTCACCATTAAGATTTTCATACGTGGAAACTAGTGCAAAAACTCATCCATTTCAATGAGAAAAGTAATGAGTAGCCAAAAATGAAAGAGTCAAGGTTAGTGAACCGAGTTCTTTTTGGCCCAAAATAAAAGTTAGTGTTTCGAATCAATGATTATGAGCGAATTGTTTAGTTTGCATTGATTGAAAACTTAACATATTTCTAAAGTAAAAGTTCATGCTTGGATACTCATTTCTTTTCATTTTGGATTAGTTGAGCTAATAGGATGAATTAAAAGAGTTCGACATTATGAACTTTATGTCGCACACATAACTTGCATGCACTTAAGAAGGTTGCCTAAGAGAGTATGAATAATTAGAATATGGAAAAAGAAAATAATAAAAAATTAAAGGGATTGAATTCTATTTGTATTGTTTCTGTCTTTGGATCGTTTAGAAGTGAGGATACTTTCATGTTGTGTGTATTTTATTATATGCATTTCTTTTTCTTTTTCCTTTTTTGGATTTGGCTTGGAAGTACTACAACTGAAAACACTTTTGTGCCATTTAAAAGAACTATAAAATATTTCCTAAATTCAATATTCCACGATATTTTTTCATTCCATAATAAAATAATAATCCTCTATGGATTTGCTTTTCAATATCTCTTAGTTATGTTCTTCAATATCTCTTATTTCCATAGCTCCGGTAGCCAAATCCACACATATGGGAATTTGTGATCATTGTGGCATTGTTATTGACGGTAAATAACGGTGCCATCATATTAGCGGGACTTATTTTTAGTTGGAGTAGGATTCCTAGCTTGAGTAGATTTTCTATTTTGGATCCAAAACTTTTCTATATAGGAAGTGAGTTTTCTTTGTAAATTACATCCAAAAAAATTCCTTCCATGGCAATTAATTGCACGGCTCGTGAATTTCATCATGAGAATTTGAAACTGTGAAAATCTCGTGATAAATTTTATGTAACTCATCTGTGAAATTGATTTGCGAGAAATTGTGAAACGTTGAATTTTTGCATATAATTAACTGTCAGGAAACACTGTGAGCATTTCAGTAACTCGAGTGTCCTTGTAATATTTGCAATATTGCTCAATTTATAGAAAAATATTGTTCTCCTCTCCCCGTAAGATAAGTTTCATTGACCGATCCATGTAAATTTGATATCCGATTGGATTCCATTTTTTTGTTTATTTTATTGCTTGATCACATATCTTTGGCTATAGACCATTGCCTCATCAAGCAAGCTATCTCAAAGCTCAACGAAAAAATTGCAAATCGGTCAAAGATCTATTGTGTAAAATTCAATTAAGTCCTAAAATAAACTAAGAAATGTAGTTGAACTAACAATTTCAATTTCATATGTCCAAATCCAGTATAGGTATGTGTCAATTATGTGCAATATAAAATTTAGTTCCCTTTCACGAGAATGCATGATGCTACAATGGCCACCCTTCCCATATAGGAGAGAGAAGGTAAGGGATTCGAATCTCTTAAAGGGCTCTATGGATAAAAATATTTAGTTTCAAGTATGGAGTTTGACTCTCACACTTTATAAAGAGGTAAGGCAAAAGTCTCAGAGTAAGTCGAAAAGTAGAGTATAACGGACAAAAAAAGAATATCTATAGTCATATAAAGAAGATACTCTTTTCGTAATATGTGAAGAAAATTAGATAATTACAATGGTCTTGTCATGCCAAGCTAGAATGCTACAAAGAAGCTTTGTCAACGGTGTGGGATAGTAAAGAAGGTGAGGGGTTCAAATCTCTTAAAAGGGGCTACGGATGAAAACATTTAGTTCAAGTAGGGAGTTTGGCTCCCACACTTTGTAAATAGGTAGGCAAAAGTATGAAAGTAAGTTGAAAGGTAGAGTAGAACAGAAAAAAAAAAAAAGAATATCCATAATCATATAGAGAAGATACTCTTTTCATAATATGTGTAGAAAATAAGATAATTACAATGGTTTTGTCATGCCAAGCTAGAACGCTACAAAGAAGCTTTGTCAACGGTGTGGGACAATAAATAAATCATTATTCAAAATCCTACTGATTCATGCACTAATTTCGTCAGATATGGATGCATAAAAGGAATATAAAAGGATTTTGTTTATTTCGCGGAGAAAATTAATAATTTAGAAAATATTTCCTTATAAACGATCGCTTGTATTACTTGAAATGCTTAGTCAATTAAAAGAAGTTTCCTCCAGTATAGTTTATATCTAAAATTTTTTTATAGATGAAGAAAATATTTTTTGTCAATTCATCTTTATAAGAGATAAAAGCTATTGTTTTTAGGAAGATATTTTCAAAATTTTTCATTTTTTGTGAAATAAACAGAGTTTACAGAATACTTAAAGAAAGGGTGCAATTATTTTTTAAAAAACATTTTCCATTATTTAATCTTCGCAAAACAAATAAAGCGTTAATTTTTACAGAAAATATCCCAAAAAAGGGGTGCAAAAACAGGAAAACAAGAAAGCAGCTCTTTTCCCCTTCAAAGCACTCATTCGACCATTTTAGCGGTCAATATCATCTAATAATGACTATACGCCGGAATATAAGAATAGAGTGCCCCTTTTTCCCGGGATGCTTCGACGCAAATATATATGGTATGCCTAATTGGGACCAAAAAGACAAACCAGAGAAGGCGAATAAATACCTACCTTATTTTTCTAAATTATGGTCGATTAAATAAATAAAAATCGGGAATTATCTATAGCAGTCCCCCAACCCAACTCACGGTCCAGGTCATCAGCAAGAGTGTGGGCCCATCTTGCACACGTAACCGCGCACACCTAGGGTGTGTTTGTTTATGTTCCTCGTTTCGTTTATGAACAGATTTTTTGTTTTTTTTTAACAAAAAAAAAACAAACGCGTTTGTTTACGTTTTTGTTCCAAATCTGTTTTTTTTTTTGTTCCCGGGAATAAGAAAAGAACAGAAACAAAAAACAAAAAAAAGTTGTTTCTTGTTTCTGGAACAATTTTTTGGAACAAATTTTCTCTCCCCACTCTTTTCTTTTCTTCTTCTTCTTCTTCTTCTTCTTCTTCTTCTTCTTCTTTTCTTCTTCTTTTTTCTTTGGCCGGTCGCCGGCCTCGGCCATGGCCGGCGACCGGCCGTCAAGGGCCGGCGACGTCGCCGGAGCGTCACCGGCCCCTGGCAAGGCTCGGCCTTGCCTTGGCTAGGCGAGCTCGACCTCGCCGGGGGCCGCGAGCCTCGCCGTGGCCGGGCGAGGCCGCCGGCCCTCGTCGGCCGGTCGGCTGGCCCTCGTCGGCCGGTCGCCGGCCATGGCCAAGGCCGGCGACCGGCCAAAAGAAAAAAAAAAAGAAAGAAAAAATGAAAAATAAAATAAAAATATTTAAAAATTAAAAGAAATAAAAAAAGAATACAAATTTACCAAACATGTTTCTGTTCTTTTTTTATTCTAGGAACAAGTTTACCAAACGCGTTTTTTGTTCAAAAACTATTCCCCGAACAGAAATAGTTTTTTCTATTTCTTCGCCCTGGAACAAAAAAAGAACGTAAACACAAACAAACGCACCCCTATTGGCCGGCAATCCTAGTTGTACCATTGAAACGACATCAGAGCCTCCATCTAATCGTCGTCTACGTGACGTAATCAGTACGGATCAGTTGAACCACGAATGAGAACAAGAGGGAAGGGACACATGGAAGGGCTCATAATTATTGCCAGCCACTCGCTCACCTTCAAAAAGTCAATTTGCTTTTCTTTATTATTATCATTTTTCAAAACATCGGTGGAAATTGAAAAAAAAAATCAAATTATTAAAAAAAATTCTCAAAAAACCTCAATCTATGCTCATTATAACATAAATACCTATAATTTTTTTATTATGTCCCAAAAAATTCAAATTTATACACGTGTAACATAATTTGGGTATTTGTATAATATTGGGTAAATTTAGGGTTTTTGATAACATAAAAAAAATTCGGGATCACCTGATTGCTCATTTGTTTCCATGTATTCCACGTAGAGG
The DNA here is from genome assembly GCA_017140595.1 of Eucalyptus curtisii. Taxonomy (NCBI): domain Eukaryota; kingdom Viridiplantae; phylum Streptophyta; class Magnoliopsida; order Myrtales; family Myrtaceae; genus Eucalyptus; species Eucalyptus curtisii. The sequence goes on from CM029496.1 coordinate 7,658,946, forward strand.
ACATGACGGCAAGGAAGATAACCATCACCTTTGCATTCACTGGTCAACTCTTGTTTAAACCACTAAAAGACGGGAAAACAAGGAAAATAATCGACTCTTCATGCAAAGATTGTAGCTTTCAAATTGCTACTGTGGCTACTTCGAGGATGCCAAGCCCTATAAATCCAGCAGAGAACCCCAAGAAAAGAATAGGAGAAAACGTTTAGAAAAAGTACTCGCAAAGAAAGACAAATTGATCATGGGCTCTATTTCAACACTGAAGCTTCCCCTGATAGATCTGTCCGAATTAGATGGCTCAAAGCCAGGGACAGGTCGATGGGACTCCTTGCAAAGTCAAGTCCGAGAAGCCCTTGAAGAATTCGGTTGCTTCGAAGTCTTGACTGATAGGATGACCTTGGAGCTTCACAATGATGCGTTTCAAGAATTGGAGGCATTGCTCGAGCTCCCGACCGATGTGAAGCGCCGGTTCAATGTCCAAGATGAGCCATATGATGGCTACCTTGGGAATCTTCCTCGTTCACCTCTCAAAGAGGCATTTGGAATGAACTATGCCCCCAACTCGGGCTCTATCGAAGGATTTGCAGATCTCATTTGACCGGAGGGAAACACAAGATTTTGGTAATCCTTTTTTTTTTTATTACTGGTAATTATATTATTTGTTCCAATTAAGGAAGTGTTAAGAGACATGTTTATCAAATGGATCACCAATGATGCGAATTTGATTTCCATTTACTTCGATGCAAGAAGAAAATGTAAAATGAATCATCTGTGAAGATGCCAATCCACAACCTTATCTACAGAAATTGTGGTTTCCATGTGTGCCTTTTTGCATGAATATGCAGCGAGACAATGAAAACGTATGTGACGAGGGTTTTGGAGTTGGATTCACTAGTGAAGAAGCTGGTTTTGGGAAGCTTGGGCGTAGACAAGTACCTGGAATCTCTAGCCAAGTCGGTTAGTTACAATTTCCGTCTTATGAGATATGCTGTTCCTGGGACCGAGGAGTCCAAGAAGCTTGGGGCTAGGTGCCATCGCGACAAAACTTCGTGACCATACTTCACCAGAACCATGTGAACGGATTGGAAGTGCAAACTAAGGACGGATGTTGGTTCGAGGTGGCCCCTTCCTCAGCTACCTCTTTCATTGTCCTCGCTGGGGAGTCATTCTACGTGAGTCTCCACCCACCCACTCTCTCTTTATTGAATTTGCTTCAAAAAGTAGGTAACATGCTATAAGAGCATCGAATAAGAATTTGGGAACCCGTTACATATCAATCGTAAATTATTGTTTATATTTATAGTATTGATCATCACGTCCGGCAATAGCTAGAATATGGACATTAAAGCTGATTTCTTTGTGAAATTCTCATAGACGGGTTCATGTGTGAAACATAGATTCGCATATGGTTGAATGCATATTGATACAACGAAATTGATCCTAACTTGTGATGAGACAGACTATCATCATTGTGAGCCTCTCCCTTTTTTTTTTTTCATGTTTTGCGGGTAGGGATGGAGCAACGGGAGATTACACAGCCCTTGTCACCGTGTAATGATGAGTGGGCACGAGGCAAGATACTGCATAGGACTCTTCTCTATCGTTCAAGGCGCGATGCAGTGTCCTGATGAGCTTGTGGACGACCAACACCCTTTGCTTTTCAAGCCCTTTGATGTTGCTGGTCTATCCCGGATCTACAAGACCAAAGAGGGCGAAAGTGGAGCTTCGGCGATGGATATTTATTACAGAATTTGAAGTCGAGATGCTTTCGAACCATCGAGTGTCCTTTAGCCCCACCAATCAATTGCCAGTGAAATCTTAAGGCATACGTTTTACGGTCGTTAATAATTAATTGAGTGCATGTCGCTCAGTATTTGGGAAACTTATCAAGTTTCCCTTTCTTTCCCCTTTGGAGCTTGTTTAGGTCATAATATCTGAGCCAATTGCAGATCCTCGAAGCTATGTGTGCTTCAGGGCTGTTGATAAAGATTACTTCTGGCAAGCAAGTATTGTAAAAGATAACAAAGAAATGGGTGTTCATGAAGAAATTTTCTTTCTTTTCTCTCTTCTAAGCAAAGAACTCTTTAATTATTTCCTACAAGCAGCAAAAAGCATTCTACTACTTTCAAAAATTTCAAAGAAAAAGAGGTTCTTGTGTAAATGAAATAAGGTTGGCTCACGTTAGATGTACTATTATGCAGGAGCCAAAAACGTCTCCATAAACACCGGTCTTTCATCTCCATTAAATCATATAGAACTGATGCCATAGTGAAGCACTTGGACCTTATTGAAAATATATCTCAAGTTAATCCCGTAAAGGATGCCTTATCTTGGTAGATTTCTAGTTGGGAAATGAAAGGGAATGGGTCATTGTGACAGGGCACTGTTGGGGTTTTTCAAATTGGTTAACTAGTGTATCTTTTGTAGGAAAATATATTTTGAATTTAACGCTCCCGTGTTGTTGCTAAACTTTTCCACTTGATGGGACTTCTAAAGAGGCAAAGATCCTATGTGAAAGAGAACATAGATGGCGTAAAAAGAAAAAAAACCTACAGAATAACTAGAGGGCAAAAAAAAAAGACACAATAAAGGCGCAAATCATAATCATTTTGGTCAGAAATTGATTTTTGAAATAAAAGTAGATTTTTCTATTTTTATTTCTTAGCAAAAATTTGTATTTGATAACGATACAAAATTTCTACTTTCGAAATAGAATTACGTTTGATAACGACATAAAATTTCTCTTTCTCGGGGCCAATAGATAGCGGCCATGATAGTGACCGACAAACGGCGGTAGCAGTTGGCAAACAATGGCGGTTGATGGCAACCAACAATCGGCAACGATTGGCGGAAGGTAGCCGGCGATCGGCAGCAAATGACCGCAGCAACGCGTAGGTGGTAGACTAATAGAGAGGACGAGCGATGAAAAAGTTTTTATTTTCATTTCTATTCCAAACTTATTTCTAGATTAAAAATATTTTCCAGAAATAGAAAAATGAAATTGGGTCACCATAAAAATTTCTGTTCTAGAAACAAGTTTGGAACAAAAAAATTGTTCTTGAATAAAAATAGAATGGTTAACATGCGTGCTCTAAGTAATAAGAAAGTCGATATCTCAATTTTTCAAAAGGATTTAAAAAGAAATTTACTTATGTTGAGAAAACTCCTACCATTGTTTTGAAGTTGACAAAAATTTATTATTCTTATTCTTATTTTGAAGAATAGTATACTTTTGAAGTTATATCATAAACTCTTGCCAAAGTCATTTATTCCAAAAGTCTTTCCCAATTTGACGCAATACAAACCGAAACCGAGTACGTAACGAAGATATAATCAGATTTAAATTTATTGATCTTGTGATAAGGATTCAAAATGAACACAGTAGGAATATATTTTTCAATATCCAACTCTCTAGTAAAGAATCTCACTTACCTCTTATAAATACATTGATGTAATCAATCGCAAATTGATGAAATCAATTTTGAAGACAAGTTTTTTTTTTTTTTTTGGAAGCATCTACTTATGAAAACCTAGATTCTAATTATGTGAGCGACCAGAATCAATGTATTATCATCTCAATCTTCAAATGGCTATAAGATTTCCTTAATCGATTTTGTCCAACGGATTGATTGGAAGAAATTTCTCTAGAAAATGCCAACGGCTAGTGAGGCGTGGAGGAGTATTTAAGGAAGTCATTTGGTCTATTTGAGATAGTGCGTGAAAATTGAAATTCCAAAGTTTGAAGGCTTTCCAACCACTTGTTCTTCATCGACGGTCCTTACAAATTTTATTCAAGATAGAAAATTACAAGAAGAGTGACTTAGTGAGAGCAAAGAATCTTCCACTGAGCGTTGCACTCGAAAAAATTGTACTTCTTTGTTGATACTATAGTGAATTCCAACCAGAAGGTTGTCAGCATGGGAGAGTAGACGTAGTTAATCTAAGCTGAACCACTATAAATTTCGTGTGCAATTTCCTCTTCCCTTAACTCTTTTTATTTAAATATGTTGCATCATTTTAAGTATCGCAAAAATCAATTCCATCTCTTATTTGATTTTGAATATTCATCAAAATTTTGGTGAATTGTTTATCAGACTCCGTTTGGTTCTCAAACTTTGTTTGAAATTTATTTTTTAAATATTCTTTTAAATGCCTATTCACCACATCTAAGTGTTTGTACTAGCTTTATCAATTTGTATTAAAGCCTCGTGCTCATCTGTTGAAGTGTTTATACTTCTAAGCTAAAGATCTTTTATGGCTAGTTGTTTAGCACCAAGACTTGTGGAGGAGCAAAGCAATACCAGGCCACCTTATTTTGATGAAAAAGAGTACAATGTGTGGAAGAATAAAATGAAGGCATTCTTGAGATCCACAGGTCCACTAGAATGAGATATTGTAAAAAGAGGAATCAACCCAAAGGCAAGTGCTACATCTGACAAGGGAAAAGAAGTGTTAGACAATGATGCGGAGAAAACCAACTGAGCATAAATTACCAGGAGAGAAGTTCTTGTTGCAAATGCCATCTATTCTTTTTTTCTTTTTTTGATGACCCGGGAACTCCCGTTTGTACCGCGTTTTGTGGCTAAGCCACCACCACAGACCCAGCCGCAGGTGAGTCGCGCAATGGGGACGCGGGGTTTCGAACCCCTCCCCCTTCGGTGGGGCAGCAAAGCTCTAACCATCGTGGCCACCGCGGGTGGTGGTTTTTTTTCCAAATAGAATCTTGGTCGTTTATCTATTCTTTATACTGTGTTTTGTCCCCTATTAAATATAACAGAATTTCTTCATTTGACACAGTTAAAGAAGTTTGAGATGCACTTCATGTCACCTATGAAAGAACATTTCATGTAAAGGAGACAAAAATAAATATCTTGCTTGGCCAATATGAATCCTTCAAGATGATGCTTGGAGATTCTATTGAGATATGTTCAATTGATTTACAGAAATTGTAAATGGGTTGGCATATCAATGTCAATCAATTTATGCTATAATGAAGGTAAACAAACTTTTGTGAGGATTTTCAAAGGATTGGAACCATGTGAAAACATCAATTCAAGAGACACAAATAATTATGCCTCTTTCTGTTGATGAGTTGATAGGCATTTTTCAATTGTACGAAGTGGAATAGATCAATGACGAAGATGATCCAAGTAGTAAGAAATCAATTACACTTAAGTTTAATGCCGAATCCGATGATACAAGCACAAACAATAACATGGACGAGGAGGAGCTTGCTCTCACAATAAACGAATTTAGGAAACTGAATAGGAAAGGAAGAAGAATGAATTGGAAAAGGCAAAGTAGGCAAAATTTCCAGAAAAGATCAATGGAAGATGTTGAATCTAGCAAGGATGTGATATGCTTTGAGTGCAAGAAAATGGGACACATCAAGCCTAATTGTCCCTTGCTGAAAAAGAAGAGAGGTAAGTATGAAACATAAAAGAAAGCTCTAAAAGTAGAAACCTAGAATGACAAAAAAATGTGAAAGTGAAGAGGAGTTTGCGACTATATATTTGATGACTCACTCAAAATCAGAATCCGACAGACACAGACTCAGAGTCTAATAAGGAAATCGAGGTAAGTGATTCAGAAATTTCTATTAAAATTTCTAAGTATATAAATAAGCATTGCTTAAATCTCAAATCTTCTTTTAAAAAGATATCCGAATTAAAGAAGAAAAATTCAAAACTCAGATAGCAAGATAATTCTTGGAGAGAAAAGTTTGAGAGTCTAAAAAGTGATTTTGATTAATTGATAGAAAATACTGATTCTCTTTCAAAAGAATATAAAAGTTCGAAAAATGAGATTGCAAATATTTTTACAAAGTTCTCTAAAGGGTCAAAGACTTTAGAACAAATTTTTTCAGCTCAAATACTATCACGCCCCGAATCTTGAGCGCAGGCTCATCCCTTGGTGGTCAACAAAATTGCGACTTCCCAGGATAAGTCACCGACCCTTCTCGTTTTATTGCACATGCGGAAGCGAATAACAAATCCCCTGATAGTAACCATCTCGGGATAGAAAAGCAGGACAACAAATTCACAACCAAAACATGCTTTTATAAACATACTGAGTCATGTACAAAAGTTTACAATCGAGACTTCAAAAGACCAACTCTAAAAAAGAAGCTGTCCTAACTGACCTACACCTTACATCACCTCAGCTCGGCTCCAGATCTTCCACTCTACAGCCTTGAAAAGAATTAAGCCCATGACGGGGTGAGATATAAATCTCAGCGAGTGCACGCCCTAAACCCCGATTAGGAGGGTAATATACCTAGGGTGTCCTAAACACATAATCACACAATCATAGAGACTTACCTCATCTCAAATCCTCCATGCAGATCAACACAATTCATATCATAGATAGCCACGAAAACAGGAGCAGCAAATAAGCTCATCAACTTGAACGCAACATTCAAATTTCAAACAAGTGCATGGATCTTGATTATCAGGGCCAAATCGTTATGACACGTCATATACCATACCACACATTTTTGTCTCATAATCCGGCGCATCTATCTCAATTAATTATGTGTTCCAATTAATTATTACTACCTGCACAGGCAGTTTTACCCGACACACATCGATCCTCTGGCATAGCCAGGTTCCATCTCACCCTTTGAGCATGGCTACATCCTCTGACACACATCAGGGACAGCATTCCTTACAGCATTCCCAAAGGAGCTTCGGTCCATAATCTACTATGACCGGCTTCCCTTGATCGGGGTGTCCCATATAGGGATAACGTCCATCGACACACACCGAGGACAGGTTCTCTTAACCAGCACATGATCATTCAATTCTGGTCAAGGACATTGTGTTTTGCACTCACATGCCTTAATTAAGATAACAACATTGGCTTATTTTCTTCGTATTAAAAACACTTAGTGAAAATAGTTGTGTGTGGATATACAGTTAACTCGATCTTCAAAATGTGATATCCTCTAATTTAAAATCCCATTGTTTTATATAGTATATAAAACCATTTTCAGTGTTAAAATCCGACACCCGAGATTTTCTGAATAAATATTGAAATCCATAAATTTTGAAATAAATAACCAAAATTCCAATTAGCACTCAATTTGCACAAATTGACACCCAATTGCATAAACTGAACAAACCATTGCAATTAACATGAAATTCCAGTCATCAGCTATCCCGGTCTAATTTCCAGAAAATATTAAATAATTAAATAATTACCAAAATAAATTAAATAATTAAAATTAATTACCATAAATGGAATGCCTAATTAAATACCGAAACGGGCCCGGAAAATTTCCGAATTACTCTAGATAAATACTACATCCTATCTAGCTCTTAATTAATCTAATCTAACCACCTAACATGCATAATTAAATAATTAAATTGCTAATATAATCTAACTAACCATCTAATCCCTAATTAACTTAAACTAAACACCCCTTAAACGTCATTAGCACCTTAAGTAGAGTTTAGTGCATAAACTCACCAATTTAGCGCGAAAATTGGTTCATCACGATGGTGACGCGACAACAACCGAAACTTGAGCCTACGGCAACGCTAAGGGGAGCTTGGACCAGGCTGAAAAAGCTCACAAGGTCTGCAGATGGGCTGCTCGATTTTGGAGAAAAGCCGGAGATGGGCCGGCCAGTGGGGCTACGGCGTCAACGTTGGGGACTTCACTGGCGTTGAAGAAGCTGCTGTGTTGACTTGGTGAAGTGAGCTGGCGTTGGGGGGGTGGTCGCGGACGAAGGAGGGGAGTAGCGAAGGAGGATCGGTGGGGTTGCTGCACGGGAAATGGAATAGGGCTTTCGGTTGAAGGTTTGGGGGCAGCTGGCTTGGGAAGAAATTTGCTGGCAGAAGGCTCGTGGTCAACTTCGGTGGAGATGTGGGCGTGTTTGCTGGCTGGATTCGGTGGAATGAGCCTCACAACGGAAATGGAAGGAGTTGTAGGCATGCGGAGCATAATTTGGCCTCTGCTGGGGAGAGAAAATGACGTGGAGATGGGCTGCTCGAAGGGAAAGAGAAAGAAAAGGGACACACGATGAAGGGAGAAGGAGGAAACAGATGAGGGAGGGAGAGAAGTCTTAAAAGTCAAAGTAAAATATCTAAATTCATCATGACTTAGCCTCACAAGTCTTCATGCAAATCCCCTTGTGTCCCCCAAATACTTTCTTGCATAAATTTTCCAAAAAAACTCAATTTTGGTACCAAATGTTGCAGCCCCCATCTAGCTTACGAATTTCCTTACTTTGGGCTTCAATTCTTCGCCAAATTTCCCCAATTTGATGTCCAATTTTGCTAAGGAGGAAGCCTATACAATTTCTGCAAGTTCCCTTCACCAAATAGCTCACTAAGGAGGCCAAAATTCTCTTCAATTTGGTCCCTCCGAATTCTCTTTCTTTTCCAAATTATCCAAAATGATTTTCCGTAAAAAAATCCCGAGTTTGCCAAAATTTTTCGGAGGATGAAATTGACATTCCTAAAAGAAATTGTCACATGATCGAACTTTCAATTTATGAAATCAAGTTCAAATTTGCGATTAATTTCAATCTAACGTGATTTTAGGGTGACCTAACCTATTGGGTAGCTCTTAGGAATTTTTTAGTGCAATTGACCGGTGGTCGATTATTTTCGAGCCACATTGTGCATCTTCGACACATTGGTGACTCTCGATTATCGTGAAAATCTCGAGATTTCAAATACGGTCACATGGTACGAAAATGACAGAAAAATCGGTCTAGTGCCGTTCGACAGAAATTTTGTAATTAGGTGGAATCACCAACACACTAATCACATATCTCTATCGAATCGACATATCTCCGGTCTCTGATCGATTTTGACGGTGTCGTAATGACCCTTACAGATTAGCACGGTTGAGTAGTCAATTCTTAGTCGAATTCTCAAGTCTATTGCATTTAGATTCCTTAATGGCTTCAGCTAATAGGCTAATTATCCCGTGAATGGCCAAATCAAGGAAAATAACTATAGACGCGTAGATGAAAAGCCCAACTTAATCAAAAAAACAGAGCCTGAAATTCAGGATGTCACAAATACCATATTATAACAAATTTGGTATAGGTCTTGAGTAAAATGCTCTTTTGATCGATTTTCCTAAAATCAATGAGAGACTTAGACAAAGACCTACAAAATCTGCTTACAAAAATCATTTTCAAAAAGTTTTAGCAAAACTTATTGATTAGAGTGCTCCTAAATGTTCTAAGTGTGATAGCTCAGAACATTTTGAGAATGAATGTCCTAAAGTTTGGATACCTGTTATGAAGGAGTTGACAAAAGTTGTTTTTAAAACTAACTCCTAAGGACCCAAGCAAATTTAGGTACCGAAGAAAGTTTGAGATTTCTTACCGATTGCAGGTTACTGTTAACAGGAAAAACGAATGATACTTAGATAGTGATTGTTCTAGATATATGACTAGAGATTCAAACAATTTCATAAAACTAGCAAAATAAAGAGGAGGAAATGTTTCTTTTGGAGGGGACAGCAAAGGAAAATTTTTTGGACATGAAATAGTGAGGATTGTAAGTTTGATCATCAACAATGTTTCCCTAGTGAAAGGCTTGAATTATAATATTTTGAGCATAAGTCAACTATGTGATATAAGGTTTATAATCAATTTCCAAGAAAATGTTTGTTCTAGAGTTAGTCGAGATTTCTCTCAAACCTTCGCCGGACGAAGGCATGACAACATTTATCTTTTGGACATAAGTCTAGAGAAATTTCAATGTCTTATCTCAATTCAAGATGAAACAAATCTCTGGCACCTCAAATTAGGACATGTTAGTATGAAACAGATTGCTAAACTATCATCTAAGAAATTGGTTCGTTGTCTTCCCAAAATGATGTACCGGAAGTTTGAACTTTGTACTCCATGTATCTTGGGAAAGTAGGGTAAAAGCTCATTTAAATCTCTAAATCAAGTCTCCACAAATCGCATCTTGCAGCTTCTTCACATGGATCTTTTCGGACCAACTAAAACTCAAAGCATCGATGGTAAGAAGTATCTATTTGGTAGTTGTGGACAACTATTCAAGATTTAAGTGTGTTTTCTTCTTGGCAAAAAAAATAGAAACCTTCTCATATTTCAAAGTTTGCTAAGATGGTTCAGAATAAGATAGGTTATACCATTTCGAGTATTAAGACTTATCATGAGGGAGAATTTGAAAAATAAGACTTTGCAAATTTTTGTGATGAGAATAGTTTTCAACATATTTTCTCATCTCCATACACTCCAGAACAAAATAAAGTTGTAGAAAGGAAAATTGATCTTTATATAAGATGTTCAAAACTCTGCTAATTGAAAGTAGAGTCTCTTCTCGTTTTTGGGCAAAAGTAGTTTTTAATGCTTATTATATAATTAACAGAGTATTTCTAAGGCCCACTCTAGAGAAAACTCCCTAGGAAGTTTACAAAGGGAAAAAGCTAAGTATTTCTTCTTTTCACGTGTTTGGTTGCAAGTGTTTTATTTTGAAGAATGTAAATGATTGGCCAGATATACTTGAAGAAAGATCGGATGAAGGGATATTTCTTGGTTATTCTACTTCAAGCAAACCTTACAGGGGTCTTCAACAAGAATACACAAATTGTCGAAAAATCAATGAATGTCAAGTTTCAAGAAATTGTCCTAGGACCAACAAAACTTTCTTGTTCTTATTCTTATTTTGAAGAATAGTATACTTCTAAAGTTATATCGTAGACTCCTACCAAAGTCTATTCATCCCAGAAGTCTTTTCCACTCTGACGCAATCCAAAACTGAAATCAAGTCCAAAATGAAGATATAATTAGACTCAAATTTATTGATCTTGCAACAAGCATTCAAAATGAACGTAGTAGAAATCTTTTTTTCAATATTTGGCTCTCTAGTGAAGAATCTCACTTACCTTTTATAAATACATTGATGGAATCAATCACAAATTGATGAAATCAATCTTGAAGACAAATTCCTTTTTGAGAACCATCTACTTATGGAAACCTAGAATCTAATTGTATGGACGGCCAAAATCAACGGATTTTCATCTCAATCTTTAAACAACTATAAGATTTTCTTAATCAATTATGTCCAAAGGATTGATTGGAAGAAATTCCTTTGGAAAATGCCAATGGCTAGTGAGGCGTGGAGGAGTATTTAAGGAGGTCATTTAGTCTATTTGAGATAGTGCGTGAAAATGAAATTCCAAAGTCTGAAGTCTTTCCAACCACTTGTTCTTCATCGACAGTTCTTACAAATTGTATTCAAGAGAGAAAATCACAAGAATGGTGAATTAGTGAGAGAAACAGAATCTTCCACTAAGTGATTGCACTCCAAAAAATTATACTTCTCTGTTGATGCTATAGTGAATTCCAGCCAAAAGATTGTTAGTGTAGGAATGTGGATGTAGGCTTAATCTAAGCCGAACCACTATAAATTTCGTGTGCAATTTTCTCTTCCCTTGACTCCTTTGCATCCTTTTAAGTATCGCAAAAATCAATTTCATCTCTTATTTGATTCTAAATATTCTTCAGAAGTCTGATGACTTGTTTATCATACTCCGTTTGGTTCTCAGACTTTGTTCGAAATTTAGTTTTCAAAAATTATTTTAATTACATTTATTCACTCCTCTCTAGGTGTTCGTACTAGCTTTATCAACTTAAAATGACAAGAAGACTGACCAATAAGATTTTCATAAGTGGAAACTAGTGCGAAAACTCATCCATTTCAATGAGAAAGAGTAATGAGTAGCCAAAAATGAAACAATCAAGGTTAGTGAATCGAGTTCTTTTTGGCCCAAAATAAAAGTTAGTGTTTCGAATCAATGATTTTGAGCGAATTGTTTAGTTTGCACTGATTGAAAACTTAACATATTTCAAAAGTAGAAGTTCATGCTTGGATACTCATTTCTTCTCATTTTGGATTGGCTGAGCCAATAGGATGAATTAAAAGAGTTCGACATTATGAACTTTATGTCTCACACATAACTTGCATGCGCTTTAGAAGGTTGCCTAAGAGAGTATGAATGAATAGAATATTGAAAAAAAATAAAAAAAAAATAAAAATTAAAGGGATTGAATTCTATTTGTATGGTTTCTGTCTTTGGATCGTTTAGAAGTGAGGATACTTTCATGTTGTGTGTATTTTATTATATGAATTTCCTTTTCCTTTTTTTTTTTTTTTTTTTGGGATTTGGCTTGGAAGTACTACAACTGAAAACACTTTTGTGCCATTTAAAAGAACTATAAACATATTTCCTAAATTCAACATTCCATGATGTTTTTTCATTCCATAATAAAATAATAATCCTCTATGGTTTTGCTTTTCAATATCTCTTAGTTATGTTCTTCAATATCTCTGATTTCCATAGCTCCGGTAGCCAAATCCACACATATGGGAATAGGTGGACATTGTGGCATTGTTATTGATGGTAAATAATGGTGCCGTCATATTAGTGGGACTTATTTTTTGTTGGAGTAGGATTCCTAGCTTGAGTAGATTTCCTATTTTGGATCCAAATCTTTTTTATATAGGAAGTGAGTTTTCTTTGTAAATTCAACCAAAAAATTCCTTCCATGGCAATTAATTGTATGGCTCGTGAATTTCATCATGAGAATTTGAAACCATGAAAATCTTGTGATAAAATTTTATGTAACTCATCGCTGAAATTGATTTGCGAGAAATTGTGAAACGTTGAATTATTGTATATAATTAAGTGTCAGGAAACACTGTGAGCATTTCAGTTGCTCGAGTGTCCTTGTAATATTTGTGATATCGCTCAATTTATAGAAAAATATTGTTCTCCTCTCCCCGTAAGATAAGTTTCATTGAACGATCCATGTAAATCCGATATCCGATTGGGTTCCTTCTTTTTTTTTTTTTAGTTTATTGCTTGATCACATATCTTTGGCTCTAGACCCATCTCCTCATCAAGCAAGCTATCTCAAAGCTCAACGGAAAAATTGCAAATCGGTTAAAGATCTATTGTGTAAAATTCAATTAAGTCCTAAAATAAACTAAGAAATGTACTTGCACTAACAATTTCAACTTCATATGTCCAAATCCAGTATAGGTATGTGTCAAATATGTGCAATATAAAATTTAGTTACCTTTGATGAGAATGCATGATGCTCCAATGGTCACCCTTTCCATATAGGAAGGAGAAGGTAAGGGGTTCAAATCTCTTAAAGGGCTCTACGGAAAAAAACATTTAGTTTCAAGTATGGAGTTTAACTCTCACACTTTATAAAGAGGTAAGACAAAAGTCTAAGAGTAAGTCGAAAAATAGAGTAAAATGGACAAAAAAAGAATATCTATAGTCATATAAAGAAGATACTCTTTTCGTAATATGTGTAGAAAATTAAATAATTACAATGGTCTTGTCATGCCAAGCTAGAATGTTACAAAAAAGCTTTGTCAACGGTGTGGGATAGTAAAGAAGGTGAGGGGTTCGAATCTCATAAAGGGGGCTACGGATGAAAACATTTAGTTCAAGTATGGAGTTTGATTCCCACACTTTGTAAAGAGGTAAGGCAAAAATATGAAAGTAAGTTGAGAGGTAAGGCAAAAGTATGAAAGTAAGTTGAAAGGTAGAGTAGAACAGACAAAAAAAGAATATCTATAATCATATAGAGAAGATACTCTTTTCATAATATGTGTAGAAAATAAGATAGTTACAATGGTTTTGTCATGCCAAACTAGAACGCTGCAAAGAAGCTTTGTCAACGGTGTGGGACGATAAAGAAATCATTATTCAAAACCCTACCGATTAATGCACTAATTTCGTCAGATATGCTGCATAACAGGAATATAAAAGGATTCTATTTATTTCGCGGAGAAAATAAATAATTTAGAAAATATTTCTTTAGAAATGATCACTTGTATTGCTTGAAATGCTTAGTCAATTAAAATAAGTTTCCTCGAGTATAGTTTATGTCTAAAAAAAATTTACGGATGAAGAAAAATTTTGTTGTCAATTCATTTTTATAAGAGATAAAAGCTATTGTTTTTGGGAAGATGTTTTCAAAAATTTTCAATTTTTGTGAAATAAACGAAGCTTACAGAATACCCAAAGAAAGGGTGCAATTATTTTAAAAAAATATTTTCCAAATTATTTAATCGTCGCAAAACAAATAAAGCATTAATTTTTACAGAAAATATCCCAAAAAAAGGGGCAAAAACAGGAAAGCACTCATTCGACCATTAGCGGTCAATACCATCTAATAATGACTATACGTCGGAATATAAGAATCGAGTGCCCCTTTTTGCCGGGATGCTTCGATGCAAATAGATATGGTATACCTAATTGGGACCAAAAGACAAACAAGAGAAAGCGAATAAATACCTACCTTGTTTTTCTAAATTATGGTCAATTAAATAAATAAAAATAGGGAATTATCTATAGAAGTCCCCCAACCCAACTCACGGTCCAGGTCATCAGCAAAGAGTGTGGGCCCATCTTGCACACGTAACCGCGCATACCTATAATTTTTTTATCATGTCACCAAAAATTCAAATTTTTACACGTGTGACATAATTTGGGTATTTGTATCATAATGAATAAATTTAAGGTTTTTGAAAACATAAAAAAAAAAATTCAGGTTCACTTGATTGCTCATTTGTTCCCATGTATTCCACGTAGAAGACATGCCGGCAAGGAAGATAACCATCACCTTTGCATTCACTGGTCAACTCTTGTTTAAACCACTAAAAGACGGGAAAACAAGGAAAATAATCGACTCTTCATGCAAAGATTGTAGCTTTCAAATTGCCACTGTGGCTACTTCGAGGATGCCAAGCCCTATAAATCCAGCAGAGAACCCCAGGAAAAGAATAGGAGAAAACGTTTAGAAAAAGTACTCGGAAAGAAAGACAAACTGATCATGGGCTCTATTTCAGCACTGAAGCTTCCCCTGATAGATCTGTCCGAATTAGATGGCTCAAACCTAGGGACAGGTCGATGGGACTCCTTGCAAAGTCAAGTCCAAGAAGCCCTTGAAGAATTCGGTTGCTTTGAAACCTCGACTGATAGGATGACCTTGGAGCTTCACAATGATGCGTTTCAAGAATTGGAGGCATTGCTCGAGCTCCCGACCGATGTGAAGCGCCGGTTCAATGTCCCAGATAAGCCGTATAATGGCTACCTTGGGAATCTTCCTAATTCACCTCTCTACGAGGCATTTGGAATGAACTACGCCCCCAACTCGGGCTCTCTCGAAGGATTTGCAGATGTCATTTGGCCGGAGGGAAACACAAGATTTTGGTAATCCTTTTTTTTTCTATTACTGGTAATTATATTATTTGTTCCAATTAAGGAAGTGTTACTAGACATGTTTATCAAATGGATCACCAATGACGCGAATTTGATTTCCATTTACTGCGATGCAAGAAGAAAATGTAAAATGAATCATCTGTGAAGATGCCAATCGACAACCCTATCTACAGAAATTGTTGTTTCGATGTGTGCGTTTTTTCATGAATATGCAGCGAGACAATGAAAACGTATGTGACGAGGGTTTTGGAGTTGGATTCACTAGTGAAGAAGCTGGTTTTGGGAAGCTTGGGCGTAGACAAGTACCTCGAATCTCTAGCCAAGTCGGTTAAATACAATTTCCGTCTCATGAGATATGCTGCTGCTGGGACCGAGGAGTCCAAGAAGCCTGGGGCTAGGTGCCATCGCGACACAAACTTCATGACCATACTTCACCAGAACCATGTGAACGGATTGGAAGTGCAAACTAAGGACGGATGTTGGCTCGAGGTCGCCCCTTCCTCAACTACCTCTTTCATTGTCCTCGCTGGGGAGTCATTCTACGTGAGTCTCCCCCCACCCACTCTCTCTTTATTGAATTTGGTTTAAAAAGTAGGTAACATGCTATAAGAGCATCGAACAAGAATTCAAGAACCCGACTTTACATATCAATCGTAAATTATTGTTTATATTTCTAGTATTGATCATCACGTCCGGCAATACCTAGAATTATGACATTAAAACTGATTTCTTTGTGAAATTCTCATAGACGGGTTCATGTGTGAAACATAGATTCGTATATGGTTGAATGCATATTGATACAACAAAATTGATGGCAACTTGTGATGAGACAGACCATCATCATTGTGAGCCTCTCCCTTTTTTTCATGTTTTGCGTGTAGGGATGGAGCAACGGGAGAGTACACAGCCCTTGTCACCGTGTAATGATGAGTGGGCACGAGGCAAGATATTGCATGGGACTCTTCTCTTCCGTTCAAGGCACGATCCAGTGTCCTGATGAGCTTGTGGGCGACCAACACCCTTTGCTTTTCAAGCCCTTTGATGTTGCCGGTCTATACCGCATCTACAAGACCAAAGAGGGCGAAAGTGGAGCTTCGGCAATGGATACTTTCTACAGAATTTGAAATCGAGATGCTTTCGAACCATCGAAGGTCCTTTAGCCCCACCAAATCAATTGCGAGTGAAATCTGAAGGCATATGTTTTACCATCATTAATAATTAATAGATTGGATGTCGCTCAGTCTTTGGGAAACTTATCAGGTTTCCCTTTCTTTCCTCTTTGAGCTTGTTTAGGTTATAATATCTGAGGCGATTGCAGATCCTCGAAGCTAGTTGTGCGTCAGGCTGCTTATGATGAGATTACTTCTGGCAAGCAAGTATTGTAAAAGAAATAACAAAGAAATGGGTGTTCATGAAGAAATTTTCTTTCGTTTCTCTCTTCTAAGGAAAAGAACTCCTTAATTATTTCCTACTAGCAGCAAAAGGCATTCTACTACTTTCAAAAATTTCAATGAAAAAGAGGTTCTCGTGTAAATGAAATAAAGTTGGCTCACGTTAGATGTACTATGCAGGGACCAAAAATACGTCTCTATAAACACCAGTCTTTCAGCTCTGTAAATCATGGAGAAACTAATGCCTTAATGAAGCACTTGGACCTTGTTGAAAATATATCTCGAGTTGATCCAGTAAAGGATGCCTTATCTTGGTAGATTGCTGGTTGGGAAATGAGAAGGGAACGGCCCTGTTACTCTCGTGATTGTGACGGACCACTCTCCGCCTTGAATTTTTACCTCAATATTGGTTAACCGGTGTTTCTTTTGTAGGAAAATATATTTTGAATTTAACACTCCTGTGTTGTTGCTAAACTTTTCCATTTGATGGGACTACTAAAGAGGCAAAGATCCAATGTGAAAGAGAACATAGTTAGTGAAAAAAAAAAAAAAAAACTACAGAATAACCAGAGGGGAAAAAAAGACACAATAAAGATGCGAATGATAATCATTTTGGTCAAAAATTGATTTTTGAAAGAAAATTAGATTTTTATACTTTTATTTTTGAGCAAAAATTCATATTTGATAACGATGCAAAATTTCTACTTTCGAAATAGAATTACGTTTGATAACGACATAAAATTTCTCTTTCTCAGGGCCCGAATAGATAGCGGTGACGGTAGCAACCGACGAACGGTGGTAGCAGTTGGCAGATAGTGGCGGTTGATGGCGACCGATGATCGGCAACGATTGGTGGAAGGTAGCCGGTGATAGGTAGCAGATGACGGCAGCAACGAGTAGGTGGTTGACTAATAGAGAGGACAAGCGATGAGAAAAGTTTTTATTTCTTATTTCTATTTCAAACTTATTTCTAAATTAAAAATTTGTTCCGGAAATAAAAAAATGAAATTGCGTTACCATACGAATTTCTATTCTAGAAACAAGTTTGGAACAGAAAAATTGTTCTTGAATAAAAATAGAATGCTTGCCATGCGCGCCCTTTGTAATCAGAAAGTGGATATCTCAATTTTTCAAAAGGATTTAAAAAAGAA
Source organism: Eucalyptus curtisii (assembly GCA_017140595.1). Taxonomy (NCBI): domain Eukaryota; kingdom Viridiplantae; phylum Streptophyta; class Magnoliopsida; order Myrtales; family Myrtaceae; genus Eucalyptus; species Eucalyptus curtisii. The sequence continues at coordinate 7,676,725 of CM029496.1, forward strand.
ATTTACTTATGTTGAGAAAACTCCTACCATAGTTTTGAAGTTAACGAAACTTTCTTATTCTTATTCTTATTTTGAAGAATAGTATACTTTTGAAGTTACATCGTAAACTCTTGCCAAAGTCTATTTATTCCAGAAGTCTTTTCCACTCTGACGCAATCCATACTGAAACTGAGTACAGAACGAAGATATAATCAGACTTAGATTTATTGATCTTGCGATAAGGATTCAGAATGAACGCAGTAGGAATCTATTTTTCAATATCCGACTCTCTAGCGAAGAATCTCACTTACCTCTCATAAATACATTGATGTAATCAATCGCAAATTGATGAAATCAATTTTGAAGACAATTTTTTTTTTTTTTGAAGCATCTACTTATGAAAACCTAGATTCTAATTATGTGAGCAACCATAATTAACATATTTTCATCTCAATCTTCAAATGGCTATAAGATTTCATTAATCAATTCTGTCCAACGGAATGATTGGAAGAAATTCCTCTGAAAATGCCAATGGCTAGTGAGGCGTGGAGGAGGAAATCATTCAGTCTATTTGAGATAGTGCATGAAAATTGAAATTCCAAAGTTTGAAGGCTTTCCAACCACTTGTTCTTCATCGACGGTCCTTACAAATTGTATTCAAGATGGAAAATCACAAGAAGAGTGACTTAGTGAGAGAAAAGGAATCTTCCACTGAGCGTTGCACTCGAAAAAACTTGTACTTCTCTATTGATGCTATAGTGAATTCCATCTAGAAAGTTGTCAACGTGGGAGAGTGGACGTAGGCTTAATCTAAGCCAAACCACTATAAATTCCGTGTGCAATTTTCTCTTCCCCTAACTCTTTTTATTTAAATATGTTGCATCCTTTTAAGTATCGCAAAAATCAATTCCATCTCTTATTTGATTTTGAATATTCATCAAAAGTCTAGTGACTTGTTTATCGGCTCCATTTGGTTCTTAAACTTTGTTCAAAATTTATTTTCAAAAATTCTTTGAAACACCTATTCATCCCATCTAGGTGTTCGTACTAGCTTTATCAATTTGTATTAAAACCCCGTGCTCATCTGTTGAAGTGTTTATACTTCTGAGCTAAAGATCTTTTATAGCTAGTTGTTTAGCACAAAGACTCGTGGAGGGGCAGAGCAATACCAGGCCACCTTATTTTGATGAAAAAAAGTACAATGTGTGAAAGAATAAAATGAAGGCATTCCTGAGATCCACAAATCCACTAGAATGAGATGTTGTAAAAAGAGGAATCAACCCAAAGGCAACTTCTACATTTGACAAGGGAAAAGAAGTCTTAGACAATGATGCGGAGGAAACCAACTGAGCATAAATTACCAAGAGAGAAGCTCTTGTTGTAAATGCCATCTATTCTTTATACTATGTTTTGTCCTTTATTAAATATAACAGAATTTCTTCATATGACACAGTTAAAGAAGTTTGAGATACACTTTATGTTGAGAGGGCTAGTATAAACACCTAGAGGGGGTGAATAGGTGTAAATAAAAATTTAGCAAGACTTAGTAGAAGTAAATTGCCTATAGAAGATAACAAACTATAAACGTATTTCAGCTTTGAACAATTAAATAAATCTACGAATAAAAGTAAGAAGTTTAGGAAAAGAGAATAGAAATACAAAGTTTATAGTGGTTCAGCTCAGATCATGCTTACGTCCACTTTCCTGCGCTAACAGCCCACTGACTAGATTCCACTATGAATCAAAAAAGATTTTACAGCTTGTGATCTTGACTTTCTCAGTGAAGAGTCTCTACTGGTCTCTCACAAAATCTCACTAAGAGTTTCTCTCTTTGTTTACAACTTTGAACTCGATGAATGAAAAAGCAAGAAAGTGGAAAGCTTCAGATTTTGAAATTCTTTCACGCACACCTTTGAACAACTAGAGAGTTAACCTTAAATACTCCTCCATGCCTTTTCGACCGTTGGTACTTTCCAAAGAAATTCTTCCAATCTACCCATTGGACAAAATCAATTAAGGTGATCTCGAGTCATTAGATAATTTGTGATGAAAGCTCGTCAATCCTACTCGCCCATACAATCAGGATCTTGGTTTCCATAAGTAGAGCCTTCTAAGTTTGCTTGCCTCTCAAAAGATCTTCAAATCCAAATTGTTTCCAATAAAGATAATCAAGCAAGTAGGTGTTATATCCAGCCATAACGTCATCCATAAACCATACCAAACAAATCCTTGAAGATAATCCGGCATCTAAATAATTCTTCATTCTTCGGTCTAAAAACTGTCAGTAGGGGTGTGCATGGTCTGGGCAGGCGGTTCCCGACCTAAAACCGGAATCGCCCGCTAAGAATCGGTTTCAAAAATTAGAACCGGGAACTACCCACTAGTTGCATGGATCCACCCGGGAACCGGACCGCCAGTCCGGTCCGGTTCCCGGGTGGATCCATAGAATTGGTCCAACATCCACGCCCTCCCCTTTTTGCCTTCAACCAGTTGCAACCCTCGCTCCGCTTCCATCTCGGCCACCGCCTCCGTCATCTCCCACTCCTCCCTCGAGATCGACAATGAGGAGGACTACGAGGACGATGAGCCATTCTTAGACCTAGAGTTTGCCTGTCCCCGTAGATGAGGATGATGGGGAGAAGCCTGAGGAGGGGGAGGAGGAAAAAGGGAGGTAAAAGCTAGAGCCTATATAAATGCTTTTGCTAATTTTGAATTTTTCTAATATTAAAAATGAATATATTATTATAATATAACTGGTCTAGTACGAGTCGGTGGTTGGGCGGGAACCGGACCAATACCCACCGGTTTCCATAAATTGGAATTGGGAACCGGACCGGATCCCTTAAGAACCACCAGTTCCGGGCGGTCCGGGTGGGTCCTGGTTCTTTTGCACACCTCTAACTATCAGTGAGGGCAGACTTTGAAACTAAAGTCTAGCAGTCTTCAAACTTTGACGATAAAGTCTGGAAATCTTCATACTTAAACTTGGAAATGTTTTGTCAACTTCAAAACAGTAAATGAGTTTTCTCCAACAATCTCCCCCTTTTTTATGGTGACAAAACTTTCTTGCAAATTTGAAAAACTTTTGACCTGCAAAACAACACTCATGCAATACATGATATCTTATAAAAATAAGTTGCTTCGAACCTGGATAGTATTTATTCTACAACCACAGAAAATATGTTAATCTTAAACATAACTATCCAGTCATAACAGTATCACAAACTTAGTTGCTGCAAGCGTAAAAAGATTCAAAGTCAACAGTAATCACAACAATCAAAAGTTCAAAGTCAATCCAAAATCCAAAGTCCAAAGTACCAAGCAAAAAGTCATCAAAAGATAAAAATCTATACAAATTCTCCCCTTTTTGTCAACAGCAAAAAGTGGAGAATCGCTTAAAAAAGTTGATAAAATCACGGATTTCTAGGGATATGAACAATTTGGAAGTCCCCCATAAACTTGACAATCTCCTCCAACTTTGTTAGAGTCTCCTTTAGATGCTTTAAATCTTCACCCTTTGCAGTTTTTTGCACTTGAAGCTTCATGGCTTTCATATGTTCTTGTAGAGATTCTAAAGTGGACTGAAAAGCTGTTTTGAGATTCTTGATCTCACACCGCATTCTATATTTCCAGCAGCCTTTGAAATTCTGATGTTGGTTCTGTTGTAGCACTAGGTCCAGCCGAATCAATTCTAGGAGTATTGAGATGTGAGGGAACATCAGTAGTTCAATCACCAGGACTGGGAGTGGATTCTTCAACATCTGCTTCAAGATATTGAGAGACATAGACGTCCTTTGGATCTATTGGAGATTTACTAACATCACTAGTAAAAACAAGTGAAGAGGTACCTCTTTTGTCAGCAGCTCCCCATGTCTTAATGTGGAGAAAAAATTCATCTTCTTGTTCTTGCTCTACTCCAGCACCCAAGTGATGTTTTTCTTGTTCTTCTCCTACAGTCCCACTTCGAGTCTTTTCCGAATCCTCTGACAAGGATACAACATATGTTGGCTCAAAAGAGTCATCTTGACCCTCTTCTACTTGAGTTTCCCTGCCTCCTTCTTCTTTTTCTTTATCTCTCTTCTCTATCTCTTCTCTTTCTCTGTTTTCTTTGTCCTTTGGCTACTCAAAACTAACAAAGCTCTGTAGATTTCTTAAGGCAAAGGCAGAGAGAGTAATGTCATCCTCATCTTCTTCTTCATCCTGCAAGATTTGGTTTCTCCTCTTCTTAATTAGTGCGCTCATGGGCTCCTTGCCTTTTCTTTTCTTCCCTGCAGAGTCTTGTTTTGTTTTGACGGGGGACTTCTCCTTCAGACGTTCCAAAGCTTTATTCAGCTCCTTCAGTCTCATTTTTTAAACCATCTTCAATCCAATCACCATTGGAGCAATGGTTTGAACATAGAGAGATGCTGGAAACTGAATTTGAAAGTGTCAAAACAGTTGAGTGACCAGCGCAGAATAAGGTAGTTGCCCCTTGTCTTTCACAACTGTCCTATGCATGTGCATTAAGATAGTGTGAGGTAGTGAGAACTTAAACCCAATGTTGATTGCGTACATCGGCTTTGCTTCATAGCGAGAGACATCAGTTTTTGAAGTGGATTTGGGTCTGATGCAGTTGATCACAATCTTATGTAACAAAATATTGGAGGCAATCATTCTGGAATAAGAAATCCTGTTTTCTGCAAATCTGTCCCGAACAAGAGCCAATGTTGTGTGACTAACAAACACACTGATTGGTTGGAAACTCCCTCTTTCCACGCCAATTACATCAGTGAAAGTGTCTACCTCCACCACAAACTCTTTGTCCCTTACTGTAAAAGAAAATCTATTCGCATCTAGGAAAGATAGATTCGAATAGAAATAAGCAGTCAATTCAAGGTAAGCGACTATAGTCTCCGAGCAAAATCTTTCGAGCTGAAGAAGAGTAAACTTCTCCCTCATGTTCACTTTCAAAGAATCCAGAAAATCAAAGTCTACAGTTCGAGGGTTCATCACTCCTCTCTTCAAAAATTTCGAATAGGTCTTCCTGTGATCCTTAGAACGGAATAAACTCGTTCCCTCTCCAAGAACATTTGCAATAATACCCATCTTAGACTGAAAATGCGTATTCATCCTCTCATCATCATCCTTTCCTTCTAGCTGATTAAAACTACCAAACTGCGGATCACTTGGAAAGTTGGCAAAAGTCCTTGCTACCAAACCTTTAGGCACAATACCTAACCTTTCCATAATATTTATGAACGAAGTTTCGTGCTTATAACCATTCATTTGCAAAAAATCATAAATCAAAGTCATCACAGTACCACCCTCATTTAACTTAGAGTAGAGTTTAAAGAGAAATTGGGGTTTCGCGTTTTTTTCTTTTGCTTGTTGCTGTGGAGGATCTTGAGTCGCTTGCTATGAGAAGTGATGCTGTTGAGAATGTTGTTGTTGTTGTTGCTGCTGCTGTTGAGGAGAATCTTCTTCCTCGGTTAAGTCAAAGTGCATAGGACCCTCTCGCATGTACTGTGGTCCCTTGCTCGTAATTCTAGAAGACTTCCTCTGGAAATACATTGTCACTGTCGAGGGGGATTTCTTGAACTCGCTCATTGAAAAATGTGAGAGCTTTGTAGATCAAACTTAAGAGAAAATGTGAGAAGGTAGAATTTCTGTATTTTAGGGTTTGTGTGAGCGTAAACGGAGAAGAAGAACTTCAACGGTATATAAAGCAACTGAAACGGGATATACGAATAGTCATAAAGGAAAGAGTAAAACTGTATTTTTCGAAAATGAAAAGCTGCCAAAAATTCAAAAATAAAATTCTAAAAATAAAATAGGAAAGTAACGATTCAAAAATCAACATACCTTTTCAAAATTTCATCCTAAAATAAAATCACATTCATTTAGAAAGCATTAACTTGCAGATGTAGCTTTTGGACATTCTAAGTCTGAACACCTTCAAACTTTACTTGGTAAAAAATATGATATTCAGTCTGGCGCGAATAGACTCAAATAAGATTTTCTCTGGTGGCTTTGTAAATATGTCTGCCAACTGATTCTTTGAGTCAATGAATTGAATAATAACTTCTCAATTCTAAACATGATCTCTAATGAAATGATGTCGAATCTCTATATGATTTGCCCTTGAATGAAGAATTAGATTCTTTGTGAGATTGATGGCATTTGTGTTGTCACATTTGATCTCGCTGCACGATTCTTCAATACCAAAGTCCTTTAGCTATTGCCTTGTCCATAAGATTTGAGAACAACAGCTCCCAAGAGCCACATATTCAGCTTCAGCTCTTGAAAGAGCTACGGTACTCCGCTTTCTTGAGAACCATGACACCAGCTTGTTGCCCAACAGTTGACAAGTACCAAAAGTACTTTTTCTATCAACTTTACATCATGCTAAATCTACATCTGAATATTCAAGGAGAGTAAAGTCTCATTCTTTGGAATACCACAAACCTAGCTTTGGAGTAGTTGCAACGTATTTAATTATGCGTTTTGTAGCACTTAAGTGAGATTCTTTGGGATTTGATTGGAATCTAGCATAAATATAAACACTAAACAAAATGTCAGGTCTAGATGCAATAAGATAAAGAAGCAAACCAATAATGCTCATGTATAGCTTTTGGTCTACATTCTTTCCTTCTTCATCTTTGTCCAGCTTTGAAGAACTTGACATTGGTGTTTCTATCTTTTTGCAATTCTCCATTTCAAACTTCTAGATGAGATCTTTTTCATACTTCTATTGGTGAATAAAAGTACAATTCTTTGATTGTTTAACTTGTAATCCCAAAAAGAAAGTTAACTCACCATCATACTCATCTCAAATTCATCCCACATACATCTAGAGAATTTCTTGCATAGATTTTCATTTGGTGATCCAAAAATAATATCATCCACATAAATTTGAATAAGTTGAAAATCTTTACCTTCTCTTTTTATTAACAAGGTAGTTACTACTTTTCTTTTAACAAAACCATTTTGAGTTAGGAATTTACTTAACCTTTCATACCATGCTCGAGGTGCTTGCTTCAGTCCATAAATAGCCTTTTTCAATCTGTAGACTGAGTCTGGCTTTCTTGGATCTTCAAATCCAGGAGATTGTTTCACATACACTTCTTCTTGAATGAATCCATTTAGGAATGCACTTTTTACATCCATTTGAAATAACCTGAAATTTCTTAGCAAGCAAAAGCAAGTAATAATCTAATTACTTCTAACCTCACTACTAGTGCATAGGTCTCATCATAGTCTATCTCTTCTTCTTGCGTATATCCTTTGGCCACGAGTCTTGCTTTGTTTCTAACCAATTTTCCTTTCTCGTCCACCTTGTTCCTAAAAACCCATTTAGTTTCAATAATGAGCTTACCTTTAGGTTTAGGAATTAGTTCCAAAACATCGTTAATGCTAAACTGTTTGAGCTCTTCTTGCATAGCTTCAATCCAGCTTTCATCAGCCAAAGCTTCTTCTATACTTTTGGGTTCAACTTCATAAACGAGTGCCAAGGCACTAGACTCTTCTCGTCTTTTGGATTTGATATGAATTCCTTCATCAATGTTGCCAATGATGAGATATTTAGGATGACTTGACTTATGCTTCCAGTTGCTAGTTTGTTGTGAGTCTGTTGATCCTCTACTTCTGTTGAATTTTCTGGTTCTTCTTGTTGTTGATCTTCAGAAGTCTGAACTACTTCGGAGGAAGTATGTGACATCCCAAATTTTCAGTCTTGTTTTCTATTGAATAAATCGGGCATTTCATTGACACGCCTATAGGGTTATTTTCAAAGTTGATCACTCTTGAGATAACTAGACTATCTAGGGAAGCCATTAAGGAATTTTAAGGCAATAGACTTGAGAATTCGACCAAGAATTGGTTTTTCGACGGTGTTCATCTTTAGAGGCCATTATGGCAAAGTTAAAAATCGATTTGAGATAAGAGATATGTTGGTTCAACTGAGATGTGTGGCTAATCGTGGTTGACACCACTAAATTGGAAAATTCTCGTCGGCCAACACTAGACTGATTTTCTTATTGTTTTGGTACCCTGTGTCCGTATTTGAATCCTTGAGATTTACACGACAACCGAGAATCGTCAATAAGTCAAGTGGGTTCATTGTGGCTAGAAGAAAATCGATCACAGGTCATTAGCACTGAAAATTTTCTAAAAGTTACCAGATAGCTTAAGCCACGCTAAAAACGCGCCAAGTGGAAATTAACCGTGAATTCGAGTTCGATTTCAGAAATTGAAGATTCTGTTATGTCACAATAAATTCTAGGAGTATTGACTCAGTCTCAGAAGATTTTTTCTGCAACCCGAGACTTTTTGGGAAAATTCGTCCTATGGCCGTTTTTGTCCAGAAAAAGGTCGCAAAATTGGAAAAGAAGTGGGTTGTATTGGTGAGGAATAATGCCAAGATGATCAATGGTAGGCCAATTGAATCAAGTGAGTATAAGAGTCCAATTGGAGGAAATGGTTTGCAAATTCGTAGCTCCCCCTTTGCCTAGCCAAAATGGACCATTTCAAGTGTCCAATGAGGAACCTTGGTGGCTGAAGGAGAGCCAAGGATTAGCTGGTGGCTGTGGTTGGTCAAGGAGACCAAGGAGGAGATGAATTGGCCCTCGGTGGAGCCCTTGTCCTCCATCTCTCTCTTCTCTCTTCCTCTTCTCCTCAACTTGGTCGAAACCCTCTCCATCCCCCTCCTTTTAGCCTGTTCGAATGCCAGCAACAAGCTAGGAGCAGCCTCACACTGTCGAAGCCCCTGTCGCACGCCGGAGAGCCACCGCCAGTCACCGTTTGCTGTTTCCGCCCCCATCCAAGTGCTACGTGAGCCACCGCCCAGTCGTGCGTGTCCCACCTCTGTTCCACCATCCAACTTGTTATCCAGCTTGTTGGAGAAAACTTCCCTATTTGTTTTGAAGTTGACAAAACGTTTCCATCAGTCTAGTCTGAAGACTTGCAGACTCTATTGTCAAAGTCTGAAGACCTCCAGACTCAAGATTTAAAGTCTGCCTTCATTGATAGTTCCCAGACCGACGAAGAAAAGTATTATTCGAGTATATCTTTAAGGATTTGATTCGTGCGGTTGAAGAAGATCTCACGGCTGGAGATGGCATCTCAAGATCTATTATTCGTATTGATATTAATTCGAGTAATTTAGATCCGATTGATTGGCAAAGTATACTTGGAAGATTCTACTTATGGAAACCTAGATCCTGATTGTATGGGCGAGCATGATTGATGGGCTATCATCACATTCCTTAAATAATTCGAGATCTCCCTAATTGATTTTGTCCAACAGGTTGATTGGAAGAACTCCTTTGGAAGGTGCCATTGGTTATGAAGGCATGGAGGAGTATATAAGGAAGACGCTCAAATTGTTCAAGTGTGTGCGTGATAGAAAAATTCCAAAATCTGAAGCTCCTTGTTCTTTGTTGTTTCATTCGTTGAACTCAAGTTGTACTCAAAAGAGAGATTAGATACTTGTGAGACCTTGAGGAAGTGTAGCAGAGTCTCCATATTGTGGAATCAAGGACGTGAGACTGTAAAATCTCTTTTGGTTCTTAGTGGAATCCAGCCAGTGGGCTGTCGGTGCGGGAGAGTGAACGTAGGCTTGGTCTAAGTCGAACCACTATAAACCTAGTGTTTTTATTCTCTATCCCTGAACTCTTTATTTTAAATCGTAGCTCTATACGATTGTTTATATTTTTTCACGCTTTCAATTTATTACTCTTAGAAGCTAATTTGTTTTGTTAAGATTTGCAAAAACTTCTTTGATCACCTATTCACCCCCTCTAGTTGCTTGTACTAGTCCTATCACAGCTCGTCTCCAACCACCATGGGTGTCGTGGAAGCTCACCGAAGCCGCCGTTCAAACCACCGAACACCCTAGCCGCCTCCACCGGTCTTGCTTTGCCATAACCAGCCTTGTTTCTTTCTATTTCAGCTCAAAGCAGAAGCTGAAATTATGGGTATTCTAGCTCAAGTTTGGGCTGTTTTGAGGTGGTTCTAGGCCTTGAAACCTAGGCCCACTTTGGAGAAATTCGGCCTCCATCGGGTTCTCGTCAGTTTGATCCAAACCGCTCGTTAAACAAGTGAGTTTAACTCACTAAACCTTGCTTAGTAGATTAATGATGCTTATGGGTTGATTATATTTAATTAAGTGCAATTAGGTGATAGATTATATTAGAATAATTAATTTAGTACTTTACCAATGCATGTTAAGCAAATGGTTAATGTAATTAGCGAGTAAACAGGTTTTATTATTTATTGAACGAAACCTCGGAATTTTTCCAGATCCATTTTGGCGTCCAATTAGACATTACGGGCCTAAGTTGGATTTTTTGGCATTTATTTAATATTTTTCATAATTATTTATTTATTTATTTATTTTCCGAAAATTAGACTAGGAAAGTCGGTGACTGAAATTTTATGCTGATTATCGTGGTGCAGTCTGTTTATTTATTTGAGCATTAATTTGTGTTGAATTGATTTATTGGTGATTTTGGAATTATTTTCCTAAATTAATTAATTTTGGTAATTAATTGGAAAATAACCGGGCGTCGTTGACATCGCCAAAAATATTTTGGTGAACTACAGAAAATGGTGAGATTTGTGAAAAGGAAATTATGGTATTTTGGTTAAGGCTGACCGTGTACCCACATACAATATTTTATCGAGTTTGATAAAAATAATAGAAATGTTGGATGATTGAGATGGTATACTATATCAACCTACAGATGATATGTCAGCTTAGCAGATAGCAGTATACCTTATCAGCTTAAATTAAGCAATGTTGGTATACTATATCATCCCAAGGGCGATATGGCAGCTTAGTAGAGAGCAGTATACGCAAGCATCTCATAAGCGAGCTATACTATCTATCTATTAGCTTAGCAGTGAGTAGTCCTAATATGAACGGACTTTATAGATAGTATGAGATGATCTGACCAAGAAAGGGTCGTGGTGACATGTAATCGACTAGGTCGATTGATCATTGATTGATCTAATTTATGAATTGATTGGTTGATGTGATATGAGGCATCTGTAAATAATATTGATTTGCAGGATGGAACGGAGGCCAAGGTAAGTCCTCTCTAACTCGTGTTGTGCTTAGGCAGCCTTAGGGCATATTGGCCTTCTAATCGAGTCTTAGGGGGTAGAACTCAATGAGACGTCATCTCACCCCATTGTGGGATAACATTTCAGGCCCCTAGATGGCAGCACATCCACCTCCTCGTCCTCCTATGCATTTTGGTATACCCGAAGAAGTCACCAAAATACACCCTCACCCGGAAGGACTAGAGTACGTTCTGGTTAAGTCGACCGTTTGGGTTGACGTGGGTAGAGATGACTTAAGGCCTCATGCGTATCGGTCATGGTATCGTGAATATCATGATGGGCGAAGGGAGGGTCCCATGCAAGAAGGTGATGTACCTCTATTCGTTTTAAAGAAAGCGTTCGGGGAGAGGATGGCAGATCCGAAGGATGGGTCGGTAGTGGATGCAAAGGACCCTAAGCTCGAGGGTGATGCTGATACTCTTGAGTACTTAGTTGAGGACGCTGATTAGAGTGAGGAGGAAGGAGAGATTTTTTAGCTAGAGGAGGAGCCTGAAGAGGAGGAATTGGAAGAGGATCAGGAGTTAGAAGACTCTGAGGAAGAACCCGAGGAGGAACCCGAGGTATAACCTGAAGAGGAGGAGCTTGAAAAAGAAGACCTTGAAGAAGAGGAGTCTGAAGAGGATCCAGAGGACGATCCAGAGTATGACCCCGACAAAGACTGAGACCTCTACCTTATTTTGCAAACTCTAAGTTTTGATCTAATGTGTGATAGATCTGACTTGTTAATAGTATTGTAAAATATACTATGAGGTTTGCTTAGTATAAAAGTGTGGTTGTGGTTTTTCAGGTGTGGAAAATATAGCCCTACTTTTCAATCACATTGTTTTATTGTCTGGAGATTTATTCTTATGCTTCTGCTTGCGAATTAAAAAGAAAGGGTCAGCGATGCGTCCTGGGACGTCGCTAGAAATCGACCAGGTGAGGGATGGGCGCATGCTCGAGGATCAGGGCATGACAAAGTACACTTTATAGAGTCTGGAGTTAGTTCAAATACTTCAAGTTGATTTTGATCTAGTTGATTTGTATAGAGTCTTGAAACTTGACATTCATAAATTCTTCCACAAATTGAGTCTTTTTGTTGAATACTCTAAAGGCTTTGCTTAAGGTTGAGTAGTCAAGAAAAATTCATTCGTCTAATTTTTCTTCAAACTTACCAACTCGATTATTTGCATTTTTCAAAACAAAACACTTACAACCAAACACATGAAAATAAGAAACATTTGGCTTTATCCCTTTAAACACTTCATAATGAGCTTTCTCTAAAATATGCCTCAAGAATACTCTATTAATGATGTAACAAGCTGTAGAAACTGCTTCAGCCCAAAATCGAGAGGAAATATTACTCTTAATTAAGATGGTTCTTACCATCTCCTACAAGAATTTGTTCTTTCTTTCCACAATCCCATTTTTTTCTAGAGTATATGGAGAAGAGAAAACATACTGGAAACCAGATTCATCACAGAATTTCTCAAAGTCTTGATCTTAAAACTCACCTCCATGGTCTATTTGTATGCTTGAAATAGCATATCATTTTTCATTTTGAACCTTCTTGGCAAATTTTGAAAAATGAGAGAAGACTTCAGACTTACTTGTCAGGAAGTATACCCAATGAAAGCGAGAGTAATCATCCACGATTACTAGGGAGTATCTTTTTCCACCAATATTTTGAGTTCTGGTTGGTCCAAAGAGGTCCATATGCAGAAGCTGCAAAACTCTATTAGTAGAAACTTGATTTATAAGTTTAAAAGAACTTCTAACCTGTTTTCCCGAAACACACGACGTGCATAATTCAGACTTTGATAAATCAGGTTGGGCAATTCACAAACAAGCTTCTTGGCGGAAATCTTGGCAATCTATTTCATGTTAACATGACCAAGCTTTCAATGCCAAAGATTTACTTCATCTTGAATGGATATTAGACACTAAGAACTTTCTGATTTTATATCCATAAGATAAATATTCTCATGTCTTCATCCAATAAAAGATTGAGAGAAATCTTTACTAGTTCCCAAACAAATACCTTCTTGGAAATTAATTTTGAATCCAGTATCGTATAGTTGACTTATGCTGAGTAGATTGTAATTCAAACCTTCCACCAAGGAAACATTGTTGATTGTGAAACTTTCAATCTTCACAGTTCCACATCCAACAATTCTTCCTTTGCCGTTTCCACCAAAAGAAAATTTTCCATCAATTATTTTAACAAGTTTTATGAAACAACTTGAATCTCCTGTCATGTGTCTCGAATAGTCACTATCCAAATACCATTTGATCTTCTTCTTAATAGTGACCTGCAATCATAAAAAAAAACTCAATCTTTCTTTAGTACCCACACTTTCTTAGGTCCACGGGAGTTAGTGTTAAAAACAGTCTTTGTCAAATCCTCTTAACAGGTCTTCAAATCTTGGGACATTCTTTCTCTAAATGTTCTGAGTTGTTACACTTTGAACATTTGAGAGCACTTCGGCCAACAAGTTTTACAAATTTTTTTTAAAATGATTTCTGTAAAATGTTTTGTAGGTTTTTGTTTAATTCTTTCCTTTACTTTGGGAAAATCAATTAAAGGAATAGTTTTTGGTGTCATACCCAAACCTTTGTTAAAATAACGGCTCTATACAGAAAGAATCTTTTCCAACTTCTCAAATCCCTTTGAAAAAAAATTTGTGATATTTAAAATGTCTTATTTCAAAAAAAAAAAAAAGCATTTTCCTTCAAAAGAGAATCTGTATTTTTTTTCAAATCATCAGAACTTTTATTCAGATTTTCAAACTTTTCTTTACAAAAGGTTTCATGTTGCTTTAGTTTAGAATTCTCCTTCTTCAGCTCGAAAATCCTTTTTAAGAAAAGTTTTGAGACTAAGACAAAATTCATTTATATATTTAGAGACTTTAGAAGGAATTGTTAAATTGCTAACCTCAACTTCTTTGTCTGAGTTTGAATCATAGTCTGTTTCAGAGTCTGAGTCTGATACCGAATTGGCCATTAGACATATATTGGCATATTCTTCATCACTTTCCTCGCATTTAGTATCACTCCATGTCTCTACTTTGAGAGCCTTTTTGAATTTCTCCATTTTTCTTTCTTTTTCTTTAATAGATAGCAGTTGGGTTTGATATGTCATTTTTTCTTGCATTCGAAACATATCACATCTTTGTTGTTTTCATTGTCCTTAGTTGATCTCTTTTGAAAATTTTGCATCCCTTTCTTTTTCCAATTGAATCTTCTTCCATTTCTATTCAATTTTATGAACTTCATAATAATGAGTGCTAGTTCCTCATCATCCATGTCATCTTCTGAATCTGTATCATCAAAATCATCGTTAGATTTTAAAGCAATTGACTTCTTACCTTTAGGATCTTCTTCCTTGTTGATTTGTTCCACTTCATATGATTGAAGTATGCCAACTAGTTCGTCTACTGAAAGAGGCATGATCCTCTGAGTTTCTCTTATTGAAATCTTTATGTGATTCCAGTCTTTGGAAAATCCACGCAACAATTTATTGAACTTCATTGGTCCTGAGACTGGTTGTCCTTGATATGTTAGACCGTTTACAATCTCTGTGAAACGACTGAACATATCTGTGATGGATTCTCCTAGCTTCATCTTGAAGGCTTCATGCCGTCTAAGTAGGATATTGATTTTTGTTTCTTTGACTCGATCAGTACCTTCATAGGTAACATGCAACATGTCTCAGACTTCTTTTGCTATTTCACAATATGAAATTATGTTATACTCAGTAGGAGATAAAGTATAGTATAAGGAGTAGATGGCATTTGCATCAAGAGCTTGTCTCTTGGTTATTTCTGCTTGTGTCATTTTGCTAGCATCTACAACTTCCTTTCCTCTTCTTGAGGTTGATGTAACTTTGGGAATGATCCATTTTTCTACCGCATCCCATTCCAGGAGATCTTTCGATCTTAGGAATGCCTTCATCTTATTTTTCCACACATTGTACTCCTTCCCACAAAGTAAGGAGGTCTAGTGTTGCTTTGGCCTTCAACCAAACCTGGAGCCAAAATACTAGCCATAGATCTTTAACTTAAAAAGTAAAAGTATTTCAATAAATAAGCACACAAGCTCTATACCAATTGAGATGACTAGTATAAACACCTAGAGGGGTGAATAGGTGTAAAAAAAAATTAGCAACACTTAATATAAGTAAATTGCCTATAGAAGATAACAGACTATAAACGTGTTTCAGCTATGAACAATTAAATAAATCTACAAATAAAAGTAAGGAGTTTATGGAAAGAGAATAGAAACACAAAGTTAATAGTGGTTCGGCTCAGATCAAGCTTACGTCCACTCACCTACTTTGAAATTCTTTTTTCACGCACACCTTCGAACAACTAGAGAGTCAACCTTAAATACTCCTTCATGCCTTCTCGACTGTTGGCACTTTCCAAAGGAATTCGTCCAATCTATTGGTTGGATAGAATCAATTAAGGTGATCTCGAGTCGTTAGATAATTTGTGATGAAAGCCCGTCAATCATGCTCGCCCATACAGTCGGGATCATGGTTTTCATAAGTAGAATCTTCCAAGTTTGCTTGCCTCTCAAAAGATCTTCAAATCAAATTATTTCCAATAAAAATAATCAAGCAAGTAGGTGTTATATCCAGTCATAACGTCATCCGTAAACCATACGAAAAGAATCCTTGAAGATAATCTTGCATCCGGATAAGTCTTCATTCTTCGGTCTAGAAATTGTCAGTGAGGGAAGACTTTGAAACTAAAGTTTGATAGTCTTCAGACTTTGACGATAGAGTATGAAAATCTTCTGACTTAGACTTGAAAATGTTTTGTCAACTTCAAAATAGTAAAGGAGTTTTCTCCAACACATGTCACCTATGAAGGAACATATCATGTAAAGGAAACGAAAATAAATATCATGCTTGGTCAATATGAATCCTTCAAGATGATGCTTGGAGAGTCTATTGGAGATATGTTAAGTTGATTTATAGAAATTGCAAATGGGTTGGCATATCAAGGTCAACCAATTTCTGCTATAACGAAGGTAAGCAAACTTTTGTGAGGACTTTTAAAGGATTGGAACCATGTGAAAACATCAATCTAGGAGACACAAAGAATTATGCCTCTCTCAGTTGATGAGTTTATAGGCATTTTTCAATTGTACGAAGTGGAATAGATTAATGACGAAGAGGATCCAAGAGGTAAGAAATCAATTACACTTAAGTTTAATGCCAAATTTGATGATACAGCCACAGGCAATGACATGGACGAGAGGAGCTTGCTCTCACAATAAACGAATTCAAGAAACTGAATAGGAAAGGAAGAAGACTAAATTGGAAAAGGCAAAGTAGGAAATATTTCTAGAAAAGATCAATGGAAGATGTTGAATCTAGCAAGAATGTGATATACTTTGAGTGCAAGAAAAATGGACACATCAAGCCTAATTGTCCCTTGCTAAAAAAGAAGAGACGTAAGTATGAAACATAAAAGAAAGCTCTAAAAGTAGAAACCTGGAATGACAAAAAAAATGTGAAAGTGAAGAGGAGTTTGCGACTATCTATTTGATGGCTCACTCAAAATCAAAATCCAACGACATAGACTCAAAGTCTAACAAGGAAATCGAGGTAAGTCATTCAGAAATTTCTATTAAAATTTCTAAGTATATAAATAAGCTTTGCTTAAATATCAAATCTTCTTTTAAAAATATATCCGAATTAAAGAAGAAAAATTCAAAACTCAAAAAATAGGATAATTCTTGGAGAGAAAAGTTTGAGAGTCTAAAAAATAATTTTGATTAATTGAAAGAAAATACTGATTCTCTTTCAAAAGAAAATAAAAGTTCGAAAAATG
Source organism: Eucalyptus curtisii (assembly GCA_017140595.1). NCBI lineage: Eukaryota > Viridiplantae > Streptophyta > Magnoliopsida > Myrtales > Myrtaceae > Eucalyptus > Eucalyptus curtisii. Next base: position 7,693,629 of record CM029496.1, read on the forward strand.
AGATTTCAAATATTTTTACAAAGTTCTCCAGAAAGTCAAAGACTTTGGAACAGATTCTTTCAGCTTAAATACTATCACGCGCCCAAACGTCGAAAGCGTGCCTATCCCTTGGTGGTCGACAAAATTGCAACTTCCCAGGACGAGTCGCCGACCTTTTTTGTTCTATTGTACATGCGGAAGCGAATAACAAATCCCCCGATAGTAACCATCTCGGGATAGAAAAGTAGGACAACATATTCACAATCAAAACATGCTTTTATAAACATACTGAGTCATGTACAAAAGTCTACAACCAAAAGACTTCAAAAGACCGACTCTAAAAAAGAAGTTGTCCTAACTGACCTACACCTCAGATCACCTCAGCTCGGCTCCAGATCTTCCACTCTGCAGCCTTGAAAAGAATTGAACCAACGACGAGGTGAGATATAAATCTCAGCGAGTTCACGCCCAAAACCCTGATTATGAGGGTAATACACCTAGGGCGTCCTTACCACATAATCACACAACCATAGAGACTTACCTCGTCTCAGATCCTCCCTGCAAATCAGCACAATTCATATCATAGACAACCACAAAAACAGGAGCAGCAAATAAGCTCATCAATTGGAACGCCACATTCAAATTTCAAACAAGTACAGGGGTCCTGATTATAGGGCCAAATCATTATGACATGTCCCATATCATGCCACACAATTTTGTCCCATAATCCAGCGCATCTATCTCAATTAATCATGCGGTTCAATTGATTATTACTACCCACACAAGCAGTTTTACCCGACACACATCGATCCTCTGGCGTAGCCAGGTTCCGTCTCACCCCTTTGAGCACGGCTACATCCTTTGACACACATCAAGGACGGCATTCCTTACGGCATTCCCGAAGGAGCTTTGGTCTAGAATCTACTGCTATCGGCTTCCTTTGACCAGGGGTGTCCCATATAGGGATAACATCCACCGACACACACCGGGGATGGGTTCTCTTATCCAGCACGTGATCATTCAATTTCGGTCAAGGATATTGTGCTTTGCACTCACATGCCTCAATTAAGATAACAACCTTGGCATGTTTTCTTCATATTAAAAACACCTAGAGAAAATAGTCGTGTGTGGGTACACGGTCAACTCGGCCCAGAAAAAGTGATATCCTCTAATTTAAAATCATACTATTTTATATAGTATATAAAACCATTTTCGGTGTCAAAATCCAACACCAGGGATTTTCTGAATAAATATTGAAATTCACAAATTTTGGAATAAATAACCAAAATTCCAATCAGCAATCAATTTGCACAAATTAACACATAATTGCATAAACTAAAGATACCATTGCAATCAACACGAAATTCCGGTCATCGGCTATCCCGGTTTAATTTTTAGAAAATATTAAATAATTAAATTATTACCAAAATTAATTAAATAATTACAATTAATTACCATAAATGGAAACTTAGGCTGGAAATGCCTAATTAAATACTAAAACGAGCTCGGAAAATTTCCAAACCACTCTAGATAAATACTACATCATATCTAGCCCTTAATTAATCTAATCTAACCACCTAACATGCTAATTAAATAATTAAATTGTTAATCTAATCTAACTAACCACTTAATCCCTAATTAACTTAAACTAAACACCACTTAAATGTCATTAGCACCCCCAAGTAGAGTTTAGTGTATAAACTCACCGGTTTAGCGTGAAAATCGGTTCGCCGCGACGGCGACGCGACAATGGTTGAAACTCAAGCCTACGGCAACGCCAAGGGGAGCTTGGACCAAGCTGAAAAAGCTCATGAGGTCTGGAGATGGGCTGCTCAGTTCTGGACAGAAGCTGGAGATGGGTTGCTGCGGGGCTACGGTGTTAATGTTAGTGTCTTCACGAGCGTTGAAGAAGCTACTGTGTTGACTCGGTGAAGTGAGCTGGCGTTGGGGGGTGGTCGCGGATGAAGGAGTGGAGCAGCGAAGGAGGATTGGTGGGGTTGTTGCACGGGGAATGGAGCAGGGTTGTTGGTCGAAGGTTTTGGGGCAACTAGCACGGGGAAGGAATTCGCTGGCAAAAGGCCCGCGGTGAACTTCAGTGGAGATGTGGGCGTGTTTGCTGGCTGGATTTGGTGGAATGAGCTGCACAATGGAAATGGAAGGAGTTTTAGGCGTGCGGAGCAGAATTTGGCTGCTGCTGGGAAGAGAAAGTGACATGGAGATGGGCTGTTCGAAGGGAAAGAGAAAGACGGGCAGAACAAAAGGGGAATTGGGGGGGGGGGGGGAAGGACGTACGATGAAGGGAGAAAGAGGAAACGGATGAGGGAGGGAGAAGTCTTAAAAGTCAAAGTAAAATATCTAAATTCATCATGACTTAGCCTCACAAGTCTTCATGCAATCCCCTTGTGTCCCCCATATACTTTCGTGCATAAATTTTCCACAAAAACTCCATTTTGGTGCCAAATGTTGCGACCCCCATCTAGCCTACGAATTTCCTTACTTTGGGCTTCAATTCTTCACCAAATTTCCTCAATTTGATGTCCAATTTTGCTAACGATGAAGCCTACACAATTTCTGCAAGTTCCCTTCACCAAATAGCTCACTAAGGAGGCTAAAATTCCCTTCAATTTGGCCCCTCCGAATTCCCTTTCTTTTCCAAATCGTCAAATTGATTTCCACAAAAAATCCCGAGTTCACCGAAAATCCTTCGAAGGATGAGTTGGCGTTTCTAAAATAAATTGTGACATGACCGAACTTTGAATTTCTGAAATCGGATTCAAATTCGTGGTTAATTTCAATCTAACGTGATTTTAAGGTGACCTAACCTACCGGGTAGCTTTTCGAAATTTTTCAGTGCAATTGACCCGTAGTCGATTATTTTCGAGCCACATTATGCATCTTCGACACATTGACGACTCTCAGTTGTCGTGAAAATCTCGAGATTTCAAATACGGACACAGGGTACAAAAATGATAGAAAAATCGGTCTAGTGCCGTTTGATAGAGATTTTGCAATTAGGTGGAATCACCCACGCACTAACCACATATATCCATCGAATCGACATATCTCTGGTCTCTGATCAATTTCGACGGTGTCGTAATGACCCTTATAGATTAGCACGGTCGAGCAATCGATTCCTAGTCGAATTTTCAAGTCTATTGCATTTAAATTCCTTAACGGCTTCACTTGATAAGCTAATTATCCCATGAGTGGCCAAATCAGGGAAAAGAACTGTAGGCGCGTCGATGAAAAGCCCAACTTACTCAATTGAAAATAGAGCTGGAAATTCAGGATGTCACAAATACCATATTATAACAAATTTGGTATGGGTCTGAGTAAAGAAAGTGCTCTTTTGATCGATTTTCCTAAAGTCAATGAGAGACTTAGATAAAGACCTTCAAAATCTGCTTACAAAAATCATTTTCAAAAAAATTTTGTAAAACCTATTGATCAAAGTGCTCCTAAATGTTCTAAGTGTGATAACTCAGAACATTTTGAGAATGAATGTCTTAAAGTTTGGATACGTGTTAAGAATGATTTGGCAAAAGTTGTTTTTAAAACTAACTACTTAAGACCCAAGAAAATTTAGGTACAAAAGAAAGTTTGAGATTTCTTACCAATTGCAGGTTACTGTTAAGAGGAAAAACGAATGATACTTAGATAGTGGTTGTTCTAGATATATGACTGGAGATTCAAATAATTTCATAAAACTAGAAAAATAAAGAGGAGGAAATGTTTCGTTTGGAGGGGATAGCAAAGGAAAATTTTTTGGACGTGGAATAGTGAGGATTGTAAGTTCGATCATCAACAATATTTCCCTAGTGAAAGGCTTTACAATCTTTTGAGCATAAGTCAATTATGCGATATGGGATTCATAATCAATTTCCAAGAAGATGTTTGTTTTAGAGTTAGTCGAGACTTCTCTCAAACCTTCACTAGATGAAGGCATAGCAATATTTATCTTCTGGACATAAGTTTAGAGAGCTTTCAATGTCTTATCTCAATTCAAGATGAAACAAATCTCTTGCACTGTTGACACCTAAATTTTGGTGACCTAGTCATTGATTTTTGCATAAAAATTAAGGATTAATTTTAACCCCTAAAAAGAAACAAAAATGCATCAGAACAAATAAAATAAAAAATGGAAAAAATGGGGAAATTGATTTGATTGATTATGCATGGAAATTTGAAATTCTAATGAATATTCGGATTTTGTTAAATGCAGAAGCAATTTAAAAATCAAGTGAACAAGGGGAAAGAATTTTTACAAAATGGAAGAAATCAGAACAAAATCGAGCTGATTGCGAAATCCGTTCCGATTTGCAGCCTTGATTTAATGCAACAGAAGATATAAACCCGAAAGTTGCTATAAAAACGGCCGTCTGGAAATCACTATAAAAGGAGCCACAATTTTCGTGACAAAAGGGGGGGGATTTTCTTTAAAAAAAAAAAATAAAGAGAAAAGAATTCGTGCAAAAAAAAAAAAAGGAAGAAAAAGGAAAAATGAGAGAAACCTCCCCTTTCCCGTAGAAAAAAAAAGTCAAAAGTAAAAAAAAAAAAACCAAGCTACCGTTCGTCTTCCTCGGTGGGCTCGTCTACCAACGGTGGCGCTTTGTCTTTCCCCCAACCGCGCCCGGTCCGTGCCGCGCCGGTCACCACGCTAGCACTACGACGCCGAGCATCCGTGCGCGAACCACCACCCGCCGCCTCGATCGCCTCGACCACGCTGCGTCGCCATAGATCGCGACACCGGCGACCCGATGCCCATTGCCCATAGCTCCGATGGACGGCCTTCCCCCCGATCTGAACGCCGATTCCACAACCCTCAAATCCGCCGCCGTGACTTGCAATGCTCGACGGCCCCTCCATCTCTACCGCTACCGACAACCCGCCGTCTTCGCCCGTCGACGAGTGCCAGCCCCTCCGAGCGACATCATCGCAACAACCCTAGCTACTCCATCCCGACACCGGTCCCTGCTGCCTACGCCCAATGCCGTCGCTGTCCCCTATCATCCGCTACACCAGCGCGGCCCAGCCTCCCCTGACCCTGAGCGAACCACTTGCTCCCGTGGCTTCGCCATCACCACCGAAGCCCACTGCGACCCAACTCCACCGCTGCCTCTCGCCCGAGCGACCCATCTGCAGATCCCGAAGCACCAGTGTCGCTTGCGCCGACACCCCCGACTCACCACCATCCTCCTTCCGCGACCCGCGCCCACGCCCGCGCTTGCCTCGGCTCAAGATCTACCGTCGCGACGCCTCGCCGAGATCCGCCGATCCCCGCGCCACGACCAAGATATGCCGCACTGTCGCCCGCGGCCCCCCGACACCGTCACCGTCGCTCGCTCCTCACCGCGCCGCCCGCCAAATCTCGAGCTCGACGACGCCCGACGACGCCGACGCCGTCCACCGTTGTTTCCCCCTCGGTAGTTTTTATTTTTATTTTTTTTAATTTTACCTTTTACTTTCTTTGTAGTTTAATGTATTTTACCTTTTTTTATTTTTATTTTATTTTTATGTTTATTTTATTTGATAGCTTTTTTTTTAGCTTAGTTATCTAAATTGCAATATTGAATGTTAATATCTGTAATTTTTGTAGGCATTATCCACAAGGATTTTGTCCGGAATTATTGTAATTATTAATTTGATCCGAGAGACATCGAATCATTTTTTGAATTATATTAATTTTTGGGCTTTTTGGTAGAATTTTAATTGTTAAATCATTATAATTATTAATTTGGTCCGTAAGACTTCGGATCAGATTTTCAATTATTTTGAACTCTTTGTCGTGATAATTAGGGCTTGAATAATCACTAATTTGACTTGTGAGACAACAGGTTATTTTTTCAATTATTTTAATCCTTTATTTTGTTGATAGTTTAGATCCAATATTGATTTAATAATTACTTATCTTAAAAAAATAAAAATATCAAAAAATAAAAAATATCAAAATTCTGCATGAACATGTAGGTTTAGTAAATTAGAAAATTTTTAGGATTAGATTTTTTAGGATTGCATTTTTTGGAAACAAGTTAGGGTTGGACCTAAATAACTTTTTTTTAGGGTTTTAGATAATGTTCGCACATCTTAAATCTCATTTTTTTCAAAAAAATAGTTTTCTAAGAAAGGATAGGGTTTAAGTCAAATTGATCCCTAGAAAAAATTAGAAAATTATCCCTTTTTAGATAGTTTAATTAGGGTTTTTATTAATTCCGCATTTCAATAAAAATAAAATAAAAAATACTAGGTGCATGTTAACTAGTTCGCATAATAGGATCATTTAATCAGAATTAGTTCATTAGTGAAGTTAGGTCATGAGTGCATAATACCTAGTTTGCATAATAGGCCCATTTAATTAGAATTTGCATATTAATAAGATTGAGTCATTTAGTTAAAAAATGCATTTTTATTTTAAAGAAAATCCAAAAAAAATCATTTGTTTTGTGTGATGCAATTTATTTTATTTATTGGATGTTTAATAATGGTTGAGCACTCGTGTAGTCACCATAATTGCAAGGTAGTAATTTAGGTTAAAATAAATCCAAGTTGCTTGCAAAAATATTTTTTTAAAAAATAAAAAAGAAATGGTACCGAAATGGCATTGGAATATTCTAGTGTAACCAAGTCCCCGTACCCTTAGTCTCTGGTTTGTAGGAGTAAAATAAATCTCCCTTTATTTTATTAGGTGTCTACTAGACCTACCGTAAACTGATTAGTGGCGTCTCATAGTTAATAACCTTTTGCATGTTTAAAATTTTAGACTTAAGTTGCGATTTGGTATGGGCTTAGGTGAGCCCGAGCTAAGCTTGAAAAACTTAGTAGTCCATTAACCTAGTTTTAGGTGGTGTACCAAAAAAATAGGTTGCAACAGTTTGGCGACTCCACTAGGGACTTGTGTTAAAACACTTAGTGGACTTAGGCCAATTTTTCTTTTTCTTTTAAAAATGTTTTTGTTTGGCAGCAAGGACACCAGGTACGTCCCTAACATATCTAATATGTTAAATGTTTTTGCATATGGGAGGTATAAGGGGAGTAGTCTTTGCTAACATTTGTCTTGCAGGTTGGAGTGTGGAATGAATGATTTATTTTTCCCTAATTAGAAGTGTTGTTTGCATTTAAACTGTTGTGCATGTTTTATTGCTTTTAGCACTACACTATTACACACACAACCTGTGGGTGGACCTGGGCTACGATAGGATTTTTAGGATGGTGTTGAGAAGGATACTTCCTCCAAAGCGAGACCGCTATGTAGAGGTTGACCTTCTCTTCCCCGAAAATCTTTTCAGGGTGTCGAATGTGTTTGTCCATATCCATGAGACTGCATGACTATTGGACATTCCATTCAACTGAGTCGGAGTTAGGGGACCTGACATGTTAATGCGAGACTACAACGGTCAAATCATCCTCTTAGCTCCACTTTGTTAAGCCATCTAGATAGAAATCAAGCCTCACATTTCATGTGCATGTCTATGTGATTGTCATTGATTTTCCTTGGTGAAGTAAGTCTTCTATCTCTATTGGTCCATGGCAATTTAGGTCAATCATTGATTTAATTCCTCTATCAGTTAGAAATGAAATGATGAAATTACATGCAATGAATCATTTAGAAAATAACAAAAACTTTGGAGAATTTGTTTTCAATTCATGTTTATATTGCTCTCATTAAGGAGTTTCAAATCTTGGCCATTCCTAAATCTGTTTAGGAAATTTGGTTCTTGCTAGGGTGTCCTATTTTTATTTTTCTAATTATTTTTAGGAAATTCCCTTCTTGCACAGACTTTTCATGAATAAATGAAAAATAAAAAATAAAAAAAAAATCGATTAGATTATTGTCATGGATTGACTCTCCATTTACAGCTCATGCCTTACATGTTCCGTTTATTTCCTTTAGGTGATTATGGGGCGATTTCACTCACCCATCCGTACACGGTCGAGAGCTAAAATGGCGGATCAAAACAAGCTGAATTTAATGCCACCATAAAGAGACTAGTGACATATCTAGAAGGAAGAATCTCTAGCTTGGAAGGTTCGCATCATAAGATCAAAGAGGGTGAAGAATTCAAGCACACGTGATTTATGGTCCTAAGAAGATCGCTTTCCTTATTTAATTAGGGGCATGTTCAATTGCACCTTCCCCTGCGTGGGAATTTTTATTGCTTTCAGGGATTTGTTTCAATTTCTTATGTTTTGCTTTAATGCTTGAATATCACATTTCACTCCAATAAATGTAATTTGATTGATGAATATCAATAAAATTACAAGTTTTGTTTTGAGGACATGATGAGGTACACCAAACTAGTCCAATGACGATATCCAATCATGAAAAGAAAACATCATCCACGGAGAAATCCTGAAGACTGGGCTTCTTCATGCTTCCTCATCAAAAATTCCAAAAAAAAAAAAATTTTTGAAGCCATTTCCAAAAGCACGTAGTAGGTTAGCCCTGTTTAATTTTCTGACTCATTTACTTAATGTTTCAGAGCATTACTTTTTCGGTCTAATCTGAAAAAGCCACAACATGTTGCAATTGGCCCAACTATCAATGACACATTTCTAAAGAGTTAATGTCACAGATTGGAGGCATGACAGATTTTGGTAGTGACCCTACTGAGATAAAATCTCGACCCAAGCCAAAAATAGATATTCTATTTGCTTTTACTTTGATGTTGCATAGTATCATATTCATGCACGTTCTCTTGTGCAGGGGCAAAAATGGATTTTCAGTCTTGAATGATAGGAATAATCCAAAAACATCAATTGCTGAGGCAATCCCATTGTAGAGGAATCCTTGAATGAATGCTTAAAACCATTTTGCAATGTGGAAAATTGTTTGAAGTTGACAATTTTTTGAGTTCTTTTAAAAAAAAAAAGGATTTTACATGATGACTCTTACATATTTTATCAACTAGTTCCACTAAAGAGCATCGAGTTGGACTAATTTAATGAATGATGTAGAATTGATTAAGCATACTAAATGAGACGAGTCGGGATGATGAAAGGCAAACTTGATCCTATACACAGTCCCCTACACATACACTTGTGAGATGAGTGTAGAAAGGTTCATATACACAAGGTAAAGAGTTCTCTCACAAAAGGTACGGCAACCGAAATGATGAGAGGCATTTCATTTCTCTATCCCAAACACTACAGGTGATCCATTGCTTAACCCTTTTGAGCCCATACACTTATGGATATTCTTTTCAAATTACCCCTGTCAAGAATCACCCCCACATTGGGGCAACTGGGAGATAAAATGGCATCATGAGGTGAGGAAATAAATTGAAATTTTCTTGCTCTCACTTGCATCAATCTTCAAGTCGTGCTATTACATTGAATTCATGAGTTAATTTAAGTGCCTTAGGATGATGAAGAGCATTTCTTTCTCTATCCTACATGCTTATACCCTTTGTGTAGCCTACTTGAGCCTGCAATTTTATTTCTTTAAACCCAGTTGGTGATCATCCCCCACACTAGGGCAAGGCAAAAGACAAATGAAGACCCTTGAAAGTTCAAGTGTCATTTAAAGTGTAATTCCTTGACGCATGCACTATGCGCGAAATTGAAATCAAAATAGAACTAAAGGGCATGAAAAAGCAATGTGCCTGGTAAAAGCAAGGCCAATGCCCATGAAAAAAAAAGTGCATGAAAACTAAGGGCATGAAGAGGCGATGTGTCAGATAAAACCAAGACCGATAGATGGCTATCAATTGCAAAATTATATCTTAATGGAGCAGTACACAAAGAGTCAAGATCAATGGCACATTCCTAGCGAAAGAGAAGACCAGCGACAATGCCTAGATGATCATCAGCTTTGACCCTTATACACATTTTTTAGCCTAATGATCCTTTCGTTTCTTAACCCATGAACCAAGCCTACGTTACGTTCCTTGCAAAGTCTCTTCTGATTAGAGAACTTGGATTAACCTAAGGGGTTCACATGTTTTAAGCATCACTCGAAGAAGTGCGAGCAAGATTATTTCTTTCTCATTTTGTAGGGTTCTTGACTTGTAAACCCATAAATGATTACATAATATCACTCATTCTTTCAATAGCCTCGACTCAAAGAGTCCCATTTGTTAAGCTGTTGACCAGGACCACATTATGGTACCCGTTAAAGACCTCTTAGATTGGTAAGGTCGTACCACTTGCGAGATTGCACAGATCCTTGTTTGGCATGATGACAGTGAGATAGAGTGATTGTCAAAATCCTACATCAAAGGTCAGGATGAAACGACCCTTTTTAATGAGGATGAGTGTAAAGTTCTCTCAAACTGAATGATCCCTCATTTGACACACCCATGACACTCATGTATTCAGATTGGAATACTCTTTTGAGATATTTCCCGATGAAAATTACGCAATGCAAGATTGATAGACATCATCACGCGTGAACCTCATTTGAATTAATGCGTGTCTGTGAATGCATATTGCCTTTCCTACAATTGTGTTTTGCAGGATACATATCCCCAAGGAACAGAGATGTCACCAGGTAAGTATATCTCTATTTATACCTTAAATACTTGTCATTGTACAGGTATTCCTTTTCAAGCACCGGCACTCAATGGAGTTGCCCCCCCAAAGTTTTTTTTTCCCAAATTCAGGCGACCATAGAATGGTACGGGTCTTGGAAATGAATCCTAGTTTAGGTGACCGTAGAATGGTACGGGTCCTAGACGACACCTATTTAGGCGATCGTAGAATAGTACGAGTCCTGGAAATGAATCCCAGTTTAGGTGACCATAGAATGGTACGGGTCCTAGACAACACCTATTCAGGCGACCGTAGAATGGTATGGGTCTTGGAGATGAATCCAAGTTTAGGCAACCGTAGAATGGTACGGGTCCTAGACAACACCTATTTAGGCGACCGTAGAATAGTATGGGTGCTGAAAATGAATCCTAGTTTAGGCGACCGTAGAATGGTACGGGTCCTGAAAATGAATCCTAGTTTAGGTGACCGTAGAATGGTACGAGTCCTAGACAACACCTATTCAGGCAACCGTAGAATGGTATGGGTCCTGAAAATGAATCCCAATTTAGGCGACCGTAGAATGGTACCGGTCCTAGACAACATCTATTTCCCTATTCAGGCGACCGTAGAATGGTACGGGTCTTGGAAGGTAAATCCCCGTTTAGGTGACCGTAGAATGGTATGAGTCCTAGACACAACCAAACAATGCCATACTAGGCGACCGTAGAATGGTACGGGTCTTGGGAAAGCAATCTCTTTGCGAAGACATATTACTATTCTAGACGACCGTAGAATGGTACGGGTCCTAGACATGTAACGCCAATCTATCTTGAGTTACTCTAACCTCCTCGAAGGTAAGTAATTCCAAGTGAGTTCCTTTATCATTTACATTAGTGTTTCCATGCATCACATAAATTGCATTTCAAAATGGGATTCATTTCCCAAAAAAAAAAAAAAATCCTTCAATGCATGTGCATGATCAAAATTTATGTCTCAATTTGTCTTTGAAGGAAACCTTTACGAGCTCACCTTCAAAAAGGGGCAAGCTGTTGACACATAAATTTTGACGACCCAGTCATTGATTTTTACATAAAAATTAGGGATTAATTTTAACCCCTAAAAAGAAACAAAAATGCATCAGAACAAATAAAATAAAATAAAAAGAAAAAAATGGGGAAATTGATTTGATTGATTATGCATGGAAATTTGAAATTCTGATGAATATTCGGATTTTGTTAAATGTAGAAGCAATTTAAAAACCAAGTGAACAAGGGGCAAGAATTTTTACAAAATGGAAGAAATCGGAGCAAAATCGAGCTGATTGTGAAATCTGTTCCAATTTGCTGCCTTGATTTAATGCAACAGAAGATGGAAACCCAAAAATTGCTATAAAAACGGCTGTTTGGAAATCACTATAAAAGGAGCCACAATTTTTGTGACCAAAGGGGGGGATTTTCTAAAAAAAACAGAGAAAAGAATTCGTGCAAAAAAAAAGGGGAAGAAAAAGGAAAAATGAGAGAAACCTCCCCTTTCCCCTACAAAAAAAAAAAAAGAGCAAAAAAAAAAAAAACCACGGCTTCGTCTTTTTCCTCGGTGGGCTCGTCTACCGGCGGTGGCGCTTCGTCTTTCCCCGACTGTGCCGGTCCGTACCTCGCCGATCACCGCGCTGGCACCGCGACACCGGGCATCCCTGCACCTCACCACCACGCCGCCTCGATCGCCTCCGCCACGCTGCGCCACCATAGATCGCGACACCGGCGACCCGACGTCCTTTGCCCGTAGCTCTGATGGACGGCCTTCCCCCCGATCTGAACGCCGATTCCACAGCCGCTCGAGTCTGCCGCCCGTGACCTGCAATGCTCGATAGCCCCTCCGTCTCTACCGCTGCCGACGACCCACCGTCTCCGCCCGTCGACCAAGCGCCAGCCCGAGCGACGACCGTAGCAACCCTAGCTGCTTCACCCCGACGACGGTCCCTGCTACCCACGCCCGACGCCGTCGCTACCCCCTATCCTCCACTACACCAACGCGGCCCAGCCTCTCCTGACCCCGAGTGACCCACTTGCTCCTGCGGCTTCGCCATCACCACCAAAGCCCACCGCGACCCGCGACCCAGCTCCACCCCTACCTCTCGCCTGAGCAACCCATTTGCAGATCCCAAAGCACCAGCGTCGCTTGCGCCGACTCGCCACCATCCTCCTTCCGACGACCTAGCGCCCGACGCCTGCCAGTTTGCCTCAGCCCGAAGATCTGCAGTCGCGACGCCTTTACCCGAGATCCGCCAGTCCCTACCGCGACCAACAGCCGCGCTTTGCTGCGCGCACTGCTGCGCCGGCGCCCGCACCCGACACCGTCAACGCTCCTCGCCGTCGCCGCCCGCCAGATCTCGTCGGAGCTCCGACGACCGGCCGACGACCGCCCGGCGCCATCCACCATTGTTTCCCCCTAGGTAGTTTTTATTTTATTTTATTTTACTTTTACTTTTGCCGTTTACTTTTTTTGTAGTTTAGTTTATTTTACCTTTTTTTTATTTTTATCTTATTTTTCTGTTTATTTTATTTGATAGCTTTTTTTTAGCTTAGTTATCTAAATTGCAATATTGAATGTTAATATCTATAATTTTTGTATGCATTATCCGCAAGGATTTTGTCCGGAATTATTGTAATTATTAATTTGATTCGAGAGACATCGAATCATTTTTTTTAATTATATTAATTTTTGGGCTTTTTGGTAGAATTTTAATTGTTAAATTATTATAATTATTAATTTGGTCCGTAAGATTTCGGATCAGATTTTTAATTATTTTGAACTCTTTGTCATGATAATTAGGGCTAGAATAATCGTTAATTTGACCTGTGAGACAACAGGTTATTTTTTCGATTATTTTAATCATTTATTTTGTTGATAGTTTAGATTCAATATTGATTTAATAATTACTTATCTTAAAAAAATAAAATATCAGAAAATCAAAAAAATCAAAATTCTGCATGAACATGTAGGTTTAGTAAATTAGAAAATTTTGAGGATTACATTTTTTAGGATTGCATTTTTTAAGAAACAAGTTAGGGTTGGACCTAAATAATTTTTTTTTAGGGTTTTAAATAATGTTCGCCCATCTTAAATCTCATTTTTTTCAAAAAATAGTTTTCTAAGATAGGATTGGGTTTAATTCAAATTGATCCCTAGAATAAATTAGAAAATTATCCCTTTTTAGATAGTTTAATTAGGGTTTTTATTAATTCCGCATTTCAATAAAAAAATAAAAAATACTAGGTGCATGTTAACTAGTTCGCATAATAGGATCATTTAATTAGAATTTGTTCATTAGTGAAGTTAGGTTATGAGGTGCATAATACCTAGTTTGCATAATAGGCCCATTTAATTAGAATTTGCATATTAATAAGATTATGTCATTTTGTTAAAAAATGCATTTTTATTTTAAAGAAAATCCAAAAAAAAAATCATTTGTTTTGTGTGATGCAATTTATTTTATTTATTGAATGTTTAATAATGGTTGAGCACTCGTGTGGTCACCATATTTGCATGGTAGTAATTTAGGTTAAAATAAATCCAAGTTGCTTGCAAAAACCTTTTTTTAAAAAATAAAAAAGAAACAGTACCGAAAGGGCATTAGAATATTCTAGTGTAACCAAGTCCCCGTACCCTTAGTCTATGGTTTGTAGGAGTAAAATAAATCTCTCTTTATTTTACTTAGTTGTCTAATCGACCTACCGTAAACCGATTAGTGGTGACTCATAGTTAATAATCTTTTGCATGTTTAAAATTTTAGACTTAAGTTGCGATTTGGTATGGGCTTGGGAGAGCCCGAGCTAAGCTTGAAAAACTTAGTAGTCCATTAACCTAGTTCTAGGTGGTGCACGAAAAAAATAGGTCGTGATAGGCACCGCAAGTTAGGATATGTTAGTTTGAAATAGATTGCTAAACTATCATATAAGAAACTAGTCCATCGTCTTCCCAAAATGATGTACCGGAAGTTTGAACTTTGTGCTCAGGTATATTGGTAAAGTAGGGTAGAGGCTCATTTAAATCTCTAAATCAAGTTTCCACTAATTGCATCTTCCAGCTTCTTTACATGGATCTTTTCGGACCAACTAAAACTCAAAGCATTGGTGGTAAGAAGTACTGTTTGGTAGTTGTGGATGACTATTCAAGATTTACGTGTGTTTTCTTCTTGGCAAAAAAAAAATAGAAACCTTCTCATATTTCAAAGTTTGCTAAGACGGTTCAGAATAAGATAGGTTATACCATTTCGAGTATTAAGACTGATCATGAGGGAGAATTTGAAAACCAAGACTTTGCAAATTTTGTGATGAGAATAGTTTTCAACATATTTTCTCAACTCCTTACACTCCAAAACAAAATAGAGTTGTAAAAAGGAAAAATAAGGTCTTTACAGAAGATGTTCAGAACTCTGCTAATTGAAAGTAAAGTCTCTTCTCGTTTTTGGGCAGAAGTAGTTTTTACTACTTGTTATATAATTAACAGAGTATTTCTAAGACCCCACTCTAGAGAAAACTCCCTATAAAGTTTACAAAGAGAAAAAGCTAAGTATTTCTTATTTTTACGTGTTTGGTTGCAAGTGCTTTATTTTGAAGAATGTAAATGATCGGCCCGATATATTTGAAGAAAGATCAGGCGAAGGGATATTTCTTGGTTATTCTACTTCAAGCAAAGCTTATAGGGTCTTCAACAAAAATACACAAATTGTCGAAAAATCAATGAATGTCAAGTTTCCAGAAACTGTCCAGGACCAACAAAACTTTCTTGTTCTTATTCTTATTGAAGAATAGTATACTTCTGAAGTTATATCGCAGACTCTTGCTAAAGTCTATTCATTCCATAAGTCTTTTCCACTATTATGTAATCCCGACTGAAATCAAGTCCAAAACAAAGATATAATTAGACTTGGATTTATTGATCTTGCAACAAGCATTCAAAATGAACGTAGTAGAAATCTATTTTTCAATATCCGACTCTATAGCGAAGAATCTCACTTACCTTTTATAAATACATTGATGGAATCAATTGCAAATTGATGAAATCAATCTTGAAGACAAATTCCTTTTTGGGAACTATCTACTTATGGAAACCTAGAATCTAATCGTATAGGCGACCAGAATCTATGGATTTTTATCTCAATTTTTAAATAACTATAAGATTTTCTTAATCGATTCTATCCAAATGATTGATTAGAAGAAATTCTTTTGGAAAATGCAAATGGCTAGTGAGGCGTGGAGGAGTATTTAAGGAGGTCATTTAATCTATTTGAGATAATGCGTGAAAATGAAATTCCAAAGTCTAAAGTCTTTCCAACCACTTGTTCTTCATCGACAATTCTTACAAATTGTATTCAATAGAGAAAATCACAAGAAGAGTGAATTAGTGAGAGAAACAAAATCTTCCACTAAGTGATTGCACTCCAAAAAATTATACTTCTCTATTGATGCTATAGTGAATTCCAGCCAAAAGGTTATCAGTGTAGGAATATGGACGTAGGCTTAATCTAAGCCGAACCACTATAAATTTCGTGTGCAATTTTCTCTTCCCTTAACTCTTTTTATTTAAATCTTTGCATCCTTTTAAGCATTGCAAAAATCAATCCATCTCTTATCTGATTTTGAATATTCTTCAGAAGTCTGATGACTTGTTTTTCAGACTCCGTTTGATTCTCAGACTTTGTTCGAAATTTATTTTTCAAAAATTCTTTTAAACATCTCTTCACCCCCCCCCCCCACTAGGTGCTCGTACTAGTTTTATCAACTTAAAATGACAAGAAGACTCACCATTAAGATATTCATACGTGGAAACTAGTGCGAAAACTCGTCCATTTCAGTGAGAAAGAGTAATGAGTAGCCAAAAATGAAAGAGTCAAGGTTAGTGAACCGAGTTTTTTTTGGCCCAAAATAAAAGTTAGTGTTTCGAATCAATGATTTTGAGCGAATTGTTTAGTTTGTACTGACTGAAAACTTAACATATTTCTAAAGTAGAATTTCATGCTTGGATACTCATTTCTTCTCATTTTGGATTAGCTGAGCCAATAGGATGAATTAAAAGAGTTCGACATTATGAACTTTATGTCTCACACATAACTTGTATGCACTTTAGAAGGTTGCCTAAGAGAGTATGAATGAATAGAATATGGAAAAAGAAAATAATAAAAAATTAAAGGGATTGAATTCTATTTGTATGGTTTCTGTCTTTGGATCGTTTAGAAGTGAGGATACTTTCATGTTGTGTGTATTTTATTATATGAATTTCCTTTTCCTTTTTTTTTTTTTTTTTGGATTTGGCTTGGAAGTACTACAACTGAAAACACTTTTGTGCCATTTAAAAGAACTATAAACATATTTCCTAAATTCAACATTCCATGATGTTTTTTCATTCCATAATAAAATAATAATCCTCTATGGATTTGCTTTTCAATATCTCTTAGTTATGTTCTTCAATATCTCTAATTTCCATAGCTCCGGTAGCCAAATCCACACATATGGGAATAGGTGGACATTGTGGCATTGTTATTGATGGTAAATAATGGTGCCGTCATATTAGTGGGACTTATTTTTAGTTGGAGTAGGATTCCTAGCTTGAGTAGATTTCCTATTTTGGATCCAAATCTTCTCTATATAGGAAGTGAGTTTTCTTTGTAAATTCAACCAAAAAATTCCTTCAATTAATTGTATGGCTCGTGAATTTCATCATGAGAATTTGAAACCGTGAAAATCTTGTGATAAAATTTTATGTAACTCATCAGTGAAATTGATTTGCGAGAAATTGTGAAACGTTGAATTATTGCATATAATTAAGTGTCAGGAAACACTGTGAGTGTTTCAGTAACTCGAGTGTCCTTGTAGTATTTGCGATATCACTCAATTTATAGAAAAATATTGTTTTCCTCTCCCCGTAAGATAAGTTTCATTGACCGATCCATGTAAATTTGATATCCGATTGGATTCCTTTTTATTTTTATTTTTCATTTAGTTTATTGCTTGATCACATTTCTTTGGCTCTAGACCCATCTCCTCATCAAGCAAGCTATCTCAAAGCTCAACGGAAAAATTGCAAATCGGTTAAAGAACTATTGTGTAAAATTCAATTAAGTCCTAAAATAAACTAAGAAATGTACTTGCACTAATAATTTCAACTTCATATGTCCAAATCCAGTATAGGTATGTGTCAAATATGTGCAATATAAAATTTAGTTCCCTATGATGAGAATGCATGATGCTCCAATGGCCACCCTTGCCATATAGGAAGGAGAAGGTAATGGATTCGAATCTCTTAAAGGGCTCTACGGATAAAAACATTTAGTTTTAAGTATGGAGTTTGACTCTCACACTTTATAAAGAGGTAAGGCAAAAGTCTAAGAGTAAGTCGAAAAGTAGAGTAGAACGGACAAAAAAAGAATATCTATAGTCATTTAAAGAAGATACTCTTTTCGAAATATGTGTAGAAAATTAGATAATTACAATGGTCTTGTCATGCCAAGCTAGAACGCTACTAAGAAGCTTTGTCAACGGTGTGGGATAGTAAAGAAGGTGAGGGGTTCGAATCTCTTAAAGGGGGCTGCGGATGAAAACATTTAGTTCAAGTATGGAGTTTGACTCCCACACTCTGTAAATAGGTAAGGCAAAGGTCTGAAAGTAAGTTGAAAGGTAGAGTAGAACAGACAAAAAAAGAATATCTATAATCATATAGAGAAGATACTCTTTTCATAATATGTGTAGAAAATAAGATAATTACAATGGTTTTGTCATGCCAAGCTAGAACGCTGCAAAGAAGCTTTGTCAACGGTGTGGGACAATAAAGAAATCATTATTCAAAACCCTACCGATTCATGCACTAATTTCGTCAGATATGCTGCATAAAAGGAATATAAAAGGATTTAATTTATTTCGCGGAGAAAATAAGTAATTTAGAAAATATTTCTTTATAAACGATCGCTTGTATTGCTTGAAATGCTTAGTCAATTAAAATAAGTTTCCTCGAGTATAGTTTATGTCTAAAAAAATTTACGGATGAAGAAAAATTTTGTTGTCAATTCATTTTTATAAGAGATAAAAGCTATTGTTTTTGGGAAGATGTTTTCAAAAATTATCAATTTTTGTGAAATAAACGAAGCTTACAGAATACCCAAAGAAAGGGTGCAATTATTTAAAAAAAAAATATTTTCCAAATTATTTAATCTTTGCAAAACAAATAAAGCGTTAATTTTTACAGAAAATATCCCAAAAAAGGGTGCAAAAACAGGAAAACAAGAAAGCAGCTCTTTTCCTCTTCAAAGCACTCATTCGACCATTTTAGCGGTCAATACCATCTAATAATGACTATACGTCGGAATATAAGAATCGAGTGCCCCTTTTTTCCGGGATGCTTCGATGCAAATATATATGGTATACCTAATTGGGACCAAAAAGACAAACAAGAGAAAGCGAATAAATACCTACCTTGTTTTTCTAAATTATGGTCGATTAAATAAATAAAAATCGGGAATTATCTATAGAAGTCCCCCAACCCAACTCACGGTCCAGGTCATCAGCAAAGAGTGAGGGCCCATCTTGCACACGTAACCGCGCATACCTATAATTTTTTATTATGTCCCAAAAAATTCAAATTTATACACGTGTAACATAATTTGGGTATTTGTATAATAATGGGTAAATTTATGGTTTTTGATAACATAAAAAAAAAATTGGGGTCACTTGATTGCTCATTTGTGTTCATGTATTCCACGTAGAAGACATGCCGGCAAGGAAGATAACCATCACCTTTGCATTCACTAGTCAACTCTTGTTTAAACCATTAAAAGACGGGAAAATAAGGAAAATAATCGACTCTTCATGGAAAGATTGTAGCTTTCAAATTTCTAATTTGGCTACTTCGAATGCCAAGCCCTATAAATCCAGCAGAGAACCCCAGGAAAAGAATAGGAGAAAACGTTTAGAAAAAGTACTCGGAAAGAAAGACAAATTGATCATGGGCTCTATTTCAACATTGAAGCTTCCTCTGATAGATCTGTCCGAATTAGATGGCTCAAAGCCAGGGACAGGTCGATGGGACTCCTTGCAAAGTCAAGTTCGAGAAGCCCTTGAAGAATTCGGTTGCTTCGAAGCCTTGACTGATAAGATGACCTTGGAGCTTCACAATGATGCGTTTCAAGAATTGGAGGCATTGCTCGAGCTCCCGATCGATGTGAAGCGCCAGTTCAATAACCCAGATAAGCCGTATGACGGCTATCTTGGGAATCTTCCTCGTTCACCTCTCTACGAGGCATTTGGAATGAACTATGCCCCCAACTCGGGCTCTATCGAAGGATTTGCAGATCTCATTTGGCCGGAGGGAAACACAAGATTTTGGTAATCCTTTTTTTTTTATTACTGGTAATTATATTATTTGTTCCAATTAAGGAAGTGTTAAGAGACGTGTTTATCAAATAGATCACCAATGACGCGAATTTGATTTCCATTTACTTTGATGCAAGAAGAAAATGTAAAATGGATCATTTGTGAACATGCCAATCCACAACCCTATCTTCAGAAATTGTGGTTTTAATGTGTGCCTTTTTGCATGAATATGCAGCGAGACAATGAAAACGTATGTGACGAGGGTTTTGGAGTTGGATTCACTAGTGAAGAAGCTGGTTTTGGGAAGCTTGGGCATAGACAAGTACCTGGAATCTCTAGCCAAGTCGGTTAGTTACAATTTCCGTCTCATGAGATATGCTGCTCCTGGGACCGAGGAGTCCAAGAAGCCTGGGGCTGGGTGCCATCGCGACTCAAACTTCGTGACCATACTTCACCAGAACCATGTGAACGGATTGGAAGTGCAAACTAAGGACGGATGTTGGTTCGAGGTCGCCCCTTCCTCAGCTACCTCTTTCATTGTCCTCGCTGGGGAGTCATTCTACGTGAGTCTCCCCCCACCCACTCTCTCTTTATTGAATTTGCTTCAAAAAGTAGGTAACATGCTATAAGAGCATCCAACAAGAATTTGGGAACCCGACTTTATACATCAATCGTAAATTATTGTTTATATTTCTAGTATTGATCATCACGTCCGGCAATAGCTAGAATTAGGACGTTAAAGCTGATTTCTTTGTGAAATTCTCATAGACGGGTTCATGTGTGAAACATAGATTCGTGTATGGTTGAATGCATATTGATACGACGAAATTGATGCTAACTTGTGATGAGACAGACTATCATCATTGCGAGCCTCTCCCTTTTTTTAATGTTTTGCGTGTAGGGATGGAGCAACGGGAGATTACACAGCCCTTGTCACCGTGTAATGATGAGTGGGCACGAGGCAAGATATTGCATGGGACTCTTCTCTACCGTTCAAGGCACGATGCAGTGTCCTGATGAGCTTGTGGACGACCGACACCCTTTGCTTTTCAAGCCCTTTGATGTTGCCGGTCTCTCCCGCATCTACAAGTCCAAAGAGGGCGAAAGTGGAGCTTCGGCAATGGATACTTATTACAGAAATTGAAATCGAGATGCTTTCGAACCATCGAAGGTCCTTTAGCCCCACCGATCGCGCCCCACCAATCAATTGCGAGTGAAATCTGAAGGCATATGTTTTACCGTCGTTAATAATTAATAGATTGGATGTCGCTCAGTCTTTGGGAAACTTACCAGGTTTCCCTTTCTTGCCTCTTTGGAGCTTGTTTAGGTTATAATATCTGAGCCGATTGCAGATCCTCGAAGCTATTTGTGCGTCAGGCTGTTTATGATGAGATTACTTCTGGCAAGCAAGTATTGTAAAAGAAATAACAAAGAAATGGGTGTTCATGAAGAAATTTTCTTTCGTTTCTCTCTTCTAAGGAAAAGAACTCCCTAATTATTTCCTACTAGCAGCAAAAGGCATTCTACTACTTTCAAAAATTTCAATGAAAAAGAGGTTCTTGCGTAAATGAAATAAAGTTGGCTCACGTTAGATGTACTATGTAGGGACCAAAAATACGTCTCTATAAACACCGGTCTTTCATCTCTGTAAATCATGGAGACACTAATGCCTTAATGAAGCACTTGGACCTTGTTGAAAATATATCTCGAGTTGATCCAGTAAAGGATGCCTTATCTTGGTAGATTGCTGGTTGGGAAATGAGAAGGGAACGGCCCTGTTACTCTCGTGATTGTGACGGACCACTCTCCACCTTGAATTTTACCTCAATAGCGGTTAATTAGTGTATTCAGTTTTCTACGAAAATATATTTTGAATTTAACACTCCCGTGTCATTGTAAACTTTTCCATTTGATGGGACTTCTAAAGAGGCAAAGATCCAATGTGAAAGAGAACATACTTGGCGCCAAAAAAAAAAAAGTCTACAGAGGGAAAAAAAAAAAAAAACACATAATAAGGGCGAGAATGATAATCATTCTAGTCATAAATTGATTTATAGAAGAAAAATAGATTTTTTTTTATTTCTAATTCTAGATGAGCTTCAGAGCAAAAAATCGTGTTTAATAATGACACAAAATTTTTATTCTCGGAATAAATTTTGTTTGATAAAGACACAAAATTTCTCCTTCCTGGGGAATGGTAGATGGTAGCGGCAGCGACCAGCAAATAGCGGTGGCGACAGGCAGATAGCGAAGGCGGGTGATGGTAGCGGTAGGTGGGTGGCCAACTAGTAGAGAGAACAAGCATTGAGAAAAGTTTGTATTTCCCATTTTTGTTCCGAACTTATTTCTGGACTAAAAATCCATTTCATAAATAGAAAAATAAAATTACATCACCTAATGGATTTATGATCCATAAACCAATCTAGAATAGGAAAATTGTTCTAGAATAAAAATAGAATTGTTGTTATATGCGTCCTAAGTAATCAGAAGGTGGATCTCTCAATTTTCCAAAAGGATTTAAAAAAGAAATTTACTTAAAAGGACAAGAAGACTCACCATTAAGATTTTCATATGTGGAAACTAGTATGAAAACTTGTCCAATTCAATGAGAAAGAGTAATGAGTAGCCAAAAATGAAAGAGTCAAGATTAGTGAACCGAGTTCTTTCTGGCCCAAAACCAAAGTTAGTGTTCCAAATCAATGATTTCGAGCGAATGGTTTAGTGTACTGATGGAAAACTTAACATATTTCTTTTCATTTTGGATGAGTTGAGCCAATAGGATGAATTAAAAGAGTTCCACATTTTTATATCGCACACATAACTTACATGCACTTTAGAAGGTTGCCAAAGAGAGTATGAATAAATAGAATATGGATAAAGAAAATAACAAGAAATTAAAGGGATCAAATTCTATTTGTATAGTTTCTGTCTTTGGATTGTTTTAAAAGCGAGGATACATTTATGTTGTGTGTATCTTATTACATGCATTTTTTTTCAAGATTTGGCATGGAAGTACTACAACTGAAAACATTTTTGTGCCATTAAAAAGAACTATAAAAAATATTTGCTAAATTAAATATTTCACGATATATTTCATTCCATAATAAAATAATAATCCTCCATGGATTTGCTTTTCAATATCTCTTAATTATGGTCTTAAATATCTATAATTTCCATAGCTCTGGTAGCCAAATCCACACGTATGAGAATTTGTGGTCATTGTCGCATTATTATTGTTAGAAAATAACGGTGCCCTCATATTAGCAGGACTTATTTTTAGTTGGAGTAGGATTTCTAGTTTAAGTAGATTTCCTATTTTGGATCCAAATCTTTTCTATATAAGCATTTTCCAAAATCCCAAAAAAAAATTCCTTCCATGACAATTAATTGTGCCACTCATGAATTTCATCATGAGAATTTGAAAACGTGAAAATCTTATGATAAAATTTTATGTAACTCATATGTGAAATTGATTTGCGAGAAATTGTGAAACGTTGAATTGTTGCATATAATTAAGAGTCTGGAAACACTATAAGTGTTTTAGTAACTCGAGTATCATTGTAATATCTGCTATATTGCTCAATTTATAGAAAAATATTATGCTACTCTCCCCATGACGTAAGTTCCACTGTCTGATCCACGTAAATCTAATATTCAATTGGATTCCTTTATTTCATTTCTTTTATTGCTTGATCACATATTTTTTTTCTATAGACCCATTGCCTCATCAAGCAAGTTATCTCAAAGCTCAATGGAAAAATTGCTAATCAATCAAAAATCTATCGTATAAAATTCAATCAAGTCCTAAAATAACCTAAGAAATGCAGTTGCGCTAACAATTTCAACTTCATATGTCCGAATCTAGTATAGGTACGTGTCAATTATGTGCAACATAAAATTTAGCTCCTTTCATGAGAATGCATGATGCTCGAATGGCCACCATTCCCATATAGGAAGATGAGATGAGGGGTTCGAATCTCCACTTTTTTAAGGGGACTACAAATGGAAACGTTTAGTTTCAAGTATGAAGTTTGACTCCCACTCTTTGTAAAGAGATAAGACAAAATTTGAGAGTAAATTGAAAGGTAGAGTATAACAAACTAAAAAAGAATATCGATAGTCATATAGAGAAGATAATCTTTTCATAAAATGTGTACAAAATAAGATAATTCCAATGGTTTTGTCATGCCAAGCTAGAATGCGACAAAGAAGCTTTGTCAACTGTGTGGGACAGTAAAGAAAACATTATTCAAAACCCTACCGATTCATGCACTAATTTCCTCAAATATGGATGTATAAAAGGAATATACTAAGATTCCATTTATTTTGAGGGGAAAATAAATAATTTAAAATATTTTTTTCTTAAAAATGATTGTTTATATTGCTTGAAATGCTTAGTCAATAAAAAGAAGTTTCCATTGTCGAGTACAGTTCATGTCTAAAAAAATTTACGGATGAAGAAAATATTTTTCCTCAATTCATTTTTATAAGAGATAAAAGCTATTGTTTTCCAAAATTTTTCATTTTCTGTAAAATAAATGGAGATTACCAGAATACCCAAAGAAATGGTGCAATTTTTTTTAAAAAAATATTTTTCAAATTATTTATTTTCACGAAATAAATATAGCGTTAATTTTTACTGAAAAATATCCCCAAAAAACGGTGGAAAAACAGGAAAACAAGAAAGCAGTTATTTTCCCCTCCAAAGCACTCATTTGACCATTTTGTCATGCCACGACAAAGAAGCTTTGTCAACGGTGTGGGACAATAAACAAATCATTATTCAAAACCCTACCGATTCATGCACTAATTTGGTCAGATGTGGATGCATAAAAGGAATATACTACGATTCCGTTTATTTTGCAAGGATAATAAATAATTTAGAAAATATTTCCTTGAAAACAATCGCTTGTATTGCTTGATATATTTAGTCAATAAAAAGAAGATTCCATTATCGAGTACAATTTATGCCTAAAAAAATTTTACGGATGAAGAAAATATTTTTTGTCAATTCATTTTTATAAGAGATAAAAGCTATTGTTTTTAAGAATATACTTTTCAAATTTTTTAATTTCCACAAAACAAACGGAGCTTACCGGAATATCCAAAGAAAGGGTGCAATCGTTTTTAAAAAAATACTTTTCAAATTATTTATTCTTTGCAAAAAAATAATTAGTTAATTTTTACCAAAAAAAATCCGCCAAAAAGGGTGCAAAAAAAGGAAAACAAGAAAGCAGTTCTTCTCCCCTTCAAAGCACTCATTCGACCATTTTGCCATGCCAAGCTAGAAAGCGACAAAGAAGCTTTGTGAACGGTGTGGGACAGTAAACAAATCATTATTCAAAACCCTACCGATTCATGCACTAATTTGGTCAGATATGGATGCATAAAAGAAATATATTAGGATTCCATTTATTTTGCAGAAAAAATAAATAATTTAGAAAATATTTTTTTTAAACGATCGCTTGTATTGTTTGAAATGCTTAGTCAATAAAAATAAGTTTTCATTATCGAGTATAGTTTATGTATAAAAAAAAAATTACGGATGAAGAAAATATTTTTTGTCAATTCATTTTTATAAGAGATAAAAGCTATGGTTTTTAGGAAGATATTTTCCAAATTTTTTTATTTTCTATAAAACAAACGGAGCTTACTAGAATATCCAAAGAAAGGGTGCAATCGTTTTTAAAAAAAATATATTTCAAATTATTTATTCTTCACAAAAAAAAAAAAAGCTTTGATTTTTTCCAAAAATATCCAAGAAAGGGTGAAAAAAGGAAAACATGAAAGCAGTTCTTTTCCCCTTCGAAGCACTCATTCGACCATTTTAGTGGTCAATATAATCTAATAATGACTATACATCGGAATATAAGAGTCGAGTTCCCTTTTTTCGGGGATGCTTCAATGCGAATATATATGGTATACCTACTTGGGACCAAAAAGACAAACAAAAGAAAGCGAATAAATACCTACTTTTTTTTCCTAAATTATGGTCGATTAAATAAACAAAAATCGGGATTTATCCATCGTAGCACCACCCCAGCCCGACTTAGGGTCATCAGCAATGAGTGTGGGGCCCATCTTGCACACGTCACCGTACACGCCTACTGGCCGGCAAGCCTAGCTGTACCTTTGAAAAGCGACGTGTGTCGGCATTAAGAGTCTCCATCTCATCGTTGTCCCGTGACGCGATCAATGTCGATCGATAGCAACGATGAACGAGAGCAAAAGAGGGAGAGGGATGCAAGGAAGGGCTAGCAATTATCGCCACCCATGTGCTCACCTTCGGAAAGTCAATTTGCTTTTCTTTATTATTATCATTTTTCAAAACATCGTCACGAATTTTAAAGAAAAAATCAAAATATTAAAAAAATATCTTAATAAACCTCAATCAATGCTCTTTATAACACAAATGCTCATTATACACATGTAATATAATTCAGATATTTGCATCATAATCGGCAAATTTAGGATTTTTAATAACATAAAAAAAATTCAAGGGTCACTTTCCTACTTATTTGTTTCCATATATATTCCACGTAGAAGACATGCCGGCGAGGAAGATAACCATCATCATTGCTTGAGCTAAAAGTCAAGTCACTAACTCCAAAAGCTATGTACCCAAAAAAAAAAATTGCATTCACTGGTCAACTCTTATTTAAATCACTAAGGGGTTGTTTGTTTGTGTTTCTTATTTCTATTAATGAACAGATTTTCTGTTTTTTTTTTCTTTTAACAAACAAAAAAAAAAAAAATAGTATTTGTTTGCATTTTTGTTCCAAATCTATTTTTTTTCTTCCCGAGAACAAAAAAAAAAACAGAAACAAAAAAAAAAAAAAAACTTGTTTCTTGTTTCTAACAATTTTTAAGAACAAATTTTCTCTCTCTTTTTTCTTTTCTTTTCTTTTTTTTTTTTTTTTTTTCTTCTTTTTTTTCTTTGGCCGGTCGCCAACCACGGCCTCACCCAGCCAAGGCGAAGGCGAGCCTCACCTTGGGGCCGGCGAGCCTCATCGTGGCTGGGCGGCGAGGCCGTCGGCCACAAGGAAAAAAAAAAAAAAAAAAAAAAAAAAAAAAATGAAAAATAAAATAAAAATATTAAAAGATTAAAAGAAACAAAAAAAAGAACACAAATTTATTAAACATGTTTCTGTTTTTTTTTATTCCAGGAACAAGTTTACCAAACGCGTTCTTCTGGTCAAAAATTGTTTTCCGTAACAGAAATAGTTTTTTCTATTTTTGTTCCCTAAAATAATTTTTAAATAGAAACACAAATAAACGCACCCTAAAAGACGGAAAACAAAGAAAATAATCTACTCTTCATGGAAAGATTGTAGCTTTCAAATTGCTACTGTGGCTACTTCGAGTATGCCAAACCCTATAAATCCAGCATAGAACCCCAAGAAAAGAATACGAGAAAACATTTAGAAAAGTACTCAGAAAGAAAGACAAATTGATCATGGGCTCTATTTCAACACTGAAGCTTCCCCTGATAGATCTGTCTGAATTAGATGACTCAAAGCCAGGGACAGGTCGATGGGACTCCTTGCAAAGTCAAGTCCGAGAAGCCCTTGAAGAATTCGGTTGCTTCGAAGCCTTGAACGATAAGATGACCTTGGAGCTTCACAATGATGCGTTCCAAGAACTGGAGGCATTGCTCGAGCTCCCAATCGATGTGAAGCGCCGGTACGATATCCCAGATATGCCGTATGACGGCTACTTTGAGAGTCTTCCTCGATCGCCCCACTGCGAGGTGTTTGCAATGAACTATGCCCCCAACTCGGGCTCTATTGAAGGATTAGCAGATCTCGTGTGGCCGGAGGGAAACAAAAGATTTTGGTAATTCTTTTTTTTTTAATTGCTGGTAATTATATTATTTGTTCCAATTGAGGAAATGTTTAGTGACATGTTTGTCAAATGGATCACTAATGACGCAAATTTGATTTTCATTTACTTCAATGCAAGAAGAAAATGTAAAATGAACCATCTGTGAAGATGCCAATCCACAACCCTATCTACAGAAATTGTAATTTCGATGTGTGCCTTTTTTTTATGAATATGCAGCGATACAATGAATAAGTATGTTACGAAGGTTTTGGAGATGGATTCACTAGTGAAGAAGCTGGTTTTGGGAAGCTTGGGCGTAGACAAGTACCTGAATCTCTAGCCAAGTCGGTTAAATACAATTTCCGCCTCATGAGATATGCTACTCCTGGGACCGAGGAGTCCAAGAAGCTTGGGATTAGGTGCCATCGCGACTCAAACTTCGTGACCATACTTCACCATAATCATGTGAACGGATTGGAAGTGCAAACTAAGGACGGATGTTGGTTCGAGGTCGCCCCTTCCTCAGCTACCTCTTTCATTGTCCTAGCTGGGGAGTCACTCTACGTGAGTCTCCCCCAATCCCACTCTTTCTCTATTAAATTTGGTTCAAAAAGTAGGTAACATGCTATAAGAGCATCGAACAAGAATTTGGGAACCTGACTTTACATATCAATCGTAAATTATTGTTTATATTTCACGTCTGGAAATAGCTAGAATTACGACATTAAAGCTGATTTCTTTGTAAAATTTTCATAGGCCAGTTCGCATGTGAAACATAGATTCGTGTATGATTGAATGCATATTGATACAACAAAATTGATGCTAGCTTGTGATGAGACAGACCATCATCATTGTAACCCTCTCCCTTTTTTTTCATTTTTTTGCTTGTAGGGATGGAGCAATGGGAGATTACGTACCCCTTGTCACCGTGTAACGATAAGCGGGCACGAGGCAAGATATTGCATAGGATTCTTCTCTGCCGTTCAAGGCACGATGCAGTGTCCTGATGAGCTTGTGGACGACAAACACCCTTTGCTTTTTAAGCCCTTTGATGTTGCCGATCTCCCCCGTATCTACAGGACTAAAGAGGGCGAAAGTGGAGCTTCGGCGATGGATACTTATTACAGAATTTGAAATCGAGATGTTTTCGAAACATCGAGTGTCCTTTAGCCCCACCAATCAATTGCAAGTCAAAGCTTAGGGCATATGTTTTACCGTCGTTAATAATTAATTGATTGGATGTCGTTCAGTATTTGGGAAACTTGCCAGGTTTCCCTTTCTTTTCCCTTTGGAGCTTGTTTAGTTTATAATATCTGAGCCAAATGCAGATCCTCGAACCTATATGTGCTTCAGGCTGTTGATGTTGAGATTACTTCTGGCAAGCAACGATTGGAAAAGAATATAACAAATAAATGGGTGTTCATGAAGAAATTTTCTTTCTTTTCTCTCTTCTAAGGAAAACAACTCTTTAATTATTTCCTACTAGCAGCAAAAGCATTCTACAACTTGCAAAAATTTCAAAGAAAAAGAGGTCTTTGTGTAAATGAATAAGGTTGGCTCACGTTAGATGTACTATGATATAGGAGCCAAAAAACGTCTCTACAAACACCGGTCTTTCATCTCTGTGAATCATGGAGAACTGATGCCTTAGCGAAAGTGCTTGGACTTTGTTGAAAATATATGTCGAGTTAATCCTGTAAAGGATGATGCCTCATCTTGGTAGATTTCTAGTTGGGAAATGAAGAGGGAACGGCTCCGTTACTCTCGCGCCAATATGACGGAGCACTCTCCACCTTGAGTTTTTGCCTCAATACCGATTAATCAGTGTGTCCAGTTTTGTAGGAAAATACATTTTGAATTTAACACTCCTGTGTCGTTGCTACACTTTTTCATTTGATGGAACTTCTAAAAAGGCAAAGATCCAATGTGAAAGAGAACATGGTTGGCGCACAAAAAAAAAAAAAACAGAATAACTAGAGGGAAAAAAAAAGACATAATAAGTGCGCAAATGATAATTATTCTAGTCAAAAATTGATTTATAGAAGAAAAATAATTTTTTCTATTTCTATTTCTAGATGAGTATCTGAGTAAAAATTCGTGTTTGATAATGACGCAAAATTTCTGCTGTCGAAAAGACTCAAAATTTCTCCTTCTCTAGGGGCGGTGGCAACGATCAGCGAACGGGCGGTGGCAGCAACCAGTAGTGGTGGCTAGTGGCCAGTGATCGATAATGACCCAAAAACAACGGCCGGCAATCGGTGTTAAACAATGACAGCTACAAGTGGATGGTCGACTAGTAAAGAAAATGAGCGATGAAAAAAGTTTTTATTCTTATTTTTATTCCAAACTTATTTTTAAACAAAAAATTTATTATAGAAATAGAAAAATAAAATTGTATCACCAAACGAATTGTTTAGTTTGCACCGATGGAAAACTTAACATATCTCTAAAGTAAACGTTCATGCTTGGACACTTAGTTACTTTTCATTTTGGATCAGTTGAGCCAATAGGACTAATTAAAAGAGTTCCACGTATTGAACTTTATATCGCACACATAACTTACATGCGCTTTAGAAGGTTGCCTAAGAGAGTATGAATAAATAGAATATGAAAAAATAAAATAACAAGAAATTAAGGGGATGAATTCTATTTGTATTGTTTCTATCTTTGGATCTATCGCGATCTAATCTCAGGTATACTACCTAAGGGTTGGCTAATAGATTACTAAATCTAAATTCGGCTCGAGCTCTCCCAAATCCATATCAATTCGCGACTTAAGTTCAAGTTTTTAGCTGAAAAATGAATTTTAACTAAGAATTATCACTAATTAATTTATGGTAGATCGATTAGATACCTAAGTAAAATAACAGGAAAATTATTTCACTCCTACAAACCAAAAAATTTGGATACAAGGACTTGATTATACTACATTTGTCCAATATCTTTTTGGTACTATTCTTTTCATGATAAAGTATTTATCAAGCAGCTTGAATTCATTTTATTACTCCCTAAGATATGATGTGACAATGCGAGCGCGCAATCTACTAATTTAACACCCAATAAAATAATAAATAAATTGCAAGACTTACTTCATATAAATAAAAGCATTTATAATGTTAGCTCAAAATTCATATCAATGCTCTAAATATGATTTCTAATTTGCACACGGTCACTTAATTTTGTAGGATTTTCTCTTATTTAATGAAACCTGATATACATACAATGCAATGCAATGATATACAAAAATATATCTATACTAAAATGATATGCAACGTGCAACCTAATATGCAAATTATATGTCACGTGACGTTACTCATGTGACCTAATTTTACGTGTACATGCATGATATTTTTTATTTTTTATTTTGTTTTTAATTAAAATTCGAAATTAAATTACCCAATAATTAAACTTGTAATTTTAATTAAGGAAAAGTAAAAAACGAGAGACGAGAGAAAGAGGGAGAGGGACGCAAGGAAGGGCTCGTAATTATCGCCAGCCACTCACTTACCTTTGAAATGTCAATTTGCTTTTTTTTATTATTATCATTTTTCAAAACACCGACGGGACTTTTAAAGAAAAAATAAAAATATTGAAAAATATCTCAAAAAATCTCGATCAATGCTCATTATAACACAAATACCTTGAATTTTTTTATTATGTCACCAAAAAAATTCAAATTTATACACGTGTAACATAATTTAGGTATTTGTATCATAATTGGTGAATTTATGGTTTTTATAAGATTAAAAAAAAAAATCTGGGTCACTTGACTGCTGATTTGTTTCCATGTATTCCACGTAGAAGACATGCCGGCGAGGAAGATAACCATCATCATTGCTTGAGTTAAAAGTCAAGTCACTAACTCCAAAAGCTATGTGCTCCATACCCCGCGTCACCAAAAAAAAAAAAAAAACACTTGCATTCACTAGTCAACTCTTGTTTAAACCACTAAAAGAGGGGAAAACAAGGAAAATAATCGACTCTTCATGGAAAGATTGTAGCTTTCAAATTGCTACTGTGGCTACTTCGAGGATGCCAAGCCCTATAACTCCAGCAGAGAACCTTAAGAAAAGAATAGGAGAAAACGTTTCGAAAAAGTACTCGGAAAGAAGGACAAATTGATCATGGGCTCTATTTCAACACTGAAGCTTCCCCTGATAGGTCTTTCCGAATTAGATGGCTCAAAGCCAGGGACAGGTCGATGGGACTCCTTGCAAAGTCAAGTCCGAGAAGCCCTTGAAGAATTAGGTTGCTTCGAAGCCTTGACTAAGAGGGCGTCGGTGGATAGGAATCGCCCCGGAATGGGATTCCGGGTGCACTTCATTTTCTTTAGTTTGTTTCTACCAAAAGAGGAACATTCTACCAAACAAGAGGAATGACCATTCCATGGAGGCATAATTTTGGGGATATTTTAAATGCTATTCCTTTATATTTCAGACACTAGAAAACGAATCACCATACCCTTTCCAAATTATTTCTTCATAACAAACAAACACAAGAATTGTAACCCTTTTTCCATCCGATTCCTTCCATTCATCTTACCGAATATTACGTCAAGGGTCATAATTCATCTAAGTATAAAAATAAAGTACTTCGATTTAAAAAAAAAAAAAAAGCGTGATCTAAAATTGTCATCACGATGTTGACACTACCACAGTTAGCTGCGAGACAAAATATGTCTACCTAAAAATGTCTTGTCAATAACGCGTTTGTAACGAATTGTTGATTAGGCATGGAGCAATGACTGACTGCACTGCCCGAGACACAGGGTAATGATGAGTGGGAGCGAGGCGAGGTATTCGATCGGATTGTTCTCATCCATAAGAGGAGTGATCCAATGCCGGCAGAAGCTAGTCGACGAGCAACAGCCATTGCTCTTCAAGCCCTTCGACGAAGTCGGTCCACACCGATTCTACGGAGCATAGCAAGGCCTGAAGGCCGAGTCGACTCTCAACGCCTATTGCGGTGTTTGAATATGATAAACAATTGTTATTCTTGGAATGCTCCGCTTTTATTTGAGAGAGAGTTATCGGTGATCACTAATCTTGCAATATCGAAGCGTTGTTTGTGAGTGAGTTTACATGAAGATTTACGGAAAGAACGAGAAGAAAAGGGATGAGTGTGGACGACGAAGATTTTGAGCTTTCATGACTACTTCTCTCTGTGTTTGAAGAAAATTTTCATCTGAGAGCTTGCTCACTTGCTTGCTCTGTTTTATATTTATATTACATGCTCAGATCCAAAAACAATCAATGACAGTTCGACAGCTCATCTATAAGAGAAACAATATAACAGAAAACAGAATGAAAGAAGAAGGATCGGGGATCCCAGTCTGTTGCTTGACGTCTTGTTCTTATTAAGAGCACAAAACAAAGAAATGGTTATGCAGAGCACAACTCATAGTTTGACACGTAGTACTGAGGGATTCGCCGACTTCATTTATTTTCTTTCTTAGAAACAGCAGCACCAGGCATACGCATAGCGGATGATTCGCTCACTTCATCTTTTCATCTTTGATAAGATAGCAGCATCTTCATTTCTTTTCTTCCTCGTTGAAACAGCAGAACCAAACTGTGTGAACGTCATCTCAACATCCCCCGCAAATTGGGTAGGGGTCTGAACCCCAGACCCAATTTGGTTCTGAGAATACAATGATCTAATTGTGATAACGACTTGGTAAAAATATCAACAAGTTGACGAGTGCTAGGGACATAGCGAACACTTAGTGAGCCTGATGAAACTTTTTCTCAAACAAAGTGGAAGTTGACTTCGACGTGCTTGGTTCGAGCATGTAAGATAGGATTTGCAATAAGAGAGGATTTGCAATAAGAGAAATGGCAAACTAATTATCGCAAAAGAGAATTGTTGGTGAGGAGAGGCATATGCCAATGTCATGTAGAACAAAGCTAATCCACATAAGATCAGCAGTAGTAGATGCAAAAGCTGTATATTCAGCTTCCGTGGAGGAACGAGATACGGTGGTTTGCTTCTTGGCTGACCATGAAATGAGATTAGAACCGAGATAGGTGCAGAAGCCAATAGTTGAGTGCCTAGTGTCAACGCAACTAGCCCGATCAGCATCTGAAAACCTGTATAAGGTCATTGAACTGTTAGAATGAATGAAAAAACCAAGATGAACAATTCCTTTAACATACCGAAGAAACCTTTTTAACTTACGAAAATCTCCAACCATTGGCTGCTGCATTTTCTGACAACCAGACTTTTGTTGCTTAAGCAAGATCAAGGCGAGTTATTGTTAGATATTGAAGACCGCCAACCAGACTTTTGTATTCAAGTGGGTTGTCAAGCGAGATGTTATCATTTGTCATGGTGACTGGACTTAGTGGCAGAGGGGTTGAGATGGGTTTGCATTCTGTCATGTTGGCTCTTGTAAGAAGATCAATGGCATATTTGGTTTGGCATAGGAAAAGATCTTGAGACGTACGCTTGGCTTCGATACCTAAGAAATAGTGGAGACACCCTAGATCTTTCATGTGGAAGTGGAGACTTAGCGACTTGGTCAGTTTAGCCGGTAGCTTATCTGAGCTACCAGTTAGCACAATGTCGTCTACATAAAGCAGCAGAAAGATTGTGTCTGGTCCATCACAAAGCACGAAGAGTGAGGGATCAGTTGTGCTACAGAAGAAGCCAACTTCAAGAAGAAAATTGCTAAACTTTTCAAACCAAGCACGCGGGGCTTGACAAAGACCATACAAAGACTTCTTGAGAAGACATACATGTTGAGACATTTGGGGATGTGTAAAACCAGGAGGCTACTCCATATATACTGTCTCATTTAATATTCCATGTAAGAAAGCATTTTTAACATTAAGTTGATGTATTAGCCAGTGCTTCATCATTGCTACAAAGAGTACTATACGGATTGTGGGGTGTTTGATGGCAAGGCTGAACGTTTCTTTAAAATTGACTCCCTCTTCTTGGTGAAATCCCTTAGCCACCAACCGAGCCTTCAATCTGTCAAGACGTCCATCAGGTGCTAACTTAGTTTTAAACACCCATTTACATCCTATGACATTCATTTGGTTACTTCGGGGAACTAATATCTACGTCTGATTTTCATGCAGAGCATCCATTTCATCATGTATTGCTTTATGCTAGCCTTCATCTGCCAAAGCTGATTTGACTAATCGTGGTTCAAGAGGAACTTTGTATTCAGCCAAGCATGCATATCTGGGATTTGGCTTCACAATGCCAGATTTTAGTCGGGTTTGCATAGGGTGGATGGAGATTGTACCTTGTGGGTGAAGTGGAGAACTTTGTTATACTTGGTCAATGATGATCTCAGTTGGTGCTTCAGTGTTGTGAGTAAGAACTGCTGGTTCTCCAGGAGCTGAGTTAAACTGCAGTTGTAAGGTAGAGGAATTCTATGGCATCTCAACAGGATATGGTATATTGAACTGGCCAATTTCCAAGACTCCACCATCTTGTAAATGACCTATATGTTGATTTGAAGGATGTCTCATTTGTTCAGCGGTGGTAGAATCCAAAAAATTAACTTCTTCTGCCCATTTTAGATACAGAGAAGTATAATGAGTGTACTCTGTTGTTGCCCATTTTAGATACAGAGAAGTATAATGAGTGTACTCTGTTGTTAGTTTCTTGGCAAAAGGAAAAAAAATTCGTCAAATGTCACATGTTGACTAATATATATGCGATCATCAGTAGATACTAGACAATGATATCCTTTATGTCGTTCACTATATCCCAGAAATACACACGTGAGTGATCATGGATCAAATTTATGTTGTGCATATGGTCTGAGACAGGGGTAACAGGCACACCCAAAGACTCTTAGATGCTCATAGCTTGGCTTCTGTTTATAAAGTTTGTTGTAAGGAGAATGCATTTGTAACTTTGGTGTGGGAAGTACATTAACAATGTAGTTAGCTATCATGAAAGCATCCACCTAGTATTTTAACGGAACTCTAGCGTGATAAAGCATAGCTAGCCCCAATTCAACCATGTGACGATGTTTCCTTTCAGAAATCCCATTATGTTTTGGTGTGTAAGGGCAAGAGACATATTGTTTGATGCAACAAGTCTGTAAATGGTTCTGAAACTTGCTGCTAGTGAATTCTCCCCCACCATCACATTGAAATATTTTGATTTTTTGATTAAATCGGTTCTCTACTTGTTTCCGAAACATAACAAAGATATCATAGAAATCTGACTTCAACTTCATTGGATAAATCCAGCTATAATGGGAAAAATTTCCCACAAATATAACATAGAATTTGAAGTTCTGAAGGACCCCAAATATCACAGTGAATCTTTTCTAAAGAAATATCATATGCAGACTCTGATAAGGGAAATGGTAATGCAGTACTCTTGGCAATTTGACAGCTTCTACACATAGCTTGAGTTTTTGTATTATAGTGTATTAGTCGCCAACTCTAATACTTCAATGTTTGGAAGTTGGTGTGAGCTAATCGTTGGTGCTACACATCTTCCCCTACAGCCTTATGTCTTTGAGTGAAGAGGGCCTCTGTTGTTTGTGGATCCACTCGGTAGAGCCCCCTAACTTTCCTTTCGAGCATCACTATTGTGTTGGTGCGATTGTCCTTTCTATAAACCCCATTTTTATCAAAAACAAAGGTTATAATCTGTTAGTTTTGAGACCGAAAGAAGATTTTTCTTGATTTCAGGAACAACCAACACATCATTTAGAGGCAATGTGTCAATTTCAGTATGTAATAAAGCATCACCAGTATAAGCAATAGACAGACATGAACCATTTCCTATCATAACCGTATCAGTCCCATTGTACTTAGAGAAGTTATGAACTATACTCGCATTTGCGGTGATGTGGGTTGTCGCACCAATGTCTGGATACCATTCACTACTTTTAGAGTCCTCAAGATGCGTCGCTGCCAGAGCTGTTGGAATCTCTTCAGCCTAGTATGAATTGTCAAACCGATACCAGCAACGAAGTGCATCGTGTCCTGGACGCTTACAAATTTGACATTCCAACTTAACACTATCTGTTGTTTTCTCATCCTACAAGTGTTTGTTAAACGTTAAATTTGGGGAGGGATATGATTTGGTATCTTGATACCTTTGTGAAGAACCTACATATAGTCGAAATCCTTGACCAGAACCGGAGAAGTTATTATACTTGCTAAAAACGTTGATCCTCTTGTTCTTGGTTCAAAATGACTTGTAACTCTTATTTCTTCCAGGACATCCATAGCAACAATTCCGACTATTAAACACACGTCCTCTACCATAGCTACGTCCCCTGCGGTTGCTTCCTCTTTGGCCTACAAATGCAAAGTTAGGTTGATCAAGTTCTCTATCAAATTCCACCTTCTGTTGTACCTCAGATTTTCTTTACCCGTAGTATGCTAGATTAGGATCATACTAGCTTGAGGAATAGCTTTTCAGCCTTGTTTCAAATCTCTCTAGCTACCGGTTGAGGCTTCAAGCAATACATGGTGGTTCTGAAATTCTCATATTCAGATCCTAATCCCTCCAAAACACCAAACATCTTACTTATCTCATCTACAGGCTTCTCAATCACGTTTAACTAATCACATATCAATTTGTATTCTCTGAGATAAATAGACAACAGCCGATCTGATTTCTAGCAGGCTTGGAGCTTCCCTCTCAGTTCAAACTCCCTAGCCACCAACTTCTTTGTGAAGCGATTAAGTAAAGTTTGCCATACCTCATTTGACGTTTCCAAGCCAATGATTAGACTCAGGATATTCTCATATACAACTCCACTGATCCATGATGACACCAGTTGATCAGTCCTTACCCAATCTGTATAATCAGGGTTCACAACTTCAACTTCATGTCCTTCGATTTCAACCTGTAATGTTTGAGCAGGTGGTGGATTTTCACCACTAATGAAGCCAAATAGCTCTTGGCTTCGCAAAACCCTATGGAACTGAGCTTGCTAAAGAAAAAGTTGTCCTCATCTAGCTTGATCGTAACAAAGTTGGTAATGTTAACATGGATTGGAAAAGGATATTTTTAAGTTCTTGCTACCATTTTTGTGCTCTCAAAGATGGCTTTGATACCATGTGAAGATTTATGGAAAGAACGAGAAGAAAAGGGTGAGTGTGGATGACGAAGATTTTGAGCTTTCATGACTACTTCTCTCGTGTTTGAAGAAAATTTTGAGCTTGCTCACTCACTTGCTCTACTTTCTATTTATATTATATGCTTAGATTTAAAAACAGCCAATGACAGTTTGACAGCTCATCTACAAGAGAAACGATATAACAGAAAACAGAATGAAAGAAGAAGGATCGGGGATCCCAGTCTGTTGCTTGACGTATTGTTCTTGTTAAGAACACAAAACAGAGAAACGGTTATGCAGAGCACCACTCATGGTTTGACACGTAGTGCTGGGAAATTCGCCGACTTCATTTCTTTTCTTTCTTGTTGAAACAGCAGCACCAATCATACGCATAGCAGATGATTCGCTCACTTCATTTCTTTTCGTCTTTGTTAAAACAGCAGCATCTTCATGTATTTTCTTCCTTGTCGAAACAGCAGAACCAGACTGTGCGAACGTCGTCTCAACAGTTTATTTGTCTAGCACAGAGTGCTCATACCCAGGTGCAGTTGTGTTTTGAAATCATAATTATACATATACATGATGACATAACATACCGTGTGATGAGATGTTATGTCATGTGATGACATTGTGTGTGATATGACAATGTGTTGTATTATTGACAATGTGCCATGTGATGACGTGAATCATGTGGCGAAGTGCCATGTAATGATATGTCGCATGACAACATGAGTGCACGAATCCTAGTGTTATGGGTATGCATGTTTGATTGGCTTGATGATTTGATCCTAAATGATATGCATTTTAAAATGGCAATCATTCTTCTTCTATGGTGTATTCTGGCGAATTGATAATATAGGAAGATGCAGATTATCCCTTTCGACCAATTTATTTTCCATCGTACTTGATTTCGAAAACTGGCAACAGTTTTCTTGATTGCGATTTTGACAGTGCCTAGCCAGTAAAGATCACAAAGTAATTCTATCATTTGCTTGTGAGTCAAGTCGCTATTCAAGCCCTACTCTGCTCTCGTGATTTATCACTATTTAAGACTTTTTTTTTTGACAAAAGAATGACTGCTTTTAATTTACTTAGCCAAGTTTGGAGAAAATACATCAAGAGCATCAGCACATAATAAATCAAAGAGAGCAGGCGGGGGTTTAGCTAACTAATTTAATGGAAGACTATTAGATCTACGGGCTCTTGCCACCAATCCGCCGGTCTATTAGGGCCTGTTTGTTTGTGTTCCTCGTTTCGTTTTTGAACAAAAATTCTGTTTTTTTGTTCCCGGAACAAAAAAAGAACAAAACGCGTTTGTTTGCGTTTTTGTTCCAAATATATTTTTTTGTTCCCGGAACAAAAAAAGAACAGAAACAAGAAACAAAAAAAAACTTATTTCTCGTTTCGGAACAACTTTTTGGAACAAATTTTCTCTCTCCACTCTTCTCTCCTTCTTCTTCTTCTTTTCTTCTTCTTTTTTCTTTGGCCGGTCGCCGGCCTCGGCCATGGCCGGCGACCGCCGTCGGGGGCCGGCGACCTCGCCGGAGCGTCGCCGGCCCCTCGCCGCCGGGCCGCCGAGCGGCTCGCCCGGATCCGTCGAGGCCGAGCTCGAGCCGACCGCCGCCTCGCCGGTGGGCCGGCGAGCCCGAGCTCGCCGAGCCTCGAGGCGAGGGCGAGGCCGGGGCGAGCTCGGGCTCGCCCGCCTCCGAGGGGAGAGGCCGGGCGAGCTCGGGCTCGCCCGGCCAAGGCGAGGCCGAGCCTCGCCCAACCACGGCGAGGCTCGGCCTCGCCGGGCCCGGCGAGCCTCGCCGTGGCTAGGCGAGGCCGCCCCCTCGTCGGCCGGTCACCGGCCTCGGCCATGGCCGGCGACCGGCCAAAAGAAGAAAAAAAGAAAAAAGAAAAAAGAAAGAAAAAATGAAAAATAAAATAAAAATATTAAAAAATTAAAAGAAACAAAAAAAGAACACAAATTTACCAAACATGTTTCTGTTCTTTTTTTATTTCAGAACATGTTTACCAAACGCGTTTTTTTGTTCAAAAACTGTTCCCCGAACAAATAGTTTTTTCTATTTCGTTCCCGGAACAAAAAAAGAACAAAACACAAACAAACGCACCCTTAGTGTCCCTGCTGCAATGGGCCAGAGAGAGGGCTCGAAACTCCTTTAGTTTTATCTTGGCCCGACCCACGATGGTCTTCACTTGCCAACTGATGTCGTTCGAAGAGTTGATTCCTCGCACGAGCTGGAGACAGTCAGTTTGTACTTGTAAACTGAGTTGAGTTCGGTCCGAGAGGAAATCTAGGGTTTCAAGAAGGGCAAGCGCTTCCGCCTGTTCCGCCGAGGACGCCACCATCAATTTCGTGAAGCCATCGACGAGCCGACCCCTGAAATCACGATAGATGCAGGCGATTGCTCCCCTGTTTTCGCCCTCTCCCCTGTTCTCCCCGTTTTCTGGTTCAGCGGCGTTGCTTGGAAGAAAAGAAGCATCAATGTTGATTTTCAGCGAATCTGAAGTCGGGGGTTGCCATCTTTGAGGTCGGATTGCTCTATCCTGCTCTCCTTTTGATTTTTGGTTCCAAGTGATGTAGTTTTCGTGCAAAGCAACAGCCTTGAACAGTGTTTGCTACGGGTGCAAGGGGCGTTGGCCGAATATAAACTGATTTCGGTCTTTCTAGACGCTCCAGAGGGTAACAACAGTTTGGTCAAACTTTTTAGCACTTCTTGGGTCTACTTTTACCGTATATAACCACTCATCAAGACGTGTTAACCCTATTCTTGAAACTTTGATTTGCAGGGGTGCAGCTTTCCATATCTAGGTCGTCCAAGAGCAGAGCAAAAGGGTGTGTTCAATGGTTTCGGCTTCCTGTTTGCAGATAAAGTATAGCGGGTCAGGTACTATTTTCCTCTTGTGTAGGTTGTCCATTGTTGGTAGAGCATTCTGACAAGCATTCCATATGAAAAGTTTAACTTTGGGTAGAGTTTCAGAGTGCCAGATATATTTCCATAGTTCTGGTTTTGTTCGATAGGATGAAGTTGCTGTTGTTGCTTTTGTGCTGGTTGAACTGTCTCTATTGGTGAAGTAGCCACTTTTTACTGTGTATGACCCTAATTTGTTTTCCACCCAAACCAACTTGTCTTTTTCAGTAGGCATTTCGATAGGTGTAGCAAGTATTTCATGGGCTCTTTGGTCATCAAACAATGACTTTACCAGTAGTTCGTTCAATTTTCCAGTCCCTTGATCAATTAGATTAGCCACCTGACCTGGTTCACCACTTGATGCCGAGCCACCAATAGGTCTGCTCTTTAACCATTTATCCTCTCTAATCAAGATTTCTTTTCCATTCCCAACTGAGAACATAATATGCGGAGATATAGAGTCTCTTCCCAGCAATATACTCTACCATCCCCACGAAGGTCTTGATCCTTTTCCAGCTTTCCAAAATGCACTCTGCGGATGATACAACCCCTTCATTACTCGACTTAAGAGGGACTGAGGGTGCTGTGATATGCGCCATGCTTGCTTTCCTAGCATCACCTTATTAAAGGCAATTAAATCTTTAAAGCCAAGACCCCCCTCATCCTTCCTAATTTTCAAATTTTCCCATCTTTTCCAATGTATCCCAGCACTCTTATTACTACTTCTCCACCAAAAATTAGCAACTTTCATCTCAATAGCTTTGCAAATCGAAACAGGGATTTTGAAGATGGGCATAGCATATTGAGGAATAGCTTGTACCACTCAATATATCATTCCCCGCTTTTGATAACAAGTTCTCTTTCTAGCTTTCCAGCTTCATGTTAACCTTTGCAAGAATCCAAGCGAACATATCTTTCTTTGAAGCCCCCCAATCCGACGGCATTCCTAAGTACTTCCCAGTTTTCTCAATTTCTGGCACTCTTAATTCTGAAGCCATGTTTCTCCTCAATCTGTTTGGACAGCTTTTGCTAAAATATATACCCAATTTATTAAGATTAACAGCCTGACCTAATGCAAAATAGTATTGGTGTAGGATAGCCGCTAGATTTTGGCATTCCAATATTGTTCCATGTAGAAAGAAAATGGAATCATCCGCAAATAGCAAATGTGATAGAGTAAGGCAGCTACTATTAAGCTTGATTCCTTGAAGTGTGCCATCAGCTATTGCTTGTTTCATCATGTTAGATAGCACATTAGCCACTGGAATAAACAGATAAGGTGATAGTGGATCACCTTTTCAAATCCCGCAAGTAGGCTTGAAACAAGGTAGAGATTCCCCATTAAAATCTTTGCTGAAGAATGAAGAAGATGTTTGGGTAAGAGAGGAGAAGCATTTGAAGGAAATGATGGAGAAATACATCTCCTCTTGTCTCCACAATTGTTGTGGCATGGAAGAACTTGGAGTTTCTATCACCCCATTTTAGCCATCTAATTCTAGACCGCATTCCCCAATACATCTCCTCTTGTCTCCACAATTGTTCTATTTCTTGGGTGATCTTCTTCACTGCCTCACTCTCCTGAAAAACTCCCGTACTATTCATCAAACCTTGTAATTCATTTTTCAGCCATTCGATCCTCATTTTGGCATTAGAGAATCTGTTCTTACTCCACTTCATCAGCTTGTTTGCCACAATCTGTAGTTTTTCCACCACATTTAATCATTGAGAGTCAGGTTCAGCCAAAGTTTCCTGCACTAATTGTGCACATTCCTCTTCCTCTGCCCAAAAAGCTTCGTATTTGAATTTCTTTCCCCGCCGTTTCTTCTGTGGGTTGAGTGATACTATAATAAGGCTGTGATCAGACCCTATAGCTGGTAATGCTATGCATTCAGCAGTGGGATATGTTATTCTCCAATCAGAATTGCATAGAGCTCTATCAAGACGCTTCTTGACCAAATGTTCTCCTTCTCTGTTGTTTGTCCAGGTGAACGCACAACCTTTACACTCCAAGTCCATTAAAGAGCATTGGTGTAGAAAGTCTCTGAAAGCTGTGAGTCGGTAATTTTCTGCTCTTTTTTTTCCCAGTTATATAGAATTTCATTAAAGTCCCCCAAACAAAGCCAAGGCAAATGATAATGTAGACTTTCTCTATGAATAGCCTCCCATAACAGAACTCTCTCTTGAAATTCATTTGGAGCATGTAGAAATGTCAAATGCATTCTCTGTTTTGTTGCTTTAATTTGACATTGAGCATTAATAGCATTAGCCGAGAAAGAGTCAATAGATAATAAAACCTGATCATCTCAGAAAATGGCCAAACCCCCTGCTATTCCTTCTGGATTCACTAGAAAACTGTTCTGGAATTTCAGTCTTCTCCTTAGTCTTAGCACCTTTTGCTCTTGATTTTTTGTTTCCATAATAAAGATGATACTAGGCCTTTCTTGAGTTACTAGGACTCTCAAAGCTTACTGTCAGGGGTGTGCCCAACCCCTAATAGTTCCAGCTTAACATTTTCATGGATGATTCGGTGGCTTATTAGGGCTAGTCACCAAAGCCCATTGATTTGACTTCTCTACCACTTTAATGGGGGTCTCCACCAGCTGTGTGTTTTCTAAGATTGGTACTTTTGATGTTTGAGCTCCATAAGGGCATAATCGTTTCCCTTTTTTTGAGGAGGAGAGCTTGGCACTTTTAGATTTATGCCTTAACAGCCCCTTCCCACCATCTGAATTTTATTGCATTTCCACATCCGCTTCCTTCAGTTGTTCCTCAAAAAGCACCATAATAGATTCTTCGTCTAAGCAGCAACTCCCTCTCTTCTGGGTGCCTTTCTCTTCCATAAGTACAAGTGCTAAAGAAGTAGTAGGATGGCAGTTCTCCTTCGGATTTGTTGGGTTTTCAGCAGTGTTTTGTTCACAAGTAGAGAGAGTTCTTTTCTGATTTTTATCCTGTAATTGTTTTTCTTTTCCGAAACTGGAAGGATAGGGGTCTCGGGCACACTCTCATCTTCTTCTTGTAGAATTTCTTGTTTTCCATAGAAGATTTTCCCGTACGAACTTAGTTCCCGCACTTCAGCTCTTAACCAATGCCCAAATCTTCCTGGTAAGTCATCTGCAAGCCCTGAGTTCTCATAGGGTATTTCTTTGCAAAAAGTGGCATAATGGCCAATTTTTCCACATGAATAACAATAGTGCGGAAGTCTCTCATATTTAACTCTACCCACAGCCTCTTTCTATCCAGATTCACAATAACTCCAATCTTAAGAGAATTTTCCAAATTAAGCTTTACTTTTGCCTTGCCAATCTTGTAATTGCTGTTTCATTTTGCTTCTAGTTTCACCTCTATTACTTCTCCCAGTTTTGATGCAATATCCCGAACAACGGCAGTAGAAACTCTCCCAAAGGGAAGGCCAAAGAAATGCACCAAAAATGCACAGTGGTTAAATTCATAGCAAATTTCAGGGGTGTCGGGATCGCATTCCTGTAGGACTAGAAGATTGCTAGAGAAAGACCATAGTCCAGAGTCTAATACTCTCTGTTTTTCAGCTTCCGACTGGAAGGAGAATGAAAAGTACCCAGGCTCTATCAATGCACAGGTAAAATTTTCCGTCCTCCAAGCTTTTTTCATAGTACTCACAAATGTTGTGAAGTTCACATTCGGCTTAGAGAAAAATTTCCCAAACAGAGTTTTTCAACATTTTGTCAGATTTTATTCAGAAATATCACCTGTTATATCGACCACATCTTCTTCGGACCATAACTTACCTAAACTCTTGTAGAGGGCAGTCACCCTCCTCTCTTCCTTGTACTGATCTGCCATCTATTGTTCTCCAAGGGCAACGAGAAGTAGGGAAGTGCAAGCTGTGCCCTACAAAATTTGATCAATCTTCACGCAAGCTGGCCTACTTGTTTTGGAACCAGCTGCTAGTGGAAACAGGTCGAAAACGGTTGAAGGGAGCTCTGAATCAGTGGTTGGGTCTAGAACAATGAGTTACGCCAGGGGGATGGTGATTCTGAGATTCCTGAATGGGAAGGCCAGAGATGTAGATGAAATGTTGGGGT
Organism: Eucalyptus curtisii; assembly: GCA_017140595.1. Taxonomy (NCBI): domain Eukaryota; kingdom Viridiplantae; phylum Streptophyta; class Magnoliopsida; order Myrtales; family Myrtaceae; genus Eucalyptus; species Eucalyptus curtisii. Next base: position 7,738,285 of record CM029496.1, read on the forward strand.
TTTAGGGTTTCACCCATAGACGGAGGGAAGGCTTCCATTCCATCGCCGAAGGAGCGGTTCTGTGATCTAGGGTTTCTCTCATTCACAAAGATCTTAATCAGAGAAGGTGTGAGAATTAGGGTTTACCATCGATGATGATGAAGCAGAGCCTACCCTGAAGGTAGAAGGACTCTACCCAGGTGGTAGAGATAAATCTCCATTTCGGAGAGGGGTCACTATTTAAGACTTACCATGATGAGAAGAAACCCCATTGACGACCAAATAAACTTTCCCAACTTGAGCAATGAGAATGAGATCAATCCCGATCGTCACCAATTGACTAAAGCAATAGAAGTTGTACCATCCGTAGGGGTGAGCAATACAGACCGGCTAAACCAGAAACCATCCGGACCGGACCGATTTGACCACCTCTAGGCGATAACCAGTCGGTTCTAGAGGGCACTGGTCTGGTTTTTGGTTCTACGAGGGGAACCGAACCGCCCAGAATAGACCAAAAAAAAATTCTTTATTTCTTAAATGTAAACCTAATAATTGACCGCTCAAGCCTCACATTCGACATGGATCATCTCTCTTCTTTGTTGTTGCCGTACCATATGCGATGCAAATTTGCAAAATTACTGTACGAATGATCTCTGCAAAATGGAAATTTTGCTGCAATTAAAGCAGTCGTTTTCCTCGTGGCTTCTTATCCATTTCCATTTTACTGTACGAATGCCCTTCCTCCAGGCTTTGTTCTTGCTGTATCATTTTCAATGCAAATTTTGCATTCTTAATTATTCTTTCTTAAGAGATGGGGAGCCCATTCCCAACCTTAATGATTGAATATCTCTCCTCACTCCTCCACCAAATTCACTGGACCGCCCCGGAACTGGATCGAACCAATTCCAAAACTAGCCGGTCCAATTCTCGATCCCACAAATGAAATGGTTCTTGATTCCTAAGTAGGACTAGACCGGACCATACCGAGAACCAATCACCCCTAATCATTCTACTATGTGTCCTCTCTGGAAGGATTAGACTCAAAGGAAGAGATTTCTGGAACGTATGCGTGTAATGGATGGACCCGCTTATCCAATAATTGATGTAATCTGTGTTCTTTGATGGGCCCTAAATTAGGAAAAAACTCCTTCCATTACCTTGTCAAGTCCCTCTTTTCCTTCATACTTAATTACAAAAAGCTCCAATTAATTCTTATGATTGACGGATTAATAAATATGGACATCACCCCCATATACATATTGTTAAGTTTGCATGTATGCAACATCTAGGATTTTTAACTCACCAACGGAGGAAATTTGGAGGTCTGAAAAATTGAAAATGGAAAATGCTATGTGAGAGAACTGCAATGGGAAAATTTCTCCATTTATTGTATGGAAAGTGAATGATCTTTTGAAAAATATTTTCCTAAAAATGATCGCTTATATCATTTGAATAATTAGACAAAAAAATCATTTTCCTGGACAATAATTTATATCTAAACATTTTTGTTGACGAGGAAAACATTTTCATTTTTATTCATTTTTGTGAGCAATAAAAGTGATTATTTTAAAGAAAATATTTTATGAATCATTTGTTTTCTACAAGACAAATGGAACCTTAGGATTTTCTTTTTTCCTTAATGTCTCCATGTAAGGTAAGTAACCTTGCCCATGATTTCCACCTTTTTTTTTTCATGATTTCCACTTTTATGCCTCCATTATCGTCGGCGTTATTTCTACATTTTAATTCTTTTTGGGTTCATATGAGAAACAGGTTGTTATTTCATGTTAGATCGATCATTAACCAGATGTTGGATTTTTTGTCATTATATATCCACGTAAAATTACAAAAATAAAAATAAAAAATACTATTTTTTTATGGTAAAATTGACACTTGCGACTTAAGAAATGTCTGGTGCTAAATTCGATTTCAATTCCACGTCATTTCTTGAAGTATAGTATTGAGGAGTCTTTCTCTCCTTTATTCTGATAATGGTCCGACGTGAATTCAATGGATCGCCTATCCTTGATTGGGTAAGTGAACTGGTTCTATCATCTAAAACCCCAAGCATCACAAGAAGTGATACAACTCGTGTCGTGTCATGTAAAGTTGGATTAGGACTTCTTTAAGTAAATTGCCCCGTCTTGTTCAAGTTCAGTTTTCATGCCCTATCCGAATTGCCACCTGGATGTCTTAAGTATGAGTGACCCACTTTCACATCGACTGCAAGTGCACGCCCACCGCTCACCAGATCAACGTCCCCCCTATTGATTTCGAACCTAATGCAGTTGCACAAACAATTTCGATCTTCAATATGCAGATCTAGATAGATACCGCGTGCGTCACTATACGCACTATATTATTATTTCCCTTCACGAGAGCGCATGACAGAGTGCTAATCTTTCCATAAAATGCGGCCAAAAATAAGATAATTCCAATTGTTTCCCATTTCATTATTTCAATATGGCAAGTCATGCCAAGACAGAAGGCGACTATGAAAGCTTCGTCAAACGGTGTGGGGTAAAGTAGATAAATAATGGGACCAAACCCAACCTAATCACGCACCAACGTTATTAGATATGGATAATAGAAAGGTATATATTATATTATATTATATTATATTATATATATTTATATGAAAACTCCAAGACGCAACCTTACTGACCTCTTTAAATTCTTCAACACGCACATGAAAAGACATCTCGAAAAGAAAACCCATAAAGGAAAAACTGGTATGGGCTCTCTTTCACCTCCAAAGCTTCCCTTGATAGAGTTTTGCAAAAATGACATGAAGCCTGGAAGTGCTGATTGGGATTCAGTACAAAGAGAGGTTGTTAAAGCACTTGAAGAGTACGGTTGTTTCGAGGCTCAATATGATAAGATCAGTGTCGAGCTTCACAATGAGGTCTTCAGACAAGTGGAAGATTTGTTCAATCTTCCGGTCGAGACGAAGCGCCGTTTTGTCGACCCTCGAAAGCCATACGACGGTTACATCACAAACTTACCTAATTTGTCTCTATATGAAGCAATAGGAATCTCCGGCATGCTGGACTCTGGAGGCATTCAAAAGTTAGCCAATCTCATGTGGCCTCAAGGAAATCCAAAATTTTGGTACGTGAAACCAACATGCTGCACATATATTTTGAGATTACATAACTATTTAAATGCGAATGTTTGTGTAATAAAAACCTGTGGAAAGAAAATTTTGATGTTGTGGTTCTTCTTTTGGTGTTAGTTTCGAAAACTTCTTTTTGCTATAAAGCTCTTTATTTTCTGGACAACTGTACTTTTCCTGAACATACCAATATAAATGTATATGCAGTGAAACGCTGACTTCATATGCAATGAGGCTCTCCGAGTTGGAATCACTCATCACCAGGATGGTGTTTCAAAGCTTAGGCGTGGAGAAATATCTAGACTCGCATGCCAAATCCTTGAACCACTCGATCCGAGCCATGAGGTACAAAGCGCCGATGACTCGGGAGCCTCAGGTCGGGGCGAGCTCGCACTGCGATAAGAACTTCTTGACCATACTTCAGCAAAATCATGTGAGCGGATTGGAGGTGCAAACGAAGGATGGAAGGTGGTCTCCAGTCGCGCCTTCAGTTTCCACCGTCGTGGTCATGGTTGGAGAGTCATTGCTGGTGAGTGTTCTTTCCCTTCTCTCATGACGCCATGGCATGTAATTCCAATGCGCATGAGTTTGGAGAGCGAGAAACTTGTAAATTTGAAGCGAATTGCTGGCTAGGGATGGAGCAACGGCCGACTGCACTGCCCCAGACACCGGGTGATGATGAGTGGGAACGAGACGAGGTATTCGATCGGCTCGTTCTCAGCCATAAGAGGAGTGATCGAGTGCCCATGCGAGCTGGTGGACGAGCAGCACCCCTCGCTCTTCAAGCCCTTCGACGAAGTCGGTCTGCTCCGATTCAGCCTGACGGAACAAGGCCACGAGGCCGAGTCAACTCTCAAGGCCTACTGTGATGTTTGAACATGTCGAACTATGATACTTCGGGAACGCTCTGCTTTTATTATTGAAAGAGTTATCGGTGATCACTATTTGCAATATTGGAAAGTCCTTGTTTGCGAGTTCGAGGGTGTTTGTTCGTGTACGGAGTGATTGTCATTCTAATTATTCACATGCCATTGTTTAGATGCCGAACTTCCCAAGTAGTTTAGGGAAAATAAACTTAGTTGAGTTTTTTTTTTTTTTTTTTAGTTCTACCCTACTCTTATTATAATTCTTACTCTTATACTTTTACCCCGTCTCTTTATAGGGCTTGGAAATCAAAACCCACACCCGAACCTAAATCGCTTCCACTCCAACCTTCTCAGAAAATGTGAAGATTCGAACCCTCCACCTCTCATTTCCCATGTGGGAAGAATGACCACTAAGTTTAATTCTAGTGCTTGAACTACTTGAGTTCTCATGTCAAAGAAACTGGTTTGTTTTCGAAATAAAAACAAAGAGATTGACTTGGGGTTTGATTATGCTTGGGGAAGGTTAACACCCTAATGACGCTCTTTTGCTGCCATATACCTTTTAACTTAGTCCTTTTAATTCATCCATCAGATGATTTTTTAAGATACAAATGTAGTTTCTAGTTTCTTTTTTCCTAGATTACATCATTTTAGGGAAAATTACCAAAAAAGTTCTAAACATAGTACATCTATGCAAATTCAATCCTAAACTTTTCAAAGTTTACCAATCTTAAACATTTCAATTGTACCAATTTAGTTTTAAACATTTTGACGATTTGCCAATTTAATCCTAAACATTTTAACAATTGTAAATTTAGTCCTTCCGATCAATTTTGATTGGGAATTACTCATACGGTGGTCTAGTTAGCACCAATTGTTTAATGTGGCATAATCGGTGCTGATGTAAACAATTTTTCTTTTTTCAAAAATTTTTCTGAATTTTTTTATTTTTTTCTCATCTTTTTTTTTCTTTCCTTTTTTTTTTAACTAACCTTAGGCCAAAAACCCTCACCTGGTCTGAACTCCTCGCCGACCATAGGAAGGGGCTGCGATGCCCTCACCTCAACTAGGCAACCTGGTCAGCCCAAGGTTAAAAGAAGAAAGAAATAAAAGGGAAAAAGAATAATTAAAAAGTTTCAGAAATTTTATATAAAAAAAAAAAAGGTAAACGCCGGTGCACAAATAATGCCATATAGGACAGTCAGCGTTGACTAGACGACCACTTCAGCAATTTTGGCTAAAATTGACTAAAATAGCTAAATTGTTATAAGGTTTATGGCTAAATTGGCAAATCATCTAAATGTTTAGGATTAAATTGGTAAAACTGAAAATTTTAGGACAAATTGACACAAATACAATACGTTTATGATTTTTTTGATAATTTTTCCATCATTTTACACCTTTGGAATGGCTCAGTGTACCACATGTATGAATGTATATGAAAATACAAAAATATGTGTACATGATAATGCAACAGACCGTGTAATGATTTGTTGTGTCATGTGATAATATGTATTATGCAGCGAAGTGTCGTGTGAAGATATGTCGCCTACTGATGCGAATGCATGAATCATAGTGTGATGTGTATGCATGCGCGAGAAGATGATTTGATTCTTAAGGATTCATGTTTTAAAAAGGGCGGAGTCATTCTTCTTATACGACTTATTCAAGCGAGTTAATCGTGTTGGTGGACGCAAATAATCCCTTCCGACCAATCTTCCGGAATACTTAATTGCAAAAGCTTACCATAGTTTTCATGATTGTGATTTTGAAAATGCTTTGGTAAAGATTGAGAAGAGCCACATCAACGACCGATAAGCTTACCAAACTTTAATAATGAGAATGAGATCAATCATGATCGTCGCCCATTGACTAAAACAATAGAAGTTATATCGTCCCACTTTGTCTCCTTTCCGGAAAATAAGACTTGAAGGAAGACAATTCTGGACCGTATGCATGTGATGATAATATGCGAATATTTGTCCTAGATTGATGGACCCGCTTCTCCAATAATTTATGTAATCCATGTCGTATCATTGTCTACGGGCCCTTCATATAATTAACAAAACAAGACTATAAACCTAGAAAATTCCTTCCATTAATTTGGCGTGGCCATGTTTTCCTCCATCCTTAGTGAAAGAAAACTTCCTCCAATTAGTTCATCTGATCGATGGATGGACATTACCTGTGTTTATATTTAGTGACGTAAGTGATGTCCATTATTTATAATTCACAATTTGAGGAATATATAGCTCTCAACTATGGTTAGCTATATAGACGAGAAGATAATTTCTTAATAAAAACATTCATAAGGGTAAATTAGGTCATGTTGACAGGAGCTTATTGCTTGAACAAGCGTAAGTATACAGATACATCTAGATATATAATCTGATTTAGTCCAAATGTTCTATTAGGCATAGCAATATTCTTTTCGGGTCATATCATGTGTGTCGATCATTCATATAATATCATATGATCATCAAAATGAACAAATACGATAAGTCCAATTGTTTATTATTTCGATATTTCAACATGGCAAGTGATGTCAAGGCAGAAGGCGACTCTAAAGCTTTGTCAAATGACGTGGGGATGAAGTATACAAATTATTGAACAAAACCCATCCGAATCATGCATTAACTTTATTAGATATGGATACATAGAAAGATATTTAAAGAAATAAATCTTCGATGCAATCTTATTGGCCTCTTTAAAATCGTCGATATGCACATAAAAAAAATCACAGGAAAAAAAAAAAAAAAAAAAAACCCCTTAAAAAACAAGCCGATATTGGTTTGCCCTTACATCCGAAGCTTCTCTTGATAGATTTATGCAAAAATGACATGAAGCTAGGAAGCACTTATTGGGATTCAATGCAAAACAAGGATCTCAAAGCACTTAAAAAGTACGGTTGTTTTGAAATTCTATATGATGATATTAGTGTTGAGCTACGCAATGATGTCTTCTATCAATTGGGAGATCTGTTCAATCTTCCGGTCGATATGAAGCACCCGTCTTATCGGCCCCAAAAGCCATATAACGATTACCTCGCGAACCTACCTCATTTCTGGACCGTATGCATGCGTGACATTACTTGAATATCTAAGATCTGAGATTTATGGACTGCTTCTCCTATAATTTATGTAAGCTACGCTTGTACTTTGAATTGGTCTTTGTTTTTGGGCCCTTCATATAACTAACATAGTAAGACTATAAACTTAGTTTAATAAAAAGTTCGTTTTATAAGTTTCTCAAGACCACGTTTTCTCCTCCATCCTTTGTTAGAGGAAACATTCTCTAATTAGTTCTTCTAATTGATGGATTTACAAACATGGACATTGCCCCCATTTTTATTTAGTTAAATTGGCATGTAAGTGATATCCGTAATTCGTAACTCACTAATCAAAAGCATGAATGGAGAAAAATATGTCCTTAATTATGATTAGCCATATCGAGAGGAAGATAATTTCTTAACGAAAACTTTATAGGGGCAATTTGTAGGTCTCGTCAATGACAGTTTATTGCTTGCATGTATATTCTTCCTATGTTATCTTATTTGTGTTGTTCACTCGTGTAATGTCATATTGTATAATATCAAATGTTTCAACATCTATATATATATTAGAAGCAGTGTCGGACTCGAGTAGTATTGTATCTAGGAAAGCTAATCTTCCCATGGAAGATAATTCCAGTTGTTTACCGTTTCAATACTTCAGCATGGCAAGTCTTGCCAAGCCAGAAGGCGACAATAGAGCTTTGTCACTGGGTGTGGGTAAAGGAAGCAAATCATTAAACAAAACCCTAAACATTCACTTGGCACCGCCATATTGGCCTCATTAAACAATATTAGATCAAAACAATATATATATATATATATATATATGTATAAAGGAGTCCAATATGGCCTCTTTAAAATCTTCAATATGCAGATCAAAAGATAACGTCAAAAAAAAAAAAAAAAACAACAACAACAACAAAAGGAAAAGCTATGATTTCCCTCCCGCCTTATATATAAATATATATTTATATATAAATTTATAAAGTCAACTCTTGGACGCAATATTGCCTCTTTAAAATCTTTAATATGCGCATCAAAAGAAAACGTCAAAAAAAAAAAAACAAAAGAAAACAAACAACAAAAGGAAAAGCTATGGTTTCTCTCCCACCTTCAAAGCTTCCCTTCATAGATTTCTGCAAAAAGGACTTAAAGCCAGGAAGCACCCACTGAGATTTAGTGCAAAAAGAAGTTGTCAAAGCTCTTGAAGAGTATGGTTGTTTTGAGACTCCATACGACAATGTCAATGTTGAGCTTTATACCGATGTCTTCGAACAATTGGAAGATTTGTTCAATCTTTCAGCCAAGACGAAGCATAGTTTCGTCGACCTCCGAAAACCACACGACGGTTATATCCCGAGAAGACCTCATTTGCCTCCCTACGAAGCGATGGGTGTCACTGGCGTGCTCGACTCTGGTGGCATTCAAAAGTTAGCCAATTTCATGTGGCCTCAGGGAAATTCAAAGTTTTTGTACGATTATTTTGTTTGAGACCAGTAGTTCGCAAGCGACCTCATGATCACGGCACGTGTGCTTTGAAATTACATAACTACTTAAAATGCAAATTCTGTGTCGATCAACATGTGGAATAATAATTTTCAATTTACGGCTCTTCTTTTGGTGTTGGTGTGGACAATTTCTGTATTAGCTAAAAGCATGAAATTATCTTGTAACCTTTATCTTTTAGAGACAACAACCGTAAGTTTTCATGAACATACCTAAATATAAATGCAGTGAAACGCTGACTTCCTATGCAATGAGGCTCTCCGAGTTGGAATCACTGATCACCAGAATGGTATTTCTAAGCTTAGGCGTGGAGAAGTATCTGGACTCGCATGCCGAATCCTTGAACCACTCGATCCGAGCCACGAGGTACAAAGTGCCACGACTCAGGAGCCACAGAACGGGGCGAGCTCTCGCTGCGATAAGAACTTCTTGAACAAACTCACCAAAATAATGTGAACGGATTGGAGGTGCAGACGAAGGACGGAAAGTGGTCTCCAGTCGCGCCTTCAGCTTCCACCTTCGCAGTCATGGTTGGAGAGTCATTCCTGGTGAGTGTTGTCAAAACATGAAGGGAAAGGCAAATCGAGAAGAATAAGTGTAGGAATTTCTGTGTATTTCTCTGACTTTCATTCAATGTACAAAGTTACATTATATTACAGAATATGTGTATAAGAAAAAGGAAATGATACAATGTACAGATTAGATCTGATTTTAATTGATTCAATAAAATTCCTATGATTTAATCTAATCAAATCTTTCCAAAGTTTTGCGTATCTTCCAACACTCCCCCTCAAGCTGGTGGCTTGTAGATGTCCAAGACGCCTAGCTTGCTCAAGAGATACGCATGTTGTCTTTGACATAGAGGTTTGGTGAAGACATCCGCCGGTTGTTCTTGTGTTCCAATCCCTTGTGTCTCAACTATCCCTTCCTGGATTTTCTCGCGGGTAAAATGACAGTCTACTTCTATGTGCTTTGTTCTCTCATGCACGATAGGGTTGGATGCAAGTTTGAGGGTCGCATCATTGTCGCAAAATAATCTTGTTGGTCCCTTGACCTGCACTCCAAGATCCTGAAGTAACCCTCTCAACCACACTATTTCACATGTGGTTTTAGCCATGGCTCGATATTCCGCCTCTACCGAAGATAACGAGACAGTTGGTTGTTTCTTTGTTCTCCAGGAAAGCAAAGAATCCCCCAATTTGATACAAAAACCGGTTATCGATCTTCTGCTCATAGGACAGGTTGCATAGTCTGCGTCACAGTATGCAGTCATCTTCATGTCACACTTCCTAGAGAGAAGAATCCCAAGACCAGGAAATTTCTTCAAGTACTTCACGACCTTCAGTGTGGCATTCATGTGAGACTGTTTTGGCTTATGCATGAACTGACTAAGTGTCTGCACAGCATAACTTATGTCTGGTCTGGTCATAGTTAAATATATGAGCTTCCCGACAAGCTTCTGATAGCCCAAGGATCCTTGAGTATAGGATCTGCCTCCGAGATACTTCAGCATCATAATCAGCGGTTGTCAGTTTGACATTTTGCTCAATCGGTACAACAGCTGGCTTACATCCAGATAATCTTGCTTCTGAAATGATCTCCAATGCAAATTTTCTCTGGCTGAGAGAGATTCCTTGGCTAGATCGAGCAATTTCAATCCCAAGGAAATACTTTGGCGATCCCAGATCTTTAATATGAAAGTAGAATGCAGGTATCCTTTAAGGCCTTTGATGGCTATTTCATCATTCCCCATAATGAGTATGTCATCTACATATATCATCAAGTAGATAGATGACGTACCTTGAGTCCATGTGAAAACAGCATAATCAAATCCGGATTATTGAAAACCAGCAGCTATCAGTGATTCAGCAAATTTTGCATACCACTGTCTGGATGCTTGCTTGAGTCCATACAAATATTTGCGGAGACGACATACTTTATTCTCCCCCTGTCTCCATAAACCTTGAGGTACTTCCATATATATCTCCTCGTCTAAATCTCCATGGAGGAAGGCATTATGAACATCCATCTGATGTAACGACCAGTCTTGAGAGACTGCTACGGAGAGAAAGGAACGAACGGTGACATCCTTGGCCACAGGGAAAAAGTTTCGTTATAGTCGAAACCCTCTTTCTGTGTGAAGCCTTTAGCCACTAGTCGCGCTTTGTATCGTTCAATCGACCCATATGGTCGATATTTGATCTTATATACCCATTTACATCCAATTGCTTTACGATGTGGAGGTAGGGGTACAAGATCCCATGTATGATTATCCATGAGGGCCTTCAATTCCCGCCTCCATTGCTTTGTTTGCCATCATGGATCGATTGCCTCATGGAAGTTGGATGATTCTTGTTCTTCAGAAATACGAGCAATGCAACATCGATGCGCCGAGGACAAACGATCGAAGGAAACATAAGATGAGATTGGAAAAGGAATACCCGGTGAATTCCTGACTCCACATATGTAGTCTTTAGTCCAAGTAGGTGGTCGAGTAGCACGACCAGAACGTCTGGGTCGATCATCTTCTGAAGGTGTAGCATTGTCTGGAATTTCCACAGGAAACGAGTCTGAAGTAGGCAGATCTGAAGGAACCTCATCATTTAGTCTTTCATCCTAGACATCCACTAAAGGTGTTGTGTTGGTAGTGGATTTGGAAACACCTTGTGTATCTGTCAACGGAGGGAGAAAAATATATCCGAAACCTGCATATCTATCTTCAGCAGAATAGGTTGAAGAATGCCCTTGTTCAGTGCCACTTTTGTTCTGGTCGGCAAAAGGAAAAACAGTTTCTTGGAATATAATATATCTGCTGACAGAAAATTCTCCTGTACTCGGATCAAAAATCCGATATCCCTTTTGTAAGGTAGAATATCCCATGAAGATGCAATTGCGAGCACATGGACTCATCTTATCTTTGGGCCCGACAATTGCAGCATAGCATAGACAGCCAAAAACTCTCAAGTGGCTCAAGTCAGGCTTCTTTCCAAAGAGTATCTGGAAAGGAGATTGTCCATTCAGAATCTTGGTTGGCATTCGATTAATTAAATAAGCAGCAGTCAATATGCAATCCCCCCAAAAAATATCTGGATAGAAGCTTGAAACTTTAAAGCTCTGGCAACCTCCAAGAGATAACGATGCTTCCTTTCAACCACTCCATTTTGTTATGGTGTATAAATACAGGAGCTTTCATGTAAGATCCCTTGTGATGAAAGAAGATCCGCACATTCATGATTAAAAAATTCCTTCCCATTGTCTGTCCTTATTCTTTGCACAGGTTTCCCAAACTGGGTTTTGGATAAGGAAAGAAAGGTTCTTAAGTTGGACACAACTTGACTTTTAGACTGCATGAGAAAAATCCATGTGGCTCTGGAGTGATCATCCACAATGGTAATGGAAAAACGAGACCCATCATGATTTACTGTATGGTAGGGTCCCCAGACATCAATATGCAGTAGGGAAAGGATATTTTTTGAACGACTTTGACTTAAAGGGAAAGGATTACGCGATTGCTTTGCAAGCAGGCAAATTCGACATTGAGGATAAGAAAAATGAGAGCTATGACCCAATCTAGAGTGCAAAAGGAAATTTCTATCATTGGAAGTCGAGTTACACAATGATTTCTTATTACGAGGAAAAAGATTAAAATTTGCAGGTAAGCTTTTCCAGAAAAACAATCCTTCAGAGAGACTACCCCAGCCCATCAGTGTCCCAGTCGAAAGGGCCTGAAACAGACAGGTACCAATATTGAAAAGAACTCGGCAAGAGTTTTCCTTACAGGAGGCTCTAGACACTAAAATGAGATTAAATTGGAAGTCCGGAATATAAAGGACATTGGTAAAGACAAATATGAAAATTAAGTTTGACTGTCCCTGTTGTAATGACATAGGTAGCGTTTCCATTGGATAATTGCACAGGGACGGGATCATCTAACTCTTCATTAATAGTAGAAAATAATCTTGTATCACATGCTATATGATCACTAGCTCCTGAGTCTATAATCCAGGTATTTCTAGAAATAGTACTTGCCAAGCAATAAGAAGTACCTATAAAGCTGCTCCCCCTTTTCTGGACATCCAATTTTTGTAAAGCCTGCACAAGTTGCTGATATTCCCCATGTGTAATAGGCTGATTTTCAGAATTCATCGATCCTGAAATTTGATAGGCTGCTATAGATATTTCTTTTCCCTTTTTTTCTTTGTCTCCAGGCCTGCCATGTAATTTCCAACAGGTGTCGATTGTGTGATGGGGCCGCTTGCAAAAATCACAAAATAATTTGCCTTTATTTTTCAAATTTGGCCCATATCCTTTCAAATTTTGAGGACCATTGGATCCCCTTGAAACGGGCGCATATCCACCGTCCAGATCAGACAAAGTCCGCACGCCTCTGGAGCCGTCAGATCGTGACATCCGATCTGGGCCGTCCGCGCTGCCCCATTTATAGGCCTTTTGATCTGCGAACCCTAGCTGCCCTCGGTTCTCCGCGAACCCTAGCGACTGCTCCTGCCCTTTCCGTTCTAGGGTTTTCTCCTTCTCCACTCTTGCCGCCAGCGCTAGGGTTTCGGAGTTCTTGTTGTCCAACGAAGCAAGCCTTTAATTCTCCTCTTGCACCGCAAGCTAGAAGATCCGGCCGAGGGTTGGTGCTGGTTCCATCGCCAGAATCTGCGATCGGAAGGTGAGATACAAATCGTTCAAAATGAGTAAGAATCGAGTTGCCTTCTCCCTGTCCTTCATCTTTACACTGCTGGAGGGTCGATTTGGGCCCTTCCAGTTTTTCTTCAGCGGCTTCCAACTCGTTCCAGAGTGCTGAAAGCCTGTTGAAGCACGTCATCACCGATGTGTTTCCTTGCTTCAATTCGCTGAGTGCTTGGTGGAGCGAAAAAAATTTTGCCCGATCCAATTTGCCATACATTTCTCAGATGCTGTCCCAAATTATTTTTGAATCTTCTGTGGGTGTTAACCCAGCCGCGATTTCTGGGTTGATGCAGTTGCCGATCCATGTTCTGACCAATTGGTTGCATTTTCTCCAGTGTTTTCCCATTTTCTCATCGGTCAGGATCGGAATGGTCCCGTCGATGAACCCCTCTTTGTCTTTTGTGATTAGGGCTCGCCGAAATTCCCGCGCCCAGGTTGAGTAGTTCCTGGACCCGTGAGAGGGTGGCTGATGAGCCGCAACTCCGGTCTGTCGGCAGTGGAGACATATAGTGCGTCGCCGGGCTCTGGTCGACCCATGGCGGCCGCGAAAGAAAATGGAAGAAAACCAGGTGGTATTCCCTAGTATGGGTTTGTGGATTGTCCCTGAGGTCCCCACAAGAATTATTTGATCCGCCCGTCTACTCCGGGCCGATGGTCGAGCCTGCCCCAGTAGTGGTGGTTGGTAGGCCTCCGTCGCTCGGCATATTACTCTGAAATCCAGGCGATGATGTGACTAGATTCGTCCCAGGGATCCATGGATATGGCATCCATTGGTAGGGATACGCCGAAAATGGCTGACCCAGATTAAACTGAGCCAGAGCATTCTGCCAATATGCATGTTGGTTTTGGATCTGGGGTTGGCCGAATTGTGGTTTGGCCACAAAAATAGCACCGGAAGCCTGTGGGGTCGTTGCCGTTGCTGTTTGTTCATCTGGATTTGAGGTGAGATTCTCTGGTTGGTTCATGTTTGAAAAAATTTCCCTTCAAAAAGATGTTGATTCCTCTCGACAACCCTTTTGCAGGGTAGGTTTTCTCTAGGCAATCAACAGAGACGAAGCGGAAGCAATGTCAGAGTCTTCGGTGCTCTGATACCATGTCAAAACATGAATGGAAAGGCAAATCGAGAAGAAGAAGTGTAGGCATTTTTGTGTATTTCTCTGACTTTCATTCAATGTACAGAGTTACATTATATTACAGAATATGTGTAGAAGAAAAAGGAAATGATACAATGTACAGATTAGATCTGATTTTAATTGATTCAATAAATCCATATGATTTGATCTAATCAAATCTTTCCAAACTTCTGCGTATCTTGCAACAAGTGTTCTTTCCCTTCTCTCACGACATGGCATGTAATTTAATGCACATGACTTTGGAGAACGGGAAACTTGTGAAATTGAAACGAGTTACTGGCTAGGGAAGGAGCAACATCGGGTCGCACTGCCTGAAACACCGGGTGATGATGAGCGGGAATGAAATGAGGTATTCGATCGGCTCGCTCTCGGCCATAAGAGGAGTGATCGAGTGCCCATGCGAGCTGGTGGACGAGCAGCACCCCTTGCTCTACAAGCCCTTCAATGAAGTCAGTCCGCTCTGGTTCAGCCTGACGGAGCAAGGCCACGAGGCCGAGTTGACTCTCAAGGCCTAGTGTGGCGACCTTCGTTTCGCCAACAAAGAAGTCATCCTTGACGATTTCCCATTCCTTACCTGCCGAGCCGCCTCTCTTCGCCATTCGAAGTACTACCTGAACATGTTTAGCTATTATACTTTGTCGTTTGCAATTGCGAGTGTATTTTGTCCAGCACGGAGGGCTTGTCATTCTAATTAAATCCACATGCCATTGATTAGACGCCGAACTTCCCAGATAGTTTGAGGGAAAATAATCTACTTTAGAAACTGGTTTGTTTCGAAATGAATCTGTAAACGACTAGAAAAGCCAAACTCAATAAATCTGTCGGAAAGGATGGAAAGGAATTCCTAAGCTGAGCAAGAGAGCCTGGGAGAGGGGCATGGTGGACGATGTACCCAGCCGAAAGAGAGCAATTAGATTGAGAGCAGATTTCAGCAAGCTCGCGCTCACACAGGCTTTAAAGCCCGCACCTTTAACAGGCGGACCGCCCCGCCTATGATCAGGGCCGCAGTACACCGGTTCAATCACCCACTCATAAAACATAAGATCTTAGGAATGTCTTTAAACTGAAGATACAGAAACGGAAAGGTACAAGTAACCTTATTGATATCGCTGACGACATTGCAGTTGGACATGTACTTTTGTACCGGCACTGAGGAAGTACTTTTAGACATATCCGTCGAAAGGATGGATACTGATGGCATTGGAACTAGATGAAGAATTGCCTTTGCTTTTATTAAAGCTGAAACGTCTCCTCTCCAGCTTAGAATCCAAAATGATATACATCAGAATTCACTTCCTTCTAGCTAGAACTTATAGCCGAAACAACCATACTGCATGAGAAACCACCAAATGAGAACAAAAATTACACCCGAAATCGATAAACCTAGAGAAAACATGGAGACACGATGTCTTAAGGATGTCTCATTCTTCAAAGTCGTCTTTGTCATCAATCGGGATCGGTTTGTTTCTCCAGAAAACAGCTAGTGCACTCCCGCCAAGCTATGAGAAGAGTGATTATCAGCAAGTGAGAACGCCAGAGAAGAATAACTCCCAAAAAACAAAAACAAAAAAACAAAAATCATACTCCAGGAATGGAGTTGAAACACATGTTTTGAGCGTCAGAATTTACCGCCATGCAAACTACGCTGACTGCAGAAGGAACAGCTACCAGAGGATTGGTGAAATGTTTCTGGGCGAGAAGAAATCCAAGGGCAGAACTCTGGAAATGTTGAACAGATTTAAATCCGAAAGATATTCAATTCAATCAAAGGAACTAGCAGAATAGATGGAGGTTTCGCCCAATTTTAGCTAAAAGAAAAGGCAATAGAGAGCCATGCATGGCCCAGAGAGAGAGCATCAAATCCAAAGGCAATGAAGACTTTGTTTGACTAGGCTTTCCTGCCAATGAAAAGTTCACTCAAAAGAAGAACTATATCATTCTTTCCGATAAAGTCCACAAATTTTCGAAGCAATACTAGTAGCAACCGATAGCATACCTCACATGCAAAGATGTGTACATGAACCTTTTTGGGCCATATACTGATACATGTCCATGCATCTTACTTTCATCAAATTTTAAGCAGGATATGTGCGGACTAATATGATTTAAGAGTAATTCAGAATAGACAGCCATGAGAATCTCTCAATTTGACAGTTCAAAACTTCAAAGCGACCATATAATTAACAGAGAATGATTCTACACTACCTATGTCTCCTCAAACACAAGAATGCTAATCAAATGAAAATAACATGAGAATGATCTCAAAAGAATTGTGACAAACAAGAATTTATTGCTTAGAGTAAATATGGTGTACAAAGACTATCCAGAGACCACTGTGATAAAAGATTTATAACTGTTCATTTTAACAACAAATAAATGTTTCATTAACAGTTCTAACAAGGGCATCATGCTCCTCTTCAGTCCAATTGCTTAATTGCAATGAAATATGGCACCTTAGGAACACTGATTCTGCTGAACTTTGTAAAATTTACGATGTTTGCACATTTATATTAGTAATCATACAATTCACAATGACCATGTCAGCAATGACAAGAGACAACAGACTACACTGATACTAAAAAAATGAAAATGTAGGGTCCTTAAATTAAAGTTGAAAAGGAACAATGGTTAGTTGTGCTCTTTAATTCCAGCAATAAAAATAGGCAGTCAAAGGGCAGCAAGAGAAGAACAGAACAGGAAAAACTAATGGAATACATGGAGGACGCTTACCTGCATCCCACATTCAATAGAAATGGTGCGGGAAGTAGATTCACCAAATGAGAATCGTGATATCCAATATCCAAGAGCAAAGGCAACGGCGTGCAGGAGTGCTACTGGTAACAGAAGTTGCGCTCCTTGAGTTTTTAAGACATCTGCAACTTGCCCAATCTAGTGGAAGTACATCAGAATCAGATCTTACCAGAGTTTGGCAATGAAAGAAAGGAACAAGCAGTGAAAGACCACATCTAGATATTAATTTGATTCACTTACAGGGCTTGCACAAAGTAAGGTGGTCAGAATAACTCCAATCAATGGGGTCACGGTGACTATTTTTGAAGTAAACTTAGGAAAAAATTCATTGGCCAACACTGTCATAGAAAACAGACAAGGGTTATCTCATTTATTAACTATTTTCTCGCTCTTCCTTCCAAGCGACTTTAGTTTGAATTTTAACAACCTTCTGCTTACCTCCTACTATTGTTGGCACCAAAACAACCTGAAAAGTACTGATAGCCAGGCCCTGCAAGTATTTGTTGACAAAAGTGATTCCAAAATCCCTCAGTATGTCACAATCATACATAGCTGGATATAGTGGGTATGCACTACAATGCAAACACATTGAACTATGTATAGTAAATAACCACATATATCCGCATGCAAACTAGTACAGCAATGAAGAAATGAGTTATGTACAACAAAAGAGTTTTTCGACAAATCTCATCCACTAGAGATAGATTAGATAGACTATGCATTTCTCACTAGTTTTCTCCCATGCTATTGTAATTACAACTCATCATCACAGGAAAGATGAAGCACTGCAAAAGGCAAAACTTTTTCACATCTAGACCCTTTAGACTCTTGCGTAACAAAAAAATTCCAAGTGCTCACATCTAGACTTTTCAGCCAAACCCCCTGAACGAATTGCCACCCACTGAAGATGTCTGTGGTTCAACAACATTAACTCAGAAGCTAAGCACTTCAATACTGCCTTCCACATCAGTGCTTCAGTGAACAATCTTAAGCATCCATTTAATTTGAAAATCAAACAATTGGTCTACCATTCAAATGCAATCTTATTCTCATACTTTAGCATCTGAAGAGGCGAGGATACTTATGCTGTACTCACCGCAGCATCAACAGGAACAAGCTGGCCAGCAAGAAGCTTAGTGAGGAGAGGCGTCATCACAATGGCACCAATAGTCGAACACCTGCAAATTCATATATATATTGACAACCTTTTGAGCAAAAAAATCAGGACAAATGCTTCAAAAACTATCACGCAGAACATGTTCAAAGTTAGTTTTTTTTCATTTTCATATGGTCCACAATGATCATCCAAAACATCTTAAGAGGTATTTCCATCATGTTATCCACTCATGTCCCTAATTTGGTACACAAAGCGAGAAGATGAGCTACAGTAGTATGCTCTAAAGATCCCTAAATTGCACAATAACATACTCAGCACATGATGACTGCAAATCTGCAGATAGGCATAAGAAACACCACATGCTTATGAAAACAACATAATTATGTCAAAGAAATCGATATCTCACACCATAACTGTTCCCACACCTTCATTAAATAACTGGTGCATTAAGGAACTTTTAAGTGAAAAGACAGAACATTACAGCTTGGAAAGGAGAAAAAGAATTACAAAAATCCCGCATGAGGTAAAATGTTCAAGAAATTTACATATATTGCAATAGGAACATGAAAAGAACCGATCAATGGCAAGTGCTAACATAAACAAAATATGCAATCAAGCTTTGGAAAGAGGCTGCCTCCTTATGCTGGAAAAAAGAGCAAAAGTTTACACATACGTCATAACTTACGTTGTCATGAGGACGGAGAGTGCTACATTCCCCTTAGAGATATAAGTAGCAACATTGGACGCTTGACCTCCAGGGCAGCAGGACACCAATATAAGACCAGTTGCAAGTGGTGCAGACAACTTTAAAGCCTGGAAAACATGGAAACTTGGTTAATGACAAATTTGAGAGACAGATACACAATTTAGAACTCTAGATACACACCCAAGCTGGAAGATCATGGAAACGTGGTGGGTGACGAATTTCACAACGGGATACACAAGCATTTTGACAAATAGAGCTGCCAGCACAATAAAAGAAAAATCAATTTTAAATTGCTGAAGACAGCAAATTCAAAGATATCTGCAGCACCTCCTGTTCTCAGGAGAGTTTTGCCATTGCAGTATCCACTAAGATTTTAAATATAATTTTCCAGCATTCCATGAGTTTCTTTGCCAAACCTAATTCAGTTTGAAGATCCCAATTCAGAAGTATTATTTAAAGGCAACAATTACTCATCATATCCATATCCATGCAATATTTAAATAAAAGAATTGGGCATCACTTGGAGTCAGGCCTTCCAAAGGATGAGGAGGCTAAGGTACAGGTTTGGATGTTTAAAGAAGAATAATCTATAAAAGTTACTGGGATTTGATTAAGATTCCTAAAGCATCTACAGTGTAAGGTAATTTTGGAGTCCTCAGGTTTGCATCCTTATCACATCCACCACATGAACCTAACGAGGCAAAAGAAAGTACGCTCTATCACCAATATTTTATTGTCAGAGATCAAAATAGGCCAAAGTAGGAACTTCTAAAAGGGATGGTGAAAGAAGTACCATTGCAATGACAAAGCCCAACATTGGTTTGATGAGGTACTGGGCCAAAAATCCTACACCTACCTGCAACAATAAAGTTTTAAGTTCCAAAAAGTGAAATGAAAAAGATGACCTAGAAGGTTTGACAATTCTCCTCCTAACTTATAGGGATAAAGATGCCGCTTACAGTCCAAGGATTCCGCAAACATCGCCGGAAATCTTCAAATGTCAATGTCAACCCCATAGAAAGCATAAGGAAACCCAATCCAACAGTGAAAAGATCAGTTTCGAGCCAAGTAACCTGGATGACATCCCAACAATAAAATATCGACAGAAGAGACATTATCAACAGTGAAGGCAGCATGAAGGACTTGTAGTTACCGCAGCTGGTTTGTAAATTCCAATGATAGTTCCCAAAATAACCTGGTGGAGTAAATGATTATAAGACACTTCATATTCCAGAAAATAAAAATATTGAAAAACACACATTTGGGGAGCCTCATGCACAAGCACAATGCAACTTGAAGGTGTAAGAGATGCAACTAAAATAACAGCACATCAGAACGCTTCAAACTAGGTACATACCCAAACAGGAAAAAGGGTGGTCAGCGTTTCAATAATTCTCTCATACTGGCTCATCCCACCAGGAGTGCTGGCAGGAATTTCTCCAGGTGCATTTGTTGCAGCCTTGCACAAAGTTGTCAATTTTCTAGATATAAAATCCCAGAAAGTGATATTAGAGACATTGAAGATGTAGAAGGTCATGCTAGCAGGGGAGTCACAGAGAGAGAGAGAGAGAGAGAGAGAGAGAGAGATACTGATCAAACCTCTCAAATATATGATAAAATTTCACTGCTATTTTGTAACGAAAACTGCCAATGACAAATCAATCTCGGCGCCCAGCCAACAACTTTAAACTCTTTAAATGTAAAATTCAAGACTAGTAGTCAGCTGGCCAAAGAGCAAACCTCCTAGCAGGGGAATTTGCCGTGATAAGAGATTGAAACTTCAAGAGAGAGACCATTCACTTATGAAGTGAAACAAAAGAACTAGTAATGAAGCCATTGGCATTTGCAAGTAGGATAAAGGATATACTTATAGTACTATTATTATTAGATTATATAATCCGTGGAGCATTAGAGAACCAATGATCTCTATGCAAGGCGTACTCCTAGAGATTAAATAGATTTCTTGGTGCACAACAATCCCACCAACAGCCTTACCAAAAAAAAAAAAAAAAAAAAAACGATCCCACCAACAGAAAGAGGATACAATCACCCCATGTATTTTGACTAGTTAACAGTCAATGCTGGTTGGTCAGATCAAACTAGTCAATTCTCAAAATCTTAATCCAGGTTCAATCTTCCGATTTGCAAAGATCAACCCAGGTTCAATCCAGAGCAGAAACCTCCAGAAGAATCAGCACCGCTAAGCCACAAAAAGATACCTTGAAGATGGATTAACAGGAAAAGGGGATGTGGCAACAGCAACCGTCGAACTCTGCAACCGGTTCTTGACAGCCAGACTCCTTCCATTTTCACAATTATCCCTGCTGAGATCTATCAACAAACAGAAAAAAGAAAAACGAAGAAAATTGGCAAAATGAGTGATCTTGAGTAGACCCACCATGAAAAGACTTGGGGAAAACACTCAAAAAGTACGCCCACCAAAGTACACGCACCACCCAACTAGCCAGGAAAGATGCAAAATCGAAAAGTACCCAGAAAGTAAAACTCCAGCCAAAACCCATAAAGAGCAGCATCAAAGAGTTCAGACGTACCAAGACGGGACACGACTCCCCGCGCAGGATAACAAGAGCTTGACCCGCAGCGAGCGCCGCGTGTCTGAAATTTGCAACCTTTGAGGACAAATCCAGACATGGACGCCATAGCAACGATCCCCGAGACTGAATCAAGACAGAAAGGGTATCACAGACCAGCGACGGGCGTCGAGTTCAAAGCGAGAATGGACCTCCAGTGCGTCCAGGAAGCGAGGAGGGAAGAGGGTTTTCGCTCCCAAAACCCAGAAGGCGACATGGCCAGCCTTATCCGATGTTTACCATTGCCGCCGTGGAAGCCGATGAGCCACGCACGAACCCAAGAGAGGGTCCCATCCAGATGCTGGACGTCCTCGTTTTCTACGCCACTTTTTTGCTGCCATCCAGCGGCTTGCTGGTACTAACATTTATGAGCAGACGGTCTCCGGTGCTTATGAATGAATCAGTCTTTCCTGTCTGATCTTAGTAGAAATTATTCTCGAAACAAAAGTTTATCGAAAGTAATAGCTATAATAATGAATAATGGAAAGAGGTGATCGATATTAACGACTCTACTGAATATCTTGGAAAGAAAAGGTTTTAAGCTTGTGAACTTCAAATCTTGGCTCGCCCTTGTTCACGAGATCATGATCTCGATCATAGTTTATTTGTATATCTATACCATGTTAAATGACTAGAAATCGACTGATTTGGATGGAGGAAGAATCTTTTCAATTCCCCCTTAATTCGACCATCATTTGTGATTTCAATCAATTCAATTGTTCAGATCATTTATAATGTAATCTGAAATGAATTTTGTTTTTAAGAGAATTACGATGCCGGGTTACCATAAGTAGGAAGTTTATATTTTTAAGGTTCCTTTGCATCATGAAAAATCAGCTTTCTAACGTGGATTGTTTGCCTCACTTGGGAAAAACGAGCTAATAAAAATTATTAAATATTTAGGTAAAGGATATTAATATCGATAAAACTATTTTTTATTAACCTATTTTCCTACAATACCTACAATATAAAGGATCAACGGTTGGAAATCTTTTTCGAATGGTCGATCTTTCGTGGAACAACACTTCCCCACTTCAATTCAATGCAAGAGCAATATCTATCATGCAGTACCGGAATCAAAGTCAAAATTCTTAGTTACGATGGAAACTCGTGGAAAGGTTATTTAGACTCGTGGAATAAATGCTGGGAGGAATTCGCATATAACTCCACAACACGATCTAATTTGAATTCAAAATTTGCATGGTTAGTAGTGCAATTTTTGACATGTGTGGCACCAAATAATATTTGGGCTTTACCGATATTATGAATATTAAATGGATTCACAACTTATTTATACTTAATATATTTCTGTAATTTTCTCTTGTCCTCACTCGATTTCACTCTTGCTCTTGCTCACTCCACGCTTTCACCTCAATTTGGGTATGAATTTTCCTAAATTTAGTTCAACCCGATTAGATATGGAGCATATCAAGTATAAATCACCAAATTTGTATTGCATGTGAAATAGGCAAAAAAAAAAAAAAGATTAATTTGGATTGGACCATTTTCAAACTCGATCGGATCCAATCATTTAACGGGTTTACTTACAACACATAAAATGACTAGGTCCAATATACGATCAGACATCTACGCGGGACGGAAAGGCCATACAATATTAATTTACGGGCTCATTCTGTGATTCAAAACATCAGCCAACGGGATTTGATATACCGCACATGCATCGAAACATTGACAACTTCTGTCGTGCCTGAGGCCTCGTATGTAAAACTTTTGCACAGCTCTCTTCTCATGCAACTTTCTGGCTTATCAATTCAGGCCCATTAAGTCTCGACCAAAAAAAAAAAATTCAGGCCCATAAAGCAAAAATTGAAGACAATGCTGCGCTTCACACCACGTCGGATTCGCTGTTTATGTTTGAGAAATATTTGTCTCGTACTCCTTCCCCTATCTAATAGCAATTCATTAATTAAATAAGGAAGTTAAGAAGGATGGAAGCTATAAAGTATTCAAATTGCTCAACAGAAGGCAAAACAAACTGCGATTGGAGCCATAACAATTTCACTTATGAAGAACATTCATGTCGCGCAATTCTTCTGTCAGTGTTTCAATCCCTTTTCCATTGTTGATGGGCTAGTTGATGTGTATTAATGAGATAAAACATCAATGATCAAGGTATATTGAAACGCGTGTAGGAGTGTTGTGCGGGAAAAAATGTCCATGTTCGGCTCAGAGTACCATTTTCCCAATTACTCATTGGAAATCGTGTTTTGACAAGCGACTGTAATAATCAAGAAAATTTATAGGAAAAACTTTTGTTGTTGTTTTGTCTAACTACGTAAGAGTTATGTTCTCCCTAACATGAAGGTGTGACTTATCAATTTGAGTATATTATACTGAAAGAGCAAGCTTGACTTCTGGCATCTCTATGTGGGAGCTTTGAGTTCCAACTCTCAAATCGAGAATGTACATGAGATCTGTGTCATATTTATAATCATTTTGTCGTTCTGAAAGGTATCTAAGCTTTTGAAATTGCCGTGTTGAGCTTTATATGTTTGCATTCCAATAATCACATGCCCAAAAGAAGTGAACTCTCTAAGTGAAACCTTCGATCCATGTCCTACCGATGCCCAATCATGAACCAAGGTGATTGGAAGTATGCAAGGAACCGCTAATGATGCATGTTTAGGCATCTTGGCTTATTATCCTTTTGGTTTGTGATGATTGGAGGGTCCTCAGCCTTTTGGATTCTAGGGATGTTTCTGGCAAGACAATGTGCTGGGTCATGGACCTTGGGGGCTTGTACAAAATGTACAATCCTTGCCTCAACCGATACAGGAGCAAACAACATTGGAAGTGAAAAGATCACTCATAGTTTCGATCACGGATGCTCGGGTCTCAAAACAGAAAAAACAAGTGGCAACAGTATTTACTCATTCGATGCATCGAATGAAAGAATGACGACACGTTAAACAAAATCGACCGTCCACATCATCGGACTTATGTATGTCTCGCAAACCATGCAATCTCAACTACAACTGACCAGCCCGCAGTTTTGGTAAGCAATATTCATTGAGATTCCACCGGCTTTGGTAAGCAATTTCCATTGAGATTCCTTGCGAAAGATGAAGAGGAAAAACCCTAGTCAAATGTTGGGATTTCTTTGTACGATGTTCTTCACAATTCGGGTGGTTCTGTCCATAGACCAACTCGATTGACTAATTTCAGACCGGTGACACTTCGTTACTCCACCAGGTTTTCATTTTCTTTCTTCCACAATATCTACACATATTAAATTATTCACTCATTTGATCTTTTCTTTCCTTGCAAGAAACGACTCTGGTAACCATCCTAGGGACAAAAGTTATCCTGCCATGGTCAATGATCATTCTATTCGATTTCCCTCTTTCTTTCCTACCCCTCTCCCCATTCCTTAAATTGACATCCAAACTTTCACCCTCCACGATAATTCCAATTATTATCAATTTCTAGAGTTTATCGGGTATTATCCAACATAACAAGAAAACTATGATATGGTCCGTGATTGTAGTTGATTGAGATAATTGTCCAAAAAATCATAAACTAATTGTACGATGGCACGTCGATAATTTCCCATCAAAATTAGTCAGAAAGACTATATTGATAAATCGTCAAAAAATTTATAATTGAAAAGCAAAGAGTCAAATGCTAAAGTGGCCACTACCATACGATAAAATTCAGAACTTTTTTGGATAATTTTCCCATAGTTAATATGTTAAATGATGCTAAATTAATATGAATTAGCTCTTTCTTGGATGATTATTTAGGTTAACGGTTGCTCTCTCTTCGAAGAATCGAGTTGATTAGACAAATGGTCAAAGCATTGTTTACATCATCATTTGGTTGACCAAGATTTGACTAATAATTCGTCCCCTTTTTCCGTCAATCACCGTTCCAAGCCATGCATAAAAAGAAAGGTCGTTTCAAATCCTCTCTGGCAATAACCTAAGTAATGATGTATAGTGAATAGAAAACAGTGAGTTTAGGAGAAATTTGGATGATAGGAAGGAGGGGTCTCATGGCGTGTCGATAGATGATGAGATATACAACATTTGAGATGAGTACAAAATTAATATCACAATTAACATAAGATCTCGTTTTCAATTCGTTCATGTCAAGATCAGAAAATGAAAATATAATTTCTACCGGCATAGATGGCCTTTCTACAATTGGGCCTGAGATATTGGCTTGTTTTGATTTGCGCAAGTTATAATCCAAAATATCATTCAATCGCAACATGTCAAGAAAGATATATATATATATATATATATATATATATATATATATATATATATATATATATATATAGAGTTTATTCAACATAGTACGAAGGCGGAAAATTGAGAAACTCCTTGGTCATATATATCAACTAACAAGAAAAGTCCCTGAGCATAGTCGTCACGGCTGCATCTTCTACCATTGCCTCCTGAATTGTCGTCACTGGAGGAGCTTTCAACGTCACTTCTAGACTAGCCACCGGCCCGTCCGTGGATTCGTCCAATCGAATGCTCATCTTGTGTCTGGACCAAAACATTTCCATGTGGTTGCAGCAGAACCCAACGACCACATGACTAACTGAGACATTAACTACATCCTACGGCCTATCCGAATAGGGCATGGCGTACCCTGTGATAATCGTGGCCTCTTCTTCAGCTAGAGGCAAAAGGGCCAACCTAAGTGCCACCTACGTTTTCAGTCGATCTTATGAATTCACCAACTTCTTGTTTTGAAAAAGCAAGAGAACCGTTGTGCATCATTTTACAATTATGACAAGCGCCTCTAGCCATCCTAGTAAAACACGAAACTGAGGGGGAAAATTAGTTGGGGTTTGGTAGGAAAACTACAAAAGTCAATGAGGCGTTAAAAGTCCGCCGCCGAGAAGTCAGCTCCACAAACTTTGCACCCACGGCAACATCGGGCACGATCCGTTTGCACGGCACGAGCACGACCCGGGCATAAAAAAAAAAACACAAAAAGGAAAATCCAGGACACGACACCATACGTTTAACACCATATGACACATGATCACAATGTGTCAACATGAATTGTCGATCCTAATGATAATTGGACATACAAGTAATCACTAGAAGAGATTGTGCTAGGCTATATCGATCGCCGAACTCACACGACAGCCGGAATCCCGTGCTTGAGTCAGCACGCCGACGCATTTCTCGACGTCATATTGAAGGGCTACGCGGGACCATGCTCCGACAAATATACTAGCGTAACCTAATCGAGGTTAGTTAAGTGCATGATGAGTATTATAGCCGTGAATGTTACCCCCGCAAGAGAACGAGCAGCTTCCTTGACCCGGTCCCACTCAACCGGGAGAAGCATGGGGTGGATGGTCACGTACGTTTCGTCGCCATGTGGTTGGTAACAGACAATCGCCATCAATCCTGTCCCGGGGCGACACTTATTGCTTTCGATTGTTAAAAACTTGTCTCTTGACGATGATGATGAGTGAGGGACTGAGTGAAGGAGGGAGGGACCGGTCCCTTACCAAAGCATGCACTGTTCCAACTCTTAAAGAAAAGCTACCTCTCCTCTTTTTCGTTAAGAAAATAATAAAGCAAGCCCTCCTCTCTTTTTTCTTTCTTTCTTTTTGAGTGCTCTAAAAGCGTTCCTCCTTTCTTTTTTTCTGATAGAGAAACATGGATTGCTTTTGTGGGTTGCATGACAGAGCGCATTTGGAGAGGAATGAGTAGAGAAGGAGCTTCAAGGGGAAGAGGAATGATAGGACGACTGAGGCAAAGATGTATCATTCTCTCTTCACTTGGATGGAACATCTTGAAGAGATATTATTACGCGCATTCAAATACATATGCTCCCGACGTGATGGGATGATTGGATCAAGTGAATTCCACATGGAATCTCTTGTATCTTAACATATCCCATGACCCAAATGTGTTAAAGGTTCTTATACCGGATTCATGTTAGCATTTTATATTGTGTAACTTATTATTTTACCAAACCGATGCAAGTCTTTCCTTATTCAATATACAATGTAGCTATAGAATAGAGACCAGACTTCGTGCGTCCTCAAATAGTGCATGCATATTCTTGTTTGGGAGCAGTTATTAGTTACCACTTGGAACAAGATCATGAGACAGGTTATTTTTTGGGAGCAAGATTGGGAGACAACTCAGGACAATTGGCATACATTTTCAAAGGAACAACCGTTTGGGGAGAAGATCAAGAAATATGGACACAAGACTTTCAAAAGTGGCGAAGCATGGAGGCAACTGCTGAAAACCGTTCAAGAAAAACATAACCTTTAGGAAGTAGTTACCACACAACCATTATACATACCACTAGTTGTTTACTAGCAATGCCCCTTGCACAAATCAAACAAATTTACTATATTTCATCTTTCCTACATTGTATTTTATTTTCCTTAGTGGTATCTTTCAAATTTGTGTCTTCAATTTATCTATATCCCGGGTATTGTGTCATCAATTAAATTCCAGCATAATTTGTTTACGTCCGATTGCTTTCTCTCGTCTGTAGTTTTCAAGTGGTGTTGTTGATTAAATTCCGGTAATGTTTGCCTTTGTCCAATCTTCTCATGTATAAGGTTGTTGATTCCTAATCACCTGCAATTTTTCATATTTAGAGTTGGTGCAAAACCCAGGTTTTCTTTAATTAAAAGCCAAAAAACGAGTTTTTACGAAAGATATTTCGTCACGAGAGCAATTCCAGAGAAATAGTTGCGAATTTTATATAGAAGCCTTTGTTCATATGATTTTCTAGGGTAGAATGACACTATCAAGTGTCCAAAGTTGTGCACGACGCTTACTTTAGTACAAAAAGTTTTTTAGATCACTCAAATGCTACATTTGTGAAAAAACAATCACTTAAATGTCAAGTTCGATTAAAGTCACCAGAAATTCGACGTGACCATTTTTATTAATTTCTCAATGTGACATGGTTTTTTAGTATACCCAGTTAGTATATAACCTCTAAATGATGTTGTATAGAAGATTTACCCCAAATTTTTTCCTAATTGAAAACCCTAAATCGACCAACAACCCTAAATTGATAGCCTATTCAATTTGCCCCCAATGCAGATGGAGGAGGAAGGATTAAGCTTGGATGTAGCATTAGAGGTGGAGGATTGGCGATGGAATTTGGCCTTGAGCTCTCGCTTCTCTTGTTGGTAATTTGTTTATAAAACAAACGAAGAGATGCCTTGTCCCATATCGAAAAGATGTGAATACGCACGTGACGAGATTTGGCATTAACCGACGGTCATTATTTTTTATTTATTGAAAATTCAGATTTATTTCTATAAAAAAATTAACTATAAATCTTGTTAAAACAGTGTAACTATTCACAAAAAATTACGGTTACTTTTTTATTTTTATTTATTTAATTTCGAATTTTTTATGTCTTTTCAACGTAACATTTGAAACGTGTTTATTCACGAAAATTTGCCTTTATTCGTTTTGTAACCTTTTGAAGGGTTGCCTCTATTCGAAAGAAAAATATAAGTACATTAGTTTTGAGATAAAACATATATCTTCTTCCATTTTTTCGTTTTCTTTCGAGAGAAACTACAACCATTGCTTCTAATTGTTTCCCATGAGAGATCCTTTTAAAAATACTAGAATTGCTATCTAGTATTCTCATTTTGAGATTTTGTTGTATCCTAGAGGAAATTTGCCGGTGACCATTAGCAACTTTGTGGGGCAAATAAATCTTTAAATTAAGTTATATCACGCCTCAAAGTCTAACTTGAGTACTCTAAAGATTGACTTCATTGTTTTAACCAATTTGAAGTCATATTTTCCCAACATCTCTTGCTTGCGAAGTTTCTGGATTTATTTTTGCTCGATCTCAGAGGGCTTGAAGATGTGCTGGCCGCTAGTTTCTTCAGTAAGGGGTTCACGATTCTTGAGTAGTTCTGACTTGAGGATGTCCATTCTAGGGTTTCATGGGTGGTGACTCCATGTGTGGCAGTGGAAAGGATGGTGAAGGAGGAGAACATGACGATGCAATCAGTAGAGAGAGGAAGAATCAGAGTGAACGAGGTCACTTTAATTCACCAAATCATGTAGGATTGTGTGACATTGTTTTATCAATCCGTGTGGATTAATTTTTTCTTTAATGCCACATCATATTAAACTTTTAATTATAAATGCCATGTACTCATTTTGGCGAAATTTTTTGCTAGAGGCATTTAAGTGATCATATTTACTCAAATTTAACACTAAGGTGTTTTGGCGAAGACTTTTTAGTACTAAATTGAGCGTCATACATAACTTTTGGCACTTCTGATATTCTTCTACTGATTTTCTAGATTAAATACACATGGAACTTAAAAGGATTGATGGACAATACCATTTCGACATAGTCAATCTAAATATTGGAGACAATATACGAGAGATAATAGTCAAATATAAGATGAGAGAAATATCCAAGGTCTTTGTGGATCAATTATCAAAAAAGTCATAATTCAATTGCACTTATGTCAATTTAGTCCTAAACTTTTTAATTGTGTTAATTTAGTCCTAAATGTTTTTCATTTTGTTAATTAGATCCATCTAACCAATTTTGTTCACAAATCACTGATGTGGACGCTGGTTGTTCTATGTGGCATAACCGATGTTGATGTGAATATATGTATCTTATTTTTTAAAAACTTTCACCTTTTTTTTTTTCTTTTATCAACCTTTTTTTTTTCTTTTAGGGCTAAGGGCCAACAAGGGTCACAAGCCGACCCTCGTTGGCCATTGGGCGAGGAATCATGGGCCCTCACCATGGCCAACGAAGGCATGTCAACCCTTGCCCGATGCCCTTGTCGGTAGGGGTGATCGGGTCTAGAGTGGGTAGGGTTTAGACCTGAACCCTGTACCTGACCATGTTATAACCAGTTCATCTTTTTTATACCCGACCTTGTTTGTATTGGACCTTATACCCGACCCACCCTATTTTTCCAGTTTGGTTCCAGGGTCAACCCCATTTTCCATTGGAACTTGTTTTGCAATCTCCCGACATCCTATACAGCTTTGAATTTTATATTAATACACAATAAAATAATGTAATCCTCATAATTTGTATCGAAACATTAAACACCTGTAATAAATAAGTACATGAACTTTTTGACTAAATGAAAAAGTAAGGATCCCCAGGGCTAATTATAATAAATAAAATCATAAGGCAAAGAATTAGCGACAAACATGGGTCTAATATTAGTCTTATTCCCATAACTACTACATGAAGCTACTCATTTATGCAAGCATAACTCTCCTACAAAAAAGAAATTAGGCGAGTCAATCCACATGGTACATAAGAATTTGGCAGCGACGAACACCGTCTGTCCATTGGACGGTGCGAGAGGGAGCCGATGAGGGAGGGAAGCAAGTGAGGAAGAGGAACGACGAAGGAGGAGCGCCGTGCGTGTTTGAGAGAGCCAAGAGGAAAAAACGCCGTGTGAATGCATAAGTAAAAATAGAAATAAGAGGAAAAAATAGAAATAAGAGGAAAAAATAGGATTTTGGACCTATACTTATAAAATCGATTCCCAAACCGATTCCAAAACCTGTCAGGGAACCGGTTCCTGGGTAATCAATCGGACCTTGTTCCCGGACCGTTTAAACCGGTTCCGAATTTTGGGAATCGGTTCCCGGACTGGTTTCAATGGAAACCGATTCTCGACCCTATTTTCCGGGTGGGTCGATCCGATTCCTGGATATACCCGGTCCGGTTGCACACCCCTACTTGTCGACGACAACAAGGGCCATAACGCCCTTGCTGTGGTCGGTGTGAACCTAAAGCGAGCAAAGCAAGGGTGCACGGCCCCTTGATGATGCCCTCACTAGATCTAGATGAGCTGAAGATGTTGCAACCCTTATCGGCCTAGGCGAAGCTGTAACGCCTAGATCAGGTGCGGGCGCCATAGCACTCGTTCAGAGCCAACAAGGGCCTCGACACCCTCACCTAATGCTAACAAAGGTCATCCGCCTTTACCTATGGCTCAACCCCCAAAGAATAGTAAACATAAGAGAAGGAAATAGAAACAAAATATTTATAAAAAAATTGAAAATATTATTAGAAAAATATCCATGTTAACGGTGGCCGCATCACTTAAGACAGTCGACGTCCACGTAAGTGATTTTCAGATAAAATTATGAAAATATTTATAACCATATCAATACAAAAAAAGATTTAATATTGAATTAACATGAGGAATATTTATATTCCCTCATGTCACCTTGACTACTTAATTTTTGGGTTTATAGAGTGCCTTAATGAACCTAATGAACCGGGTAAGGCCGCGAGGAAAAGAACGTATCGCCTTTACTCGTCTTTTGAGCTCGATCTAAGAGAAAAATGCGCAAGATCGTACGGAATAACGTGAATAATCCAGAAAACTTAACACCTACAAGATGCTGTTTGAAGATAGCTACATTAATATATATGGCACCCAAATTACTTTACCTTAATTTATAAACCCTTTGTTGTTGGATTCCTCGTTGTCAAGTCAGCGATTGCTGCAATTTTTTTTTTCTAACGAAAATTATTTATTTTTCCGTCTTACATTATTTTAAGTTTGTTCTTTTCGTCAATAATCATATCACAAGACAAACATTTGTCAACTAACCCTGTACCCAACTTGGATTCGAATTCCTTTGCCTCATCATACGGTTGGGTCCGCTTAGGTAGGGAGAGGTTCCTTCAGCAATAAATTTTGGGTGGCTTGAATAGAAATTTGTAGGCGAGTGCTTTCGGATGGATTTTCTATTTTTTCTTAGGATTGGCAAGGATGCTTTCATTTAATACAAGAACAAAGGATCTCCTAACACATGGGTAAGAAGATTTTCAGCAGATGAGAACAATAGGATACGAGTATAAGTGGTTAGATTAGGTGAGTTAAGGCAAATTTGGAACAATACAAAATATGTAAAATTAAAATTCGTTTTTCATGAATTAGGATCCTTGTGGCTCCCTATGTTTTCAAACTTGACATATTTTTAAGTCAAATAGATTGAGCAAATTATATTTTCATTAAAAGAAACATAACACAATAGTACGGTCAAAATGACTCGTTTCGAATTTTCTATGGATATTAAGTAATAGCTCAAGTGCAAATGCAATATATTTCTCTCTCTATATTCATGTGTGACATTTGCATACTGAGTTTCTAGCCTTGTTCTTATGAATCGTTCGTGGGAATGGCCGGCACGATTAAGAATGTATTAGACCGGGTGCATCATCGCATGCCCCACACAGTAAAGAGACGCAGCCTATACACTTGGAGACGCTGCCGTTCGTTCGTATACGACCGGGAAACGAGACGAGAGCATGAAAAGACACCATTCGGAAAAACCCTCGAGACATGCCAAGAAAATGCTGAGAAAAATTTTCAAAACCCTAGAATCGTTCCTTGCTCCTTTATGCCGGGGATTCTTGCTCAATTGGAGCTTATTGATCTAGGGCGAATATAATGATAAAAAGATATTATCCACCTTGACCAAGTTGGCAATGTGGTGGTGGACAGTTGGACCAAAATAACGTCCCAACGACCTCGGAAGTATTCCTATGCTGTCATCCCCTAGAGACAAATGGAAGAGCTTCTTTGCTAATTTCTTATGGCACAAATTATCTTGGAGCGACATTAAAGACAAGTAGAAGAACAAGAAGAAATTGAAATTTAGGACGAATCAGTCGGTGTCTACATACCATGCCTTGAATAGCAGATGTGAAATTGAAAATGAAACCTACATTATCTTGAAGTGCTAAAGTCGAAAAAATCATCTCGCCTCAATTGGGTCGTTGATATTAGGGAGAGGGAACCTCGATGTGGAACAAGAATCCTACCTCTGGCAGGTGGGGTTCCTTGAAATAGTTGGGACGAGTATATTTCATTTGGGAAACACAAAAAAATGTGCTTTTATAAATTTGTCGTCGTGCTCATGCGTCAAATATATAAGCTGTTTGAATATTAAATTGCAAGTAAAATTAAGCAATAGAGGAGAAGTCTTTTCGCACATTCACTGTTAATTGGGTGACACATGTTTGAAATTAATTTTGTAACTAAATTTTTTCATATTTTAATAACCAACAACAATTGTAAAAATTATTTTTTACATCAAAGTGGGAATAATTAAAGGGCAAGCTAAATAAAAAGGTCATCCAAATTCTCGCAGCCGATCTTGCAGCTGGAAAGAATTGCTTAGAATCAATAAATGTACATTTGTTTTATTAATGGTGATATGGTCCATTGGCTAGATTTGCGTATCTCAACTATTCTACCTTCCCGGGCAACTTTAAAGGCACACTCCCTCGCATAGGCCTAATGTGTTCAAGATTTCATTAATAAAGTGCTTGTAACGAGACTAGAACTCAATAATAAAAAATAAAAAATAACCAATTCCCTCCTGCGGTCTAACTCAATACCTTAATGATATGAAATGTGAATATAATCATAAATAGTGAAAGATAAAATAAGCAGCTAAATTTACTCGCGGTATCCGTCTAGGTCAGTTTCTTCCTTGATTTCTATGCCAATTGTTAATCACCAAACAAATGTACGAACCCTTCTACATCGGCAAGATAGTGGACAAGCATGTGAAGATTTACGAGAAAGTCACAAAGGAAAAAAGCTACACAAAAATTCAAAATTGATTTACCTCAAATTTTTTTATGATTTGAAAAGTCTAAATTTATACTCAAATGATACATTTATCTTCCGTTAGATTTTTTTCAAATCCTATTAAAAACCCAATGTGACATTATTAATATATTTTAAGGACAGGTGGCGCTGATGCAGCGCTTGTGTAACGCAATACCAGACAAAGATAAAAAAGAAGAAGAAAAACTAAAAAAAATATATATATATATATATATAAAAGAAAATTCAAAGTTACTATTCATGGTCTTTAAGCTCGCAATTGTTGGCCAAAACTCCTTCGGTGCTTGTCTGTTGGTGCCTACAGCTAGGTGATCTTTGCTTGCTTTTAAATCTGTACAAGTGTATTAGGAGGAGTGAGACAAAGAGGAGGGGTGAGTCTCTTGAAGATGATGATCTTTGTATGGCGAGCTTCAAAGCTAGATCTGGCCATGGCAGTCGCGAGATTCAAGGTCAGATCTAGCTTTAAAGCTCGCAGCCGCCATTGTCGCTCGAGCTCGAATCTTGGCCTGAGAGTATGCAACATGGAAGGAGGCTTGAGAGTTGAGAGTCTTGAGTGTTTGGAGGCTGTGAATAGCAACCTTTAATTTCCCTTTTTAGTTTTTCTTTATCTTTTTTCTGATTTGGTGCTCATGTGGCACCATATCAACATCACTTATCTTTGATAAACGTTACTAATGTCATGTCAGATCCACATCATATTTTTTTACACCAATTTTAATAGAATCCTAACTGAGGATGTATGTGTTACTTGATTACGAATTTATAATTCACGGTAAAAAAAAAAAAACAATTAGGGAAAGATAGACAGACAGACTCAAAAGACCTGAAAAAGGACGCCCACTCACCTTAAACAATTGAATAAGGTTGAAGAGGGCTTTTGCTCTTGACCACAAGCCACCTCATAATTCGTCGATTTGTTTGCCAATGTGATGACCATTGATAAAAAACAAAGTAAAGAAGTTTAGTTCATGAT
Source organism: Eucalyptus curtisii (assembly GCA_017140595.1). Lineage (NCBI taxonomy): Eukaryota > Viridiplantae > Streptophyta > Magnoliopsida > Myrtales > Myrtaceae > Eucalyptus > Eucalyptus curtisii. The sequence continues at coordinate 7,773,403 of CM029496.1, forward strand.
TATAATTACCCAACAAGATACGGATTGGAGTCGTGACGACGAATGAAGAAACGAAAGAAGATCATGCGGATTGTCACATATAAATAAAATTGCATTTGAGAAACGGAAGCAAATCCCTTCCCTTAAGGCAAATATACTACAGTGAGCATGTTCAGGATTTTCGTCGATTTCTTTCCAAGTTATAAATAGTCGATTGGATCACGCTTTTAGCCGTCCAATCTATAAAAAAAAGCTCATAATTCGTGTCTCAACCCAGTCATGCACGAGAGTATCCCAATGACGTTTCACCCTTGGGCCACGGTCATCATCTCGTTGGCCCATGTAACTCATTTAAATTTTCCTTCTTTTCGGGTTAAACTCTCACGGCACATTATTTCTTATCTATCTAAAAAAACTATCTTATTTTCTTGAAATACGTGGCGGGTACTTTTTGGTTTCCCTGGGTTATTTGTTGCCCAAAAAAATAATAAATAAAGGTGGCCAATCGTCCCCAAAAAGAAATTGTTTTTCGGCCACGACATCCGCGAGTGGAGAGGAGGACACCAACGTACGAATCCCCATAATCCGCGCGACATACGCTGCCTTGCTTCTTCTTCTTCTTTTTTTTTTTTTTCTGGCAAATATTTTTTTTTTGGTCTGAGTTTTTTGGCAAATTAGGGAAGGGGGGGGAAAAAAGGTCAAAGGGAGGAAGGAAAAGTTGCGCAATTGCCAGCTAAGGACCTGCTCCTTGCTGCAGCTCCTCGCTGTTTTTCTCTCAGCTTCGTTTTTCCGTCCTTCTTTACTTCACTTTTGGCCTCGTGATTCTCTCTCTCTCTCTCTCTCTCTCTCCGCCTTTCAAAAGTTGCACACTCCCCTCCTCTCACTTCCCAACCCCTGTTTTCTCTCTCTACATTTCTCTCCCCCTCCCCCCCTTCTCACTTCTTAACCCCTGTTTTCTCTCTCTACATTTTCTCCCTCTCTGCCCTGTCCTCCATGGCTTCCGACGTCGGAGCGCCTTCTCGGCTTCTCGACCGCATCCGCAGGCGCGAAACGCGCTGAAACCCTCCCTCGTTCTTCCACTCTCTCTCTCTCTCTTTCTCTCTCTGTCTCTCTCTCTGTCTGCAATGGCGGGGTCGCTGACCTCCGGGTCGACCCTCTTCGTCTTCTTCCTGGCGGTCGCGGCGGCGCTGAGCTCCTGGGTCGGGTCGGAGCCGCCCGCCCAGGAGAGGCAGGCGCTCGTCGGCTTCATCGGGAAGGTCCCGCACGCCAACCGCCTCCGGTGGAACACCTCCGGCAACGCCTCCGCCTGCGGCTGGGTCGGGGTCACGTGCGACAAGACCAACTCGTCCGTCGTCGAGCTCCGCCTCCCCGCCGTCGGCCTCGTCGGGCCCGTCCCGGCGGGCACCATCGGCGGGCTGTCCCAGCTCCAGGTCCTCAGCCTCCGGTCCAACCGGCTCTCCGGCTCGGTCCCCTCGGACTTCTCCAACCTCACCCTCCTGCGCAGCCTCTACCTCCAGGGCAATAACTTCTCCGGCGGTTTCCCGCCGGCCCTGACTCAGCTGTCTCGGCTAATCCGGCTCGACCTCTCCTCCAACAACTTCTCGGGGGAAATCCCCTTCGGGGTCAACAATTTGACCCGCCTGACGCGCCTCTTCCTCCAGAACAACCAATTCTCCGGCAGTCTCCCCAGCATCAGCGCCGGCGGCCTCACCGGCTTCAACGTCTCCAACAACCGCCTCAACGGCTCGATCCCGCGCTCCCTCGCGAAGTTCGACGCGTCCGCCTTCGCCGGCAACCTCGACCTCTGCGGCGGTCCCCTCAAGTCCTGCCCCTTCTTCCCCCCTCCTGCTCCGTCGCCGAACCCGCCTTCGCCGAACCCCCCTCCCAAGAAGTCCAAGAAGAAGCTCTCCACCGGCGCAATCGTCGCGATTGCAGTCGGCTGCGCCGTAGCCGCATTCTTGATTCTGTTCCTCCTGGTGCTGTGCATCCGCCGGCGCGGGCGCCAGCGGTCGCCGAAGCCCCCGAAGCACGTGGGGCCGGCGGGGCCGCCGAGGGCGGCGGCCGCAGAGGCCGGGACGTCGTCGTCCAAGGACGACATCACGGGGGCTCGGTAGAGGCGGAGAGGAACAAGCTGGTGTTCTTGGAAGGCGGGGTCTACAGCTTCGACCTGGAGGACCTGCTGCGGGCGTCGGCGGAGGTGCTGGGGAAGGGCAGCGTGGGGACGTCGTACAAGGCGGTGCTGGAGGAAGGCACGACGGTGGTGGTGAAGCGGCTGAAGGACGTGGCGGCGAGCAAGAAGGAGTTCGAGGGGCAGATGGAGGTGCTCGGGAAGGTGAAGCACGAGAATGTGGTCCCCCTCAGAGCCTTCTACTACTCCAAGGACGAGAAGCTGCTGGTCTACGACTACATGGCCGCCGGTAGCCTGTCTGCTCTGCTCCACGGTAAATCCTCTTTCTTGTTCTTGTTCTTGTTCTTGTTCTTGTGCATTCTTGTTCTCGATTAGAGTTTCGACCCTTCTTGCGACTGGAACTCTGAATTTCGATCCCGAATTCGATCCAGCATGAGAATTGGTCATGGAAATGCGGAGAATTCGAGATCTTTCTCTTCCGGGCAGTTAGTAATTGTCTTTAGGGGCCGTTTTTCTTTTTTCTCTTTTGGTTGTGAAAATTCCGCATCATTTTCCTGGACAGCGACCGGTTTGGTATCTAGCGTCGTGTTTTGACCCCGCCGATGGCCTGAGCTGTTTTATTCGTGGACCATCACGGAGTAGTTCTTCAGCATTCATTGTCTGAAAATCGTTTTACTCTTTAAGCTCTTAACATAACCGTAGTCGTTGAATGTCGGGGTCGTTTAATGCCTCGGAGGGCATTACCGTAATTAAGCTTCCGTTAAGGGGGGACGAATCTGCACCGTAGAAGTAGCCATGGACGGTCTGCATTGGCAAGAAGAAGCTCTGCTAAAACCCAAAAAAATCCTTTCTTTTGCTGGGCAAACATTCTTTAAGTGAAAACTACGCACCCCGGCGCACGTTAGGGCGTGGGGTTGGTGTCCTGCCGGGAAATTACTGAGGTGCCACTGACACAGCAACACGAGCTCTCATGATGCTGTGAGGTGTCACCGACACCCTCCTTTTTTCTTTGGCTAACTTTTTCTGTGCGCCCTAGATGATGAAAGGCCACATGCTCTCCTATCCTCCTTTCTCTTTTGGGGGCCTTGATAGAGAAGTGTCGTCTCCTTTACCCTTTCTCCCTCCCCCTCAAATCCCACATTGCCAAAGGCCTCATTTTTTTACCCATTTGTCCCTGCCTCAATTATTTTCTTTGAATTGCCAAAAACAGAGGAGGTGGTCGTGGGGAAAACTGACTTGAGCTTGGCATTGTACAAAAATGGTATTTGCCAGAGAATGTTCTTGTTGCATCGGTTAAAGTTTACAGCAGATATGCTAACAAGTGTTTGAATTGAAATGAAAGTAAATTTTCTGAGTCCAATTTGGTTGTAATTCTTGGAATTATTCTCCGTTCTATCAGAGATGTGATGCTAAACACATTGAAAAGATCCTTATATTGTGAAGCGCGATTGGAATGTTTACTGGGGCCAAGAAATTTGCTAAGCATGGTAAAATCAGGAAACTCCTACTAATAATCTTCTTGCGTTTGCGTCGCGTGACATTGCATTGCAGGCAGTAGAGGATCGGGGCGTACGCCGCTGGACTGGGAGAACCGGCTTAAGATCGCAATTGCCACGGGAAGAGGCCTAGCGCACCTTCATGCGACCGGCAAGGTGGTCCATGGCAACATCAAGTCCTCCAATGTCTTGCTCCGGCCCGACCACAATGCCTGCGTCTCGGATTTTGGACTGAACCCTCTGTTTGGCACCGCGGCCCCGCCCAATCGGGTTGCTGGTTACCGGGCCCCCGAGGTTGTGGAGACCCGGAAGGTCACGTTCCAATCCGATGTGTACAGCTTCGGGGTCTTGTTGCTGGAGCTGTTGACGGGCAAAGCGCCCAATCAGGCCTCCCTTGGGGAGGAGGGCATCGACCTGCCCAGGTGGGTCCAGTCGGTCGTGCGCGAGGAGTGGACGGCCGAGGTCTTCGACGTGGAGCTCATGAGGTACCAGAACATCGAGGAGGAGATGGTGCAGCTGCTGCAGATTGCCATGTCCTGCGTCGCGGTTGCGCCCGACCAGAGACCACCCATGGTGGAGGTGGTCCGGATGATGGAGGAGATGAACCGGGGAGAGACGGACGATGGGCTAAGGCAGTCCTCGGATGACCCGTCGAAAGGATCGGACGGCCAGACCCCGCCCACGGAGTCGAGGACGCCGCCCATTGGCGTCACGCCTTAAAGCTCAAAGCTTTAAAACATATTCTTGTGATTCATTGAGTTGGGTCTTTTCCTCAGAAACGTGCACAGGGTGAGTAAATAACAGATTCTCAAGTGTCCATCCATTTCCATTTCCATTTCCATTTCAATCTGATAGAAGGGTCAATTTAATTTTTTTTTGGGTCCAAATTTCTTCTCTGTTCTTGAAATCTGCAAGGGGGTTTTTCAATTTTTTTTTCCTTTTTGCCTGGTGGGAATTGTGAATTGATTCTTAGAGGGGGCAAGTTGGGAAGTTCATTTGGAAGGGGAAGTTCCATGACCTTAATTGGAATCGACCAGTGACCACTTTGGTGCGTTTGTAGTTGGTTTTATTTAAATTCTTTTCTTTATCATCATCACCTCATATATTAATGTAGTACTATCTCTCTTCTCTAACCTCAGGGATTTTCTTCTCTTCATGTGTTTATTTTTGTCTTTATTCTAATTTAATTTGGGCATTTTGACCAACTGGGTTGTTGAAATCATTTCACCTAATATTGCCAAATCTTGTGTTTTGTACTCACCTAAAAAATGCCAAATTCTTGGATTTATCTGATTTTTCCCCGCTGGACCTGCGTATAAGGTCGGCCAATTTGCAAATGCTTTTTTTATTAAGGATAATTTAATGTATTGGAAGCATATCAGATTTGGACGTTATTGCGCTCACTTTCTTGGTGTTGACAACTCAACTGGGCAACTTTGTTAATGCTACATAATAAAAGGGATGGTTCAAAGCTGGCCAGGCCATTTTGTTTATTGGTAAAAAAAGGGAGAAGAAAACAAGGCAGACCAATTAGCCGTACGACACCAAACAAGTTTTTTTTTTTTTTAAGAAATGATTAGACTTCTTTTTGTCCATGTATAATTTTTACACTTTCTAGGCAAATTCATTTACTTTTTTAATTTGTCTAAATGAGATCTTTTTATATCGCAATTTTTTTAATCAAGTCCCTCTGAACCCAAATCCTTAAATCCCAATTTACACTGCCGTCGGAGATGTCATGGTGTGATGCGGATAAAAATTTTCACATTCGAACGTCTGCGTCGGGATATACATTGACTTTATCCGCATCATCCTCTGATGCAACCACACACGCTTATGTGCATATCCAAATATTTTATCAGCATTATACCTTGGTGGTCATGTTAGTTGAATTCAGTATAAAATGTCGAACTGGTTTGATTAGAAAACTAGTGGAAATGATGAGATAAATATAAGAATATAGGGACTTAAATAGAAAAATGGGTGAAAAAACAATAGAAAAAACCTACCAAAAATAAAAAATCATGCCTATTATGACACATTTGTCCTGAATTTTTTCTTTTTGTGACATGAAAATCCCAAAGTATCCCTATTTTGACGCATTTACTCTGGAATTTTTTTTTCAACATAAAAAATCCCAAATTTGTATTTATGTGACTCATTTACCCTTCACATGGTTTTTTAGCGAAAACAACCTCGTTTTTGTTTAACTTAAGCCATGTGAACACCATGATCTAGGCTAATTTTAACGATGTTCATTGATGGAATCCCAAACCTTTTTTTTTATATATAAAAAATCTCAAATTTATGCCCATTTTGACAAAAACCCCAAAATATGTTCATTTTGACGAAACCCCAACGTATGTGACACATATAACAAAAACCTTAAAGTATGCTGATTTTGAGACATTTATCGTAAACTTTTCTTTTGACATAAAAAAAATCAAAATTTATACCTATATGGCACATGTACTCTTCATATGATTTTTTTTAGCCAAAACAACTTCGTTTTTATTTAACTTAAGCCATGTGAATGCCATGATGTAAGGGGATTTTTAACGGTGTTTATTGACGGAATCTTGACGGAGAATAAATATGTCATATAGGTATAAATTTAGAATTTTTGATGTCACAAAAAATTTTTGGGATCTAAGTGTCATAATAGATCTAAATTAGGTTTTTTTTCAAAAATAATTTTTTCAGGAGAAATGGGAGAGAGAGAGATATGGGGAACAACCTGTCCGGGCATCGGGTCCCCCTTTTTCATCGCCTTACGAAATGGGGAACAACTTTTGACTCTACTACGTACGTCGATTATCTCTTGTTTTATGTGATGTTTATACTTTTTCACTTTCGATTGGTAAAAAGCTTAGCTTAGGAGGGAATCAAACTTCTTGAGAAATGGACAGAAGAGAGCCGGTCAAGCTTTTAGGCTGTGGGGGGGGATCTCATTGGGGGACGTGCTTCTTTGGGAAAGGCACGCTCCCGAAAGAAAAGCATTGAGTTTGGCGCACCGAAAGCATCTCCTTGTAGCCAAAGCACCACGCTTTCGTTTTTGCTTCTTCATGCTTAAGCCTTTTCTTCCCCCTTTGTAGAATGCATTTGCTTCATGGGAATTACCGCTTTTGATTTTGAAGGGAACAATTGACATATTGGAGCGACTTTCACTTGAAGTAAATCATGCTCCCCATTGGAATCACTAATCTAGTTCTAGCATTCCCTCTGACATCCAGTTGAAATGCCATTATGTTAATACATGCGGCAGATAACTATGAAACGGATCTGACATGAAAAGTCCTTATCTATTGATACGTCAACATTTTAACGGGAGATTGGACATAATGTTAAGGAATGATAGATTTGGGTCAAGGATATTAGTTTGGAAATTTTTGTGAGGAAAAAAAAACTAGGCAAATATGTCATGGATATATCAATCGTGATTTTTAATGGTATTAATCTTAAAAGAAAAGAAAGAAAGATGATTGACCAATCTACTACCTATCTACTTTTCAAACTACTTTTCACCATTCAAAACTACAATAAGTATAGCATACACCTTCAGTGGAAAGGAAACTTTGCACGAGCGATCTCATGCATCGTCGATTTGAGAGATCGGGTTGATTATAATTCTCAATCAAAGACGGATACTTCCATTTGTATAATACATCCTTACCATCAACGATGTATGCTCTATTCCCCTGGAATTATTAACCAATCGATTCCATTATGATATAAATGGCGGGCCATGACATGGAGTAGACCATATTTGGTTTTAATCACCACTTTTAAGTGGGACTATGTGAGGGGGGCAAAAGATGCCCTTTTACACGTAAAACCTACGTGCTTAAGTTCAAGTTTGGTGGGAATATTAGATGGGGCGATGTCCTTATAAATAAATGAGACATAAGCGTAAACCATAATCCACACAGCACATCATTTTCCCTTTTCTGCCCGATCCATGATGCTTTCTCCCAATTGATCAATTGCATGACCCCACTCCCACATGAACACACCACTGAATCTATGTCCCATCATATAAACTGATTGGCATCATTGTCCAATGGGAGCTGAGGAAAAAATTTTATGATTAGTCCCCAAAGTGTTTTTTTATATGAGGAGGATTCGTCAATAAGTTGGATGGCAATGGGAAAATTTACGACAAACAAAAAAAGAAAGAAGAAAGACAGAAAGCTGAAAAGGAAATGACCCCACCACAAATTGACACCTTTTCTTATCTCACAAGTTGGAAATTTGTGGTTCTTTTTTTTTTTTCGGGGGGGGGGGTGGTCTTGCATTTTATGGCTTGAAGCACTCGAATATGTTGTTGAAGTTTTAAATATGGAAAATTAGATTTAATCCCATGTTGGTAGAAATCTGCTCTTGTAATTAAATAAAAAGAGAAGAAGAAGATCGGTATGAATTACACAAGAGGATAACGATGCGGTAATTAGTCGATTCAGTAAGAGAATCCTATTATTAAAGATTAATCTGTAATTGAACAAAACGAAATGTTTGTATTTGAAAATTTAAATTTTCAAATTTACCATTTATTTAATAACTTAAAGGGTGCGTTTGTTTGGAGGAAAGTGTTTATCAGGAATTTATTTTTCAAACTTTCATCTGCTTGGCTTGCAGAAAATAACCAATAAACCCAAAACACTTTACGGTCAACGAAAATTTTCGTGTATAAATTTAGGAAAGTAAATTCATAAATCTAAGAACTAAAAAGTACTGACACTCTCCGAGAGTTTTTATGTCGTATTCGACACTTCGACAGATGTCCGATACACTTCAACACGTTTCGACATGCGATCAACGAGTATCGAAAAATTCGAAAATTTGACATGTGGTCAATTCTTCTCGACACGCTTCAACACGCGAGTTCGAAATTCCGACTAGCGATTCCAACATGCAAAAAGTCAATTTTAAAAATTGTCAATACTTGAGGAGTCAAAATATAATTATATGAAAAAAATAATGAAAATAACAAAATAAAGGGGAAGACGAAAATTTTTACTCTCAAGTTTCTCACTTATGAGTTCTTACCTTCCGGTGAGTGACGATTGAATGCCCCTCTTCTCACTGGCATCGCTCCGCCGCCCCCATGGTTTGCCCCACCAGTTGTCGCAGCCACCTCCGGCCCAGACCAACTCATCCCAACCTCACCTTCGCTAGGTACATTTTCGTACCCTTTTTGCAACTTCATTCGACCGATTGGGGTCTTGAATTTTCTCGAAGGGTTGCTTGTCATGTGCAAACTTATCTAACTATGCTTGTCATGTGCAAACTTATCTAACTATGTTATGTGGCGGCCCTTTCTAGAGATCCCATGTTTTTTTTTTTGATGACCTAGGGAAGCCCCGTACGCCGCGGGCGGCTGGAGTAAACCCTAGGGCCCCACGGGAGGACCCAACACCCCTGTGGAACGGGTAAGACGTCAAGCGTCTCCGCGGTGAGTCCCTCGCCCTCCGAGAAGGGGTCAATGGATCCCCCCACGATGGGGAAGACTTACCAGCGGAGCCACCGCGGCCGGTGGTTAGAGATCCCATGTTGTTTTGTGGTTGGATCTGGGAAAAAATGTTAGACAGGGCCAATGTTTGCCGTGAGGAATCAATTTGATTGGAACTTGGAATTCGAGTAGTTTCGTTACTTTCGGAACAAGACCGATTAGGAAATACCATCTTTTTGCTAGTTTGGGATTAGTGATTTCGTGACCCAATTGTGGGTAGTTGGCTCATGGACAGAAAGATTGATAAGGATGAAGTAGAAGAGACCTAGCATTTGTGTGATTCATAGATTCGTGAAAGCAAACTTAAAGTTGTGATTTTTTTTTTCTTTCTTTCCACCTCTTGTAGGCGTCGCTTGCGAGTTATCTCTTTAAATCTATGTCATTGGCTTGTGAGTTATCTTTCACATTTTCCATGGCGAATTTAGTGATTTCTTTTTCTTTTGGTTGTACTTTAAGAGTTCTTGTCCTGGACTTTCATTTTTCTCAAACCTTATTTTGCAGAGGAGCTCTAAGCTAGTCTTTATTAGGAACTCCGAACTTTGTCTAGGACTATAAGAAATCTCACTAATCTCCGACAAGTGTAAGAAAACATGACACATTCCTTCAATTTTATTCTTTTGTGTTTGCAATTTTTGAATTTCTCGTTTAATCTCTGTCAAATTAAAACAATGAATGATAATAACAAATGTTGGATTGATGTTTTAAATATAAATTAATTCTATACTCTTTTTATTATTATTTATTTATTTTGGCATTTATATATACAAATATATATTTAATATATAATGTGTTAAAACGTGTTGAAATTATCTATTTTTTGATAAATGACTTATCGTGTCGTATCGCATTACGTGTCACGTGTCCATATCAATGTTACATAGTTTAAGAAAGTGAAAACACTTTCCAAAATTGCTCATCTTGACTACTTTAATACTTATTTATTTATTTATTTATTTTCATTTTCATTTTTTTTTTTTTTTCCTTCTTCTTCTTCTTCAACCAATTGCCAACCATGATGAAGGCTGACAACCAACCGCAAGCGAGGCCAAGGCCTCGTCAACATTCGGCGAGACTCAAGCTCACCAACCCATATTATGGTTGGTAACCAGCTATTGCCGAGGCCAGACGACTAGCGAAGGGAAAGGAAAAAAGAAAAATAAAAAAAAAAATTAATTTAAAATTTCAATTTTTTCTATGCCATGAAATAAAATCATGAGATTGAAATCATTTTCCAAATGAGATTCAAATGCTAGAAAGCGTTTTCGAACACATATCACAAAATAAAAGAAAACTATACCCTTTTCTGAAAAATGATTTTCCGGAAAGTACTTTCTTACGTCATAAAGTTTTCCCTGAAATAAACACACCTAAAATTTTAATACAATTGACAACAATCTTACAAAGTTTCATATGGCATCAAGTTATGAGTTGTTGATTTTCAATTTTTCCGGAACCCTATTTATCTCCTCTCTTATTATATATTTCCACCGAGTGCTCGTCCATGGGTGCGGTACATTCACCTTATAATTTTACTGTTTCAAATAGATTGTACTCTGTCATGACTGAGTATAAGTTTTGTTATTTCCATTTTACAGTTCACCTACTAAATGTGGTTCGCACGTAGAGTTTAGCTCCCTAAGTATGCGTTTTTCAAGCCCTTTGGAGTCCCAAAACCCAAATGCAATTGATCAAATTTTAGAGTTCTTTTGAGAAGATGCAATTGCATCTCTAGAGCTCTCTAAAGGTGTTTAGCCCAAGGTAAATCTAGAGATATTTTGGAATGCTATATTTTTGAAATGTAAATAGATTTTTTTTTTTTTTTTTACTTCAACCTTTGTCCTCCTTTGCCCTCACTCAACCTCATCTAGAAATACCTTCGAAAACCCTAACTTTGTCTCACTCACTAACGAGTAAATGGCGAGTAGCCATCGTGCCACCGACGTTCCTCGAGAGGTCATGGAAAACCCCTTCCTAAATTGACTACAATCATGCAGCGACAGTGAATTTTCTCTACTAAACTAAGCGAGGACGCATTAGAACTAGATACGCAGACTATTCATATCTGCACTAATTGGGTAAGTGGAGATCGGTGTGCAGTGGGTGCCGAGAGCCTAAAGATGAATTCTCGTTCTTGCTCCCCCTCCTACGCGTAGTTAGGCAATCAGCACATCAAGTTTGCTTTGCGATTGTCATTGGAGCGGATCGATTCTCATTCTTGCTCCTCCTCCCTCGCGTAGTAAGGCAATAAACGCATCAACTTTGCTTTGCGACTGTCACTGGAGTGGATCGATCGGTCACGTTGCGTTGCTGAATCTTTATATGGTCATCTTTTAGGAAAACTAGTTCATGTTGTGCTTGTCATAAAAATGTTGTCTGAAGAGTAGTCAGAAATTGGAACAAAATCAGTGCCGACAGTTTCCTACTGATATGTGCTCAAGAAATCAAGCAAACACACAGATCCACAAGCCAGTCGATACAAAGTTGATTAAATTAGCATGACAACCGGATGAATAACACAAAGCAAATGTCGGGAATCAAATTTATTACAAATGTGCTTTCAGAACTTCATTAGACTTTTCGACTTTGCCTATCTCTTCTGAAAGTTCAAAGCCTTCATAGCATAGATATATACACTAAGAAAGAGCAGTACAAATCCAATCAATACGACTGATACCACCCACAAGAAGTCGTATCTGAAGCCGAAATAATCCCTCAGATACTCCGCAACCGTCTCCCCCGAGTCAAACTTGTTATGCATATCACCATATTGTGCAGTGACCATGCCGTACATACTCCAAGAGACCGGGCATATCCATGCATACCACCTCAACCACACAGAAATTCTCTGCAACAGGAAGAAAGACCATTAAGGTAGAATTAACCGGTGTGATCCTCGTCAAAATCAAATCTACAAAGCAGGGTGCGAAGTTGAATGGGCGAAACTTTACCGTCCTGGGAATCACCATGCCTGAGAAGAGAGTCCATACCGAGTAGAGCATGCCAGAGGATATCGCGGCAATCACTTGGTTAGGACAAACTGCTATGATCATCATCCCAAAGTACACAAAGTACAAGATGGAGATGAACGAGAAGAACAGGTTTAAGAAGAACCTCGTAGCCGTCCATTCATATCCCATCATCGCGAATATTGTGGTCCCATAAATAACAGCCTGAACTATCGTATATGGAATCTCAATTGCAACCTGAAAATCAGTAAGGATCATTCGTGAACACTGTAAAGTAAGGATCAGATTCAGAGTACTCATGCCTAAAGCTCATTCTCCTGTCCTTAACTGGCTCATAACATCATACGCCTGTTATGAATTGAAGCCACTCGGCTCTATGACTTAGTCTCCTACTATGTTGGTTTCTATGAGTCAATAAACATACTTAATCACCTGTGCCATCGCATAAGGAAAAGCAGAGTACATTCCAGCTGCACGCTCTCGATAGTACACGAGTCTTTCAGTCACTATTACTGGACGCGCCAGAGAAACACTTTGTGTTCCTACAAATATGAGTGTAGAGAACATAGCTCCCACTCCGTTAAATATATCCTCTCTCGAGCTCCTGCGTGATGAATCTCATCCATGGTTGCTCAATAAACAATAACATGATGAGAGATGACTTTGGTTTCTTTTTATGTATCATACCTTTTGGAACCGAGATCCCAGAATAGAAAGCCAAATACCAAGGCCGCTGACATGGTGAAAAAAAGCCGTGCTGCTGTATACGGCATATTCCGCCAGTAGGATTTGTGCTGTTTCCATAAGCAAGCTTTGAACTGAGATAGGAAGGATTGTGAGTACTTTGAGGGAAAACTAAGGGGATGTGAATAGAGAGAAGGCACGCTCAATTCCCTAATTAAAGCTTCATTTCTCCTGCACCATAAGTCCTTGACGTGAGATATTTTAATGAAAATCCTGTCCACTGTTCCTCTCCTCATAAAGAAATAAGAGAAGAATTTTTTATTGACACCTATAAAGTTCTGATCTCTTGTACTCATCTGCAAAACTTACACCCAAGATCTCTTCTTGTGCCCTCGCAGTGACTTCCATCACCCAGTTTGCAGGATTAGTATTGTCTCCTATTCTTACAACTCCAGGTATGCTCTTCAAAAACCACCAATTTGGACAAAAATGAGTCGGCCAATGTGATTATGAGGTATATAAAAATGATATTAACTGCCTATATAAGTGGATCAGGCTTTATTTAATGCAAATGTCCACCTCGAAATAGGTTATCAGTGTACGACATTGCGGTCCCAAAGGACCTGTGTATATTTCTCTTCCACCCCGGGCCAATAGGATCAACTGCGGTTAGTTCAAAAAGCCAAAGTTATGTTCCTTGCAGAAAGATGTACTTAAAGAAAGCATGTTTAGTGTCGCTGATGTTACCTCATCAAAGGATTCAAATATGTCAAGACTTGGCTGATGAATCGTGCACACTACTGTCCTTCCTGTATCGACGGTGCTTCTTATGGTTCTCATCACAATGGCAGCTGCTCGGGCATCAAGGCCTGAAGTTGGCTCATCCATGAAAATTATCGATGGGTTGGCAACAAGCTCAACCGCAATGGTTAACCTTTTCCGTTGCTCCACCGAAAGTCCATTAAGATTCGAAACTCCAACGAGAGCATTTCTTAGAGGCATCAGCTCAATTAAGTCCATCACCTCCTCTATGAAAAGCTGCATTGTTCACACATATACAGCAGTTATTACCATCAACCAAAAGCTCGTGAGATTATGCAGCTAAATACGCAGAATTAGATGCACCTCTCGTGTCTTTGAGTCAGTCTCTTGAGGCAATCGGAGCCATGCTGAATAGAGAAGGGACTCGTACACAGTAACAAAAGGAGAATGTATGTCTTCCTGTTCGCAGTACCCGGAGATCCGAGCGAAAGTTTCCTGCTCCTTTTGGTGACCCGATATGGTGATGTTTCCTTCTATGTATCCGCCGTTCTTCCTTCCAGCCAATACATCGAGTAATGTAGTCTTTCCAGCACCACTAACTCCCATGAGTGCCGTCAGAACTCCTGGTCTGAAAGCTCCACTAACTCCATTCAAAAGCATTAACCGATTCTGCTGAGAATCTTGGAATCCCTGCAAGTTCAAATTTTATGGATAACCATTGAATTTGTGACCAAAAAGTCTTGTCCCCAAGTCATTGAGTCCCAAACAAAATGTTGAAATATCATCCCTCATCAATTGACAATGGGTCCTAAATGCTCTTTATATTTATGCGATTTCCCTCCACCTATTAACTTAAGCTTTTGGGTTGGACTTTCTAACATGGCATCAGAGCCAGCTATCCCTTACGTGAAGGTGCATGGTAAAAAAAATTCCATATGAATCTGCATAGTCAAAATTCCACGTGCAGCTCGTAATTCCACTTGCACGTGAGAGGGAGTGTTGAAATATCATCCCACATCGATTCACAATGAGTCCTAAATACTCTTCATATTCATGTGGTCTCCCTCCACCTATTAGCTTAAGCTTTTGGGTTGGACTTTTTAACACAAAAGCACGAGTACCTCTGGTATATCAACAGAATATGTGACATTCTCAAAGGTCATGGACAATGGAGTAAACGGGAGAAGCGTTCTTTTTCTGCCTCCTCCATCTTCTCTAGTCTTGTGTTTTTCGTTCAAGACTTCTTCTGTCATAAAAATGGCTTGTGATTTCCCATACTCTGCAGCAAAAGTTCAGTGTGCTTAGAATCATCAATTGTGGGAACCCTCGATGAAATCAGCAGCTCAGTTCCTAATGATTTTATCTTACGATTGAGATAAGAAAGTGCGAGAGTGCTGACAACATTTAACAGAACGATGAAGCCGATCAATGCACCAAGGCTGATCCAATACCAACTTGGATCCGTGAGTAAGCCTCGTAATCTCAATAGAGCTATTCCCAGAGTCTCTTGTGTTCCTTCGAGGACCTATATGGATTTCATAGATCAATTATACACTTTCCACAAAAATTTACAGGAGAAACAGCATATTATTACAATAACAACAATTGATGGCGTACATGACTCCAAGATTCACCAAGAAATTCATTTACTGAGATGGCGGCTTGTGTGTACATTAGCGGAGATGTCCAGAAGCCCCATATCAGCCACTTCTTCATTCTTGCTGAAAGGAAGACCAGGGTCATAGGACTTCCGAGGCAAATAAAACCAGTACTCCCTATCTTTTATTGATAAAGGCTATACCTTTTGATAAGACAAACCCACCAAAGGTTAGAACCCAAACCAGTACAAAGCTTCCACCAGTGTTTGCAATGATATGGTCCCGGCTCAGCGTGGCTGTGCATCGGAAAAGTGCATATGACATTTGTCCACTTAACACAAGTGCCAAGTATTGCTTTAGCAACCTGAACAATAAATCAACAAGTCAATGGAAGCAATCCACCAATACTAGAGATTACATGACTGAGAAATGTTTCGCACAAATTGGGTGATGAAACTCGCCTTGTGACACTACGATCAAAACCTATTACAAAATAAGTTGTGCAAACCACAAGAGCGACTTCTATGAAGGATAAAGGCAAACAGAGGATGGATGACGGCAATGAGAATGCCCATGAAGGATAAAAATGGAGATCCCTTTGCTTGTAGAACACAGGAAGCTTATCAATCGTGTTTGGAAGCTCGAAAAATCCAGCGAATAATAGCAAGTGGATCAAGAAATAGAGTGCACCAAGCTGCACCGCTCCATCTTCCACTGAATGATGCTGCTTTCTAGCTTGTCCAAATACCATTGCCAGAATGATTGAAGAGATCCAAATCTGACATGCCAGTTAGATAAGGTCAAAAATTTTGGTTCATCAAAAAGCCTATAAAAATAAACTTCACTTACTTGAACTATCTTGAATATGTGTAATTTGGCATCCCTCTTCATTAGAGTTGCTTCCCTCGACAGGCAGGCTTTCAATAGTTCCCTCTTGCTAGCACCATACTTAGATTTCGTCAAGGCTGCAGCATGATTCTTTGACCTATCAAATGGGATCCTCAGCTCCTCTTCATTAGCTCTTCCCACATGAAATGAATTGAAGGCCTCAACAAACTCAGCAACTGGAATATAACGATAAAGCGATTCTCCTTTGACCCAGTACTGCCTCTGATCCTTTCTTGAAGTCACCTTTTTAATCACAGTTGAAGCAAAAGTTAGGCAGGCATAATTTGCTTGTCCAGGGGCAGTTCGTCACTTGGAGAAAAATACTAGAGAGCCAACAGAAAGCAGATCACGCAACTTAAACTCATGTATTGCTTGGATAATAGAATACCCAATGCTCCACCGTGGAATTCATGTTAGTTCAGAAATTTTACTATTCCTCCTAGAAATGTTTTCAAAAATGAAGTGAGTGGCTGACAAATGGAAAAGTTTGCCAAACAATTGCCTTCCAAAATAATAAAGGAACTAAGTTAGCAATACCGCATAAATGAAACTTATGTGATTACATCACACGTACTTCCTGTAGATAGTCAGCAACGCCTTTCCTGTCAGGACATTTGAAGCCCATAGATTCAAAAAATTCGAGAATGCATTCACGCGGGCCTTGGTACACAATTTGTCCTTCCGCGAGGAGTATAACGTCATCGAAGAGCTCATAAGTTTCTGGAGGTGGCTGGAGAAGGGAGACGAGAGCAGTCTTGCTAAATATGTTGATGGATTGCCTGATAGAATTTACTATCTGAAGGGTGGTCGAACTGTCGAGACCAGTTGATATATTGTCCATGAAAAGCACATTCACAGGACCAACCAGCATTTCCCCTGAACCAATTAAATCAGAAAAGAAGAAGTGTAAATAGGTAACCAAGGCGCACTAAACTTAACCATCTTATAAGAGAATTACATCCATGCGGTTCTTTACCAGTAGTAACACGTTTCTTTTGTCCTCCAGAAATGCCCCTCATCATTGCATCTCCTATCATAGTATCAGCGCAAACTTCAAGTCCTAAAATCTGGGAGAAATCAGTGCTTGGATCAGTGCAATATGTGAAATCTAAGATCTAAATAGCTGTAAAAAAGGTTTATCTTACCCTAAGAACATAATCAGTAACCGTGTCTTCCTTGTGTTCCTTCAAAACTGATGCCTGTACAACAATACATTCTCATCATGAGAATATAAGGAAAAATAGAAGGATAATGTCTCCAAGTCAAGTAAGATATATCTACCTTCATCAGAGCATCGATATAAGGATCTGGCTTAATTTTCAATAACTTCTCCCTTCTTAGAAGTTCTGTAAGCATATCTGCAGGTCGTGGATTTGGTAGAAGTCATGAAGATGCCAATTCTGCGTGTCTAACAGCTCTATTATTTGCAAATTTTAACTTACCGTAGCTAGAACCAACTCCTTGACATTTTGCAGAGAAGGCCAATGTTTCTCTAACAGTCATCTGGGGAATGTGGAGGTCGTACTGGCTAATGTAAGCAGCTGTCCTTTCTGGCACGAACTCGTGCATTTTGTGCCCGTTGTATGTAACTTCTCCTGAAAACTACAATTGACAAGAAAAATATGAAATGATTGAAGACTGACGCAAATACTGAATGCCATAGGAACTATAATGTTCTGGAAGAAGGTTGTTGTACGTTCAGTTCCGGATCTAGCTTTCCCATCAAAGCTTTGAGTAAGGTGGTTTTGCCTGAGCCAGGTGGTCCCAGCAGCAAGGTCATTCTGCAAACAATTTAAGAAGTGTGCAATCTTAATATTTATGGACCCGACAGGATTAACAAAAGTGAAGAAAGTTGGCCAAATGATTAATCAAAATAAGGTACCTTCCAGGTCTTAAAATACCACTGACATTACGAAGAACAGAAAACCTTCTCTTATGACTCGGAAGGAGATGAAGATAATTTCCTACATCCTTTACGACAGAACAGACAATCACTATGAAAGCCTCAAGAATGACAACACCAAAAGAAGAAGAGAAAAAAACTCATAATTGAATTTTCGTTCCAGTTCTAAAGGAGTACCTCTAGCCAGTTGACAAAAGAATTGAATACTGTCGGTAAAGCTCTATCACCCACGTAAGCTTCTGCCTCAACATTGAGATTCTGGAATCGAACCTCAATCGTAGGTAATTTGAGACAAACCCTGTTCTTCAAAAAATATAAATAAAACGTATATACTTGATATACAGATAAAGGCGGGAATTTGCATATGTTTTTTTCGACTTGCAATAACATCTGTATAAACTCCTCACAAAAAGAATCATCTTGATAAAGGCATGAATTAGCATCATCTCATTCTTCTAATACTAGTACACCTAACCTGTCTATCCTGTTCTTGAGCTTCTGCAGGAATTCTTCGTTGGTATCACCACTCTTCAGAAACATATCCAGTAAACCTTGCCTCTCCTCAAACCTAAGTTTCTTGAGGTCTGTTTCTTTAAGATCTCCTGTAACTCCATGCAGAACCGCTTTCTGCACTCTCTGGTATGTTGGCAGACGCTCAAGAGCAGCCCATTTGAGAGCTTCTTCATCATCTTCTCGATTCCTACTGCCACTGTGAATGCTGTGTGCGTTTGAATAAGTCCTAATGGGCCCTAGCTCCATCGTCTGCCTCGCAATCCACAGATTCAGGAATGTAGAACGCCCCGAATAGATTGTGGAATGTAGAACGCCCCAAATCATGCTTCTTGTCTTCCATTTATATTAGTTTCTGACGTTCCAAGATAGCAAGAGACGGTATCATCAGATTCTTGTTTCTTAATAAGAACGGGGAATATCTGAGCACCTTAATTCTAGTAAATACCCTTTGAGATTTGGCATTGAATGACTTCATTAAAAATCGTAATCTTGGAAATTGAAAATGTCTATATTTTGGAAGCACCTTTCTTAAGTGGAAGTTTACCAATTTTGGTGCTCTTCACTGCTTTATCTCCAGGACCAGGATCCAAGTGTCTGTGGCTCTGAGGATTAGTATACTCTGGTTGGGCTTCAAGTTCAATGTAACTAAACGCCAATTTCCAAATGTGAGTCAGGTTTACCTTTCAGGCAATAGCCATTCCAATCACCGAGATCTGCTGGCAATTGAAGTTAGCTGTAAACTGAGTCGGGAACACCTGAACTTTTCCAAGCCTCGTGGTAAAGATTGGATTTGGGGTACCAACAGGGAAGGCAGTCACGTATGTCAAGAAATCTATTTAGTTGGTTCATTTCGTTGCAGGTCATTGAATTGTAGGAGCCTCGTTGATTTTTCGCTCTGTGAAGACAAAGTCCATCTAAAATTGCATCATTTAAGTCAAAATTCGGAGAGTCTAGGAACCTAAAATAAGTGGAGTATTAGCAGTTGCTGCAATTTTACATCATCCTTTCCTCATGAATCTCTTATTTGGCTGATCGTGATTCGCGAAAACAAGCTACGCGCATAGCTTGGATGCACCGCATGCATTTCTTCTTGTGCTTAACAGAGTAAAACAGGAAAATTTTCCCCATTTTAAGCAGTGAAAACAAGGACCGCCTTAGATTAATAATTATGAATCAGAATAGACGGTTGTACAAAATATCAGGCAAGGTTCCACAATGGTACCAGGAATAGGGAGTACATACTCGTCGCCATATTCAGAAGCAAGAAAGGTCATAGTGACACCGAGTATTTTAGGGGATAAGTTCTTTTATTAGTCATTATGCTAATGACCGGGGCATCACAAAATTCATAAACTTAAGAATTAAATCTTTTATGCTAAGGATGCATTTGGTATTATTTCTGCTATCGGGAATAATTTTTGTTCATAAATAGATTTTTTCATCTTTATTTCCTAGACGAGTTTCTGAGCATTCAAATGCATTTAGTAACCGTACAAAATTTCAACTTCCGAGATAAAATATTAACAGCTGCTTGGTACAACTTAATTTTTTTATGACATAAAATTTCTTTTATTTTTTTAATAATTTTCTCAGATTTTCTTATTTTTTATTCTTTTCTTTTTTTTTTTTTTTGTCCTCCCTTCTTCTTCCTCCTCTTGTGGATTGTTGGGCCTCCACGATGGTCGGCAACCTTGGGTGAGCCTCACCATGGCCAGGCAAGGCCGCCCTCACCATGGCCAAGCAAAGTTGACCTCGCGGTGGCTAAACAAGGTCGACCCTTGTTGATGGCTAAGTGAGGTAGCTTTGTACAAATCTAGGGAGGCTAGGCCTCGCCTAGCCAACTTCGCCAGATCTGGGCTAGGCAAGGCTCGACCTCACCAAGTCATGGCAAGGCTACCCCAAGAAGAGGAGGAAGAAGAAGAAAAGGAAAAAAAAAATGAAAATGACCTAATTTAGAAATTGTTCCCTGTAGCAAAGAAATAAATTTTTCCAACTTTTCTATTTATATTCGAAACCTATTCCCTAACTACTTATCTATTCCGGAGAGTACAAAAACTAACTAATGTTATCAAATGGATTTCCCTTCTTTTTCTATTCCAAAGAACAAGAACAGAAAAATTGAGGATAGGCCCTGAGGAAAAGGTAATTTCAGAATGCTAGTACCATGGCCCCATCAAATGTATTGGGTCGATACCATTCATTTACAAAGCATAATGCTCCATTATTAATCTGCAGAGGTACTCTTTGCTCTCTGAAGCCTGAAGTAATGTTTTTTCTTTCCATAAGCTGTCATAAGAAGAATTTTTCCCTACAACCAGAACAAAGGTAAACCAAGAACTCATCTGGCAGTTGACATGGGACGAGATTCTAACATCCACGAGCATACATCAAATATCTAAATCCCCATAAATTGAGCATCTCTATGCAGATTTACATCCATACCCGAAAACAAAACTCCACACTATTCCAAATTCCATCATGCTTCTCGATTCGACAGTTCAGTGGCGTGTCACACATTGCCATTAACCAGTACTCCACGCCTTAAGCTAGTATCGTTGCCAAAGTCACTTTCTGCCAATGCCGAATCAACAAGGGACTGCA
Source organism: Eucalyptus curtisii (assembly GCA_017140595.1). Classification (NCBI taxonomy): domain Eukaryota; kingdom Viridiplantae; phylum Streptophyta; class Magnoliopsida; order Myrtales; family Myrtaceae; genus Eucalyptus; species Eucalyptus curtisii. The sequence continues at coordinate 7,794,430 of CM029496.1, forward strand.
AAGGGAAAAAGAATATTCATTTACAACACTACTCATCCACTCATCTTTTCTTGTTCCGTCTCTTACAGAAGATTCTAGAGTTCTAAACAGTTTGTGAATTAACCTGATTTCCCAAATCCAGAAAAGTAATTCAATCTCAACAAAGACAACATGCCATGAAATCAATACCTCAAGGGTACCTTAATCGAACTCAAGAAAAGCATACATTCGCATGCTAAAAGTTCTCTCTATGGAGTCTCATTTACCAATCACTTGTAACTCAAGGAAAGGTATAAATGCAACCACGCAGCTAAGAAAAAAGTGAGTCATGCCCAGCCCCCCATTCTTCAGAGCACCAAAGTTTTCTCAAAAATGGAATGGGCAATAAATCGCAGAAAACTGAAAACCAAAGCTAATAGGGAAAACTCAGGTCCAAATGCAGCCTTGACTGAACCAAATCAGAACAAGTAACTTGAAAGTCCAATTAAAATCCACTCAGCCATTAAACTCAGAGAACAAATATCTTTGGTATTTACGTAGCTTTCAATACTGCAGTACACAATATTTTTTAAAAAATATTTACCTTGCTAATATGATGTATTGAATGTGGGCTAAAACAGAAATACAGAATTGAATCACTACATACACGCCCAAAAAGGTACTTTTCACGCCACTACATGCACTCTTTTTAAATATACTGAATACATGATGACTTCTTTGATCTAACAAAACAATAGCCAGCAAAAGTAAAACAGTTTCAATCATGATAAATGCTATTTAGAAAAGTGATCAACAGCAGCGACTGTACTCTTTATCCAATGCTACATCCTTTTACAAAATTCAAGAAGCTTCAAGTTTCAAAACGAAATAATGTAGATGTACTAGCAATAAATTTAACTAAATAAAAAAATACTAATAATACAAAAAGGAGTTTACCAATGTTCACCATTGGGTTTACCATCCTCTTCGCATGCTAGAAATAAAAAGGAGCCTTAGGAACTAAATCAAAATAAATTCCTCATAAATGTGGAGGGAAAATGGAGTTGGTACCAATCCCTTCCTACTTTATCGTTGCTTGAAACTTACAAAAGAACAACCGTAGTATGCAGGAGAAAGAACTCCCTGCAACTCTGCATCACCAACATAACAAAGAAAGAGAAAGCTAACCTGCAGTTCCTGTTCACAGCTTTTAAGTTTGCTATTGTAGTCTCTGATTTGAAGATAGCATTTGTGAAGCTACAAAAAATTATTCCCCAATTCAGGCATTTTCTTAAGCAGTAGCTGAAAATTAAAAAAACCAACAGAATATCGACCAAAATACCTTGGTCAACTGCATCTTGCGTCGAGAAGTTAGTTTTTTAGCAGAGGTCAAAGAATCCTCTAATTTCTGCAGTCAACATCAAATCCAACTAATTATATTGCAAGCTGGGTAAGCCACAACTGACATAACCCGAAAGAACTTAAAGGAGTGAAAAAAAAAAAAAAAGAAACATCCTCAATTCAGCATTCCATTGTGTTGGGACACCTTAAAAGTTACCTTAGATTTCTTCTGCAGTTCCAAGATAAATTGTTGCTTTTCATCCAACGTCTCTTCCATATGAGAGATCTGCCCACAAGCTACTTCAGATAAGAACAGGATTAAGAAGAATTTGCCAAGACCAGGTTTTGAGGCAGCTTTTCCTGGTTCAGCTGTTTAAATTGAAATGAGACAATCTAGGTCCAATTACTCCTTATTCATTTTTCTCCTTGCCCATGTACATTCTTTTAGGAGCTAACAGATCTGTACAGATCTCTACAGAACTAAGGAACATTCTTTTCTTTCAAGCAAGAGATTAAATCATGTAGTGGAATACAACCTCATCTTTCAGTTCTTCATGCTTCTGAATTGAAATCTCCAGTTGCTCTTTAGTCTGTCAAATGGAAAGATGGTTCTTAATCCTTCAGCACGGAAGCTTAAAAATGAAATTTGAGACTCCAAAGCTTACATACCTGATCATAACTATCATAAAGCAAATCTGATGAAAGTTCCCTACTATGAAGGCTGTTAGGACTGGAACTGCAACCACAGAAGGACATAGAAGAAGCATGAAGATAGTTCAACTCAGTCAGGATTAACCTTAAGCTACTACTTGCACCCGAATCGTTTACACACGGCAGACATCCTCTGTTCAGAACAACAAAACATGGCAAGACAGTTAATTGGGCTTGTATGATTCAAATTAATAACTCAACAACCAAAGCAGATTGAAGGATCTTTCACCCAACAACTAACCGACTCCATGAACACATCATACAAATTGAAGAACTCTTTACTTTGTAAAGAACTGTGATTTTATAGAACAGAAGTTTGACTGATCCTGGAGGGTGGCCACCCTAGCATGCAGCAACTAAAATAAAAGATCTGTCCCCTTAGAGGAAAATTACATAAAAATTGTGAAACAATATCCTCTAGATTAAAAAGACAATGGCTGCCATTCTCGGCGAGAGATTTTTTATTATTTCAAATTCCATAATGTCCCATTTCCATAACTGTGTTACTGCCTGATTTGCTTTGCCTTTTTCCCAATATCTGTTTAACTTATATGAAAAATTAGAAAGCGAACAATGCAAAAGTAAAACTAAGCTTGAACTTGACATAGAGTTTCTTTACCCTCTCCGCTTCCTTGAAAATTGATTTGCATCATTAAGGTCCCTTCTGTCAATCGGCATATCACCATCTGCGTCCATGTCATGAATCCTTACGTGCTCCCTGCTGTGCTCTTGCTCATCGTCAACCACATCCCTGCCGGCGTCCTCATCTCTATCCACGAGATGATCCCTTTCATAATCATGACCGTGAACATGCTCGTACTCTCTCTCCCTGTCTAGGTCATGGTCTCGAGACCGACCTCGCTCTCTAGACCTGTCGCTATACCGATCCAAATGCCTGTCCCTATCGTGATCATAGTCCCTTTCCCTATGTCTATCTCGTTCTCGATCCATGCCCCTCTCATTGCTCCGTTGCAAGCCGTCACGACCGAAGCCCCATCTACCTCCTCTAGTCTTCACCCCATTAACTCTAACCACCCGTCCATTGATAGTCTAAACACAAAACGCGACACCGTCAAAGATCCCATCAAAAAGCAAGCGAGCAAACGAATTTCTACCACATACCCTTCCGTCCATGTCATTGATGGCATCGATCGCCGACCTCGGGTTCGTGAACGTGACAAAGCCGTAGCATTTCCCCCTCGTGGAACGATCATTGATAATCTGCAAAACCAAATTCCCACACCGCATTACATAAAACCCTAAAAAAGCGCCACAAAAAAAGAAAAAAAAAAAAAAAAGGATCGATCGCTTGCAATCCAAACTTTCGCTACTTCAATTCAAACAACCATCACTAAAAGCTCAGATGACGAGCAACGCCGGCCAAGTCCGGGCCAAGAGCTATCGACAAGAAACGAGGCGAAAACCCTAATCGCGAAGCGAGGGGGAACAGACCTTGACGGCGACGATGGAGCCGTAGATGGCGAAGAGGTCGCGGAGGGAGTCGTCGTTGACGTTGTACGGAAGGCCTCCGACGTACACCGAGCTCTCGTCGTCGATCGTCATCCTCCCTCTCTCTCTCTCTCTTCGCCGCCTCGCCGGAGATAGTCTCAGCTCTCTAGAATCGTGTCTCGATCCTCAAGCGTTTCGGCTCGGTCTAGGAACAGAACCGGTTTCCCTTGCTCTCGAGAACCGTTTCGAACAAAATAATTAATAAGATTAATATCCTGAAAAATCTTATATATTTGTGACAAATTTATCACAAATTAATTTTTAATTATCGAAAATCCCAAACTAATATATTTTTGATAAATTTATCTCAAAGCGGTATACTTGTGATAAATTTATCATATTTTTAATTTTCATTAAATTTTACCATCGAATTAATAAGTAACTGATGTACCAATTTGAGATTTTATTCTTCGTTTGTTATAGTTATATATTTTTTATGATTTATGGTAATTTTTTTATGGATGTACTAGTTTAAGAATTTTCATGGTCAAAAAATTAATTTTGAGTAAATTTGTCGCAAATGTATCAGTTTATGGTTTTTTTTAATAAGTCTTCATTTGTTTCACGTAGAAAATAACTTCCGAGTAAACATTTTTCAGATTTTCCAACGTTACTGTTTCATGGAAAAGGAATTGGTTGGGGAAAACATTTTTTCGTGAAGGAAAAAATGTTATCTAAAATAAAGGAAAATGTTTTCCATTTTTGAGAAAGAGGAAAATATTTTCCCTACCTTTTTTCACCTCACTTTCCTTTATTAGATATTTTCTCCTTTTACTTATTTATTTTTTTAAAAAAAATCAATTTTTTTCTTTTTTTTTCCTTTTCTTTCTTTTTTGCTTTTTTTTTCTTCATTGGCCGGTTGCCGGCCACATGCGAGCTCAAGCCCCACTAGATCTAGCCACCTATGCCGAGCTTGGGCCTCGCCAAAGGTCACCAGACGTTGGCGAGGCTTGACCTTCAACGAGGCCCGACCTTCGGCGAGGCCCTAGCAACCTTCGACAAGGCTCGAGCCTCGCCCAACTCATTGGATCTAGTGAGTCCCTAGCTCACCTGACCGACCTCGAGCGAGCTTGGGCCTCACTAGACCTTACCACCTAGACAGACTCGAGCCTCGATGAGGTTGCTAGACATTGTTGAGACTCTGTCGACCTCCGGCAAAGCTCGAGTCTCGCCCAGGTGGTCGGAAATGGTGGGGCTCGAACTCACAGCATCAAACGAGATTGACCTCGCCACAAGCCGACAAGGCTCTAGCTTACCTATGGCCCATCAACAACTATTGACGTGGCCGGCCAATGAAGAAGAAAGAAAAGGAAAAAATAAAAAGAAAATAATTAAAATTTTGATTTTTAAAACATACAATGGTTTCATTACCTTTTGGCAGGCCTATGTTCCATAGAAACTGTCTACCTGAGACTGACCATTGGCCAGTAGATCCTAACACAAAGTTAGAATTCTAACTCTTCTAAAGTGGTATCTCACTGATGGCTCGGGCCCCTCCAAAAGGAGGCCTTCTTCGCCTTCCACCTAAGCTACACAGGAAAGGCCCAAAGCCAATCCCAGGGAACAATAAAGCTTCATAGGGTCTTTCTATCCAGCCTAACATGTGAAAATGGGTGCATAAGGATGTTGTGCTCGGCTTGGAAGACAATCATGAAGTTGAAAGTACCAGAAATTCCTAGAGGCATACCATCCGAAAAACTTCCTTAACCAATTAGGTAGATCAAGAAATCAGTAGTAGTAATTGCAACAGGAGATGAAGATGCAACAACAATCCAAGGGTACATACCTAGACGGAAACTAAGTTCCCACTCACAACTCATGTAACAAGCTACACCAAGTAAGAAGTGTAGAACAATTAGCTCATAAGGACCACCGTTCAATAGATGCCGCTTCCCATATTGAGTAAAAATGCAAAACTATAACTGTAGAAGTAGGAATAATGGCACCAGAGATAATATTGTTTCCATAAAGTATGAACTTATCTTTCTTCTTATAGGAAGCCAAAGACAAATAGTAATGGGATTAGCGGCTAAGGAGGGAGCAAGTAAAGACATTGCGGATTGAAAAAAGAAGACAGATTGATGCCATTGCTTTTGTTCAATACATAATGACTGAAACTAACTTTGGTTGATTAATTCGATCAGTTCATCAATGGTCGGCAAGTATGATGGTCCCTTCAAATTAATTCTCACAATAATCCAAGCAAACATTTGTATTTCTTTTCTTTTTGTTTCTCCCCAATTAGAAGGGATCCCTAAATACTTGTAATTTAAAAAAAAAAAAAATAGACTCCTAGCCTGCTTAGAAGAGCATTGCAACATCGACTCAATTTAGTTCATAGACTATATGAAAATATTCGATGTTATCAATACAGCAGTGAATATTTTCATATAACTTAGGGACTACGTTGAACAAATTAAAAATTCAAGAACCACATTACATATTGATCTAAAGTTTAGAGATCACATCAAACAAATTAAAAGTATAGGGCTACATTAAACATTAGGTCAAAGTTTATGGACCATTTGTATCATTTCCTCATATTTTTATGAGTGGTTTGCTACATGCAATTGATCATGAATTAATGAAAGAACAACATTGTACATCTTCATACAGCTCAGAGATTACATTGAATATGTATCACAAGTTCATGGACTATATGAAACAAATTAAAAATTCAGGATTACATTGTGCATTGGACCAAAATTTAAGAATCAGTTATGTCATTTGTCCATATTTTTATGAGTGATTTGCTACATGCAACTCATATTTTGCGTGATTAAAGTAAGATTCCTAATTAACTGCTAGATCACATATCTTGTGTGTTCTTAAAACTCAGAAGTTAATTGTTGTGTGCATGTTCATATGTTGTCATTTGTACATTGAATCTAATTCTGGTTCATCTGTAATCTAAGATCACATGTTTTCCCTCCCGATATTTCGTCATGATCGGGCTGTCCGGAAACTGAGGTACGGCGACAAATGTCACTCGGAATTGTTCTGCAGGAAGATCATACTGATGGTTGATGCACACGCGGAGCACCATCTCTGTGCTAGGGACAAACTAAAAAGCCTAAAACATTCATAAATTTCGTTGTCGAGACGGAAAAATTATTTTCATGCATCCGATTCTTATAGGTTCAATACATGTGAGTCGTCATATCATAGGTATCTTTCCGTGCATCCAATTAACCTGACGACTTGTGTAAATTGAATTCACATAAATTGAATGCATGCAGCTACGAGAGTATTCAAACTATACAGGTGTTTAACTTCATGTTCAACTATGCATTTCATTTTTTTTTTATAGATTTAGGCCAGTTGAAAAGGAAATTCCTGCCAAGTTTGAGCCCGTCATTTTGGAATCAGGAATTGGGACATAAGCCCAGTGACCCCTTGCTTTGTCATAAGATAGCCATATCATGTCCCACGCACCTTCACAATTACTCACCAAGCATGCCCTAATGATCCCTCCTCTTTCTTCCAAACAGCCCATCAAAACCCCGTAGGGCTTCTCAATTTGTCCGACCAAATTTCTTGGGATTTCCGATACAAATTCCCAGTTTCTACCATCTTCGCTCGAGCCCCATATCTCAATTCTCTCCAAAAATCTCGTCCTTTTACGTGCGGCATCGCCATCACTCAATTTCACTATCATCATGTGACCGTCGCCGTACACATGTATGAGATTGGCCGAGTAATCCCAACCAAGTCTACCGTTCGGCCCCCGCCCTCGATCGCCTCCTCCACTGAATCCAGGCCGCAGAACTAAAGGGCTTAGGCTTTCGGATCCACATGATATAATCATGTTCGACCCGGGTCCATTGACCAAATGAAGAAAGATGCGTCCGTCGAGTCCTTCACCGCGACTTTGCGACCGGCCCTCGGTCTCTTCCGCTTCCATCCTCTTCCAATCATCGGTCTCCGAGTCGTATACAAACAGAGTAGGCCGATCCTCCACCAGCTCTGCGAACAAGAAGCGGAAGCGACCCGACCCGGGAGGCCCGCCTGGAACCAGCTTCATCCCGGACCTCCTCCAGGAAGAAGTGCCTCGTGGACCCAACGGGCTTGGCGGGACTTTCTTGACCTTCTTGGCCATCAAATCGACCGCCATCACTTCCTTGTCTCTATTGCAGGCAAACAAGAAAATGCTCCCGGAAGCCGTCAAGAAATAAAGGACCTCACCCGGCGAAACCACGGGCTCCAAGATCTTGGCAATCGAAATCTTGAACCAGCGGTTCGACGCTGACTGGTCCGTGAAGCCCATGAGCATCGCATCCTTGGACCACCTCTTCTTGAAGATGAAGAGCCAGGCAGCCGAGCTCAATCTCGCGTTGCATTCGCGGACGAAACTCTGGTCAGAGATTACGGTGGCGAGGGTCTTGTTCACCAGCTTCAGAGCGACGATCTCTGGCAAAGCTAAGTTCAGGAGGATGCTTTGTATGAGCTCAGATGGGAGGAGGCAAAACCCTAATGGATTGGAGCTGTTATAACTCAGATGTTCTTCCATGGATTTGGCGAGGGAAAATTGTTCCCAATACACGAGCTCGTGAAGGATGGTTATATAGTGGAAGTCGGTCCAGATTTTGGGAACATATTTTATTAATTGGACGATGATAAAATTAGTCTCTGAATTTTAACCCATGTGTAATAGGATCCGTAAACTTTTAATTTATTCAATAAAGGCCCTAAAGTTTTAGTAGATATTTAAACTAGTCTCTAAATTATATGAAAATAACCAATGTTATTTTTCTATTAGTTTAAATTCAGAAACAACATTGAATATTTTCATATAATTTGGAAACTAATTTGAATATACATTAATAATTCAAAGATGATATTATATACTTCGCTAAGGTTTAAGGACTATAGAATAAATTAAAGTTTAAATATCACATTACACATTTAAGTCATAATTAAAAAATAATTTATGTCATTTTTTCTTTAATAATCCTCGTTAGGTTAGCAAGGTCACTTTCACAAGCAAAGGACATGAAGAGGTTAAATTAAGCATATAAAAGTATGTGGCCACGGGGACAAGACACATGATCCAACGCGGCATTGCGCACATGGAGACTCACCTTGCGTGGATGAAAAGAGCTGGGCGGCTGATACAAACGTCCCCATGGCTTTTCCTTTACTTTAAAAAATTTCTTTCATGTATGTAGATAGCATAAAGAACACTTACATAATTATCGTTACATTAGCGACACGTACGTCATACAACTCAAAAGCCAGGTACGCATCAAATTCTCATGATGTAACAAAACCTAACATTAACAACGCTCGATTGCTTCTTTAATCATCAATGTCTACCGAAAGAAAATTCTTATGTTCTTGCTAAATGGCATCTTAACTTTTATGTGCGATTGGCACTGGTGCCTGTAATTTAGTGTCACCTAATGATGTAAGCACACCGCACGCGAGCTCTAGGGCACATTTCTTTTTTGGCATTCTAATAATAAATTAGATGGAACGATTGGTGGAGAGGAAAATGGTGATGCAATCCCACTTTTTTTTTATTGATATTTCGCGGCCAATCCAGAAGGGGCAGCACGTATTATAAAAATCCCACGCTCAGTCTTATCCACTGGTGTCAAATGGGTCGGAAGCCCCCAACGCTGATGGCCACAATTTTAAGGTTTAATTATTTTGCACAGGAGGGATGCGGACGAACTCTTAAGGCCGTGATATAATTTTCTTTATGCAGATAATGTTGGGAGCAAAAGGGTGGGTGCAATGAACATTTTCTGCCGTCGGGCCCAGTTCCTTTAAAAAAACAAAGAAACTCGCAACTTTAGGTCAAATCCTAATTCTATCTCAAACTTTTGTTATGTCTACAAAATCCTCCTCAACTTTCAATTTGATCCCAAATCTGCTCACGGGTCCAAAAATCTCCACCAGTTTTTTCAAAATTATCAATATGAAAGTCAGATGGAGATCCATCAAAAACCCGCATTTTCATCAACACCCTACACCTTAAAGTTGATAATCTTAAAAAACCTAATGATAATTTTTGAACATGTAAGCAATTCTGGGACTAAGGTGAAAATTTGAGAATTTTTTTGTTGAAAAGTTCGGGGAAAAATTGAAATTGGACTCAAAGTTGAGGATTCTTTAGAGAATTAGCCTTTAAAAAGTGTAAAGTATGACTCATCGAAGACGCATCAGGGTCCCACACTCACGTTGATTAAGATGCAAAATAGGATGTCAAAGTTTCAAATTTTCTTCTCCTAACAGTTCACTTGATTGTTAAAATGGACACGCCATTTAATATAGCATAAGAACTTTTTTATATTGGAGATGCTTCTTTAGTTTTATCACTGAGTTTGGACAATATTATTAAGCCCTCATGCGTAGCTCCAATTGAAGGTCACAAGTCCGATTCTTCAGTCTATTCTCAGTCTCACAAATCTTGGGTAATTTGTGAAAAGGGAGGCTCAAGCTTAAGCGCATCACTGGTCATTCACTCGCATCATGGTGGGACAAGGGTAACGTGCTTGACCAGTAGGCAATGACGTGCTGACAAAATCGACAGTCTTAAACTCATTTTTTTCCTAAAAATGATCTACCCGATTTAAGATTGCAATATCTTAATTTGTGATTTTGGTGTAGGACTGCTGGACATACGTATATCCTAGTGATTTGGAATATTTTACCACACAAAAAACCTAACATCTTCTAATTTCAAAATAGAAAAGAAATATCATTTTGAAGTCTTCTCGTACGTTAAATTGATTTTAACCTACAATGTAACTTTGAAGCCTAAATTCTCAAGCCCTCTTTTGTTATTTAGAATATAAAATTTCATGAGTCTAAAGAAATATAATGGGATTTAATGGCAATAATTATATGAGGAAGATAATTTCTACACTTTGTGGCTTAAAGGTGATCAGTTCCCAATCCAATCCGATCTCTATTGAGAATTGGATTAGGAGGACCAATTCCTCGTTTTTGGAGTCGGCAAGTGGACCACCTGGTCCTGGGACCAGTCTAATCCAATCCTTGAGTGGTCCAATAGAACCTATGGATTCACATATCTTTGCTTAAAGTTTTGGATTAATTGAATTGACAATAAAAGTCACAATTCAAAACTGGCATTCATCCAAGATTTGCCAAGAAGATTTAGAGATGAGGGGCCCGTGATTGTAGGGACACACTTGACAAAAAGAGAAAGGATCGGGTGGATTCTTTTCTATAAAGGATAGACTCACAAGTTCAAGGAAGGTGTGAGTAAGCAAGGGAAGCAAAATCGGTGAATCTTTGTAGGAAAAGAAAGAAAGTAAAATAAAGAAAGAAGTAAGAGACAAAAGGAGAAAGTTGGATGAATACGTACAGCACTATGAAAGAAATAGAGATTCGCTTGATCATTTGGAATAAGAAAGGGGGAAGTAGAGATTAGGGTTTAGGTTTACACTTTACTTCTTTAAAAAATAAAAAATAACAAAAATAAATATAAATCGGTCCGGTCCAATTCCCATCTCAGAACTAGAAACATGATCGAAAATCACCGATTTCAATTTTATGGAAGCCAGAACTAGATTGGTACCCCATAGAACAACCAAAAATTGTCCGATTTGATCTAGTCTAGGCAATTCTTTATACTTATCCCTACTGTGACTTCATACGCGTCCTATTTAATGAACTCACCAAAATTTCTGTCTCTTCTCTCCACTTTTCACCTTCTTTCTTAAATCAAACAATCAATGATCCTATAATTCTCTTTTTTAATTCCTTACTATTTTATCTTGCATTCCTCTTCCTTTTTTTCATTATTTTCCCTCGACAAAAGCTTCTCGCCATTTCCACTACAAACAGAGGATAGCGAAGGAACTCCTTATGAGAGTCCAACCTGGGTGGCAGAAAAATTCATCTTCCTTCCCTTCATCCATTCGGACATATTCATGTTGCTTTGGCTCAACATGACAGAAAATCGAATCAAACTTCCACTGTTTCCATTTGGGAAAGGCGCTAGATTTAATTTATATTTGGAGATCCAAATGATTTTTTTTTATTAAAATAATTAGTATTTTAAGGAAAATTCATATTGATGCGCTGGAGATAATTGTGATTGACAAAAAGAGATTAGAAATTGTAATTAATTGAGTCCACTTGTTCCAAATGACCATCCTGCGAAGGAGATTGATAGAAACAAATGATTGTCTGAAAGCCTGAAGGACTGTGTTGGGCCTAACTAGCAATCCGCCATGCACGAGGACAGGCTTGGAGAATGGTCATCAAAGTTTGGTGCCATCTAGGCCAAGCCCATTCTCGGTTCCCTAAACCCACCCATTCTTGCTTTTCCATCACTTATCCCTTGTTTCTTTTTGTCCTCGATCGATAAGAAATAGGTAGACGTCCAAAAAATCTTAAAATTATTGTACGATAATTAATTCAATCCTAAAATTTTCGATTTGTTCAATTCAGCAATAAACCTTCTAAAGATCTCTAATGTAGTCCTTTTGGGTGATTTTGGTTAGAAATTACTAACGTAGTGGTTTAGCTGGCCTAACTACATGGCACAATTGACATGAATATAGACAATTTTATAATTTTTTTAAAAATTTTCTAAATTATTTTTCTTTCTTTTTTCCCTTTTTTGCCTGTGGCCAGTCGCCACTTTCGCCTGTGGCTAGTCTCAATGATAGCCGACAACTAGGCATAGCTTAGCATCACCCTCACCTGGGTGATAGTGTCATATGACCTGCTGGCCACCCCTCGCTCAAATCTAGTTAGGGCGAGGGTTGCCCTTGCCTATGGTCAGCCAAGACCAACCACAACCACAAAAAAAGAAAAAAAAGGAAAAAAAAGAAAAGAAAACAAAAAATTCAGAAAATTTTAAAAAAATTGTAAAATCATTCACGTTATCACCAACTATGCCATGTAAGATGATCGATGTCCAACCAGCTATTTTTTGCTGTCGTCAAAAATTTTATGATTAAATTTATCAAATTGAAATATTTAGGACTAAATTATTCGTAATACAATAGATTTATGGCTTTTTGGACAATTTTTCGTGGGGAGGCCATCAATGGAAAGAAAAAAGGAAATTTTAGTTCTCGAGGGGGGGATTGAAGAAATTAAACCTTCAACTTAAAAATTAACTATATAACCGTTACTTATTAAGAAAAAAATGGCGGAGAGCCGACGAACTATATAACCCTTTACTTATAAAAAAAATCGAGAATTATTTTTTTTGGAAAATTTTGAAACAATAGTCTTTTAATCCTTGACAAACTAAAATTTTAATTTCCCCCCCCCAAAAAAAAAAAAAAAAAGGAGATTGATGATTCTTTTGGAAATGCCATTCACTAAGGGAGAAAAGAAAGTAAAGTTTCGTTGGCGACAAATGCCTGAAGTAATCAAAGACTTAAAGTGACAATATTTCCTTAATGTCTCATCAATCATTCTACGTTAATCTATGTCGTTCCTAAAAAATCGAAGCGCCAGTAGGCATACGGCCCTATTGGTTTAATGATTGAAGGGTAGGATTCGAGAATATCAAGTTCCTCGTGAGCATCGTACACACTTATATATAGAAGAGATGAGTGAGACTAACAAAATAAAAAAACCAAAGATTTGTTGCTAGATATTCGCATCCGAAGCGATTTTTTCGCTTCTCAAGACCCTTTTGGACTTGCACGTCACTGCTATTCCACGGAGAATATCACGAGTGGATTTCTATTACCAAAATCAACAAGCACGACCCCACAGAAAGTCTCTCCGAAAGCCTGTTGCTACAACACATGCCAATTGGTCCACCCCAAAGATACGTCGTGCCACGTAGCCGCTCCTTCCGGCCGCCACGTGGGAATCCACCTCGGCATGTGGTCACACGAGCCCCACACACTCCCTCTCGCACTTCGCCACATCCCCGCACGAGGACCAAAAACGCTAATGCGAATCCTTCCTGCCGTGCCTTCGCTTCTCTCGATACGTGATGTGATTATATATATGCGCGCCCGCAAGCTCACTTCACTACTCAGTATCGAACCCTAAGGTGACTCGTAAGATCTCAAAACTCATCCCTTATTCATCTTCCCATCTTTGCTCCATTGCCATGATGTTTCGCGTGTGGAAGCTGGTCGGTTCGATGGAGTTGGTGCAAGAATTCATTGCCGAATTCGAGTACAAACGCTGGCCTACGAGGCTCACCAAAGGAGACGGTGATGGCGATGCACCGGCTGCATTGGCAGATGGTGATGGAGATGACGATGACGACGACGATGGTGGCTATGATTATGCTCCGGCGGCCTGAAGAGAGGGAGAGAGATTAATTTACTTCGCCACTAATGCCGTAGTTAAGTTTTGATTATGGTAAACTATTGCGCGCCGTGAGGACAAGAAGGCCACATCATGTGTGAACCTTGTCTCCACATGTGCCGATTGTGCTAGGTGACGTGTGTAGATCTAGTCAACTGAGGTCTCTTCTCTTGAAGTCATCTCGGTTGGGCTACTAATGTAATAATGTGAGGTACTATATAGTCAATGGAGAATTTTCTTCCTTATATATTGACGCGGATGTTGGCTTCGCCAAATTTAAAATTATATTAGGGATGGGTGTGGATTTCGCACGTTGTTATAGAACTTTTTCAAGTTGACTGATGATCAAAGGCATCATCGTCAGACACATCAAAGACCAACGTCATCTCATTGTGTAAAGAATTGTAAACGATACATTAATAATCAATTCACTTGCATCGTCATCATGTGATGTACATCGAATCTAGGTTTTTTTTTTTTTTTTTTTTTTTTTTTTTTTAAGCATGACACTAACGCAGAGAAGATTACTTAGGACCCTTCTCTATCACTTCACCTGATTTTCCCTCCCTCAAGGTGAAAATGCATCTAAATAGCTCACCATCTTTTCAGGCCGATGTATCATGATTATCAGAGAGACGGCTAAAATGTTGAGAAGATTGTAATTTCTGAATTTAGAGTCTAACAAATGTACGACCATATGTTTTCTAGTAACCTGGATGGCATACCTGAAACCAAACATGATTAGATATTACATGATGAATAAACGTGTTATTAGCTTTTCTGAAAAATAACTATAACAAGCATATCGAGATTCCACAAATGTGGCATGGATTGAGATGCGGTGAAAGAGAAAAGAGGATCTATGTCCATCTTGGCGAGCTTCAGTGAGAATAGTTATTTGCCTTCCCACATTGATTCCACTAGCATATATATAGAAGACTTAGACTTCGCATTACCACTTAAATCAGCAGAAGAAATTTCGGATGAAATTACCAAACCCAAAGCCCTCCCACTTCCCAGGCGAAAAAAAGAAGAAGATCATATTATACTTGTCTTTTACCGAATGCCCTCTAAAGTTTCACATCCATGAGAAATTATGGGAAATGAAGCTTAAACCCTTCCAACACTTTGTTTTTCATTCAACTGACTGAGTCTGCTCTAGTTTCACATATTAATCAGTCGGCTCCACGATGGAAAATCCACGAAGGACCTCTAGCTCGAAATGGATGCACGGGGACTTCTGAATTCATCCCCACATCTGGCTGTAAAAACAAAGAAAAGTCAAGTTGGAACTGGCACTGGCACTGGTTTCCCATTTGTCACAAGGAGTCGTGTGGAACTTATCTTTTGGACAGCTCATGAGAAGTGTCCTCAGCAAAATCAGAAGCCGGACTGATGTCAAAGCGCACTATTTCTTGATATGATTCATCGTGTACAATTATTACGCATTGTTTGCTCAGAACAAAGACTCTTTCTTATACGCACTATTTCTTGATAAGAAAGACACTTACTCTTGATTTGATGTCAAAGCGGGCATGATGAACTTGTTCAAACCTGAAAGAAGTTGAAGAGAATAAAGAAAGTGAAAATTTTGTGACTGAAGATATAGAACTTTGGAAATTTTTGTGTGTATTGTCTTCAATGAATAATCTGATGTACAGCTCCTAGTAGTTATAATACAAGATGTATGTATGAAAGGAAGTTAGAGATCCTACGAATCAATCTAATCTAGATCTAATCTTTAATTGATATGTACAAAATCGTAATCGGATCAAATCCTCTATCGAATATCACAAGTTACGCCGCATATCTTCCAACACTCCTCCTCAAGCTGGTGACTTGTAGATGTCTAAGACGCCTAACTTGCTCAATGGATATGCGTGCTGTCTTTGACACAAAGGTTTGGTGAAAATGTCCGCTGGCTGCTCTGTCGTCCCAATTCCTCTTGTTTCAATTACTCCTTCTAGAATTTTGTCTCGTGTAAAATGACAATCCACTTCTATATGTTTGGTTCTCTCGTACATTATAAGATTTGCTGTAAGTTTGAGAGCCGCATCATTTTCGCAGAGTAGATTTGTTGCCCATTGTACTTGTACTCCGAGATCTTTAAGAAGACCTCGTATCCATACTATTTGATAGGTAGTTTTGGCCATAGCTCGATATTCTGCTTCAGCTGAAGATAGGGACACAGTTGGTTGCTTCTTGGTCTTCCATGAGAGTAATGATTCTCCCAATTTAATGCAATATCCAGTAACAAATTTTCAACTCATGGGATAAGTCACATAGTCTGCATCACAATATGCCGTCATTTCCATGTTGCATTTTCTAGATAGGAGTATCCCAAGTCTCGGACACTTCTTTAGACATTTGACGACTTTCGCAGCATTCAGATGTGATTGCTTCGGACTATGCATGAACTGGCTAAGTGTTTGTACCGCATAAGAAATGTCGAGTCTAGTCATCGTCAGATATATAAGTTTTCCGACAAGCCTTTGATAGCTTGAAGGATCTTCCAGTGTGGAATCATCATCCTAAAGCATTCCCTTGTCATAATCTGCGGTAGTCAACTTAGTGTTCTGTTCAATGGGAATAAAAGCTGGCTTGCATCCTGATTGACCTGCTTCTGATATAATCTCCAATATAAATTTCCATTGACTGAGGGAAATCCCTGAGTCAGATCGAACAATTTCAATACCAAGGAAATACTTAGGTGCTCCTAAGTCCTTAATATGGAAGGTGGCATGCAAATATTCCTTAAAGCTTTCTATGGCAATTTTATCATTTCCCATAATAAGGATGTCATCGACATATATCATCAAATAAATAGATGACATACATTTAGTCCGCGTGAATAAGGCATAATCGTGTTTGGACTGCTTGAAACCTGCTGTTGCGAGAGCACTTGCAAATTTTGCGTACCACTACTTGAAAGCTTGTTTCAACCCATAAAGGGATTTACAGAGGCGACACACTTTATTCTCCCCCTGTCTCCGTAAGCCCTGAGGAATATCCATATAGATTTCTTCGTCCAAATCACCGTGAAGAAAGGCATTGTGCATGTCTATTTGATGTAGAGGCCAGTCGTGAATAGCAGCAACTGTCAAGAAGGATCGGATCGTGACATCTTTAGCTACAGGAGAGAATGTCTCGTGATAGTCAAATCCTTCTCGCTGAGTGAATCCTTTTGCCACCAATCGCGCCTTGTATCTTTCAATGGAACCATTAGCACGATATTTAATTTTGTAAACCCGTTTGCATCCAATTGGTTTACGATTTGGTGGCAGCGAAACTAGATCCCAGGTCTTATTATCAATCAAAGCCTGTAATTATGCTTCCATGGCCTTTTGCCATCGTGGATCAGCAGATGCCTCATTATAGCTAGATGGTTCTCTATCTTTTGATAGGCAACTAACATAACATCTATGTTCTGGTGATAGTTTATGAAAGGAAACATAGGATGAGATTGGATATTTGATACCTGGTGAATTGAGAGTGGCACACACATAATCCTTTGTCCAGGTTGGAGGTCGTGTAGCCCGAGCAGAACGTCTTGGAGGATCAACTTTTGGAGGGGAAGATATTGTCTCTCTGGATGACGTTGGTAAAATATCCTGGATTTCTTCATCAGTAGAAGAATCTTCCATTGAATTCCCTATAATATTCTTTGAGGTCTGATTCTCATCCAAAATAGGTGTTGTTGCTGGGATACTCATAGGCACAGAAGGAATATTGGCCGGTGTTGCTAATGGTATATAATCAAGATCTTGATATGTTCCCTCATCAGATAAAGAAGTACGAGGAATAGTGATTATACCTAAATCTCCATGTGATGATATCTGTTCACTGAATGGAAAAACAATTTCGTGAAAGATAACATCTTTACTTACCAAGAATTCCTTTGTAGATAGCTCAAGAACACGATATCCCTTCTATAGATTGGGATATCCCATGAATATGCAATGTCGAGCACGAGAACTCATCTTGTCCCAAGGGCCCACTATGGCGACATAACATAAACATTCAAAAACTTTGAGATGTTTCAGCTTCGGCTTTTTTCCAAATAGTAGTTCAAAGGGCGTTCGCCCATTGAATACCCGAGTAGGCATGCGGTTGATAAGATAAGCCACTGTAATAACACAATCTCCCCAATATTCCTTTAGAACTGATGCTTGGAATTTCAGGGCTCGAGCGACTTCCAAAAGGTGACGATGTTTACACTCGACTACTCCATTTTGTTGCAGTGTATAGACACAAGAGCTTTCATGTTAGATGCCATGAGATGAAAATAATGAAGAGCAATCATGGTTGAAGAATTCCATTCTGTTATCAGTACGGATCCACTGAATGGATTTTCCGAATTGATTTTTGGAAAGTGCAATGAATGTCTTTAAATGAGAATAAACTTGGATTTTAGACTGCATTAAGAAAACCATGTTGCACGAGAATAATCATCTACTATTGTAAGAAATTAACGAGACCCATCATGATTTATTGTATGATAAGGCCCCCAAACATCCACATGAATTAACGATAAAATCTCACTAGCACAAGTGCTCCTAGAAGGAAAAGGGGTACGCGACTGTTTCGCAAGAGGACATATGGAACATTGAGGACAAGGAAAGAAGATACTGACCCATTCTCAAGTGCATAATGAAGTTCTTATCATTGGTAGTCAAATTACATAGTGATGGTTTATTGAAGGAAGTGCAAGAAAAATTGAAATTACTTGGAAAATTTTGTCCAGAAAAAAAGTCCTTTAAAAAGACTACCCAAGCCCATCAGTCTGCAAGTCGAAAGGGCCTGAAAGAAACACATGTCGACATCAAAGAATACCCAACATGAATTTTCCTTGCATACTTTTGACACATAAATGAGATTAAATTGGAACTCTAGGACATAAAGGACGTTTTGAAGGGTAATTTGAGGGCTGAGATTGACTGTTCCTATCACATTCACATGAGTAATATTTCTATTGGGTAATTGTACGAAAACAAGAAAATTCAACCCTTCGTTTATACTTGAGAAATATCCTTTGTCACATATAATGTGATCGCTTGCCCCTGAATCAATAATTCATGCCTTTCTTGAAATGGAATTAATCAAGCAATGTGTGATACCTAAAAAACTCCCTCATTTGTTGGAAGTATCCAACTTTTGCAATGCTTGCATCAGCTATTGATATTGACCATATGAGATAGATTGGGTAGCATTCTGGCCTGTAGGTCCAATCACTTGGTAAGTAGTTGAGAATTTTTTCTCTTTTTCTCCGGGCTTTCCATGTAATTTCCAACAGCTGTCAATCATATGGTTAGAACGTTTGCAATAATCGCAAAACATTTTACCCTTTCCTTTAAAATTGGGTTTGGAATTCTTTGATGACGTGGCGAAGATCTGACCATCCATTCCTTTAGCCGCTGACTCATATTCGCCGTCCGATCCATCTGCGATCTCGGATCCGTGTAGGCTGTCCGATCCTCACACCCGATCTGGGCCGTTCATTCCATCCCTTTTAAGGGATCGCATATCTGCCCCCTCCAAATCCTATGGCGCCTCTCTTCTTTTTCTCTCGGATTAGGGTTCTGGTAGAACCATCGCGCCGTTCGCCGCGAGCTGCAAGGGCAATACTGTTGCTGCTCCTCGCGTGTTCCGGCGACGCGAGCCGTTGGCTCTCCTCCTGTATAGCAAGCTAGAAAATTCGTCCGATTGGAAGTATTGGATCCATGGCCAAAATCTGTAAACAAAAAGTAATGTAAGATTTGTTCAAAATCAGCAAGAAATGGGTAGTCTTCTCCCTTTCTTTGATGGATTTGTACTGCTTGAGTGTCGATTCTGGTCCCTTGAGCTTTTCTTTGACTGCTTCTAGCTCATTCCATAATGACGATAGCTTGTTGAAGCAAGCCGTGACCGTCATGCTCCCCTGTTTGAGCTCGCTGAGTTCCTGCATAAGAGAGAAAATTTTTGCTCAGTCCAGTTTACCGTACATCTCCTTAATATTTTCCCACATGTTTTGAGCATCCTCTGTGGGTGGAAGTCCAGCCGCGACTTCTGGAGATATGCAATTTCCGATCCAAGATTGGACAAGCTTATTGCACTTCCTCCAGTGTCGAGCTAGGCGTTCATCCAAGGGAACGTTGATGATTCCATCGAGGAACCCGTCTTTATCCTTCGTCACCAGTGCGCGTCGGAGCTCTTGCGACCACTTGGAGTAATTCTCTGACCCGGTCAACTGTTGGCTAATTAGCCGTAGTTCTAGTCCGTCGGCGGTGGAGACGAACGGGGGGTCGCCAGATTTTGGTCGTCCGGTGAAAACCGCCACTAGGTACGGCAGAAATCCGGGTGAAAATCCCGGGTAGGGATTCATTCCCATACTCGGATTATTCGACCCGATTCCATAACCTGCATTGAAAATGGTCAGCTATGGATTCGTTCCATTACCCAGTCCGTCTGATCCACTTGCTTGCCCCGCAATTGCCCCATCCAACCCGATGGTCGTGCTTGCCCCATTTACGGTTGGTGGGCTGCCGTCAGATTGGAAAAGAGGCCCATTGGCCTTGAATCCCTAGCGATGATGCATTCGAGCTAGGCCCAAACAACCATGGGTTAGGCTGCATCTGAAAAGGCAGCCACTGGTAAGGATGGTCCATCATTGGTTGGCCCGGAATGGGCTGAACCAAGAGGGGTTGCCCCAGATTTGTCTGAGCCAGAAGAGATTGACCATCTTGGGCCCGACCAAGTTGTTCTTGAGATATGGCGACATCAACAGTGGAGGCGGCATCCCTGCTTTTTGCAGGTTGCACTGGATTTCCTTCTTGCGGATGTTCACCAGAGGCTGAAGGTAAGTTGTTTGTCATGGTAAAAAAAAATGCTGAGATGTCGAGTCTTGTATGCAGAATTGAAGAATCTCGGCAGGGACAAGATGAAAGAAGAGGAAGCAAGGTCAGAAGCTTTACTGCTCTGATACCATAAAAGAAGTTGAAAAGAATAAAGAAAGAGAAAATATCGAGATTGAAGACGTAGAACTTTGGGAATTTTTGTGTGTATTGTCTTCAATGAATAATCTGATGTACAGCTCCTAGTAGTTATAATACAAGATGTATGTATGAAAGGAAGTTAGAGGTCCTACGAATCAATCTAATCTAGATCTAATCTTTAATTGATATGTACAAAATCGTAATCAGATCAAATCCTCTATCGAATATCACAAGCTATGCCGCATATCTTCCAACAAAACCTAATCAGCAGCCAAAAGCCCTGCACTTTTCATGACCAAAATCATTGCACCCAAGAAATATCTCATCAAGCTATCAGTCGCGGGGCTCGTGTATCATATCTTCATTGCCCCTACCTTGTTTTATCTTCATTGCCCCTACCTTGTTTTAGACAAATTGCCCGCGCTGTGTTATCATCAAATCAGTCTACTTTGGATTGCTTTCGCGTCCTGAAGGTTAGGATGCAAGATTTTGAACTTATTCAAAGGTCATGTCAACGTAATAAAATTAAGGTATTTCGTAAATTCTAACTAGTGATATTTGATGAAAAAGACTTAGATGGACCAGACGGTCGATCACAATTCGATCCCTAACACGGGTATGACTTCATGTCCATCAGAAGATGTCCAGGTGTCCGGCGCAACTGGTCCGATTGAGCCTGAAAGTTTCGTTTAGACACTTAACCAAACAATAATAATGCTGAAGTGTCGACACGTTGTGGGGGTTTCCGAGGTGGCCATGGACCACGGAGGAGGCAACCTGTGACCAGCACAGGGCCGTGCACACTCCCCACGCGCTCAGCCCGTGCCCGCCTAAGTCCACCCAGCTTCTCTTCCTCCCTATAAAAAACCACCACTATCGGCCTCTCAAATCAACTGGTTCGAACCCACGAAATCCATTTTCGCTGCTTTCCACAGAGAGAAAGAGAGAAATGCTTCCCATTTCAATGCTGGCCATTGACTCCGACGACTGGTGGAGAAAGCCAGCTGATGCGGATGATGATGATGACGATGACGACGGAGGTGACTGTGCGCCGGCTGCTATCGCGGAAGGCGACGGGGACGACGATGACGATGGCGGTGGCTATGATTACGCTCCTGCTGCATGAGATTTTTCGGTCATGGTTCCATTCATCTAGATATTGATAATCATCATCTCCGCTATGTCCACTTTTGGTGAAGTATGTAATTCTAGGGTCGATTTTTTTTCGTGCTACTTATGCGGGAGATTATTCTTCTAGCTGATGAAGTGTTGAGGTTATAGTGAGAAGAGCTCATTTAATTCATTATCGTATAATCATATGTCATGTGTTTTAGTAAGCTAAAGTTAAATATGTAGCCTCTGGTGCTCCTTCATTGTATTAATGACTAGAAAAAGAATTCAAGAAGCGCACATGGACCGTTGAGTTTGGTCTTGTGATGCATGGGCTTGTGAGGAGGATGTCCCCCTTTTTCAGTCTCTACCAGCTATATTTCATGCTTGAAAGATAATATACGCCTCTCAAAAGAGGGTTTTACAATATTACTATTTAGTATTCTACTATTATTTTTCTTATCTTAATTGAAAAAAAATGGAAAATAAAACGGCAAGTACAAAAATGAGCCTTAGTAGAGATTGGGACAATTCGATTCAACATTTAGTCCATGTAGGTTTGATCGTGTCATAACTCTATAATTTGTATTAGGTTCATCATTGGATGAATTACATTGCTGATATTGATCCTAAAAAAGAAATGGTACGTACAGATAGTCCATGAACAACTACCCATTGCATTGTAAAAAATGGATAGTTTTAATTTATGGTCATTGGGTCATCATAAAAAGATCTATTAAATTCATCAAGTTGTTCTAAAGGGTCAGAATGGCCCATTATTAATGGAATTTCTTGTTGACTCCTAGTAAGATATTCTTTTGGACGAGGGCTTCTAAACAAAGTTACAATAATCACGTGGGACACATGATTAATCTTATGCTCTGTTTGTAAGATGTCGGCAACTGGTTTGTTTATGCATGTAAAGCATTGGCGGAAGTAAAGGCAACTATAAAAAATCAAGCGCTTAGGTGAGTTCATTTCATTATATATCAACTATTTATACTAATAAAAAATCCCAAAAATTGACGGTTGACTAACTTTTCTACAAATAATTACTTTTAACATCATATTTTTCAAATCATTGATTTTCTACGTAACAAATAAACTCTAAATTAAAGCAGGGGGTCCATTACAGGTGATACCTGATTGTAGAAGGGTGGAAATAATGATATCTAAAACAATTTATCAGTAATGACTTTGCACATAATTAATAGCCAAATATCTTTAAAAAAACTCCAACCTTTACACTATTTATCAAAAAATACCCTCAAATGAAAAAAAGTTATTCAGGAGATCCCCAAATTTAATTGTCGGGAGAAAAATGTCCGCCGTCAAAATGTAGATGTGGCATCTGAGGTGTCAAATGACTACCATCCAAAAGTTAGCTAGGTTCCATGTTATTTCAAAACGTTGTCGTTTTGAACACACTTATTTACCAAATTTAATTAAAATGAAAAAAAAAAAAACTAACCTAAATGCGCTAATCCTAGAACGACATCATTCTGCTAACTCACCCACAAATGATAATAACACACCTGATATAATCTAAGAAGAAAAGGAAGGTGAAACTATTTACAAGTCCCTTGTATTATAATTCATACTTAGTTAATGAGATGTGAACAGCTATCCTGGCCATCAAGAGTTGATGATCCTTTGACATGCACTAACTACGCCAACACTCAAGGGTTGGTGTTGGAAATGATTAACCTTCCATAGAGACCAAGTCCAAGACTAAAGATATTCTTAAACGCTGTATTCCAAAAACATAGTCGCAAGTTGGAGTACCACTAAATGATGAATGTGAATGACGCACGAGGGCATATATATGATGTTCATTTACGAAAGTGTGTACGTTGATGAATCCAAAACATCATAGGATCGGGCATGTGGTTGTGGCATGATTTTTTCAACTTGCAATATCATCCGTATACGCTATATCGCCTGCTCCTGAAGTATTATAGATCACTCGAGAAAATCTGTAGTTCTATTTACCAACTCAGCTCATTAAAACGGATTGAAAAAAACTTTATGATCCGTTTCGGGGCAGAGATTTCTCGTAGCCCGGCCCGAAACCCACCCATTAATCCCTGCCGAGAGCTAATGCCATGGCGTCCAGTCGATTTTCATGGCTCAGATTCTTCCACGCCATCGTCACCAGTTTGGCGTCCCGCCTCACGTCCAACGAGAAAATGGCCGTTCCACGGTATCACGACCTCTCATCGATCGCACCCACCGAAAATGGCCGTGTCACCACTCTCCTCCCGCACTCTCAGCCCGCTCCCTCCGCCGCACGCCGCTCTCCGGCGGCCGGGCGCCACTGCTAGGGCCGCCGCGGTCGCTTTCCCGAGGAAAGATCCGAAGTTGAATCAGTTGGACGTGAGTTATGGCCAACGGTCGAAGTGGGCTCTCAGGCTCAGCTTAGCGGAGCAAAGCCCGCCGAAATCGGCCGTGGACGTGGAGCGGCTGGTGGGTTTCCTGTACGACGACCTCCCGCACCTGTTCGACGACCAGGGGATCGATCGGACGGCGTACGACGAGCGCGTGAAGTTCAGGGACCCCATAACGAAGCACGACACCATCAGTGGGTATCTGTTCAACATCGCCTTCTTGAAGACCGTGTTCAGGCCGGACTTCCAGTTGCATTGGGCCAAACAGGTTTGACTGCTTCATCTTGTCAAAGCTGGTTCTGGGTTTGATGAGTGATGCTGAGGTTGAGCTTGTCACGTTGATTGATATTTTGAAGATGAGCTTGTTATGTTGAGGTTGAGCTTGGTTGCTCTTTTTTAAATTTTTAGTGCTATATCTCTGTGTGGCAATGCAAGTTGATGAATAATTCCACTGAGATTTGGATCCTTAGATGTTATTTGCAATTCATCATTCTCATTAGTCGAAGACATTGACGATAGAATTTATATTTTTAAGCTGTAGTGACCATATATGTAGACCATTTTTTGGGGCAAAAACATCATTAAATTCTGAGAAGACTCTGCTGGTAACTGGGTAGCTGCTTAATTTCTCGGTTTTAACTGATTGAGATAGAATAGACAGGACCTTATGAGATAACGACCAGATGGACGATGGTGATGAAGTTCATGCCACTTCCGTGGAAGCCGGAACTGGTCTTCACAGGAACCTCTATCATGGGAATCAACCCGGAGACGGGCAAGTTTTGCAGTCACGTGGTGAGTAACGAGTCAATTATATAGTCATAGAAAACTTTAAGGTTCCATGTTTCAAAAAGGGATTCCCCATGTTAGGACTACTGGGACTCGATCAAGGAGAATGAATACTTCTCTCTGGAAGGTCTATTGGATGTGTTCAGACAGGTAATGACTCTTCAGTTTCTGCTCATGTGACATGCCTCTGTTTGGGTGCTCACGTGTATTTTTATGCATTCAGCTGTGCTTCTTTGTGCATTGCTATTGTTGTGATTTGTGCAGCTCCAGTACTATAAGACTCCTGAGTTGCAATCTCCCATATATCACATATTGAAACGAACTGGAAAATACGAGGTATGTGTTTTGGAAACTATCTTTTAACAATTTACGTTGTGCAAACGAGACGACCTAGTTTTTGTTGCATTTGTTAGGACCTTACCGCTTGTCAGATCAAATTAGATTAGCTTTACTGTGTTTTTTACATCTTCATGATGCGAGTAAGAGATTCCTTGGTATCTAACTGGAAGCATTTCATGCCATTTCATTGCTTTGTGAATCTGACCATTTTCAAGCTGATGCATATTTCCAACTTCAGTGAAGGCATCAATGTCCAACTAGCTACGGTCGACTAGCTGATCCTTCTTTCCACTTTCTTTTATTTTCCCGTTCCTTTTAGGGCTATAGCGGAATTTATTTTATAAGTTTTTGCAGTTGTCTCTTTTCTTATCATAATCTAGACTATGATCAATTTATGTAGGGCACTTTTTTTGGGTTAATCCCTTCTCATTTCCTGAAAACATGTTGCCATTTATTTGTGTGCATATTGAAACCATCTCTTTGTATTCTGATTTCTGATCACTTACTGTATACTTGATTGAAGAGTCACGCACTGAGAAACTTTTGTTAATATCTGCTTGGGATTGTTATTAAGCAATACTGCAATCCATAGGTAAGAAAGTACGCGCCATTTTTAGTAGCAGAAACAAGCGGAGACAAGCTGTCTGGATCGAAAGGTTTTAATGACATAGCAGGGTCAGTTACCTCTGCCCATCTATTTTATAGCATTAGTTTCTTTTCTTGCATGACAATGTTGATGATTGAATTAATATGCGCAGGTATATCTTCGGGAAGAATTCGAAAATGGAGAAAATGAAAATGACTACTCCTGTCTTCACTCAAGCATTTGATAATGAGTTGTCGAAAATATCGATTCAATTTGTTCTTCCGCTGGAGAAAGATTTAAGCAGGTGGGGCTATATAAGTTTATACAATTGAAATTTCTTAAGGTGTGTTATGCCAAAATTCCCTATAGCTAGTGAAGCAAATTCAGTATTATCGAATGAAAGTAATAAGATATCTTTTGTGCAGTGTACCTGATCCCAGTCAAAAAAACATAAGCTTGAGACAAGTTGATGGTAGTATTGCTGCTGTTCTGAAGTTCAGTGGAGAGCCTACTGAAGATATTGTTCTCGAGAAAGAGAGAGAACTTCGCTCTAGTCTTCTAAGAGATGGGCTCAAACCAAAGATGGGTTGTCTGCTTGCAAGATACAATGATCCAGGACGAACGTGGAGCTTTACATTGGTAAGACGATGCCATCATCTCTGGCATACAATTCTATAGGGTTGCCGCTTGTGACTTGCAAAAAGCTAATTTCAAAGGTGCTGTTTGATTTGTCACTGTACTATGATAAATAACCTGTAGTATTCACTTGCATTTTTTGGGGTTGCTTGTACTTGCAGAGAAATGAAGTGTTGATATGGCTTGAGGAATTCGAGTTGGACTAGTATATGATGTAGCGAGCAGTGACTCCAGCAATTCTTTGATACACCGTCTTTGCGGATATAACTTATAGCTATCTTGAAGCTTTATAACACCCTGCCAGTGAAATTGGCGCAGTAGCATAGGCTCAAACCATGTTCCTATTCGCATCCAACAAGTCTAGTATTTGTAAACTGCCTCAGACAAAGCATAGGAATCCTGCGGCTGCAGTAACTGTTTATACTTTGAATCCTTTCACGAGAAAGATGGAGAGAGGGATTGTTCCATGAGTGCATGTATAATCGTCACCTCAGGGATCCGAGGAGAGCTCTTGATGTGAACATGTGAACTCCATGTGTTGTTCCTGTAATCAGTATGCTCTGTCTCCTTGTGTTTATAAAGTTTCAACAATGAGATGACCAAGGGTCGTGGATTGATCAATGTTTCATGGCCCACCTGCACATGAATGTGTAAAATGGTAAAAACATGGCAGGAAGCATATCATGACGTTAGCGGGTATCTGTTTTTCAGAGAAAACCTCACTTTGACGCTTTTTTTCTGGTTGATTTAGCAGATAAATGCAACTTCCATATATCAAATGGAAAGTACCAATACTGAGGGGTTTCTAAGCAGAGCAAGTACCTTCACTTCCCTGACAATGCGAAAAAGCCCTGAATGGGAAGCTGCTGAGGAGCTAAATTGTAATTTATTTATTTTTTTGGCCAAAAGGAGCTAGATTGTATAGAAGGAAGTATTAATCGCATGAAGTAGGTTCCGAGATCTAGTCCAGGTCTCAATTTTTTTAACAAACTGACTATTAAAACCAAATATAAGTCCTGAATTTGTGACCGACGCCCCATTACCTAAGAGACACATCATTCTCGATCTAAGCTTGTTGTCTGTTTTGGGCATATAACCGTTTTGAGATTAATCTCATCTGGATGGAGCAACAGGATGAATTGCAAATTGAAATCTCAAGCAAGATCAAACATTTCTGTCAGTTGGGGATGGGCAAGCTAATATCATAGGTGCAAGGTTCGACTCATGGTCTACAAAATAGCAGAGCACAAATTTATAAGAGAGATAGGAGAGTTAGAGATAGGATAGATCAAACAGTGAAATCTCGAGCAAGATCAAAGGTTTCTATCATGTAGGGGTCAGGATCCTAGTATCATAGGTGTGGGGTTCGACTTCATGCTTTGCAAAGAGATTTGGCAAAAAAGTAAGAGATGAGTTAAACCTCCAACCTTTGTGATGCTTAAACTTTGATAAGTTGTCCAGTAACGTTTTAATTTAGGAGGTCCCTTACTCAAATGGTGTGCTTCATCATACTTGGGTCTTGCTAAAGAAAATGGTGGCTCTACATCAAACAAGATATTCACAGAGCTCATTTTTTAGGATCAGATTGTTTTGTGGAAAATATCATGATTTCGGAAAATGTTTTCCAAGAAGCCATTTTCCAAGAAAATGACTACATTTTCTGGTATTCGGCTGAAACCTGAATTTTAACTAGAAAATTTCTTCCACTATTTGTTATCTAATTTGATTTTTTGGGAAAAATTACCAAAAAAATTGAATTTTAATTTTTATATATATTTTTTGAAGTTGAATTTTTAATTATTCTTATTTTTAAAAAATCGAATTTTTATTATTTTTAATTTTTCTTTCTTCCTTTTCCTCCTTCCTCCTCCTTCCTCCACTACTGTGTGCCTTGATGATGGCTGACTACCCGACGACCAACCAAGACATAATTGCCAGATTTAGTAAGCTTTAGGCTTGACCAATCCAAGAGAGCTGCAAGCTCACCGAGCCGATCCAAGAGAGCCTAAGGTCCGTTAAGGCCGACAAGCTTGAGGCTTAGTCGATCTAGCCAAGCTTGAGCCTCACCCTTGTTGGATTTGGCCTTGGGTGAGGCTTGAGTTGGCTTGTGGGTAGTTGTCGGCTACTGCCGAGGCCGGTGACCGGCCAAAGAAAAAGAAAAAGAAAATTGAAAAATTAAAAACTCAATTTAAAAAAAGAAATGAAAAAAAAAACATAAAAATAAAGAAGAAGATGGAACATAAAAGAAAAGCAAAAAAAAAAAAAAAAAGAGGAGGAGGAGGAAGTGAGAGCTTGCAGGGTGTAAATTTTCTACTAGTTTAAAAGATATTTTTCCCTTCATGGAAAATATTTTCCCCAAAAATATCCATTTTCCGTGGAACGAGCATCGAAAAATTCAGGAATTATTTTTTTTGAAAATTATTTTTCGTGAAACGAGTGGAGCCTTAGCTCACCTATCCTCACGGCCTCCTCTTTTTTTTCTCTTTTCTGGGCTTTCGGGCTATCTTCATGTCTTTTCATCAATACAAAGTTCATGTTCACAGCAAAAACGGAGTAACGATCGAAAGTGCCGTTTTGGTCCCATCTTTTATTGTAGGCTTATCCCTATGCAGTGGCTCTTCTTGCGCAGCCATGATTGACCATCCGCATCTCCAACTTACGGTGGCTTTCCCGTCACCTTCACGTCCTTCGCTTCAGGGTCCACATGCCCACTTGGTTGAACAGTTTGTTTAGACTCAGTTTTTGCCGAACAGCTCGCTTGAGTTTGTCTGCAAAAGGCTTCCATGCTCGCCAAGGTGGTTGACCCGGGGTCAACTTCAGACACTCGTACACGGTAAGTTAAAGCTGAAGTCCAATCATTGGATGGAAAAGGATGTTATCTTTTTGTATGAAATGTTCTGCACAATCATTCAGTCAACGTCTTGACAGCTAGTTGCTTGGAGCTGTAGTAATTTGCCCCTCCATGCATGAGTTCTTGCAAGGGAAAATGTCACAAATAGTTCCTAAACTTTTACTTAATATGCAATCTCATCCCCGACCTTTCGATTTGCTCAATTTGGTCCCTGAACTATCGATAAATATCCTATTTAGTCCCTGATTATTTGAAAATTGACCAACTTCATTCTTCCGTTAGTTAAAGTTAATGGAATTGGGCATTTTGGTCTTTTTTTTTTTTTTTCTTCTTCTTCTCTCTTCCCTCCGTCAGCCATGGCGAAGCCGGCAGAGGGAAGCTGGCATCCGACGAGGGTCGCCCTCGCTGGAGTCAGGCGAGGGCAGGGGCCGTCCTCACCGAACGCAGGCAAGGGCGGCCCGACGCTGGCAGGGGCGGCCCTCGCCCGACGTAGGCGAGGACGGCCCTCGCCGGCGTCGGGCAACCCTCACCGGACGCCGGCTTCCCTCGGCCATGGCCGGCGAAGGGAAGAGAGAAGAAAAAAAGAAGAAGGAAAAACAGTCATCACTTAACGGTTTGAACGAAAGGACTAGATCGGACATTTATCGATAGTTCTTTGATCAAATTGAACAAATCGAAAGTTCAGGAACAAGATTGCACATTAAGTAAAAGTCCAGAGACCATTTGTGACATTTTCCCTTCTTGTAATATCCACAGATATTTCGAAGTCCATTTCAACGTGTCTCTATCATTGGCTCCGGCCTAATTCTCGTCCGAACTTTCGTCACATACCAAGTTATTACACGATGCCCGTTGCAAAAAGGGTATATCCGTCGAGCAAATTCAGGGGAGTTACTGATGTGTTTTTGCAAGGTGACACTGACCTTCTAGAACTTGGCACGATGCTCTTGCAACATTAAAGTTAAAATCAGAGTAAAATAAAGGCACTTGTGGAGTAAATGAAGAGAAGAAAAGAGGAAAGAAGGTAGATGAGAAATAGAAAGGGAAAGGGTTGGGTGGTTGTGTGTAATCGTCACCAAAAATATGTCTGAGTCTTTGATTGTCAACTTGATTGGCAGAAACCGAGTTGAATGCGACAGAAGCAAGATTTGCTAATTGTAAAGGCTATCAGTCAGCAAAACTCAGTTGGCCAACCAGAAAATTAGTTTTAACCAACGGAGAAATGAGTGAAAATAACCAAGTTGTGGAGTGGAATGTCGACAAATGAAGATTAACCAAAGTGAGAAAATGTCGCAATCGATGCAACAATTAACGGAATGAGATTCAAATAGTTGCCTAACTACTAGAGCCGATGATTTTAGATTCAACCGTCAGAGGTGCATTTGTAAAGGAATAAACTCAATGCAATCATCAAGTGATAGAGCCAAGAAGTTCGTGAGCAACTGAAAGTGGTAATTATGGAAAAGTGGAGAAGACACAACCGTCAAAATAGTGGAGAAGACGCAACCATCGAAGTAGTGGAGTCGTTTATTTCTGATTAACCACTTGTAAATAGGAATTGCTCGATTGTTGGAATCACGTAGGATATATTGTTGTATCTATCAATAACCTTTGATAATAAGCATAAATTCCTATTTGTAAAATGGACCGCCCAATCAATCAAAGAACACCACTTGTTCAATTTTTCTTCTAGCTTATCTTTATATTCCAGTACTTTTACATGACTCTATATCGACACCTTTAATTTTCTCATCGTGTATGTTTCCTGTCCAGTCAACAAATGACCCTTTTAATATCTTTGTCGGTTCAGATTAATCCATATTTCGAAATGCATTTTGTCAATAGTTTTCGGCAAAGAGGTCACTAAGAATAAACGAAGAGGTCGAGGTCTTGCCAATAGTGGCTGTGATGATGGCCATCATTGCTTGCCGCAGCCGTGGTGGTAACAAATGGGCAGTAAAGTACAATTCTATTAACTGCATCATCCAGAATGATGTCCCTTGACCAAAATTCCGATGACAATTTTGGTCCGAGTCGTTATGAGGGAGCAACTCGAAACGAATTTTAAAATGTCAGAGCGAATATTGCTAAAATTAAGGCTTTAAGGGGGTAAAAAACTAGAGGGACAACACAATTCTTCTAAAGCTCAATGATTGTATTAGTTTCATTTGTGCATGAAGATCTATTCAATTATTCGATCACTGTCTCTAGTCTTGAATGGTAGCTAAATGTTAATGTCGCATAATAGTTGTAAATAATCCAGAAGATAGACCATTGCTTATGTTTATCTCATCTCATGTCTCGATTACTCAAGCTTGAGGTTCATAATCAAACTCTTATTTTTCACATGCAATTATGACTAATTATTGTCGAAGCTTTACGTAACATGTAAGAAACCCACATTGATTGGGAGAGGTCCTATCGAGTGATCCACTAATCAAACACTCATCCTCAAATGATCGTCACCTTATATGTTATTACAAGTATTCTTTTAAAAGATCAGGCCCAAACGAAAAGACCGGATCGTATCATTTCTAAGAAAATATCTTTTCAAATCATTCATTTCTGCGAAATAGATGGAGTTTAATTACCTTTAGCATGTAATCAGGGTTATTCATTTTTTGCGAAATAGACGGAATCTAATTATCTTTAACGTGTGACCAGGGTCAGGAATGACATTGTTGATATGGCATTGCGTGCACTATACTCCCCAAAACTAGCCCCGTGCTGGACACGATCGGTTGGAATTATCGCTTCACCTCGGCGTTCTGTCCAACAAAGAAAGAAAACTACACTTTGTCTTTACCTTCCATTACCTTTCATGAAGAACGACCATTCCCCAGCTCCGCTCCAGGGTCCTCCAAACACGCATGTTTAGATACAATCGAAGTCAATTGTTAGTCCATGTAACATGCAGTGCGTAACATGAAAATTAAGATTTAACCTATATCCTTCTTTCATCGAGCTTCTAGTTCACATATCCTTGTGCGCCCACGAGCACATAGCTAGGTAAGCATTTGTGTGATGCGGTCGATTACCTTTCAATTTATATCCACATCGAACGACACCCGGTTGTCAAGACCCAAACTCACGAGGCCCGACGTGCCGGCTTCAAAAGTTTGTGCCGCTTCCGGAACATTGTAATCGAGGGAAATGGAGACCGCACGAACCACATATGCATCCTTGACATGCATGCAGCCTGATCATCCGCCGGTCTACAAGAATTTCAGATCAGCACTTCACGTGCACATTATTCCAAGTCCCATCGATTACGGATGCTACAGGTTTCAAGAACAATCCACGTCCAGAAAGCGTCCGTAGCGGCTGAATACGCGTTTCGATTTGGCGTTTATGCTAAGGGAAATGTCTCATTTGACTGGTCAGGAGCGACTTTGAAGAATCAAAGATTTCTTCTTTCTTCAAAGATAAAAATAGAAAATGCAGATGTTCACACATTAATTTGGCAGCAAAGCTGCCATCTCACGTCTGTATATTAAATCTGTAGGGCCTAATCTCTATGTCGAGGTTGGTATCTACGCTTTATGTCACGTGACACATATCATCTTATGGAGAAAATAAGCGTTGACTTTGATGGAATATATGCACATAATTTCCCTCCTCCGCTCCTTCTTCCAAACATGTTTATCAAAAGGAGTTTCCCTGCACACCTTCATCCATGTCTCCTCCTCGTCCTCACCTCCGCCCTCTCGGAGATTGCCTTCATGGCCCGTGGCGATGTCGGCACGGCTTCTCACTATAGCCCTCCATACCAACGTAAGTCCTAACCCTAGGAAAAGAGAGAACGAGGAGAGAAGCGCTCTCCATTATTTGAAAAGAAATGGACTTATATTGATTTGGCAGACGTTAAAGCTTATATGACTTCTCTCTTTAACCCTTTTGCTTTTAGCGACGGAATGCTACGGTGGGGACCCATCACAGTTCCCGTCGAGCAACCTGTTCGCGGCGGCAGGTGATGGGGTGTGGGACAACGGGGCGGCGTGCGGGAGGCAGTACCTGGTGCGGTGCATCAGCGCGTCGAAGTCCGGCACCTGCATCCCCGAACGCACTATCCAGATCAAGATTGTCGACTACGCCCTCTCATCCTCGTCTGCAGCCGTCGCCTCCAAGCAGTCCGTCAGCGGCGCCACCTTGGTCCTGTCTCAGACCGCGTTCGGAGCCATTGCAAATTCCTCCGTGACTTCTATCAACGTCGAGTTCCAACAGTAAGTAACTCCAGTTTCCCCGTACTTTCTGTGAATCTCGTGCTAGTCAGTTGGACACCATTTTTCGAGGTTGCGAATTCTTTTCCGCCCTTTTCTTCGCCGTATCGAGGATAGAATCCTTGCGAAAAACTCGGAATTAGGATGCTTCCAAAAAGGAATCGCAGTAATTCAGGGTATAAGAACCTCCAATGATCAACCTGTCTTGCTAAACTCCAGCTGTAGTTGCAATCACAATACATCGAACCAAAACTTTTAATTTAAATAGCAGAGGTAATGCGACAATCATGTTAGACAATTCATGTTATCGGCCAAATCAAAAACTAAGTTCGTCGCAATTCTTATATGTTTACAACGGGCATATTTTGTAATTCAAAAACAAGGAGCGTATCAAGCCGCGATGCCGGCGCTCACATTAATTGTCGATTAAAATAAGGTGGGAAAGAAGCGAATTTCAAAATGGATCCGGCCTAATCCGCTGACGATTTCAATATCAGCACGTTGTTTTCGATATGGTAAAGTTTTCAAAATCATATTTTTTTTGTGTGTTCGGAACGTGCAGGGTCTGATCTAAGATTCTGGAGATAATCTGGCGACTGCTCGATATTGAAGGACGGAGAGGCAGAGAAAGTCCAAAGGGAACTCGACGAATGAAAATCGACTTGGATCAATTCTTGCGTCATCCTCCAGAATGATGATCGATTGTTGTTGAAAATTCTTTCTTCTTCTTTTTCCCTTCTTTTCCCCCCGTTAAAAATTGGTCTTCTTTGTCTTGCACAAGTTCGTCATTCCTCCATTTTCTACAATTGCGCGTCGTTTCATGTTGTATTAATCAAAGAGAGGTACAGATTTTTCATGTGAGAAGGTCGGACATGAATTTCTTGGAGGCTTCCCCAGATTTGGAAGCTTCTCTTTATTGCTAGTCTTCGTTTTCGGTGCAAGAGGGGAGTAATAATCGCACCTAACATGCATACCTACTTACGCAATTGCTTTAATTTCTCTCACCTAAACCAATTTTAATAAATTCCTCCTTTTAAGATGAACCAACTATGTCGACCAACTGAAAAAAGAGAAAAAAGATGAACCAACTATAAAATATCACAATCCTATATCATATGAAAAATCATTTTATATAACCGTCACACGGCTGACGTGGCATAATCAACAAACCACATTATCTACACAATAAATATTAGGATTTGCTTTTGGTTTGAAATTTAAACCGTCCTTTTTTATTAGCTAGTTTTTCTATTTCCATTATCGCTAATATGTGACCGTCATGTAATATACTTCTGTTTCAAAATATGAGAACCGACTATGAAAAGGGGACAGTTTTTTTATTTTTTTTCTGGTGTCGGGATTAGGAAAGAAAAATTTCAGTATCCCTCCTTATGTCTGGATAAATCATTTCATCCTTCCCAAGTTCGGAGGTAACTGAACTAAATGTCCTAAAATTTATGCGCAATAAAAAATTGGCAAGAAGTTGAGTTGTCATGCGATTATCAAATCCATAAGGGCATCTATCCCCACTAATATTTTTTCATTGTCAAATTGATTTGCAATTTGCCATACCTAAACAATTAAAAACCTCACATTTTCTCTCTACTCTTCTTGTGAGGATTCTACTTTTGCACAAGCCCGACATCGGCGCCACACCTCTCTCTGCCGCTAGGGTTGACCGCGTCCGCTCCAACAATCATCGAGTTTGTCACTACTATCCCGGCATCTGTCATTGTTGGGAGAATTGCCAATAAAGTTTTAAATCTATTGCAATTATGTCAATTCAGTTCTAAACTCTTTTTTAGCCGATTCAGTCTTTAATCTCTTATAATTATGTCAATATAGTCCATCCGACTAATTTTGGCAAATCGGCTCTAATGTAGCGCTAGGCGACGCTGACGTGAATAATTTTTAGTAATATTTTATTTTTTTTTGAATTTTTGAATTTTTTTTCCTTTCTTTTTTTGTTTTCTACCTTCTTTGCTTTTTTTCCCCATAGTAGTAGGTGTGGCTCTCTTGCCACTAGAAACGGGCCATGAAGACCTCGCCAACTGCTGACAAGGCCAACCTCACCATGGCCTTGGGGGCCACAGGCGAAGGGAGCCTTGCTTGTGACCGATGAGGGCTTCACGGCTCTCAATGGGGAAAAGAGGAAAAGGAAGAAAGAAAAGAAAAATAAATAAATAAATAAATTTTGGAAAAAAAAAACATTGTTAAAAATTTTCACACGCCAACGCCAAATCCAAAATTAATTAAATGGATTGAATTGATATAATTGCAAAAAATTTATGACTTATCAAAAAAAAAAGTTTGAGATTGAATTGGTATAATTATAATAACTTTATGATTTTCTTGGTAATTCTTCCAGCTCAATCACCTTACCCATCTTCGACCCCATCATGCGAGAATGACGGACTAGACGAGACCAATCCAATCGTCTTCTCTTTAGGACGAAGAGGACAATAGTCACTAGCCCAGGACGTGTTATCGGCAAATTGATTGGCCGTGGACAAGTAAACGCCAAGTCAAGCACGCTCTTATTACCGAACAAAAGAGGTCGCAGTGAGGCACAGAAACGGAATTGGGATTCCAGGACAAAACATTGGGACTTCGATTTGTCGAACGCTAGTCGAGGCATTTTCTCGACACCTTCTTGCGGATGCTCTTGAGTCGAAAGAAATCAAATGACGAATACGGTCGACAAGACAAGACATGATCCAAGTCGTCTTGTGGAATTTGAACTAGTCATGGTTGGCCTATTAGTCGAGTCTTTGGAGGAATTAATTTCATAAGAATGCATGATTGACAAGATAGTTGCATTTTGTGGATTACTTCGACGAACCCTCCTACCCTCCTACATTTTGCTAAAGATTGGAAGAAAATCGATTTCCGAATGACAATGTAGAAAATATTCCACTACTCTGTTCCCCTCCCTCCCCCCCCCCCCCCCCCCCACAACAACACCAAAAAAAAAAAAAAAAAAAAGTTTATTTATTATAGATTTATGAAATAAATGATAATTAAAAAAAATTTGTTGGCAAAAAATAATACTGCTCATTTGATTTTGCACTAACTTGTTGGTAACTTACAGACACATTATAAAATTACCAACATTTATTATGGTGCAATTCATCAAATTCTAAAAGATTTAAGACGTTGTTAAGACATTTTATTTGTTTTACCAACTTTTATTAGTTTTCTTCCCAACGTCTTAAATTTGTGGAAAAATGAAACTAATAGTCCCTAAGCTTTAGCTTAACGTGTAATGTCATCCTTAAAGTTTTAAATCGTTCTATGTGGTCCTTAAATTATACCAAAATATTCAATTTAATCCATAAACTTTCTAAATATTATGATTGCTTCATTTAAGTATATTTTAATGTAATGTCACTATAAAAGTAAAGCAGAACTTTATTTATAATTGTATCAGGTTGATATTCTTGCTACCTTAATTCTCTATTTTATCGACTTAACTAAACTCAATTAAAAAAATAAATAAAAAAACACAAAACACAAAAGTTTGAAAATTTCATCTGACTAAAAATTAGGAATGCGATTTAGATCGAGATTAGTATAGCTATAAATAAATTAATATTGATGTTAGATATTCTTATGAAAACACTTATTCTTAAAAAAAAGGAATTTCAATTCGATCTAACTATAAATGAGGTTCTATGATTACTATTATAGAGATCATAAGCTAAAAGGGAAAAAGACACTAGAAGTAACATAAATTACATATGACATTCATTTTAGTGTCAAAACTTTGAATAGATCACTGTAGTGCCATATCATGAAAAAACAATCACTTAAGTCCCCCCGGCGATAAATTCCTACAAAGAGTCCTACATAATTTTTTTTAATGTTATGATAATTCCAACGCGGCTTTTTATATAAAAGAATAAAAGCAAGTTCATAAAAGAATAAAAGCAAGTCCAACGTGGACAATGGGCTAGCCCCGTCATGAAAACTTGTGAATAGTACAGATGAACCAATTTGATTTTGTTATGGAAAGTTAAAGAGATTGGATTGAATAAATTGGAAGTTTAAGGATTAGATTACACGTTTAGGAATAATTCAAGGACTACATTATGTGAATAAATGTTCATGAATGGCATTGCACATTGAATAAAAGTTTAAGGACTATCATTTTCCCTAAAATTGCTAACTATTATGTGAATTTTTCGATCTTTATTTTTGTGACTTACAAATTGTTTTTTCCTAACTAATTTTATGCTACCAACTCTTATTTGAGTTACCCACCACATTTATTAGTTTTCTTTTGATTTTTGTCATCATTTACCAACTTTAGTTCGTCTTTCTTACAAATTCCTTAAGTTTGTTAACTCTTATGTAAATTCACCAACCTTTATTTGTGTGATTTACAGGACTTTCTTTCATTAGGTTACCAATTAGTTTTGATTTACAAACTCTCATTTGATTTGTTTTCCACTATTTGTTTAGTTTTTCTTTTTAAATTTTCACACTTTTATGTTGAACAAGCAATTTTTATTTGTCTTTCTTACCAACTAGTCAAATTTACAACTCTTTTTGGAAATTTTTATCTTAATTAAAGTAATTATCAACTTTTTCCAATTAAGTTACTAACTCTTGCTGGTAAGAGTCCATCTCCAACTTTAATTTATTTTAATATTATCTGCCATTTTCTTCTTTAATCCGATTTCTCAATTGGATCGGTTTCAATCACCCACGTGGAATTACATCCCAAGTGTTTTTCAGAAATAAGAGTACTAAAAGTCCTAAAATTTGTTACGAAAGTATAATTGAGTTCTAAAATTTTAAAAAATGTAAAATCAAATCCTAAAACTTTTAAAAAGTACAATCAAATTTTAAAACTTATTAGGAGTGTGCAAAAGATCAGAAACCGCCTGGACTGCCCGAAACTGAACCAGATTGGATTAGGCGGTTCCTAAGGTAGCTATTCAATTCTCTGTTCCAAATTATTGGAACTGGTGGGCACCAGTCCAATTCTCAGTTTAGTGTGAAACCACCCACCCACCACTCGACCAAACCAGTAATTTATAAATATATATTTAATTTCTAAGAAAATTTTTGATGAAAATATTTTAAGACAAATAAAAACCCTAAAATTCCTAATTTGAAAGTCAACACCCATTAACTGAGTGCTCGTCACGTCTTATTTTCACCTTGTCTAAGTTGTCTTTTTATCTCTCACTCACAGCCTCGACTCTCAAGCTTAATGTCCGTTGACTCATGGCCTTGACTCTTAATTTTTAATATGAGTCCAATCTATTTATTAATATTGCAATTAAGAATGGGTTAATACCACGAAAACTTCCAAATCGGTATACTCGTGATAAATTTACCTCAACTAATTTCTTGACCACACAAAATCCCTAAATTGGTACATGTATGATAAATTTACTCCAAATGATTACAAAAAAAAACCCTAAACTAATATATTTGTGATAAATTTACCCAAAATTAAATTTTTTTTAACTGTCAAAAACTCCAAAACTGGTACATTTATGATAAATATGCCCTCTGTTAAATTGAATTAATATCTCAAAACTAGTATAACTATGAGAAACAAGAGGTAAAATCTCAAACCGATACACCAGTCAACTGTTACGTGTCATCTAACTTAGTAATTTAACAATAAATTTAACGAAAACTAACGGAGAGTAAATATGTTATAAGTATACAGTTTTTGGTAAATTTATCAAAGATGACCAGTTTGAGATTTTTGATGATTAAAAAATTAGTTTAGGGTAAAATCGTCACAAGTGTAATTGTTTTTAGTTTTTTGTGATATTAACCCATTAAGAACAAGGAAGTTCTTTGTTTTTGTTTTTGTTTTTTTTTTTTTTTTTGCTTTATGTTGGCTTGCTGGAAGATATTACACTAAGTGCATGAAGCTTGGACAGGGCCAACAATTCGATTCTCGAGTGGATCTATGGAACCAATGGACAGTTATCGGTTCCAATTTTTCGAAATCAATCATTAGCGGGCGATTCTCGATTCTAAGGTAGGAACCACGTGGTCACCCCTAAAACTTATCATAAAAATACAATTAAATCCTAAAAAGTGTAATCAACGGAAAGACTTAATTAGTTCAATTTGACAAATCTTAGAACTTGATTGCACTTTTTGAAAGTTTTATGACTCAATTGCATTATATGATAAGTTTTAAAACTCAATCATATTTTTGTACTAAATTTTAAAACTTTCACTACACTTATCCCTTATTCCAAATTTAAGAGGTGAGCTAGCAGAAAATAAACATCCGAACAGGATTAATATAATTGTAAAACATTCATTTTTCTTATTTCTCAGATCTTGGTTTGGATAAAAAGAGGAACCGAACTTTTTGGTGCAGTGCACTCCGATGTGCCGAGACACAAGATTAACTAGATTGCAGGCTTGAACTGGATGAAGTGCATTCACATTGCTTTGACTCGTGTGAAATGTTCATTGAGCAAGTATTCACACACACCAGATCCGATTGACCCCTCTTATCATGGCCACATCCCCCCCAATTTCTCATCACTTTCCCTCACCTTTCAACCCTTATGAGTATATGATATGTGTCATCATCTCTACCCCAAAACAAAGGGAGGAAGAAATGCATCATCCTTGGATGATTGTGTCAAAATTTGGAAAAATAGGAAACAGATATACAAATTGGAAAGGTCCTCCCATACCATCTATTTTCCAGGCCTAATGCAAGACTTTTGTCTTCACATTTGCGCACGGTATAGGAGAACCCAACATGATAAACGAGAAGAAAATTTGGCAAAAATTTACTGCTGCGTTAGCTTAATGAGTAGTAGTTATGGTCTTCCCTCGACCTGCCATTGCTGCCGACAAAGATAAGATGGTCGCCATCCCTAATCACCTCGATGTCGTCCACCTCGGCGCCGTTCTTCATTAGAATCTTGGCGGGCATGAAACCGAACTTCTTAGCTCCAGTCTCGAGGAGCTCTTCCAAGCTCCAGGGAAGCAGCACTAGCTTCCCTGCACTATCTCCTATCTCAGGACAACTGATGGTCACCCTTGCCGGGTCGACGCCACTCTTGACACTATGAATTTGATTGACCGGAAAAGGCATCTCCCTCTTCTCGCCGTTGTGCGCAGCTGACATAATCCCAAACAGAGAATTGTGGAAGTTGTTGCTCCGACGCCTCGGGCGGCTCTGGCCCCACGATCCCTCCACGTTGTTTTCCTGTGATGCTGGACGGATCATCGGCTCGCTAGTGAACCTCCCTAGGGAGCGGGCGTCATGGTGTTTCTCGGGTATGGCTATGACGGACTGTGGCTTGGCATCTTCGGACGATTGGAACAGGATTTTTATCTCCTCATGCCCCTGTTGGTCAGCCAAACCCCGCGGCGTCCAGCCAAAGGTGTCTGGCTTGTCCATGTCAGCCCCTTGCTCCAGAAGGAACTTCACAATCTCGAGGTTGTCTTCGGAGACAGCAATGTGGAGGGCTGTGTTCCCGTGGCTGCTGGGAAGTGTGACGTCCCCTCCATAATTCACAATCTCTTTGAGTAGGTAAAGGTTGTTCTGTTCAGCCGCAGTGCATGCGAATTGGCCGACGTCTCCGGAGCTTATATTCGCACCATTTTCAGCCAACAACTTGATGACGGGGTCATGACCGCCCAGCATGGCCTCCCAAAGCGGTACACTTCCCTCTGAGTCTGAAAATTTGTAAATTTATTTACTGTCAAATGAGTGAACTTGAATCAGAGCAAGGGAAAGGCCTCTAGGAGATATTCTAATAAATGGAACGAAAGTTAACTTAAAGCAAGAGTGAAGGCAATGCGCCCAGCACTCCGAGTCAGGCATACTAATCTTCAAGTAAAAGCGATAGTCGCAGGATCGCATGACTTGAGTTCATATTTATATGTCAGCACATTCAATAACACGGAGAACTTGGACAAACGTAGCAGCGTCTGGAAAATTTACCAACAGTGGATACCGTTCAACACCATGAAGCAAGTCAACAGACATGAACCTACCGATCTAGCAGTGAATTATTAATTTTCTTCACATATTGGCATAGACATGGATTGATTTATATCTCAAGAGATATTTTCTGTTTTCTTTGAGTGGAGTCCTACGACTAGGATGCCTGGACAGGTGAATAAACAGATTTAGACGTTGACCACCACAGAGCAGATATTGCATCTACGCATGCTAGCTGGTTGCTGCAACTTCTGGATAAGAACATCATGTTGACTACTACTAACGTGTGATCACAAAGATTTGCTAAGAAAGAAAGGGAAGTGAAAGTCAATGTGCCAAAACAATGCAATACAGATTCAATGAATGGAACACCTGTCAAATCATGGCGTCATGGTTTACCAAATTTGGATATGAAAGATCAACTAAAAGGGGCATTTTGAAGATAATGTTACTTAATCTGATTCGTACAGGGAGCTGTCTCGCGAAATCTATGGAGAGACAAGTATGTTAAGAAAGTCCGCATGTGGGTATCATCCCAAAACCATTATTTCCCCCCCTTAATAGTCAGAAGGTATGCTCATTTTGACAACTCGATACTATATGCAGCCAAAGACATGTCACAAGGGCCCAGAGATAGTGTAAGAGAAGGGCCATAAAGAAGTATGCAATTACAAACTTGTGACCCACTTGACGGGAATTTAAGAGTTTCTCGTAATACAGGAGGGCTTGTTGGAAATCAGCAGACGGCAGAGTCTTAGCATATGACGGAAAAAACATGGATGGCATTTTTGTAGATAGTTGATCAACTAATTAGAGAACGTTGAAATACTGGGAATATGATGAAGCATTAAATACGCAGCATCGATATACGAATGTGATACCGAGATATGAACCATGAAAATCCAATCAAATTAATGTAGAATATCAATAAGAAAGATGATACCTCGCCTGTTAGGATCTGCCTCAAAGTCCAGTAGAAGAAGCACGCAATTCTCGCTTCCTTTAGATGCTGCAATATGCTGAAATTACGAAAAAGGCAATTGAATTTAGAATGATTTTTTAGCCAATGGAAATTGCATCAAAATAAGCGAAATCGCTGGACTTTCATAATTACCAGTGAAGTCCTCCCGCTGTTGTCTGATTCATTTGGATCGAGACCTCGTTTCAACAATTGGTTTAGTAATAAGTCATCTCCTCTCATTGTTGCAAAGCACAAACTGAGAGGCAGGTCCATCCTACCGCAAGCCAACATGTTCTGTGTCTCCAGCAAGACACCCTCCATGGTTGGATCTTTGAGATCTTTCAAATGCTGTGCAGCAAAATCACCATTGATATTACAAAATGGACCTAGGAAAATATTATGAACAAAGAATAAACCTTAACCCTTGTCATGAATTATAGTAAAATAAAAACTAAGAACCATGAAAAATTTAACCTGACGAATTACCATACTAACAGCTGCTATAATATGGTTTTTTTTCCTACAGAATTCATACCTGAAGGAGGTTGTTCATTATAATAGTCCCGTCACCAACATTAGCCTGGACGATATTAAGAAACGTAGTACGATTCAGCCGCAGCAGCTGGCTCAACCGTTTGGTCCTCACTGTGAAGAGCTGCGGTCTATAACAAAGCACGCCAATCTCACCACAGAGATCTCCAGTTTTAGCTTCACCAATAACCTGTGCCATCCACACTAATGTCAGTAGGTTCCTTACTTTTTACTTGTAAGCAAATTTCTTGGTGTCAATTATGGAGCAGTCAGACTTGCCTGTTCGGTTCCATTCTTCATTACCAGCAGATCCTGCATGATGTCATACATGTTAAACCTTAAATTCAGAAATGTTCAGTTTCAATTTAGGGAATTCTATTTCCAAAAGAAGCCATAAACTGCAAAATCAAAGTTTGCATGTCAAATTTCTAATAAAATGACAGGTTTTGGTTCATTACCACAGCACCAGTGACAAGTATGTAGAAATCTGTAGGCGCCTCATTTTGCAAAATCACATCCTCTTTTGGAGGAAAATATTCAGCCTTCATCTCTGAAACCTTTCCAAAATACAATGGACAACACAAATTATTAGGAAACATGCAACTACGGACAGCCAATCAAAATTGTTATGTGCAAAGTGAAAATTCGCAGAATAGTTATGTTGCTAGTACCAGCTGGAAGAGCAAGTCGTTTGAAACCCCATGGAATAAGTACACTTTATCCACTAGAGAGTAAAAAAGATAATGCGAAATGCTTGAACGGATGGCTTTAGGGAGTGACTCGAGAATCTCTTGTTGCTGCAGTCCCTCCGAATTTGTTCGGTACTTCAAACATAAATGCGCTAGCATCTGATCTTGCAGCCGAGGAGGCAGTTGGTTCCTCAGGGAAAAGCTTGAAGCAGCTTGTATGGTATCTCTCTAGAATTTTAAAAGTGAACAACGATAAGAAAGTAAAGAAAGAATTGGGGTCCAAAATCACTGCTTACGGACA
Source organism: Eucalyptus curtisii (assembly GCA_017140595.1). Taxonomy (NCBI): domain Eukaryota; kingdom Viridiplantae; phylum Streptophyta; class Magnoliopsida; order Myrtales; family Myrtaceae; genus Eucalyptus; species Eucalyptus curtisii. Next base: position 7,838,531 of record CM029496.1, read on the forward strand.
TAAAAGCTGGTCATATAAATACATTACAAGACACTTTTCTAAGCAATTGTGTCAGGAACAAATAAGCGCATACTCACAAATTGTCGGGTTCGGCTTGTCCCATGAACGACTAAGTTGGTCATATTACCAATCAAGTAAGCAGTCAACCCAAGGTTGAAGAGCATGTAGAAGATGTCAAAGAGCATCTCCCTTGTATTGACAGGATGCAGGTCCCCATAGCCAACTGTCGTTAGAGTAGTGATTGACCAGTAAATTGAAGTCACATACCGGATCCACAGACTCTGCTCAAGGAAGTTATCCATTATGGCACCAATCCATGTCCTTTTAGGATCTCGATATCGCGCAGCGAGGAGGTAATAGAAGCACCCAGCGCAATGAACAGCAAAAAGGGTGACCTGAAGAAGGTAAATTACACAGAGCTTTTTATCACAGGAAGGAAATATCAATATGTTTGGTCATGATCAGATTGATCCTAAATAACTTGGACACTCACACAAATGAGTTTTGCACATCGAACCCAGAAGTAGTTATAGTTCCTGTCTTTCTCCAATCTGTTTGCAGATATGACAATACCAATCAATTTTTCGCAGTGTACAGGTTCGCAATTGCGATTCATTCAAGGGGAAAAAACATTACCTGGAAAATAAGGCACTGACTCTTCGTAGACGCCAAAGGCGAAGCATGTTAAAAAGGCCATAGGAATTGAAATTTGATGGGAATATTTTCTGAGCAAGTTCGGATGGAATCGTGGATATTAAATCGAAGGCAAACCACGTGGTTGTGTATTTCCAAGCAATTTTCTTTGGATTATCGACAAGAAGGTAAGTATTTTTGTCAAGATAGGCAACGAAGAACGTCAATATGACGTCTATGGCGAAGAATGCATTGACGATATTATCGATAATGGACAATGCTATCACTGGATCTCTCAGAAACCCAAATTCAAAAGGCGACACCCAAGCTGTGTAGGCAACCAGAACGACAAGGAGAGTCTCCCAACACCTGCGCAAAGATAACTTCAATTCAGTGATAATAAGAGAAAATTACGAGGATTTATCCAGGGCAAATACATTCGAAATCATTCTAAACTCTGTGATGGCGACTATTCATTTCCTGCTATGGTTTTTTTTTTTTTTTTTTTTTGTGAAGAAGAAGGAAGTTCCATATTTTATCTGTGCATATGCATATTTCAAGACTTGAGCTCATATTCATAGATCAGTATTCCAATAATTCTTCTTCTTTGACCTTCAAAAAGCCAAAATTTCTGGTTTAGGCCAAGAGGCAGGTGAGGAAAAAAGGCCAAAAAAAAAATACTAATAACCACACAAGTTGCTTGGCAGTTCTAGACAGAAGTCAATCATATATTCTCAAGGCCACCGGTTAGGAACGGCTTCTCTCTGACTTTGACAGTTAAAGCCAACGAACTACTACAAAAAAAAATCACAGCAGAAATGGCTATCGGATCTCATGTTCCTAGTAGACGAACCTAACATTCCGAATACCCTGCAAAAAGACTACCAAAAAGATCATGAAACCAAAAAAGAAGAAACAAGAAAGAAAAAGGGAAAAGCGATCATCACTCAGTTTCCAAACATATGTGGCACATAGTTTGCCTGGAAACCAGCAGGAAGGGTGGACTAAAATCATTCCTCTACATAATGTTTAAAAGCAAGAAACAAGTTCAGCAAAAGCAAAGTCATATATGTATCCGAGACGAGATCACCTTATCACAATCCATACTCTGGAAGAAAGCCAAGAAAGAACCGAACAAAATTACACTTTCGCCAAGAATCCACAGATTCGGTGACTTTGTTTACTTTAACTGAAAAGGAACAAAGGAAACGAAAGAGGAGAGAGAATTCATTCAGAATAGAGGAAAAAGATTTTGCAAAACCAACGAGCGGAAAGGAACAAACTTTTCTGCACAGTACAAAACAAGAACCAGAAACCACATGGAAAAAAAAAAAGCAAACACGGAATGATCACCCACGAAGAACGCACGGAGTTCCGAGCAACGCACCGCGAGATTCAATGTCGCTCTCTCTTCACAAGCATTGGACAGAAAAAACAGAGCAAGCTCCGAGCTTTCCAGCGAAAACCAGAAAAGAAGGACGAGAAGCGACGAGAGAACGAAAACCCAGAAGGGAAAAGGTAAAAAAACAAGAGGGGGAAGAGAGGGGCGGTGCGGTGCCTGTAATAACGATCGTAAGGCGAGACGATGAACCGCCGGAGCTTGATTCGCCGGCTGCTCCGGGCGCCGAGAGAAGGCAGGATGCTGGTGGAGAGGCTGTAGTGGCTGCCGTCGCGGGACAGGTCCTGGAACTCTTCTTGGCCGCACGCGAGCGAGACCCCGAACACGCCCCCTCTGGAGCGGTCAGCACCCGCCATTGCTGACACAGAGCAAAAGCACAAGACCAAGCAAGAAAGAAGCAGAAGGAGAAGGAACAGGCTGCCCAGCTTATACGCGTGCACCTCTGCATATAAAGGCTTTCTCTCACACGGTCTCTCTCTCTCTCTCTCTCTCTCTCTCATAGCTCGGTTTACAGTTAAATTTCTGTCTTGTCCCTACTCTATTTCTTTTCTTCTTCTTCTGTTTTTCTTTTTTTTCTTTTTTTGGTGTCTTAATGATATAAATTTTGAGCAAATATGTCACAATCAAATAGATTTAGAATTCTTACATTGCCGTAAAAAAATTTAAGGTGAATCTGTCACGGCGAGCTTTAAAGAGGTACATAAATTATATATATATACATGTATATATTTAATAGCTTTCTGCATATGTCAACAGGAGAGGATAGATAACGAGCTTTTGAATTTGGAAACACGCCTTTCTTTTCTTGTCTTTTTTTCCCTTTTAGGCGATGACTTAATGAAGGAAAATACAAACACCTTTTATGGAGGCTAGAAAAAGGAGGAAATAGCATACGATCTTTCTGGGAAATCTTCTAATTTCACTGAAAGAATATATTTTTCCCTTCTCAACTTCCAAGTATCCACCAAAAAAAGAGAAAAGAGGGTGTTAATAAATCTTTTTTTTTTCCGGTCAGGGACAAATAAGTTTAAATGTGCAGTCGTTTAAAAAAGCGTCCCTCAACAAATTCCGTGAGTATCGAGCCGTATTTTTCCATTGAACTTTAAGAGCGCTTCTCAACTCTCTTTTGACTGATAAAAAAAAAAAACTCCCTGAACCTCTTGTGGATAGTAAATAACATTCGAGATTAGATGATTTTACTCAATCAAAAGGAATGCGAAACAATTTATACAAGATTAATCGACCATTATCTTGATGGTCGGATTCTTCGTGAGATATTATCACAATCTATTTCTTGAGAGGCATGGAGATCTCACAATTTCTTTTGTACTATTGGGGGTGTATCATTGCGGTCGTTTTATATATGGTAAAAAAAAAAAAAAAAAAGGTAAGTGAAGTCTAAATATATATGTGTGTGTGTGTGTGGGCCAAAACCGGGAACTGAAGAAGGAATCCTTCTTCTGACTGAGTTTAATGTCCTTGGATCACGCGACTCGACTCCGAACCTAGACGGGGATGCCTATTTAAGTCTTGTATCTGCTGTAGCAATCTTGACGGAGAAAAAAGAATATATTGTGATACGGTTCCTTCGTCTTGTCAAAAATAAATAATTTATAAGATATTTTCGTAAAATATGATAATTTCTATCACTTATAGAAATGAATAAACGAAAATATTTTCATCACCTACGAAAATATGTAGACATAAATCAATATCGATAATAAAAATATTTTTTATTGATTAATTATTTTAAGTTATACAAACAATTAATTTTAAAAAAATATTTTCTAAATTATTCCTTTTTTTATGATACAAATAAAATTACAACAAACTAACCATCTAGTCGTAGGCTTGTGCAAAACCTCAAATATATATGTATTCATTTCCATTGCTTTCTCTCGCCAGCACTCAAATTAACAATATAATCCACTCTCTCCATTTCTTTAGTCTTCTTTTCTTTTGTAATATTTTCGAATTTATTTTTTTTATCAAATTTAGAGTGACCCGTTGACTTTACACCTTATGTCAACTAATATTTGTAGTTATGTTTAATTGGTGCTTTTTTATTCACATAATGTCCCCTCAAATTTCTCACCCTTACCCATATAAGAGTACAAATAAAAATAAAAATTTACCTTAGTAGCCCAAACTCTAAGCTCAGCCACCTAATCGGCAAGTGCATTGCCCCTTGCCATCGGTGGCTGCCTTCACACATCTTCACGAATCAGTGGAATCTCTCTCTCTCTCTCTCTCTCTCTCTCTCTCATATTTCTCACCCTTACCCATCTAAGAGTACAAATAAAAATAAATATTGATCTTAGTCACCTTAACTCTAAGCTCAACCGCCTAAGATGTAAGTGTATCCCCCCCCCCCCCCCCCCGGCGCCCCTTTCTTCTTATCCATCCAAGAGTACAAATTAAAATAAAGATTGACCTTAGCCTCCCTAACTCTAAGCTCAGTCGTTCTCTCTCTCTCTCTCTCTCTCATGGTAGAGAAAGCGAGAGCTACTCAATCTCCGACAACCGCTGTAGGGTGTGGCCAACTGCATAGTTGGTCCTAGTGATTGTAATAAAGAGGTTAAGACTAGTGTATTAGGATTTTCCAAACCTAGTATATTTAAGATTGGAGATATGGGTAAAGGGATTGTGGTTTTTGTAATCTGTTCTTTTTTTACTAAGGAGTAATTCATATAACTGTAGTATTACAAGGATATTCCCCATCATTCTCCTTAACGAGTGCCGCTTGGACTTTTAATTTGCGATAGGTTATCAATATTCTTCCAAGAATATTTTGTTAGGATACACATGTGAGTTGTGTTAGAGAAAGAGAAGTCTTATATCAAAAAATTGATGTGGTGTTAAGTAGTTAATATATCATAGCTGGTCTATAACTCATTAACTTAAACTTTTGAGTGAATGTGGATCTAACTAAATATATAAATAGGCTTGAACTTGGATTCCCTCTTGAAGATCTCCCCAGGTGAATGTATCGGACTTCTATTACGTGCTCCTAGCAAATTACATCTGAGCCAATGATTACGGTTTCTAGGCAGGTGGGCATTGTGGTGTAGTAACATAGGCCCGTAAGGATAAAGTTGGGCAGAAGGATACCCCTTGAATTAAGGGGGAGCAAACCTAACACTAAAGTTCACACTTGGGGGGGATTGTAAAGATACACGTGTGAGTTGTGTTAGAGAAGTCCCACATTAAAAAATTGATGTGGTGTTAAGTAGTTAATATATCATAGTTGGCCTATAACTCATTGATTTAAGTTTTTGAGTGAAGATATATCCAACTAAATATATTAATGGGCTTGTACTTGGGCTCGTTCTTGAAGATCTCCCTAGGTGAAGATATTAGACTTTTGTTGCGTGCTCCCAACATAATTTTTCTTGCATTCTTCCCTCATCTTGCAACCAACTAGGATTCCTCCCTCTCCTAGGTTAATCTCATTTGCTACCATTAGTTTTAATGAATAATAATGTTGCAAATAGGCAATATAACTCCTATATAATTTCCTGTGATGATTTAATTGTTTTGTCTCAATATTACAATATTGTTATTGCTGCTATATAACATCTTTCTATATCGATAGTCACAATAACTAGGGAAAATTTCAAATAAGGACTCGAAGTTGACCAATTTTCTCAAATAAGGACCCGAAATAAACTTTGTGTCAAATAAAGACCTAAAGTGGACCCATTGCCTCAAATAAGGACCCAAAGTGATTGAATCAATTCCAAATAAGAACTTGAGCTTTAGCTAAATATTCGTTGGCTATCAAGCATGTGACATTTTCGATGACTGGAGTTTGGACAATTTTTGTCCAACAAAAATATAAGGAAAATTAACAAATCCTAAAACAGAAACAAAAAAAAAAAAAAAAAAACCTAGGTTTTCTATGGTCCCCGTTCTTTGTACCCATCCTCTATAAAGTCAAAGACCGAGTTCTCCCCATTCCTTGTACCCATCCTCCACAAAGTCAAAGACCCAAATTCTTCGCCGATTGGGGCATGTATTAAAAAACAAGAAGAAAACCAAATGCTTCTTTCTTTGTTTACGGAGACCCAAATTCTTCGCCGGTTGAGCAAGGCGAGGAGCGACGAGAATCGAGTCGCGACGATGACCGGGTAGCGGGGGAGAAGAAAGAAGAAAACGTAAACATCTAAATGAATAATCTAAACTTAATTAATTTATAATTTTCCCTTTTTTTCAATCACAAATTTCTAGCAAAATTGTCCCTATTTTAATTACCAGAAAATGTCTGCCGGTGAACTAAGGTCCTCAATAGAGATTAACTTGATCACTTCGGGTCCTTATTTGACACAAAATTCACATCGGGTCCTTATTTGAAACAATGAGTCCATTTCGGGTCCTTATATGACACAAAATTCACTTTGAGTCTTTATTTGAGAAAATAGATTCACTTCGGGTCCTTATTTGTAATTTTCCCCAATAACTAGGAATATATAACTATCATCAAGTCCCTATATTTCACATTAATAAATAGTATGAATTATGGATTTCATTCTTTTTTGTTGATATAAAATATTGCAAAACGGCATACAATTTTACGTATTACTTTTACAAAATACATATCCCAATTTTACACAAGTGAAAAAAATTCATGGATGCTGCTAGTTTCTTTAGATGCAAAGGGGAGTTCTGAAGATGTAAGGCGACAATGGAGTAAAAGTCGAGGATGTGTTTTGGCGTTTCTCCTTTTTGTAGTGTATAATATGGTTACATGTAGTTGTTTGTATGCTATAAAATATGTATATGATACTCCCGATGCGCATTCAAAAGACCAAACCGCCACATAAAACCTGGAGGAATATCAGGTTGACTTATGAAGACACGGGCCTCCAGGTAGAAAGTGGTGAAAAAAAAGGCCCTGTTCACACTCCCTGATAACTTTCCTAGGAATAATTTGATTATTTTTAATTATAGAAACCTAAAGCATTAACGCCATTGATTGAGCCGTTGGAAATTTTCCAACTCAGGAATTAAAAATTATTCATTCAAATCTCACAAATTACGTATAAACTGCTCTGAATTTGGATTATTTGTATATGCCAAAATTTCAGATTTAACTAGTTCATGAATCTTTGAAAGGCGTTTCATAATCCTTCCTATAATCGGATCTCCATGCATGTATCTCTGAATTTTTAAAAATAAAATTATTTTCACTTTCTGGCAAATGAAGCTATAAGACAACCCAATCTAACCTTATACCATAAAATAATTGATTACTGGGGAATGCGCCTCTCTCTACGATCCTATAAGGCATAGTCATAAAAGTTACATATTTATAGTCATTATTAAACAGTAATACTTTTATAGCAAAGAGGCAATTATTTATTGTATTTTAAGTATAATTATTTAAATGGAGTAGCCACATCCTCCTACTGGTCGAAAATTGTGAGCAATGAGGGCATTAAAAAAGTAAACCTTTCTAATGGCGTGCTTAATTTTAAATGAAATTTGGACTTAACCATGTGTCCTTTTTCTTAGACTAAATTTTAGAATTTTAAAACGTTGTTCTCATTTGTTGTGGGTAATATGAAAAATAGGCAAATTAAAGAACCAATTAACATAATTGAATGTGGTAATTTTTAAGGACTTTATCGGAATAATCAAGTAAGATGGAGGACCTGACATGTCCATATCGTAGGACCCATTCCCTAGAAATCTGAGTTTAAAAAAAAAAAAATTAGCTGTACGTCACGTACAATTCCATAATTTCCGTGAAGCAAAAAGGAAGAGGTAAAAGCAGGTAAAGTCATCTATCATCCTCAAATATTATCCTAAGAGTCTCTCATTCGCTACAAAACTTAAAATCTAAATCAAAACTACAGTATCTCTACGCTATCCACTTATGACAAGGATGTCCTCAACAGCGGAGGCTATCAAGGGCCTGCATTGTAACGTTTCGATTTCTTCCAATTTCTATTTTTCTATTCTTCGGAACAAAAAAAAGCAATCGTTTTTATTTTAACGCTAACTTATTCTTCTATTCCCCGGAATAAAAAAGTAGGCGGGAAATAACATAAACAAGAAACAAAAGAAAAAATATCATATTTTTCCTGGGAACAATTTTTAGAAATAAGTTAATTTTTTCTTTTCTATTTTCCTTTTGTTCTTCTTCCTTGTTGTGGTAGTAGTTGCTTGCCAACCGCTGGCCACCTCCGGCCGCCCACGGCCACCGTCGACAGATGGCCAGCTATCGCTGTCACGACTGCCTCACCGCTGGCAACCATCGTCGTCGCAACCCCCAATCGCCGGCGACCATCGTCGCCACCGCTCAATCGCTGATTGTCGCCTCCACACGGTCGCCACCCTCACCAATCGACGACCGCCATCGACCGCCGTCACCGCCACCCGATCGTTGCACTACTGCCACCCGTCGCCACACAACCACCGCATGACTGCTGACCGTTGCCGCACGACCGCCGCCCACAGCCCACCAGCCACCGTCCACTCTTACGGCCGCCCATCCGCCTTCAGCAGTCAGCGGCTGCGATCAGTGGGCTATGGGCAGTGGTCGTGCGGCGGCAATCGACGGCGACGGTTGACGATTGGCGGTCATGCGGCGACGATCGACAGCGACGATCGGCAGTTGACAATCGTGCGGCGGCGATCAGCGATCGACGGTGATAGTCGTGCGGCAACGGTCGGTAGTCGACGGTCTTGCGACGGCGGTCGGCGATCCGCTAGCAAGAAAAAAAAACGAATAAATATAAAAATTTATAAATCGTTCCAAACATATTTATATTCTTTTTCTATTTCAAAAATATAAATTTTGTATAGTTACTAAACGCGTTATTTGGGGTATCAAGATGCCACTGTGTCGGGATATCTTATCTGTCTCTCCAAGAAAATGGATATCTCCAGAAAAGACTCAAAAATTATTCCTAAAGTAGAAATATAAAAGAATTATTTCTAAAATAAAATTATTCTTTAAAGTAGAAACGTTACCATGCGCACCACAATTTATTCCATCAAGAGTTCTATGGAATAACCAAGCTCGAGTACCATCCCGCGACGTGATGCGACGCGATGCCAACCAGTGGTACTGCACGCTGCATCCAGCCGGGAGAGGGCATACACCTCATATTTCATGTCACTATCTGTTTGAAGAATTTCTAGTACACACGTGGAGGGAAGAAAGAGAGACGAAGCTCTTCTCCGTCGAGAAAATATTGGGTGGTCCGGGACCGCCACGTCAGCGTGGTCCCGGACCACTCACGCGGTGCCACGTGTGCGGGGAGGGGGACAAAGGATCGGAACCGGGCCCACCTCTCTGACGCTCTCTCTCCTCTTTCTCTCTTTTGTCCTTCTCCCCTCACACGTGGTGCCGTGTGAGTGGTCCGGGACCACGCTGACGTGGCAGTCCCGGACCACCCAATATCTTCTCCGTCTGCCTCCAGTTGACCATCCCACCATTGCCGACTTCATTCAAAAGCGCTCGACAGAGGGAGAGGAGGCGAGAAATTTCCGTTGTCTGGTCGGGAACTTGAAGCGACGCCGTTTGGATTTAGCTGACTCGTGTTCAGACTGAAATTGCAAATGGCACTTTGGAATTGGATTGCTTGATGACCTGCCACCGTCCACAGTCACGTCATCTGCCCCATCGGTCCTCCTGACCCAAAGTCACAAGCACTAGTTCGCCTGTTTTCTCTCCACCTTTTTTAGCACTCCTTTTTGACTTGACCACCTAGGGTGAGCACGCCGGACTGCCTAAATAGAAAACTGTCCAAACCAAATCGGATCGTCTGATTTGATTCAATTTTCAGTTTTATAAAAAATAGAACTAGTGATTATCGATCCGATTTCTGATTCTTGGGGAAATTGAACCGGACTAGATCGAACCAACCTTTTTTTAAATATATTTTTTAATTTCTCAAAAATAGCAATAAAATTTAAAAAATAGTAGCAATTCTTGTGTTTTTCTTAATTTTTTAATTTTTTTTTTGCTAAGTAATCGGTTCCATAGGACAGGGTCCGGTCCGGTCCGGTTCCCGATCCCAAAAATTGAGAACCGGTTCTCTTGGTCCGATTCTCAATTCCTAGGTGGAATCGGATCGGACCGAAAATCGATCACCCCTATGCCCGCCTAGAGGAGGGTTCCATATTGGGAATTGCAAATTTCCCTTAATTGATTGCTTAATAAGTATTCCAATTTAGCTCAGGATGGGAGAAAGCCATCGTCGCTAAGATCGAGCCTAAGAGTTGGATAGTATTTGACCATTGATGACTCAAGTCAAAGACTAATGATATGTGAAACTGTTATGGTAACATCCAACCGGGGCAGTCGATGCCAATCATAAGAATTATTAATTGGAATGTCGTAGAGCTAATCATCCGATGTGCCCGAAGTTTGGGAGTGATGTATTGTCCAAGTTTTTTTTTTTTTTTTTGTCGGTATGTATTGTCCAAGTTCGTCTCTATAAAAAAGCAGTCATAGTCGGGGAAAAATCGAATGAGCCGAAGTTTTTCATGAAAGGAAGTTACTCAAATCCACTCCTTTACATTTCGGGCCTCCGAGACGCGGGCAGGCCGACGGCCGTTGGCCACCACTTGCGGAGGGGGAGGGGAACGGAAGTACAAAGAGCATAAAGTGAGCCGTCATTCTTGTCAATGAGATAAAATCTGGACATTATTGACCCAAACCTAACGAACTTCACCGACACAATATGCAAGAATTCTCCGTCATGGAGCCGCCGGCCTCTCTAGGGAAATAATGGCAAGAACAATTACACAAATAAAATTAAGACGGTGACATGTATACTACTATTATATTTAACAATTAAAATTTTCTAAGAAAGTCATATAGATTGATTTAGTTTAGCATATACATCCCGAGCTTGAAAAAAGTACTAATCTGCGGATAACATACAGGTAGGGGTGTGCAACGAGAACCGCCCAGACCGGACCGGCTGGTTTTGAGCGGTTCCCACGGTCAGCAATCCGATTCCCGGTTCCAAGGTGGGAACCGGACCGACCGAACCAATTTACTTTATATATAATTTATATACATATAATATATAAAATATATAAACATTATATACAATATAACTATTATATATAAAACTTATTGCAATTGAGGTAACAACCTCTTGCGTGGCCAAGAGACCATCAAAACTCTTCTTGTTATTCTTTCTTTATAGAGAAAATTTACTTGTTAGTTTCATCTTCTACTCAATGTGGGACAAGGCTCCAAGAGTTCCTCATGCTCACACTCTCTCTCTTGCTCCCCTCACTAATAAAAAGATAAGACACTTCAAGCCTCCAAGAGTCCCACATCGACTAAACATTCAAAGCATAGAAAAGAGATTGTCTATAAAACATAAGCCAAGCACAATCTTTAGCCAAATTGTTCATGGCTTTTATGCTTAAGAATAAGCGTAAAACACACTAAGTGATTAATATTCACACAAGTGAAGTTTGAATATTTTGCATGTGGAAACATTTGTGATTAGTTTTATTGGATAGCTCGGAACCGAATTGGATTGATCAGTCCAGAGCACGGTCATTATTTAGTGAAAATTAAAATGCTGATTTTGTTGGACCGGTTCTCGGTCCTGGTCCGGTCCACGGTTCCCAATTTTGGGAATCGGCTCTCCCGGTCCGGTTCCCGGTTCCATCTTGGAACCGGACCGAATCGGGAACCGATCACCCCTATGCCTCATTGAATTTTCCTTAATTTTCCTTATTACTGATTAAATTCTTACCTAGGGTGCGTTTGTTTGCTAAAAAATGAATGATTTAGAAAATATTTACTTAAAAGTGATTACTTGTATTGCCTGCAAAAATGAATGAACGAAAGATATTTTCATCGCCCATAAAAATGTTTAAACATAGATCGTTATAAATAATGAAAATATTTATTATTGACTAATTATTTCGAATGATACAAGCAATCATTTTTGTAAAATATCTTCTAAATCATTCATTTTCTGTGAAATAAAAAAAAAAAAGCCTTAGAAATAAAATTTAACATTCGTCCACACAATTCAAAGAGAATATTAACAATATTGAACCGGTATGTTATAGTGAATACCTTGGTTGCTAAACTAATTTATTGGTTATCAACTATATATTTATACCTTATACGAGTTATATTTTTCATTACTTGAATAAATAAGTTAGTTTGGAGCCCCACGTGGTCATTTTCATTCCTATATTTCTCTAATAAATTTTAATTACTCTAAAAAATATATTACATTGGCTTGTGTATTTTGCAACCCTAACATGTGTATGTCACGCTCATAAAGTCAATTATTATGACATAATAATATGCCCGAGTGTCAAGTCTCTGAAGAGATAAGTCAAACTCTTAATTTTTTTTTCCCACAAAGGGTTGACTTTCGAAGCATATATTATTAATTTTTTCGAAGAATTTATTTACACACTTAATATGGTTATGCATTATTAATGTCGTGAGGACCATGTCCTCACGATTACGATGACTTTTGCATGCACCGTGCAGGTATGCATTAGATGCTGCCCATCAAGCCATCCAAGTTGGCATTGAATTCGGTCGTGGTTAATGGCCTCAATTTGCTTGTACGATCTAACATGAATTTTCGCTCCAATCCGGCCATGCAATGTCGAGTATACCTTATTAAAAATTGGATAAAAAACAATCAGGTCATAGGAAATTTAATGTGTGTTAAAGTTATTAGATCGTCTTGACACTAGATTATACGGTCGAGGCAAGCAAAGGATGAATCGCAATTTGATTGTGTGTTGGCTCACCTATGTTAAGTGCAACAAGCAATCATTTTGCCACATCAGGCTTTAAGACTTTAGCTGAGTATGTGTCTCGTGTTCCTATGCTAGTAGTGGTGGTAGTCATATGTATGTTATGGTCTGTCTTAGATTAGATAGTTCACATTCTATTAGCCTAGAAAGAAACATTGAGAAGTTGTGATATGTATTATGAGGTTTCTCGGAGGAACAAATGACGTTGGTTTAACATTCGGTAAGAGACGGACTCCAAGAGATGTAACGGGTAATGTGGATCCAAATTCTGTTGGATGGACGTTGGTCATTGACAGATTATATGTTTAGTTTAACGGGTTGTGCTGCGGCTGGAAAACGCAACTACAACCATCGAAAACTGCAGCAGAGTAAATTACATCAATCGAGGCAACCAAGGAAGCTATTTGGCTCCCATATTTGCTTAGCGATCTGGGATAGCAACAGGAAAATTTTGTTATTTATTGCGACAATTAGAGTGCAACACATTTGACCAAAAGTCAAATATGTCACAAGTAGACGAAATAGATGTTAGCAACCATTTCTACATGATATTATGCGACAAAGAACCACATTAGTTGAGAAAGTGCACAAGTAGACAATCTAGCAGGCATGTTAATGAAGCCTATCCCATCGACCAAGTCTAAGTATTATGTGAAATTTTGTAAAGGATCACTGCCAACTACTCTAAAAGTTTAAGCTATTAAATGAATGTATGGTATATTATTTAAATATTCTAATATACCATTCGGACTTGATTAGTATCTATAGCTAGTAAGGAGCTCAGAGGAGTGCGGGAGAGACGATGATCTATGAAAGTTAAGACTTCTCGTCAAGGTGGATATTAATTGACTATGGGTCGAAGTTAATCTCGATGAATTTGAAGTCCTACCCACAGCTAAATTGCACAAAAATCTGAGACATATTAGGAGAGTCCAAATTAGACTTTTGCCAACATAATCATAGGTGAAGCAAAAATGGATGTTAATTTTTCACTACACTTCTTTTCATTATTGAAGATGAAATCCATGTTGCTCATATGTGTGTGTGTGTATATATATATATATATTGGCTTATGAAATTTAGTTTCTGAATTTGATTCCGTGTGCATAGTGAGTGTACTTAATATTTGTAAAAACTATTGAGAGACACATGAGGCCTCGAGAGCATTCATCCAAGAGAGTTAAATATGTGAAGAAACTACCTTCTTATGATTAATTTTTGTTGGGTTCGAGTTTAATCTAGAATTGAGAAACATTTCTGAGCGTGTGTAATTAAGCTATTGTAATCTCATCTTTGTTGGTTACAGTGAAATAGTCTCGTTGATCTCCTCCCCTTAAGTAGCTGCATCATAAAAAACCATGTAAATTGTATTCAGGTTTTATTTTTCAATTTAAATCCAACTCAAATTGTTTCTTTTGTTCAGATTCCGTAGTAGTCATAGCACTCAGGTTTCTCTTGACTTAGATATTCGATCTGAGTGACCAACTGAGTACATAAATTCGACGACCAACATCATTAAAGACAATCATCACATTTCTTAGTGGATCCGTACCCTAAATCATGAATAAATATCAATTACTATCACTTTGTACACCCTTCTTTCACAGGCATGTCTAGTCTCAATGACACTTGGAACTTAGGTGCGGCGGTCCAACATAAGTCCAAATCAACGTCACCAAAAATATCAAGAGATCTGTTCGGCGTGTAAACCTAACTTCACCAACAGAGGTCCCCCTAATTACACTCACCACCGGTCTAGAAGCCTTCCACCTTGTATAATGCCAGAAAAAATCAACATTAGAAAACCTGCCCACCAATCTGTCTGTCTGATTTACTTGCTTCCTTGAAATGGAAAATCTGGGCGTGTACAGATAAGGAAACTGACGAGGAAAAGAAGAATATATATATAATTTCATTCATTCTGTCCTGAATTTATTTGCTTATTCTTTTCGTGGTCTCGTTGACCTTTTTCCATCCACTGGATCGAACTATTTCCATTCAGAGCAAGTGTCTGATGTTCATGCGGACCTCCTATTTTCGGATAGATCCGTATTTTAGAGTTATCAACTAGTATAAAATAGTTTTATTTTTGGCCATTGTAATCATAGAATGTGACTAATGATATATTATTCACTATAGTTTTTTTTTAAACTAATGGAATTATTATCCTTTTTTGGCAGTATGACATGTTATTTGTTCGAATAGTTGACCCTTTAGAGAGAGAGAGAGAGAGAGAGAGAGAGAGAGAGAGAGAGAGATTTATTTTTTATTATTTTGTTATTTATTGTTTTTGGTCGAGTATGGATGGACGTGGCTTGAAGATGTAAGTTCTCTTTTCTTCATTTTTCTCATGGACGATCGAAGATCTAAGGTTTTGAAGATGAAGGATCTTATAATGTCGGTGTGGTCGGTGGATATAAATAAGTTCTCGAACTATAATATAGGATAATGCCAATTTTGAGCTGTACCTGTATGTTATCCGCTTCCATGGGAATACTATTGTTTTTGGTTTTCCCGAAATTTCCAGAAAAAGTCCATGTACTTTAATGAAAAGAAAAGTCAAATCATGTAATCATTTCGAATCACCGCATATTGTTCAACGACATCACATAATGATGGATGAAATCGAAATAGCCAAAATGATGCAATGTTTTGAGAGCACATAAATATATATATTTAAAAAAAAAAAATTGGTCCACTAAAGCTGGCCATTCCATTGTGCATTTCCTTTTCTACATTGTGTTTGGATATAGCCATTCATTATTTCATAGCTTATTGTGCAATGGGTGAATTTTGTTCAGTTTTCTCAATGAGTTTTGATAGAAATATTGGGGTGTTTGGCAAGTTCTTCCAGTGGGTTGTCGGCCGAATGCCGGCCTTGGGAAATTTGAAAGCACAATGCTAGTCCCTACTAGTATCGAGCTTCTTAATATTGGGCTTGGCCAAATGCTGAAATTATTTTTTTTCCAAAACTACCCTCATCAATTCTTCAAATTTTCGATTTTGTCCCTCATTTTATATTTTTATTCAAAAAGGACCCCAACCCTTCATCGGTTGAGGAAGGGCTACAGTCGCCAATGAGCTAGATCTAGCGCCGATAATCGTCAATTGAGGTTGCACAACCTCAAGCAACCCTCCACAAGGGTCACTCGACCTAGGTGGTGCGTGACCCAGGCGATTGCACTGCTGCCTAGGTCTCACGAGGGTCGCACAACCCTCACCATAGGTCACTGGAGGTTGGGCGACCTCAACTGACAGTCACTGGCACCTAATCTGGCTCATCGGCGACTGTAGCCCTTCATTGAAACCAGCAAAGGGTTTGGGTCCTTTCTTAATAGAAAAGTTATTAAAGATATACAAAAAGCTTGTTGCAAAAGTTTTTTTGCCAAATACAACTTAAATTCAAAGTCTATTTGTAAAGAGTTTTTACCAAATACAATTTGCATTTCCACAAATACCTTTGGTTTTCAGCATTTGCACTACATTTAAAGCTCATTTGCAAAGTTAAATCAAATGCACTCATAATTTAGCGAACGATCTTGAAGGTAGACTAGATTATTATGATCATCCTACCTGAAAAACCACATGAATTATTCTCTTGAAAAAGAAGACAAGTGCTTATGAAAAAGAATGGAGCCTATCATTCGATCACCTTTTTCTTCTAACTTTCAAAGATCCTCCAAAACCTACCAAGAGTTTCACATTTCTTTAATAATTAGACTGTCTTGACCCGTATCGAATCGTTTCATATATCATGAATTTCCCCTCTTTTAGATTCGAGACGATTGCTTTAGATTTTTCATATATCACGAAAGAACATTTCATTTTTATATGTTGGCATACTTTACAAATCGTGGTCTTTCCGTGTGATGATCACTGAATAGTTTGAAGTGTCTTTCCTAGAAGCTCTCCATTGTCATAATCTTTAAAAGTATCGTACTAATGATTATCTTATATTAATTAAGTCACTTTTGACTCATGACCGCTATATATTGATGTTTCTACAAATATCATTTACATAACTTGAATTTACCAAATTGTATTTCCTTACAAACTCATTTTAACATCTTGCTTAAGATTTGAGTGATTTGGTTTGAGTAGTTTTGAGTGTTTTGTACAGGTGCAGAAATTTAGAATTAGGGAATTAACATCTTTGGAAAAAAAAAAATGGCATTTTCGTAAATATCAACACAAGAGTAATTGATGTGAAGTATGTAAAGTGATCTCTAAGGGAAAAACTCACGTCTGTAGTTGGCCCTATCAAAGTGGAGATATATAAGTGGTCTTTGAGTGAAAGATAAAGTTTTCTGGTTAAGTTACATTTAGTAAAAGTTTTGACACAACTTACAAAATGGAAATATAAAACTAATCTCCTGTGAATCATTTAAGATGCTATTTTGTTATTTAAGTGAGCCTAAAAAAAATTGATCGAACACTTTGTGCTATAACGAATCTAATTTGAACTAAGATGAAGTATTCAAGGCCATGCAGAGTAAAACATAAAATGACAAATGAAAATTGAAAAATAAAGGAAAGGGAAATTTTTTATGAAGTAGATAAATGGGTTATGGGGAAAATGAGAACACAAATATATTTGACATTAATTTTTCAAGAAATATCACCATGAATTACTGAGCTTGGCTTGCATTAGTGACTCGACGTCTTCTTTTATGTATTTTAGAATATAGTGGCACTCTCTTTTGGTGCAGTAGATCTTGCCCTCTTTAAACTATGGCACTTCAATTTACTACTTTATTTATCTGTATTTGTCTATGGCTTCTAAGTTCCATGCATCACGTTGATCGCCTTTTTGGCGGTACGATTTAGACCACAGAATGTGAATGCAAGAAATTTACGCGACTAAGGGATAAAGCTAAAGAGAAAACAAGAAAATCTTGGAGCAGAAAGCAATACCCTAAGTCATCATTATGTTCCTTTGCCCAAGCTAGAATCTTCCCTTTCTCTAAACTTCGAAGAACCGCTCATATTGGGGAGGCACCTAATTACCAAACTTTGCAGTAAAAATATAAATATAAGTGACCTAAATATGAAATTGCATGCGCTTGATTTTAATGTCTAACAAGAATTTAGTCATGAAGTTTTTGCGGTGTGCATCATCAGTTAAAGAGTCATGCGTGCGAGGCAGGTCATTATCATGCATGTGTAATGATAACAAAGGAGTTTAAGACATCAACTTTGATAGATTCTTGGAATAAAAATGCGATATTTTTTTTTTTGAGTTAATATTACAAAAAGTCCTAAACCAGTACATTCGTGATAAATTTATCTCAAAATAATTTTTGAATCACCAAAAATCCCCAACCAATACATTCATGACATATTTGCCTTCCGTTAGCTTCTATCAAATTACACCATGAAATTGATGAATCAAATAACATATGATAACAACTTAATTGACTTGGTAAGTCCACATGAAAAATCATATAATTTTAGGGTATTTTTCACCAATTTAGGATTTGTGGTGACTCAAAAATTAACTTAGGATAAATTTATCGTTGATGTACAGCTTTTATATTACTATAGAGACGGCAAATGCTAATAAACTTGTAAAAAGTTTCCTCCATACGGAACTTAATCTAAATCTTAATCGTTTATTATTGTTCCGGTCATAAAGTTATCATTTCTTGTTCATTCATTCCCACCTCTCTCGACATTAACGAGAACGCAATCATAGAGCTTTTCATTCCGACATTTCATACTCATTGTTCTTCGTCCCAAACGACCAAAAGGTCATCTAAAAGGGGTGTAAATTCCTAGCAAGAGTTTAATATCATTAACTTTTAAATGAGTGGTTAAGAAAAGTAGGATTAAAGAGATGCGTGGTTGATAAGATAGACGAACAAAGGACGAGATTTCCACCAGCGACCAGTGATTTCCTAGAAAGAAAGGGAAGTGTACATTCAGAAACAAAGGTACATTTAATAAAGCAAATGGCCACCTCTTGTTCCCCATTTTGTCTAAATCAATCATCTTTTTGAATAATGCAAGATGGAACAAACAATTATTGTAAATTACCAGTGATACACGGAATTGCCACCTTAATAGTTTCGTAGTAATCAAAAAATTGATCTTGAATAATTTATCCTCGAATGACTTCGTTTTTCCTTCACCACCATTTGCCATTTGTGGGGAACCACGTGTATGGGCAATCATACACGATGATCAATCATTAGGATCTTGAAATTTCTCAAATTCTTAAAATGGGTAGGCACATGATTTGATTTGGGAAGTTTATTCTGGATACAAAAGAAAATCTGAAAAGCTTTGAGGACCATCTAAAGTTTTCTTAATTTCATCTTTAAGGTTGACTGGGCCATAACTAATGTGCGCTTAAAATTTTATGCAATAGCTGATATGCCAATAGATGATTTTGGTCAAGCCAAATTGAGTTAAGGAATTTCTCTCTAGCTAGATGTGGTTATGTAATTTTGCGTTTCCAAGTTAAAATTAAACAAACAAAAATATACCCCAAGTGTCGAAACTTAGTATAGGTAAATACTTAAGGCTTGTTTGGTAACCATTCTGTTTCCGGGAATAATTTCTACTCAAAAATGATTTTTTTTATTTATTTTGTTCCCTGAATGAGTTTCTAAGTATTTGAAGGTATTTAATATCTATCCAAAATTTATATTCATGGAGTAGAAATGCGTTTGGTAGAACTCTCAAATTTTTTTGTGATTTGGAATTTTTATTTTATTTTTTAATAAATTTAGTACATTTTTCTCCCTTTTTTTTCTTTTTTCTTTTTCCTTTTCTTTTTTCCTTTTTTTCTTCTCCTTCTTCCTTTGGCCGGTCGCTGACCTCAGCCAAGCTGTCAACCTCATTAAGGCCGACTCACCAAGCTACCACGAGGTTGGCCTCGCCTAGCCAAGGTAAGGGCCAACCTCATCTAGCCGTCGACCAAGCCGAGCCTCGCCGGGGGCTGATGACTCTTCAACGAGGCTGCCGGCCTCATTTGGCCAATCGCTGGCCCTTGTCTAGCTAGTTGCTGGCCCTCATTTGGCCAGTGTCAGCCATCACCAAGGTTGGCGACTAGCCAAAGGAAGAAGGAGAAGAAGAAAAGTAAAAAAAAAAAAAAAAAAGAGAGAGAGAGAGAATAAAAGAAGAAAATAGGCTTGATTATGAATTGTCTTTGAAAATAAAGAAGCATTTTTTTTTTAATTTCTTGATTTTGTTCCAAATCTATTCCTAGGAATAAAATTGTTCCCAAGAATAAAAAAGTTACTAGACGGATTTATGTTCTTTTTTTTTTTATTTTGAAGAACAAAAGAAATAAAATGAGACACTGTTTGGCCAATTACCAAATAGGGTCTTAAGTGCCAAAACTTCTAAAACGTACACGTAAGTGCCATTTAAAAAAAAATGGACATTTAAGTGAGACTTGTTAGAAATTCGACAAGACATTATTTTAATTATAAAACCGGTCTACATAATTCACCGAAATGTCCACTCAGTAATGCTTATCCCAAAATGATGTTGTTCCCCCCCCCCAAATTTAATTTGTAATATAAATATTAATAAAAAAATTTAAAAAAGGGGCAGTAAATCGATGAAGGTGGGACGAGGGCAACAACGGCCGACCCTCAGCCCACCTTCGTTGGCCCTTTCTGGCGATGGTGGGGAGGCAACGACAAGGGCTGTATAGGCCCTCACTTATTTGTTGCCTTGTTCTTCTTTAATTTTAATTTAATTAATATTTATATTTAAGAACCAAACTTAAACCAAAATGATGTTGTTGCGATGTCAACGCCACGTGGATAATTTTTTTTTAAAGAAATGCCACATCATTGAAGTTTAATTTAATTTAATATTTCATTTAAGAAATCAAATTTGGGAGCAAAACGATGTTGTTTTAGGCTTATCTAGCCACGTTATAAAAAATGTTGTCGAAAAATATCACGTCAGCAGTTTGGTTGGAAATTCTCGTTGTTAGCACTTAAGTATCCATTTCTTCTCCCATTTTTACACTTAAATGTACCTTTTTGGAAATTTTGGCACTTAAGTGTCCACCTGTGCCAAGTTTTGGCACTCGGGGTGTGCAACACTCAATTTAACCAGTATTATCTTACACACAAATTGATGGAAAATGATCTCTCAATCCTCTTATATAATATTAGAAGTCAAAACATGTAAAAAGCAACATTATACAATTTTTCATTTCAACACATGCCATCAAAGAAAGGGAAACTCACACTATGTTAGGTGAAGTGTAAGGTGTGGATGCGAAAGAAAAACCCCCCTACATTGATAGTTTTGAGTTGAGAGGACTCAGAGCAATTATTATATCCAATGGGCTTAACTTAACGACTTAAACTTTTGATTGAAAATTCATGTAACTAGCAACTAGTTAGTCGGTGGTTTATTGGTCTTTCACACAAGTCGCAATTCTCACCAATTTGTATCAAACTCAATAGTCTACTGAAAAAAGTATGTATAGTACATGAGGGCGCACGCACGAATGTCCATAACATGGAAGAGGATCCTTTTTTTCCTTCAGTTTAAGGCAAGAAAACTCGGGACCATAAAATATGGAGGATTTCACCGGACCTCATTGACCATGTTCATTTTAGTACATATATTAAGTTAGGTTCATTGAACAATTCATTATCCATAGTGGAGGGTCTTGTCTAGTACCAAGTATGTGATATTAGAACTGTTGTAACACCTCCTATGATATTTTAAAGTTGACAAAACCATACATCTATATCAATATTCAATAAATGCAAATGTTGTTTTTGTTGGGGCTAACAATACAACCTAGAGGGGGTGAATAGGTTATTTCAAACTTTGATGATCTTTTGCAGAAATTAGCTAATCGCTAAGTAAAGATTAACCTAATATTTACATATGTACTAACTAGTTGTACGCCAATGTACATAAAAGGATGAAAAACGGTGGGACATGGAGAGTTATAATGGTTCGGCTTTATCCACAAACCTACATTCACTTCAAAACGGGTTGAATTCCACTAACAATCTGCTTGGAAAGTTACAAACGGCTAGCACTGATACTTTGCAGTTCGATCACACTATCTAGACTTAGCTGCTGCTCCTACACTTGTATACTTAATCCTTGACACAATTGTCAAATGGCATGAATATCAAAACAGTAGGATAGAGAGCTTATAGCTAAGAGAAATAGTACATAAGCTACTTGATCTTTTTTTATGTATTGTTCATGGTCTTCTCTTTTATACTCTTCCTCAATCTATCTGTTGAGGATGAATCAGAGAAGCAAATAACCGTTGGAGAGTTTCCGTTGAGTTGCTGTCTAGGGAAGATACTGACCATACAGTTTCTTTCCTTGAACTTATGCGGGCTAACAAAAAATAACAGCTGCTGCTACCTTCTTGTTATAGTCTCTAACTAACTTGTTAAATATCTAGTTACTCTGTTACATGCTTTAATCTGATTCTGCTGATGTATGAATCCAGATCTTTCAATGACTACTTAGCTTATCCAATGAACATCATCTGATGTATGAATCCAGATCTTTCAATGATTACTTAGCCGATCCAATCAACATTATCTGATGTACTTGGTTGTTACATCACCATCAACCTAATTTTTATTGCTTCGACGTAAACATCATTGGTAGCTAATATTTTAGGTTGACCGGTGCTGTTTGTCATAACAGGATATTTGCGAACTTCTTTCCAATGGATCACACCATGGACTTTGCACGGTCTTTTGGTCCAAACATTTGCATAAAATATAATAAGTAATATGCTAAGGATAGTTTGGGTATCATCAAAATCACTTGAAGATATTTTCTCCAATTAGGAGGGCTTTATCACCACTAATAGAACCCAAAGTATAAAGTGAAAGACTAACAATCACTAATGAATGGGAAGTTCATGAGGACATGAGGTTTCCGTGACAAGGTGAATGGCTCATATAGTCTTGGTCATACTCAAGAAGATGAAGTGGAAGGTAGTGCTTAAATCAACTACCGATGAGAAGCGTTGATAGACTCACATGTTTGTTGATTTATGTGACATCTCAGATTTTCAATCATATTTTCTATTGAATAAATCGGGCATTTCATTGACGCGCCTATAGGGCTCTTCTCAAAGCTCATCACTCTCGAAATAATTAGACTATCTAGGGAAGCCATTAAGGAATTTTAATACAATAGACATGAGAATTCGACTAGGAATCGGCTATTCGACCGTGCTCATCTTTAGAGGCTATTACGGCACAGTTAAAAATCGATTAGAGATTAGAGATAGGTCGGTTCGACAGAAATGTGTGGCTAATCGTGGGTGACACCACTAAATTGAAAAATTCTCGTCGGCCAGCACTAAACTGATTTTTCTATCGTTTTGATACCATGTGTCCGTATTTGAATCATCGAGATTTTCACGACAACCAGAGTCACCAATGTGTTGAGTGGGTTCATTATGGCTCGAAAAAAATCGACCACGGGTCATTTGCACTAAAAATTTCTGAAAGTTACTCGATAGCCTAGGTCACGCTAAAATCGCGCCGAATAGAAATTAACCATGAAATTGAGTCCGATTTCAGAAATTGAAAATTCTGTCATGTCATAATTAATTCTAGGAGTGTCGACTCAGTCTCAGAAATTTTTTCTGCAAACCTCGACTTTTTGGGAAAAAGTTGAGGTAGGGCCATTTTTGTTCAAAAAATGCCAAGGATCGTTTTTTATCGCAAAATTGGGAAACAAGTGGGAGCCATTGGTGGGGAAAAATGTCAATTTGATCGAGTGAGGTGCTAATCGAAATTATGAGGGTCAAATGGGATTGAAATGAGTGAGAACAAATGTCCAATTGAGAGGAAAACTATTGAAATTCGTATGCCCCCCTTACCTAGGCTATTTGGACCATTTCAAAGTTGCAAAGTGAAGCATGGGTGGCTGAATGAGGGCCAAGGATGATGCTGGTGGCTGAGGATGGTCAAGGCGGACATTTGAAGAGAAAATTAGCCAAGGTGGACCCATTGTCCCCTTATTCCTTCCTCTCTCCCCCTTACATGCCGTCCACTGCCCTCTTTCCCTTGTTCTTGATGTTCGAAGACCACCAGCAGCCAAGGAAGCCACCAAAGCAGCCATCTCGTCCCCGTCGCACGCCACACGTCATCGGAACACCGCCCCGCCGCCTCGCGCGCCATCATGCCTAGCTACGCACACCCTCCGCCTGCCGTCCCATCCTCGCCATTCCAGCAGCCCAGTCCTGTGTTCCAACCTCTGTTTCAGCCGTGCCTGAGTCGTTTGGCCCGCCTTCAACCCCCGTGAGTCCCTACCAAAGCTCGGTTTGGCCCTTGCAACCTTCCTCGATCCATTCCCGCCCTAAACCAGCCTTGTTGCCCTCTGTTTCAGCCATTTACAGCAGCAAACAGAAAGGGTATTCCATCAGCTTCTTGGCCCGTTTTGGCTCGCTTTTTGGCCCCGAAAGTTAGGCTCACCTTGAGAAGAACTGAGCCTCGTCGCATCCCTGTCGAATTGAACCAACCGGATCGCCGAACAAGTGAGTTTAACTCACGAATCCTCGCTTATTAGGTTAATTACGCTTAGGGGTTGATTAAATTAAATTAAGTATGATTAGGTGAATAGATTAGAGTAGATTAGTTAATTTAATATTTTGCCGATGCATGTTAGGTGATTACTTATTGCAATTAGCAAGTAAATAGGTTCTAGTATTTATTTAATGAATCTTGAAATTTTTTCGGGTCTGTTCCGGCATCTAATTAGGCATTACGGGCCTAAGTTGGATTTATTGGCATTTATTTAATATTTTCTGTAATTATTTAATTGTTTATTTATTTTCCGAAAATTAGACTGGATAGCCGATGACCAGAATTTTATGATGATTGTAGTGGTACTCTCTGTTTATTTATTTGAGCATTAATTTGTGCTAAATTGATTTAATTGTGATTTTAGGATTTTATTCCTAAATTAATTAATTTTGGTAATTAATTGGAAAATTATCGGGCGTCAGTTAACAGCACCAAAAATATTTTAGTGGACTACAGAAAATAGTGAGATTTGCAGAAGAAAAATTATAGTATTTTGGCTAAAGCCGACCGTATACCCACACACGACTATTTTTATCGGCATGATAAAAATGATTAATGGATTGAATGGTTGGGATGTTATACTATATCGGCTTACGGGCAATATAGCAGCTTAGTTTGCGAGCAATATACCGGTATACTATATCAACCTACGGGCTTTGATATGTCAGCTTAGTTTGCGAGCAGTATATATTATCAACTTAGAAAGAGCATTATTAATGTACTATATCAACCCAATGGTTCGATATGTTAGCTTAGATTGAGAGCAGTACACTATTTATCAGCTTAGCGCGAGCTATACTATCTATTTATCAGCTTAGAGCGAGTAGTCCTAATATGAGTGAACTTATAGATAGTATTGAATGTACCAACTAGGGAAAGGTCATGGTGACATGTAATCGACTAGGTAGATTGATCAATGATTTGATCTGACGTTATGAATTGAGTGGTTGATGTGATTTGAGGCATCTGTAAATGATATTAATTTGCATGATGGAACTGAGGCCAAGGTAAGTCCTCTAACTCGTGTTGTGCTTAGACAGCCCTTATGGCGTATTGGCTTCCTAATCGAGTCTTAGGGGGTAGAACTCGCTAAGACGTCGTCTCACCCTATCGTGGGATAACATTTCAGGTCCATAGATGACAGCACCTCCAGCCCCTCCCATGCATTTTGGTATACCTGAGGAGATCACTAAGATAGGTTATCACATCCCGATACACCCTCACCCTGAAGGATTGGAGTATGTTATGGTGAAATCCACCGTCTGGGTTGATGTGGGCAAACCCCAAAAGGTGCCCCATAAAGCCATGATGGACGAAGGGAGGGCCCTGTACTGGAATGTGATGTACCTCTGTATGTTTTGGAGGTTGCTTTGGGAAAGGGTACAGCAGACCCTAAGGAGGGCTCGGTCGTAGACACGGTGGATTCTGACCTTGAAGACCTAGGAACTCCAGAGTATTCTGTTGAAGACTCCAACGTGGGTGTGGAAGAGGGTGAAATCGTGGAGGACGAGGAAGTGGAGCAAGAGGAGGATGAAGAGGGTGACAACTTGTAGTGGCTTTTGAAACCGCCACCCCTGGTTGTGAACTTTGTTTTCTGACTGACTAGAGTAGGACCTAACTTGAATAGTTGTATTGTAATATATGCTTGTAAGTTGTGATGTATATAAGTGTGGTTTTCAGGTTTGAAAAATTTAGCCCTACTTTTCTATCACATTGTTTTATTGTCTGGGGATTTTATATTTGCTTCCGCATGCGTGCTAAAATGAAAGGGTCGGCGATGCGTCCTGAGACGTCGCTATTATTCGACCAAGTGAGGGATGGGCGGGCGCTTGAGGATCGGGGCGTGACAATTTAAGTGATCCCTTATGTCATCCGAGAAGAACATTCATGTTATAGGTAGGTCGGAGGCCTGGAACTTCAGAAAATGATACACAAAGAATCCAAGCAATTATCAATCAAATTGTTGGAAATGATTATTTTCAAATATAAGTGACTCTATTCATGAAAACCACACCATTGCGAGGAAGATTTGATTGTGTGGGTAACCAGATCTTTTTATGATTGTGTCATTTATCTTCAACAGCAAAATAATTCCCCTTGAAGATTATCCGAACGACTAGCTTGGGCACTGAAGTTCATGTAAGAAGATCAATGTATGTTGAAGAAAACATGAAATGCAAAAACAACTACAAACTGAGAGAGCTTTATTCTTAATATACTTATACTCTCGTTATTGAGCAAGAAATTCATTTACCATGAGCGATTCACTAGTTGTAATCTCTTTTAAGAAGTGTACAAGTATCAGAGTAGTGCTTAGGATTTGGTAGTGTGATATATAGCACGGGCTATGTTGTAACATCTCAAAGAAGTACTAGTGGATTGCAATGGGTGTTAGTCTATGAGAGAGGACATAAGCTTGGTCTAAGTCGAAACAATATAAGATTGATGTGCAACTCTTCTATCTATTCCCATACATTTCCAAATTTATTTGATGGAAGCATACTGCACTTGATATCGTCAATTTACTCTTGCAAATATTACATTGATCCTGCATATGTCAAACTTTATTTTAATTATTCCACAAGATCTATCAAGTTTCAGTTATCAACATTCACCCCCTCTAAATTTGTCCTAGGTTTAGAAATTCTAGATTTGGCATGAGCCTACATAGGATGAGTTGGAAGAGAAGAAACAGAAGTGGAGGAGATGGATAAAGATGTAAGGTGGATTTACGGGTTTGTCATGGGATGACTTTGGGTGAAGAGGAATGAGGTGGGGACACAGTGAGTGAGTTCAAAGGGAGGGGAGGTGGAGGCAAAAAAGATTTGGAAGTAGGTTGGGTAAGATGAGAGGAGGAGAAAGGCAAATTAGGAGGTTGGGCTAGTGAAGAAGAAATAAGCAAATGAGGACCTTGAGGGCCAAAGGAGGTAGAAGGAAGAATAGATTGATTGGAGTAAACAAAAAGTGAAGGAAGTGATATGGAATAGTGGGTTGTGGAATTAAGATTTGAAGGTTTTTATGAAAGAGGAAAATTCTCCTCATCAAACGGAACATTGCAACTGATAAAAACACGACCACTCAACCGATCAAAACTATGATAGTCTTTGTGATTTGACGCGTAACCTAGGAATACACATGACATTGAATAAGGTGCTAGCTTATGAAAGACACAAGACAGAAGAAAAGGATAACAAGCGCATCCAAAAACCCAAAAGAATAAGTAATCAAATTTGAACCCAAATAAATAGTGGAAAGGAGAAATATTAGATATGGCTAGAGTGAGAAGTTCATTAATAATGTAAACAGTAGTAAGAAGAGCATCAACCCAATATGAAGGAGGCATTTGAGCATGGATTAATAAGGTTCGAGACATTTCGACTAAGTGTCTGATTTTGTGTTCTAATAGACCATTTTGACATGAGGTGTCTGTACAAGAAAAATGTTAAATAATATCATTTTAACATAAGTATGCTTGGAACACATTACTGGTATATTCACCTCCCCATCAGTTTATAAAAATTTAATTTTGGCATTGCATAGATTTTCAATAAAACAACGAATGAAAATATGTAGGCACTTCAGATATATTTTTCATGGGAAAAACCCAAGCGAACCAAGAATAGTCTTTAATGAATAACACAAACTATTTAAAATCATAATTAAATAAAATTGGGCTTGTCCATACATTAGAATAAATAACAAGTAAAGGAAAAGATGCATGATGACTTATAGACTCAAAAGGTAATCAATAAGATTTGCCTACAAGACATGATTCACATGATACTAATTTAGAACTAGAATTGCAGACCCAATTCAAAACTTATTTATTTGGATGGCCAAGACGAGCATGCTAGCAAGTGAATAAAGTAGAGGAAGCCACGATAGGGTACAAGAATTTTTCCGGTTTGTTTGTCCTTCAAAGAAAAGAATTGACCATTAAAATCAACGGCACAAGAATTTTTATGGCAAAATTGAGCAATTGAGAGGAGATTGCGAGTAAGATTAGGAACATGATAGATAGGAGATAATAATGAAGATCAAGAACCAATATGTAAAAAGGATTTTTCGACTTGCTTAACAAACAATAAATGACCATCACCAACCGAGACTTTTGTCAAATCGTAAAAAGGTCTAGGATTAAGGATGTTATCAATATCACTAGTCATGTGTGCTAACGCTCCGCTATCAAGATACCAAGTTGAATCAAAGGTCTTGCTAACTGATGAACCTAAAGAAGAGTCTGACAGAGTAGTAGTGGTAAAATCATGGTTGAATCGCTAGCGACATTGTCACACAGTGTACCCAACTCCATTACAGTTTTGACAAGTAAGATGAAGCCTAGATCCGAAAATACCTCCCTGTGTCAATGGAGGAACATAAGATTTTGAACCACCACGATACCAACTAGAGGAGGAGGAGGAGGAGGCATATGGGGCCGATAATGATTGTGAATTAACCGATCATAGGAAGATTGCCAACTCATTTGATTACACAAGAATCGTCCACCTTATACTCGACTAGAATTGCTGTCCACCCCGAGATCCTCGAAACGGTGGACTGGGTGAAGTGGCATGACCAATCAAAGCATGATGACTATCAGATTAAGATGATGCATTTGAATTTTGAAGAAATTGTTCTTCTTGGACGAGGAGGCGTGATCGTAGAATATCAAAGGAGAGAATGTTGAGCCATTTGTGACCGAGGTGGCAAAGGGGTCATATTCAAACGGGAGCCCATTGAAGACCAGGTCCTTATTAGAGATGGAGTAATTGATTGTGGTGATAAAGTCCGCAATTGACTTCATATGCTGGAGATAATTAGACATTGACTGATCGGGTTTCTTCACAACAACCTGAAATTAGACCAATTTCCTTAGCCGCCAATGTTCAATAAAACGTTGTCCTAGAGCCAACCAAATCTCTCGAGATGTCCGAAGATCATGAACTTCACAGAAAATCTCGACTGTGAGGGTCAAATTGATCAAACTACAAATGTATTGATCTGTCTTAGCCCAAGTAGAATAGGAGGTATTAACTACCACAGTGCCGTTCCGATCATTAATAAGTTTCGGCAGCCATGGAAAAGAATTATCTACATAGCCCAGCAAATTGTTGTAGATCAAAATAGATTCAAACTGAGATTTCCTCAAAAGATAAATGTTTGCATCGAGTTTAATGGAGATAAGACTTGCGATATTGGGAAGAACAAAAAACGGCGAAGATGTTTTTGTAGCCATAATTGAAGCAATGGCAGTGAAGATCAAAGCAATCAAAGAGGGAAAAAGAGGTGAAATTTGGCGCAATATTATAAAGAGGCAATGGGAAATTGGGATTAACAGAAAAAGAAGATGATGAGTAAAGAAATAGTAGAGATGAAGAAAAATTTAGAGATGTACTGGACATTATTAAGGTAGTAATTGGAGCAAAAGAAGTATTGATTTGGGGTAGAGATGTTAAAGAATTTGATGTGTTTTCCTGCTTTAATACAATGTTGATGTTTAGAGTTAGAGAGAAAATAACGACAAAGTATTTATGGTGGCTTAACCCCAATTAGGGTTGAATGACATGTATTTATAAGAGTGGTTAATTACAAAAAGGGTACCAATAAAAACATAATACAAAAATATCCTATAATACATATTAAATACACATAATAGGTTGCACATTTACCCATAAGAGGAACCACTTCATATATAGCTAGGAAGAGAAACTATATTCATGAACATTTAAGTCTACTCAACAAAAGCTTAATAATCCAAAAACGACTTCTAAATAAATTAATGAACGAAAAAGATATGGAGCCGCTTCGACAAACGGCTTATTAAGCAAAGACAAACCCACTACATGTCATTTTAGAATCACACATCATTCGTGACCACTAAAGTTAAATGCAAATCCACGAGCTAGATGAAATTGGAATCAAATGAAGATGTTGAAATTTCTCTTTCGAAACTAGGGAAATAAACAGCCAACTAAAAGGGAAAAACCCTACGAGTTAGGTAGTTTTGAAAATGAACATGTATCCGTGTATACTTTTGCCTCCCCCTCGAGGGTCCACATTGTCCTAATTCTCTGGCATGTGAGACTTTGATTGGCGAGAGCAAAGGTCTTGGACCATCGGATCGACACAATTTTCGTCATTGTGAACGACATGATCATGAATCTTCTTTGAATGATATAAAGAGAAAAGACAATATGAAAATGACAAGCTCTTGCTTGTAAGCACAAGGGTCCCAAAATGGCATAAGAACAATTGAGATTCCATTCATCCGCATGCCCATTATCATATATGTGTATATGAAGAAAATTATCCAAAAAATCCTGAATCTATTATACAGAAATCAATTTAGTTATAAACTTTTTAATTTTGCAAGTTGAATCTTAAACATTTTAATGATTTGTCAATATAGTCCTTCCAACTAATTTTCACTGAAAATAACTAACGTAAGATTTCTAACCAAAATTGCTTAAAGAACTATATTAACAAATAGTCAAAAGATTTAAACTAAGTTAGCAAAATTGAAAAGTTTAGAATTAAATTAGTTGTCATAGTTCAAGACTTTTTGAGCAATTATCCTTATATATACACATCGTAAATTTTTTTAGAAGGCAAGCGTTCCATGATATTTATCTTTGAGAGAAAACTAGTGTCCACGCTAACTATCTTCGACCAAAATTGCTGGAAAGACTGCATTCACAAATTGTTAAAAATTTTAGGATTAAATTAACAAAACTAAAGAGTTTAGGACTGAAATGGCAGCCACACAAGAAATTTAAGACTTGATGGACAATTTTCTTTTTGTATATATACACATCGCAATTTTTTATAGAAGGTTCCACGATGTTTGCCTTTGGGTGTTATTTTTAGAGGAAATTTGATGTCTATGTATTTGTAATTAATGCGTCAAAAATAAAATTGTTAACCTTTTTCATATCTCAATGTTCGTCCAAGTATCTATCCTAAGCAGGCAAGTAAATCATTCTTGGTCGAGAGCTCAAACTATTAAAAACAGGGTTCCTTTATATATAATTATAAACACATTGTTCAGTATTTCTAGACGCGGGTGAGTAAATCATTTGTGGTCGAGAGCTCAAACTATTAAAAATAGGGTTCCTTTATATATAATTATAAACACATTGTTCAGTATTTCTAGACACGGGTAAGTAAATCCTTCGTGGTCGAGAGCTCAAACTATTAAAAACAGGGTTCCTTTATATGTAATAATGAACACATTGTTCAATATTTCTAGACATTCTCTCTTCCATGTAATTTGAATTTTACATACAAACATTGGATGTGAGCATCATCACATTTGATAGGTCACTAACCGAGTAGGAATGTTATGATGAGTAAGAAAAGAGCATGTTAGGAAGATCCCCTATGTTGTTTGAATATGACATAATTATAGACTATTAATGTATGAATAGGTTGAGCAAAACTAGTTGATAGATGCATTAGCCATTATGCAGATGGTGTCCAAAATAGGTGAACTAATATGAAGGTGATTTGTGTCGATTAAGGGTGAATAAGGTATTGGGCACCAAGGTTTTTATAAGCATAATGGACCTGATAGAAAGTGAACAAGCCTAGAACTAGAAGTTTGGTAAAATTTAGATGAATCTGAGTTAAAGGTGAAGAAGTATAAAATTAGAATTCCAAGGAAGCGTCGAAGGACCATGAAAAGGTGTTAGGCTGGGTAAAACCATGATTTTCAATATGGTTAGAAAGACTGGAAGATTGAAGATCAAAAGTCAATTTCTAACAAATTGTGTGGATAGACCTGCCTGATCACTAGCAAAGAGTGGCTCCCTCTATTGGACAAGGTGGAATACGTGTAACATGCTTTTACCGCTTGAATAAGAAGCAGCTCTACCCAACTTTTTCTTGGTTCACCTCAACATTCCTCACTTGTCCGACTGTTGCTGAGCAGTTTTTGGATTAGCCTAGACATTGTAATGTTGATATAAGGAATATTTTTTTCACCATCGGATTCTAAAGTGTATAGTCAAAAGACGACTTGAAGCTGGACAGATTTTGAAAAAAGGGTGAGCAAATCAAGAAGAACGGGATGTTCGTGAGGACTTAGCGGCACTATTATAAGGCGAACAGCTGAGTGAAGCCTAAGTCACTACTACTATATACACACACACACACACAAAAATGGATAGTCGTCCGTAAGTCAATTACCAACGAGTATCTTGGATAAACTCACTAGACTGCTGATGAAGGGAGCTCCCTCTATCAATTGTAAAGAAAATGCTTACCACTAGGAGAAGAGGAGCTAGACCTCTTTCCAATTTGAGTTGCATTCAAATTCGTGTCTAATAGCTAGTTGCAAGCTCTGGAATTCACAGTGGAGGACCAGTGTTGAGTCATAACAATTTTACTATATATGAACATGATAGATTTCGGATAAAAGCAGGATGACTATTTTGGAAAATTGTCACCGTCAGAGCAGCAAAAAAACATTATGTTGCTACTAATAGTGAAACCAATGGATACATAAGGGGTTTGAATTTCAAACGGTCATTGGAGGTCATATGACTATAAATTCAATCCAAAGGAAGCAGTAGAATTGGAAGGAAATGGACAAAATTGGTCTATTGTTTTGAGTGTTCATCTTTGCTCTGTTCTTGTTAGTAGAAGCTGTGTATTTCTAATTAAATTCCCCGTGAGGTTGCTTTTATCTTTAATGTATGATAAGAGAAGTGTACAGGTGTAAAAGAATTGCTTGTGTATTGAGAGTTGGATTTATCAGCTTCAAATTGAAACTGCACTTGCTACTTTGTACCTTCTCTTGAGATTCCTAATGGATTCTAGCTTTTATTGATGGTTGTTAGTTTGAGAAAGTGAATGTAGACTTGGCTAAAAACCGAACCATGATATATTTGCTTGCAATGTCTTATAACTTTTCACTATTAGCATCATTTGTTTGATAGAAACACTTGCATCTCACTATATCAATTTGTTTTTGCATCTATCAAAGTATAACCTGTTATATTCCGCAAAAAGTGGTTAAAGTTTTTAATTAATTTATTCAACCCCTATAGGTTACTTCATGAGCCTTAGGAGAGAATGCGTGTTGAGATTTGAATTTTACTCAAAAAACTTAGAACCTTAAATTTTTATGGAAAAAAAAAAGGCCAATAAATGTTGAGCTTGATAGGTCTTGTTCAACTCAAGAATCAGACCGAACTAGCCTACACCAACCGTTTAGTTCCCGGTTCCAACCGACCGTTTGATTCCTGGTTTCAAGGCCGAAACTATTGGTTCAACACGCGAACCGGTTCAATTTGTCAAATGCCCCAGTTGAATCAATTTTTAAGACTTTTTAAGAGAAAGTACTTTTGCACACACGAAAATTGAACCTTAGTTTTCGACATGAACAAACAACAATAAAATCGCTTGACCAATGGATGTTTTTATAATGAAGTTGTGCAAGTTTTATGCTTTATTGATGGACCGCTTCCTAAGAACTGGATGTCACAACCAACCCATTTTAAGACCGAGCACACTTGATAAATGTGCTTAGAAATATTCGTTTACAAAGCTATATTCAGGAACCGATTCATTTTAAAATCAACCATCCTTAATAAATGTAACTGGGAATATTCGCTTACAAAGCTATATCAAAGCGACGGCCACGAATCCATGTCAATTCTCTTTCCCCTCCGTACAAGCAATGATTGTCGGGAGACCATGTGCAATTGCCTAGCACCCTCCTTGCATCTAACTTTATTAGGTTTTTGAGTCCCATGTGTAATACCGAATTGGGCTATGAGATTTTGACACGTCAGAAAGCAAAAGGATAAAAAAGGGGAGCAATGCAAGCTCTCAATTTAAGGAAAATTACTTTTGAAGCAAAGTAATTGAAAGATTCCCAACAATTGTACATATCTAAAACCAAAATTACTCTTAAGTATAGAGTCTATTCTCATAGGAAGGTGGGGTTCATATTTCTGGAAACAGAGAAAACTAAGATTGGCCACGATGATTACAATGTCTGTGTAATAATTGAATATCCTGGCCCTATGAGTGTACAAAAAAAATTTCAGATATTTTTGAGAAAATTGATAGTGAAATCTATCTTATTTGGTACTTGGTTACAATCATAATTATAATTGTAGGTAAGCATGTACTTAATATCTATGCATGTTCTCTTATCTCCAAAATGTACCAAAAATGGGTATGAAAGCAAGAAACGGGTAGCGACTTACCCTCGAGAGTCATGCAATGTAAATGGAAGACCATAACATGTAAAAGGAATACAAATCCAAGAATAAATAATGGATTGGAGGGAACAATCTCTGTCTTTACGTAAAATAAGAATCTCGCGTGAACATTGAAAAAGTCCTAAACGCGCTTTGCTCAGAAATAAATTCTTAGTTATTTGGAGATAGAAATTCACCAAATCATTTCACGTTATGTCTTTGTTGTTTCGAGGCAACTGAGCACAACATGACCACAATGTTCCAACAATTGGCAGATCAATACGTGAATGTAATGAAATACCATTTTCAATACACTGCTGCTTATGACAGAAAGTAAAGATGAATGGAGAGGGAGAACTTTCTGTATATTAATGTATTGTGAACAATTACAATGATCCACTTATAGTGTAAGAATACAAGGAATTTAGGAAATAATATACAAAGAATCATAATTTCCTATTAACTAAGGCAATTACAAATCTACTGAATCAATCAGAATCGGCGCCACAGTCAGAATATTCAATTATATCTTCAACACCTTAATCTTCCTATTGCGTATATAGTGCACAAATGCATGCAGATATTGTGAAGAATCTCAATGCAAAAGAATAGGTTATTCATTGGTTGTAGTTTAACACCGGAGGTTCATGCAGTCTTTGGTCCATTAATTATTAAGTGTAAAGGTACATATGTGAGTTGTGTTATAAAAAAAAAAAAAAGTCACAAATCAGAAAATTGATATGATGAGGAGCGGTTAATATATCCTAATTAACCCATAATTCATTAGTTTAGGCTTTTAAATAAATGTAAGTCTAATTGGATATATTAACAAACTCGAACTTGAGCTCTCTCTTAGCGATTCCATGGGTGAAGGGAACGGACTTCTGCTGTGCACAACCAACTGGTTGGTTGGTAGAGCATTTCCAAGGTACACATATGTTTAGTGAATAACTCAAGAATGATCTGACTAACACAGTTCAGTCCAGAGAAAGAAATCAATGATGAAGGTGAGTGTTGGATATTGAAGTTGAGATATTTTGGTGTAAAAGGATACCTAAATTAAGAGAGAGAGCATACCTAACATTGAGCTCACAGACAAGGATGCATTGTTGAGATGTATATGTGAGTTGTAATAGAAAAAATCACAAATCGAAAAATTAATGTATTGATAGATTGGCATTTGGACTCTCTCTTGACGATTTCTCTAAATGAATGTATCAGATTTTTTATGTTCGCTCCTAATATGGAGTCCTCCCAAAACACCCTGATAATTTAAGATGAAAGAGACTATGGGCATGATGTAATTGGCTTAGAAGGTTAATTTGGACCGATGATTGGCCTGTGGAAAGTGGAAGTGGTCACAAATTGGGACGGTGTGGGCCGGACACTGACCCTATGTGAATCTCACTGCCTTGACACCGGACAACGATTGGCCATCGTCGATGGAATTTTCAGACATCCACCTTGGGTATCCAAAATCGAGGAGATGCATAGCATCGCTTTCGGAAGTACCCTAACATAAAAATATTAAGGTGAGGAGATGGATAGCGCCATTTGGGTCAGTGCTCTTGGACGTCCCTATCCTCTAGAGAGAATGACGGATTGTCGACACGCAACTAGAGTTGCGGTGGCGGACTTATTAAGATATGTGTACTAAATATTCACGAACCTAAATCAAACATTTTATGATCATTTGCGCCATTACCCTAGCAACATTCAACTAGGGCAATCAATATCGATTGAAAGGCCGAGAAAGTTGCCCACCGTTGGCACCTCCTGCCAAGTGAGGGAGGGAACAGAAGTACAAATTTATGCACGTTTATTCTGGAATTGGTTGTGTATACGGAGTCAAGCTATTTTCCCACTAAGCAGTTTTCAATGCAAGTCCAAAAGGGCTGCCCAACACAGATCGTTATTTTTAATTATTTGAATACATAAGTTGTCTTGGAGCCCTACAGTCATTTTCATCTCTGGTTACTATATAATTCTCTGATAATAAAATTTATGGATAATGACATAAATGGTTCGTAAACTTTTAATTTGTTCAATGTGGTCCTCAAACTTTAATCAATGTACAATATCCTGAACTTTTAATTTGTTTGATGTGATTCATAAACTTTTTGTACATGAAAATGTTCAATATTATGTTTCCATTAATTCAAGTTCAGGAACAACATTAAATATTTTCATCTTGCTCGGAGGCTACATCGAACATGTATTAAAAGTTTATAAATTATATTGAACAAATTAAAAGTTCAAATATTACCTTATACATTGAAATACAGTTCATGGATCATATTGAACAAACTAAAAGTTTATGAATCACATCATATATTTAACCAAAGTTCAATGATCATTTATATTAATTTTCTAAAAGTTATATTGCTCGATAAATAAATAAAAATGCGTTGCCTTGGGCATCATGCGATCCTGCATGCCAAGCTCTCGAGAGACATCAAAAGTCAATTATCGTGACCTAATAGTATGGTTTAGTGTCAACTCTCTGCAGAGATAAGTCAAGCTCTTATTTTTTCCACAGGGGTTGACTTTAAAAGCACATATTTTTATTTTTATTTTTTGAAGCCATCAAAGTTAGCCACTTAATTCTTTCATGGTCAATGACCTCAATTTGCTCGTACAAGTTAACGTAGCAATGTGCAACGGGAACCGCCCAAATCAGAAATCGCCTAGACCGAATCAAACCAATTAGTTCTTGGTGGTTCCCAAAGAGGACAGTCTAATTTTCTATTCCCATTCTTAGAACCGATGACCAGTCGGTCCAGTTCCCGATTCCCAACCGGACCAGACCGGTTGATTATATATATGATAAATATTTTTATATTTCTTAAAAAATAAACCCTAAATTGGAAGTGTAATCGACGTGGACGTGGATGGAAATGGGATCCGCAAGTTCAGTCCTACGCATTCTGCACCACCAAAAAATCAATAAATAAAGGAGAGAGAAAAGAACAAAGCTTGAAAAAACTGAAACGCAAGTTGAATCCCACTCGTTCTTCTTCTTTTTTTCCCGATCACATCTCCATTCGTCTGCGATTGGCTGCTGCAACTCCTGCCTACTGCATATGAATTAATATATATTTTTGGCCTGAAATAGCAAACTTACCGGTTTCATCAGACGAAACCACACCGGACCAAATCAGTTGGTCCGGTTCCCGGTCCCAGAATGTGGGAATCGGTCCTCCCAGTCTGTTCCCGGTTCCACTTCAGAACTGGACCAGATCAGGAACTAATCAATCCTAATTTAACATGAACTTTTATTTCAATGTAGTTGAAAAATTTATAGGCGGAGTTTATCTTGATAATTCACAGAAATTGAATAAAAATTTAATCGGGCCTTAGGAATTGGATGTATTTGAAAATTATTAGATCGTCATGCCCTAAAAAATACGGTCAGCACACATAAGCAGAAGAATTGCGTATAAAAGTAAAGTTATCGAGTTTCGTCTCGTGTATGTTGCGAGTTTGCTTGATACGGATAAAAACTTACAAGAGACACAAAAAGTATTGAAAACCATCATCCAAGAGAGTTAAGGATGTGAGAAACTTCTTTCTTGTGACTGATTCTTATTGGGTTCGGGTTTGATCAATGATCGGAAACACTTATTTGTGAGTGTGATTGAGAAAATTTAATACCATCTTTGTCGATCATAGTACAATCCTCTCGTCGATCTCTCCTCTTGGCGTACGCACACCATCAAACTGCGTAATTCCAATGCATTTGTTAAAGAAAGCAAAGAATGCACATTGGAGTAAGCGGACATAGTCAGGACAAAATGAATCACAGAAGTTCGATGATTGTTACATATAGATAGGAACATTGAAATCATTATGTAGGAAGGCACTCTTAACATATAATTGGCGACCCAATTCTAAACGGTAGCAATAGATAGGACAATGCGAATTGTGGCTTGTTTGACTACCAGGCTAAAAGTTTCTAGAAAGTCAACACCCTCCTCTAGACAAAATCATTTTGCAACAAGTCAAGCTTTCAATCAGTCAAGCGAACCATCTACATGGAGCTTTACCTTGTACACTCATTTACATCCAACCACATTTATCGAGGGATGACAGTAAATAAGTTCCCATGTTTTGTTGATTGCTAGAGCATCCAACTCATTAAGCATAGCAGCGGTCCAGCGAGGGTGTTTTAAGGCTCAATGGACAGTGCATGACTCAATTGGGGTAGATGATACTGCTATATTCGTCATACCAGGGGTTAAGCTTCGAGATCCTAGCCTTTGAATGCGTAACCATGGGATGCACTGAGGATATGGAAGTTTCATATCAAGACCGAACTAAAGATTCACTCTCCGCTACTTGTGGCACATGACTAGATAGATCAGCAGACGAAGCATTTAAGGCTGGTTCTATTTCAGCAAGTAGATGTGCATGTTCGCTTCGAGAGTCAAGATCCATTGGTGAACAACCATTTTGACAAAGTTTTGGACTATGTCAATGATCACTAGAAACTTTTGTTTGTGATGGACTTAAAAGTCGAATTCCATTACAACAGCTGCCCCTCAGTCGTAGCAATAACCTAGAAGAAAAGGCAAAAGTAAATAATGCTCATAAAAAACATGTCGAGATGTATAAATATGGCCAGCAAATTGATGAAAACAAGGATATCCTTTGTGCCTTTCATTATACCCAAAAATTAACACGATAAAGAGCATTTGTCAAATCTGTTCATCGTGTAATTGTGTATATATGGATATCAATGAGAGCTAAACATTCAGAGTAGTGAGTAATTAGGGTCCTTCTTGAACATGACTTAGTTTGGACTTCGCTTGCCCAGACCAATTGAAGGAAGTCAATTTATCAAATAATTCATTGTTGTAAATGTTTCCACTCAATAGTTGAGTGCAGGCAACGTGATTGCATTGATCTGAAGCTTATACATACTGAGGATTTTACAACTTAATCGACATGGAAATTAACAAGGTTTGGGTCTTGAATTTACCATGATTAATGGAAAAATGATAAGTAAACAAGATTTCGACAAGATGTTGAATTTACCACAAATAAGCACAAATAAGAAAAGATATACTTTTTCAACAAGAAAAGATCAGTGTGCCCTTGCATGGCTTTGATACCATAAAAAAACAAAACAAAACAAAACAAAACAAAACAGAAGAACAAAAACAAAGAATTGAGTCGATGAAGCACTTTTCATTGATATTGTTTTCTTTGTAATCACACACGCACGGAGACGAAAATACTTTAACATGGTTCAGTCAACCAAGGAGAAGACTCTTGAAAGGCTTCATCCACGATGGGAAATCCCCAATCTTGCATATCACCTTGGGGGATTTCATTATCTTTAAATAAGAGAGAATACATCTTTGGAATAACATGAATATTTACCGGAAAGGCAAATACAATTCTTATTTCCTGTTTATATATATATTTGAACTAAATCTCCTTCTAAATTTGGCCTCTGCTAACTAGCCATCCTTATCTTTTCAATAGATATTTTGTATAGTAGAAATAGAGATATCGCTACCAATATATGGTGGAAGTTAAAGATCGAAGATAAAAATTTGATCTACATGAAAATTAAATAAAAAATCAAAAAAGCTTTATAAATGATCAACTCGTAGCTATTATGTTTGATATGTTATCTTTAAGCTAATTTGTAGAAGATTCCGCACTGCAACCATTTTGACTTTTTGCTTTTAATTTATTACATCAATATTTATGGTTTATTTCTGCAATTTATTTCTCGCCCAAATCATTCGCGTGTTGTTCATACGACCACGTCAGTAATAGCACTCAGGTTTCTCTCGACTTAAATATTCGATCTGAGTGACTAAATGAGTACAAAAATTCGATGACTAACACCATTAACTGGGTATAACCAGTCGTACCATTTCTCCGTGGATCCTTATGCTAATCATAAACGACTATCAATACCTACCACTTGTTAACCCCCTTTTTCACAGGCATGTTTAGTGTCAACAACTCGTAGAACTTTGGTGTGGTGGGCAAACAGAGGTGCAAAATGCAAATCAACACTAGCAAATATCAAGAGATCAGTTCAGCATGAAAACCTAACTTCGCCAACAGGCGTTTCTAGCCGTTCGCTATTTTATAATTTCTGTCCGATATTTATCAAACGAAAAATTGAGGGTAGATTAGACACTGCACACACAGATATTTGTCAGTATTATTTGCGCGGGGCACATATGATGACCATGCAACCAGAAAAACCATAAGAATTATTCTTTTGAAAAAGAAAACAAGTTTTTATGAAAAAGAAAAGAGTCTTAATTTGATCCACCTACCATGAGTCTCACTCTCCCCCCCCCCCCCCCGGGGGGGGGGCCTCCCTTTCTTCATATATTACAATTCTAGATTTTTCCAGGTGATGATTGCTGAATAGTTTATACTGGTCTTTCTTAGAAGCTCTCCAATGCGATTGGCTTTAAATTCATATAGCTGCTAATCAGGAAAAATGGCCAAAAAAAAAAAAACGTCATTTTTTATACAATGACCACTTGTATATCTACATTTTTATGCAAGTACCATTTATAATCCTCTAAACAAAACCGCACATTGAAAATATCAAATCGTCTCTCCTTGCAAACTTATTTTAACATCTTGCTTAGGGTTTGGGTGATTTGTTTTTAGTTGGTTTCAAGTGTTCTGGGTGGGTGTGAGAATTTAGGATTTGAGAATGGACTTTTTTTTTTAA
This sequence comes from Eucalyptus curtisii, assembly GCA_017140595.1. Lineage (NCBI taxonomy): Eukaryota > Viridiplantae > Streptophyta > Magnoliopsida > Myrtales > Myrtaceae > Eucalyptus > Eucalyptus curtisii. The sequence continues at coordinate 7,879,811 of CM029496.1, forward strand.
GAAATGGCATTTTTCGTGAATATCAAAATAAGAATAATTGATTGTGAAAGTGCAAAATAATCTCCAAAGGTAAACTCAGGTGTGTATTTGTTATTTTCAAAAGTAGAGATGTCTAATTGGTCATTGAATGAAAGGCGAAGTAAGTTTTACATAAAACAATCAAATGTATAGCTATAATGAATCTAATTTGGACTTAGATTAAAGTATTCAAGTCCATGTAGAGTAAAAACATTAACTGACAAGGAAAAAGGAAAATAAAGTTTTGATCAAGTACGTAAACGAGATATGGGAAAAATGAGGAAACGAATGTATTCTAAACAAGTTATTCAAGAAATACAATTCACACAACAACCATGTAAAAATAATAATAAAAAGAAATAGGAAAGATACCAAAAAAAAAAAAAAAACCTATACCATGCCTACTATAACACAAATATCTTGAACATTTTTTTTGTCACTAAGTAACTTGTAACGAATTTATCTCAAACTAATTTTTAAGTACCAAAAATCCCCAACCGATATCTATGACAAATTTATTTTTCATTAGTTTCGTTAAATCTTAAAGTTACATTGCTAAGTTGAACTGGCAGTTGATAGAATTTTACCTTCCATTTGTTGTAGGTGCATTAAATTGTTGTTTTCCGTGAAATTAATCTAATTTAATATAAATTAACGAAGGATAAATTTATCACAAATATACTAGTTTTAAGTTTTAGTAATCAAAAAATTAATCTGATGTAAATTTATTATATATGTATCACTTTGAGATTTTTTATAGTTAAAAAATTAGTTTATAGTAAATTTATCACGGATGCACCATTTTGGGTTTTTTGTAATTAAAAAATTAGTTTAAAGTAAATTTGTCACAAATGTACTAATATGAAATTTTTTGTGGTATTAATTTTTTTTTTTTTATAAGTCTATGGCACTTTCAAGTTCATGCATCACCATGACGCCTCTTTGACGGTATAACCTGGAACTCAGACTGCGAATGTAAGAATTCACGCGACTAAGGAAGAAATCTACAAGGGAAAGAAGAGTCCCATTAGAAAATCCTTGGAGCAAGAAGCAATAGCCTATCACATTATTATGTACCTTTCCCTTACCTAGATTCTACCTTTTCTCTAATTACGGGGAACCGCTCATGCCTGGAAGACACCTAATCACTAAACTTCACGGGGTAGACATAAATGAAAATCTAGATAAATGACCAAAATGTTTGCACTTGATTATATAAGAATTGAGCTTAAATGGCGTGATTAGTTAAATCACGCATATGCTTGCTCCTCAAAGTACCCTAACTTTATTGACGAAGGTTTTGCCGTGCCCATCGTCAATGGAAAAAAATCATTTTTGTCGCTCGCATGCGATGCGGTGGAGAAGAGTTTAAAGTAAGGGGATGGTAGTGGGTTGTTCTACTAATATCCCTTGAGACTGGCTAATTATGATCTACTCCTCGGTTATTAAAAAAAGAAGAGAAAGATAATGGAAGATTTTTAGTCATTAGCGTTTAAATAAGTAGTCAAGGAATGTAGGATTGGAGACGCGGGGCTGGTGAGAAAGTTGAGGATAGGTTGTGATTTCCACGGGGGACTCGTGATTTCCTAGGAGGAAGGAAAGCACGTGTTCTGAGCGATAAAGCAAGTGGCCATCACTTGTCCCCACTGAGTCTCAGTCAAATCATCTTTTTTTCGAATCATATATGGAGCAAACGTTAGTTGGTTCAACTTTTTGTTCCCCCATCATTGGTAAATTACCATTAGACACGGCGTCGCTTTTCTCAATTGATTAGTTTCGCCGTAACCAAGAACTTATCAGGAAACAAGTGATCCTGGAATTTGAGTTTTCTTCATCATACCCACCACATTTGCGATTTGTGCGTGACCACGTTCGTTGGCGGGCCACTGAAAATAGGTTTGAGCCTCTTGGGTGCTTGCACTTATTCCTATCTTAATTAATGGAGGGAATTAAGGACAATTATATTAATTTCTCTTCGAGATTATTAATCATTGAGATCTTGGAATTTCCCGAAGGAGTTCCGGAAAGAATTGGCCTGTTATATTTCGCAATATACCTCGCCATTCCATTGTTCAGTTGAGGAGTTCACGAAATGGGTCGAATCCAAAGTCTGTCATAATTCGAGAAGGTTATTATGGAGCCACTCCAATGCTTCAACACACAGCATATTAAGCAAAGTCAAAGCTACTCCATGTCATTTTCAAAATCACACATGGTCCGTAACCACTAAAGTTAATTGGAAATCTAAGTGCCGAATGAAGTTGGAATTCGATATTGAAATTGTTGAGGTTATCCCATATCAATTATGAAATGTGCTGATAGTCAATTTACAAATGTGTAGAAAAGCCTCACCATTTAAATTAATTTTTGGGATGAAAGAGGTCCAAAACCACCCAACGATATTATCAAAGCTCATGTTATCAATAAGTCTGGACCCAACAATCACATTAGAAATACAAGTTTGGACCCAACAATCCCAGTGGAAATACAAGTTGTGGCTCTTATGATCAAGGGCTAGATGTATAAGAGGGAAATTGTTGGTGCCATCTCACATTGATTAGGAAATGCAAATGTAAAAGAAACTTTTAAAGTGAGAGATGCGCAAGACCACCCAACAAAAATTTCTCTTCCAAAACTAGGGGAATAAACAGCCAACTGAAAAGGAAAAACCCTAGGAGTTCGGGTGGTCCCCGAATTGATTTCATGGGTCCAACATCTTTGAAAATATGTTTGCCTCTAGTTTTGTCTTCCACTCGAGGGTCCACATTGTACTGATTGTCTTGCATGTGAGGCTTTGATTTGCGAGAGCAAAGGTCTTGGACCATTGGGTCGACTGAACTTTTGTCCTTGTGAAAGACAAGTTCATGAACTTGCCTTTGATGCCCTAGACATGGAGAGAAAAGGCAATAGGGAAAAGAAAAGCTCTTGCTTGTAAGCACATGGACCACAAACTAGCATAAGAAACAACTGAGATTCCATTCATCTCACATGCCCATGGTACATCTTAGATTTCTACAGAATGCATGCGTTCCATGATGTTTTCGTTCGAGAGAAAACCGGTGCGTAGTGTTATTTTTAGTGGGAGATTTGATGACTACGTTCTTGTGATTGGTGTTTCAAAAAGAGAATCGTTTGACCTTTTTTCCATGTCTAAATGTTCATCCAAAGTATATACCTTAAGTGAGTGGGAGAACCCTTTGTTGTCAACATCTAGAACTATCAAGAGACGGGTTAGTTATGATATGATAGTAAACACATCCTTCAATAGTTCCTCACACATCTCTTGCATTTAATTTGAATTTTACACGAGAAACATCAGATGCGAGTGTCATCACATTCAATAGGCCACTAACCCGGGACGAATGAGTGTTCAGACTTGAATTTATTTAAAAAGCTCCAACTTTTTTAAAATAAAGAAACCCATAAATGTTAGGAGTGAGCAATTGTTCCGATTCAACATAGCCGAACTAGCCTCGTTTGGCCAGTTCAAGGCTTGTCCTTGGGTGAAGTGGTTCGGTTCCCAGTTTAACAAAACCTATAATAGACCAAAGACGGGTTCAATTCCCGATTCCAATCCTTTCCTGTGTTCAAGTAGTCCTATTTCCAAGTTAAATCAATTCTAAACCGATTTTGAAGTCTCAAAAATTGAACCATACTCTTCAAAATGAAGAAACAACAACAAAACCACTTGACCTATTGATGATTTTTGTAGTGAACTAGTGCAGCTTTTATGTTTTGTTATTAAAATTTGCGTTTTTACTGAAACATAAAATTGACTGGTTGTGGGTAGAACCATGAACCCGAACTAGTTGATTCAGGAGACACAATTCCTAAGTTGACTAATTCGGTTCTCGGTTCCAAAAATATTGGAACCAGATTCACAGGATTAGTTCTTAGTTATAAGTTAGGAATGGTCTTATTTTAGAAACAATCGTCCATTATAAACGTATTTAAAGATTATTTGCTTCCAAGGCTCAAACAAAGCAAGGGCCTCAAATCTATGTCAAGATTTTTATTACGCCCTCTAGAATGCCCAAGCAACGATTGTCCAGAGACCATGTGCAGGACTGCCCATTGCCAAGGTCCAGTTTTTCTTTAGAGTCGGATCCCCAGCTATGTTAGGAGAATTGCTCTCTTGCACTAGGATATATAGCCAGATCCCCAGTCGTGTGAAGAGGGAAAAGACTAAGATAGTCAACTTCTTTCTTTCTAACCTACGCGTGCCCTTGGAGTGACGAGAAAAGGAGGCCATCGATGCTATGATAACCAACATCAAGGCCGGAATCCCAAGGTTGAGAATTGCCGCGCAGTTGCCCACTTCCACCTGGCGGTAAAACCTCGTCTTAAGACGAATATAAAAGAAGTCTGCAAGAGTTTCGAAAAAACAGTCTGTTCCCTTAACCTTTTATTTTCTTTGGTCATTTTGGAAAACGATCTGTTCCCTTAACCTTTTTCTCTTTTTCTTGTTTTGTCATTTTGGAAATGTCTTACGTGGAAAGCACATAAGAAGATTTCGATGAAAAATAGCATCCCCACTTAATCAAGAGTTTAGTGAAGTTGCCTAGCGCCCTCCTCACATCTAGCTTTTTTGGGTCTTTCAGCCCCATGTGCTATGCCGACTGAGATGACCAGACTTTTTCACATCAGAAAAGTGAAAACAAGGACAAAAGCATAGCAAACCTCTCAATGTCAAGCAAGATTACTTTTTATGTGCAGGGAGAGACCAAATCAAGATTCCCCCCCAACCGCTAGCACAAGACCGACAAAGGGGTACCTTAACTTAGGGCCTATCTAATAACGTGCCAACATAATTATAGTGAAGCAAAGACCCCCACAATAATCGCACATCTCTTAAAAACAAGAAGGCTCTAGTTGTAGGGTCTATACTGTTCATGGGAAGGTAGTGCTCCAATAATTTCTTGGAACGAAGACAGCCTTAAGATTAGCCACGATGGTCGCCATGTCTGCCTAACGGTTACCTCTTGTTGGATGCTGTCGGGTCCATCCATGTGCTGCAAAACCAGCGAGAGCAATAGAAATGAACCTGGGGACAATCATTCCGGTAGTTGTAAATAGGCGTTTGCTCAATTTTGGTGCATGTTTTCTCATGGCTCAAATGCATCAAAAGATGGGTGTCAAAGCGAGAAACCTAGAAGCAACTTTACCCTCGAGAATCATGCATTGTATATGGAAGACCATAACATGGGGAGGGAAGGAATGCAAGTCCAAACGTAGATAGGGATCAGAACAATCAATCTCTATATTTACATACATAAAATGAGAGCAGCACGCAATCGTTGACAAGTACTAAGTGCGTCTGATCCAAAAATCGATCACCCCGACTACTCGTGGATGAGAATTCACGAGTTATATCGCGTTTTTGTCATCATTGCGATTTTTGAAGTAACCTAGCTCAACAGGACCGCCATGGTCCAGGAATCAGTAGACCAATACGTGAATGTAATCAAATATAATGTTTTTTTTTGTGCATACGTTGCTGCTTAACCTTCCTATTCCTTATGTGGTGGACAAATGCATGCGGCTAAGAATAGGGACCATTGGCGATCTGAGATCATGTGAATAACCGCAATCCGGAAGCGTGGAGAATCCATGCATCCTAGAAAGATTAGATCACATCCTTTCCACACCCGAGAGTCATGGGGGTCTTGGGTCCACGAATTATTGAGTCCCCCCCGAGGAACACATTTGACAATTTGAGGTGAAAGAAACGATGGGCATGTCTATTGTCGTTGGCCTAGGGAGGTCAATCTGGACCGATGAGTGCATGTGGATAGTGCGGACACAGTCACCAATCGGGCCGACGTGGACCAGACATTGACCCCGTGGCAAAGTGACAACACCCGACCGTCGTGGGTGTTAATGTCGAGTTGAACTAGGCTGGCATCCAATTCGGGTTCATTGGTCGAAGCAACGAAAACAGAGTGTAAATTTGCGCAATTTTTCTCCAAACCATCCAAAAACTGAGTAGGTGCATCTCTGTGCATCGTTTTCGAATAAACCCATTTTGGATATATACACTAGAGAGACATTAAATGAAGATTGTCACTTTACTATAGACAACATCGGCGGGCATTTCATATTTATTTAGTCAAATGTTGGACTGAAACGTGAGAAACCCATTAAATCAAAAGGCCCAAAAGAAACAGCAAGCCCAAATCTTTCCTGAAAACGTGATTTCCTCCCTCCCTCTCCCTCGACTCTGCCTAACCATTAAAAGGTGTGGAATGATTCTCACACGTCACGTCATCAGCTGAAACCAAGAGGGCTAACACGAGTGTACCGTATCTGCAGATGGTGGGAGACGCGACTGAAGTGGAATGAAGGATGGGAGGAGCGCTTGCCCTATGTCGCGTGCTTTCCAATCGAGATTATTAAGATGCATGCATGAATAAGTTTTATTAGAGAAATCTCACACTGAAAATTTGTTGTGATGTAGAATGATTAATATATCTTAACTTACTCATAACTTATTTGGTTATATTTTTTAATGAAGATGGGTCCAATGAAATACGTTTATGGGCTTGAACTTGGCTCCCTTTTGGCGATCTTCCTGAAAGAATGTATCAGACTTCTGTTGACAAATGATATCAGAGCCTACGGTTGCAATTTCCAGGCAGATTAGCGTTGTGGCATAATAACACAAGCCTGACAGATGGTATCAAAATCCATGGTTGCAATTTCCGGGCAAGTGAGCATTGTGGCATAGCAACACAAGCCCATGGGAAGTTGACCTAACTTAAGCTCACACATGAGAGAAAAATTGTTATGATGTATGTGTGAGTGAATTATGTTAAAGAAATCCCACATAAAAGAATCAGTATAATATAAAACAGTTGGCTCATAACTCATTAACTTAAACCTAACAATGTAAGTATAAAGCAGTTGGCTCATAACTCATTAGCTAAAGTTTGGCGATCTCCTCGAGAAAAGGTATTGGATCGGATTTTTGCTGCACGCTCCCAATAAGGATCGAGATATCGATATCTAAATTGATTTTCATGTATCCTTCTCTGAAAGCACTTCTAAGAGAGCCCAGGCGAAATCACAAGAGCTATCATTTCTCAACTTGTTTAATCTATTAAACTGGGCCCAATAGCTACCTGGTCCACTACATACCATTTGTGAAGCTTGGCCCATCTATGGCCCAAGAATGGGCTTGGGCCATCTAATAAAACCTCTCTTTTTTTCTTCTTTTGCATGTTTGAAGAACAGCCCAAGGCCCAAAAGTGAAGTTGGGGGAGGGAAAAGCTTTACTGAGAATAATCCTCGATCGAAGTAAATATGAACGTCACCCATATTTATATTTACGCAAATACCCATAACCGGTCAATCAAAGCCGATCGGAGAATTGATTAGAGAAAGATTCCTTCATCAGAAATGGAGGGGAGAGCCGACTACCGCAACAAGCGGAACACTTGCTAGCTACGTGGAATGGTCGTCTTATTCTAACCCTTTTAACTTTGTCGCTTTTTTTACGCTAAAGAAAGGAATTATATTCATAAATGAATTGAACAAGCACGCAATGTACTTGCAACGCACGCATCAAATTGAGTCCCCAATATCGTTTCCTTCCCTCGGGATCCCGTGGGGCCCACTCAAACGCATTCGAGCACGTTTAAATTTTTTAGAAATTCTTCGCAGATTAACCTCGAAAAACATTGGCAAACTCCCATTTTTATTATTATTATTATTATTATTGGTCGTGGAAATATTGCCGAAGGAGGCAAGAAAGTGCGAATGTACCAAAAGGCATATTCCTCCAAAAGGGAAAGCTCGCTGAAAGTATTCCCGACGCGTCGAGAGCTGATTACAGTACAAAATAGGAGTCGTCCACGTGGCCCGCCGGCGGTTCATGCTCCGGCACGTAACACGGCCCTCCCTCCTTCGCAGGAAATCCTCACGTGCGTGTCGTATGCGCTCCGTCGACGTCGCAAATTCATCGACGAATCCCTCCACAAAAGGGACAAAAAGCGGCCGCCTAGGGAATAGGCCCAAAGCTCATGAAAGAAAAATCTTGGGCACTTTGAAAAATTCCGTTTGTTTGTTTTCGGAAAATTATTGTCCGACTTTTCGATATTTTGACGTTAGAAAACTAATCGATTTATGAAAAATGCGCTTTTTATAGATAAAAAATAACAAGTTTTGATGGGAAAGCAATTTCTTATTCTGATAAGAAAAAAATCATTTTTCCATTAAACAAATAAAAACCAATCTAAAAATGATTATCATTTTGATGAAATAAGCATGCTCTTACTATGACTTTGAATGAATGGATTGGGCCAAAAGAAAAATTTTAATTAGCTACTCCTATAATCATTGAATTGCCATTCCTTCCAATATTTCAAAGTGTACAAATGCTCGGTACATCAATCGGTCATGAGTTTCAATGTCCCTTATCGACATTCGCAAGAAAAATTGTAATTTCAAAATGTTAATTATTTTCGAGCCACTTAAAATTCCTCATTTTTACATTTTTTTTTTAATGAAATTGAGTGCCTACAATTTTCAACGCCATTGAGTTATCTTAATGGGCACGTCTCGTTACACCTAAAGAAAAAGTATTTATAGTAACCACATGCGATATCAAGTGAAATTTTCTAATCTTTTTGACTTCGCTTATTATTATTAAAGTTGATTACGTGGTTAGCTCTACTTCCAAGTACTTAAAATATTATATGCCCGCTTCACGGCAAGATTTGGGTTGATTTACGGGTACCGTATCGCCGTCCCCGTCGAGGAAAATCGTGGGAAATCATCATACTCGTTCTCCATAAATTCAAACCAAGAGGAAGGAACCCTAAGTTAAGCTGGAAAAACGAACGAAATTGAGCAGAAATTACTACGTCTCACGCACATTTTTAAAAAAAAAAAAAAAACTAATTCACTTCGGGCCACTCACCTTAAACGTCCTCGACGGGTGGTCGAGAATTTGTTAGTCGCATCATCACTAGATTAATCATTCATTGGGGCAAGAAAAATTTTAAAAAAAAAAATTAATGAAACGTGTCATGTAATTACCACTGCATGTCAATGAATCTCGTCAATTTAAAACACATTGGTTTTTTAATATATTCGATTGAGATTTGGTGCAAAAAACTATGTGTTTGTGCTCAATGTATCTTAATTTTTTAAATTCAACGAATCACACAAGAAAATCTCGTTATTGTAACATAGCTGATTTAATAATATTTTCTTGGGAAGATTTCAAATATGAGCTGAAAATGCCATTATTTTTTCAAATAAGAGTTTTAATTGGATATTATTTCAAATAAGAGCATGAAAATGACTTCTTTTTCTCAAATAAATGCTTGAAATGGATTTTATTTCAAATAAAGATCTAAAGTCACCATATTAGTCTCAAAGAGGAGTTTGGCCTCCTCACCAAGGGCATTTTCCTTTTTAATTTTATTTTTTTCCTTTTTTTCTATTTTTATTTCCATAAAAAACTCAAAAAGTAAAAAGGCTAAAACTTAAATAAATAAATACACGATTGGGAGGGCTGGCTAATACTTTTATCTTTTTTTTTTGGAAAAAAAATGTCTTTTTTTATTTTTAATCTAATTTAACTAAAATTTAGGTTAAAGTTATCTTCGGATGAAATTGTCCTTAATCGATCGGAATATCTTGCCAACTAGCGAACCAATAAGATTGGGTCATTATTTAAAATAGCCATATTAAAATAAAAACTTATTCGAGCCCTTATTTTAAAAAAAATGATGGCATGTCAGACTTTTATTTGAAAATTTTCCTATTTTCTCTAGTACCATGCATTTCCTTTGGCCTAGTATTTTTCAATTTCGCATCGAATTCGAATTGCGGAAGAAATTGCAGGGAAGTGGAGGGAGAGGGGGAAGGAGGGATGGTCATTCAAAAGCGGTCAACGCGGCGACCGGGGCTAGCCGGTGCAGAGAGAGAGCATAAAAAAGCGAATGATCCCCCGCCTCGTAACGCGCTACTCCCCGTCACCTCCACGTGTCCGGTCCTATCCCCTTCGCCCACCTCTATAAAACGCTAGAAAAGCCTCCCCAGAAAGAGAAAGAAAGAGAAGAAAACCCAGTCAAGTTTATACCGTTAAAAAAAAGCACAGCTTCCTCTCTCCATCTCCATCTCCATCTCCATCTTTACCTTCACTCTCTCTCGATTTCTCCGCCGCCGTAATGGCCACCGGCCTCCTTCCCTGCGGACCCCTCGCCGTCAAGGCCGCCGCCTCCTCCTCCTCCGGTGAGCGCAAGCCGGGCCCCGCCGGCCGGCGAACCGCCTCCTCCTCCTCCTCCTCCTCCAACAACAACAGCTGGTTGGCCCCGATCTTCGGCTTCTCCGCCGACCCGGGCTACATTGACTCCGCCGCCGCCTCCGCCGCCTCCGCCGGCAAGGTCGCCTACCCCAGGAAGGCCGACCCGGAGGGAGGGTCGAGCCTGTCCGCGGCGGGGAGGCCCCGCCCCGACCCGATACGGTTCACGGAGGAGAAGGCGCGGCTCCTCAGGCTCATGACCTCCGAGGCGGCCTCCGTCCACGACGCCATGTACCACTCCGCGATCGCCTCCCGCCTCGCTTCCGACTTCGGGAACCGGACCGATCTGTAATCCGGCCGGACCGGACCGTCCGTGTCAACGTCCGTACGATTGTCGCTGGATAATAACATCTTTGGGACACGCCCTTTTTATTTTTTTTTTTCTTTTGTAATATTCTCGAATTGTTTTTTTAGGTTAGTGGCCTGGTGTTTGTTCTGAGCCATATATTCCGAATTATGGGGGGGATGTGGTGATGTAAGGATAGCGAAGATCACGTGAAATGGGTGGATTAATCTTGGTAATCACCAATTATTTTAGTTGATGTAATGTACAGATTTAATGTATACTATAGTTTAAATATTTGATCACACTTGGCGTTCTCTTTATTGGCATAATTTGATTATTCATAAATTTGGTCATGCGTCATTCTATTTTCAGTCTACCAGCGACAATGACGTGATGTGGCCACAAATGATGAAGGGTTATATCGATCTTGGGTTTATGTGTTATTGGCATTATGTAATTATTCACTATTGATTTAGGCATGCATTGTTCTATTTTTAATCCGTCGGCGACAATGACGTGACGCGTCCATATATGATGAAGGATTGTATCAATCTCAGGATTATGTGTTATTTAAAGAGATGATAAGAAAGATAGGTTGTATATGAGCTGAATATGATAATTATGGAACTTGAATTTGATCGATTATTTTGATGTCTAGTGGAGTGTGTCACCCTATTGGTGTCATTTTTTGTTTGGTCTTATGATTGGATTTCACTTTTGAGTTAATTTATAAAACCATTTGTGATCATGTCATGATGTTGATGTGTACTGAATTATGGGAGCCAAGTTAACCAATGCCGGGCACTTGTTGAGAGAAAAATTATATAAGAACTTTAGTGTTGACATCTATCTATTCTAAGAAAAAAATCAAAACTTGCAAGATGTTGATGGAGCATAAAAAGGAAAAAAAGTACAAATCTATTCAAACACGCCACTTCAACTTCTAAAGTACTAATTACACACGTCATATGAAAAGTTAGTATAAGTCAGTATACTAATGCAGTGCGTAAACGGAGAGTCAAATGTCCAATTGGTAGATTGTTTGTGAATTTAGGTCCCTTATCAAGGTTCGAAGGGATATCGTAATTTCGAAAAGCTAGTTAGTTTTGGGCTGCTTAGAATTCTTACTTTTTCCCTATTTTTTTCATGAAATTGAGTGCCAATAACTTTTGATGCAATTGAGTTATTTTAATGGTCATGTCTCGTTACACCTAAATTAAAAGAATTATCACCACCAAATTCGATTTCAAGTGAAATTTTATAATCTTTTGGACATTGGTTGTTGTTGTTGTTGTTATTCTTGTTGTTGTTATTCTTATTGTTATTGTTATGTTTTTTTTTTTTTTTTTGTCATGAACGAGTTTTATTTATATAATAAACTGGACTCAGCCAGGAGAGCCCAAACCGGAAGTGTCGTTATAAAGCAAAGCCCAAAGGGCCTGAGAGGAGAAGATAGCCAGGAGCCTTATTCACTCCAAATTGAAACACAGCAGCCTTCACCTCTTCCATGGTTAGTTTTGCCACTAAAGAATTGTTCATTTCATCACCAACTCTTTTGGGACATAAATTCAATACAGGTTCAAAGTTTCTAGGCCCCATCAATGTATATAGGTCCCAAAAAAAGAGATTGTTTTTTTTTCAGGTTAGTGGCCAGGTTTTTGTTCCGAGTCATATTCCGAATCATGGGTGGGATGTTGTGATGTAAGGACAGCGAAGGTTACGTGAAATGGGCGGATTAATCTTTGTAATCACCTATTATTTTAGTTGATCACTGATGTAACGTACATATTTAATGTTTAGTATAGTCTAAATATTCAATCTCTTGGCATTCTCTTTATTGGCATTATGTAATTCTTCATTTTTAATCCGTCTGCAACAACGACGTGACGCGCCCACATATGATGAAGGGTTGTATCGATCTCGGGTTTATGTAATTTTTTTAAGAGATGATAAGAAAGGTAGATCATATATAAGATGAATCAGATAATTATCAAATTTGAGTCTATCAATGATTTTGATGTTTAGTGGAGTGAATCACCTATTGGGGTCATTGTTTGATCTTGTGATTGGATCTCACTTTCAAGTTAATTTATAAAACCATCTCTGATTATATCATGATGTTGATGAGTGATGAAATATGGGAGCCATGTTAACCAATGCCAGGCACTTTTTGAGAAAAAAATAATATGAGAATTCGTGTGCTAATATCGGAATATCATGAAATTTTCAAGTATTTTGTGATGAGAAAAACCAAAGTTCGCAATATTTTAATTGGGTAAATAATGAAAATAGTAAAAACCTATTCAAATACGCCATTTTGATTTCCAAAGTACAAATTACACACATCATAGGAAAAGTCTGTATACCGAGCACTATACCATATTCTAATTTAATCGTTTTGCAAGTGCTCGAATGGCAATCTTGAACAGACCCTTCATGTTAAACCAGGTTATATAAGATGCGCTGCAAAATTTGAATTCGATCTTATAGTAATACTGTCCGTGTATAGTGCTGATGAAGGATTGCACCCGATGTTCTTATCCTCCATCAATTTGTTCTTCCCTTTGTCATTCGAAGCAAGCTCTGGGGCCTTGGGTAAACATGGACACGAAGTGAACATGGGTGGCCTGGTTTTCCACTAGTAGTGCGACTCGTGGAAAGAGACGTGCAATTTGTCGGGAGAGGAGGATTGAATTTACGTTTTGAGCTCTATTTTTGAATCATTAAGAAGCGGAGATACATGCAATGAACCTATCTTTGTCAGATTCGTCAGCTGAACAGAGTTCGTGGGGAGTTCAATTTGCCCGGGAAACCCGAGAATATTGCAGATGTCTCTGTCCACAGGGAAGCATTCTGAGCTGCAAGTGCTTCCCACTGCTTGACTCTTGCAATGGCTCCCATGTCTTGAAATTCTTACTCTCATCACAAGTTACATTCGCCATTATGAATGTTAGTAGACGTCCGAGACGCCCAGATCTTCGCAAACACTGTTTAACAGGTGCAGAGACACCGGCACCAATGCCTCGTGCAAATAAGTTCTTTTCCTCAAAAGGTGCTGAAGAAAAGTAATTATATGGTGGACTCATTTGCACGTTCTTTACCGTGTATGATGCATAAGATTTCCATGATATACGCGGGCAAGATGAGTAAGAAGACGTGATTCACAAAAGCCAAGGAAAATGAACAGAGGCAATTTCCGAAGGAAACACGAGAGCTCACAAGCTTGCCTTTCAATTCCATGACCCAAAAACACAGCGCAGGCATGTAGGCAGATGAGTAACAAGCGAGCCAGCAGGGACTATCTCATTCGCAAAACCAAACTACTTGCCTAAACCAAGAAATCAAATCTTCAATTATATAGAGATAGATCTCCTATCCACTCCACCATGGCACTCTGCACAAAGGTTGTCTAAACGGTCAAGCCAGTGAAGGGAGGCTGGAGACCCAACCGAGCATGACAGAACTTACAATTAAACCTGATGAAGGCTGGTCTCTATATCGAGTCTCTATATCATGATTGGATTTAAGCAAGAGGCAATTGCAGGATTGGGGAGTATATGGTCCTGCAAAAACTTCCAGCGCTACCGACATTAAAGACGTGCGGACTCGATTTTACTCTGTCTTCAAGCTCCTCGCATCACTTGCTTCCAGTGTCATACATGTCCGTGCTGCACATATTTATTCACGTAAACATTTTTCCATGGACCAAAAACAACGAGTTTTGATTGAGGGAAAGCGCATGAGAAGATAATCACTTTCCCTAAACTACTAAACAAATGAAAATTAATGTGAAAATGCCTACTTTTCGATGAAATAAACATGCCTGAATGACTTTGAATAGATTGGGCAAAGAGATCATATTTATATAGCTACTACTATAATCACCAATGTTCCTTCTCGTCTTTCAAAGCACACAAATGCCCAGTCGGTTGACTATTTGCGAATTTCATTGTCCCTCGTTGAGGTTCGAAGGAAGATTGTTCGAAAAGTTAGTGCTGGACCGCTTAAGGCGCGTTTGGTAACTTGCTTAATAGTAATTAATTCTATTCTTTTGTTCCCGAAAGTAGATTTGAAACATAAATCATTTTGATAAATTTTTCGTTTCCGTTCCAAGGAACAAAAATTCATTCTTTTGTTCTCAAGAATAGATTTAGAACAGAATCAAGAAGTAAAACAAAAAATTATTGTTCTTGAAAATAATTCCAGAATCAAATCCAAACCTATTTTTCTTATTTCTCTTTTCTTTTTTCTTTTTTCATTTTTCCTTTTCTCCTTCTCTCTTCTTCTCCCTTCTTCTTCCCCCGAACCAGTGGCCAATTGCCGCCGCCGCCGCCATTGGCCATGGTTGATGATCGGCTGGGCGAGGTCTGACAAGCTCGTCGGAGCCTTGCCATTAGCCTCGACCTTGCCCAGGCACCACAAGGTCGACCTTGCCTTGGCCTAGTGAGGCCCGACCTTGCGGTAGCTGGCGAGGCCAAGGCTCGCAATGGCTAAGTGAGCCTTTGGCAAGCTCATCGAACCTCACCCAGTCGGTCACCGACAACCGACCACAAAAAGGGAGGAAGAAGAGAAAATGAAAAAGAAAAAACAAGAAAATATAATAAAATTTTAAAATAAACAAAAAAAATTAGGATTCCTACAAAATGCAGGCAGTTACCAAAAGCTTGAAAATTGTTTCCGAGAATAGAATAAAAAAGAATAATTTCTAAGGAAAAACTGTTTCCGAGAACAAAGTGATTGTGAAACGTACACTTAGAAATCCTTCTTTTTCCCTGCTTTTTCATGAGATTTGAGTGGGCGCCACCTTTAGACGCCACTGAGTTATATTGGCAGGTCAATGCGATTTTCACGCCCTGTTACACTTGAACAAAATAAATTATAACGAACACATGCAATTTCGAGTGAAATTTTCTACATCTCAGACTTTGCTTATTATTATTAGTTGATTATGTAGTTGGCTCTACTTCCATGTACCTAAAATTGTATATGTCCGCTTTATGGCAAGATTCAGGTTTAATTTCCCGGTACCGTATCGCCATCGCCATCGAGGAAAATCATAGGAAATCATCATACTCTTTCTCTAAAAGAATCAAATGAAAATGAAGGAACCCTAAGTTAAGCTGGAAAAATTAAGGAAATTAAGCAGAATTACTTCGTCTCGCACACGTTTAAAAAGATGATTAACCATGACCACTCCCCCTAAACGTCCTCAACGGATTAGAGATCACCATTAGTTTAATCATTTATCAGCGCCAAAAATGATAATAATGAACATGTCATGTAATTGGTCATCTGTAAACGCTCTATGTAGACGAATTAGAGATCGCCATTAGTTTGAAATAAATTAGCATTTCAACACAATCAACTGAGACTAATGATATATGTAAAGAATGTTATAACTCAAAATTTTTTTGGTGCGTCATATGTGTTGTGCTCACTATATTTTAACATTTCAAATTCAATTAATCGCACGAATAAAGTAATGTTGCTAATCTAATATTTTTCTCTAGTAGCTTACATTTCCTTTGTGTAGTATCTTTCAATTCAAATAGGAGAAATTTGAAATTGAATCGGTATATCAGTTTAGGGTTTTACCCACCGTTTGTTACAAATGTACCGGTTTGTGGTTTTTCGTGGTAATAATCCAATTTAACAAAAACTAATGGAGGCCATGCAAATATATCGGTTTGATGTTTTTTGTGATCAAAAAATTAGTTTGGTGTAAAGTTGTTACAAGTGCATCAATTTGAAATTTTTGGTGGCATTAATTAGGGGGGAGCAATTCCAGGTCCCGCTTGAAATCTAAAACCTATCCATCATAATAGGTTCGGTGATTTTTAGAACTTAGAATCTACCATGTATATCCAAGAACTCGGAACCTACCTTATCATAGGTTTTAGGGTCAATTTTAGAATCTACCCATATTCTATTTATAGTCTTAATTGAACAATTGTTGTGAATCATCATCACTAACGATCACTATTTACTAAAATCCATAGATCATAACTCATATTTAGATACATGAAAAATATGAAATACTAATAAAGTAAAAGTCTCGATCATGGATATAGCCAGAAATAGAAGCTTAAACTAGTGTATTCATATTACGCATTCATCATTAGATGCCATAAAATGCCACAAGGTCTACAAAGGCATAATAGAAAAAACATAAAGACTTGTTCTAGGACAGGTTCCCCGATTTTGGATCTTGAAAACTATTATGCATATTCTAGAGGAAACCTATTCGGTTCTTAAGTTCTCGATTCTAGCCTACAACTATTATCACTTCTAGTATTGACCCCCCCTTTTTTTATAATTTTCTTCAAAAGAAAATGATAAAAGGGAGAGGTGGATCATTAAAAAGCAGTCAACGTGATGACTAGGACTAGCCAATGCAATGAGCATAAAAAGTGAATAATCACCCTCATAATGCACAGGGGTGTGCAATCAAATCGATTTTACCCAAGAAAAGGATTGCGTTGCCCAAAAAAAGGTCTGCAAACCAGTTCCCGAATAGATTCCAAATTTTTCGAACTCGTTATAATTGGGCCGAGAACAGATTTCGAGTGAATGCCCACCAGGAGAATTGACTTCAAAATCGATTTTATAAATTAAAAGCCAAAATCTTAATTTATTTTCTCCTAAATTCTAACATCAACACTCTTTCATCATTTGTCCTTTTTTAGAATTTCTCGCGAGTCTTTTCTCTTCCCCTAATTTTTTATAAATGAATGAAGAATGGATTTTTTTTTTATTGTTCATCTTTTACATTAAATCATTTCATTACTCGCGGTCTCATATAATTTTTCTATAAAAAATTAAAAATAAATAAAACGAGTTCATGAATAAACCTTGGAATTAGACCGAAAATACAATGTAGGTTCTAGAACCAATTATAGGCAAATGGAATAGGTTTCGAGATCCAAAAAGTGAGAATCGGTTATAATATAATAGATTTGGTATTCTAACTTTAGAACCATAGTCCCTAGTAACATGCACTCCTCGTCACCTCCGCGTGTCCAGTCTTATCCCCTTGTCCCCTCCTCTATAAAAGGCCACAAAGCCACCAGAAAGAGAAAAAGTGAAGAAAACCAGTCAGGTTTATACCGTTGAAAGGACCACCTCCGCTCTCCATCTCCATCTTACGTCACTCTCTCTCTCTCTCTCTCTCTCTCGATTTCTCCGCCGCCGTAATGGCCACCGGCCTCCTTCCCTCCGGAACCCTCGCCGTCAAGGCCGCGGCCTCCTCCTCCGCCTCCTCCTCCTCCTCCAACAACAAGTGGCTGGCCCCGATCTTCGGCTTCTCCGCCGAGCCGGGCTACATTGACTCCGCCGGCGGCGGCGGCAAGGTCGCCTACCCCAGGAAGGCCGACTTGGAGGGCTCTGGCTCGGGCTCGATCTTGTCCGCGGCGGGGAGGCCCCGCCCCGACCCGATCCGGTTCACGGAGGAGAAGGCGCGGCTCCTCAGGCTCATGACCTCCGACGCGGCCTCCCTCCACGACGCCATGTACCACTCCGCGATCGCCTCCCGCCTCGCTTCCGACTTCGGGAACCGGACCGGACCATGTTAACATCAGTACGATTGTCGCTGTATGACATCTTTAGGACACACTTTTAATTTTTTTTTCCTTTGTGTTTATATTCTCGAATTGTTTTTTAAGGTTAGTGGCCAGATGTCGTTCCGAGTCGTAATATTCCGAATCATGGGTGGGATGTGGTGATGTAAGGACAGCGAAGGTTACGTGAAATGGGTGGATTAATCTTTGTGATCACCTATCATTTTAGTTGATATTTGATGTAATGTACATATTTAATGTTTAATATAGTTTAAATATTTGACCACTCTTGGTTCTCTTTATTGGCATCAAGTGATTATTAATCAGTAACTTGGGCATGCGTCCTTCTATTTTTAATCCGTCGGCAACAACGACATGATGTGTCCATAGATGGCGAAGGGTTTTATCAATCCTCGATAAGAAAGGTAGGTCGTATATAAGCTGAATACGATGATTATCAAACTTAAGTCGATCAATGATTTTGATGTTTAGTGGAGTGAGTCACCTGTTGTGGTCATTGTTCGTTTGGTATTGTGATTGGATCTCACTTTCAAGTTGATTTATGAAATCATATGTGATTATGTCATGAAGTTGATATGTGGTGAAATATGGGATTTATGAAACCATATGTGATTATGTCATGAAGTTGATATGTGGTGAAATATGGGATTTATGAAACCATATGTGATTATGTCATGAAGTTGATATGTGGTGAAATATGAGAGCCATGTTAACCAATGTCGGGCACTTATTAAAAAAAATATCATATGAGAACTCTCATGCTGATATATGTCTATTCATAATGAGAAAAAGCCAAAGTCCGCAAAATTTTAATTGGGCAAAGAATGGAAATAGTAAAAGCCTATTAATTGGGCAAAGAATGGAAATAGTAAAAGCCTATTCAAACACGCCTTTCGATTTCCAAAATAATAATTACACATCATAAGAAAGGTCAGTGTAGCGAGCACCATTGTGTTTTCTAACTTGATTGTTTAACAAGTGTTCGAATGGCAATCCTGAACAAATCCTTCATGTTAACACCGGTTATATAAGATGCACTGCAAACATTGAATTCGATCTTGTAGTAAATACGTTCCATGTATGGTGCTGATGAAGGATTGCACTCCATGATCTCGTCCTCCATCAACTTTTTCGGTCCTTCTTCATTCGAAGCAAGCTTTGGGCTCTTGGGTCAAAATGGACATGAAGTCGACATGGGATGTCTGGTTTTCCATCTGTTGTGCAACTTGTGGAAAGATACATGCAATTTGTCGGAAGAGGAGTATCGAATTTGTCTTGTGAACTCTGTTCTGTATCATTGAGAAGTGGAGATGCACGCGATGGACCTATCTCTGTCAGATTCGTGAGCTGAACAGAGTTCATGGCGAGTTCAATTTGCCCGGGGACCTGAGCAAATTGCAAACGTCTCTTTCCACAAGAAGCATTCGGAGCTGCAAGTGCTTTCGACTGCTCGACTCTTGCATGGCTCCCAGGCCTTGAAATTTCACTCTCATTACAAGTTACATTCGCCATTATGAAGGTTAGCACATAAATGAAATGCCCAGATCTTTGCAAACACCGTTTAACAGGTGCAGAGACATCAGCATCAATGCCTTGTGCAAATAAGTTCTTTTCCTCAAAAGGTTCAAACTGAGAAGAAAAGAAACTGGACAGCGATTTCATTAACAGGTTATTGCATGAACCATGTACGAGAGTCCCATAATATGAGCAAGCAAGATGAGTAAGAAGAGGTGATTCACAAAAGGTAAGGAAAATGAACACAGGCAAGGGGGCAATGCCTCCTGCTCAATGGTTTTTTTCTTACAAAGGAACCACGAGAGCACACAAGCTTGCCTTTCGATTCCATGGCCCAGAAAGACAGCGCACACGTGTAGACATACGGGCAATGCATGCAACTGGGTAACGAGCGAGCCAACGGAGACAATTTGCAAAACAAAAGTACTTGCCTAAACCAAGAAATCAAATCCTCAATTATATAGAGATAAATCTCCTATCCATTCCACCATGGCACTCTGCACAAAGGTTGTCTAAACAGTCAATCCAGTGAAGGGAGGCTGGAGACCTAACTGAGCACAACAGAACTTATAATTAAACCTGAAGAATCCACAAGAGCTGGTCATTTATTCAAAACATTAGCAAGTCTCTATATCATGATTGGATGTAAGCAAGAGGCAATTACAGGATTGGACCCCAATTCCCAACACCCCCTACCACAACCAAAAAATGGGAGTACAACATTACTTAAAATATGATCCTGCAAAAATTTCCAGTGCTAACATGCACCAGGGTGTGTAAGAATTGATCGACCAACATTAAAGACATGTGAGGACTCGATTTACTGTCTTCCAGCTCCTTGCATCACTTGCTTTCAGAGTCATAAATGTCCGTGCTGCAAATGTTTATTAAGGAAAAGCAACGATACTATTGAAAGAACCATACAAATAAAATTAAAAGACTACATAAGATTATAAGATCTTCGCTTAGTCCCTGAAGGTTAAAAAGCACCCTAATTCAATGAATTATAGTAATTTTACAAGCTATAGTGGAATGCAAAGGACAACTTCTGTAAATTTGTAGGTAAATTTCTCATTGCTAAGCTACAAACACAATGAGGGACACCTGCAAGAAAACTACATCCACAAATAATGCAAGGTAGAGGAATTGATTTAATATATGAGAAGATGGGGATGGAAATGTCGACCCACACAAACAATAGAAGACAAGGCTCCTCAAACCTACAGATTTCAGCCAAAAACTCCTTGCTACCTATTAAAAGAAACTGCATCTTAGTTCACATCCTTAAATCATCCGCAGCAGAAGAATAGAGACCTTACATGCCAACATCCTGGGAAGACCTTGACATGCATTTGAAGATAATACTTTTTTCAGAAAGAAAGAGCTCATCACTCAGGAAAACATTCTCTCGTAGTGTGCAAGTGAAGACTTGATTTCACAATTATACAAGGATTCAAAACCTATATGCCACCACCTAAGTATCTAAAGGAGCTCTAAAGAACTCAATCACTGGTTCGTTGAAATGGCTTTCTAAAGTTTGTCAAGGGATCAAGAGCGGGACAAGGCCATTAACGTTTAAGGTTTTGCACCTTATCCATCAAATCCTCAGTTCACTAAGATCATGAGGATGAAACTGCTCGCTCAGAAGCACTACAAGACATGCATCTAGTAACCTCCTGTAATGAGACTCATATTAAGTAAGGAATTAACATCTTGTACCAACGAAGACACCACCATTTTCTGGATCCTATACAATTACAAACCATTGATGGATCAATCCAAATAGACGATTATAAAGATACAATGGAAAATACTAATACATTCATTTATAAAGAACATCAGTAGAAAATCTGTCGACATAATTAAAAGACAAATGATTTAATAAACAAAATCATCACCATGAACATGAACAGTAAAACAGCCAAAAGCACGAGACGGCAACATAAAGAAGAAAAAAGAATGCAAGGAAAAGGATACACCAAGTAAAACCCATGAGCGAAAGCCCCAGCCAAGACGAGGGTAAACAAACGATCCCTCACCACCGGGTTCCTCCTCAACGAGAGCCGAACTGCGAAACCAGATTCCGAAACGAAGCAACGCCAATTCAATAAGAAAAACAAAACCCAGATAGGATACGACAGAAACGATTGAAAACCCACGAAATTTAATCAAACTATAAACGATCATCAGACGTACTGAGAGGAAGAACAGGGGCGTATATAAGAGGGACCAAGAACTTAATCGGGGCTCCTTTGTTTTGCTTCCTCACAACAGCCTCCCTTTCAAATCACCAAAAAGAAAAAAGACCAAAACCCTCGAGTCAACACAACCGATCAATTCGGATTATTCAAGAAAGATGCAGACTTTGAGCTTCAAAACGACCCAAATTTTTTAAAAACAAAACGAGAATTGTGAACTTACTGGTTGGAGGCGTCGGACGGTGAGGCCATTCAAGAAAGATTGATAAATGTGCGCGGACGCTTGAGAGAGATTCGTCAGGAAAACAAAGGAGTTTTCAACCAGAAAAAGAGTCTTTTTTTTTTTTTTTTTTTTTTTTTTACCAGAAAGCCAGAAAAGAGATTTGCTGGGCTTAGAATTCAGATCTAAAAATGATCTTTGGCTTTCATATTACTGTTGGCGCTGGCGAAGCGGTTTTCCGGTTTTGGAGACGGTAGAAGCATTCGAGACGGCATGTCGTTTCAGCCTGCGCCCTTCGATTCTGGAGTTCTATATTGGGACGAGATTACTTTCAGTTTTTTTTGTTTTGCTGAATTACATAATTGCTCTTTTAGTTGATTTATCGAATTAACCTTCAATTTCCGTAAATATAAATTGATATTTGACAACATACCTTTTAGCCAACTATGGTTTATGAGCTACTACTTTCTTATCTCGACTCAGGACTTTATTGTGCTTTCTAATAAAATCGATTGATTAAAAATAAAATGGAGCTCGATTAGATTGCATGATATAGTCTAGGACTTGATTGAACCGATTATAAGATTTAGCTTTCGAATGTGTTTCGTACATAGGGTTTAGAACTTATGATATACGCATGGTATTATATCTCATCAAAGTTTTACTGCCCGAAAATCCAGTAACAATACAATTAAGTGCTTTAGAACGACCGGTGACCAATTAAACACATGATCTAAGCAGACAAAATTGGGCAAAAAATATTCATCCGCTGCTCATTTTTCGAACCGGGGCATGTAGGAAAGAATCAATAGTTACGTCACGGGTAAGATGTATCCTGATGAAGTTGACAAAATTACCCATAATCGTTCATTCAAGTTCTACGGATGGTCAACTGCTGGATTGCGAGATTCAAATCGGGAAGGCCTCATCTCATGGGCTTATTTCACTCGCGTGGGGGCATGACACAAGGAAAGCTTCAAAAAAACTTGTACCGAGAAAGCACCTCCGGCCATAATAGATTAATCTTTTTGTTTAATTATTTGGGTGTGAATAATGTATCTTTAATAAGGAGTCATTCGTTTCAGCATGCCAAAATTAGATCCGTCAAAACAGTGGGTCGAGAGTCGGGTCAAAAAATGATCCGAATCAAAATGAATGCATTTTATGTGTAATGTAAATGTAGTGATTAGATTATTGATTTTTGAAAAAACGAGCGGTTCCATAAATCGGCTCGTTGATGAAGAAAAAAAATTAATTCTCGTGCTTCGAATTCTCGTCCCGTGACCCTCTGTGGGAACGAGGGCATGAAATTCGATGAAAAGTCCAAGGAGTTTGGTGAGATAAAGGGCGCAGGATTTGAAATTTCAATTTTTGTACATAGACTCGTAGGAAATTTCCTGGCACTTTCGCCTCGAAGAAATTTAGGATCGTGGAGGGGAGGTACAGATCGGACGGTCAGCAGGCTCTAAGTAAATCGGATCTAACGGAGGAGACGGCAGCGTCAGCAATAAGCCATGTTAGACAGAAGAAAAAAGAAAAAGGGGAAGTCAACGCTTTCCCCGTCCTCCTTTCCTCTCCCACTTCGCTTCGCTGCTCCGAACCTATTCGAGATTCTCTGTGTCTCAGACACGCGCCAAAATCCCTTCCTCTTGGCAATCATCAATGGTGAGTTGGTTTATGTGGTGCTTTTCTTTCCTTTTCATCATCATCCCATTTTTCCGCGTGTCCATCCTTATATGGATAGCTCGTGTTCTTGTTGTTGCTGGGTTTTTTTGTTATCATTACCCATTTTACGTTTGGGTTGACTCCGATAAACGACTCAGTTTAAGGTCATGAGTTGGACCAGATTCTTTTTCTGATTCTTCCCGAGCTTTTGGGTCCTGGTCAGATGCTGTTTTTTTTTTGATGTCATTTGGCTTGTCGTTTTAATTGTTGTTGTTTCCTTTGCGTGTCTCTTTCAGGCTTTGCTGAATCAGCCGATGTTCAATCACCCGGGCTTCAAGCTTCTCATCGTTGGCGATGAGGGCACAGGTAATTGTCACTGGCGTGCTCTGTTTTACCAGTTTTGATTCGATCGCTCGTTACTTTGTATACAGAACAGGTGCATATGCTGTCGTGATAAATTAGGGTTTGCTCTAGTTAGTTTACTGGTCGGGATCAGGAAAATATAACATGCTTATTATGGCTATATCCTCAAAGAGGATTTACCATTTGGAGTGGCGGACAGCATGTTTTTTCCACAATTTCTGGGGATTTGTCTGAAATCGAAGGGTGTCAGACAAAAAGTGGTTTTGCGATCTTCTTCATTTGTCACGATGTAGAAGCCATGAGATGATATGTCTTTTCTTTCTAGTGTCAAGCAAGGGATAGCAGACTGAGCGTAGTCCGTTCCTTTGTGCAGGCAAAACGACTTTTCTGAAGAGACATCTTACTGGGGAGTTTGAAAAGAAATATGAGCGTAAGCGATGTGGAAATGCCTGTTATTTCCTTTTCTTTTTTTCTTTTCTGATGTCATTAGAATATCATATTGTTTAGTCCGTACTAATCTTCTGGTATTGTCCTTGCGCATAACAGCAACTACTGACGCCGAAGTCTATTCTCTGGATTTCTTCACAAACCAGGGGATGATCCGGTTTGACTGCTGGGATACTCCAGGGCAGGGTCTAAGAGATGGATATTAGTGAGTAAAGAGAGTTTTGTTTTAGAATTTCCTTGCTTTATAAATCAGTGGAAGGATTTTTCACATTCCAGTTTACGTTCTTGTGAATTCAGTGATAATAGGAAGAAAAATGTTGTGTTGAGCTTGTATTTTACAATGCTTTAATTACGGGGTACCTATATTTTGGTTGGTAGTTTATTCAACTGTCTGGGTTTTACTAAGGATAACTATTATCACTTGACAGTGGTGCAGTCAATTCTTATTTGTGAAGTTGTGGAGGAAGAAGCAAGTATTTTTGCAAAAAAATTTCCACCGTAAAGGGTGCATATCTGTTTCAGGGTTGTCATTAGTTCTGATTTTGTTAAAAGTTGGTAAAATTTATGTCAGTCGTATCTCTTTAAACCTTATTTTCGGACTGCGTCTTGTACTCAATGCTGGCGGTGTTAGAGTGGTCTTCTGAATGTGGCGATTTCCTTTATTCACATTTTAACCTTGCTTGTGGGAGAGGGATTCCCCCTCCCTCCTGTGTCTGTGGGTATCCAAATTTCAAACTTTTGTTCGTTGTTCTGCAGCATTCGTGGCCAGTGTGCAATTATCATGTTCGATGTCACTGCTCGATTGACATACATGAATGTTCCTGGATGGCATCGCGATCTCTGCAGGTAGATTAGAAACTCCGGCGACCTTTGTATTTGTTCTTGCATTGTGGTTTTTGATGGTGATATATCTCACTAATTACCCATTAATTTAATAGGGTCTGTGAGAATATACCTATTGTTCTCTGTGGAAACAAGGTAGATGGGGAGAATAGGCAAGTTGAAGCAAGGCAGTTTACATTCGGGCGGAGGAATAATTTGCAGCACTATGAAATTTCTGCAAGGACCATGTACAACTTAGAGGAACCCTTCCTCTACCTCGCCAGAGAACTTGTCGGGTATTTGAGCAAAACGTGCAAATCCTGTTTGCAAAGGTTGTTTTGGTCTAGTAGCTAATCATTTGTTGTGGTAAACGCAGGGATCCGAATCTGCACTTTGTTGAGCCTTTTGCTCTTGCTCCTCCGGAAGTGCACATGGACTTTGATCCACAGCAGCAGTAAGAATCTCGGCCTATATTATCTGCTTTACATAACGTTGATTCCTACGAATAGTCGTGTCGTCGTGCGTCCCGCCCTTCGTCCTCCCCCTCTCTCTTCTGGATGCAAAATAAATCACAATCGTGCTTGCTATCGATGCGGTTTGTATTGTGGAGTGGTAATTATAGCTGTGGTTTGCCCGTCCGGTCTGTCGGATCTTTTTGTCGGATCACAGATATGATAGTATTCTGTGGCCAGTGTCTTTTTTTAAAAACAAAAAAGAGGGAGTGGTTGAGTGGTGGTCCCAACTCGCGTGTGGTCACAGACATGATAGTATTCTGTGGCCAGTGTCTTTTTTTAAAAACACAAAAGAGGTCTTGGTTGAGTGGTCGAATGGTCGTCCCAACTCGAGAAAGTATTGGCTGACGTCATCTGACTTGAATTGTTCTGTAGCTAGTTTTCTTTTTTTTTTTTTGGGTCAAAGTTGTGTAGCTTATTTTGTGGTTCATCAACCTCTTCTCAACTGACCGTTGACCTACGTTGGTTGTTGTCTCGAACAGGCATGAGGCAGGACTTGCTGAAGCAGCTATTCAGGCACTTCCCGATGGCGCTGGAAAAGCAGTTTTCAGGTTTGGAGACAGTAATGAGCATTCGAGACGGCAGGTGGTTTCAGCCTGCATCCTTGCGATTTTGGAGCTCTACATTGGGGATGGGAGATGTTTTCAATGTTTTGGTTTTGCTAAATTACATAGTTGTTTCCGCTTGATTTATCAAATTGGCCTCAATTTCGGCAAACATGTATTGATAGTTAACAGCATAAATATTTTTTTAGACAGTTGCGGTACATGGATGCTGTCGAGGGTGTTAAATAGGCGGGTCGGTTCGAAGATGGTCCGACCTAAATTAATTCATTCAATTTGTATTGATCCATTCTTATGTAATACAATTTTGATAATTTGTACTCGACCTGATTTATATTGCCGTAATGCATCCATTTAATTACTTTAGGCTCTTTATGTTAATGTGTTATTTGGTTAAAATTTTATGTCAAATTAAAAAAAAAAAAGAAAAAAGAGAGTAAAATAACAAAATATGACGATGTATGTAAATAAAATGAAAGAATCATAATAATTAGGGTAGTGCGCATGTATCTGCTCTATGGATCTAACTAAAATTCTGTAACACGACAAATTACAAGCTCTGCGAATCCCACGCGAGAAAAAGATTCTTTACTTCTATCAAACGTAAAAACAAGCACTGAGTGTGCAAATTGAAACAGCCAACGTACGCTCAACGAGAACGCGAAATAGTCTTTACATTCCGTCATCACAAGCACCAAAACACGAAATAGCCTTTGCGCGTCGTCATCACGAACATCAAATCCTTGCTTACTCGATAATTCACACGATCGGGAGAAAGGGAAGCGTATCTCTTGCCGCTCCAACCTTGTAGCGTATGCGACTAATAAACAAGTACCTCCAAACCCAGGTTAATAATGCATATTTCAACGGCGAGCCGACGACGTAACCAGTGGGATCCGTGGCATTGACATTGATTTTGGACATGATCAGACCAATTAAAAGATTTAGAATTCAAACGCATTTCATACATGGGGTTTACAACTCTTGGCACAATTTTCTCATAAGAAACGCAATAAATAACTATGCGTGCCATTACATCTTATCAAAGTTTGCATCTCGAGAATCCATCAATACTACGATTAACTGTGCTTTAAAACGACAGATGACCAATCGAACACATAATCTAAGGAGACAAAATCGGGTGAAAGATATTCATCCACTGCCCATTTTTGAACCGGGAACTTATAGGGGGGAAAGAAGAGAGAGTAGCTTTGTCACTAGCATCGTGGCATGGCACGAGGAAAGCTTCAAAAAACTTGGACCGAGCAAGCACGGATCGCCGGAGGTCTTGCAAACATTGAACAATGCATGCTTCGTGCCTTAAAATCAGTTTTCTTTCTCTGGCGTCTTTGGAGAATTTTGCCGTAATTTTGTCGTTACGCGTCCGACAATCGATAACGAGTCGTCGTTGGTCCGACGATAGGCGTTACTTTACCATCCAACATCTGGATGCCCGATCTCTTCCTTCCGATTGCCCCGCAAAGTTGAACTTTGTCAATGGCCACAGAACACTTTTTAATTTCGGGTTCTGCTAAGGGCAAATTGTCTCTGGTCACAATCGATTAATTATTTGTAATTTGTTTTTTCCCCTCGGCGTGGACGGTCTATTTTTGATGAGGAATATTCGACTTAGCGTGTCAAGATTGATTAAGTTACCTCGCGACGAGGCTTTGTTTGGCGATGGGAAGGGAGGGAATTTAGGGCTACATTTTTAGATATTTTCTGCTTTTCATTCGAATTTTGGTCGCCTAAAATCAGTTTTCTTCCTTTGGTGTCTCCGGGAGAATTTAGCCGTAATTTTGACTATTTGGCATCCGACAATCAATAATAAGTTGTTTGCAGTCGGACGATAGACATTATTTGATCGTCTAACGTTTGGATACTCGGTCTCTTCAATCTGACGGTCTATATTTCGATCGCTTCACAAAATTCGAATTTCATCGACGGCCCTAAAAACACTTTTTAATTCCAATTTTACCAAGGAAAGGCAGTCTCCGATCGTAATCGATTAAGCATCCGCGAATTTTCTTCGTTTCGGTGTGAACTATGTATCTTCAATAAGGATTCATTTGATTTAGTATGCCGGAATGGATTAAAATAGCCGACGACACGGCTTCGGTTTAGCAGTGGGAGGGGGAGGAAATAAAGGGCCAAAATTTTAGAATTTTTTTTTTCATTGCTTTTCAGTCAAATTTTCGTTCCCCTTTACTCGCACACACAACGAGGGAGTGAAAATTGATGAGAATTGACAAGAATTTGAAATTTCGTGTTTGTATATTCTTCAGAAATTTCCTCACTTTCGGAACGAAATTTAGAAACGTGGAGGGGAGGAGGGGCAAAGTTTCAACCAGGAGTCTGTACAGATGGGACGGTCAGCAGATTCTAAGTAAATCACGCTTTCCCTTCCATCTAACCCGACCCTCTTCGCAATCATCAATGGTGAGTTGGTTTATCTGCTTTTCTTTCCTTTTCATCATCCCATTTTCCGCGTGTCCATTCTTATATAGATAGCTTGTGTTCTTGTTGTTGCTGGGTCTTCTTGAATCTCGATTCCTTTTGTGATTCTTCTCGAGCTTGTGGATCCTTTGTAGAATATTATTCACATAAACAACTAATCAATCAAGAAGAAACGGATCCATATATAATTGTAAAACACCGATATCAATAAACACAACGGAATTAAAGCGTCTTGTTTGAGCCATTGCTTCACTAGAAGAAAAGTAGATCACTCGATAATCGGGGATCTATTTGAATGCCGATCTTCCTCTCTATGACCTATTTCGATATAGCAGCTTTCAATGGGATTAAAGCAATCGATAGGTATAACCTATCCTTTTATAGGCTAGAGAAGGGACCTAGCAAACCCTAATCAACAGCGTGTCAACTGGGCCATTCCCATTACGGGCTTCAGTTAAACACAATTGCCTACACTTTGCTGCTCAACTAGGCCCGTTATCAATAGATGCCAATACCCACATCAATAAGATCACTGTAGGGTTTAACAAATATTGGAATATCCATTAACCCGATTATTTAAAATAGAAAAAAAAATAATTAATTAATGTAAGCCCATATTATAGGAAATTTCCAACATTCTCCCACTTGGGCTACATTAATTAACTTATTTTATTTTGTAAAAGATTTTATATTGAAAACGACACTATCGGGTTAATAACTGAAAATTTTGTTTCGTGTGGCCACAACTTTAAAAAATAATATTCCAATAACGGCATCTCAAAACCAATCCAATCCTATATAACCTCATTATAGGACTATGGAGATCAATGTGTTAAGAAAATATCACGACACAAGACCTTCCATAAACACATATAATAAGCATTATATTTTCATGGATCATGGGCCTAGTAGTGTAGTAAGAAATAGTGCCAACATGTGATCAAAATATACACTATTTCTTATCGGTCCTTAATGCAATTTCTCAACGACATGAAATCGCATTAGCGCAATTTCTAAACAACATGAAATTGCCTCGGTGCGATTTCTAAACAACAGGAAATTGCACAATTATGTCACAATCCAACATGAGATCTCATAATCGGTGACATCTAGTCATCTTTAAACTAAAATTTGTTTAAGGATACTGTTTTATACTTCCATTTCTCGACAACAGGAGAAAGGATAACAATAGAATCAATAACAACAATCATTGAAAATAAATGCTTTAATAGACATCATAAAAACATTATCGATCTGCATATAACTATAATATCAAGAAATACAAACTATATAACTCCCACTAACAAAAGAAATCAAAAGATTCTAAAACACCCATATTCTTTACATATTCTTCAAATAAAATGGGTCGTAAGTCTTTTGTTAGAGGATCAACAAACATGGATTCAGTTCTAATATTCTCAATTACAATGTCTCCCTTTTTGACCAAGTCCTTAACAATATAATATTTGATCCAGTTAACATTTTAACCGTGGCATTGTTGTTATTTATAACAAAAATAATTGTTTATCACACATAATGCAATAAGATCAATTATGGGCAATGAGCAATCCAACAAAATAATTAGCACATCACAAACTCCCCTTTGGGCGAGTGTATAATGCACCATTATTTTCCACAACATGAAGATTATGAAACAATAACAAGGAGAATTACACATAATTGTCAATGATCCATCCCCTTTGGGTAGACAAATCATTTTAATTATACATCTCCATGATATCAATATATAGAGACGATAAAGGAGAATTACATATAATCTTCAAGGATCAATCCCCTTTGGGCAGACAAATCCTTTAAATTATACATCTCCATTATCTCAACATAGAGGGGAATTACATATAACTCTAAAAAAAACTTATCCCCTTTAGGCAGATAAACCTTTTGAGTCACACATCCCCATCATTCATCTCTAATATATCAATATAGAGGGGAATTACACATAACTTTCAAAAATTTATCCCCTTTGGGTAGATAAATCTTTTGAGTCATACATCCCCATCTTTCAACTCTAATATATCAATATAGAGGGGAATTACACATAACTTTCAAAAATTTATCCCCTTTGGGCAGATAAATCTTTTTGAGTCATACATCCCCATCTTTCAATTTTGGAATTTATCTTCATGCAATTTTCAAATTAATATACACAATAACCCCCTTTAGGCAGGTAATTGTATATACTAATTTTTATCAATAAGGAACTTCAACAATTTATGCCCAAAATTCATCAAATAATATGAAGCACTTTACAACATGTGCTTCCCTAGATCATATTGCATTTATCAAATAACAATTTTTGCCACAATTTTATGTGCCTATTTCTACAAGAAAGTATAGATAATCTATACTAAATTAGGGAAAGTGGATATTGTTATCCTATCCCTCATACCCTATAATAAATTTCCATAAATTAAAAATTGGAAATATAGGCACAAAATTATTTTTCATTGAATTAAATATGGATAAAAATAAATAATTCCAAATAAATATTTAAATATGCCAAAATTAAAATTTACCATACCAAAAAATCATAAATTAAAAATTAGGCATATTAAAAAAAATTGAAACAAAACGGGTCTCAGAGAACCCTAAACACATCCCCATGCCCCATTCCGTATGTGTGAGGCTAGCTCGATTGGGGATCTTTATCAATCTCCATGGTGCTTCAATAAATAAGACACTCTTGCACCCAATCAAAATCCAAGACGAATTAATCGAAGAAAAGAAAAAAAAAAAAGAAACTAAATCGTCCATATCCAAGCTTGAAGAAATTATTGTTCTTGTCTTGTAGCTTCAATCTACTGCTACTCATCTTCAAAAAACTCAAACAATAATACATAATACTAGAACCTCTAAAATCACTAGCCGTGAGGTGTTGCTCACCATGATAACATCCCGTGACAACAAAGATAGGCAATGGGAGACTCTTAAGAGACTATAACAGCAGAAAAAGCCCTCATTCTTATTATGGAATGCAACTTCATCGCAATATCATCGCTAATCAAGCATTGCTCCATCAAGATATTCTTCAATTAACGGAGGATCTCCAACCACAGATCAACGCCATTCGACATTGACAAGAACAACTATTCACATCACACAACATTACCCAGAGGAACACCCACATCAAGAAAAAGAAAAAAACATTGGAAGTCTAGTCTCACCGCAACATCAACACATTACCTTGGTAAATCATAAAGACGGAATTAAAGAGCAACCCAAGAATTGGCCTCGCTCATGCTCCCAAAAAAAAAGAACCACCTTTTATATATATATATATATACACACAGCCTCAAACCTTCACATGGCCCACGAATTGGACTGTTTTATTTTAATGGTCCATAATACTATCTTGTTCATATTTTTGGTTTTAGGCTTACGAAGAAGTGAGCGGCGGCTTTAGGAAAAGACATGAACCCTAAGGGAGAGAGAGAGTCGTGAATTTAGTAGCATTGATCAAAAGCTCCTAGAATAGATTTCTATGTTGCAGTCAGTGGGCAGTAATTTTCAGCATGAAATAGTTATTCTCCTTATTTCTAAGACTAGCTGGAAAGTCATCACAAAGACCCAGAGAATCACCAACTTATGCGAATATTACCATCCAAGAACCTTCCTGGATAAGATAGTAGAATGCTTCACCCAATTGAGCACTTACAACAAAATAAGTGCCAGTAATAGTAAATACTAAATTTCTGGACAAAAGAAAGGCACATGCACTAATTTCCATGACTAGTTTAGCAACAATGAACAAATGAATTGTTACGATTTCTACTTTCTTCCTGGGTAAACAACCATCAATTAGAAAATCGATTTCCAGAATAGGCACTGTCGTCACTTTTTACTTTTCCCTTCTTACTTTTCTTGTAGAATTTGAAATTGGATTTTGATTCACAGTCAATTACCTAAAACCCTTTAAATATACAAGTATTGAGACGTATAGTTATTTAGAATCTTTCCGAAATGTTTTAACGATAAGAATAATTTCCTTTCTCATGTACAAAGTTTAGGAGGCTAAAGAACTTAAGCTAAGCCAAACAGACTTTTCACCGTGGCCGGAATAGGCCTGATGAGGCATTGAATTTCCTTTCCTATTTAAGGTACTGCAAAAGCAAAATTTAGAAAAACCACAACTGTGGCACAATGCCATGATCCTTTCCCGTAAAGCTTGTTTCGCTGCCTCCAGTCAATCCATCAACTACCCTAAACCATGGATACCAGTTAAAAAGTGTTGCTTTGGTCTTACGATTAAAGGCACTATGAATTTATGAAGCATCAGATCATGGATTACCCAAGATGACTTTCCTAATTCCTATCAACACCCATTTGCTACACCTGGAATCAACCTGTCCCAAGTCGACAAGAATCCACGGAAACACTATTCCCCTCTCGAGTTCGAATGAACGATACACGCACGGAGACGTCGCCAAACAAAAATGAAATCAAGAGGGGAACTAGCGACCGGCTTTAAAACTTTGCGTATGACCGTGATCCAGAGCAGATAGAATAGTAACTCGCACCAATTGCCGTTCGAATGCACGGACGATCAAGATGAGATGCGGAAAAAAAAAAAAAACGTGACTCATCGGAATGGGGCAGAGGGAGAATGGTTTACCTTAATACAACAAAAGGATGCTAAAACATATATACTTCAATATTTACAGAACATGAAGTTCTCCTTGCCATTGACCAATTTCCAAGTTCTACAAATGGCAAGCTTTTCAAGAAAATGCAAACAACTTGGTCCAATGTAAACTATTTATGCCTTTAATAACTCAATCTTTCCTGCAAAAGCCAGGTCAGTATTCTAAAAAATGTGGCGATATGAAAGGTGTATGTTAAACATTAACATGAGAGAAAGTTCGCATGATTAAATCTCATGGGTGAATTCACTCATTAAAACAAAAGCTAGACACATTCCTTTGAATATCCAAATATGTGAGCAATCACTGAAATCAAATCAAACATGGAATAAGACGATACTCCATATAAGACCTGCAACAGCTTCAAACACATACAGACAACAAAATCAACAAGATATATCAGCCCAAAGCACACACGATCCACCTACTCCCAAACAGCGAAGCTTAGCTCCGTCTAAGACCAACTGAGACCAAAATCGATCAGAAAATATCCACTGCTCAAACACTAGAAACAAACAGTCATCCACTCCATTAAGTAAATCTTCAAGCACAAAAAATCCAGGTAAATCAAATCACTTCCCAACCAATCGTCAACAATCCATCGAGGTTTGACCAAAACACGACTGAAAAACAGCACCGCGCATCCAAAATCATCAACCTCTCGATTCCCACTAGAGACAAACAGTCATCCACTCCATCAGGCAATCATCATACACAATAAATCCAGCTCAAATCAAAACAGTCCCCAATCAATCGTCGACAATCCATCCAGGTTTGACCAAAACCGTGACCGAAGAAAAGCATGCACATCCAAAACGGTCTTCTGCATTGCCGACATAACTCTGTTCTGGGAAATATTTCCAGTAAAAAGATTTGGTTGTATTAATTGCTTGTATAGCGTTTTACCCAAATCATGTGACCTGTGTCCACTAACTATATATGTGTTTCGCATTGATTAAGCAACATTAAGTAGTCCTCTCGAGTCGCATGTGCTTTATCTATGCAGATTTTCGCTGGGATTTATTTGAAAATTCTAGAACTTTTTCATGTATAAACCCTAAAATTTCAAATTTAAAAATTCTCTCTCAATTCTCAACGAAATTATACAAATTATATATGGTTTAAAAGATCTCGACATGTAAAACAAAAGCCCTATGTTTCAGAATCAATCAAGCAAAAAATCCACACAAAAAAAATTAATAATAATAATGCCCATATTTGGCTCAAAGAGGAGGATTTCGAATTTGTCATGAAAAAGAAAATTTTCGGGTTCTACAATCATATATAACAAGCTCTGATACCATATGTAGAATATTATTCACATAAACAACTAATCAATCAAGAAGAAACAGATCCATATATAATTGTAAAACACCGATATCAATAAACACAAATGGAATTAAAGCGCACTGTTTGAGCCATTGCTTCACTAGAAGAAAAGTAGATCACTCGATAATCGGGGATCTATTTGAATGCCAGATCTTCCTCTCTATGACCTATTTCGATATAGCGACTTTCAATGGGATTAAAGCAATCGATAGGTATCACCTATCCTTTTATAGGCTAGAGAAGGGACCTAGCAAACCCTAATCAACAATGTGTCAATCCCGCCATTCCCATTACGGGCTTCGATTAAACACAATTGCCTACACTTTCTTCTCGGCTAGGCCCGTTATCAATAGATGCCAATACCCACATCAATAAGATCACCGTAGGGTTTAACAAATATTGGAATATCCATTAACCCGATTATTTAAAATAGAAAAAAAAACAATTAATTAATGTAAGCCCATATTATAGGAAATTTCCAACATCCTTGTCAGATGCTGTTTCTTTTGGGGGTTCTGGAGCTGAGCGATCTGGTTACGTGATCGCAAGTTTGGATTTTGCTCTCATTTGTTTTTTTTAATTTCTTTCTTGTTTCCTTTGCGTGTCTCTTTCAGGCTCTGCCGAATCAGCAGGCTGTTGATTGCCCGAGCTTCAAGCTCCTCATCGTCGGCGATGCTGGCACGGGTAATTGTCGCTGGCGTGCTCTGTTTTACCAGCTGTATACATAACAGGGTGCATATTCTGTCGTGATAAATTAGGGTTTGCTCTAGTTGTTTTGCCCGTCGGGATCAGGAAAATGTAACGTGCTCATGGCTATATCCTCAAAGATAGAGGATTTACCATTCGAAGTGGCGGACAGTATGTTTTTACACAATTTTTGGGGATTGGTCTGAAATCGAAGGGTGTCAGACGAATAGTGGTTTTGCGATCTTCTTCACTTGTCACGATGTAGAAGCCATGAGGTGTATCTTTTCTTTCTGGCGCCGAGCAAGGGATAGCAGGCTGAGCGTAGTCCGTTCCTTCGTGCAGGCAAAACGACTTTTGTGTGCAAGGAGGGGATGCCGATGGCAGGGCCGGTGATTGGAGTCGTAACAAGGTAGTCGTACTGGAAGGTGCGGCTGGATCATCTCCTTTTCAGGGAGAGATACTGTTTGTTGGGTATTTTGATTTAACATTGCTTTTCATGGTTCCGAACAGGGATTCGTTCTTTCGCTACTAATGGTCATGGAAGAACGCAAGGTTTGGTTTTCAGTGGCGGACGGGTGAGTAACGCGTAAGAACTCGCCCTTGGGAGGGGAACAACAGCTGGAATCGGCTGCTAATACCGCGTAGGCTGAGGCGCAAAAGGAGGAATCCGCCCAAGGTGGGGCTCGCGTCTGATTAACTAGTTGGTGAGCTAGTTGGTGAGGCAATGCCACCCACTTGATAAGCTAATCACCAGAAAGAAGCGACGAGGAAGCCAAGCTGTCTACTAAGCGCTTGCTCCCCGTCGTAGTACTAGGCTCATCGCTACTTTGAGAGACATCTTTCTGGGGAGTTTGAAAAGAAATATGAGCGTAAGTGACGTGGAAATGCCTGTTAGTTCATGGGGATTGATACTGCTCTGACTTCAATGGGCATAAACATTGGGCTCAAACTAGGTTAAAGTTGGAGAAGCAGTAGGATTTTGCTCATTACTCATTCATAGATAGTATTATCATAGAGAGGACTTTGTTCCACTTTATTGTTACGAGGCAGAGAAGGAAAATACCAAGCATGGCCCCATTATCATAGAAGTACAATCGGACCCCAGGCTCTTGTTATAGTTGCTTAGAATACATATATCCCAGGTGGTGTTAGAATGCCTTATTTGTTTGCTTGACTTCCTAAAACTTGTGGTTCCTTAAACCTACAAATTTCACCCAATAACCACTTGCTACATATTGAAAGAAACTGTATCTTAGTTCACGTCTTTAAATCATCCGCAGCAGAAGAAAAGAGACCTTACATGCCAACATCCTGGTAGACCTCGACATGCATTTGGAGAGTATACTTTTTTCAGAAAGAAAGAGCTTATCACTAAGGAAAACATTCTCTCATAGATTGACAGTAAAGACTTGATTTCACAATTATACAAGGATTCAAAACCTATCTGCTACTGCCTAAGTATCTAAAGGTGCTCCAAAGAAATCAATCGCTAGTTCTTTGACATGGTTTTCTAAACGATATCAGAGTATGATACCAAAGTTTCTCAAGGGATCAACAGAGGGACAAGGCCATTAACATTGAATGTTTTGTACCTTATCAAGCAAATCCTCAGTTCAAAAGATCATGAGGTTGAATCTGCTCACTCAGAATCACTACGTGACATGCATCTAGTAACCTCATGTAATGAGACTCCTATTAAGGAATTAATATCTTGTACCGACGAAGACACCCACCACCATGTTCTAGATCATATACAGTTACAAACTGCTGATGGAATAATCTTCACTAGAAGGTAGATGGTAATAAATGGATACAATGTAAAATACTAATACATTCATCCATACAATAATGTTGGCACAATATCTCGACATACTTCAAAGACAAATGCTTTAATAAACACAATGAATCAATACCATGGACAAATAACAGTCGAAAGCACGAGATTGCAAAAAAAAAAAAAAAAATGCAAGGAAAAGGATACACCGAGTAAAACCCATAATCGAAAGCCCCAGCTAAGACGAGGGTAAACAAACGATCCCTCACCACCGGGTTCCTCCTCAACGAGAGCCGAACTGTGAAACTAGATTCCAAACGAAGCAACATCGATTCAATAAGAAAAACAAAAGCCAGATAGGATATGACAAAAACGATTGAAAACCCACGAAATTTCATCAAACTCTAAACGATCATCATACGTACAGAGAGGAAGAAGAGGGGCCTATATATTTAATTTTTATTAATTTATTAAAAAACCTAATATTTCCCTCGATCCGTCAATCCCTCAATTCCTCAGTCCCTCAATCCCTCTTGTCAGCAGCATGTACAAGTTCCGGAGGGAATATGTAACAAAGTGAAAAAGAAGAAAAAGTCTTCTGGAATTGAGAGGAAAATTTTGTATTGTTCTATATTGATTGTAATTCCTTGTACAAGACTGTATATTAATTATAGAGGATGAATCAATAAAAGGAAAGTAGATATTCTCCTATCTTTCTAATCCTAAAATAGACACGATTCACTATCAATTTACAATTGATACGATTTACTAAATCATATCTTCCAACACTCTCCCTCAAGCTGGTGGCTTGTATATGTCCAAGACGCCAAGCTTGTTTAGAAGATATGCATGTTGTCTTTGGCAAAGCGGTTTAGTGAATATGTCCGCGGGTTGTTCCGAGGTTCTGATCCCTCTTGTCTCGATAACTCCGTCTTGAATCTTTTCTCGAGTAAAGTAGCAATCGACCTCTATATGCTTTGTCCTCTCATGTAGTATAGGATTTGCTGCAAATTTGAATGCTGAATCATTGTCACAAAAGAGTGTAGTCGGTCCTTTAACTTGTGCCCCGAGATCCAGAAGTAGACCCATTAACCAAACTATTTCACAAACAGTCTTGGCCATGGATCGATATTCGGCTTTGGCTGAAGATAAGGACACTGTAGACCGCTTCTTTGTCTTCCATGAAAGCAATGATTCCCCAAATTTGATACATAAGCTAGTGATAGATCTCCTGCTCATAGGGCATGTGGCATAACCCGCATCGCAATAAGCTGTCATTTCCATGTTGCATTTTCGAGAAAGGAGTATCCCTAAGCCTAGGCATGTCTTCAAGTGTCTCACAATCTTCAAGGCCGCATTCATGTGAGATTGTTTTGGCCTATGCATAAACTGACTAAGGTTTGTACTACATAGCAGATGTCTAGTCTAATCATGGTGAGATATATAAGTTTTCCCACGAGTCTCTGATATTCCAACGGATCCTTTAACAATGGATCATCATCAGAAGAAGATATACCAGCATCATAGTTGACAGAAGTCAGCTTGGCATTTTGCTTAATAGGGATAATGGCCGGTCTACAGCCCAACAGTCCTACTTTTGATATAATCTCCATCATGAATTTCCGCTGATTGAGAGAGATTCCCTGATTTGAACGAGCTATCTCAATTCCTAGAAAAAATTTAGGCGGTCCTAAATCTTTGATATGGAAGGTGGAATGTAGATACTCTTTAAGTTTCTTCACAGCAGAATCATCATTTCCCGTGATAAGTATGTCATCAACATAAATCATCAAGTAAATAGATGACATACCTCTTGTCCAGGTGAATAGAGCATAGTCATATTTAGACTGTTTGAATCCAGCAGCCATAAGTGCATGAGTGAACTTGGCATACCATTGTCGAGAGGCCTGCTTTAGTCCGTAGAGAGATTTGCGGAGATGACACACCTTAGACTCCCCTTGTCTCCGTAATCCTGATGGAAGATCCATGTAGATTTCTTCATCTAGATCACCATGCAAAAACGCATTATGGACATCCATTTGGTGCAATGGCCAGTCACGAAAAGCAGTAACCGATAGAAAGGAACAAATTGTGACATCCTTTGCCACTGGGGAAAAGGTTTCATGGTAGTCAAAACCTTCTCGCTATGTAAAGCCTTTGGCCACCAATCGGGTCTTATACCCTTCTACTGAACCATCTGCTCTGTATTTAATCTTATATACCCATTTACACCCAATTGGTTTGCGATCAGCAGATAATGGTACGACGTCCCAAGTGTGATTCTCTATTCATGCATGTAATTCAGCCACCATGGCCTTTTGCCAACGAGGATCATCTCTTGCCTTGTTATAACTAGAGGGCTCTCGTTCTTCAGAAATATGGCTTATGCAGCATAAATGTTCTAGTGATAGCCTATCAAATGAAATATAAGACGAGATAGGGTAACGAGTACCCGACGACCTCGAAGAACCACATATGTAATCCTTGGTCCAAGTCGGTGGACGAGTAATACGACTAGGACGCCGTGGCGACTCATCTTGTATTGGAGACGATTCTTCATTAGGGCTTGCTTCTGAAGTGTCCATCAACTAAGTTGGTTCTTCTATGGAATGGCCTGTTAACTGTGTTGGCTCTTTAGGAGGTTCTTCAATAGAATGACCCGTAGGAATCTCAATAGGTGTTGTAGGTGAGACACTAGTTGATCTTGGAGGAGAAGTAATAATGAGTGTTCCTTCAGAAGATAAGTCCTCTTCCAAGAATCGCTTATTAGTTGTCTTCTCATCTTCAGATGAAGAAGTGAGATTTTGGAAAGGAAAAATATCCTCATGAAAGACAACATCCCTGCTAACAAGAAATTCTCCTGTAGATGGTGCATAAATTCGATATCTCTTTTTTAAGGTTGGATAACCCATAAAAATGCATTGATGGGCACGATGGGCCATTTTATCCTTATGCCCCACTGTAGTTACATAACATAGACACCCAAAAACTCTGAGATGACTCAGATATGGTTTCTTTCCATACAATAACTCGAAAGGTGTCTTCCCTCTCAGAATGCGAGATGGCATGCGATTGATTGGATATGCTGCTGTGATCACACAATCTCCCCAAAAGTTTTCAGGAATAGATGCTTGAAATTTAAGGGCATGTGCTACTTCTAAGAGGTGGCAATGCTTTCTCTCTACAACTCCATTTTGCTGTGGTGTATAGTACAGGAACTCTCATGCAAGATTCCATTCAGGGAAAAAGAAGAAGCACACTCACTGTTGAAGAATTCTCTACCATTATCAGTTCGAATCCGACGGATTGTTTTTCCAAATTGAGTTTTCGACAGTGATAGGAAAGTTCTC
This sequence comes from Eucalyptus curtisii, assembly GCA_017140595.1. Lineage (NCBI taxonomy): Eukaryota > Viridiplantae > Streptophyta > Magnoliopsida > Myrtales > Myrtaceae > Eucalyptus > Eucalyptus curtisii. The sequence goes on from CM029496.1 coordinate 7,920,567, forward strand.
AAATGCGAAAGAACCTGATTTTTAGACTGCATGAGAAATATCCATGTCGCACGGGAGAAATCATCTACGATTGTGAGGAAAAATCGGGACCCATCATGATTCAAAGTATGGTAGGGCCCCCAAACATCAACATGGATTAAAGAAAAAATATCATCTGCTCGGGAAGTACTACTTTGGAAAGGGGCACGAGTCTGTTTTGCCATGGGACATATAGGGCACTGAGGATAGGGAAATGATGCATTGTGACCCAATCTTTGATGATTAAGAAAATTCATATCATTGGTAGTAGTATTGCACAATGACTTATTGAGTTCAACATGAGGTAATTTAAAAGATTGTGGAAAATCCACCCAAAAATACAGCCCTTGATTGACTCTACCCAAGCCCATCAGTTTGCCAGTCGAAAGGGCCTGAAAGAAGCAATTATCAAAATGGAATATGATGTGACATGAATTTTCTTTACAAACTCGGGAAACTGATATGAGGTTGAAATGGAAATCAGGGACATAAAGCACACTTTGAAGTGTTATAAGCGAACTAAGGTTCACAGTGCCAGACATGGTGACTTTAGTGGTGTTTCCATTTGGAAGTTGTACTGATATGGGGTAAGACAACTTCTTAACCTCAGAAAAATAAGATTTATTGCAGACTATGTGGTCACTAGTACCTGAATCAATAATTCATGCATTCTGTGAGATTGAATTCATAAGACCATAGGATGTACCTGTGAAGCGTCCAGTTTTATCAGAAGCATCCAATTTCCTCAATGCCTCCATTAGCTCCTGATATTGCTCATGGGTGATTGATTTTCCCATTGTTGGCCTAATACCTAAAAAACTGTTGAGAATTTCCCTTTTTCTTTTTCTCTTGGTTTTCCATGCAATTTCCAGCAGTTTTCAATTGTATGGTGTGGGTGCTTACAATAATCACAATACAATTTACCTTTTCCTTTTGGGCCACTATTTTTTGCAGCTGAGGAAAGCCTGTTCGTGGGCTGAAAAACCTAGGCCAAAGTTGGGCCATACGAAGTTGGGCCATACGGGCTACTTGTCCAGCCCACCGAGAAAAGTGCCGCATGGGCCATCCGACCCATGAAAATTCATTCCACGCAAGTCGTCCGATCCGCCGAAATTGGAGCTTCGCGCGCCGTCGGATCCAGTTGCTCCCAGCAGTCCGATTGCTGAATGGGATCTAGGCCGTTGATGTTTCTCCGGATATTTCTAAGGTTCTCGTTGAAGAACCCTAGATCCGCCTCTTTTCCTTTGGTCGTGCTCCTCTGTGAGGAACGGAGGTGGCTCTTTGCTGCCAGAACCATTCCGTCTCCTCCCTTCCCATGGTCCACCGTCCTCTGCTGGCTTTCCTCTTGAATGGCGAGTTGGTAGATGCAGCCGAGGCTCGGCATGGGCTCCATGGTAAGGATTTGGGAGCGAAACGTCTGGTAAGCTTCGTTGAGGATGAGGAGGAACCTCGTCGCCTTCTCCCTTTCTCGCATGTTCTTGTATTGCTGTTGTATGTGTTCGGGCTAGTCAAACTTTTCTTTGGCGGCTTCTAACTCGCTCCACAGTGCTAAGAACTTATTGTAAACCCCGGCGACTGTCGTGTTCCCTTGTTTCAGACCTGAGATATGCTGTGTGAGAAAAAAGATTTTCACTTGATCTAGTTTTCCGTACATCTCCTTTATGTTTTCCCACATCTTTTTTGGGTCTTCCGTTGAGGGAAGTCCGGCCGCTACTTCGGGCGAGATGCAATTCCCAATCCATGTCCTGACTAACTGGTTGCATCTCTTCCAAAGCCGTGCCATTCTTTCGTTGGACGGAATCGAAAAAGTCCCGTTAATGAAAATTTCTTTGTCCTTCGTGACTAGTGCTCGCCGGAATTCGCATGACCAGCTCGAGTAGTTGTCGATATCGGTTAACTGTTGGCTGATGATTTTCAGTTCCGGTCCGTCGCCATTTGTTGTGTAAAGAGGGTCGTCGGGTTCCGACCGGCCGCTGGCAGCAAGGAATTGGTACGGAAAGAAACCGGGGGCGTAGCTCGAGTAGGGATTTGCGTCTTGACCCGAGCCATTCGACCCGACTGCAGGTGTGACGCCCAAATTCTAGTTTCATTCCTCATTAGTTAGAATGAGCATATTTGAGGCTATTTTAAATTTTAAAAATAATAATTAACCAATAAATTAAATTAGATTAAATTAATTTTCCAGCGAAGACCCACTTTGTATGTGGGGGAAAGGGAATTATAGTGAGAGGAAAGTTTTTCTTTCTTTTTCCCCCACATAGCATCCGGGTGTAGCTGAAAAATGGAGGGGAATGCTACACCTGTATTTTTATTTTATTTTCTTTCCTTTATCTTTTCCCTTTTTTGTTCTCTCTGAAATGGCTGCTTCGCTAGTTGAGACGCCCGCTTCTTCTCTCCTCTGTTCTTGCTTCGTCCCACCAAAAGTCCGACCTGATCTCTGCCCTTCTTAGCCTCGTGCCTCCATCCAGTAGCGGAATCGTTGCTGCCCTGTTCCATTCGGAGCCTCGCCGTCGGCCGCGAAGCCCCAACTCGCCCAACACCTCCTCCCTCTTCCGCCAGTGAAAGATCTAGGCAAGTGGGGCAGTGATTAGTGTCCTGGGTTCACGAAATGGCTGTGCCTAGTTGTGCATGTGAAAATCAAGGTAGATTTCGAGGTTGGGTGCTAGAAATTTGGGAACCAAAGTTCGGTTTGGGAGTCGGAATGTGAGCGACTCAAGTTCAATTCCTTTGCACTAGACTAAGGAAATCCTTTGGTTACTGGATGAGGTGCTGTCGCACGATATCCAGTGGTTCTTCCTCTCATTTGGTTCTGTTTTGGTTCGGCTTCACCGATGGTGTGCTTTTTGCAAGTTGTCTGTCGGATTAATGGCCAACATAGGGGTAGAAACTTTGCAAGGAAGCTGAGATACGTTGTTTTGTTTGGTAGAAGGCCATGCGTATTGTGAACATTTGCTTTGTACCAAGTTGTGGAATATTTCTTTGTAAATAAAGACCTACTATGATTATTTTTAGATGCTGTGGAAGAGTCTTGAGGTGTTGTAAAAGAGTTTGGTAGAGAAATTTACGGTTTGGTTGAACTAGAAACGAACAAAATGGTATAAAGATGTTTTTGTTCTAGAAAAATATAGATGGAAAACTTTTTATTTTGTGTCGCCTTGATTTCTAATGATGAAGAAAAGGAAAAGAACCACTTTACTTAAGAGAACATCCATTAGATTGAGTTCGACTTTTATTCATAGCTATATGAATGCAAAAACACGTAAGTAGAAGTAATTCTCTTTGAAACAGTAAGCTGTCTTGTAGAAAACAACAAGACCTTCGATGGCTCTAGTGAATTTTTTGTAATTATCTAGATAGAATCGGACTTCGAACTCTTAGTGAAAGTTGTAGGACACATCCTTAGGAATAACATATTAATATTTTAGAACAAATGAAAAAGGTTTGGCTAGTGAAACGATTTTTCTTCTATAGGTACTAAATTTGGAAGTTGCTGCAGTATTTTAGAAAGAAGACAGAAATTACTGCTCTTAATTCATTGAGATATAGACTTAGGTTTCTTCACAGAAAATGTTAATCTATGTCTCTTATATAACATATTGAAATTTCATAACATTCCAATAAGATTATAAATACTTCCTGTGTCTGTGATTAAAACTGTTCATTTTAGTCCATAGACTGCTTTGATCCGAGAATATACAATAGTTGTTGTGTCTCTTGTACTTCATTCTCATGACACATATGGAGTCTAGTGAGGGTTCTTATATACCTTGTAGTAATTAATAATGTATGTTTAGACCTTGATGTGATTGTTAGCGTACGGGAGTTGTTGGTGTTGCAACAATGTGGAATTATGAATGTGTGGTTGGCTAAAGAGCCAATGTGAGACCCCGGGTGTCGAGATGCCTGGAGAGGGATGAAAAGAAGTAATGGTATTCTCTCCAGAGGTCTGAGAAGGGTTGAACAGCTTCTCAGGGGACTTCGTGATGCCAGGTTGGGTGCGAGGGGTACAGGGTGAAGTGTCATCTTCCCCTGGGTGATTGTGGACCTCGTGATGCCAGGTTGGGTGCGAGGAGTTCGGGGTGGAGTGTCGTCTCCCCCTGGGTGATTGTTGCAGCTAGACTTCTGTGGATTTAGTAAATTGACAGCTTGTTTACCTATTTGTTGTGCTATTGGCCAAATTCAAGTTAGGACTAACTGTCCACTTGCTGAGTTTTTATTTTAAAAACTCATGCTTGTTTATTATGTTATTTTCTTTAGATTAGAAGATGTCGTATGTACCACCTACACCGCCTACTGCCACGACGACTATCCTATATGGCTCCCCCGCCGATTTTGTATGGCGGCAAGAGGAATTCCATGACCAACACTTTTTCGGGTGTAGTATTCGTCAAATGCACATCCTGTTTGACAGTAGACACGGGGGTTCCCGCAGGGCTGGCATACATGGCCTTCGTAGCCCTCTACGCTCGTGTGGATGGTCGGTTGGTGGGGCCCTTGGCGCTATACGATGACGGACCGGGTCATGGTGGTAGTCCCGCGATGTAGGAGGTGGCCGAGGAGCGCTCGACGTGTGGGAGAATTTTGTTTTTGGTTGTTTCGACAGCATGTACATACTCGACGGGAGGCGGGATGTTTAGTGTTTGTGGCTCCTGGTGTTTTTTGTAGAAATCCCCCTCTTAACCTCATCTCCCTACGTGTAAAGAGACAAAGTTTTATGATAAATAGAGCCGAGTACAGCTCAGTTTCTTATGATTCAGTTTGACTGCAATTAATTTTATAATTTCTGAAATTAAAGTAAGTCATGTGAAATCATGTGAGATCCAGGGGGTTACAGCAAGCTCCGCATTGTGAAAGCCCGGGTAGGGATTCGTTCCCATACCCGGCCTAGTCGATCCGCCCGTTTGCTCTGGGCCGATGGTTGGGCTTGCCCGTTATTGGTTGGTGCGCCTCCATCGGTTTGCGCGTTGCTTTGGTAGCCCGACAATGATGCATTTGGGCCCGGCACATGATACCATGGATAATGGATAAGGTATCCACTGGTAAGGAGGGCCCAAGAAGGGCAACCCTAGATTAGACTGAGCATGGAATTGCTGCCATTGCACGTGTTGGGCTTGGATCTGGCCCTGCTACTGTCCAAGCTCAGAGATTACAACAGAAGAGCCTTGGTTGCTCAGAGTTTGCGACGTTGCTTCCCCGGCAGATTGGTCGACTGGAGTTGAGGTAAGGTCTTCTGGTTTGGTCATGGTAACTAGAGAAAATGATTCCTTTGGCAACTCCTTTGTAGATTTGGAGTTCCTCTATGAGGTAATCGGTGCGGAAGCAGAAAAGGTTAGAACCAGAGGTTTTGATACCATGTAACAAAGTGAAAAAGAAGAAAAACTCTTTTGGAATTGAGAGGAAAATTTTGTATTGTTCTATATTGATTGTAATTCCTTGTACAAGACTGTATATTAATTATAGAGGATGAATCAATAAAAAGGAAAGTAGATATTCTCCTATCTTTCTAATCCTAAAATAGACACGATTCACTATCAATTTACAATTGATACGATTTACTAAATCATATCTTCCAACATAATAGAGTTTAGAAAATGGCTCGGAGGACATGATCTCATTCATTTTGGTGATTTTGATGCAGCCTTGCAAAAGACTTATGCACCCTTTTGCATGTCATTATCTTCCGGAGGACATGATCAAGACTGCAGAAGACTACTTGCTCCATAAGTTTTCATGAGGAGATATCACAAATCTTACTTTTTGTTTGTTGTCTCTTTGGAAGATAATGACATGTAAAATAGGATGAATTATTGCGAGAATTTGGCTGACCATATTATAGTATCTCTTTCGTTATAAAGAACTTGGACTACACATGATACACGTTGATTTCAATTGCATAGAGGAAGAAAACAAATAAGTGATTGGTTCCGTTGGAACCAGATCGGACCGGTTCCATTGAAGATCTTCTCTCTTTGCCTTCAATCCAATTTGGTTCCTGGTCCCAAGACTAGCTAGTCTCTTCCCCGGTCATAGAAATTGGGAAGAGGTCCTCTTGGTTCGATTCCCGATTCCTTGGTGGGATTGGACCACGAATCAATTATCCCTAGTCTTGCACCCTTTGATTTTTTGGAGTTCTATATGGGGATGAGATTTATTTTCACTTTTTTTTTGTGTGTTTTGCTAAATTACATAATTGTCTTTGGTTGATTTATCGAATTAACCTTCAATTTCAATGAAGACATACCGATATTTAACGGAATATCTTTTTAGATAGTTATGGTTCATGAATTGCTATTTTCTTATCACTGTTAAAGGCTTTATTATGCTTCGTATTGAAAAGGGTTATGGCTTAATTGAACAACTGAAATATTTAGAATTTTTTAGTGTTTTCTAGCCTAGTTTAAGATTTAATTGAACAAATTAAAAGATTTAGAATTCAAATGTATTTCATATCTAAGACTGAGAACTCGTTGCACAATTTTTATCGGAGGAAACACGACAAAATTGTTGCAAGTTCTATTATATTCTCGATTGTGGGATTCAGATCATGAACGCCTCATTCCATAGAGGCTTTTTTTCGCCGGTCTCACAAAACTTTGAACAATGCATACTTCATGCCTTAAAATCACTTTCTTTTGTCGGTGTCTTTGGTAGAATTTTATTGTAATCTTGTCATTTACTCATCTAGCAATTGATAACGAATCATTTTGGTCTGATCATAGACAATACTTTATCGTCCGACTTTTGAATATTTAAGCACTTCAATCCAACGATCTAAATTTTGATTTTCTAGCAAAAGTCGAATTTCTTCATCGATGGCCCTAAAGCACTTTATTAATTTCAATTTTTACTTAGGGCAACCAGCCTCCTATCACAACAAATTTCTCATCTATGACTTTTCTTTATTTGGGAGGAACTAATTTCTCTAAAAAAAAAAATCATTCGATTTACCATAACAGAATTGATTAATATATCTCGCGACACAATCTTTATTTGGTAAGGACATTAAAGAAGATAAAAAGGATTAATTCTCGCTAAAAAATTTAAAATTTTTTCCTCGTTTTCCATTCAAATTCTCGTTCCCCTCATTCAAATTCGATTCAAAAATCGGGGAAAAGTTCTAGAGTCCTGGCGAGGTGGAGGCCGAAAGTGTTTGAATTTTTTTCCGGTATATTTTTGCTCCAAGTGTCCCCCCGTTCTCTCTCTCTCTCTCTCTCTCTACCCCACGGAATTTAAAACAGTTGTCTGCACAATCGGACGGTCGACAGATTCTAGAACCCCTGCTCGCCGTCCGGAAAATAATCGAATCTGACGGACGAGACGGCAGCGTCAGCTTAAAGCTACGTTCGACAAAAAGGCCAAAAATCCCGTCTCTCCTTCACATTCATCCCTCCTCTCCCGTCGCTTTCCCTCCCCCTCTTAAAACCCCCATCTTCCTCCTCAAACCTACGCAGCTGTCTCTCCTCCTCCACTACGCTTCGCTCCTTCGAGAACGCATTCGTCTCTCTCTCTCTCTCTCTCTACCGACCCTCTTCGCCGTCGTCGATGGTGAGTCCGTTTGCTTGATTTTCTTTCCTTTCGATCGAGTCATTCTCTGGGCGTCCGTCGTTATGGGTAGCTCGTCTTTTTTTTTTTTTTTTTTTTGCTTTTTGGTTGCGGGGTGTTCTTGAATCTGGGTTCTGTTTGTCGTTCTTCTCGGGCTCTTGGGTCGTGGTCGGATTTTTTTTTTTGGTGGGGTGGTTCTGGAGCTGAGCGATCTGGTTACGTGATGATCGCAAAGTTTGGATTTCTTTTGATCTCATTCGGTTTGTTCTTTTGATCGTTGTTGTTTCCCTTGCGCGTCTCTTTCAGGCTTTGCCGAATCAGCAGACGGTCGATTACCCGAACTTCAAGCTCGTCATTGTTGGCGATGGAGGCACAGGTGATTTGTCGCTGGCGTGCTCTGTTTTTTGGCTGGTTTCTTGATTCAGTCGTTCGTTGCTCCGTTTGCGTATGAGGTTGCGTATGCGGTCGTGTTAAATTAGGGTTTGCTCTAGTTATATTACTGGTCGGGATGGGGAAAATGTAGCATGGCTATGGCTGTATCCTTAGAGATAGAGGATTTACCATTTGAAGTGGCGGACGGTATGTTTTTACACGATTCCTGGGGATCGGTCTGAAATCGAAGGGTGTCGGATGAAAAGTGGTTTTGCGATCTTCTTCATTTGTCATGATGTAGAGGCCGCGAGGTGTCTCTTTCTTTCTAGCTTTGAGCAATGGATAGCAGGCTGAGCGTAGTCTGTAACTTTGTGCAGGTAAAACGACTTTTGTGAAGAGACATCTTACTGGGGAGTTCGAAAAGAAATATGAGCGTAAGTGATGTGGAAATGCCTGTTATTTTTTTTTTTTCATTAGATTATCATTTTGTTTAGTCTGTACTGATCTTCTGGTATTGTCCTTGTGCATAACAGCGACTATTGGTGTCGAAGTCCATCCTTTGGATTTCTTCACAAACTGTGGGAAAATCCGGTTTTACTGCTGGGATACTGCAGGGCAGGAGAAGTTTGGTGGTTTAAGAGATGGATATTAGTGAGTAAAGAGAGCTCCCTCTTAGAAGTTTCTTGCGTTTAAATCAGTGGAAGAATTTTCAGATTGTAGTATATGTTCTTGTGAATTGAGTGACACTAGGGAGAAAAATGTAAGCATCGAGCTTGTGTTGAAATAATGCTTTAATTAGGGGGTAGCCATGTTTTGGTTGGTAGTTTATTTAACTATCTGGGTTTTAGTAAGGATACCCATTGTTACTTAATAGAGGTGCAGTCAATTGTTATTTGTAACCTTGTGGATGAAGGAGCAAGTAGTTTTGCAAAAGAATTTCCACAGTTGGTATGGAGTTGTATGTCTGTTTCATGGTCATCCTCATTTGTGACATTCTTAAAAGTTGGTAAAATTTGTATGTCGGTCGTATATCATTAAATCTTATTTTGGAGAAAAAGGAGGAGGAGGGCCATAAATGTTATTGGACTGTGTGTTGCTCGCGGGGGTAGAGTGGTCTTCTGAATGTGGTGATTTCTGTCATTCACTTTTTAACCTTGCTCGTGGGAGAGGGATTCCCTCTCCCTCTTGTGTCTTCGTGTGTCGAAATTTCAAACTTTCATTTGTTGTTCTGCAGCATTCATGGCCAGTGTGCAATTATCATGTTTGATGTCACTGCTCGATTGACGTACAAGAATGTTCCAACATGGCATCGTGATCTCTGCAGGTAGAGTAAAAACGATCGCGACCTACTTATTTATTTTCGTACTACAGTTTTTGATGGCGCTATATCTCTGCTAATTTCCCATAATCTTACAGGGTCTGTGAGAACATACCTATTGTTCTCTGTGGGAACAAGGTAGATGTGAAGAATAGACAAGTTAAAGCAAAGCAGGTTACGTTCCATCGGAAGAAGAATTTGCAGTACTATGAAATTTCTGCAAAGAGCAACTACAACTTTGAGAAACCCTTCCTCTACCTCGCCAGAAAACTTGCTGGGTACTTGAGCAAAACGTGCAAATCCTGTTTGCAAAAGTTATGGTCTAGTAGCTAATCATTTGTTTTGGTAATCGCAGGGATCCAAACCTCCACTTTGTTGAGTCTCCTGCCCTTGCTCCTCCAGAAGTGCACATTGACTTGGCTGCACAGCAGCAGTAAGAATCTTGGCCTCTATTATCTGCTTTATTTTACGTAAATTTCTACTGTAGTAAGGCAAATGGTCATACATCCTGGCCTTCCTCTTCTCCATTTCTCTTAGAAATGCCCTTAATTGCTTATATAAATCATAATCATGCTTAAGAATGTTACGGTGTGTATTATAAAGCAGAAATTGTAGGCTGTAGATTGCCTCTCCGATCTGTCTGCTCTTCTCTTGCTGGGTTACATAGATATTAATATTTTGTAGCTAGTTTCATAGTTCATAAATCTCTTCTCAACTTTTCATTGACCATTGGTGGTTTTTTTTTCCCCAACAGGCATGAGGCAGAACTTGCTCAAGCAGCTATTCAGCCACTTCCTGATGATGATGACGATGCCTTTGAGTAGAGGGTTGTTGAACTGAAGGGCATTCCAAGTTTTTGGTACTGCGTTTTGTGCATAGTCGTGTCTTAAATTGATCGGATGAAGAGCAGAACGGTCATATCTCGGGACCATGAAATTCTGGTAGCTGGATATACACTCCTTTCTATTTCACTTGATCCCCCTATGTTTCCTTCTGTTCTTTTCCTTCCGTGGCTGCTTTTCAAGTATGGTCTTGTTAACGAAAGTCCTATTATATACCATTAGGAAATCCTTTGCTTATGGGCTATTATTGTATGGGTGTTTGCTGATACTTCTTCATTGAATCTTAAATAGCATTATATTTTTCTCCTTCTAGTGGTATTCTGGTTTCATTGTTTAACGCTGTGGCCACAATGGAGTATGTCAAATCAGCCTATTTGGCTTGGTGTTTTCCAAACACTCTTATGATTTTCTACCCAAATATGAGTGACTAGTAGCATAGCAAGGAACCAGGGTAAATGAGATTTGATGGTGAAGCTTGTGCATGGGGACTAAAAAAACATTCAGTTTATCTGCAGCTATAGCATTATAAAGACGCATTTATCATGAGATCTACATGATGTCAATCCGCATTTTAGACAAACTTATGTTTCTGCAATTGAGTTGCTTTTGGTCGCGAAACTTTACATGAAACAAGCAGGGAAACTTTTACTTGTGAGAGGCTTTTTGATTAACTGGATTTCTTGTGTTAGTTGAAATGCTCAGATTCACAAAGGCCTCTCTGTATTGAAGAACTTGTTATCTCAGGTTCAAATTTTGCTTGCTATTGGGTTAAACTATGTAACTGAATTTTGACATAATAAGATTTTTATGAATGGATTGGCGTGGTGGATTCACCTTGGGGTGCACAAGATGGTCCAAAATGGTTTATATTGTCAAATATCAGTCATATCCAGTTGCGACTTATAGTTGTCTGAAGTGGACTCTCTTGTTTATAATGATCCATAGACCCAAGTTTGATTCATGACTCGTTCAGAACTCATATTTCATGTTGGCTTTTCATACTGAAAAAGGATCACTCTGTAAACCAGTAACTCCTCGGCAAGGGTTGCAGTTGTCCTGCCGCTAGAACTTCTATAGCTTTCCACGCCTAGTGGTATTAGCATTACCCATCAATCTAAATCCTGGAGTTGAGGCCCAAAGCTTTGCTTCGTCTCTTTCGGGCAGTCGAAAAAGCTGATCTGTAGCTTCATGATTCTCTAGCAAAGGGTACATTATGAAATCGCAAGTTAAAGGGTATTCCTTCAAAATGACTTCCCACGTCTACATTCCAGGTTCTGCTTTGCCAAAGGAGGTCATGTCTCTAAATAGTGGATACAAGGTCATGTCTTGGCCAATGAATGTGAGCTCCAGTTCCCTGCCTATGAAAGCTTAGTCATCAGAAGCAAGATGTCCCGGCAATATCAAGCATTATAGTTCATAGTGATTGATACTGCTATGACTTCAATGGGCATAAACATTGAACTCATGCCAGGTTACAGTTGGAGAAGCAGTAGAATATTGCTCATTACTGATTCATATATAGTATTATCATGGAGAGAACATTGGTCCACTTTATTGTTCTTGTCATAAGGCTGAGCAGAAAAATATCAAGCATGGCAGCAGTAGTGTAGTGATCTTAAGTTCTAAAGAAACATCCTTTTTCTAAATTAGATGAATGCCATATCAAGAAGACAAAAGTATATCCACAAAGAGATAAATAAAGGAACCTAGTTCACCAAACAAATCAAATTGAGTGGCTCGGATTTGTAAGTTGCTCTAATCACCCCACCCCTTAATATCATCTTGTTTATTATACCTCCTAGTCTCACCTAATCATGCCCCTTAATATCATCCTGTTTATACCTCCTTGTCTCACCTAATTGTGAATTCCATGTGAGGATCACATCAGATATGAGAGAATATAAATATACATCAAGGGCACTTGAATATTGCTAGAAGTACAATTGTACAACAGACTCTTATTCTATTTGCTTATGATACATAAATCCTTGGTGGTGTTAGACTGCCTCATTTGTTTTGCTTCAATTCCTAAAACTTCTTGTTGCAGGGAAAGCTAGATAAGGTACGTGGTGTAATCGAAATAATGTCCTGAGCAGTCCCCAATTAGTTTGAATCGTGGGTTGGCATGTAAGACATTGGACTGTGCATCTCTATAGTTCTTGCTGCGGCCCAAATTTCGACCAAGTCTTCATTTGAGCCCAGACCTGGTCTGCAACCCTAATTATGCAGTGGTCTTCTTGTTTCTTCGAATACTTCCAAACATTGGCAGAATTTAAGGATCTTGAAATAACAAAAGGTGTTTACGACCGTCACCTGAAAATTCTTGTTGGGCTAAAACGCCTGGTCACCCTCCAAAAGGTTCAATCATTGAAGATTTTGAAGAAACCTCCACCTGGTACTTGCAAGGTAAAGACAAGAAATAAAATGGGTTTGCACATAATGCGCATATGGTCGTCCTTAACCGGAGCAGCAAAAAGATGTTCACTTTACACGAGTCTCCAACCATAACTCTTACATGAACTGACTCTACTACATCCAAAAGGGACTGGCGACCACCCTCCCTCCCTCCGATTCGGCCTTATCGCCAACACATGTGAAAACCACATGACTCCTGTGTACACGAGCCTCCCTGAGTACACACACACCCACTTGCCCATGTCCCCGGTCGGGCGGTACTCATGCTCCGCGTCGGCCGACGGCCAGGCCCCGGGAGCTCTGACTGGGGCCCCTCCGGCGCCCTGCGGAGTCGGGGCTGTCGGTGTTGGTCCGCCTACTCGGACTCCCCAGGCCACACCGGAATGAGAGTTCATTTCCCACTAATAAATCACGTCCACATCAATCCAACTCAGAGGTGGGGGCACGAGAGCTATGGCCTCTTAGCCCCTCCCTCTCTCTCCCTGTCTCTCTCTTTTGTGTATGCCCACAACATGTCCATGAAATGTGGGGTTGGGCTCAATAAGGACAGTGCCCAAATTTTCAGGGGCTCATCAGGCCCCATCCATCGGGGCAGTGGCAAGGAGCATTTCAATGCCAAAGAGGGACAGTAATTTCGTTGTCGGTGGGTGGTCGGATTAGGGTTTGAGGATGACCGGTGTACATTCGACAATTTAATTCAGAAGAAAACAAAACAAGAAGTATAGGAAAATAGAGAAATTGAATTGGGCCTCTTGCTTAATTAATTTCTTTTTTCACCAATCACCTTCTATTTGCTATTATCCAGAATGGGGTCTCTCTTTGCAACATGGCCCCTTCTGTCCTCCATCTTTTCCGGTTAAACGGCCAGCCATTCCTCGAAAAACAACAAACCTCCCATTAATTTTTCTTGAAGTTCGTTTTGAAAATCATTTAACAAAATAAAAAGGAAAGCAACAAAATTTCCTTAGGTCCCTCCAAGTGCAAATCTTTTGAATATTAGGTGATGCATTCCGGTCACGAGGTTGTTGAATTTGCATGAGCAATAATAATAAATGTAACATGGAAGGGGGAGGTGGGGGGTTCGAATCTCCATCTTCTCAAGGGGAGTTGGGTAGGAACGATTTAATTTCAGGTGTGGGTTTCGACTCTCACACCCTGCAAGAGGTAGGGTAAAAGTCTGAGAGTGAGAGTTAGAATAGAAATAGAGTATGACCGACAAAAAAAAAAAAACATATGTCGTTACATCTAAGTAGATAAGACGCATGAAACACTTTTTTATTGTACATATATATCGATAGTGGGTTGACGCATCAACACATATTCAATGCAATACTCAGGTTCAGAGAATTTAATCGAAACCCTTTTTTTTTTTGCACGAAAATGGTAACTGCTCGTCTGCCCTCTAATGCAAGTTATAAGTGGAATTGTTGGTGAAGAACGACATGCCATCAAGCTGAGGGTGTGTGTGTATGTATGTAGCGGAGGTGATGGGGGGTGACGATGACATGAAAACCTAGCAAAACAGCGACAGAGGTCGCATCATCACATGGATTTGGTCATCGAGGGGAAGATGGTGGTGGGGGAAAAACCCTATCTGTGCCTGCATATAGACATGCAAGATGTGCATGTATATCGTGTCACTTCGTTATCTGAAATTCAGTAGAGGGAAATTATTGCTTTGATGTATCGAGCGGGAGATTTAAGATGGCGACCGCACATCACGTGGCCCATCATGTGAAGGGTACGAAATTCATGCAAGTGTATGCAAGGGCCGTGTAGTGGCAGCCAGATTCATGAAAACTTGGAACGGGACATGTTGTGGAAAGAGAGCATGTGCTCGAGCGTAAAAGGGGAGGATGGGGGAGCAGCTGTCGCTGTCTATTCCAGGATGTTCTGTTGCTGAGTTTTCTCTTTGTTATGATGATGATGATTATTCATCATGCCAATGTTAAATGACACAACCAGTGGCGAACCCTGAATTAATTGCCAAGACCAGACACTGCTCTCTCTCTCTCTCTCTCTCTCATTGACAGACATACACACATTTGATGACTAAGCTTTAAGAATCAGTGTCTCTCCTTTACACTTGGAACGGGACGGCTTTGGCTTCACCTCCTCTGATTGTGTCATTGAAGATTCAGCTGTGCATGCAGATGAGATGGTCATGACTGGAAAGTGTTCAAAGAAAAAACTAAAGTGAATTGAGAAGATTGAAAGCATTAATATGATGATTGTTTTAGGGTAGGCAAGGCTGATATTGTGAGTGTGTGTTATTCCTGTGAGCATGACATTTATAATTTTGTGAAATTTTGTACGGTCCCTTTTGGTTGTATTACATTGAATTTATAAGTAGAGTGAGATGATGTGTATATAAGGCCCTTTGAAATCTCGTATTCAAATAATGTGAAATGAAAGTTAAGTACATAGGACTAGAATGTGATAGGTTTAATTATAGCAAGGGATGAAGTACAATTAAACATCGAAATGTGAATAAATGAGTGGGGGGAGATGGGAATGTCTTGTTGGATATGCAGTCATGCGAGAAATGACAAGATTAGAAATGAGTCTATTTTGGAGAAGATAGGTGTTGTCCCATCGACGATAAGATGAGAGAAGGTCGCTTGAGATGGTTTTGTGATGTTGAATGAAGACCTTCGGATGCTCCAACGAGGAGATGTGAACAAGGATTGGAAGCACGCATTAAAAGGGGCAAGGGATGATCTAGAACGAAGTGAAAATCGGCCTGATAAGGAAAAGTATGGAGTATTCGAGAATCGTAATGATGTAATAGGATTCATACAGCTGACCCCATACAGTGGGATAAGACTTGATTTGTTGTTGTAGTTATTCTCTTGTTTTGGTTTGTAAGATGGAATAGTTAGTTCAAGACTATTTTTTTTGGTTTACCAAAATCACATAAAGGAATACTTAAAAAAAAAAAGAAGTTCCATAAATAGCCTCTATGGTTTTCCTCATTATTATATTATGATTCGTATTTTCATGAAATAATAATAACAATTTAGTGCAATGAGTTGTTATTTGTTTAAATTACTAACAAAAAATAAAAAAAAAAACGTCGATCTTGTTTTTAAAATCATCCGATAACTTTGTCAACTTTAACTAAATATTTGATATTTACTCATATGATCAGGTCAGTTAGCTTGTAAAACTTTGAGACAATTACAGCAGGAAGGAAAACGTCATGTACTGGCTAATGATAAAAATAACCAAGAAGCACTTTCTGTCCACTTAAAGTTAATTGATGGAAGAAGTCAAGTGCATCGAAGTTTTAGGGTTTAGAATTCGAATACATGAAATAAAAGTTCTAGGACTCAAATTTATGATCATGACAAGTTTTAAAGTTTGCTATGTAGTTATCTCTAAAATGACAGTGAGACCCCCACGATCTTTATTCTTTACCAAAATATATAAATGAAGTGTTTGACATATCCTACATTGCTATAGAATCAAAACATCGTATTTTCCCTCTCCTTGAATTTGAGGATCATGATAAATGTTACGAAAACCAACCCAAAAACCTAAATTAATATGTAAAAGGAGATCACATGAATCTAAAAAAGATATAAGATCTATTGTTAAGAGATATAGAACAATATTCGAACACCCTTCCCGCGTGCAAGTTGGATTAAGAGATGTAGAATTTAACTTATGGGGGTAGCGCACATATGCGAAAGGGATAACACAGCTTCATGTTTGAAAGATCAGCCCAAAAATTTAAGATTTTAGGTTGGACTTTCTAAATTAGAAAATTTAAATAGCAAATCTCGCCTCTTCATCTATTAGATCAAGTTTTCAAAATAGTTGGCAACAGTTTCACAAAATCTCACTTAATATCAGAGTGGAAGGTCTTGAATTCAAATACTTCCAAACTTCTATTTGCCTCCCTAATTTACATATTTCCACGCTCTAGTCTTAGGCCAAAATCCAGTTTACATGTGTAAGGAGAGTGTTAGAACATTCAAATTTTGAACCACACTTTCATCATTAACTTATATTTTCAGAACAGTTCAAGCTAAAGCCAAAAGCCAATTTAAGCCTGAGATTTTGCTCTTCAAGAGTAGCATTGTACATCTTACGCAAGAAGTACGACTTTACATGTCAATCTTCGTGCAAATCTTATCTCTTAAGTTTGCCTTGGCTCCGAATCGCTTTCATGTCTCGATTCTTACAAATTTGGTATAGGCATGTCTGCATCTTACCAATGTTAAGGCATGTCCAACACTCATATGGGCCCGGACCAATGTGCACCCTGCAATCGGACGGTTGTCATCACATGGGCTTCCGATGGTGACTCGATGCCTAATTTTTTTACATAAATATTCTCACTCAAAACATTGATCTTTTGGAAATTCTAACACTCTAACATTAGTGACGTGTCCGTTTTTCATCCCATGTACTATGATCTGGAGATTAAGCTATCAACATCAAGTATGGTTGATAATGCAAAAATGCATATGTGGAGATTGATACGATATAAGAGGAAAATTCTTCGTAAGAAAGATGGTCGATGCATAACTCTTTCTTGTTCGATGTAATCCTCTCATCTAGTGCCGCTTTCATTGCTCGACTTCTTACTTGTAAACGTCTCGTCAAAGAGTGCTCCTGGACATCCTTGAACCGTACTTAGGTCGAACCAAAACTGTTTTCAAGAAAATCGTTTTCCGATTTTTCGGTGTTTGGATGACGGAAATATTAATAAATTTATAGAAAATGATTTTCATGGATTGAAAATAACAAACTTAGTTTGGGGGAAAATAACTTCCCTACTTGGCAATGAGAAAATCACTTTTCTAAATCACTAAACAAATGAAAACTAACCATTTTTTTCTAGAATATGATTTATATGAAAAATATTTTCCTTTATTATAAATTTTAAGTGAAACAAACACATCCATTAGTTAATGAACATATTTCATTGTTTATATTTAAATATTTGCACAAATGATAATTATTTTTTTCATTTGTTCATTTTGGTGTACGATACAATCGATTATTTTTAACTAAATGTTTTTAAAATTATATATTTTTTGCCAAACGAACCCATCCAATGGAATATTTTATTGGGGCCATACCAAAACCTAACCCTTTTATCTATATATATCACATAAATTCTAGAAGGGCACTTGGAAACGAGCATGGCAAAGTCAACTAAAATAGCAAAAGAGACAGCTCTACCAGAATAGACTAATTTCCAATAGTATAGTCACACAGTACTTTTCACAACCTTTACGTTGCAAATTGGGTCGATGTCGCTATTACGCACTCATCCACTTAATTATCCTTGCTTACGTCTTTGGAATTTTTCTATACTTCAAGAAACTGTTCCTGTCCCTTTTTTCAAACTTCAAATGACATGGAAAACTACTGTTGATGAGAGACGACCCAGCAACTTGCCCTAATTCAAAATTTGTTTTTCCTAATATCGTACTCGCCCAAACAAAGCTATGCGGGGTAAGTACATTAGAAGTTTTTAAATAATTCGGAGGTTGAAAATCTCGTCGAGGAATTTTAGGTGGGTTAGTCCGATCTAAGCCTCGACTTCTAATTTTATATTTTTTTTCAATCGAGTTGTTAAGTTAAGATCTCTAGATATTAGGGTTTTGTTCCTGTCGGTATCACAGTTTCACCCTCCCCTCTGATTCCTTCGACTTTTTTTGAAAGACCGGTTCAATTTTCATATGTTGGAACTTCTGTGTCGTCGTCGCCGCCGTCGTGATCGTCTTTGCCTATATTTTCATGAATTTGTGGAATTGATGTGGCGTTGAATAATGCAGGACCCCCCCCCCAACTAACTCTATTAAAAAACCAAATTTGCCGGAAGCACGGTACCATATTATATACAGTTCACAACCATCAAGGTTAATTTAACAACAAAAATCTAAAATGTTTTGACTCTTCATCACATGATACTTGTGGGAACTAAAATGTTCGAGTGTCATCATCAAGGAGTAAGGACATAAGGCAACACAAGATTTGATCCTTAAGAATCTGAACTGAAGAACTAAAATTTACTATGCTAATTGATTCCTTGGATCATTCCGGACCCAATTTTTAAATCTTAATCTATTGTAAATTTATCAATCATATTATCATGATCATTTGATAATTATATGTTATGATTTTGGAAATTAGATAACTTTTTTTTTTTTTTTTTGTGGTATTCCTTTTTCTACAATTATGCTTTGGCCTGAACCACTTGGGATTGACTCGACTCAATTTGATCGGAGCTAATTTTCATTAGTGTCAACCCTAATAGTTTACCAACCAAAAAAAAAAAAAAAAGCCCTAATAGTTTCACATGAAAAGTCATGTCCGATTTGATCAGGCCGAACCGAAAAAACTCTTCTCTAAATGTCCAACCTACTCATCTCTTTTACACCCCTAACCGTGATTGGAATATTTCGCGGCAATTAGCTTGGTCTAATTTTTTTTTATTATATATGATAGCATCATTTGTTATTAAAATGAGCATGGAAAAAGAAAGGCTTGACTTAGGCAATAGGCTAAGCTGAGGTCAAGAAGAAATGAGATCTAATCATAACGGAAAATTGGTGTGACATAAGAATTATAACAATTTTATTCTCTTTCAAAGTTTGTGTGTAGACTCCTCTATCCTAAACTAACTAAGATTGTAACCTGGTAAACAACATATTTCTCCCATCGGATTTATTCTTGGGACATTAAAAAATCAGCTCAAATCAATTACTTGTCAACACCTGATTACTCAATCACCCTAATCCAAACCTCAAAAAAATAAAAGATAAAAAGGAAGATAAAAGCACAAAGCTGGCGAGGGTAGATGTGGAAAACCAAAAGGAGAGATCACATGCACCTGAAGGGGAAAAAGAAAGAATATATATATAAAAAATGTTATAAAATATAATAAAATGAATAAAATGATATAAAATAATATAAAAGGAGGAGGGAGAGAATATAAGAAGGCAGGTCTGTGGCTAGCGATTTTGAGTACAAAGATAACAACTTCTGGCAGTGACATAACCACTGCCAAGCCAAAATCCGTACTTTATCGCCCCCCCTCGTAAATCGAGGGACGGTGTTTTACCTTTTCAATTTTCTAAATTCCCTTTTTCTTTTAATTAATTCCACATATTTATAATATTCTATTTTTATCATTTTTAATTTCTCTCTCTCCCCCGTGACACCTTCCCGAGATTTTCCTTCGAAAATATCCACCCTCCGATGTTTTGGGTTTTCCCTCTCGAAATGATTATTTTAAAACCGACGATCTTTTTCGTGCCCTTTTTTTTCTTTTTAATTTCATTTGATATTATAGTAATGTTTCTTTAGTTAGGGCTAGATGATTATTATTATTAATTGGAGAAAAAAAGCGAGAACAAGGGGGGGTTCCTCCTACATTTCGTGGCGCGTGTTTTGTCCCTTTGAAACCATCCTTGTCCCCATGCGGTCGCCGCCCCTACAATGGCCACTGCCCGTTCTTGATTTCTTCTCCGTGGAAGCATCGGAAAATCAAGAATCCGGCCCCCCCTCCTCCCCCCACTTTTGTTGCCCTTTTTCCCCACCACCACCGCTACCGCCGCCCCTCCTCCCTCCCTTTTGTTGTTCTAACGACCCGGGATTCGTAATTCAACTAGACGACGCGTGCCAAGCGCGGAAAATGACATTTTCAAAGCGCGAAAGTTTTCGGTGAGGTCGACACGAGTTTCTTTTCCGTTCATACGGATGGAAATCTTCCCTTTTATGTTCTCGTTTCTTTACGACGGCTGCCGAACATTATTATTCTATATAATATACGAGGTGGGAGCCGGTCTTTCCGAAAAGGAAAAAAAAGAGAAATGGGAGAAGGTTGAATGTGAGATCGCTGACGATGATGGAGGACTCCACTGGTCACGCTGACAAGGAAGAGGACAAAGGAGCAACGAGCGACGGAAAATGATTGGCCGACGCGTGGCTGGTCGCGATTTGACGTGGCTGCGCCGGGGGGGGAGGAGAGAAAAGACAAAAGCGCAGCAGCAGCAAGCAGCAGCTATGCAGGATCCGTCACACCGTTGATTGCGTGGACGAAAGCTCACCACCATCCTCTCTCTCTCTCTCTCTCTCTCTCTCTCTCGTCAGCATTGGCCATTAGGCTCCTGTTAAATAACACTATGCAGATGCGTTTTCGAAATCTCTCTCTCTCTCTCTCTCTCTCTCTCTCTCTCTTTCTCTCTGTGCTTCTGCGAGCATCTTACCTTGCATTGATGTAACTACACGACCGGCCTCTCCCAATCCCATTTGTTCTGGACACATTTCGCTGCTCGAACCGAGGCGAGAGAGACGGGGGATTGGCGAGGACGTCACACTTCGAGAGCATTTATGGGATCGGTGGCATGAAAGAAGTTGTTAGAAAGCGAGGAGTGCCGGTCAAGCCGGAAACTATAGTGGGCGACGGAGGATTCGATCTAGATGTGATGCCGATTGATGAACCGCAGAAGAGTGTGAAAAGTATGGGAGTTGAAGACATAAAATAGACAGCAAAAGACGGTGGAAACGCCAAAACATATAAGGGAAACATAGTCACCTTGAATCCTAGGCGATGAAGTACATTTGATGTAAAATAAACATCGTAAGTCCTAGACGATTTTGGTTACCTGAATTAATATGATGAACAAATGAGATTTCATGAGAATATCTAATCCCGTTCGGTATCTATGAAGTTATTTCAACATTCCTTTGTCTCGAATTATTAGTATGGATAGCTGAAAGTAACATTCTTCTCCATTCACACCTATTCCACCAATCAAGAACATACAACATAGAGCTATATGGCAATTTCTCAAGCTTTGACTTGCCAATCTCAGACGCAATTGGATCTTAAAATACCATGCTGTAATCGTCATGATTAGCGATAAGATCTGGCAGAATAATGTTCATGTGCTCAGCAAGATTTGCTTGGGAGTGTTAAATTGGTACAGCTAGCGAAGGGGTGATCTCAAATGATTCGAAGGTGAAAGAGAACGGGCTTTCTCCTTTCTTTTTGATTCGTTGACTTAGCCATTTCTTAAGTGGGCACGTCTCATTCATGTTGAGGAGATTTCAACCACCCCAGAAGTGATTGATTAGCATCGTTGAATCTGCGAAAATGCTGGGGAGGAGGTCAAAATGGATTTGGCATTAAGTAGGCATGGATCATTTTTAGCTTTCACTTTCGTTAATTGGGTCAAAAGGCTCTCTCTCTCTCTCTCTCTCTCTCTCTCTCTCTCTCTCTCTCTCTCTCTCTCTCTCTAAAGGAAATGGGAAGTCAAGCATGCCATAAACGGAAGGACAGGTAAAGATTGATACATTCAAAAAGATTGACATAAAATATTGGGGGTATGATTGAATCTCTAGTTGTAGGATGAAGGTAGGAGGAGAGTGCTAATCACTCTTGAGGAAAATATGATATTTGGAGAGGCAAAAGGGGATTTGCTGGGGAATCATGTGTGCAAATCCCATCTTTTGCTCTCCAAACTTGGTCTTTGCTAATGATATCTTTTCATCACTTATGAAGCTTGTCCCATGCCCTCTTGCCATATAAAAATGAGAGATTGTTTTGGTCAAATTATGAGTCAATCATCTTTCCAACATAGGGGGCCCTTTAGTCACAACTGATTATCGAGTCGTTATTGGCCTCCTTGATGATGTGGTATACTAGCAATTCTACTTGCCAAATTGTAATAGACTGTATAATGTGGAAGCATAATTTTCTTCCAAGGTCTTGTTGTGGATAGTATACTTCGATGAAATGTTTACATACTTGTAATTCAACTTAACAATCCCTTTCTATATTGTATACATGAACTAACTAATTTGAGGACAGGAAAAGGGGAAAACACTTATTACTAGAAGTTAGGGATATCCAAATTCGTTGAAAATGCCCATTTACCCCCACAGGAATACGTACTTAATCACCGTATTGTTTTTGAAAATAGATAAGGTATGAAAAACTGTTTTGATGCCTCAAAATTGAAACTTCTAATACTTGGGACAAAATAAATTGACATCCTCTTGAACTTAGAGGGTTAAAATTAACCCTAGAAGACCATACAATCCTTCTTTACATTATCAATAAGTGAATGGGGAAAAAGAGAGGGAGAGGGGACCAATTTATAGAGGGATGATGTTTTTTTGTCCAATGGTCACTGATCCAAACAATTTGAATGATTCGGCTCAATCAAAGGAGAAAGGGCGGCGTTGCTACATTTACTGTCCATGTGTAACTTACAAGTCTCTCTAACTTCTAATTTATGGACTAACCTTACCAATTATGTCTGATGTATTTTGACGGGCCTTTGAGTTGATAAGGATTGGGAATTACATCACCAAACTTTGACATTTAAGAAGTTCATATTTATGTATGATTCTAGAAATACAACTACCGAAATAGTGAAAGCTATCAATGAGTATGGTATTTTCGATTAAATTTTTAGATTACCTGAGATAATGCTAGTGTTATACCTTTTGATCCAAAGTCTGCTCAGACAGCTAAAGCTTGTTTGCAATAGGATCTTTTTCAATGTACGTTGTCTGTGCCACTGCATTAATCTGCGTGCGCAAGATAGTCTTCATCAATTTTATGATTATGTAGCTATTTTACATGGGTAGGTTCAATAGAATGGATCCACCCCACTCGGGTATCAAGAGTTGGAGATCCTATACATGACAAAAGAAAGGAAGTTAAAAATGTATTTCTAAATGTAAAAATAAGGTGGAATTCGATATATAAGATCTTTAGGTGGCATGCGAAGAGATGGCTAAGTTGATGCTGTATTCCGCCACTCATATCGCAAATACTTATTTCCCGTTGTCGGCACAAAAAAATTGGAGGGTTGCAGAAATTTATGGGGACTTCTTGTAGCGTTTCAGCAATGCATCGAATACTTTGTTGTCTAACAATTGTCCATCAAGTAACATTGCCATTCTTTTCCTATACATTGATGTCAATTAAATTAGCGAACAAGGAGGGTAATCCTTCTTCAACAAAGTGTGTTTAGCCTTGAAGGCGAAAATTTTCAATGATTTCATACACATTTTACCTTTTTTCTGTGTCCACTTACTTGAAATTGAGGTTCAAGTTGGAGGGACTAAGGAATCCGCTTGTTCCATAATACGACAATCTTGAGCTAGTTAAGGAGGTCCAAATGGAACAGATATTGACGATGTTGAGGAATTAATTCTAAAATATGTATGATGCATCTGGCAATTGATTCAATATGACGAACTCCATCCCATCAATGAAGATGACTTTCTTATCGAGTAGTCTCTAGTCATAATTATGGTCCTTACTTCATAAAGAAGAATAATGCCCTATCAACCTTTGCTAGCTCTTCATCATCATTAACCAATGAAGTCAAGAGATGCTTCACAACATACCATCCCAAATATATCGAAAGAGTTCGCGAAGACAACATCAACGTTTTGAAGTGATGGAAGAGTAGAACTTCACATTTCATGACTCATTCCACGATGGCTCAAGACTTACTGAGCCCACATACTATTGGATTCCATATTTAGTGTTAGCCAATGGATTATGGTGGACAATAAATGTAAGTTGATTGCGAAGATCTAGAATGGCAATTTGTGGACATCGATAGTTTATTGCAAGAATTGAATCTAATCGAATGTGCCCAACACAAAGAAGAGGATGACCATGCTACCTTATCATCCAAGTCATGGTTAGGGACACATCAGCGAACACACTAAACTAATTAGTTCTCTTGGATGTAATATTTTTAAGCAATATTAGAGAACTTGTAAGTGTAATTTTTTTCTCGAATTTGCAAATATACTTGTATATCATTTATGTAATTGGATGAATGTTTTTGGATGATTTTCCTTATTATATTTTTGATTTTATAGCACTTAAAAATAAAAATAAAAATAGTTATTGTTAGCAATGGAGACAACATAAAAAATAAAAAAACCCACCCAAACTGCCAATAAAGAGAACGCCTATTTTATACAAGACATTCAGAAATCACAACTTACATACCTATTGTCAATCGAAATTCACAAAGTCCAAAACCATTACACTTTTCATATTATGAAATCAGACCAAACAACATATGGCTGATTTGAACACCAATGTACCTAAGTTCGGCACTCAACTGAGAGATAGAGGTGCCGGAATATGTGAATTGTTCGAGATTATAGAACAGGCCATTGCTAATCAAAATGCAATGTGTAAATATAAATAGAAAGTGCTGCAATCAAATATATCAAGTCAAACAAATAAGCGTAAACACTAATCTATTCCCACTCTTTTCATTATATATGTCGCTAACATTCCAAAGGTCGAACAGTCCCATATTTGACGGTCTAGTCAAGACCTGCCCACCCAAATGCTTTCACGGAGGGCCTCGTTGCTTGAATTTGGAAGTGACGAATTAAACCCTAATTACGCATTTCAAATTGAAATGATTGGAGAAGGTACGTACTCTTGATGTTACCCCCTTTCGATTTGATTGAGAAATTTTCTACAAATGGCAAAAAGGGCTTTCGGCATATGTAGGATCCTCTCTTCTCGCTACAGCCTGCATAGAATCTTTGTTCTTTTCCATCTTATCATGCAAAGAAAAGATAAAAGTTAATCCTCACAATGATAGCAGTGAATAAGAATAATTCTTCTTCTGCTTTTCTCTTCGTTAGGTTTGTTTTCGGTTCTTGACGAAAGCTATAGATTCCAACTATTTCGGACATATATGTCGCTAACATTCAAAAGGCTGAACAGTCCCTCTATCTCTCGTGTGAAATTCTCTTTTGTTATTTTTTTTTTTTTTTGTTAAAAAAACAGGATGAGCATAGTTTCTCTGGATTATGGAAATATCAAGGCAGGGATAAATTTCTCGCTAGATACAAAGTGCATATATACATAGATTTTGGTTTTGTCTATCTAATGGTCTCCTAGCCCTTCGGGTTAGGATAATTGGTTGGAGGCATTAAAGGAAGTTCCAGCTTAAGTTCTGGAGGCCATCTTTTTAAATCCTATCAATTTTATTGGACTACTTTTCATCATGGCCAACTACATAGGTCAAATGTTAGAAGTTATCCATTTCATGAAGTTTGCAGAGTGTTTTATGGATTTCTAGATAGCTAGAGCTCTACGTTCATGCCCCTAAATTGATAATAATTGAATTCTACATCACTAGAGATGGGTATCGACCCAAATAGTGAAAAATCTTCCACCGAAAGTTAAATTTTGATTTGTTATGAAATGGGTTCAATGTTGATTTCGAATATAAACTTGATCAGCTTTACAAAGAAGATGAATAGCAACTTGAAAGGAAAAAGATTGTAAATGATAGAAACTAAAAAGACAATATCACTAATAAACTAAGAAAAATAAATCGGGAAAATGTGTGGTTGATTGACGATCCCTTTATAGTTACGTATCACCATATACATAATCCCACTAGCTACAACCATTCACTTGCATTTATTACTCTAAGTATGGTTACAACAGCATTCCCGAGATTCCGGCCCCCTTATTCGCATGCCGATTTCATTCACAAACAGTTACATCTTCCAAGGCCGTCGGGTCACTCAAACGTCACTTGCTATCCTCGCCTTCGGTCGATCTTCTTGTCCTTGTGTCCTCCGCTTGCTTCAAACACTTAGCCAAATTTTGCGATGGCCAAGCCTTTGCTTGCTTAGTCGGTTGCACAACTCTTAGCTATGTGTCGATATTGATTCCACAACGCCGTCAATGATTTTCTTAATAGATGTCAATATTAATGTCATACCATGGTTAATCATTTAATCGTTCGCACCACTTCCATTTACTAGTCTTCCTCAATTCGTCGCTCCTCGATAGCTATATTGCATGTCTGTCGAGGGCTTACGCATTATGGTCATTGATAGAGTAGTTTGGTAATTGCCAATAATCACACCATACAATTATCAATAACCATATGATCACATCAACCAAATTCAATTAACCGACTAAACTCAGTGTGTGTCGATTCAAAAAATTTAGTTATTTAATTGATAAAACAAGCCTTGGTGATACATACATACATATTTACAAGTCATAGGTATATATGCTGCAAATCCCTTATTCAAATCACATCGTCTCTTATGTAGTATATCTTAGAGTTCAAGCTTGCCATCACGTGGATGAAGTCGTAAATGAGTTACATGGATGTGGACGTATTGATTGCAAGCATTTGCGAGGATCAATCGAATCCAAGATTTCAATACTACGTACCATAAAAAAAAAGTACAGATTTAATATCCCAATTTTATGTGTATTGATAGTGCAAATTATTGTGCGACCAAGAGCGGAAATATATACAGGGAGTCACATAAGTGGATTAGAAAAGTTTGATCTACTCAATATCTCCTGCTCATATATCATGTGAGATTTTTGCGGAAATATTATTAATTGTTCCAAACATTTAAGCAATTAAAAAAAAAAACGTTTTACTTTAGATATGTTTAAGTATTCTCAATACATAGATAATCCACCACATACGGTAGACATTCATCGCTTTACCTACCCCAAATAAAAGGATCACACTTTGTTTCTCCTTGTGACATTGCGTAAATGATCCTCTTATTCAAATTTCAAACTCAATTGAATGACTCATTGGTCGTCTACAAGCGTTGCAGCACTTAATTTACTGTTCCTTCCTCGGAACCACATATCCAGCGAGACCATCATTAATTAGTCCATCCAAAAAAAAGTTCGAATTACGAATTTATTTAAATAATCCATCACCCTCTCATCATAAAGTAGGTTGATATTTCGAGAAAATTTGAATAATAAAAATTGGATAAATGTATAGAGAAAAAGTAAAAGATATTGAGACGCAACTCTACTTTGACGTAAGGGTGAAGTGTTTCTAAATCTATATTTCCCCTTATATATATATAAACATTTCTAAATCTAGCCTACCCACGCATGGCTACATTGGTGGGGGCGTTCTCCTTTGCAATTGGCGGACCAAGAGGTCAGGAGTTCGAACCCCCAAGGTATGCTCCATGATTTAAGAGGGGGCCACAGCGGAGGCCAGGTTCTTTGGGCGTCTCCTCGAGATATAGTCGGTCTTTGTCTTTCCCCACTAAGGTGGTAGGCCGGATCCTCGATATAAAAAAAAAAAAAAAAAAACATTTCTAAATCTACTTTTTCCTATATATATATAATTTCCCAAAAAAAAAAATATCTGCATAGCTCACACATGGATTGTAGGTTACTCAAATGAAATTTGAACTTTATCAATTTTATTTATTTATATCAGATTTCAAACACTGCTAATTAACTGTATCTAAAATATTCTTGGGTACTTTTTATTTGATTCTCCACACATTGACTTCCCAGTGAATCGAATGAGTCCTTTTTTTTTCCCGGTGGCCACTGAAATAAAGGGGCTAGCATTGTCTTCACTCATTTATCTATTTTGATGCCATGGACTAATTAATTAATGTTGCTAAAAGATTTCTAAAAAGCAATGCTAATTTTTTTAATATTGGTTTGCAAATAAGTCAAATTGGACATGACCCTCGATTTTTATTCAAGAAATTTATGATTTATTCGCAGCCCTCTCTTTTCCCTTTTGATGTCCACAGAAATCACGTGGCCCAAAAGTAACAACATGGTTTGAAAAAGAAAAAAGAAAAACAAAGGAGGAAAAAAAACATATGAAAATTGGCAAAGGAAGGAAGGGGGAAGAGCTTCATCATCACCACCATCATTTGCAGGCTTTTTCGGCTGAATGATTTTGATCATTTTCGAAAACTCCGCACGGCTCTGTTATGTGATTGCACATACTTTGTCCTTTAGCTCTTTTTATTGAACGTTTTTAATTAAGAAAAATTAAAGAGAAAATCCATCTTTTCCTTTCTTCTTTATTTTTTTTCACAGGTCCAGGCCTGGTCAGATTCTCTTATTTCCAACCTTTTCTAAAAGTCTCGTCTTAGATGCACCAGCCTTATCCAACTGAAGCAAAGAGACAGGGCAAAGAGGCAGTGAAGGACAAATTCAGTTCTTCCCTTCAACTCTATGTGGTACAGAGCCAAGAATCCACCACCATACATTGATCACCCAGAGTGAATACCCAAAAAAAAAGAAAAAAAGAAAAAAACCTAGGATGAATTTAATACATTGCGTGTATTGACAACTGATTAGTTGAGATTCTTACATTTTAGTAGAAGGGGAAGGCCATACCCGAGTGGATGCATGCTCCAAAAGACATCATCTCGGGTATGCTTCTTCAAGACTTAGATCATGAGGAGTCACATGCTATAACTCGGTTGATGCTACTTTAGATTTGGGTTTGTTCATCAAGGAATGGTGGGATGCAATTGTACTGCTCTTGTGAACTCGACAATAACAGAATGCTGGTGCCTTGTCCCTACATGAGGCTGGATTTGATCACAGAACAACTCGATCCACGATTCTATGGTCGAGCTACCTCCCTTATTGAAGAGCAGGGGAAAAAGAACATGAGAGGAAGACATCCCTATCTGAGCGAGTGACCTCATAGGCTGAGGAGGAGTAGGAATTGAGCTGCATTCGATCATTTTTGCGAAAACTTCCATTATACCATGTAGTAGGAACATGAGTTAATTTGGCTAATACAAACAAAAATGTAGTAGGACTTGACATTGAATTTACGTAGGACCCATGAAGGGCACAAGGCCCCAACATGTCTTGGGTGCATTAGGACAAGATTAGGGAGGGAGTGTCTTTGGGTGGGGCACGGACTGTTGGGTCGACTGGAGGGCACGTATCCCCCACCTAAAGGCCACAAGAAAAGAGACCCTAATTTCGATGGCCCTTTTGTCCCATGTGACCAAAATTTAAGAGCAACATTCCAAGACAACAACCCCCTTTGTGCCCCCTCTCCAATCTATCCCCTCTTCCATTTCTTTCCCCAAAATCAGTCTAATATAAGTTGATGTGCGTTTTGCAATTGGACGCTCAACGCACCATCTCCCTTCTTTTCCTCCCTAGTGTTCTTACTAGCGGTTAAAGGGAGTGAGACGAACATGTATGGACAGAGAGAAAGAAACAACTGTAGGGAAGAGAGAGAGAGAGAGAGAGAGAGAGAGAGAGAGGAAGGGAGGGGTGATTAAGCATGAGCGTGTATGCGTTGTGGTTTTTGGCTTTGGCGTTATGTGGAAGGAGTAGAAAGAGCTGCGTTCGAGGGTCTTTGAACTACTTATCACATGTCAGATAGTGCGTACGCATGGTGAAATTATCTACACTCCACAAGGCATCCTACAATACATGGGTAACGATATCTTCGTGATCACCTTTGAACAAGTTCGTGCAAATCATCAATCTTATGTATATTGATTACGTTATGCTACCTGCTCTTACTTTATTAAGACACATGCGAGCCGATAGATTGGAAGATATGTTATGCCGGTAATGTCTGTTTATCAGTTACCTAATTTAATCTTGGACTAACTAATTGGTCTGTTTTGTTAGAATGTATAATAGTGTGTCGAATTATATAAATATAACAATTATTATTGTTCAACCACCTACCTTGTTTTTTGTTTTCTTTTCTATTTAGTTGTCGGTCTGTTTTGTCTGGATGTATAACTGCGTGATTTCTTTGAATGTCTTCCAAATCCATATGGCCACACCATATAACCATAAGTTCTCCAACAAAGAGTGGTATCACACATGGGTAACAATATCTTCGCAATCACCTTTGAACAAGTTTGCGGAAATTGTCGATCTTCTGTATATCGGTTACATAATGCTACTTGCTCTTACTTTATATATACTTGCACAAGCCGACAGACGGGAAGATAAGTTATGTCGGTAATGTCTATTTATCAGTTTTCCAATTTAATCTTGGATTAACTAGTTGGTCTATTCTGTCAAACGTATAATGGCGAGTTTAATTATACGTAAATTTAACGATTATTATTTTTAACCTGTCCACTTGATTTTTTTTTTTATTTCCTTTTTATTTAGTTGTCGGTTTGTTTTGTCAAGATGTATAACGGTGTCGTTTCTTTGAACGTCTTCCAAATCTATACGACCACACCACACAACCAAATTCCTTCTAAGCTGTAAGATGACGTGCTAAAGTAGTGGTCAAATATTTTACTTCGTAAATTGTGTTCACATTTTCATGCGACAATTTAATCTTGAATTGACGAGTCGCTATGTTTTGTCAAAACGTGTAAGAATGAGATTAGTCATACATAGATAAAAACGATTAGTATTGTTCAACCACCTACTATTTTTTTTGTTTCCTTCCTATTTAGTTGTCAATTTTGTCAGAACACATGGCGGCATGATTTCTTCGAACATCTTTTTTATCCATGCGGCCATGCAAACCTCTCCTAAGTTGTAAGATGACCAGCTGAAGCAGTGGCGAAATCGTGTGCTTAGGAAATTGTATTCACATTTTCATGTGACTAAAATGATCAACGAATCTACTTTACATTTGAAAAATGAGAGACCAGCAAGCCTAACACATTCCCACAGTTCATTTTCCCTTTCGCCACTGACATATCGAATTTAGATGATTAAAAAGTGGTCAAAGCTTGATCGGATCATCGGAAATTGGACACGACCTTACATTTATACTCGATAAGATCAAATTCCGATGTAAACTATGATTTGACCAAGATATCAAGCAGGTCAACTTACAGGAGAAAATGGGAGGTCCGACTGTGTCCTCCCAGCCAACAGGTTACATCGGCATAACCATCGGGCTACAGATACTTGTCGAGAGTGACATTGATCTGTAAAATGATCTTGAGGCTGATTTCTCTATCTCAGTTTTATCCCTTGAATGGAAATGATCCCAATTCGACCCATAAAAATAAAAAAAAAATTAAAGCACGACAAAAGGATCTCTTTATTGGTTAAACTTTCATACATGCTAGATATAAGACAACCTCAAGAAGTAGCTCTCAACCTCAAATTTTTTACCAAAAAAGAGAAAATCAGTACTTCTCATATACGCAAAAAGACGAATCATAATCATATACTATTCCTATAAGTAACTAAAAAATGGAATTATTCTTCTATTAGTTCATGTTTTCCTTTTTGGTTTCAACTCAAATTTTCTATTTTTGATGTATGAAGCAATCAATTCAAATCATCTTGACTGTAATAGACGAAGCTTCTCGACTCATCATCTCTTGGAGAGAGCAGCATGAAGAGATGATTATTAAAAATTCCATCGCCCGCCCTGTTTAGTAAGCGCATGTTTATTAATGAATGATTATCGTGTAACATACCTCATTTTGCTGTAACCAGCACAACACATGCACCCCCAAAAAAACAAATGGAATGTCCCAACTTAATTATAAACTTATACGCCCAAGAAGTACATTCTATGTCTTTCCTTGAGGATAACCACATTCTTAATCATTAAACTATGTACTTAGTACTTTTATATTTAGAAATACAGAGAGACTAGAGGGAGGGGGTTCATTGATTGGAAGATTATTTTCATGATAATATCAAAACAGATCGCGTGTTATTATGGATTTTGTTAACAAGTGTTCTTAGGGATACTCGTTAAACATTCTGTCAATTTCAAACACTATTGATCTCGTGTCGTGCATAATCATGCATTGAAAATGAAATTATTTTTTAGTTCGGTATGATTTAAAAGTATCTAATAGTACTTGTAAAGAGACCCTACAGCACAATGGAAAAATATGATATTTCCGGGGTATCCCGACCTCTAAATTGAGAAAGACAAATAATATTTTCAGGGATAATGAAATAGCTCATCTTTGTTTTTTCAAGATGGAAAAAAGAGCAAGGGTGAAATCGTCCAAGGAGGCCCAAGAAGAGAAGGAAAAAAATATTAAAAGAAGCACCTAATTCGTTGACCCTTAGAATTCCAATGGCGGCCCCTACGCCGTTGCTCTTGCTACGAGTAATACGAAAGGCTTCTCTGTCTCTGTCTCTCTCTCCCCTTCCTTCCTTCTCTCTCTCTCTCTCTCTCTCTCTTTCTCTCTCTCTCTCTCGCGTGGTATTAAAAAGCGGAGACACTAACAAGTAGCCAAAGCTCTCAGTCATATAAGAGAACAAAAATCGCTCACCGGAAAGACACACACAACAAGAGAAAGGAAGAAGAAGAAGAAGAGGAAGAAGAAGAAGAAGAAGAGAGCCCCCACCCCTTTTTTCTCTCTCTCTCTGTCTCTCTCTGTGTGAACATGGAGGACGAGGCGTTTGCGTGGCTGAAGCTGGCGGTGATATGCGCGGCCGTGGCGGCCGCTGCACTGAGGATCGCGGCGGTGCTGTGGTGGCGGCCGAGGAGGATCGAGGACCACTTCTCGCGGCAAGGCATAAGGGGCCCGCCGTATCGGTTCTTCATCGGGAACGTGAAGGAGCTGGTGGGGATGATGATGAAGGCGTCGTCGCAGCCCATGACGCCCCCCTTCTCGCACAACATCCTCCCCAGGGTCCTCTCCTTCTACCACCACTGGAAGAAGATTTACGGTACACTTCGCAGGCTCCTTCTTCCCCTCTTTTCCATCTGAAGTCCTTCGTCCTCGATGCGTCTGATGTTTGCATTTTCCACGGGTGCTTGAGCGTCTTCGTTTTGGACGGGCACGGCTTCTGGGTTTTGGGAGAGGTGGAGGTGGTGGGGGGTTGATGATTAAAGCGACTGCGAATGTACTTCAGCGTGATGATGTTCCCTTTGGCCCCTTTGAGTTTTCTTTTTTTACTTCCAGTGGCTTACTGTTTTGTTCCTTTGAGTTCTCTCTAGGGTACTTCTTTTTAACGGCTTTTCAGTCTCTCGCTCTTTTTTCTCCTCTTTTTTATCTTTTGGGTTTGTGGGTCTTTTTGAGTTTTTGGTGTTCTTGATGTTGAAGTTGAGGTTTTGGACTGTTTTGGGGTTCTTCTTCTATTAATGCTTCTTTGCACCGCCTGGGTTCCACCTTTCTCTCTCTTTGGTGCCCATCAAATTGCAATATTTTTCTCTTTCCTTCAAATAAAAAAAAATGTGGAGAGATTGTAGCTCCAACAGCAGTTCTCGTTTTCCCCTATTCCCTGCCGATTTTCAGGCGTGACGAATCCGCAAATTCAATTTCCTCTTTTTTCCATGCCCTTTTTTCCCTTCTCTGTTGCGTACAATGAATAGTCATCTTTCTTCTGAGGAAGCTGAGCTACGTTTTCTCGCTGGCGTTTTCTTGTCCACTTTCTTTTGTTTATCATGGAAGTTCGAATGGTGACAATGAACTTCCTTCTGTTTGTTAGTGACACTGTTCTTAGTTGTCTTTCCCCCCTCTCTCTCTCTCTCTTCTCTCTCTTTAACTCGGGCGGTGGTAGGGTCTACACTATCCATGCCCTCTGAATTTAATGGTTGTCGTGTAATCCTGCTCGTTCCTCTTTAAGCAAAACTCCCCCCACTTACTACTCGAGGCCTTGTGGCAGTTCCCTCTTGGTGCAAGAAACCCCTTTGCCCTTTGGCAGCTGTTTCCATCTGTTCTACATTTTCCCCCCACTTAACATGGAAATTCAATGCCACATTACCACCGCCCGTCTCGTCGTCGTTGCACTAATCCGTCTCTAGCTTTTTTATGACATCACCAAGCGATTTCGCAGGGTCAACGTTTCTGGTGTGGTTCGGACCCACCGTCCGGCTCACGGTGTCGGACCCCGAGCTGATCAGGGAGATCTTCACCTCCAAGCAGTCGGAATTCTACGAGAAGAGCGAGTCGCACCCCCTCGTGAAGCAGCTCGAGGGCGACGGCCTCCTCAGCCTCAGAGGCGAGAAATGGGCTCACCACCGCAAGATCATCCTCCCAACATTCTACATGGAGAATCTCAAAGTAAAAGCTCTTCCCCACCCCAGAATCCCACCAGAGAATTCCAATCACATCAAGAAGCGCACTCAATTAGTCAATGCCGGATCGACTGACTCGCTGTCTTTCTCTTGTCGATTTCTTTTTGGTGCGCAGCTGCTGGTGCCGGTGGTGGCGAGCAGCGTGATGAGCATGCTGGAGAAATGGGAGGCATTGATGTCCAAATCGGGAGAGGTCGAGATTGAGGTCTCGGAGTGGCTCCAGAACCTGACCGAGGACATCATCACCAGGACAGCATTCGGCATCAGCTACGAAGATGGCAAGGCCATCTTCAGGCTCCAAGCTCGGCAGATGGTCCTCGCCGCCGACGTCTTCCAGAAAGTCTTCATCCCTGGCTATAGGTAACTCGTCAATCAAGCAATACCCGTCATCGCCTACTCGTCAAATCTTTCCGAACTGGCGTGCTGGGCTCAAAAAACCCGAAATTTATTCGATGCATCAACTCACTTCCTTGCGCTCGCCCGGCCAGGTTCTTGCCAACGAAGAGGAACATAGTCTCTTGGAAGCTGGACCGGGAAATCAAGAAGTCGCTCGTCAAGCTCATCGATCGCCGGAAAGAGGAGTCGGGCGGCGGCAGCAGCGACAATGGCGGCGGCGATGGCGGCAACGATGCGGCGGCGACCCTCGAGGGCCGGAGCCGAAGCCGGCCCAACGACCTGCTGGGTCTGATGATCCAGGCGTCCAAGTCGTCGGACGCGGTCTCGGTGAACGACATCGTGGAGGAGTGCAAGGGGTTCTTCTTCGCCGGCAAGCACTCCACGTCGAACATGCTGACGTGGACGACAGTCCTCCTGGCGATGCACCCGCAGTGGCAGGTCCGGGCACGTGACGAGGTCCTCAGGGTGTGCGGGTCACGTGACGTCCCCACCAAGGACGACCTTGTCAAGCTCAAGACGGTACGCTCGGCTCGTCCCTTCTTTTTTTTTTTTTTTTTTTTGTTTTGGTCTCTCTCTTTTTCATCTGCCGAAAAGACCCCTTTGCATTGAGACTTTAGTCCATCTTAATATGTTCATGACCCGCTGCGCAGCTGACCATGGTGGTGAACGAATCCCTGCGGCTGTACCCGCCGGTCGTGGCGATGATCCGGCGGGCTCGGACGGACGCGGAGCTCAACGGGTACCAGATCCCGCGCGGCACGGAGATCCTGATCCCGATCCTGGCCCTCCACCACGACCAGGCCATATGGGGGAGCGACGCCAACGAGTTCAATCCGGCCCGGTTCGCGGACGGCGTGGCCCGGGCGGCAAAGCTCCCGG
This sequence comes from Eucalyptus curtisii, assembly GCA_017140595.1. Taxonomy (NCBI): domain Eukaryota; kingdom Viridiplantae; phylum Streptophyta; class Magnoliopsida; order Myrtales; family Myrtaceae; genus Eucalyptus; species Eucalyptus curtisii. The sequence goes on from CM029496.1 coordinate 7,956,146, forward strand.
GGGCGTTCGTCCCCTTCGGCCTGGGCCCCCGGAACTGCATCGGACAGAACCTGGCCCTCCTGCAGGCCAAGCTGGCCCTGGCCATCATAATCCAGCGGTTCTCGTTCGTCCTCGCGCCGAGCTACCGGCACGCGCCGACGGTGCTGATGCTGCTGTACCCGCAGCATGGGGCGCCCATCATATTTAAACGGTTGCCGGATCCCCCGGCCCCACGGGATCAACGGTCGTGAAGCGAAGCTGCTCTTTAGTATATGTGATGAGGGGATTTTTTTTTTTTTTCATTTTTTGGTGTTATGTGTTGGTAGTGTGGGGGAATTGCTGGTGGGTGGAGTGGATTGACCAATTTGTCCATGATTAATTAGTAATCCATAGTGCCATAGGGAGGGAACAAAATGAGGGTGAAAAAAATTGAAGGGAAAGGAAATGGGAGAGGCGTTTTGAAATTCTGACCCAATAGTCATGTTTTTCTTTTTTTCTTTTTTAATTTTATTTTCTTCACAAAAAGGAAAAAAGAGGGGGGGAGAGAGAGAGAGAGAGAGAGAGAGAGAGAGAGAAGGTGGGGGAGGGTGCCTAATGGCATGTGGGATTTTTAATTATTTTTTTTTAGGTTTTAGGTAGGAATTTGCTAACGAATAGGAGTAGCTCATCTCATATGTGTATGTAATGTATATTTTGCACTAGTACCCAGCATTTTTGTAACATTATGCATTTATGAACATGAAGTAAGATGTTTTACTCAAGCCTCTCTCTCTCTCTCTCTCTCTCGCTTGCACCACATGTCTGGCAAGACATGATGCCACATACAACCTTTTTTTTAATATAAAATAAGTTGGAAAAATGGTTATAGCTTTTAATGTATTTAAAAATAATCCATAGACCAGAACATTCATGTGGCGGCAGTAATGGAAATTTAGTGGCTCGACGCGGAATTTACTTTAAAATGCAATGATTTTATCAGGCACTATTAGGAAGAAGTGCATTCCATTTCAAGATCTAGCCCTCGGAAAGGTGGAGGAGATTTGTATTTGATTGTATACTTTGTTGCATCGTCTACCTGTGAAAATAAAAAACCTTTAGCTTCTTTTCCTTACTTAAAAAGAAAAGAAAAAAAAAACTCTCTTTCCTGTACATAGTTAACATCAAAATTAATTTACTCAGCACTGCTTTTCAATGTGGGGACAATGGAGTTGAGGAATGCGAAAATCCAGGTACATTTGAATCCTTCGAAGTATCATCAACATGAACTTTCAGGCGCTCTGTCGGGGAGATTGGCCATAGAGTACATGCAAACATCTTCTACTATGTTCAGTACCTCTCAACCAATTATGTGCCACAATTAGTATGGATGAATAGTTTGGATAAATGAAGTGCAGAATGATAGGAGCAAGAAGGTCCACGCACACATATGAAAAAAAAAAACGTACAAGTTAGAATATCATTTATTTACTTTAGTGCACTGTATTATCATAAAGGTGTCCTCTCTCGTCCATGAAGCTCATTTACTTCGAAGATAATTGATACATATAATCAGTAAAGAAATGATATCCGCATATAAAGTCTTGTTATTGATTGCTTCGTATAGTTAGTGGTATGAAGTCTTTTTGGCGTGCATTGGATTTCTATGTTCACGTTGTCTCTATCCTTCGATTTTGTGAGCCGGTCTTGCCGAGTCTCTAGAACTTGTTCCTAATTTATCGCATAAAAAATAATAATAATGAAATCTTGTTAATTAGTGCCCTTTCGACACCGACCGCTTTTAATGGTACTTGGAAGATATACCTACGTCAAATGGAAAATATCTACATTTCATGAAACAAACTTGACAAAGCTTAACGAGTACCCAATTACTCTTGGACATTTTCCGGGCAGTGAATAGGTCTAATATATAGTTAAAGATAATGTTTCTGATTGAAAAGTATAAATATCATGTACATGGACATTGCACATAACTTCTCACCAAAACTCATAGTAAAGATATGAGAGTAACATGTAAAAGCTGCACAGAAATTTATTGAGATTGAACATGGTGCGATGTTTCAATTTAATTGGTACATGATAATTGTGACGGTACTCACAAAAATTTCTACTAAATCCCATGTCAAGAGAGAGGCAATGATCTTCATAAATGAATTTCCAGTGAAACAACATACGTCTCTGCAGTTATTGTTGGACCTTTCTATTCCATTCGGGCATGGACCATGTTAGGAAACGAGGTACTTGTCTAGGGTTTTTCTTCTTTATCTATCTTTTAAGATATCAAAATGTAGGTCAACTCTTCAATCAGGGTAAGATGCCCCACTGCAAACTAATGAAGTATATACACTACCACCTTCTTTCCAACTAAGCCAATCAAGAGCTGAGAGAGTCTTCGTCTCTTGCTTAGTGTGATCAAGTCTATAGTATCCACGAGTGCATGTGTGCGACACATTTCGCATGTATATGTGTGAATCATATATACGCACGGGATTTATCTATATAACTCGATGAACACCTTGAGTTATATATAGGAGTCGAGTTGTTTGGTTACTTAGCTTTAAATTTGGCTGAAGAGAATGTGCATGTCAAGAGCTATCGATATTCTCTCGGTAAAGACTTTCAAGGGTCATCTCAACTCTCATGCCCACTCTTACATAGATAATATAGACCATATACATGTCAATATAAACATATATATTTTGAATTTTCCATTCTACAACTAAAGAGTTTACCATGTAGTTACTCCAGAGGAACTTGTAGTTACAAACCGGCAGGCCACTTTAGCACGACCGCGACAGATTCGGGTAGCGACAACTCAAGGATGTGTTACGTTTCCTTGGAAACTGAAAAGTGACTTGTTAGGAATGGTCCATCCGATGCCATGTTCCTATCTTAAGATGATTTGGACCAGTTTCTGGTCCCTCCATTCACCTCCATTAAGAACGGACTGTGTCAGTTAACTAACTATGAAGACATGGCCTGTGAGATTCAATGTAGCAGACATGTTGATATTTATTAAATAAAGAAAAAGGAAGGAAAAGAAAAGAAATAAAACAAACACTCGAGAGAGAGATTTAGATTTGGCTGTATGTGGTGTGGAAATCGTATATAAATTCCCTTTTCTGATCATAGATTTGAAGCATCATCTCTCCTCATCGATGCCAGCTTCCCATTCATCATTTTGCATACATACAGCTATTTCTTCATGTTATGTTAACCTATTTAACTTAGAAATAAATGTATATTCACACTGCCAAAATGTTGTATTATATATGAAACTATGGTGGATATAATCACAACATAGAAATGTGTCGAAAAGAATGGTTGCTTTTATAAGATTCATTACGGACACCGTTGTTTCTTGAGATGTTATTTATCTTAATTTGATTGAACAAACAATGGGATTGATCGCTCTTCCAAACATTGTGTTAACTAGTTAAATTTATTGTCAATCCGAATGTTCCATTCTTTTTGCTTTTCTTCAATGGAAAAAAAAAAAAGCTTTTGTTTCTTCTTTACCTTTTACAATGAAAAAAGAAAGCACTAAAGAGCTTCCTTTCTACAAGAATTGGGACCTCTAAATTTAATGGGATAACTGTACAAGGTCCAATTACCTCTAAATCCGCTGTCGCCGGAAATTTGGGCAGCTCTTTCACAGCCTGGTTCATCTTAGACTGGCACGCAGCGAGCGGCGCAACGACAGTGATAGAGGTCTAGTGTTCCCGGCAAAGCAGAGACGGACCGAAGGTGGTAGAGGGTGGGGGGAGTGTAGGCTTAATGTATTTTTCTCTATAAGAGAGGGTGATTCGGTTGTTTTAGGGTAATTGCGCAGTTACCCCCTAAGTTTAGAGGATCTAAGTTCCTTCTCTAATTATATAGTGATTTTATTTTACACTCTGAATTTTAAAATTACACAAACTAGCTACTTGGATGTAATCCTTTCTGCATTTTGAAAGTTGTTTTTGAAAGCAGAATAAACTGAGATCAAATACTTTTGAGTTTAAGTTCAAATGTGACATGCATATGATAGCTAATCAAACTTTTATACATGCAACAATAGATTATGGTAAAATCACAGACAAACCACATACAAAAACACTAACATTTCCCAAGGCACGAAATGTTCTTTTGGAAGCAAAAGAAGGTGACTGCAATCCACCATGCAAGGCATCTTTTATTTAAACGAACATGTCTCCCATCTTTTTATGGGATTTGGGGGCTTCGGTATGTGTAGTATATAGTGAGCAGTGTCATTGAGAGGAGTAACCAACCTCTCCTTTATAGCACTAGCTTTTTGGGATCTTCTCATGCTCTTATTATTACTACTGTGGATCGTTTTGCTTACTTAAATAATTCGTTTGCCTTGATGGTCCCCAGGAGGAAGCATGTGGCCGGGGTAATTCCCCCTCCCTTTTGATCCTTGTGGGTTTAACTGTGCTCTCTTGCTTTTGTTAAAGGAATCCAAGCATGCCCACGAAGCCCATGTGATGGAAGATCTCATCTATAATTACAGTATGAGCACATTTGCTGATTTCTTGATTATCTTTCTTCACTTTTGGAGTCCCATGGCATTGTTTTGGTTAGGGTTTTGAGGTGGGTTTTTCTTTTTTTTTTCCTTTTCCTTTCCTTCTTTATGCATGATCTCTTCGGAGAGAGGGGGACAAATCCTGGTGCACTGATGGAGATGATTGTTCTGGGTGTGTTCATTCCTTTTTATTTCTTGATGAACGTGCTAAGGTGAACCCATGAACCAAAAGAGAAAGCCCATAATTATTATGCTAATCTTGGAGTTCTGGCATTCCTGATTATTAATAATTGAATCAAGGGTTCCTCACATAATTAAGGGCATCAGAAGGAGCATAATTTACCTCTCAGGACCACCTCAAATTCCATATAACAAGGCAGTATTTTTTAAAAGCCCTTACCGTGATTAAACTATGATATAATGCACTTCTCCATAATAAACAAGATCCATGTCCTCATCTTATAGTCTATAGTTTAGTAATATATTTGCTGTGCAAACAGAGGATTTTCTTCGTTTGTGCTTTGTCTTGAGCAAAGCCTCCTCATTAACATCCATGCAATGTCCCCCCAAGGTCAGTAAACGACAAAAATCAACATTCCAATGTATTCGAGATTTAAAAAGAGAGAAGGCACCTTTAAGTAAGATAATAACGAGGAAGGAAGATGAGGCTTATTGTGTAAAGCAAAATATGCATACCTAATTCCTTTTATTCGTGCTTTTCTCTATCTGCAAAGAGAAAGGGAGATAAAAACAACATGTGAGTATCAAGAGAGATTCTAAAAAGTAGCCTTTAAAATCCCACTCAAGAAATAAGCAACTGACTTGGGGAATTTAAAGATTCTGCCGATCATGCAAGGTGAGCTACAGACTTGCAATCTTAGTTGCAGAAATGAGATATGAAGGTTCTACCCACTATTAGGGAAAATTATCAGAAATTTTAACAAAAAACAATCAGTTCTATTTTCTTTACCAAAAAAAAAAAAAAAACAATTAGTTCTATTTTGCTTCATTTTTTCAAAATATAATGTGAATTTCACGTAATCTTTCGCAACTTGATTAGAAGCTCTACTTAGTAATTAGTACCCAGTACTCGACACAAAGGTGAGGTCGGGTCGGGAAACTCGATAAGCCCGACTAGGCCAATAGATCTTGGTGGTGGCCAGCTCACAAAATTTGGCTTAATTAAAGCATGAAGCCATATGGTTGGAAGGAGAGTCGCTTATATAGTATAAATGCAGTCATATTTAATCATAAAATGTCCCCAATAGCAGCACAAACGCCAAAGAGATTGAGCTGGCTAATTGTCTGTCCTTGATTAATGCTACCTTGTCGGGGTGTCATAGAACAATGTCCAAGGACTCACCTTTTCTCTAAATTTGTTTTAAAAACCATTTTTTTTAAAATTTATGTATGATTGGCCATTTCATGCTCAAATGAGTGAGCCATCTTCATTGTTTGCATTGGCCAAATGGCTCTTCTCTCTGTCTCTGTACACATCTCAGTGTTGTTCAGTCCCTCTGATCTTTTACCTGCCCATGTCATTTCTTTCAATGAGATCTAAGATTGATCATTCAACTTTTATGATGACAAACTATCAATTTTGACAGATGTGTGCTTCATTGCTTCATCATCCTCTCAGTGCATCACAGATACTTGGAGTGAACCCTGCATTTTTTCCCTTTATTTTCTCCAAATGACAAGACAGCAGAATCAACCCCCTGCATATACATTTTTGATCGAAATTACATAAGTGTCCCCGGTATTTCTAAGGAAAGAGAGTGTACTTATCTGCCTGTCGAGCTGTTGACATATCAAATTTGTGTACTAATCTAGAAACACATTCAAGCCAAAGTAGTAATTAGTGCATCTATGTTGACAATGTAGAAATTAGATGGGGAAGATTGATTGCTCCTCCATCATGTGTACAGTGACCAAATAGGAAGAAAAGGTGGGCAAACATTCTCTCATCGAAGAAAGGCTCTCTTGATCAATATAAGCAAAAGATATCAATGTTGCACTAAGCTTTTCATCCCAGATTACATTACATGCTAAAAAATGCAGGAACTTTTTGCCCACATGAAGACAACACTAGCAATCTAGCATTTGTTACCCCCTCAATCTCCTTTCCATAGGAATTAAAATTCTGGAGAAAAGTGGACCTAAATTGAAGAACATAAAGACTAGGAGCCATAAGAACAACCCAACTCTCTCTCTCTCTCTCTCTCTCTCTCTCTATGAAAGAGGCATGATCACATGGCAGCATCAATCATGAAAAGATGCTAATGAGACAGGGGCTGGGGGGATTTGGTGGAGCCACATAAATGCACCAAATTCATTCGTAGGCTTCCCATCCATCAGTCTCACTTTGGGTGATAAAAAGAGAGACACCATTCCAAACCATCAACCCCCATTTATTTATTTTATTAGATATAACAAAAACAAACAAACAAAGGGAAAATCTCAGATGAATTCACAGTTCAAGTTGTCTCGATACATTAAATATATATGCTGTACAGTATACACTGTAACTAGGAATGACACCAAGGTGGGGTTTGTTGGTGATTCCAGAGACAACGGCACCTGTGCAGTCCTCTCTTTATGGTCTCACAAAAAGTTCTTGGAAAATTGCCTTTTGAAAAAAGATGGCAGAAAAACAAACCCAGATTGATCTTTAACAAAATAGTTATATATATATATATATGCGACAAGATGAAAATACAAAGAACAACACTTGAACAGTATTTGATAATAAGAGAGTATATGTCTTCATGTGCTCCTATATCCCACTGGTCTTTTCATTTTTATTCTGAACCCAATCTTAGTTAGGTGAGCGCATGTCAGTACAGCAAGGTGACAACCATACTAAGGACATATTAAATTGGCTCTTTGACATCGCAAGGTTGAAGAACAGCTCGATCATTACTGTTTCTGTTTGCGTATGGTTGTGATTACCAGAAAAACAGGATGCTTTTCGCAAGAAGTTGCGCCGAAAAACAGTTGAAAGAGACGACTTGTTAGTTTATTTGGTCCAACTCGCATTAACAGTAATGAGTCCAAATTCTACGGAATCTTAACGGTAGCTCTCTGATTACAACAGATGAGCAATTGAAATTGGACTCCATCTAGAGCAACCAATTCATCATCATATATGGAATCAACTAAGGAGGAGTCTTGACCAAAATACGCGACAGTTGGTTGGTAATTTGCTGCTTTTTATTGCCAGATTTGCTGCTTTTTATTGCCAGATATTTCCCCAGAAATAAAAGAAGAAGAAGCTAGCAATGTCGTACTTTTTCTTGTGGTTAGTCGAACTGATAAGGGTATTCCACATTCGATCGTAAGAGAATTTGAGCAAGAACATTAGATCCTTCTTTGGCACGCTACTGTATTAAACTTCCAGAAGTTGCTGCTCATGCCCCTTCAGGGACTTAGGTCCCCAGATGTTATGGATCCTCCCTCTGCAGTCATTGGGCCTAGACTCTAAGGGCCCAGTTAAAAAAATATCAGTTAAGTTCTCTTACCTTCTCTTCTGTTTTTCTGGGCCAGTCTCTTTCCTTCTCTTAAATGGCCGACTTTGATGTTTTCCTTAATCAAGAACTTATGTCAATCTTTCTTTGGTCTTTGACTACAGTGCTGTCTATTCGGTGGCTTCCGATGAGGACTTGAATGTGCATCTCAGGAAGTACAGTTCTGATATTGAATTTTGCTTCATCATGGAATAGTCTGTTACAGCCAAGTCACGTAAAAGCAATTTCTCATGAATTTTTTTATGTGGTCTACCTTCGAAAGATCGAGATAATTGATGGATTTACTAAGTATGGTTTGCAAAAACCAATTTATGACGAGCTCCATTGCTGTTGAAAGATCTAAACTGGCAGATCACATACCGAATGAGGTTATTTTGTATGACAAGCTCCAAAGGAATATGTGGTTGTGCAATGAAAGCCTCACTCTTTAAACTGAAGAAAAGATACATTTAGTAGGAATGCATTTGATTACACTATTAGCGAGATGCTGAACATGACATGCGCTTAGATGACTAATTGGCTTTGTAATGAACACCGACTCGACAAGATTCAGAATGAGTTAATTGACTTGCTTCACACTAACTCGAGGCCGAGACATCATCTTGCCTTCTCATCTTCTCGTCTAGACTAAAAAGAGTTGCAGTGGAATTTAGTCGAATGGGAACTATGTTGCTTCTGCAGCTTCTTCCTGTTTCAAACCTGAAGTGTATACCAAACACAAATACACCATAGCTCTAGATGACTCGTAAATCTGATTGCCAAGTGATTAGCAACGAGTTGGCTTCATATTTACCATTTTCATATTCCTGACTATATCTGCATAAAAAATCAAGAGCACAATATATTGGAGGTTACAGGTTCTCTGATGCAGCTTTAGCTAGTGCGAAACCAAACAGAGTATAATTGCTAGTTTTGCTGTGAACAAGGATACATCGATCAAAGCTAAGATTCTGCTATGCGGTTCTTAAGCACACCTGAAAGGTAATGTGACTTGGCACATCAGAAGGGTCAACAGACTACAGTATTCATATGACTAAGTTTCCAAGCAATAGAAAGAACAGCCGATGATGAATATTGCAAAGCACAAAGCTTATCTTTGAAGTCTAATGCTAAGAAGTCCTCGTATGAACATTTGAAACTAGAGTTTGCAAAATAAAACTGAAAGCAATCAGGCAAAACGTCAGATCCTGTTTTCCAGCAACTGCTCAAAGGTAAATGAAAAGGAATCAATCTATGAATCTAAGTTTAAATGAAGAAAGAAGCCATATTGGTGTGCTTTCTTCAACTAATCTAGATGCTATGCTCTGTAGAAACTAATTTTTTCAACTCCGTCAAATGTTCATCATTTGATATATGGAGTGAAATACGAAGGTTAGTCACCAGCGCTTCCTGCTCCCAACTCAAAGGTCCCGATGCATGCAATGCCTCCATCGTGCAACGGTAAGCTTGCAACTCCAACTTGTGTATTTCATCTTCCAAGTTTTCTTTCGGCAAAGGGAGATTACCGCTTCCCTCATGTTCCCCATGACAAGTGGATTGAGCATCACCGAAACAAGCGCTAACAAATTCAACAGGAGAAGCAGAGATGTCGTGAGGACATATGTGACTATCATTTCCACTAATGCTACAACTACCAACTGAGCATTCTTCGTCATCGTTGTGACTGGATTCTGCACGGGATGCAAAAGCACGACCATCTGCATCAGTTGATTTAATCCTCTTCGCATCCACTTCAGTAAATCCATTTATTCTTCTCCTCAAAGAAGGCTTTAAGGTTTCCTGATCCAATGTGTCTCTTTGGATGGCAGCCGCATCAACTTGCTTCAATAGTATAGGTGTCTTTGCAGCAGTTACATTGGGGAATCTTCCTTCTTTATCATTAACTTTACAACTCCTGAAAGCTTCAGAAGTTGCTTCTGGTATAATTGAGCCATTCAACCATGGTCTTTTCATAGATATATGTCTATCGACACTATAATCCTGCCAATTTACGCCGTTCTCAGCGGTGGATAGATTATTTTTCCAAGACAGCTTCCGCGTTGCATGTTCCTTTTTACCTGGGAGGTTCTTGTCACACCTCAACAATGGCATTTCCTTACATTTTCCTTCACGGAAAATTGCAGAATCCTGAACACAGAAACAATGTCAGAAAGTGAGACAAAAACAAATGCAAAGCAAGGGTTCATATTTATAATTCAGCTGGCTTGCATTGTCCCACCTGTGATAAATAAACAAGTGTTCACATCTCTAATTCAAACTGGTTTGCATTGTCCCATTTGCAGTAAACACGCAACAATATTCACATAATGACTAGCTTATGGCAGGATTCTAATTAACTGCAGACAGTCCATATGACTTCTTTCATCTGTTTACTAGAATAAAGAAACTTCAGGTATTCTATATAGAGATGCCGATAGATCTTGATAACTACCTAAAACATGAACATGACAGGGGAAAACCAACTGACCAAGTGCAGCACATGCAAGCAATTGAAAGTTTCACACAGATACCTATGCAGATCAAAAGAAGATATCATGTAATTAAACATAAGCGAACCTTCAATGGTTTACCTGTCTGGTTAAAGTCCATGTACCATGTTGCCAAGACTGTCTCGCCCGAATGTCAGAACTCGTAACTTTTAACTGCTGAGAGGCTCCCAGCAACCTAACCAGATAGTAGTTTTTTCCCAAAGCCCTTAATACTGTAGCCACTTTCCAAGAGAAACTATCAAACACCTCGACAACATCACCGGGAACCCAATTGCTGGAATTATCTAGCAAAGGCGGGCAAGGCCTGATGGCCTTACTTGATACCCTCTCCAGAGTATTTTTTACTGCGGCACCCTTGTAATTATAATACCGGACCATGTAGTTGCAGCCATTGCCAGATATTATCTCTGCACTTCGCCAGGAGCCAGATGGAAGCTCTTTTATGTTCAGTACCTCAACTCTAGTGCCCTTCTTATATCCCATCTTGACCACCATAATTTTAGTCTACCATCCGTCAGATGCCACGCCCAAGAAGCTAGTGTTGACTAACATAAGAATCAAAATAGAAGAGATGACGAACATCAGCTTCGCACTCTTAAGGACATGAATTCATAGGGAAGTAGAGCTTAAGAAAAGCATGCATCTCATAAAACTAAAAGCATTAACATTCACAAGAAAATGTAATGTTTCAGACTCCAAGAACAGAAGGCATCGAAAGAGCAACAAGATTAAAGACACATGACATTAAGAGGACCTATCCAGAGAGTCCCTCAAGGAAAGGACACAGACGCTAAAATTGCTACCATCAGGATAAGATCAAATCAGAAGAAAAACAAAGACTTGCAATGCATAAAACTGTACCAGGACAGAAAGACTGGATGTAACACCAAATAATCGAGACTGACAAAGTCCAGGCAATGTCTCTGCTTCACCCATCAATAATTTCCTTTGCCCGAAGATCAAACAGAGCATCTAAACGGAAAAACTCACAGCAAACATCTCCATGTAACCATGAAAAGGACAAGAAACTTTTACATATCTAAGCAAAGAAATTTCAATTAGCAGAATATTTTCTCAGAACCCCCGTTTGGTTGGAATCCAAGCAAAGAGAGAGAATCCCACTTTGTAAAATTTATGACTTTGCAGATGTTGGGAAAGAGAAACAACTCAATCGAGCAAAATATGACTGCTCCGCTTGATGGGCCTGTATAGCAATCAAAATGCCAACGAAGAAATTATTCAAGTCATGATCGTAACTCCATTGTTTCCCTCTGCTGTCACAGCAACGAAACCAGAGTCAAAGAAATTTGGGCAAATCCTCAAATCCTCAACTTTCACGTCAAAGGATTGAACTTTAAGCGATAATACACGGAAACAGACAGAAAAAAGACATTGATGAGAAGCCTCGGAAACACGACCAGGAGATCAAACGAAAAGGCAATGAACCCTCAAGATGACATGGTTGAAGAACTGCAAGATGGGTGGAATTTGACTGACCTTCTCTTTCCTCTTCGATGCTGAAGGTGAAGCTGTGCAGGAAACTTCTTGATGCTGCTCAAATGGGGGGTCTTTGTATGAATGTTTTGATGTGATGATGGGAATGAGTTCTCACTGTTGGTGGGGATGTCTGTGTTCTCTTTTTTCACAAAGACACATAAAGATTGCCCCCTTAAACAAGCTGCAGTTGGAGGCCATTTTGTCCCTAAAAGTGAAAATATAGGTTTCCTGGGACATGGGTAATTTGTTTTAGAGAAGGATTTGGTAGCATGAGATATAAAAATAAAGGCATTGAAATTATTATTGTTCTTTTACATAATTTGGAATCTGGCTTTGGAATCTTCATTTTTGGAATATTGCTTATTTTGTTAAGTATGATCTGCGATAGCATCACCACGTAAACATTGACTAGACGAGCTAGGATTATACGGCATTTTATTAACCAAGCGCTTGATATGGATAAAGAAAAAAAGGAAAACAAAAAAATTCCAAAAAAAATACCCGACCGTCACGGACATTCACACATAGCCATTGGGAAGAGAGGGCTGGGATGGGCAAGGGTGGCCGCATCGCTGCATCATCAAGGCGTGGCGAGGACGAGGACTGCCCCATGCTTGCCAATCTATGGCAACCACCCTACAACCATTGTTACCTCTGTTCATGTAGGAGTGTCTGATTCGGCGTTCTTGGGAGTCGCATGACCTCCACAAGGGTTGTCTGAACATGCCGTTTGAAGACTCAATTGCATAAAAAAAATTTCAAGGATTTGATTTGCCAATTTACAATTGCAAATCAAATCCTTCAGTCAAGTAACATTAGCATCATGTTAGTAACTTTTGCAATGTAGGCAAATTTTTAATAGGCCTTGTTGACAGAATTTTAACATGGCGTAAATGTATTACATATGTGCAAATTTGGGAATTAAGATAAATGTGTCATGGTGAGTATAGTTTCAGATTTTTTATACTATTAGTTTATAGGTAAAATTAATAGTTTTAGGGTTTTGCAAAGATAAAAGGGACAAAAGAAAGAAAAAAGAGAAGAGGAAGCGCTTCTCTCGCAAATGCGATCTTTCTGAGGTATTCCCTCCCCCTCACCTTTTCTCTTTCCCTTGTTACCATGAAATTGATCATTTCTTAAGACAAATATATTTATGGATTACGGCGAAGAATCCTTGTAGAAGTCAAAAAGCCTCTTCCCTCGCCACTTTCCTTAATTGGCAGCCTACCATAGTGATGCCCAAAAATTAAAAGTAAAAAAACAAAAAAAAAAAATCATTGATACTATGTCAAACCCACCCAGCATAACTACCGGATTACTCATTTAAAGGAAATTCTTGAGGTATCTCTTTCCAATCAAGAATAAGGACAAACATTAACGTGTGGGGCCCGAAAAAATATTTTTTAATTAATTATACGGTTGACATGATATAACGAATGAAATGCTTTAAACAATTTTTATATTTTAGAATATATAATTTCCCTTTAATATTAGTCAGGTGATCGCTACTTAGGGCTGAGATGGTGCAAGATCTAGTGAGAAAGGTAGAATAATTGCAAGGTGACATAAGGAGTAGCTTTGTCCCATCACGCTATTTAGGGAAAATCTGTTTTAAGACGAGTAAGTCCTAACGTTAGATAAGAAATCAATTTTATGACCCCTCATTCCAAAAAGACGAAACTATAAATCGAACTTGTCAGCTCCTAAATTGAGCCGATCCTAGGTAGGTTTCCGATTTGAGCCAGGCTCAGTGCTCACCGCTCACCCCTATCTCTACTCCTTAGCATCCCAAAATCCGCCGTCCTTGCCACACATTTTAGTAACACATAAATAAATTTTCCATGAAAAAGTGTTTTTATTTATTTAAAGTCCCGTATATTTTGTTACAAATTAGTGCAGAAAATAGCTTTTCGCACGCGAAGTCGAAAGATACGTGCAATTGGGTTTACAAAAAGAAGGAATAGAAAACTTGTAATTCCTACAAATGGATCAGATAGGTCCACGACTGGTCCCTTGAAAAAGTCTTTTTATCTTCTTTCATTTTTTTTTTTCGTTTGACCAGGAACCATTCAACACGGGCACTATTAAATTATTGTTACACAAACATTGGAAGATTAGGATGAGTGATATGGTCATTAACGAAACTCAATTTGGAACTCTCTTCGTTACATAATTTTAGATGTTTTGAGGTGTCGAATTCATTAGGGATTAGTAAAGAATATTACTTGCGTATAGGCTTGGACGACTCTTCCGAATGTTGCTTCGAGGTTTCTCTAAAGAGCAAAGTTTTCTGGGAAAGATCTAACTTTCAGCTGGTCATCCAAAGCAGAGAAGAAAAAAAAGGTGGGGTTCCGCAGCTTCTGGTGTTACTATTTCAAAAGAAATAGGAAGCTTATTCCTAAGATAACTTGGAAAGATTGGGCTAAATTTGGAAAGAAAATAAAAGAAAACGAAAGATCATTCGTCTTTTCCACGAAACTATTCTTTTCATTCTTTTTAGGGACGGATCTATACTCCCAAATGAAAGTTAGCTAGAGACGCACCCTATCGTGGTGGCTAGATATCGAGCTCGAATTTGGCTGGAGTCGACACTAGGGAGAATGCCGCGAGAAATTCCGACCCATAGGGTAGAACATTACAATTATTGAAATACCAAAGCATCAATTGCCTGTTGGCCTCTCAAAGAGTTCATTGTCATGGGTAATTTCACATTCGTTTCCTTTCCTTTTCTACTATCAAAAGAGTTCATCTAAATCCATAAATTATCAATCGATACAGTACTGCTACTAACTTCATAGACCCACAAAAGAAGGGATAATCGTCTGAAAAGTCTTGAACCTATTATACGACAGCCAATTCAGTCCGAATATTTTAATTGTACTAACTTAGTTTCAAATCTTTTGCCAATTTAGTCACAAACATTTGAGTCTTGTCAATTTAATTTTTAACTTTTTGAAATTTTGCCAATTTAGTCCTAAATACCTATCATTTGGATAATTGGCCGATATTGACATATTGTCAAAATGTTTATGACTACTAAATTGGCACAATCGAAATATCTAGAATTAAATTAGCAAATCGTCAAAAGATATAGGATTAAATTAGCATAACTGAAAGATTTGGAATTGAATTGACCGCCGTATAATATATGTTTAGGACTTGCTATCCCAAAGAGCCTAGCTATAGTTCATCTTTGTGAGCCACTCATTTGTGTCGGCAGGACCCTTGGGACCCTTTTAATCCGCAAGCCTTTGAGACTTCAACATGAGCTCGGGTCATTCGGCTTCGTTGGAAGAGTCGACAGTCCTTTAAGACGTGGATGAATTTCTACGTGAAGTGTTGGAGCGTACACCGGCACCTTTTGACGTATGAGGCGTGGGAAAGACCGAAGGCTTGAGCCAAAAGTTCCTGTATCTCACGTCTCTCCTCGATTCTTCTTCGATGCTTCGCTCTGTCTACATACGACAAGATCTGGCAGCTCTATCGTTTTCCAGGACGGGGCGATTGCTTCGGAGTCACGGCCACGTTTCCCACGTTTGTTAATAAGTAGAAGACTCATCACAAAGCGACCAAGCAAAAAACCATGATGTTATACGATTGCAAGCGAGCCGACTCCGTGTTTAGTTCTTAATAATCTCGATTATCGATCTGGTTGACCGGTGTAAGGGGAGGTTAGTTTGAGATGGTATGAACCTTCCAGACTTTCTCGGTCCGCCTGGTTCAGATTAGTGTTTCCCCTAACGATCTTCTTCAGTTCTATTGTTCGCTCTCACGAAGGGATGCCTAAAACGACCGGTTTTATTGAACCGGTTGGACATCGAACCTATCTCAGATTAAAGTGTTGATGGAGTAGGTAGGACGTAATTAATCCAGTTCTTTTCGATTCTGTTAACATAACAAGATTCTTGACCATGACCTGCGACCTTAATCCCGAGTTAGATGTATGAAAATTTACTAACCATAGCTTGCTAATTCAATTTCCTTTTCTTTCTCTATATTGAGGGAGGGAGGGAGAGAAGAGCTGCTTGACAGCTAAAGTAAGTGATCCCAAATGAAAAAAAAAATGGTATTCTGTGAGTATTGTGTCAGAATTAGAAGCCATTTACTCTAATTTTTTCATCCAAGGTATATCACCAACATAATCACTTTTCCTCTTTTCCAAGAAAGGGAAAAGAAGCAAAACTAAATCCCATATGACCACATTGCTGTTTCCTTATCAATGAGAGCAAAGCCAGAGAGTGAGAGCACAGAGAAAAAGAACAACCGGGATGAGGTGAATAGCTTTCTCTCCTGGTGACCTGAGGTGAGCACCGCTTTCCTTCTTGGTCGAATCAGATGAGGGATGACGAAACAGCGGCAAGTCATCAGCAGACGAGTTCCTCAGCGCCGAGAGGGCCGCCGACGCGGGCAACAGGTTGACCAAGAACTCATCCGAGTCCCGCGACCCACTCGATAGTCTGTGCATTCTTCAGGAGATGGGAAGAACAAGAGAACCCTTTGAAACCCTACCAACCCTCTGAAAATCACCAGACTTTTATAGATGGCTGAGGCACAGGACTTAAAGGCAATTTGGCAATGTTAAGCTTCCGAAAGCCTGAAGTGGAGGCGACGGGTGATGTAGCTTTGACGTGAAAAAGCATTTTTGGAGGAGAAAATGCGAAGCTTGACATGTGAAAGTGTGGTGAGCCAAAGCTAACCATGGATTTGCAAGAAGAGTTATGAGGGTGTCAGCGTATGTTGGAAGCTGCTTCCAGAGCAATTAAGGCATGCATGTGCTTGCCATACAATTCAACTTCAACACATAAAGAACCTCCATAGATAAGCATAATTTATTTCCATAGATAAGCATAATTTATTTGAATCTAAGCTTGGGGATTGCAACAGTGTCATATGGCCTCTCTCCTCCTACCAGGAGAGATCAGAACTAATACAACTCACTAAGGACATATTTGGTAACCATCTTATTTTTTCTATTTTTTTTGTTATTTTGTTCTCCGAAATAAAAAAAAAAGAACAAAAAAAAAAAGAACAAAAATCCAGTTAGAAGTGTCGGCTAATTCTTCGAAATAAAAAAGTAACTAAGAAATAGATTTAAAACAAAATCAAAATGTACAAAATAACAATCTACTTTTTTATTCTCGAGAACAAAAATAAAAAAAACTATTTTTAAACTGAAATTATTTCTGAGAATAAAACAATTACCAAATGCAACCTAAATATGCTTCACATTCTAAGCCATCTCCCATGAAGCTCCTTAGCAGTAAGAAAGATTAAAAAATGAATTAGTGCCATCTTTCTTCTGATCACTTTGAACATCTAAGCTACGAAACTCGGAAGTCATACTTTTCTGAATCGCTTATTAAGTACTGTTTATCTAATGGTTTCACATTCACAACCGAACGCTCAATACACAAAATGCACACTTCAATAGAATTAAACATCTGTTCAAAACCCTCCTGAGTCAATTGCTTGTGCGGATCCACCCGCTTCAGGGCGGAAGTCTAACCCAACGTTCATCTACCCGACTTGTAATCCCGTCAGGCAGTGCTCAAAATCAATTTATTACATAAGCCAAAATGCATTTCGCTACTCGCTACACCATCATATCGATTACCAATGTATCATGGCCGCAAATTTAGCCTCAAGAGTGAAGATAAACTGGCTGAACTAGAACATGTAGCTGGTGGTAGTCTACTTAGTAGTTAAAGCATGCAGTTTAAAATATTGCTCACCACGAAGATATTAGCTTGCAGAGGAATGAAAGATCTACATGCATGCAGTTTAAAATATTGCTCACATGAAGATATTAGCTTGCAGAGGAATGAAAGATCGACACCATATTTGTAGTTGTTTCCTTGAAGCAACAACTATTTACAGATTCCAGAAAAAGAAAATCACTGGAATTCTAGTAGGAGCATGCTTTCTCCCAAAACAATCGTAAATTGTTTAATTAAAGGGGTACAACAGTTTGACTTGGAATATTGAGTGTCAAAAAAACAGCAAAACCGTCCAAAGAGAGCTTGTCAACCCAGAACCCAAGGACCTGTGCTCCAAAACACAGTAGGTTGCCTGATCCCGAAACTCAGGCTCTGGAAAACCATAAGCAAATGAATATTTTAGGGATGGCAGTGTCATAGAAGATCAGAATAAGATCACACAGCAACAGCCTTCTCGAATGAATGGAAGTGCTCAGAGTACATACCTGTGGTTAAAGCTGAACCCAAATGATCATTTTGTAACTTTCACTGTCTCATTCAACATAAAACAATTTCCTGAAAGGCTGAAGCAGATTGCCAGAGGGTTGCTTGAGTCTGCCATCCAGCTCAACCTCCATTAATCGATGATTTTCTTTTGAACGGGTCATAGCAAATGAAACATCAACATCATCCCCTTCAGAAACAACAACGGCAGGATTTAATAGGAAAACCTGCACATGCAAAAGTACATGAGAAAGGGATGGTGTGATTCAAGAATTAAGCAATCAAGACAAAGTTGAAAATGATCGTGTGGCGGTTCTCATATATCATCTAACGGACGCAAAACCTTAGGAAAACCATATTCAAGCTTTTACGCAACGGATGGCAAAGCTCTCATAAAATGGCAAAAAGCTTGAAGAGAAGAACCGATATGGCTTTATTTAATACTTTGCCTATGCACATTCAAGATGTTAAATTTTCCATTCACTGACACATTAGTAGCGGACCCATTTAGTGGGATAAAGCTTAGTTTGTTGTTATTCTGCACATATTTGTCAGAGGAATACAACCTGCTGTCCCCAATGAGTGCCATTGTCCACACTAGGTGCTGTAGTCAACTCAATCTCTTTCTGAGCTGGATCTTCCATTCTCCCCTGGGGGTAACGAAAACAGGGAAATTAGTCATAGCTCATTCATAAATGTCAGGGATGCATGAGTACCATCTTACCCGGAAATGGACATCAAACCATCCACTAAAGCCGCAAAGTCTCGTATTACATTTTATTATTGATGAAAAGTTTGATCTAACTTCTGCAATATCATTCACGGTGGTAGTCAAACAGTCAATCTCCTTTACGGTGGCCGGTGTCCCTATAACTTGATTCGGGTGAAGGTTGTTCCACAAGGAAGTCTGCATAATTTAGCTTTCTTTTCAATAGGCAAGACCGATATTATTTTAAATAAACGTGCACAAGGACAGAAACATGTTGACATTCTTCATGCAACATAACAGAACAGTAAAATAAAGAACATGGCATCAGGATCCATTTTAACCCACTTTCTTTTCAATAGGCAAGACCAATATTATTTTAAATAAACGTGCACAAGGACAGAAACATGTTGACATTCTTCATGCAACATAACAGAACAGTAAAATAAAGAACATGGCATCAGGATCCATTTTAACCCACTGAGTTCCAGGCAACAACAAAAGGCCAACCAACAAGGCAATCGGTTTTAATTACAGTCTCAATACACGTTTCTATGAAAGTGGTCCATCTGGTTACATAAGTATACGAGATTTGTATTCAGTATATGTCAGAAGAATGAATATCAGTAAAAAAACATTGTATTATCAATACTGAAATCCCACATCGACTTTCAAGCCCAACTCAGGTTTCATCAATTGATCCAACCCAATCATCACTCATGCAAGAAAAATTTGACCACAACTTAATTTGATGGGTCCAAGGTTGGTAGAGGTCAGATCACGAGACTAGCTGTAGATTTGGAGGCTGCCAATCGACTAACAATTGACTGCTGGTCAATTTCTATGGTTGTTTGTCAATCTTCCAAGGTGGTTATTTGACTTCCCAGACTAGTGGATGAATTGGGAGAGTCAAGTCTTAGTTACCATGCATCTTAAAGTGTTGCCAGTTTCCATGAATCATAATGTGTCTATATAACTGTCCCAGAGTTATTATTGTTAGCTAGATTTCAAGAGTCATTTAAATTGGTTAGTTCCTAAACAAAGTTTCTCTACAAATAGAGTCATCTCACATGTAGAGGCAGACTTGAATTCAACATATACATGACATTTTCCTCGAGTGAGCAACTTTCTATTTTTGGTTCCTCATCCAATCCCAGAGTTATTATTGTTAGCTAGATTCCAAGAGTCATTTAAAATGTTTAGTTCCTAAACAAAGTTTCTCTACAAATAGAGTCATCTCACATGTAGAGGCAGACTTGAATTCAACATATACATGACATTTTCCTCAAAAGAGCGACTTTCTATTTTCGGTTCCTCATCCAATCCCTTTGGTAGTGAATCAAAAGTGCTTTATACTTCATTGGTGGCATGTTCCTTTATGCCCAAGTGGTGAAATTCATCTATCCCAACCTCATTTTCACTCATACACACTCCAAAAACCCCTTTCATTAACCATTTCCAGTAAACATTCTTCCATATACTTAGCACAGAAAACACGTTTAATTATCTCTCATTCCCATCATGCATCATCACCAAGCTGGAATGAATTACTCGAAATGCTATACAAAGCGGAGTGACTAAAAGGGAGGAGACAGTTGAGTTTTATGCATAATAGATGTCCCTGGAAATACAAAGTACTAGTCATGCTTGCATGGAGGCAGTCAGAATATGCTTGCCAATGCATGTATACATGAAATAAACACATTAAATTGATGTATTTAACGCATGCATAATATTGCATGCTGTAGCACATGACCTCCCTATTTAATTCATTTATGAGAAGCTCTTCTTAGTGTACATCCCATTCTATAGCACATGAATAAACTAAGGGGAATAACTATGACTGGACTAAGAACATGCTAAAGAGGAAAGAAGTGACATCCCAAAGACCACAATTACTAGGACACACCTGAAGATACCATTTTTTCTGCTCTTCAGCAAATGATTTGGTCAAGATACTCATATCAACGCCATAGCTAATCCTAGTATCCTCCAGAAAACAGTGCCAGTCATCCATGGCTCCTTCAAAGTCATTCGATTTTTGATCCGCCAACCCAGACCTGATAGGAGCCATCCACATTCGAGCATGACTAGGATACCTGCCAAAAGGGGGATATTTGGTCAGACAAAACAACATCTATAGTCATTATTGTCAAAAAAAAAAAAAAAGTCCGAGGTTGTCAAATATTCACCAAATGCAGCACCTCTATCTAACCGTGCATGAAGAATGACAAGGACAGTGCTACTACAGTTTATCACTCAGTTTTAAGCCTTTTCTTTCTCAAAGAAATATAATATTGAGTACTTAATACTGTATCCATCTTTTCTTTTTTGCCTATTCCTTCTGGTGCACATGTACTACAATGATGATTATGAGAGTGAGTGGTGGAATCACAATATGTGCAATCACCATGGTAACACGCTGGCTCTGCCACTGCAAGAGGCTGGAAGCATACAAAGCACTCTTCTTTAATGCTTTATAGCACATGCAGCAAAGAACTGCACATATACAACACAATAAACTAAAAGGATGCTGAACATGCTGAAGAGAGCTTTTACTTACATGCCACATACTCTAGGCTTGGCACCAGGTTTACAAAGCAATGTGCGGAAGTGGAAAGCAAAATGCAGTGTGTGGAAGCAGAAAGCACAGTTGATTTTTTCCAATACCAGTTGAACAAAGCCCTCAAATAAAACCACACATCTTGGTTTGCTCAAATCAATTATAGATAGGCACAGACGTAAATGTAACATCCCAAAATCAACAGAAGACCTAAAGCAAGTAAAGCAAAGGCATCTGACAAGATTCAGTTTATATGAGGCTAGTTCTCCGAAATGAAGGTCAAAAACCAAACAAAACTAGTCATACTCAGACCGTTGGTTACACATGTGGTTTCTGCAATTCCAACCAGGGCAAAAGTGTAAAAACTCAGATAAATAATGAAAGGGCAGACGGCACAACAGCCTAGCCCTGAGTCCCTGACTATTGCTACTAGCACCACCACCAAACAAGGGAAATGCACTTGGCATGCAAGTCAAGCAATTCAAGTAAAAAAGCATTTGGATTTACCTAGAAAACTTACATGACTCCAGTTGGCTTCAGCCAGCGGTCGCGTGCACAAATCACTGAATCAAACATAGACTCACGCAGAAGGAAGTAACCCATCCATTCTGATATGATCACATCAACTGCCATCAAAGGGTTTTCATACTGTCGTTAGCGATAACTAGGCATAGCATACACCTACATCAGACTTAAGATACATGGCATGAAAAACCAAGAATGAAGTTATATGATGACAAGCTCTAACCTTTCTCAGGGAGACTAACATCTTCCATTGAAGCCTCAATCACTTCAATAACGTCTTCAAAATTATTTGCTTTTACCAGAGCTCGGGCATGCTCTGACATCTTTGTCGCCTCCACTGCGTAAACCTTCCTCGCACCAGCTTGAGCTGACCATATTGCAAGAATACCACTTCCTGTTCCTACATCCAGCACCGTCTTCTCGACAAATTCATCAAGTCAGTGCTTATTCCAACATTTAAAAAAAAAAAAAAAAAAAAAAGAACTTCATATGTTTTCCAGTGCTGTTGCAGCTCATGATTAAAAGAAAGAACTTCAACACTTCTAAACTCTGCCCCCAAGGACAAGAAGAAACCCAAATAATCAAAATGTCACTAATTCATCCCAACAGTGCGAACAGATTCTTTCTTGCATATGCTAAGTTGTATATCTCAGACACATCAGAACTTGAAAGCACCAGCAAAAGCTTCACTTGACAACAAACTATGAACTCACTTCTTTCCCAACAAAGCAAACAATTCTGCAGCAAAAGAACACTAAAGTTTTAAGCTTTCATCCACTAGTCATCCAAAAACATGGAAAAGGACTCGACTTGACCCGACCCACAACACAACCGAACCAATTACAGAATAACCAGAACAGCAAAAACCCACAACAAGAACGGACCTAAAAGCAGAGACATTTCCACCATAAAACCCGGAAAGGCCGTACCTTTCCGAGGAAATGGTTCTTGTTCTCGAAGATGGCGTTGTAGTAAGCGTCCATGCGGACGCGATCGGAGAGCATCTCCTTCTGGTGGTAGAGGAAGGCGTAGGTGCAGAAGTAGTTCGCGAAGTCGACGCCCTTGTCCACCGCCGCCGCGGGGCCGCCGTCGCCGCCGACGCCGCCGTAGGGGCCCGTACGGTCGCCGGCGGGGCCATTCCCGAAGCTGCCCATGGCTCGGAGAAAACGAGGGTCGAGCTGAGGGTTCTTCGGAAGGGTTTTAGGGCAACGTCGCTGCGACTGCGGTGGCGGCGCGCCAATGTTTCCAATCTCACGCAGTTAACGTTCCACTTTCCTTTCCTTTTCATTTCTTTTTATTTTTGGGCCGACATATTTTAAAATTTTTTTTACAACTAGTTGGATATGTTTTTTTCCCAAAAGAGAATTTATTAAGGAGCGCCGACAAAAGCAAATATTAAGGATGTGAGTGATAGTTGTTCTAAATAGGTTTTTCTATACTTAATTTGTGAACAAGTTTCTGAAAAAAAATACATGTTTGATAACAATACAAAATATCTCTTTCTTAGACGGGCGGTGGGCAATGGATGACAATAAACTATGGTGAGCGGTGGTCGATTGACGATGAGACAAGTTTTTACTTCTTTTTCTATTCCAAAAATTAGAAAATTAGAAAAATTGTTCATTGTTATTCCAAACTTATTTTTGAACTAAAAATTTGTTCCAATAATTAAAAATATGAAATTGCTTTACCAAACGAATTATATTCTAATCTTATTTTCGAGAAAAAAAAGGCTCTGACAAAAAATAAAATAGCTATCATTTGCATCATAAGTAATTTATTAAGAAAAGGGTTTCTTAAATATTAGTTGTTTTGTGCCATACATAATCAATACTTTTGGAATTAAACTAGTTCGACTCAATTATTTAATCGATGCCAAAAGATATTCATCAAAATAATCACTTTTCGTGGGCTTTACACTGAAGTAACCATTAAACCAGCATTTTGGAAAAAGAAAAACAATTGGAGCGCATCGCCGACCCCGGCCGATGGTCGCCGGCCCCCATGAGGGTCGATGAGGCCTCGCCTAGGGCGGGCAATGATCGCCGGCCCCCGCGAGGGCCGGCGTGCCCGGATCCGGGCGTCCTCACCCGACCCGGCGGGGGTGGCCGGCCCTCACCGGGGTCGGCGAGGGTTGACCACCTCGCCCGGGGTCGGCGGCCGTCGTCGGCCCCTCCGGTGATGGGCGGCGGCGGAAACTCCATGGTGGCCTTTTTTTTTTAGTAGTATTTGTTTTTTTAAAATAAATTTAGCTTTTCCTTTTTAGTTTTTTATCTAATTTTTAAAGATTTTGAATAAAAAAATAATTTAAAAAAGCCATATAGAAAATAAAAAACTCATTTAAAATATGACGTCAGCGCCACGTCGCAATTTCCGCTAATTTTTTTGACGGTGTAAATTTTAGGACTTAATTGAACTAACTTGATAAGTTTTAGGACTTAATTACACTTTTTGTAAATTTTAGGATTCAATTGCATTTTTTTGATAAGTTTTAGGACTTCTGTTGAATATATCCATAAATGAAATGCCTGGGGGATTTTGTTTACTTGTGCATCAAGCGGATGGCGTTGTACATATGTCATGTCGCCGATGCTTCATATCCAATTACTTTCTAATGCCATTTAAGTCCGCTCTCAAGTTGATGATCTACAACATTGCCATGCTGTTTCTCCATGGTGTAGCGTCTTGTCTCCTGGTATTGATGGAGATTCTTCTGGGTACACATGTACTTTCATGAGATGGACTCTACAGCAGACGGCATTATTGCGTGCTTACACAAATACTCAATTTGTCATAGCCTCGTAGTAGGTTTTCATTTAACTCGATAACGAGATGTCTCACGTCTGATTACTAAAATTAGTCACTATTCCTGCTCGGTTGTTCCATATTCTAAGTCCGCTGGTATAGAATTTGAAATTGCCTTGGTCAGTGAAATTGAAAGGCGGCTTCGTAGGGCTTAGGCATTTATTTTATCATATCTTCGTATGGCAACCTTAATTAGGAATCCGCAAAGGTCATAGTCTACAAAGCTTGATTAACTTAACATTTTTGGGACTGTTTTCCCACTGCCAAGGACCCGAGAGCGGGTGTTGGATTCTAAGTCAAACAATGGAGTCTCTTGGTTCATGTGTCGATGTCTAGTCGTTTTTCGGAAAACAAAAGGCATTCCACTCATTATTCATAATGTCAGTTGGGTTTTATGTTACTCAACTCAAATCGAAACGCATGAGAATCAAAATGAAAACCCGGATTAGAGTTGAGCCAAGTCGGTTTGGGTTTTTCAGTTTTTTCTACTCGGAAAGCTAAAACCCATAATGATGTTGTTGTTTTGGAGTTTGCAACAATAACGACCCAAAAAAAAAAAAAAAAAAAAAAAAAAAAAAAAAAGACATATCTTTCCTTGAGAGCAGGTGGACTTGCATAAGGTAATTGCTGAACCTAGTATGAGCGCACGCCATGAGCTCAAACCCATCAATGGCTATCGGGATTGTGTGACGCTGTATCGATGTCGCCTTCACGTACTTGTAATGCCTGATGTTCAGACTCAGCGCCTCTCCCAAGTTGATCTCCTCGAATGTGGTCGTCAGCGGCAAGACGTTAGAGCCGTTGGCCTCCGCCAACACATTCTTGTTGATGGTGTTGAAAATTTCCTATAATATTGGCTTACATTAATTAATTGATTTTCTATTTTAATAATCGGATTAATGGATATTTCAATATTTGTTAAACTTTTGAGTAATCTTATTGAATTGGGATTTGGCATCTATTAATAATGGGGCCTAGTTGCGCAACAAAGTATAGGTAATTGTGTTTAATTGAAGCCTGTAATGGGAGAGGTTCAGTTGACACGTTATTGATTAGGATTTGTTAGGTCCCCTCTCGAGCATATAAAATAGTAAGTCATGCTTATTAGTTACTTAATTCAATTAAAAATTGTTGTATTGAAATATATCACAGAGAAGAAGATTTGGCGTTTCAATACATCTCTGATTAAACAGACCGATCTATTTTTCTTCAAGTGAAGTAATGGCTCAAACGAATATGTTTTAATTCTGCCGTTTTGGTGTTTTACAATTGTTCTTGATTAATTAGTTGTTTATATGAATAATATTTCTACATGTGGTATCAGAGCAAGCCATATATGATTGTACAACCCAAAATTATTTTCTTTTTATGGACAAATTCGAAATTTTCCTCTTTGAACCGAATATTGTCATTATTTTTTCGTGTGGACTTTTTGATTAATTGATCCTGAAACCATAGGGTTTTTGTTCTACACATCGAGGTCTTTCCAACCATATATAATTTGTATAGTTTCATTGAGAATTGAGTGAGAATTTTGCATTTGAAATTCTAGGGTTTATACCTTGAAAAAGTTCTAGAATTTTTAATTTACATGCAATTGATTGATGTTTGTTATAAATTATTGCATGGATATTTTTTTATATATGTTTTAGAATATTTTGGTTGCAATAAGGTAAGTTTTTTGGACTTAAATAAGAGAAAAACGAATTTCTGTCATGGGTGTTAGATCCGAAATTTCTTGAAGCTTGAATATGGTTGATTTCTTAGTTTGTTTTTCATTTAATTCATTCTAGTCAATTATATTGATGTTAAAAGCAAGATCCATGGATAAATTTCATTAAAAATCAATAATTATATATGTTTTTTTTATCCCAAAACCAGATCATGTGACCCGGTTTGCATGTTTCAGGACCCGGCTGGAGGTTGAAGAAGACCTCCAGCTGGGCCGGGTTCATATTTTTTATTATGCTCGTGAGCCCAGAATCTTGGCCGGGCCAAATATGGGCTCAAGCCCATATTTTTTTAAGTTTTTTATTCTGGGCATGAGCCCAGAATCTTTGGGCTGGCGTCAAATATGGGCTTACGCCCATATTTTTTTTTGTTTTTTTTCTAATTCTGGGCGTGAGCCTAGAATCTTGGCTGGGCCAAATATGGGCGCAAGCCCATATATTTTTAAGTTTTTTATTCTGGGCATGAGCCTAGAATCTTTGGGCTGGGGTCAAATATGGGCTTACGCCCATATATATTTTTTATATATATATTTTATATGTTTTCTTTTTTTTATTCTGAGCGTGAGCCTAGAATCTTGGGCTACTGCTCCAGCTGGCCCGAACCTGTTTGGCCGAATTTCGTCCATTAAAAAAAATTAATTTTTTAAAATAATAATAGTAATAATAATAATAATAATAATAATAATAATAATAATAACAACAACAACAATAATAATAATAACTTGTTGTTTGATAAATGCAATATGTTCTTGGGAAGCACATGTCGTAAAGTGCTTCATATTATTAGATGAATTTTGGGCATTGATTAAATGGAACATTATATATAAATTTTTTGAGTTACCTATTGATAAAAATTAGTATATAGAATAATTTGCCCAAAGGGAGTTATTGTGTTTATTAATTTAGAAATTTGCATAAAGATTATTAATTTGAAAAATAGGGATGTATAATTGAAAAATATTTATCTATCCAAAGAGGATAATTTTTTTGAAGATTATATGTAATTCTCCTCTATATTGATATAATATAGAGGATTGATGGGGATGTATGACTCAAAAGTTCTATCTTCCTAAAGGAGATAAATTTTAGAGTTATATGTAATTCCCCTCTATATTGTGATAATGGAGAAGTATAATTTAAAAGTCTTGTTTGCACAAAGTGAATAAGCCATTGATGATTATATGTAATTCTCCTTATCATCTCTATATATTGATATCATGGAGATGCATAATTTAAAGGATTTGTCTGCCAAAAGGGATGGATCCTTGACAATTATATGAAATTCTCTTTATTGTTACTTTATAAACTTTATGATGTGGAAAATAATGGTGCATTATACATTTTGCCCAAATGGGAGTTTATGATATACTAATTATTTTTGTTAAATTACTTATTGCCCATAATTGATCTTATTGTATTATGTGTGACAAATAGTAACATTTGCTGTAAACAACAACAATGCCACGGTTGAAATGTTAATTGAATCAAACATTAAGAGATGGAAGCAAGATATAAAGTTTGCTATGGGCATTGTGGATATGGACTTGGATCTACGTGAGGATGAACCTTCCAAGCCTTATGATCAAAGTACTGCAGATCAAAAGGTCCATTACACTAGATGGGAAAAATCTAACCGACTAAGCCTCATTGCTATGAAGAGGTACATTACTAAGCATCTCATTAGTGGTTTGCTAGAAGATACGAATGCAATATAGTTCATTAAAAATTGGGAGAAAGATATGGAGTCTCAAATAAGGCTGAAGCCAGGAACTTGTTGAGTGAGTTAATGAACATGAGGTATGATGCCGCTATAGGTGTTAGAGAATTTATACTCAAAATGGTCCAAATTTAGTCCAAACTCAAGGCCCATGAAATTGTTTTTTTCTGTAAATTACATTGTGCATCACGCCTTAAATGTTCTACTAGCTGAATTTAACCAGATTAAGACTGCTTATAGCGCTCAAAATGAGACATGGAGCGTCAATGCCTTGATTACCAAATGTATGATTAAGGAAGAGAAGTTAAAGAACGAGAAGTATGAGTCCACTCACTTAATTGCCAATGCCAAGTTGAGTTCATACAGAGGAAAATGGAAACCTAAAGGGTCAAATGCTCATGATTCAAGGAAAGGCCAAGACTTCAAGAAAAAAATAGGAATCATGGAAGAAATGGAGATAATGATTTCAAGTGTTTTCACTACAAGAAAATAGGGTCATAAGAGAGCCAATTGCTACAAGTTCCAAGCTTGGCTAAAAGCAATAAAAGAAAGTCACCAAGGTAAATTGTTGGTTTGTTTTGAATCAAATCTGGTTGATGTTTCTTTGGATTCTTGGTGGTTTGATTCTGGTGCTACTATTCATGTGACTACTACTTTATAGAGTCTCACAAATCTAATAAATCCAAATATGAGAGAGTCAAAGCTTAAAGTTGGAAACGATATTAGAGATAATGTGGAGCGCATAGGGATAGTTGTTTTGAATTTAAACTCTAGTTTTCAGCTTATTTTAAATAATATCTTTTATGTTCCTAGTTCTAGGAGAAACTTGATATCTCTTTCTTCGCTTGACAAAGCTAGATATTGTCTTTATTTTGCAAATAAAAGAGGGGATTTGAGTTATGATTCTAGAATTATTTGGAATTGTGTTCTATCTAATGGATTATATCGATTATCCTTATCTCCCGATAGACCATATTGTTTTTTCAATGTCGAGAATAATGTTGTTAAGAGATCCTTAATCAAAGAAAGATCTTCATTGCTATGGCATAAGCGATTAGGGCATATCTCCAAAGAAAGGGTAAAACGATTCATCAAGGCTGATATTCTTCCTCTTCTTGATTAAGATGATACTGAGACTTGTATTGATTGTGTGGGAAAATTGACTAAAACCAAGAAGAAAGGCGCTACTCGCAGTCAAAATCTATTGGAGATAATTCATACGGATATTAGTGGGTCATACTTAACCACCTTGTGTGGAAATAAGTACTTCATCATATTCATTGATTATTTATCCCGTTATTGTTATGTTTATCTAATTAAGGAAAAGATTGATGCTTTTGAAATATTCAGAGTATTTCGCATTGAAGTTGAGAAACAATTGGGAAAAATTATCAAGATTATCAAATCAAATCACAGTGGTGAGTATTATGGGCGATATATCGAGACTAGACAACAAATGGGACCGTTTGCTAAATATTTGCATAACTATGATATTGTTGCTCAGTATACAAAGCTTGGAAGTCTTGAACAAAATGGTGTAGCTGAACGGCGCAATCGCACATTCATGAAAATAAAACGAAATATGATGGGTAATTCTAATCTATCTGAATACTTATGGGGTGATGCAATTAAAAAAACAACTTATATATTGAATCGTGTACCTAGTAAATCAGTGCCAAAAACATCTTTTGAATTTTGGACGGGGAGGAAACCGAGCTTGAATCACTTTCGAGTTTGGGGGTGTCCTGCAGAGGTGAAAATTTATGATCCTTCTTAGAAGAAGAGCGACTCGAGACTAGATGTTACTTTATTGGATACCCTGATAATTCCAAAGGGTATAGGTTCTATTGTCCCACTCATGGCACTAGAATTGTTGAATCCCAAACTTCCAAATTCCTAGAATTAGATGTTACTGAAGAGAGTTCTTCTCAATCTTTTGAAAGGGAAGAACCAAATAAAACGGTTTCTATTCCATTGCCCATCTTGAATGATGATTTTATGTGAGGATCTTGTAGAGTAGAAATTCAGCAAGAAGCATATACTAGAGATATGACGGTAGATCCTCCCATTACAAATGAAATTCCCTAGATGAATGATGAGACTCTAGAAATGCTTGTGCGAAGATCAAAGCAACAAAGAAGATCAACGCCTCTAAATGATTATCACGTCTATCTTGGAGAAACTGATTTTGACATTGGAAATATAGGGGGTGCATGATAACCAAAATTTCTGTTCCAGAAATAATTTTTCTATTGTTTCTGGAATGGAAACCCGTTTGATAAACCTATTCCGTTTTTCTATTTCTGGAATAGATTTCTATTCCAGAAATTGATTTGGAATAGAAATCAGAAATAATTTCTCCCACAAAACTCTCTAAACCCTAATTTTGGTGAGTCCTCCCTCATCTCCTCTACAACGTCTCTGCCTCCTCCTCCTTCTCCGCCTCTCCTCATCTCCTCGAGACATCGTCTTCTCCACTAGACGCTTGGATCGTCTCCTCCACTGGACGCTTTCTGCCTCTCCTCATCTCATAGACGTCTGCTCGTGAATCCACCCCCTCGCCGCGACCCACTGTCCCCGCTTGTCGTTCGAGCACCCCCTCGGCAACAGATCTCGCGCCCGCACCCCCACCGCTTGTTCCCCGCGACGCCGTAAGCCCTCGCGGCGATCCCGAGCACCGACGCCTGAGCCGCTCCTGCTTTGCTCCGTCTCACCAGAAGCTGCCATCGCCCCGCGACCTCAGCAACGCCGCGCGCCCTCTCCTCATCCAGCGACGAGTTGCTCGCGAATCCGCCCCCTCACCTCATCCAGAAGCCCTCTGCAACAAATCCCGAGCACCAACTCCTGAGCCGCTGCTGCTCTGCTTCGTCTCACCAGAAGTTGCCACCCCGCCCGGACCTCGGCAACGCCGCGCGACACCCTCTCCTCATCCAAAGAACGAGCTACTCCCGAATCCACCCCTTGCCTCATCCGAAGCCCTTCTACGCGAGACACCCGAGCCGCTCCCGCTCTCCGCTCCGTCTCACCGTAGCCGCCACGGCCCCTCGACCTCAGCAAAGCCGCGCGACGCCCTCTCCTTTTCATCCACACAGTGCAAGTTTTGGAACTTGGCCCCCTCCTCTTCAAACTGCCCAATTGAGTCTCTCTTCGGTTATGCCTTCCTTGGTCAATCTGTAAACAGCTCGAGTTTGTCCGACGAGGCCCAGGACCGCGAAGTGCGCAAAGAAGCAGAACTACCCGTCTCCTCCCTTCTCTGGTTCGTGCCGATTCCTCTTCTTTTTGCGTGGGTTCGTGTGCTTTTTTGCATATGAATATTAGGATTGGAACTGGGTTTGCTGCGTGTGGATATGAATAAGAGATTGGAGTTGGGTTTGCTGCTTGTGGGTATGAATAAGAGATGGGTAGATTCGTCTGTTTTTGAATTTTCTTGGTTGTTGTCGCTTTTTGAGGATGAAAAGACGATGTGAAATCAAGCAGGCATTGACCGGTGGTGGCGAATGCTCTGTTACCGCATGTCTAGTTTTGGGTTGCTTTTAGTTTTTCTCATGAGGTCGAATTTGTGATAAAGAAAGTATATGTGTTCTCGAATTATGTCTTGAGAAGTTGTTGGAATTGGTTATGATCCTACGAAACGGGTGTGATTAGTCCCAAACACTTTTGGCTTTGGTGTGAAGATGTGGGATTCTCATGATTCTGCCGTTACCCTTGTGCTGATTTCCCCCCTCCCCCGTAAGAAGATGTCCCCCTTCTCTTGGTCATTCGCAACTTTGTGCGAAAAGCCACTCCCTTTGCTTTCGATTCCATAAATCTGCAGCTCCGCTCCTCCTCCCTCCTCTTCTTCCTCCTCCGAATTGCTTCTCCACGGTCATAATGCCGGCATACCTCGCCATGCTTTGCGGTGGCGGTGCTCGCTCGATGGATCGGGCGGACAAAGATTATCTCATCAACAAAGGGTCATCATTGTTTTAGTTTCCATGAAATTTATCTAGTGCTATGCATATGCCTAATGATTCTTTTTAATCATTGTAATCTAGCTTATGTGACCAAAGCTGTCTCTTGTTTCTTCTGGTGTTTTGGATGCATTAATTCATATGCATTGTTAAATTGCCCTTATATAGACTATTCGGATCCTGATCCCCTACACTAACCTTTAATTGTGATTGATGTCTATGGCTTATGAGTTTTCACTTGGAAACTCTGTGCGTTCACTTTTTTTGAATCCGCCCCCCTCGCCTCATCTAGAAGCCCTCTGTAGTAGATCCCGAGCACCGACGCTTGAGCCGCTCTTGCTCTGCTCCGTCTCACCAGAAGTTGCCACCGCCTCGCGACCTCAGCAATGCCGCCCAACGCCCTCTCCTCATCTCCTCGACGTCGTCTCCTCCACCGGTTAGCTCTGCCTCTCCCTCATCTCTCCCTCATTTGTAAATTCTAGGGGCCCTACTGGATTAAATGCTATAGTTTTATATGAGTGTATGCATAACTCAACATCTTTGAACTAGGAACGTATATTTGAAACTTCTGTGTAGGATTTTTTACACGAAACTTCTATGTGGCTGTTGCATTTTGTTATATTTTTGTGATGGATTATTTGACATCTCTATATAGAGATTTCAAGTCTGGCTCTTTAGAATGCCGATGACATAGGCGAATGGATTAATTTTTAGTGGGAATGTTTACTGCTGGTTATTATGAGCAAATAGATGGGGCATTGGTTGGTGGGAATGTTCCTTTTGCTTGTAATATATGGTTGCTTGTAAAATTTTATATGAGGATGATTCTCTTTTAATTTTCTTTGTGCATTTTGTTTTATTGATAGTCATAGAACACTATATTGATGTAATATCGACATCAAAGTCTATGCGCTTAAACTGGTACAACAATTGATATGGCTCATTTGATGCTCAATTAGTTAAGGTTAAATGGCTTCCCACAAAGAGGTTTGTATGGCAAAGTGGACTGAGCCTTTGACCAATGAGCTTGTAAGTTTGTTGGTAACAGAGGTAACAAAGGGAAATCGCACCACTTCTACCTTCAACAAAATATGATGGAATAACATACATGCCGAATTCAATAAATGGACGGGACTCCACTTTAGTATAAATTAGTTGAAGAATAGGGTCAAAAAACTGAAGAAACAGTATAGTAGTTTCAAGAAACTTTTGTCACAATCTGGATTTGCATGGGATAATATAAACAATAAGGTTGCTGTGGAGGATCAAAGTATGTGGGAGTCTCACATCAAGGTGTTAATTTACTAGGGTCATTTTGTTCATATTGTATTACAAGCTTTGATTATGTTGCTGACATCTGTCATTATTGTATAAATTTCAGAATAATAGCGAATGGGCTAAATTCAGAAATGATGGGTTTCCTCAGTATCCTGATTTGTGTATCGTGTTTGGTGATACATATGCTACTGGAGAGTATGCAGCAAGAAATGCAGAAGAAGTGGTAGGATATGCAGAAGAAGTGGTAGTGTCCTTAGAGAGAGATGACAATGGTGGTGACGATGGTGATGGTGGTAGTGGTTATGCAGTAGGTAATCGAGGGGAATTTGATGAACAACATATTGATGAGGAGGTCTTCATACCTGATACGACTACTACCTCAAATAATAAGAAACACAAGCAGGATATGACTCCAAATTCTAAGAGGAGGAGGAAGAGTAACAGATTTGATCTTAGTGACACCTGCAAAGTCATTCAAGAAATGATTAAAATCAAGAATGCTTAATCAACAAGTGGCTCTGTGACCTCATATGCCCCCATCAACTGTAGACCCCTACTCCACAGCAGCCGTGGTTGCCGTCCTAAATAGCATGCCTGATTTAGAGCAGAATATTTTCAACAAAGCTATGAACCAATCATGTCTTAATGCCACTTGGAGAGAGGCTTTCATCACAATGCTACCTGAAAGGAGACGTGGATTTCTTGAATCTCTTTAAACAGATGTTGAGTAGTATGCTATGGATTTATATATTTTGTTTAATTTCACTCTATGACTTATATATTTGAGATACTTTGGTCTTTTTATGATGCAATTATGAAAACTTTGTGGCTATTGTTGATTATTGTTTGATTCCTTACTTATATATTGTGTTTATCTTTTTTTTTTTTTTTCATGTGATGGCATAGGTAATATGGAGGGGGATGAAAGTAGGCATGTATAGTGATCAAGTAGCAACAGGTAAATCGGTTGAATTAAACTTTGATGATTTTGATATCGATATTGTGATAGCATGGTTGAGCATGGTTGCGCTGGATATGTCTATGCACTCGAGAGAACCTATTAGAGATAGCATATTGTCAGGACCCGAATGGATGAGGGAGGTTCTTCAAGGACATTCGGATAGAATATATGAATCTTTTAGAATGGAGAGACACGTTTTTCTCAACCTTTGTGATTTGATGAAGGCAAGAGGTTGGCTGAAAGATAGTTGATATATAAAGGTAGATGAACAAATTGGGATATTCTTATTTATGATTTGTCACAAGAACTCAAATAGAACTTTATGCGAGAGATTCCAACGTTCGGGACAAACTATTAGCAAATACTTCACTATAGTGTTGATAGCAGTTCTCAAACTTGCAAAAGAGATTATCGCACCGCCTTCCTTTGATGTGGTCTCAAATGAGATTCTTATGGATCCCAACCATAAACTTTACTTCAAGGTAAGATTTTCATACATTCATTTACAATATCGGTTTTATTTTGTTGCTAATCTTATATAATACTAGTCTTTGATAAAATGACAGGATTGTGTGGGCGCTATTGATGGTACTCATGTTCATGCTTCTATACCTTTGTCGAAGCAAATTCCATTTAGAGGCAGAAAATGAATTACCACTCAAAATGTGATGTGTGTATGTTTGTTTGATATGAAATTCACTTTTGTGTATGTTGGTTGGGAAGAATCTGCCAACGATTGCCGGGTGCTATCGGCGGACTCGAGACTCCTCGCTTGGAATTTCTTCGACCACCACTAGGTATTTACTTGTTCTAGAATTATCAATTTTCTTTAAGATTGTATTGTATTTACAAATCACTACTAATATATGAATATTTTGTTATAGGCAAATACTATGTTGTAGATTCTGGTTATGCATCAATTCCGGGATTCTTAACTCCTTTTAGACGTGAACGATATCATCTAAATGAGTATAGGGGTAGAGCAAGACGACCAAGAACAACATGAGAGTTGTTCAACTATAGGCATTCTTCACTAAGGAATGTCATTGAGAGATCATTTGCGGCACTAAAGAATCGCTTCTTTATTTTGAAACACATGCCTGCATTTGCAATTCGAAAGCAAGCACATGTTGTAATTGCATGTTGTGCTATTCATAATTACATCCGTGATCAAGACAGGAGGGATATAAACTTTTCCTTATATGGAGATCCAGAGTACTCATTTGAATCTGCACAAGATGAGGTTATAGGTGATACATCGACCGAGGAGGAAACTGAGATGAATATGCTTAGAAAAAGTATTGCCAATAAGATGGCAATGGATCATAATATGCCGGAGATTCCATGAAATCGTGTTTTCAATTTTTGTAATGTATTTCTATTATTTTGTATTTGAGGATTTCCAATCTTTGCTTTTGTAATGTGATAATGTATTTGATGATTCCTATCTCAATTCTTGAAATGTGATGTTCTACTTGAGGATTTCCCTTATTTGTAATGGTACTTTATGACAAGCTCTATTATACTTCGTAAAATTCGCCGATTTTGTAAAATTTGCTGCAAATTGCCTAATACACTTCTTTGTGTTTCTTTCTAATATGATTGCTCAATATCGTAAACCGTGGCTACGATCGACGTAACACACTAGCATGAAGGGGATTAGAATATGGTTGCCCACCTTCATTCTACTAGAGTTTTGGGAACCTTCTATCATGCTCAAGAGTAATGCATATTGATCTCTTTTTTCTATTGTATGGAGACTATTGATAAGTGTATTGTTTGACCGTAATTGCTTATCTAGGTGGATGCTAAAGAATTTTGTGTGAAAATTTAGAAAATTTGATATAACAACTCTTACTTTATATTTTTTTTTCAAAAAAGGGAGACTTTACTATAAAAAAAAAAAAAAAAAACTCTTGCTTTGTATTTGGGTCAATGGTTTCATAAGCATATGAAATTTGTTAGAATGGACATCTCATTTGCTCTAAAAAAAAAAAAATTGTTTTAAGAAATATAAATTTTATACTTTTTTGTTATCAAACGAATTTCTATTTCGAAACAAAAATTTTGTATCATTATCAAACGGATTTTTTTGCTCAGAAACTCTCTAGAAATAGAAATAGAAAAATCTATTTTTGTTCAAGAAACTATTTCTGGAACAAAATGGTTGTCATGCGCACCATAGTTGATCCGGCGACCTTCAAAGAAGCTCTTAATAGTGATTAGGCATATGAATGGTTAGGAGCGATGAAGGACGAGATGATTTCCATGTCAACTAATCAAGTATGGGAACTTGTTGATTTACCTGATATGCATAAACCGATTGGCTGCAAATGGGTATTCAAAACCAAGAAAGACAATAAAGGCAACATAGAAATATTCAAAGCAATGTTAGTCGTAAAGGGGTACACACAAAGAGAATGCATTGATTATACTAAAGTCTTTTCTCCATTGTCCACTAAAGACTCTTTTCGGATAATCATGGCATTGGTGACTCATTTTGATTTAGAGCTTCACTAAATGGATGTCAATACCGTCTTTCTAAATGGAGATCTAGATGAAGAAGTATATATGCAGCAACCTGAAGGGTTTAAAGAAGCTAGAAATGAGCATATGGTGTGCAAACTTCAGAGGTCTATCTATGGTCTCAAACAAGTATCGCGTCAGTGGTATTTGAAATTTCACAAGGTTGTGAGATTGTTTGGTTTTGAGGAAAACAAGTTTGATTAATACATCTACATGAAAGTAACTTGGAGTAAATATATTTTCTTAGTACTTTATGTAGATGACATTTTGCTTGCTAGTAAAGATGTTGATCTATTGAATGACACAAAAAGATTTCTATCTACAAAGTTTGATATGAAAGACCTTAGGGAAGCCTATTTTGTTTTAGGCATTGAGATTCATCGTGACAAATCTAAGAAGGTTATGGGGTTATCTCAAAAAAGTTATATAGATTGTGTTTTGAAAAGATTCAATATGCAAACCTGTAAGTCAGGTAAAGCTCTTATTGTGTTAGGAGATAAATTGAGCATAGAACAATGCTCCAAGAATGATGTTGAAAAAGAAGTAATGGAGAATATTCCATATGCTAGTACAGTTGATAGTCTTCTGTATGCACAAGTATGTACCGGATATGATATTGTTTTTGCTGTGAATACTCTTGGAGGATATTTGTCAAATCCAGGTCATGAACATTGTGTTGCAGCTAAAAATGTTATGAGATATCTACAATAAACAAAAGATTTCATGCTCGTGTATACCAGAATAGAGGACCTAAAGGTGATTCAATATTCAGATGCTGATTTTGTTAGTTGTTTGGATGACAGAAAATCAACTTATGGATATATTTTTATAATAGTTGGAGGTGCTATTTCTTGGAAGAGCACAAAGCAAATCTTGATTATGAACTCTACAATGTATGCTGAATTTGTAACGTGTTACGGCGCGTCAATTCAAGCTGTTTAGCTCAGAAATTTGATCTCAATATTGTGATTTGTGGACTCTATTGCCAAACCTATGGTGATCTACTGTGACAACACTGCAACTATGTTTTCTTCCAAAAATGACAGATCAACAATGCGTCCAAACACATGGAGATCAAATATTATACTGTCAAGGACTTGGTCAAAAAGGGAGACATTGTGATCGAGAATATCATAATTGAGTCCATGTTGGCTGATCCTTTTGAAAAAGGCTTACGACCCATTTTGTTTAAAGAACATGTAAAGAATATGAGTATTTTAGATTCTTTTGATTTATTTTATCAGTGTGAGCTATATATTTTGTATTTCTAGATATTATAGTTATATGTAAATTGATAATACTTTCAAGATGTCTATTAAAGCATTTATTCTCCATGATTATTATTGTTGATTCTATTGTTATCCTTTCTCCCATTGACTGAAAAATGGAAGTATAAAACAGTATCTTTAAACAAATTTTAATTTAAAGATGATTGGATATCACTAATTATGAAATCTCATGTTGAATTGTGACATAGTTATGCAATTTAATTTTGTTTAGAAATTGCGCTGATGTAGTTTCTTGTCGTTGAGAAATTACATTGAGGACCGATAATTAATAATGTATATTTTGATCACATGTGGGCGCTATTTCTTACTATACTACTAGGCTCATGATCCATGAAAATATAATGCTTATTATATGTGATTATGGAAGGTCATGTGTTGCGTATTTTCTTAACACATTGATCTCCATAATCCTATTATGAGGTTATATAGAATTGGATTGGTTTTGAGATGCCGTTATTGGAATATTATTATTTTTTAAGTTGTGGCCACATTATTAGAAAATTTTCAATTATTAACCCAATAGTGTTATTTTCAATATAAAATATTTTTCAAAATAAAAATAAGTTAATTAATGTAGCCCAAGCCAAGTGGGAGAATGTTGGAAATTTCCTATAACATGGGCTTACATTAATTAATTGATTTTCTATTTTAAATAATCGAGTTAATAAATATTCCAATATTTATTAAACCCTCGAGTGCTCTTATTGAATTAGGTTTTGGCATCTATTAATAATGGGCCTAGTTGAGCTGCAAAATGTAGGCTATTGTGTTTAACTGAAACCCGTAATAGGAGGGGCCCAGTTGACTCCCTATTAATTAGGGTTTGCTAGATCCTCTCTCTAACCTATAAAAGAGTAAGTTATGTCTATCAATTACTTAGTCTCATTAAAAGTTACTATACTAAAATAGGTCATAGAGAAGAAGATATGCCATTTCAAAAGATCTCTGATTAAACATGCTAATATATTTTTCTTTAAGTAAAGCAATGGCTCAAACAAGTATATTTTAATTCAGTTGTGCATATAGATTTTGGTGTTTGACAATCATATATAGATCTGATTGTTCGTGATTAATTAATCGTTTATATGGATAATATTTCTACAAATGACCTTGCCACCAGAGTTGTCACTCTCCTCGACAATTTCAAGGTCGCCAAACTTGGCAATCACATCGAGCAAGTTCAAATCCCGCTCGGGGCTTGTGTCCCATCAAACCTTGGGTTGGTGGTTAGGGAATCAATCTCCACCGTGATTGCCATGGCTTCGACTTCGACCCTAGCCATGGCCCGAGTGAGCCTGGTGTCGAAGTTGCTGAATTGGAGGCAAGGTCAAGCCGGCTCGACGATGCCAAGGCCAAAATACCCGTCGTCGTCCCACTTGACGTGGGGAGGGGTGAAAAACTCTAGAATGAGGAGATGCCTTTGATGATGCGGTGCCACCTCCCCCTTTCTTTAACCCTCTTCTTCTTGATGCCTAGCTTTGGATGCAAGGAATGTTTATGGTACTAAGAAGATCACGCTAATCTTACTGGAGATGCTTTCCCCTCCAAGCTTCTAAAGGCTGTGCCATTTAGTACTAAAGGAGAAATGGAGAGAGTTTTTGGGATATTTTTCTTATGTTTTGTTTGCCACATTTGAAAGGCATGGAATTTGTTCCCTTTCTAGTTGCAAAGAAATCGTACATTCGATTGTCGGTATCGGAGATCACATTAAACTCAAAGTTGCTCCTGTTGAGCCATCTGTCGTCGTCCCCATCCCATAAAAGAGTGTTTCTTCTTTTAATGCATTTCCGAAATGAAAGTACATCACCATTTTCCAATCATGTCAGCGTCAGAACTATTATTTGAATTTTGAAGACTACAAGAAGTTGTACGTGAGTCCATGAGACTTTAAAAAAGTTAAATGCATGCAAACATGCTAGCATTGGAAGTTTAAGTAGTAAATCACGCATTCTTCTATGATGAAAAGGGATGCCTCCATGTAATTAATACCTACTTTTGAGTAGGAGTAGAAATCCCCATCACAGTTGTTGAGCAGTAGGACTCGATTGTACTACTATCTGTTTTTCAATTAGTGTTTTCAATGACTTAAACCGACCAACTACCTCACTCTCATGCTTGAGAAGACAAATCAAGACTTCCA
Source organism: Eucalyptus curtisii (assembly GCA_017140595.1). Classification (NCBI taxonomy): domain Eukaryota; kingdom Viridiplantae; phylum Streptophyta; class Magnoliopsida; order Myrtales; family Myrtaceae; genus Eucalyptus; species Eucalyptus curtisii. The sequence goes on from CM029496.1 coordinate 7,996,550, forward strand.
TCAATACATCATCAACAAAGGACGAAACATACCTAGCACCACTCTTTGTCGAAACTTGACGGGTCCTTATAAGTCTGAGTGTATGCAGCTTATAATCTAGTGAACTGTTACGTTAAACTTCACTCTTTGCTGATTAACCATGTCATGGTGTTTACAAAATTTAGCTTCTTAGTTTGATGACCCCCTAGTAAAGCCTTTCGAGTTATAACAACCATCTCCATTTCACTCGCATGTCTAAGTCTCTTATGTTACAACTATGTCATGTCCTAATCGAAGTCTCGAAGAATCAAATGAACCATTATCGCCATTCCCTAAAGTCAATACAATTTGCAATATATCTTCCCAAATTGGCAATTTTATTTTTTTCAATTTTCATAATATTTGAATGGTTACTAAATGCACCCATAGTATCAATCGCCATTGATACGAGCCCAAGGATATCTCTCTCATTTGAATTTTGCAACCCATGAAGCCTCTCTTTTTCAACCTGGAGGTTGATCCCAGGATGAGGACAAGAAAAGGAAATGACACTTTAACTCTCTTTATTTTGACAAAATTAAATAATTTAAAAAACATATTTTTGAAAATGACCATTTACGGAAAATATTTTCAACATTCTCGAAAATATTTTGACATAAATTGTTCTCTTTACGGAAAATATTTTCAACATTCTCGAAAATATTTTGACATAAATTGTTCTCAATAATAAAAATATTTTCATTATATAATTATTTCAAGAAATACATATGATCATTTTAGAAAAATATTTTTCAAATCAGTCATCTTCCACGAAATAAATAGAAATCATCACGATGAATCAAGAAAGAAACATAAAAAACAAGAAAATATGTACGTAAAAAGCTTCATAAATCTCATAAAAAGACACGGGCCATTCGACATGAAGGATTAGGGGCGTCAAGGCGGAGCAGGCGCGACGTCGTCCATGTCCATCTCCGTCCCCACCCCCACATGAGGCCCAAGAAAGGATTTTCCATTGGCCCCTCGAAAAATTATGGATTGCGGACTTTACCCTCTCTACTCAAGAGATTAAGGGTGGAGTCGGAGAGTCTCAGATCCGGGATTCGATTATCATGAGCACTATACAAACTTGTACATAAAAGTAACAAATGAGACCAAAGGTGAAAAAAAAAGAGGATGAATTGCCATCTCTACTAAAAACTACTATTGCTTAACCAAACCAATAAAATTGCTAACAATAGTTGTATGTGTATACCAAGTCTTACATGATAAGATAAATACACATCTTGGTCAACAGCGACAAAACTTTTCAAGTTTACGTAATCTGAATGAGGTATTGTACTCTCATGTCATCTCTTATACTAGTCTTCAATTTTGTGGCCGGCTATTTTTTTTTTTTTTATACGATTCTCGCGTCATTTTCGAGGGATTAGTGGTTGCGCATTCAGCACTGATCTCACGTTATGACCGAGTGATTGTCTGTTCATCTCATTAGTATTGGTTCACCTAATTCCAAAATATTAAAAACGTCAAAGCCCTAACAATGCTTGTTTTATGTACACAACATGATTAAACTAATCATGCGAGTTAATTCCAGCGACTAAGTAAACGAACCACAGTGTGAGTTTCGAATCAACCGATAAAGTTTCCAAATCAAGAACATACAGATCTGTTGACTCGATTAGTGTCTATTATCATATAAACAAAATAATTACTGTCGATGGTACCCCACGACTCGTAGCAAAATTGCAAGAAAGTATGACAATGAATTTAATGAACAGGTCAAACTCTAGGATTCACAGTGGGTAATCAGTCCCTTTCAAAAGACAACTGCATCACTTTTTTTTTGGACCACGCTTGATATATATATCATATATTTTTCAAAAAAAGTTGACTAATGGATGTAGCAGCACGCCCATTGCTCGGTCAAGATTTTGAAGACAGAGACCCTAATTATATTACTCGTTACAAACCACAAGTAATTTCGAAGAAACGAGGCCTGATTCGACCGTGACCGAGAGACGGAACCAACTACGCAAGTGGCCACTAAAAAAGCAACAACTCAACATACCTTTATATAAAAGAAAGAGAGTGAGCCAGTGACCTTCCTTGGCGTTTTCTCCCGTTTCATATATTTGATCAGACCCAGTCTCCTCCAGAATTTTCAGACATGTAGCAAGATCAGGACACGAAAAATGGGTTTTCTTCTGAGTTTAACCTTGGAAATTGTCAACCTGCCATTTCCCGGATAATGTCTCCCTAACCTGTGGTTGCACAATCCTGAAGCAGAGATGAGGTCGTGATGGAGGACAAGAAAGCGAACTGGATCGCTTGCTCATCGGTTCTTGCTCTGATCGTCGTGATCATCGTCGCCCACGCAACTCTCCGGCTTTCCAAGGCCTTTTACCTCGTTCTTGGTGTGGATGTTGCGTTGATCCTCTCGGTCTTCGCCTGGCTCGCACTGAGGAGGCACTACAACCGCCGCCGGATACTGCTCGAGTCACGCTTGGCCGAGGGCCGTGAGCTGAGGCTCGAGTACAGTTTCCTCCGCAAAGTCGCCGGCGTCCCAACCAAGTTCCGGTACAAGGAGATCGAGGAAGCGACCGACGGATTCCAGGCCCTGGTGGGCCGGGGCGCTTCTGCGACGGTCTTCAAAGGGATCCTGAGCGATGGCACAGCCGTGGCGGTCAAACGCATTGACGGCCAGGAGCGTGGCGAGAGGGAGTTCCGGTCAGAAGTCTCCGCAATTGCGAGCGTGCAGCATGTGAACCTCGTGCGCCTGATCGGCTATTGCTGCGTCCCTGCTGGGCCACGCTTCTTGATCTACGAGTTCATCCAGAATGGTTCGCTAGATTGCTGGATTTTCCCTAAGTTGGAGCGGCGGAGTCGGCCGGGAGGCTGCTTGTCGTGGGACCACAGGTGTCGGGTGGCTCTTGATGTGGCCAAGGCACTTTCATACCTCCACCATGATTGCCGGTCTCGCATCCTACACCTTGACGTCAAGCCTGAGAACATACTCATCAATGAGAATTACCGGGCTGTCGTCGCTGATTTCGGCTTATCAAAATTGATGGGGAAAGATGAAAGCCGGGTTGTTACTACTATTAGAGGGACAAGAGGGTACTTGGCCCCAGAGTGGCTATTGGAGCACGGAATCTCCGAGAAGTCGGACATCTATAGCTATGGGATGGTCCTGCTCGAGATCATCGGAGGGCAGAGGAACGTGTGCTTGATTGACAAAAGAAACAGCCGGTCAGGGAGGAAGTGGCAGTACTTCCCCAAGATCGTGGCCCAGAAATTGAGGGAAGGGAGGCTCATGGAGGTGGTCGATCGCCGGCTATTGGAAGGCGGGAGCATTGATGAGAGGGAAGTGAGGAGGCTGGTTTTCGTGGCCTTGTGGTGCATCCAGGAGAGGGCAAGGCTCAGGCCAAGCATGGCCCGTGTGGTTGAGATGCTTGAGGGCCGCATGGCAGTTGACGAGCCCCCTGAAACAGCAATGATCGTGGTTGACCTCTTATCGATCGATGAGGAGGAGCGAGGTGATCCGAATTGCCCTACAATTGCAGCATTAGCAGCACATACTGTGGAGTCCAATGTTGCTAGTTCTTCATGTTCATTTGCATTGTCTGTTCTCTCTCCTAGATAGGTCCAATCCAAGGTAACATTATCAAAACAGGATGGGTTGCTCTTGGTTGGTGCTCTTATTCTTTTGCCTCTTTCTGTAAAATATTGTCAATCTCTTTCTCTAAAAAGATGAATTGAGGTTTTAATCTGAGCAATTGGCATTATCTTTATACTTTCTCCACAAATTCTTGACAGCAAGAAAGCAAAGCTCATGCAACAAAAGAACAAAGGTTGGTGCTCTTTATTCTTTTGCCTCTTTCTGTCAATTATTTTCAATCATTCAACTGTCAATCTCTTTCTCTAAAAGGATGAATTGAGGTTTCCATCTGGGCTCTTTATGCTTTCTGCACAAATTCTTTACAGCAAGAAAGCTAAAAGCTCACAAAAACAAAAGAACAAAGGGAAAGATTATGTCCCTTCTTGATCAATTTGACAATTCCTGGAAATTCTAGATGAATTTACCAGGAGAGTGGCTTTTCCAGGGATGATATTTTTGGTAAGTCATCCTCCAAGTTGCCTTCCCACCGGTCCCACAAAATTTATGGTTCACGGCCACGGGGTCTACAGTGAACTCTCAGCTGTCAAAATTTATTATGGAGTGCCGGATTCGTGCGACTTCTCGGCCTCTCGATGCGTGCCTCCGAAACCGTGGCGCGAGTTCGACCCTAAAATATGGCACTAAATGCTGCCCTTCGGTCGACTTTCCTGCAAACCTACTCTCTTGTAAGCTCCTGAGACCGCAATTGGCATTTTCGTGGATCTTAGGACGCTGTACTTCAGGTGACTTCGACGGTCGGTCTTCCCATCCTTACACCGTGTATTATACACCATAAGTATGAAAGTGTATTTCAGATTTTTTATACGGTACTGATGCCAAAAAGAAAAAAAGTGCTGCAGTAGAGCAAGTATTCGATCACTCCACAAACCAATTACGAACAACATTCTTTCGGGCTTTTATAACTTCGTTGTAAAGTCTCACACTCGACCTAAGTATTCGATATAGACCATAACTATTGTCCAGACCATCTCGGCCTTAGAGAGATCCAAAGAGAATCACTATTTCAAAATAGGTAATGTCATTATTGTAGCCTCACGACATCTTAGCACGAGGAACTCTATTTTGCACGAGGATCGGCTTATGAGTCTTCTATACTTAAAACTCACGTTCTGAGGCATCTTCGCCATTCTCAAATAAATTCTATAGAAATGTAGTTCAAGAAGCTTGTTTCCCATGTTTTCTCTTATCCCACGTTGCTTGAAAAGCTCGTATTATTCACTTTATTAATGAGTTCACTTAACTAACTTAACAATAACGGGAAAAAATGTATTGAGCTGGCTTGCACTCGAGTTTTGACGGAACTACGACTGAAATTTCAGAAGCTCGAGGATTTTAAATTTCAGTTGAAAAAACAAGAGGGTTAAAGGGCATGGATAATTCCCAAAACGTTTTCAATTTCTTATTATCTAGCCTTCTTAACACTTTTTTTTTTTTTTGTGAATTGAGTCTTTAAAGTATTTAACTTTATTTCGCCTAAGCTCTTTCGTTGAATATGTAAATGGAGATTTTAAAGGTGGATTGCCCCGTAATTGTCATGTCGGGTGGTGACATGAATTTATGTTTGCTTCGACTAGTTAAAACCACGTGCAGCTAGGGGTGAGCATGGTTCGGATTGAGCCGGTCCACCCCTTAACCCTAGGACCAACCCGCACAGTACCGGTTCTCAATTTTTGAGACCGAGGACTGGACCAACCCAATGGGTTCAGTCCGGTTCTAGGGTCAACCCGGGACCAACCGATAATTTTTTATTTCGTTTTTTGTACTCCTTAAAATAGCGATTGAGGACCGGACTGACCTAATGGTTCGGTCCGGTTTCCAAGTCAACCTAGGACCAACAAATAATTTTTTATTTTATTTTTTGTACTCTTTGAAAGAGCAACCGAGGACCGTACCAACTCAATAGGTTCGATGATGAGCGAGGTCAACTAAGACAGTAACAGCGGTGAGGGTCAAGTGGGGTGAGCGTCAAATGGAATGAGCATAGAATGTCGAGCTAAGAGTAACAAGCCAAGCGAGCATCGAGCGGCAAGCAGCACGAATGACCCAACGCGAGCAAGGCGGGTGGAGAAGTTGTTTCTTTCGATTTTGGGAAATTGAAGACTAAGAGAACAAATAAGACAGAAGAGAACGAATACTAAAGGAGGATGCCATAATGAGCCGTTTATGCATTTTTGGACAACGTGAGAACTTCTCACAAAAACATTTTCTCCATTTGTAAATTATGACTTTTGACACTATAAAAGACATTAAAAATGTAAGTTATTAAAAAATAATGTAAAATTAATTGAACTCCTCACTAATGAGTTATTTAATGTCGTTGACGCTATTTATTTTAAGGTTTTCTCTATATAAAAAAATTATAAATAATATTATATATATATATATATATATATATATATATATATATATATAATCGGGGTTGGTCGAGTTGGACCGACCGGAACTCTCGACCGATGACCGACCCGCACAGTCCCGGTTTAGGAATTCTAGGACTAAGGACTGACCTAATCTCCCTAGGAACCGGACCAGGACCAGCAGGGTTGGGCTGGTCCAAGGTCGGTCCAGGGTTGACCTTGGACTGATGCTCACCCCTACGTGCGGCGCCGGTGAACGCCACCAAGCGCCCGCCTACCTCTGGTGATCATGGCCTAAGACCGTCCGATTACTAATCGGGAATGCTATCATCTCGATTTCCTTCCTCTTTATTAAGACTCTGTTTATTTCACGGAGAATAATTTTCCTTATTTTCTAATCTTTGGATCAACTAGGAAAATAAGTCAACGGAAAATCTATATTAAAATCAAGAAAATGATTTTCTACTTAAAAAATTCAAAATCAATTTTCAAAATATGATTAAATGTACGCGCTTGCTCTCCGCGCTTCGGTAAAGGAATCCTAACCCTCATTTCCAAGTCCTCGACATATGAGAACGAGTCCCTAGCGCCCAAGCCCAAGTCCATTAAAGCTGGGCTCTTGACTTTGATGCCCATGTTGCGCAAACTCCGGTCTTTGGCACCCTTGCCCGGGTCCATTGAGGCTTGTCTTGGGACCTTGATGTTGGTACTTCGGTCTCCGATGTTTGCGCCTAGGTTCATCAAGATCATACTAGAGGCCTCGTGGCCACACTTCATGCCTTGGCACTGACCTGGGTCCACAAAGGTCTAGCTCGAGATCTTGGTCCTTGTGCTCAAATCCCTCGTGCTCCGCCCTAAGTCAACAAAGGAAGTGCTTGGGTCCTCGCTGCTGGTGCGCAGGTCCATCGTGGTGAGCCCAAGTCCCCTAGTGATTATGCTAAGGTCCTCAAGCTCGGGCTCAGTTCCACAGAGGTCGAGCTTGAGACCCTGGTGCCCATAACATGATCCCCCACACTTGAGCTTTGGCTCAACAAGGCTAAGACTTAAGACCTTGGTGCTCGTGCTCGGATCCATCAAAGTTGAGCTTGAGACCCCGATGTTTGTGCCAAGTTCCCTCGACACCCGAGCCCAAGATTCCTATTCCTATGCTGGATCGCCCATGCTCAAGCCTGAGTTCATTGAGGCTGAGGCTCAGATGCCTAATGTTTGTGCTTAGTTTATCAAGGTCTCGAGATCTCGATGACCCTGCAAAAGTCTATAAAGACCAGGTCTTGATGGGCTCGAGTCCCCAATCCTCTTACTCGTGTCTTTGGCACTTGAGCCTTGGTCCTAGAAGCTTGACCTACCCAACGTGCATGCTCGAATTCCCGGCGTCGAAGCCTAAGTCCTTTGAGATAAAGGCCCATCATTTTGATGCTTGTGCCAGGTCCATTGAGGTTAAGTTCGGGACCCCAGTACTTGTGCTTGAGTCCCTTGGCTGAAGACCAATGCCATTGCCTAGATCTCTCTATCATTGAAGTTCGAGTTCATTCGGGTCAAAGCTCAAAACCTCGGTGCTGTGCTTAGGTCCATTGAGGCTGGGCTTGGGACCCCAGCACCAACAATCGAGTCCCAACAATTATTCCCGTGTCCATTGATGCTGGATCCGAGTCCCAGCGACTAGAGATCTTAGGCCCAACATGAGCACCAACGTCCTTGGGCTAGCCTCAATGGACCAGGGCTCTAATATCAAGGACTTGAGCTCAAGCGTTGGGAACCACAATCATTGAGGTCTCACGCTTGGCCTTTGTAGACTTGAGTCCAGGTGCCGAGGATTTGAGCATGGGCTCGACCTCTATGGACTTGGGTTGGGGCGCCAAGAAGCTATATACAAGCATGGGGTTCTCGGTTTTGGCTTCTGTGGACACCAGATTGGTGCCTACTCTTGCTCGAGGCCTAAGTGCCCTTGCATGGGTGTGCTTGGGCTAGGGTTTGTTATCCTAATGTCCGTGCCTTTTCCCTTGATTGCCCATGCGCAAGAAGATGGAAGAACAAAGAAGATGATGAACGGTAAAATGAAAAGCAAAGGAAAGAAACATCTTTAGACAGAAATACCCCTGACTGCGACATCAGAATCAGTATATTAGATGCATGTGCTCTTTGTCCAGCACAAATTTGGTTGGTCTCCAAGGCCCTTATTTGAGATGCATTTCAAACCCTTATTTGAGATTAAATAAGTCACTTCAAACCCTTATTTAAAATAAGATCTACTTGATGTCATTTTTTTTTAATGAGGACATTTCAAGCCTTGTTTGGAATTCTCTCTATTTTACTCGGAATGAAAAAGTCCATTGGGAACATTTATTACTCGAGGGTCTTTATTATTTTATATTATTTATTAAAAATGGCGAGATCTACCGTGAACAAAAATAAAGCTCACTTGAACAAATATTTTTCACAAATAGACTCGTTTCCCTTTCGATGAATATAATATACCACAAAATAGATGAAGTTACATGTAATAACTCCACTTTACTACATAGGGAACTTTATTTTTCTCCAAAAAAGGCTAATATCATAAAAAAAATCTATAAAATAAGTATTTAAAAAATAGATCTACCATAAACTAATTTTTAGATTACAAAAAATCTCAAATTGGTATACCTGTGATAAATTTACAAAAATTAATATAAAATTCTACATAAACTTAAATTATCAATTGAATTATTGTCAATTCAGTAATTTCACGTTAAAATTTAACAAAAGGTAATAGAGGTTAAATATGTAGCAAATGTATTAATTTGAAATTTTTCGGTGACTCAAAAATTAATTTAAAGTATATTTGTAATAAGCAATTTGAGATTTTTTTTTTCGTATTATCAATCTATTCCAAAATTTATATTTTTCTTAGTTTTTTCGATAAATGAATGCCGGCGGGCCTGCAAATTAAATTTAGAACCCGATTCGCCATCTCCCTCACGAAAGTTCTGAACGGCCATTAACCGGTCGCACGTAACGACAAAAACATAACAACACATGACAACAACAGAGATAAAAGTCTCACCTTTAGCAGCAGAGACGCAGAAGAGAGAGGAGAGAGAGTGGTGGTTTGCCCTCGCAATCTTCGCCAATCGATCGAGGTACGCAGCGCCGGTGCTTGGCTCCACTCCAACCCTAGACCCTCTCGTCCCGATTCCGTTGTCTTCCTCTTCGCGATGAGCTCGTTGGGACCGAAATCGTCGTCGTTTATTGTTCCCTTGTGGTGTTTTGACGTGGGTTGATTCTTGGGCATGTTCCTGCTCCTTTTTTCGTTTGTGATTGTTTTGTGCATTGTGTCGTTTTTTGATGTCTTGAGGGTAATGGGTGATTTTCTTCTCTCTTTTTTCTTTGTTCTTTTTTCTTTGGTTCTGCGTAGTGATGCGTGTAGCCTTTCTGGGCTCTTGATTTCGTGTTAATTTGATTATTTGCGGCTTCTCTCTTCTGCCCATTTTAGGAAAACCTGAAATTGTCCCTTTGGCAATGGATGCTTTGAGATTATCATTTTATGGATGTGTTTGGTGTCGAAGTTTTCGGTACTTTCGAGGGTGTTGTGAATCTTGGAACGTTGTTATGCAGTGTCGTCCCAAGTCAGCCTCTTGTGAGCATCCGTTCCCTGTGCTTGTCAGAGAATGACTCTTGTGTTTCGCTTTAGCAGCGTAGTAGCAGGATGCCGACATTCTTTACGTTGCAACAATGATGTGCTAGACTTGTGCTGTGTGTCAATGCGGTAGTTTTGACTGTCAATTCAGGATGAACTGCTTGAGAATTTGACAAAGTTTATACGTGTTAACTTTGGTGACTGCCCTGACACCAAGATCTCTCTTTCGAGCTGTTGATGTTTAGCCTTACCTGGAGTTGGGAATCAGCCGGTGTAGGATTTGAACCTACAATATCTGTTGTTGGAGCTGGATTCTGATGGGTTATATAACTTTGATGTTTGTTTTTGCCAGGGTCTCCACTGTTCCGAACGGTGCAGAAAAAATTCTTTGAGTTTTACATCCTAAGGAGCCAAATGAGCTTGACAGGGTCTTCGATGGGTTCTGGTTTGCTTGATCTTCTTTTTCCTTTTTCTCCTTGTTGTAAGCACTTTTTCTAGTGCACTTGGTGCTGGAATCTATCAAAAAGGTCCTTTATGATTGGCTAAATTCTTTGAATGTTATATGTTGACATCAATATCCTATCTGTGGTCATCACTTTATTACAGGCGGGCAAACAGCTAGAAAGGCAGTTAACTTTGGGAGGACGTACGTGGTCAGGCCCAAAGGTAAACACCAAGCAACTGTTGTTTGGCTGCATGGCCTTGGTGATAATGGTTCAAGGTAATATTTGACATCAACACTGGCCTACCTAATGTAACTTCATTTAATTAATCTGTCTGGCAGCAAGTTTCTTTAATGATGACATTTTCAGTCTAGAAGAGTTTATCTGATATGCAATCTTCGCGCACCTCCACTTCTTATCACAAGTAAATAGTTGTGTTGGTTCTTCGTGTCAAGGACCAAGGTCAAGCTGTCTATTTCAAGTTTTCATCTGCACATATAACATGTGGCTTCCAAGTGGGTTGTCAAATACCTCTTACATTTGGGTTATTGTAGATTTCTTATTTACACTTCGATTTTTTTGGCAGCTGGTCGCAGCTGTTGGAGACCCTGCCTCTTCCAAATGTAAGATATAGAATTTATAGTGAAGGCATGCTTTATTGCATGCTCTGTGGCTGCTTCCTTCTCCTTATACGATTTCATAACTTTTCACTATTTATATCTCAGATAAAATGGATATGCCCAACTTCCCCTACACGACCAGTCAGCATTTTTGGGGGCTTCCCTTCTACTGCTTGTACGTCCATTGCTTTTCAAGAAACAGGCATACCATCAGGAAGTAGAATTGTTATATAAATAAAAACAGTTTATCTTGAATATAAGCATGTATCTTAGGAGGAGGAGGCAATAAACACCTTATCGCATAAAAACAATTAAGATATCCTTACTCCATCGTGAAAAAAGTTACAATTGTTATTCCTGATTAGGATTTTTATGCTTGTTTTGAAGAAGGTAAATCTCGTAATTGAGACATTGGCATTTTGGAGAAGGTAGATGATGTTGAGCATCGTTGTGTATGTACTAATACTATTTAATTCAGGGTTTGACGTTGGAGACCTTTCCGAGAATGCTGCTGATGATTTAGAGGGTTTGGATGCTTCAGCTGCACATGTTGCAAATTTGTTGTCGACAGAACCAGCTGATAGTAAGTTTCATAATGCTGATGTGATGGCAAAGCCTTTTCTGATACCAATTAATATTGAAGAAGCCTTGGATGTGGAAGCAATAACTCCTTGATGGAAGAAGCTTTCCTTGAAGGATAAAAAAGTTTCCCTATCCCTTCTATTAGTTTTTATCTTTCATTTTTCTCAGTAAGTTAATTCAATGCGCGCTTTATACATTTGGAAAACCAGTAATTGGTACTTTCTTCACCTTTGGCAGTCAAACTTGGCGTTGGAGGCTTCAGCATGGGAGCAGCAACTGCTCTATACTGTGCGTCATGCTGTGCTTTGGGAAAATATGGGAATGGCAATCCTTACCCAGCCAAAATAAGTACAGTCGTTGGGCTCAGTGGCTGGCTTCCATGTTCAAAGTTTGGCTACTTTCATTATGTTTTGTCTTATCTGAATTGGTGGGGCCTTGATGCTGAGATAACTAGTTCTATTCTTCAACAGGACTTTGAAAAACAAGTTAGAAGGGGAAAATGAAGCTGTGACACGTGCTGCTTCATTGCCCGTACTTCTCTGCCATGGCACAAGTATGGAAACTACCTTTGCATGAGAATGCACCATTCAGTGTTTCCTTAATATAACTCTTTTATGTTCAGCTATATGACTAATCAATACTAAGTCATGGGAGCTCTCTTGTATGCCTGTTGTGTGGTGCCATGGAGTAGAATGACTTTTATAAACAGTTGGACAGCTCACTTAGTTTGATCAGTTCTCGGTATGTGGAACAATGAACGAGAGACATGTAGGTTTACAGTTTTTATATCTTGTTTGTGCACTGCCAATTTTCCTTTCTATATGTAAATCATAGATTAGTTCCTTCTGACCTGATGAGGCACTGATGCTTAGCTTAAAAGTAGCTAGTTTATCGGTAACTCACATCTTTCTTTTACTCACCACGGCCACCCTATTCGATATAAACTTCCCAACCTTTCTTGTCATCTCAACCAATTTTCAAGTGATGGTTGCAGAAAAGCAGAGTTTAGTTTCCCAGGGTCTTAGTTTAGGTGCATGAAGGATTTACAAATTTTACCATAATATATAAAACTTAATTCTTTCTTTGACCATCTTTATCGTTCACCCTTTTGCCATGTGACATCTGATCTAAGTAGTCATTCTGTGGCTTTCGTTTCCTGTTATTGCTATTCTTATTGTTCAAGTCTGACGATGATTGTCATATTCGCGAGTTTATCGCTGGTCAAGATAAATTTTGTTAGCCATTTAAAAAAAAAAAAAATTGATAAAACAGCTATTTTCTGAAGCATGTCTCACTCGACGAATCAGTGCCGATCACTATGTGAACTGCAGAAGTAATTTATCCATTTATGTTGATATGCTGTGACAGGTGATGATGTGGTGCCTTACAAATTTGGTGAGAAATCCTCAGGGACCTTGAAAGCTGCTGGGTTCCAAAATGTGACATTCAAATCCTACAGTGGGTATGTTGCGGCAAACCCTTAAGAGCGCTACTTAGGAGGAACTGATTCTGAGATTGAATTCATGACCATCTCATTGTAATTTCCTCGACTGTGCAGGCTCGGGCACTTCACAATTCCTGAAGAGATGGATCAGGTGTGCGCATGGCTATCTTCGAATTTGGGGCTTGATGGCTCATCATCATAAGGCATAAAGACAAGTTTCGAGAAATGACAACCAAGGAAGAGCTGGTGTTGAAAGAGATTTGTTAATGATGGGGATAAATTGAATTGGGTGACCCATAGTTTGTGCTGGTGGTTTCAATGGTATACGTACGTTGGCTATGAGTTTCGTTCTCCTGCTGTCTTTTTCTTATTGTTTGGCACATATGGAAACTCATGGACTCATGATGGTGGTTCATGGCGTCTCATGTAAACAATTAGTTTGGGGGTGGCCATACCGGGATTCTGGATTTTTAATTTCATGTTTGCTTAAGTGCACATTAGACATGGTCTTTTAAGCTGATTGGTTCCTAGTTTTCACTTTCCTAGGGCAATCCTAGATTAAAATTTTGTGAGCAGATAATTTTCGAACTTGCAACGAAAGCCAGGACACAGAAGGTAGGAGCAAGACTTAATGATGAAGTGCCACTGATGCGATCTGATCTCGGAGTTAAAGCACACTCTTGGAAGGGATTGTCCGCTAGCGATAGGGTCGGGGTTTTTGTTTCCGCCTGCTAACCTGCTCATAAAGAATGTGCTTGGTCGTCTGCTCTGGAATCCGGATTTTGCATATGCCTGAATAGGGTGGTAAACCAAGTCTCCATATTTGCTTTTTTGCTTCCTCTGCTTAGTCAAGGATGGTTATGATTGATTCGCGTTGCTTGAGGCAGATGATGTTATGTAACTTTCAAGCTTGCATAGAGTTAGGAATGGGAAGAGCGCATAAAAACCAAACCCATAATGGAGATGGAAAAGGAAAAACCTATATTGGGCAAATCCATGGAAGACCCAAGTCACCTCATGTGTGAAGGAGAGTGTAGAGAAGTTGCTAATCTTTCAAAATTTTGTCTTTACAGTTAAATACATAGCTCACTCAACCTAAATCTTGCGATGATTAAAGGGGTGCGACTATTTCATGGAAAATTTCATGATGAAGAGAAATATTTTCTATTAGCTTTCATTTGTTGGATAATTTAGAAAAAAATGATTTCCTTTTTCGTCATAAGGGGAAGTAAGTTTCCCTAATCTTTTTTTTTTTTTTTGGCAATTCATGAAAAAATTTCGGTAGATTGATTAATTTTTTGTCGTCCAAACATCAAAAAATCAAAACATGATTTTTCCTCAATGAAATGGAACCTAAGATATTGAATCAAAGACCCGCCATCTTTTGAAATGGCTCAGGGCATGGTCACGTTCAAACTGCGCTGTCCACTCTGTTCATTTTATTGTTTCCATCCACATTTGACAGTTGTGTTCTCATGTATGCTTGGTCACTCAGAGAGAGAGAGAGAGAGAGACAGAGACAGAGAGCAGCTATAGCTTGTCTGGGAGCACGTACATCAACGGCCCCCTACCTCCAATAAAGCAAAATCGTTAATCACACAGTTGCTGGCAAGATGGACAAAAGAACAGAGATTCATAAAATTTTGAAGTCGTTGAAGGTGATCAAGTCAAGGACAAATTCCAGTTGCAAGTGAAAAAACAAAAGTTGCGAGTGGCAAACCAATGGAAAATAACAAATGATGAATTGGCCACAATCATTTCTCTTTGATCAAGCACAGTTAACAATGTTACAACCCCAGTTGCAAGGGAAGCACATCTTGCCCTCCCTTCGTTGAGAAGGCACTCGGGTATCATCATTTCTGCATCTCTTTGATGAAAACTACGTCTCCGCTTCCCGTGGCAGGCGACAACAAGTGCTTTTCTTGTTCGTTTTCGTCTATTTCAGTCGACTCATGAGGAGTGGCGTTTGAAAAAGATTCTGTTACTTCATCCTCTGGAGATTAAAAAAGAACGAAAGACAATTACATGTAGCTCTTAATGGCCAGCATGCAAATTGATATACGTTAACGAGAGTGAGCAAAAATATGCAGAGAATCATTACCGGAACATTCATGGTACTCTGGGATCTGTTTAACTGTAGTCACTTGTAAGCTTTCTGGAAGCAGACAACTGCATACAGCGCCTACAGATATAATGCAACATGGTGATCGTCAACATTCAGAGTGTTTCTGTATAAGAATAATGGTAGTAAAAGAAAATTTTAAATATTTAAGGCTGTGCCAATCAATACATCTAAGTTTAATTTCCCTACATAAGTCATTTCATAGATTTGATATGCCACCAAAATACACAGTAAGATGCACAAAATGCTAATGGCAATAATTCACGTCAGTTCTTTGTCCTGAATAGTCGTTGAGAAAGATAGAAGACTTGGCATGAGATAAGTATATGTCTACCCCAGTGCGATGGATATAGCTAGTTTGTTTACTTTGACATCAAGATAACCATATATTTGTAAATTTCAAATCACTTAACATGGAGAGAAAATAGACTTAAGCAATCAAGCTTCACTTCATTTTGATATTATGAAAGGTCAAGTCAACCTATTCTTCACTTAGCATGATGGTGATTACAATGGCAAACAAAAATGACCAAGCTGAGGAGCCTGAGAAGAAGTATGCACCAGAAATTTCGTGAGCTTACCTAACCGAGCAAGCCTATTTACCCACCCGGGGATCCGTCTGTCTGTCAATCTCAACGAGACATCATCTGTGAAATGATTGCAGTTCTTGGAGATGAGGTGATACGTATCTCCATGGTATTCAGATGCCATATTCTCAATAAATGTTCGAAATTCTAAGGGAGACATCTTAATGCGTCCCAATGATATGGAACACCTAAATAAGAAACCCGGGCAGCTCCTTGGTTCCACTTCAAAAACCCCACTAACAGGGAAGTCATGGGCACCAAACCCATACTCTTTGCCATGAACTGTTCACAGACATCAGTCGGGTGTTTCAGGTTATCACAACAAACGAAAAAATAAGAATTCAGGAACACAAAAAGGGAAATACAAGAGAAGCAACTTCTTGAATCGGCCTAACAGGGGATTGGAGGCATAATGACATGTTATTAAGTACATCTGCACTGATGTAAGCATTCAATTAATTCGAACGGTAAGGCCCATTAAACAATGCAAGATGCAAAGTAACACCCGCTGCCCTACGATTGCTATTTGCTTATGTCTCATTAACAGAGAGTAAAGTCATCTAAGATCATCTCCAAGAAATCGAAAAAGAAGCCGAACCACTCAATGATATACAGGTTAACCAGAGACAAGAAGGTCATAACTTTCGACAGCGTCTTCTCCCTCTCACCATGCCTTGACCCACTGACCTTCTTGACTCAATGACATACAGGTTAATTTATATGATGTCCAACCACAAGTTCACAAGGAACGAAAGCAAACACTCAACAAGCATTCCTCAAGCGACGAAATTCAGTCGCATTTAGCAGCTCACGATGTACAAAAATACAGGAACTAAGGAACATCCAACTTCATCATGAGCATTCTACACACTGCATTTTTCAGTCGGCATCAGATCGTATCATCGAACATCATACCAAATCTCTCCTAAATTCGAAACTCATATCAATAGAGAGTACAAATGCAACCTCCGCGGCACTTCCATCACCATCAAAACCCAAGCTTCCGACACCACAGAGCTAATCCCCGCAAATTCACAAACACCCAGATCACGAAAACAACCCAACAAAAGCCAAAACACCTCGAACCACAGCAGCAAGAAGCCATCAGCTCAAGCAAAGCTCACCTTCAATGCCCGAATGGAAGATGCCGAAGCCGAACCAGCGGGTGTAATTATTAATGGGCGTGAGATCGTAGACGTTCAGCAACACCTCCGTCTCGCATTCCGAGCCCGATCCGGAGGTGGTCTCCGCACCCATTTTCTTGGTTCTTGGCTTTTCTTCCTTCGAATTCGAAAGACACCCACCAAAGATCAAGAACCCTAGATTCGTGTTGTGTGACCCGTCAACCAAAAGAGAAAGAAACCAAGATTCACAGCCTCCAAGATCTCTCTTCCAGCCGCACACAGAGAGAGAAAGAGAGAGAAGTTTTGGACCCTCGAAGGAACGAAAGGGTAGAAGAATCTTGAGTGGAAAGGGGAATAAAACCGAATATGATGAGAGAGGGGTCAATAAAGAACCCGGGTGGCTCCCTCTCTCTCTCCCTTTCTCTCTCTCTCTCTGGCTGACAATTTGACCTTCAGGTAGATAGAAATGAAACAGGAAAGGCTTTGTAATAATTGGGCAGCCTAGGAGGATTGTAGCTCAAACCAAAACGTGTTTTGTCGCCGGCTCTTGTCTGTAATGGCAAAGATTGCTTTCAGCTCCTTCTTTCGTGTGGAAATCTCTTTGGCCCTTTTGCACTAACTCGATTTTGGACATCATGCTTTCACAGGACAAGTTCGATTTGTGTACTATCTTTCCGATGACGATCCGGAGACAAGGACTGCATTTCTATATAATCCTGATTGAACTTGTTGTATCCACATTTCTGCGGAATTCATTAACATTATCATTCATTATATCAAGGGAATTTGTTCTTTCAGTAAGAAAAGAAATCCTTCCTATTAACTACCATAAGAGAACTAACCAATTTTACAGAATAATAGTATCTTTATCATATGAAATTAAATACGACCGGTGGGCGGACCGGGTCATTGTTAAACTCTAAAATGGCCCTTCAATTTCAAATTTGCTCATGATTAGAACAACTTCAAAATTTCTATGTGGAATTAAATGGTTTGGTAAGTTCAAGGTGGACAATCCGAGTCCTGGAATTAAGTATTTTATCCTTTTGGTGAGGTCTAATTGGAACAATGTTTATCAAATTAGGTCTTAGAGATTATGCATATAGATAAAAGTTAGCACAAGGACACCGTATTTTGCATCTTTCTCCTTTGCAAAATTAGAGATGATTAGCCAAATAAAACAATGAGTTTAATGGAACTTTTGTGATCATGGCAATCCATTTCTTCGTACTCTTACTGTCCAGTCAAAGATTGAACAAAAAGTGGAAAGTAAAAGTCTATCTGGAAATGCTCACAACATTATTATGTTTGATAACAAAGACTATATAACAATAATTACGAGATGTAGGTCTTTTGAACCGATCAAATAGGATTGGAAGCGTGGAGTTAAATCAATTTTGAGCCCAAAAAGTCGATCTGGGTTGGGTGGACATTTTCACATTTTTGGTCAAGGGAGTGTATAGTTAACTAATCAAGCGAAATGCCTATTTTAAATCAAGTTGATTTGATATTTTCTATTTGACGAGAGCTTATCAAAAATTCATTTTTGGAAGTTTTCTGTTAAAACATGTATACACCCTTAACAATATATAGTCCAAAGATTAAATTGAACTAGTACCAAAAGTTTAGGAATCGTATTGAATAAATTAAAAGTTCAAGGATGATATTGCACATTAGGCTAATGTTTAGGAACCACATTGAAAAAATTAAAAATTTAGGAATCATATTATATATTATGCCAAAATCCATGAAGTATTAATGTTATAGAGTGATTGAGAGTACACTAATCAGAAAGACAGAGTCAAAAAGATTTTACATTAATCTAAGACTAACGTTTGATTTTCTACACATGTTTTAACAATTGTTGACGGACATATAATTTATTCTTAAATTTATTCTTTTTTTTTTCTTTTTCTATCAAAAGAATTCTTAAATATCTATATCCTATGTTCTCGAATCCCGTTTTATTATTAATCTCGTTTGGTGTTCATCCATATTCATTTGATTTGTCAACATTCAGCCATTTCAATTGTCGCTATGCACTCCCACATCTCTCGAGCAAAAACTCATCTTTGAAATAGGCATATTTCTACTTATCTCTTTATCCAAAAAGTGCAGATATCTACTTCACACCGGTAAATTTTAATTGTTGGTACATGTCGAAATACTGTTATAAAAAAGAATGACTGACGATTTTTTTTCCAGATAATTTGTCGATGACATACTAACATTATTATGAATTACTAATTTTTTTTATAACTTGTAAATATGCAATTTTCATGCTAACCTACCATCTTTTATTTTGCAAGACTTATTGAACACTTCAAACTTAAGAACTTAACAAGTTTTGAAATTTTAGACACCGATAAGAAAGATGAAAAACAGTTGGTAGTTTGGAAACTTGCAACAAGAGTGAATATTTGGTAAACAACATCAGTGAGTTATCAATAAGTTATCGAATGATTTCTGCCATCAGTTTTTGAGACTCGGAATTCTTTCTGAAATCGACCGACAAAAAATATCTGTTATTTTGGATCCATAGCAGTAGAATCAAGACCTATAATTTTCTTTCAGTTGCTCCATCGATCCATAACATTCACTCCCACATCTTTATTACGTCAAAAGTAGAAAATTTTTGAATCAGTTGAATGAAGAATGACAGTTCTGTCCTCAGTAACTGACATGATACGAGTCGATACTCCATATGATTATCAGAGCAAGAATCGAGAGAGAGAGAGAGAGAGAGAGAGAGAGAGAATCCCAAGAATGCATTATCAATTGCAATCTCAGCAAGAAAAGTGACAGTTTGACTCAACGTCCTGCATGTTCATCTCACAAGCATATGGCTCTCGAAGTATGGATCGTCGCATCACAGCGGTGACTGCAAAAATTAATTCACCGTTGTCGACAGATCCTAACAACGGTCACTATCTTCATAACAGTCCTCTAAGACAGTGGACGGCAAATAATACTCAACGCCCCAACATGCCCTGTCCTCGGTGTTCCTAAAGTTTACTTAGTTACAACAAAAGAAACCGGAAGACCTATATATATATATATCATCATTTAATGTTCACTGCAGCTGACATGGCTCGTAGCTCTTTCGCAATGTCTGAGAAGGAGGGCCTTGAATTCACATCGGTGGACCAACATCTCTCCATCAGTGATCTCCACGCGGGGTCACACCAACTCGGGATTTCGGGTCGCAGAGTTCCTTTGATAATACCAGCTGAAGCATCATACAGGAAAGAAACAAAGTCAGAACAGGCTTTCCTTTGACAATGCCTACTCTGATGAATACCCTGACGAAAAATCCAAGAAGGGTATCTAGAAAAACCAAGTTCTGGAAAATAAAGCAAAATCCACGGAGCATTCAGTCTCCAATTCTGCAACACGAGCTTTAGCATGATATCGATATGGCACGAGGGAGTGCGAAGAATAAAGAGGGCCAAAACGCGAAAGTCGCTGTCTCGGTTTTGCTCTAATATATTGAAAAAGCATAGAAGACCAAACAGAAAAAATGGCATTCTGGAACTAATGTTTAGGCGGATCTTTTGAAATTGTAAAACACGTAAATTTATTACAGATCAGAATTCTCAGTCTGGGATCATACCTATTATATCTTCCGAACGTAAGTTTGCATAGGGTTCTTCCCCTGTCAAAAGTTCCCACATGACTATTCCGAATGAGTAGACATCAACCTACATTGTCAGCACAATTTTCCCATATTACAATGTTAAGAATTGGGCAAGGAAAATGTTGGCATCTGAGAGTTGTAAATTGTATATAGTCCAATTAGTAAGATACCTTCTCTGTCACCATGTTGTTCTTATTGTTGAAAAGCTCAGGAGCCATCCACGGTATTGTCCCTCGTACTCCACCAGAGACAAGCGTTTTCTTCTTGATTTTTGATAAGCCAAGATCACCAATCTGAGGAAGGTTCCCACTCACAGTTATACCTTACTCAAGTACAATGAAGGATTTGCAAATAAAGACTCAGGCACTTAATAAAGAGGGAACCTATAATGTGATTACATTATGAAAGGCAGGACATCTAAGGTCATTGACTAATCACCTTACAAACTGGTCTCTGTGGGTCCCTCATATTCACAAGGAAATTATGAGATTTCAAGTCAAAGTGAACAATGTTCTTCTCATGTAAGTATTCCATCCCAAAGGCTGCATCCATTGCTATAATCAGCCTCTTCCGACGATCAATCGTCCTGTCATCCAGTAGAAACATAAGCAATTGACCTTAAATTAAATTCCATAACTGCTGAAACAGGACTTTGTCCACACAACAGAGATGAAACGGTCATGTGAATATTACGGTCATGTGAATATTTCACAAATGGTTTTAGTCGAGAAGATTTCTAAGGTACAACTACCCACAGCTCATATCAGTATAAAGAATATGTCTTATACTTCAGTTTCGAATTTCAGACTGAAGACCTTGCAGGGAAGGGAGTTGCTTTTTCCTTTCCTGCCAACGTTCTCTACTCCGTAATTTATTTCATTTCTCTTAACAAGCATAGAGTTGGATCAACTTCTTTGTTTTAGTCAGTACTGAGGAGGCATATGCACCTGCTTCAGTTCAGGAATTGGTTCTGGGACTTTAGAATAGAATAGTGTAACACAACGGTCACTGTAACTTCATAAAGAATGTCGACAACTCTATAATCACCTGAACAAGCCAAGTTAATGCCAGAATAGACGATAACAGAAAAATAAACTTGCCAGAATACAAAGTGACGGGCTAATGCAAGGTTACTCTCTGCAACGACACTTCAAATCTTTATGATCTTAGTGATAATTCACAAAGTTCAGAATTCCAGGATGTCAAGGCAACTAAACCAAACCAACTGGCTTTAATACTGATTATATGGGAATCCACAAAAAGCAAAAGCAAGCAGCAGCATTAGATCAGGTACTTAAATTTCCAACTACAAATTATTGACATTAAACTTATTTGTTTGTCTGCTTATGATATTAAGTTCCATGTACATAATTCAGATGGATTTATACCTATCTTTCTTTCGCAAGACTTGTTTGAGGGAGCCATTGACCATATACTCTGTTACAGTTGCCAAATCTGTCACGGGCCCATCTGAAACTACTCCATAAAATGCCACTATATTTGGATGGTGAAGCTGGCCCAGCAAGTGAGCTTCCTTCCAAAAGTCAGCAACCTGGACAATATTATAATGAGATTGACAAATTAACAAGAACTTTTCATTTAATAGCCTTTTGTTTTCCAAGTATAAGTTCATTATTTATGTCAGACAAAGAAGCTGAAATAGCACGTTTATAAAATAGTAATAATACGAGTTGACTGTTCTGTCTAGTACATAGGTGACCCCTGTGGCGAGGGAGGGAATGAGGCATGCAAAAAGCTTTCAGACAAGAAGATTGGATCACTGCAACCAGAATAACATCTACATAACACCAATTAACTTTTTGAGACGCTCTTAAATCTAAATATCTTCCATGAAGATTGAAGGGAAGGCTTAAAGTAGGCTGGTGATAGAGGAGGATGAGCATTGGTGCAAGCAGATGCCCAGAATGCAAATGAGAAAAGGCACAAGTGCTTTGCATGAGAAGTGCATCTGATCTTTCTAAAGTGTGTTAATTTAGCTAAGAGGCTAAAAAATGTTGTTCTCTAGTACAGGAAGAGGTTTGAATGCTGCTGCAGATCGGGTGGTAAAGATGATCGACAATAAATGAAATGTATCTCATCGACAGAAAAGGCATGTATATATAGAGCAAACCCGAACCATTTATAAACTGAAATGACCAAATTACAGGTTCTACATCACATTTTGACAACTTGCAGGAATATGTGAGGTACCTAAGTAGAAATTTAAATTTACAACAAAAAGTTGAAGCACAATTATGGATGGACTATAACTCATCTACGATCTATTGCCAGTGAACAGCGAATATGTAAAAAAAGGACTCAATTAAATCAAATTCCAGATCACTGAGTTATGCAAATTGAATCCTATACTATCCTGACATGCAAAAGGGATTCATGTAACCTATACCGTCTCCATGCCTTTCTGTGTCGCTTTATAAAGTGATACATTTGATGTATTTCCATAATTAAGCAAGCAAGGGTGCAATAAAACGCATGACTGAAGTTGAAAGTTTCAAATGAGAGACTAAATAGTAAGGGTGGCAGTTCCAGGGAAGAACCACTTCAATGGAGTCTAATGATCATGGAAAAGAATTCAATCAAATTGATGTCCTACTGCAAATGAGCATTTTTTTTCATCAGTAGTGCCTCAAATAAGCATTTAGTTAAACGTTAGCGAACAAGAGTACTTCTGAAGGGCTTAGGCCCCAACTTATACGAAAAGAAATGGACATTTTGACAAGACATCACTTAGGAGAACTTATTATGACAGAGATTCAAATCAAAAGGACACCATACATGGAATTTCTAACTGTTAGGTTTGCCTAAAAATATTTAGTGGACAATAAAAAGTTTGGAACACTATGATCCTACAAACAGTATTTCTCATAAAAAAGAATAGTGACTATAGGTGATTGGTAACTACAATAAATCTGCAATTCTGCCAAAGTAATCAAACATTTAAGATGTGACATTTAAATGTTGCAACTCGGAATATTTACCAGACGATCTTCCCGAGCAGCACCGTCTGTGAAGCAACAGGATTTTAGCCTCTTAATCGCAACATCAGATCCCTTCCACTTCCCATAGTATACAGTCCCATAGGTACCTGATCCCAGTTCTCTTATACATTCTACATCTGTAGTTCTAATAGTCTGCAGAGAAAATGAAACCTTTAATTTTTCTGATATTGGAAGGGAAGGCACCAAAGCAAAATTGAAAAATTACCTGCAGCCCTTGAGAAGTGAGGTGTGCATAAAAAGCAGTCAAGTCCGTTGAGATGCCACCAATTAATTTAGAGCACTTGGGACTCCCTTTAAACTTTTCCTGTCAAAGGAAAGGCTCATGGTGAATGAAGTCAATGGAAAATATCATATGCTCAAGAAACTTTACTCGCTCATTTCTTGAGCAAATGGGAAAGTATCCTCGAGCATTACCTCATCATCAATGCTTAAACCTGATGAAAGTTCCTCTGGATTATCTTCATAAACATGATCTTTTTCCACCTTAGGGACATCCTCTGAAGATGAATCAGATTGAACTCCATTTGATTCATCAAGTTGTGGGCCCGTGCTAAACTCCATCAAATCTATAGACTTGGTTTGTGGCTTGGTCAAAGCATTAGAAATGTCGCTTGTTGCATGAGAAGAATGTGCAGAGAGTTCCACATCTTTGGGTGATGACAATGAGAGGTGATGTAATGACAGATCAACTGATGATGAAATGTTGTTATTATAGCTTGACAAGTTAATGCCCATTGATCTACTGGGATATTTGCCATTGCATCTCATGCCTGTGCTGTCACTACGTTTGCTGTCACTTGGCAAGAGACATACGTCGGAACTTTCCAAAGGATCCATTGGACGTGGTTTCTTGTATATGTTAGAATCACATTTTGACCCATTAAGGAAATTTTCAAGGGAGGTTTGATGTATTACAGTGTTCTTATATGCATTTAATGCGGATTGGACATCTTCTTGAGCATCCATCACCTCTAGGCACGTTGATGGACATATGGAATCGGGATGCACAGCTGGCTTCCCATCCACACCTGCAGAGACGCCCCGATAAGCTGGATTGCATTCCATAAACTTTGCATTTGAAAATAGTAAGGTCGGATAATCACCTTGAGCATAAATGCAAGGATTTTCACAATTCAAATAGGAGTTCATCAAATTCACACTTCCATTCGACAAACAGTTATAAAATCCAGTCCATGCCTTGTGCTCTGCCTGATGTGTTCTCATGAACTGCTTCTGCTTTGACATATTAGAAATAGGCTTGAGACCAGGACAACTTTTTCCAAGTGAGAGACTCGGTTCAGCTTTAACAGCTAGATAGCTCTCCATCTCAGCTGGATTATAGCAATGATTTCGAACATGATATGGATGAACCCTCTGATATCTTGCATCAGATGCCCCAGATCTATGGCTGTGGTTACTGCTCTGCATTGCTCCCCATGCCCTGCCAGCCACAGCTGAAGGCTCTTGAGTATAACTTCTTCCGGTGAGTGGATTGGTGCAAGGTGATGGTACAATGTTTTCCCTGTTCAAATGACTGTGCAACCCTGCCTCAATCCTTCTCAAGTTTTTCGGAGCATTAACACTTTCACTGTTCAAAACCACTGCGGGATTGCCCCATTGCATTGGATCCTGAGGTACGGTAATATAATGACTCAAGCATCCTTTGCAGATCCCCAACTCGTGGCTACATTTCCTCGACAAAATCTGCGCAGTTACATACGTTTGCACCGGAAGATTCCCATTTCTTGGAGTTAGAGGGCGTGGGCGTGGTACCCGAAATTGAACAAGATTATAACGACTCTCACTGCCCGGACAATGTGTGCCCACTTTTACACGGTCCAACAGGTCCATCGGGGCCTGGGGTCCGGAAGCCAAACCGGCAGGTGACTGGTCGTACTTCGCACGCCCCCGGCGAGCAGAAAATTCCATCTTTGTATTTGAAACATCTCGAACATTATTGTAAACAGCCAATTGTTTCACTAGAATTGGCTCGTTCCACCCCATATTCCTAACAGGATCATCACGAAATCCCGTCCCGGCAACGCCATTTACCGGATTCTTAACGACCGCGCAACCAACCCAACTGCTGTGAAATCGGGCCTCCTGATCTTTCTGGCCCTCGAATCCGCAACCATTGAAACCCTCCAACCCTTTCCTACCCAAAATCTCATTATCTCCACACACACCCCTCCGCGCATCACGATCCTTCCCGAGCCCACCCTCTTCGCGACATTTACCATCGCTACCGTCGCTAAAAACAAAGACCCAGAGCCTCGCGTGCTTACCGCGCGCCTCGAGCTTGTCGTGCTCCTCGATCATGCACCTGACGTCGTCGTCGGAGGCGACCGAGACCAGGGGCGCGTCCCCGCCGCCGCCACCTTTGCGGACGCCGGCGTCGGCGTGGGGAAGCTGGTACTTGATGGAGAACCCGGGGGGGATGCTGGGGCAAAGGTCGGCGATCTTGGACGCGAGCCGGGAGAAGGAGACGCCGCGGTCGACGGAGATGATGCGGGTCTCGCCCCCGACGTAGCGCAGGTTGCCGGACGGCGGGCGGGGCTGGAGGGCGCCATTGAAGCTGCAGACGAGCTTGAGCTTTCTTGACTGGTTGCCGGCGGCGGCGGCGGCGGCGGCGGCGGAGGGTTTCTTGCGGAGGCGGGGGAGAGAAGGCGGTTCTTTCATGGCGAGAGAGAGAAGAGAGAGTGTTAGAGCAGTTGCGAGTGGAGCGGAGAGTGACGGGAAGGGGGGATTTTATGCGACTGGGATTCGATCCAAATTAAGAAATTTCCTTTTTTTTTTTTTTTTGAGTTGCCTCTCTAAATTTCAATACATTTTCTATTCTTTATATACAAATTAATTTTTTTTTATTTTTTTCCCGTGAATTACACCCCAAAATATTTCCGGAGGATCGACACAACATAAATATGGCGGTGTAACTATGTAGCCCGTTGGTAAGATTGATGGATTATTTCATGTGAAATTAACAAGCTTATATGTATGAGAATTTGTTAAAGTATGGTTTTTTTTTGGGTCATATTTTCAAAGTACCTGAATTTCTGGAAGTATGACTGTAATCTCACTTTTGATTGCTCCATCTTGGGTGGAATCCCACGCTGTTGAGTCGGATTTATTAAATTATGTGTGCATGCTTTTGTAGTTCGTTACGTGTAGCGCCTTGAACGAGGCAAAAGCAGAACTCGTATTTGTCCTTTAGTCCATGGGTTGGGGAAAAGACAAAAGAAGGGAAAGGAGACACTTGCCACCGTCTGGATTCGTGCATATATTATAATGTATGATGGAGCGGTGTCATCAATCATCTCACTGAAAGTATATGCTAACTTGCGCGCCTAACGAGAAAACTTTCCAAAGTATAAATCACAGATAGATTTCATGAAATTATAAATTTGAATAATATATTGAGTTTCTATGGGAAAATTAGCCAGTAACTTTCTGCTCAGAAAGAATTCAAAATAAATAGGTCTAACACTATCGACTTCTTGTATAGGTGGGTGTGATGCCATTAATGAAGATTCAATTTTTGCTATAGAGTTGAGTATCATTTGGCCACGTGTTTCTTTTGATAACTATCGTATTTATATATCAAACTCATCGCTTAACTTTTAATTGACATTGTTGGTATCAATGTGGATGTGATTATGAAACAAAACCATGCCCCACATATAAATATGTTGTTAATGGTAATTACTTATAAGGGAATTCTTTTGTCAACTTCTAGAACAATAAAGTCGACAAGGCACAAATTAAAGTACAAAATGCTCAAGTACTATATCTTAAATCATTATGTATAAATTAATTTCGTAGTTATCAAATTACGACGCTTATTTTATGTAGTTAATTATTTTATTGGAATATATGTTAGCCACCAGCAATCTTGGGGAAATATATAATAATGAAGAAAAAGAAGAGCGCGCACTTTAAGGTTGGCACTTGGAAAGGTTGTCGCACATTGGGAATCGAGTCAAAAATAGGTAACCTCAAAATCAAGTTTGGTATCTCTCCTGCCGACGTGGACACTAAATCCCACCTGAAAACCACAAAAGCCGATTCGAGTGTACCTCTATGGTTGGGGATTTGGGCCCAGCCCACGTGACATCGGGCCCACTTTCGAGTTCCAACCACAGACGCCGCGACGCGTGTGGTGATGAGTCGTGAGTCGGTAACCTATTTCTCTATTTTTTCTATTTTTTAAATAAATTTAAAATAAACATTTATCTGATAACGTAATTTCAATTTTTTTTTTAAATTTCTGAGACAATTTTTTTGACTCAAATATAAGTTTTAAATAGAAATTAGAGATAAAAATTTTTTTATTCTTCCACTCACTCGTCACTAATTGGTTATCTATTCATCATCGCCAACTATCCGTCGTCTCGCCCCTATCACCCATCGCTGCCCACCTCCCTTGCCTCTCGCTTGCACTGCTTCCTCCCGGCCGCCCAGGAGGAAGGAATTTTTGTATCATTATCAAATTGATATTTTTACTTAAGAATTTGTTTGGAGAATAGAAATAAAAAAATATATTTCTGACCAAGATCCGGAAGTAGAATTTTCATCATCCGCACCTTTAGCCGTCGCCGCCTTCAGCAGTGGGTCTCGAGTTAGAGTCAGCACGTGAAACTCGATGGGCCAGTTTAGAGTAGCCATGTGTTGGGAGCTGCTAATATGAACGAATCAGATGACGGGATTGATTTAGTGATTTGTACATCGATTGGGAAGTGACTCATTTTGGCATATAGGGACAAAACATCCACGTTTGATTCAATTTCTCTCTTTTTTGAGGTTGTGATTGAGACGTGCTGTCCTTGTACTAAAATGACGAAAAATTATTATAGCATCGTGGATATTGAATGACATCGAGGTTAGATAGTAAATCAAGCTTTAAAATTTCAAAAGGGTTTAGTTCAAATTAATTTAAAAAATATCTAACCTTCGGCTCGATAATTCGCCGTATTAGTAATGCATCTCGGATCTCAATTATCGTTTAATCTTTGGGACATATTCAAGAATTAGATGAGCATTATAGTCATTCATCCAAAATGTTGTTGTCGATTGCTCGATCGAGACCTAGAAAAACCCATCTTTCTTCTCGAGTAAAATTTTGAGACTTTGATCGCCAACCTGGCCCGATCAATATAGGTCATGGAGAAATAGCAATTTGCATTTCTTATTGTCGGGGTTATGCTTGAAAAACCTCATTGCACCATTCCAAGTCATGGTTAGCAGACTACCGTTTTAACTTGCTAATTGCAAGCGATAACATATTCAATTGTGTTGTTGCTCTTGCTTCTTCTTTCCCTTTTTTTTCCCAAATGAGCAGCTTAGCCATTACTAGGATTGATTATGTCAAGGTGGCGGTCCCAACAACACATATGCTCATTTTTATTCAAATAGATTCCTACTTTGAATATGTGTTTATTATGTATAAGAAGTGAGTGTTTTCATGAAAAGTATCCGTTTGAGGCATTTTCTTCGTGAATACACCCTGGAATAATTCGAGAGCGTGTTGACACTATATAAATCTTGCTACGTGATTGTGTAGGTTTGGAAGGTCGAGGGATTATTTTGTGTGGAATCGATGGGCCTAAACATTGTCGCAAGTTACTTAGTGTGATTGGAGGCTGGAAAGACTCCAAAGTATTTTTCACTAAAGTGTGCTTGTAATCTCCCATTTCATCGCTTGATCCATATTGGAATCCCATGCGGTTGCTCTCCTTGTGAAGTAGATCACTTGAATGATTTTATAACTATGTGTTTATACTTATATAGTTCGTTATGTGTAGCACCTTAAACAAGGCAAGGCAAAACTTGTGTTTGTCGTTTAGTCTATTATGTGGGCCAAAAGGAAAGAGAAGAGTGTTAGAATAATTAAGCTCAAATCTTTTCAGGTCTCATTTGCCTCCCAAATTAACAATTTTCACCCTTAGAGAGTGATAGAATAATAAACCATGTCTTTTTGTTAGAATAGTTGGTAGAGATTTTACAAAATCTTACATGATATAAGAGTTGAAAGTCTTGAATTCAAATCTTTCCAAATCCTATTTGCTTCCCCAATTAAATATTTCTACTATTAGGGTGAGTGTTAAAATAATGAACTACACATGCTTCTAAAAGCTTAAACTTTTAAAATAGTACATAGAGACCAAAATTTCATATAGTTTTAGAGAATGAGGTTTTGAGTTCAAGTCATTCCAAGCACGTATTGTCTTCCCAATTGAACTTTTCACATTTAGTATTAGGCGAAAAACCAAACTAAGCGTGATGAAGAGTTTTAGAACAATTAAATATTAAATCACGTATTCATCTAACAGCTTAAATTTTTAAAACAATTGACAATAATCTTACAAAATCTCTCACAAAGAGAAAGCAGAAACTTGCCACCATCTAAATTTGTGCCAATATTATAATATATGATGGAGTGGTGTCATTAGTCATTTAACTAAAAGCATATGCTAACTTGCGCACCTAATGAGAAACCCTTTCGAAATACAAATCATGGATAGATTTCATAAAATTGTAATTCGAATAATATTTTGAATTTCGATGAACTAATTTTTCGTTTAGAAAGATTTCAAAAGAAATAGGTTTAAGGCTATCTGACATCTCGTATAAGTTAAAGGGGGTGAAGCCATTGATGGAGATTCCATTCATGAGAAGAGGATCTATTATGTCCATTTCCATAGTAGAGTAGGGTACCATTCCTTGCAAGCGGTGCTAAGAAAATGCCATGTGTTTATTTGGACAACTAATTTTTATACACATTATAAGTCAATGTGGATGTGATCATAAAACACAATCATGACCCGCATATGTATATCTTTTTGATAATAGATCATGGCAAGAGACCGTAACCATTCTCACAAAGGACTTAACCTGCCAACTTCTAGAAGGAAAAAGTCGACGATGCATAAATTAAAATACGAATTACTCTAGATGCCATATCCTAGATCATTAAGTATAAATTAATTCCGTCATTAGCGAATTATGGCACTTATTTTATGTAGTTAATTATTTTATTGGAATATTTGTTGGCCACCATCATTCTTAGGGAAATAAAAAAAGAAAAAAGGATGTGTACTTTAAGGTTGGCAATTGGGAAGTTAGGCGCATGTCGGTTTTCGGTTCAAAAAGAAGAATTAGCAAGACAACTTCAAAATCAAGTTTGGTATTTCTCGTACTGACGTGGACCCCTTGAATCCCACCTGAAAGGTGAAAACCACAAAAGCCGATCCAAGTGTGCCTCTTTGGTTGGGGATCTGGGCCCGGCCCACGTGTTGTCGGGCCCACGACGCTTGGGGTGATGAGTCGATACCCATCTCTCAGCCGCGGCCTCCCCGGGCCCCGAGTGGGTCCCGGTGGCCGGTTTCGAGCAGCCACGTGTTGGGAGTTGCCGATGTGGACGGATCGGACGGTATGATTTGATTTGTGCACATTGGTTGGGATGTGACTCCAGCATCTTTTGCATGTAGGGGACAAAATGTCCACGTTCGATTTGTTCCTCTATTTTTGAGGTTGTGGTTGAGGAGAAAATATTGGGTGGTCCGGACCGCCACGTTAGCGTGATCCCGGACCACTCATGTGGCACCACGTGTAAGGGAGGGAACCAAAGGACCTGGCCCTGCCCCATCTATCTGACGCTCTCTCTCCTCTTTCTCTTCTCTATCTCCCCCCCTTACACGTGGCGCGCGTGAGTGGTCCAGGACCACGCTGACGTGACGGTCCCGGACCACCCAATATTTTCTCGTGGTTGAGACGTGTTGTTCTTCTTACAAAGGAGGATGTATTATTGAGTTAATATCACGAATAAAATTGATATATTTATGATAAATAAATTTATTTTAAATTAATATTTTGATAATAAAAAATTCTAAATTGTTATACTCGTGAAAAATTAAATTTTATCATCAAATTATAGAATTAGATGACATGTGACACTGGGGTGATCGGGTCTAAGATGGGTAGAGTGCAGGCACCTGACCCTATACTCCGACCTTATTATAACCGGTTCCCATTTTTTTGGACATTGTACCCGATCCTATTTGTATTGAACCATGTATCCAACCCTGTTTCCACTGGAACCTCTTTTGCAATCTCTCGATATCCTATACGATTTCGAATTTTATATTAATATGCGAAAAAATAACGTAATTCTCCTAATTTGTATCGAAACATTAAGCACTTGTGAACTTTTTGACTAAACGAAAAATTAATGATCCACATGGCTAATTATAATAAATAAAATCATAAGGCAAAAAATTAGCAACAAATATGGATCTAATATTAGTCTTATTCTCACAACTATTACATGAAGCATAACTCCTCCTACAAAAGAGAAATTAGGCAAGCTAATCCACGTGGTATAGAAGAATTTGGCAGTGATGAACACCGTCCGTTCGTCGGACGATGCGAGAGGGAGCCGATGAGGGAGGGAAGCAAGTGAGGAAGAGGAACGATGAAGGAGGAGTGCCACGCGTGTTTAAGAGAGCCAAGAGGAAAAACGTCATGTGATTGCAGGAGTAAGAATAAAAACAAGGGGGAAAAAAAAGGTTTTGGACCTATACATACAAAATCGATTCCCAAACCGATCTGGGAGCCGATTCTTAGGTGGGTAATCAATCCGACCTGTTCTCGACCAGCTTTAAACTGGTTCCGAATTTTGGGAATCGGTTCCCGGACCGGTTTCAACAGGAATCGATTCCCAACCATGTTTTCCGGGTGGGCCGGTCCTGGTTCCTAGGTATACCAGGTCTAGTTGCACACCCCTACATGACGACATTGACAAGTCTATTAATTTGGGATTTTAACATTCGTTTAACCAAAACCAACATATGGTAAATTTGACATAAATATATTAGTTTGGAATTTTTTGTTATATAAAAAATAATTTGGAATAAATTTATCACTAATATACCAATTTGAAATTTTTTATGGTTAAAAAAATTATTTAAGATAAAGTTGTCACATGTGTACTAATTTTGGGTTTTTTTTAATAATATCAACGTGAAAATTATCATGGTATTGTGGATATTGGATGATATTGAGGTTCGATAGTAAATCAAGCTTTAAATATTTCAAGGTTCATATTTATCTCAAAAGCATTCGACCTTGGCTTGATAATCCATCGTATTGCTAATGCATCTAGGATCTCAATTATCATTTAATCTTCGAGGGCATATTTAAGAATTAGACGAACATTAAAGTTGTTTGCAAAAACTGCTGTTGTTAATTACTCGGTCGAACCGACCAAAAAAAAAAAAAATTACTCGGTCGAGACCAGAAAAGTTCCATCTGCATAGGTTATGGAGAAATTTGCACTTCATATTTTCTAGGTTATGCTTAAAAGACCTGATCGTACCATTCATAGTCACGGTTAATGGACTAGGTGACTTAACTTGCTAATTGCGTGCAATAATGATATGCGCGAGTGTGAGTGATTCCGTGAATTGGGGCTTGCTAGGTTATGTACAAATGAAGGGCGTGTTAAAATGATTTAATAGAGTGCTTTAGGATAGATATCGATAGATTAACGTAGATGCATGATATAATATGATCATCACAAGGCCTAAAAGGACGCCTTACCATTCGAGGATGATGATCGGGATCGACAAAATTCATCACTAAGACATAAAGGATAAGCCATTGGCTAACGATAAATGACTTCCGGATAGTGGAAGCTCATTATCAAGGCTTAGAGGGAAACCGCTATCTAAGGATAAAGCGCTTTTTGACTCACCACCCAACAACAATCCACCTTTCAAAGATTGAAAAAATCGGAACAAGAGTTATCTTTTATCCAAAAATATTCACTTATATAGAGGAAGATCTCATGTATTTTAATTCATCAAAATCTATGTTATAGATGAGAACTCTCCTCAATTTATAGAGGGACTAAAACATAGGAAAGAGACAAACATTAAAGAGACGTGAGAATCACCCAAACATTTAAGAACACGGGAACCAGAAAGCATTTAAAGACCTAGTAATTGGAAAATTCATTAATGACATGGAGACCAGAAATATTGACTCTTCAGCCCTGCAATACATCTTCCGAAATTCGTCCATCAGACTTTTCTAAAAAAATAACTATCTCGGAACTTCCCAAATAACCAAGGAAATAACCAAGAATAGTCTTCTATCAAATATGTTGTTAATTAGTGTTGAAAATTGGCAACTATTTTGGCGAAACGGAACTTAATTTGCAAAAGTCAAGAATCGACAACTCCTTGTTTGATGGCTCGGTAGTCAATCGGAAATTATTCTCTCGTATCGATAACTCGATTGATGGTCTTCACATCAATGTCTTCATTTTGGACCCACCGCAATAAGTTATAACCAAAATTTATCTTCACATCGACGCCTTCATTCTAGACCCACGCCTTCATTATGGGTTGTCCCATAGAATCAGATGCTCCCGCATCAGATAGCATATCCAATTGCGATGTTCTTGCTTTACGGCTCAGCTGTTACTAGGCTCGATCATGTAAGGTTGTGATGGTTTTATGTGATGGGCTTATGGCCCGTCCGCCCATGTTGGGCCTGAAAGCCCGGCCCACAGGATTAGGGCCCATGGATGAAGGGGTACGTTCGCTTTGTTGGAGGGAACGTATAAAAGGAGAAAGAGAGAGGAGGAACATACCCGTTGGCATAACGTATGTACATTCCTCTCCTCTCTCTCCCCACCAAAAAGGAAAACAAACGCAAAAGGCGAATCGATCTTCCCTTCAAGGCTAATCAACGTCATCGGATCGTTCAGGGCCAAATTCTCTTCCTCTTATCGGCATTGGTGTTTAATCTGTGGCTAACAAGGTACGCTCGAATCCGTGGTGTGCTTTAGGATCGGTGATACGTGATTTTCCCGGGCTTGTCTTCCGCATTCTTTAGGGGTTCGATTTAGTGTCGAATCCGGTTTTTGGGGATCCGTTATTCCCAACATTGGTATCAGAGCCCTAGTTCATGTTTTCCCGACCCCTTTGATGTTTTATGATTGATTTTTTGCGAAAATATTCGGCCGACACGGATCGGGGCGAGAAATCCCGACACCCGAGCACTGTTCATCCATTTTTTCGAGTTTTCGTAAGTCGAAATAACTTTTTGATGGCATAGCGTGAAAGAGATCGTCGAGACGAGTTCGTCGACGGGTCGACCGCCGCCGGAGACGCCGCACGTGCCCACACGCGCGCGCCGAGAAGCCGCTGCGCGTGGGCGCCACGCGCTGAAGCGCTGGTTCGGCCAGCGCGTGCGACACACGCGCCCGGTCGGCGAACCGGCGCGTGCGCGCCGCCGGCCGGCGAACCGGCACGCGCCGGTCCGCGAACCGACACGTGCCGATGTCACCGTGACGTCACGGTAACCGCCGGGATGACGTCATCGATGACGTCATCGCCGACGACCGTTGGACGGCCGGTCACCGGCCGGCGACCCGACCCGACGGCGACCCGACCCGCGTGGAAGCAGGCGCATGCCGCGCACGTGCCGGATGACGTCTGCGTGACGTCATCCCGCGCACGCGCGCACGCGCCGGCGGTTCGTCCGACCCGGCCCGACCGGTCCGACCGATCCGACCGGTCCGACCGGCCGGCCCGCCGACGACCGTTGACCTCCGTTGACCGTTGACCTCCGTTGACCGTTGACTTCCGTTGACCGTTGACTTTGACCGTTGACCAAAAAAAAAAAAAAAAAAAAAAAAAGGAGAGAGGAAAAGAATGTGTTTCTTTTTCTAATTAATTCTATGTGGATTATCTGTGATCCCTTATTTGTTCTGCATTTGTTGCAGGAACAATGCCTCCCTTAGGTTGCGCACACCTATTCGCGCAATTACCGATGAACAAAAGGAAAGGCTTTCTAAGTTGATAGGCGAAATGATCGATCATCGATGGGAGAGTGGTGACTTAATTGATCACGTCCTTGAAGTCAACGGGAAAATTCAAAAGGTCATATGGAATGGTCGTCCTATGCCACAGTCTGAGATGGTGCGATTTTTCATGAACACCCTTCCACCAGAATGGCAAGGAGTGTTGAATCGCATATGGGATGCGAACAAAGCTGCTTCATATAGGAAAATAGTAATGGATTTTGTAGATGATTATTACCTGATTGTTAACAAGGGAAAAGATCAAGAAATTGAACAAAAGAGGATCTTTCCCGGTTAGTGTACTTGACTTGGTGTTAGATGCATTGGCGATCTTTGTTGAGTGTCCTTTGTGGACATCTTATGTAATGTTTACTACCTGATTGTTGTTGATGTAGCAACCGATATGTTAGTTGTATTAAGCAATATTATTCTATTGGATGTCAAATATTGTTTGTTTTACGTTATTCTTGGTTCTTTGTGGGTAGTTCATAGAAGTTTTTGTAGCTTCATAGAATTTATTTTGCATAAGACAATTATATTAATAATAGTTTTAAGTTAGGATTTTTGGAGGATGATTGGAAACATAGTGACCTTTTGATTCTGAAACCTTACTTGAAATTATTCATTAATATGATGGGTCTGTGCAAAAAGGGATGCATAAATGATAGGCATTAATAATTCGTGTATATATGTCTGATGTGTTCAGATCTATGACTTCAGCCACAAAAAGCATAGTTGCCGAGCTGAACAAAGGTGAAAAGCTCAATGGTGACAACTATGAAATATGGCACATGAAAATTCAATATGTGCTGGAAGAGCAAGAGGCACTAGAAGCTCTTAACCCGACCATGGTAGAACCCGAAGAAGGAAACACCGCACACAATAGAGATAAGGAAGCTTTTGCTGCATGGAAAAGAAAGAACTCTCTTGCTCGCATCACGTTGCTTTGAGCAGCATGGAAAATGATGTCATGCGAGAGTTTAGGCGTTTTGACAATGCCAAGGAGATGTGGGAAGCATTGGCGGCGAGATTTGGTCATACTTCGGTGACTAGGCGAGGCGCTCACTATTAGGTTTGACTCTTATAAGAAGCCTCATGGTCGAGACCATGAAGCAACATCTTAGAAAGATGTCAAACATGATAAATGAGCTGAAAGATGCTGGCCATGTCCTCACCGATGAGCAGCAAGTGCAAGCGGTGATTCGTTCCTTGCCTCGAGTTGGGAGCATATGAAGGTGCACCGACCCATAATGAAAATATCAAAACCTTTGAGGATGCGGTGCGTCATCTTGAGCTGGAAGAGGACCGCCTCTTGGCGGCTAAGCGGAAGCCGAACTCTATCATCTTGGTTCTAGCTCAAATGGAGCTTCGAGCTCCAAGCGCAAACGTCCTAACTGGTTTGGTAAAGGGAAAGGCAAGGAAGCAGGTCCTTCAGGGAAGAAACCCAAGTTTAACCAACATGATAGAGGAAAGCGTCCTCGCATGAAGAAGCTTACAAGGGTGAAATGCTACAACTGTGACAAGAAGGGTCACTATGCTCGCGACTGTCGTGAGCCAAAGAAGGTAAACACCCCTTGTATTTTTCAGAACTTTGCTTTTGTGTCGAGTTACGTATTCTTAACTCGAATCTAATCCTTTGTGGACCGTAGATTCGGGAGCGACAGACCATGTAGCGAAGGATAGAGGATCCTTCGTGGAATTCGACGAGTACCAACTAGAACTAAGTGGGTCTATGTGGGAAACAACTCCGAGCTGAAGTGAAAGGAATTGGCACACCAACCGAACATGCGTGGTGGACGCACTTTCTGTTCCTACATGATGTATTGTTTGCTCCGGAGATTCGTCGGAATTTAGTGTCTGTTTTAGTGTTGGTTAAGCTAGGTTTCAATATGAACTTCCATAATAGAGGTGTGGATTTGTTTTTAGATACAAATTACTATGGTTGTGGTTATTTTCTGGATGGTTTCATTGTATTAGATATTGATTATGTTAATGCAAATGTTTGTTATTCCCTTCTCACGTCTCCTAATTCGTATAATAATGATGTGAATGTGTGGCATGCTAGACTTGGTCATATTGGCCAACAACGTATGAATAGACTAGCCAAAGAGGGCTTGTTGGGCAATATTGAAAAAGTCGATTTGCCCATATGTAAGCATTGCCTAGAAGGGAAAACGACAAGGAAACCGTTTGGAAAAGGTAAAAGAGCTGAATTTCCTCTGCATTTAATCCATTCGATGTCTCGTGGTCCAATGAATGTGAGAGGAAGGCATGGGGCTGTTTATTTCATCACTTTTATAGATGATTATACTCGATTCGGATATGTCTATTTGATTTCTCATAAATCTGAAGCATTGAGTTGTTTCAAAAGGTATATGACCTTGGTAGAAAATCAATTAGACAAGAAAATAAAAGCATTGAGATCCGATCGAGGTCGAGAATATTTATCGATGAGTTCAGAAAATTATGTGATGAAAAAGGAATAGAAAGACAGTTGTCTATTCCATACACTCCGCAACAAAATGGTGTTGCGGAGAAAGAAACAGAACCCTATTGGAAATGGTTAGGTCCATGATGGCGCATGCTAACTTACCTATTACTTTTTGGAGTGATGCGTTGTTAACTCACTGCCTATATACTTAACCGGGTGCCTTCCAAATCGCTTACTTCCACTCCGTATGAGTTATGGACAGGTAGAAAACCGGACTTAAGTTTTCTTAAGCCATGGGGTTGTGCTGCCTATACTCATGCGTCCTCTCACAAGTTTGGGAAATTGGGTCCCGAGGAAAGAAAAGTATTTTCATAAGATACTCCGAACACTCGAAAGGGTATGTGTTCATAGGTGAGCAGGAAAGTGGGAGTATAACTGAATTTGAATCACGAGATGTCACATTCTTAGAGGATGAATTTCCTAAGAAGGGCGAAGTAGGGGAAGATTACTCCCTATTTGAGACCTTGGATCAAGATAATGATATTAGTGGAGTTCGTCCAAGTGGGAGTAATATGAGAAGTGATGAATTGAATTCAACTCATTCTCAATTACAACCACATGATAAGACGACATCATCATTATCTAATCCAAGTGAGAGCATAATGGGGAATGATGTGCAAAGTGTACAATCTCCTATACGGCGAACAAGTCGCCAAAGTATTCCCCGTCGACGTTTTGACATTGAAGGGGAAACTTTTATGATTGCTCCGCAAGATGAGGATGAGCCTAGAAATATTAATGAGGCTCTGAATTGCCCTAGTAAGGAAAAATGGATTCATGCAATGGAAGAGGAAATGGAGTCAATGAAATCAAACCAAGTCTCGGGAACCGGTTGATCTTCCAAAAGGACGCAGAGCTATTGGGAACAAGTGGGTTCTCAAAATAAAGCGAAAGGCTGATGGCTCGATAGAAAGGCATAAGGCTCGCCTTGTGGCGAAAGGGTATAATCAACAGGAAGGAATTGATTATGAAGATACATTTTCTCCTGTAGTGAGATTTACCTCGATTCGCATGATTCTGGCAATAGTGACTAGTATGGATCTTGAGTTACATCGATGGATGTAAAAACTGCTTTCCTCAATGGAGAATTAGAGGAAGAAATATATATGGAACAACCTGCTGGTTTCATAGTGAAAGGCCAAGAAGAAAAGGTATGTCGACTTTTGAGATCGATATATGGCCTCAAGCGATCATCGAGACAATGGTATATACGTTTTCATAATGCCGTAATGGCATATGATTTTACAATGATTGATGAGGATCATTGTGTATATATCAAAAGATCCAAGGATCAATTTGTGATCATATCATTATATGTTGATGATATACTGATTGCCGGAAGCAATATGGAGTTTGTTAATACTTGTCAAGAGTTGGTTGTCTTCCAATTTTGAGATGAAAGATATGGGTGAGGCTGCATACATTCTTGGAGTTAAGATTTCAAGAGATCGTTCGAAGAGATCGTTGTCTCTTTCGCAAGAAACATATATAAATAAGGTTCTTGAACGATTTCGTATGCAAGATTGTAAACCCATAGACACTCCTATTGCAAAAGGTGAAGGATTGAGCCATAGATCGTGTCCAGGACTCCACAAGAGAAGGAACAAATGAAACATGTTCCTTATGCTAGTGCTGTTGGGAGCTTGATGTATGCTATGATGTGTACAAGACCCGACATATGTTTTGCAGTTGGAATGGTAAGTAAATACCAATCCAATCCAGGTCCAGCACATTGGAAAGCCGTTAAGAGAATACTGAGGTATCTGAAGGGAACTGCTGATTACAAGTTGAATTACCAAGGAAAGGATCTGCGACTTGAAGGCTATTCGAGATGCTGATTGGGGAGGAGATTTAGATGAAAGAAAATCTACCTCTGGATTTGTTTTCTTACCGAACAATGGCGCCATATCATGGAGTAGTAAGAAGCAAACGTGTATAGCCTTGTCCACGATGGAAGCTGAGTTCGTGGCATTATCGCAGCGGTACAAGAAGGAGTTTGGCTTAAGAGATTTTTGGATCATTTAGGTGTTATTGAGAAAGCTGCAAATCCATTATTGGTTAACCGTGATAGCCAAGCAGCTATAGCGTACACCAAAGATCCAAAATATCATGGCAAGACCAAACATATAGATACCAAGTATAACTTTGTCAAAGATATGGTTACACGAAAGGATGTGAACTTACAAGTACATATCTACGCATAGAATGGTAGCAGATCCTATGACAAAGCCAATACCTAGAGATGTGTTTTGTGGTCATGTAAAATCTCTAGGATTGCGTAGAGTCTGATGTACTGGATATTGTAATTTCCCTGAGTTGTTCACATTTAATGAATCTGTGTTTTTTCATTATTAATGCCTATGAATCTTTGTTTGATCTTTATGCATCTTAATGCTTAGTGCATTACTTTAAGTTAAGAAAGTATGTCGGACAGATATAAGATTAGCCCACTCACACGGGTAATCGCCTCTATTTACTGTGTGATAAATAGAGATGAGATTGTTTTTGAGCTTATTATCTAGGTGATAATCGAGAGCTCAAGCTTAAAATACGTATATCGCCTTAATCGGGTGTTAAGATGAGGACATAATACTTACTATGTCCGAAAGTAAAATACCCCACATATTTTACTTTATCCGTCTAAGATGCCGATGTGAGTTCGATGAATTTTGTGAATGAGTAGATACGTGAACTCAAGTTAGACATTGGGTATGTCTGAACTATCATCTGTACGGTATTGAAAGGTGTAGACATACGCTCCATGGGAAAGGAGTTAATACCATAATACGTATTTCACACTACGTATGCATAAGACGACCAATTAGAGTGGCAAAAGTTTGATCTCAACTTTTATGCCGTGTGAGACTCTTGAGGAAAAGAGTTCCTCAATTTTAGTGCCCTCAGGACTCTTACTTATTCTCAAGATTTCTATTTAGTGTTTGCTATCTTAGGATGTTGCC
This sequence comes from Eucalyptus curtisii, assembly GCA_017140595.1. Lineage (NCBI taxonomy): Eukaryota > Viridiplantae > Streptophyta > Magnoliopsida > Myrtales > Myrtaceae > Eucalyptus > Eucalyptus curtisii. The sequence continues at coordinate 8,037,077 of CM029496.1, forward strand.
AATGGTCATGAGTTGATTCGATCTAATGGGGCATTACTAGAAAAGCAAGCTGAATTGAAATTGAGAGTTTGAAGGGAAGAGGAAGATCGAATTTGAAGAATCACATTGTAGTTTTGTGTTCACCGGTCGACCAATTATGACTGTCTTTGGGATAATCATAATTGTGAATACAATATATATATCATTGTTTAAAAGAGATCAAGAGAGATATAAATGTGATCGATCGATCTAGGGTACTGCATACTAAATCTACTCGTAGTGTGATGCCCATTATGAGCTGCTATATATTCCTAACGATGTATAGCAACGAGCTCTCAAAGTATGCTTTGGTCGCACGGATTATTCACCGGTATGAATGTTAAAGAGAGGTAAAGAGAATCCTGTTCAGCCCACCATGTGCGAGTGGGAGATGATGGTTTTATGTGATGGGCTTATGGCCCGTCCGCCCATGTTGGGCCTGAAAGCCCGGCCCACAGGATTAGGGCCCATGGATGAAGGGGTACGTTCCTTTGTTGGAGGGAACGTATAAAAGGAGAAAGAGAGAGGGAGGAACATACCTGTTGGCATAACGTACGTACATTCCTCTCACTCTCTCCCACCAAAAAGGAAAACAAACGCAAAAGGCGAATCGATCTTCCCTTCAAGGCTAATCAACGTCATCGGATCGTTCAGGGCCAAATTCTCTTCCTCTTATCGGCATTGGTGTTTAATCTGTGGCTAACAAGGTACGCTCGAATCCGTGGTGTGCTTTAGGATCGGTGATACGTGATTTTCCCGGGCTTGTCTTCCGCATTCTTTAGGGGTTCGATTTAGTGTCGAATCCGGTTTTTGGGGATCCGATATTCCCAACAGGGTTGGCGATTCGACGACGCATTCACTCATTTTCAATTAAATTAGATCGAAACAATTGTGTAGCAACATGAACGATGAGACTAGTCGACACGCACGAACACAAAACACAAACATGAATTCCCCAAAGGTATGCTTAGGGCGCATTTGGTAACGATTCTGTTCCCGGAAACAGATTCTGATCAGAAATAATTCTTTTTTATTCTGTTCCCGGGAACAATTTTTAAGCATTTTAAGCCGTTTGGTAACTGTTCAAAATTTTTGATTCTAGAATAAAATTGCGTTTGGTACCATGCTCATTGATTACGTTCCAAATTAATGTCTTTTAATTTTTAAATAAAATTTTTAATTTTTTTATTTTCTGTTTTCCTTTTTTTTTTTCCTTTTTCTCCCAGCCCTCAATGAGGCCGGCCTCGGCCCAGGTTGGGCGAGCCTCGCCGGTGGCCGGGCGAGCCTTGCCGATGGCTGGGCTTGCCTTCGGCGAGCTCGCCGGATCGGCGGCAGGCGGCAGCAGACGGTGGCGAGTGGCGGTGGGCGGCAGCTGCGGGATGGCGGTCGATGAAGAAGAAGAGGAGAAAAGGGAAGAAGAAGAAGAGTTGGTTTTGATTCTCATATTTGTTCTCGGAATAAGAATCAATTTTTTTTTTTATTCTTGGTTTTACTCCAAATTTGTTTCCGAAAATAAAAATTTTACTAACGCGATTCTATTAAAAAATTACTATTGGAAACAAAAAATCAGAATTGAGTACTATTTGGCATGTTGCCAAACAGCCCCTTATGGGCTGGCCTTCTCGATGAGCCGCCGCCCTCATTTGCCACGGGTTGGGTTAGATTTCAAAAGTCAAAGAACGCAAATTATCTCATGTTTCAATATATGTCACCGTCGGGGTTTGGCTACAACGCAAAATGTTGCAACAATTCTAAACTGACGGCATTAGAATGCATCAGTCCCAATTTCGAAGTGTAATTTCTTCAGAAAATTTATTTCATCAATATGACGATGACGGTCGAAATTACAATTATGGCGATTGAACCTCATGCTGGATCAAAATTCAAGCTACAAGGCGGTGCTTGACGATACAAATCTCGCTCTGCTTGGTGGCAATATCTCCAGTGGGCTTGTAGTGGGCAGCTATAATGGCTTCGACGTGAGGCCATGGTAAAGTCACAACCCTTAGGAGTTCCTGATTCCTTAACTCAAAAGTGTTCATTGATTATCCAAAGCCGGACACAGTACTTGTAGAGTTTGAAGCCGAACTCAAAACGAAACACGATTTGAGCATCTCTTGCGCGTATTCGGGAAATCGAGTCAGATTCAAATAGTCTCATTCCAAGACCCAAGTAAGATCAAAGATTCGTGAAAATTATAAAAGAAAAAAGTTATACACATGTTACTATTGTGCCAATTTAGTCATAAACATTTTGTTTTCTGTTAATTAAGTCATAAATTTTTTGTATTTGTTTCAATTTAGTTTATCTAGCTAATTTTGGTTGACCAACGCTGATATGGGTGCCACTGTCTTACGTTGTGCGGACTCGACGTTAACATAAATAATTTTTAATAATATTTTAATATTTTTTTTCGAATTTATTTATTTGTTCTTTTCTTTGTCCTTTTTATTCTTTCCTTTTCTTCCTTTTTCTTTTGCCTTCTCTTTCTTCTTTCTCCAGCCGATCATCAAATTCTTTTTTTGATAATTTTTCCTCAAAGTTACGAATAAGTCTCTTTCAATGTTCACATCGATGTCATCCTCCGTCTATTCTCATATTCCGTCCGAGAAGTTATCAGGGTCTAGAGGGATTCATCATTTAGTTCATTTGATTGGTGGATCAGTCGAATGCCAAACTCGATCAGGACTCCATGGAGAACAATCGCTGTCGATGCAATCTGCTCTCATTTTGCAAGCTGCAAAGTGGTCAAGAAAGGAATAGGTCTCACAAGAAGCATTTCCCACTAAATTTCGTTTTTTTCTTTTTAATTACTTAGATTTCCCATTGTGATTGACAGTTAACGAAGCATATAGCTAAAGTGTCGCCATTTACGACTGACCGGCGGCTCGACACGTTGATGCCTCTGCTTCAAGGTGTCCGAGTCATTTTCGGTATATCCACGACATTGCTGTGAAATGAAAATGGGATGATACGATAGTATAGCTCAAACATAATAACAATGGGAGACAAGTCCGGGAGGAAGTTCGAGGAACAGACTATACTTTATGAGGTTATTAAGTTGATCAAGTTTAGAATTATTTTTTTATTAACAAAGTCAAATCTCAAGGAAAATTTGAGAAAAGATGGTACTTCACAGAGATTTTTGAAATCTTTATAAATTTTTATCTTCCATATTTTTACAGTGCAATATGAAATTGTCCTTGTCAACTGGTAGTTTGCCCATGTGGCCAAAAAAACATGCAATTCACCTATTTCCTTGTGATCCCGGGCTATCTTTTATTTTTATATAAAAGGGATGAAATATCGGTGATCCTTAAGAGACATTTGGACCTAACTTCTTATTTTTTATTTTAGGAAAATTTTGAGTTAGGAAGAAATGGACCGTCTCTCAAAAAAAGATTAAAGTGTATCTTGTCTTAAATAAATGTTTCAAATGGCTATAATAGTCTAAAATTCGCCGGTCGGTTTTTTCCAATGACTATAACGAGGGGCAATTTTTTCTTCAAAATTCGTAATTGGGTAAAAAATGGGTAAAATCCTAACAATCAAAAACCTCCAAATTGAATTCTAATTAAGGTTTTTCCTCTTTTTTTTTTTGTTTTTTGGCGGATTTCTCCTTCTTTCCCAGGTACGGGCAAGCTTGCAGTTGAATTACAGGTTTTCTGGTTAGCCTCCTCGTCGTCACCCGATGCAACTCTTCGCAGTTCGCACTACTTCTCTCAGGTGGCAAGGCAGCTTGGCATGCGCGAATCGACCCTGAAAGCCTTCACTCACCGACTCCGCTCACGAACGTCGGGACAATCTGAGGCGCCGATGCGCCTGCCGACATAGATCCCTCCTCTCCTCCGCAGATGGTGATGATAATCCGGTGGACCCTTAAGCTGAAACTGCCATGCAAATTTGTACTTTTTTCCTCCTTTTTCTTTGCTTCCGCAACGCAAAGTTGTATCGAAGACGGGCACCATGAGAAAACAGGATACAGGGAGTATCCTGTATCCGATCACGAATATCCAGGACCGATGGGATGCTGAGGAGTTTGTTGCATCGCTTGTGAATGTAATGCGGAGGCTTCGACCGTCGACAAAGTTCCAGCTTACAACAGTAGGCCTCAAGTAGGACACACGGTAGCGGCCGAGGAACGAGTCAATCCTTCGAGGAGATCCACAACGGTTGCCGCCCCTGTTGGGGGAGGGAAAAGTTGAAGAACGGGAACTTTCTCTTCTGGCGATTCAACTAGTTGGTCTTGCCACGTTGAATTGCCGTAGCCAGTTGACTCTCCTCGCCGCCGCCCATGCAGATGGTACTTCACGCCACTCCCGTCCCTCTCTTTTTCTGAAGCGTCGTCCTTCTCGAAGACTGCAACTTTTTCGAGGAGAACAATCGCTGTCCACACAATTTGCTCAGGTCAGCTCTCATGTTCCTATCTATAAAATGGTCGAGGAAGGAATAAGTTTTAAAGAACCATTTCCCACTAACTTTGCTTTTTATTGAGATATCTCACTCTGACTAAGCAGGTCAAACACAACTTGGTTAATGGATTAGTCAAACTGACAATTCTCATTTTCATCATCCGAGGCATAAAAAACTACCCATTATTACTATTCTTTTATGATAACTCCATATTAGTTGTACAGTGGATGAGCGTATCCAAGCATTTTTTAGAGCATTTGGATGTTGAGGGTGCGTTTGGTAACTATTCTGTTTTTGAGAATAATTTTTGCTCAAAAATGACTATTTTTGATTTTGTTCCCTTGATGAGTTTTTGAGTATTTTAAGGTGTTTGGTAATTGTCCAAAATTTCTATTCCTAAAATAGAAATACGTTTGTTATGACCCTTAATTTTTATTTTTTTTGTGATTTAGAACTTTTATTATATTTTTCTCTTTTTCTCTTTTTATTTTTCCTTCCCTCTTCTTCTCTAGCCGGTCGCCATCACGACAATGGCCGATGATCGGCTAGGCAAGGTCTGGCGACCTCACCGAAGCCTCACTGGGCTAGGGCAAGGTTCATAAAAGGGATTACAAAATCGTTATATGTATTGATTTGTGTACCTCATTTATGAAATGCATTATGTTGTGAAAGGGTATATGTTTGGTATAGTGAAAACTATTTATGATATTGATTCTAGATTGGTTTTCTGGAAAGCATTGATTTGTTAAAGGATATATGTTTTGGTTTGTAAAAATGTATTTTGATTATGGATTGGCATTATGATGTTGGAGAATAATTTGATACATATTATTACTGTGAACCAGGTTAGGGGCTTCTTTGATGCATATTGGCTTCACGAAATCTTTTTAGGCCGAGCCACCAATTGATAATAGATGGAGATCTTGCCAAGGGCGGAATCTTGGCCTCCTTGTGTCCAAGCGTTGTCTAGACCATAGTTTGATGTTGTGCAATAGATGGGTTAGTGGAATGGATGATTAATGTGTGATTTGGTGAGATGCATTGATGGAATAGACTATTGATAGGTGGGATGAGACTAATCAATAGAATAGACCAATGATATGTGAATTGATGAGATTGATTAATGTATTGAATCTTTGACATTTCTAATGATATGAGTATTTCTAATATGTAAAAAGTTCTGTTAAAAAGAAGAATCTTGTTTTGGATTTCGTAGATATGCTATACCGTGGATTTTAATTAAATGAGTTTCAGTATGGTTTTGTAAATATGTATAATAGGAATTTGATCTGCTCAAAAGAAATATACACTACTCAAAGAGCTGTGTTGCTTATCCCATTCCTTTAAAATATTTTCAAGTTGTTTATCTAGCAACAATTGAGTTGAGAGTGTTATTGGCATGGAGCTTTTGGTAATTGCTTTTCGAATATGACTTGAGTTGAGATAATTGGATATAGACATTTTAATATTAGTTTTGTGTTTAAGGCTGCGTTCTTTGGGTGGAAAGATGGCTATGTCATCTCCCTATTCTTATAGGATTTGTGGTGTGATAGTTTTATGTGGCACCTCGAAACACCAAAGGTCGCCACAGGTACCTATCGCTCCAACCAATGAACACTAGCTACATCTCTTAGTAGAAGCATCGTAGTTCATAGGCATTTTTTTTTTGACGGTCCCGGCGCAACTTATTAACGGAAGCATAAATGAGTCTCACCCTCTCTCCTTCCAATAACCATAATGCAACGCACACCAACTACACATCATATGAAAAGATGAAGCCGAGCCACTTTTATTTACATATTTTCATGATGGATTTCTCAGTCGGTACAACCAAAAGAAAAGCCAAGATTTTTCAACTAAACTTGGCCACGATCCAAAAGAGATCTCGACTCCTATATCTATCACATGTCATCCTCCATCTACAAGTGTCGGCTATCTCCAAAAAGTGTCAGCTCTCCACTCCTCACGCGGGCCATCATATCCACCTTGGTGCATCGGGCGGTGGTTGCGGCAACATCCCCCGCATCACTCCGTCACGGCGGACGTGGACCGACAAGAACTCCTGGACGACCGGACCCCCAGCCAAGCCCACATCATACATCACCAGCACACGAACCCATACAAACGTCAGACCGGGGATGGTAACGCAATCCATCTCCGAACACTCGACCTCCACGTCAGATGGAAGGCCATAAAAGGTACCACGCGTGACCGGAGAGAGCGGCATCTTTCTAATTTGAAATGTTGGTCCCCGAAGGGGTGAGTACAACCACTCAGCAGGTAAAAGATCCATTAAACTACTCAATGCATCACACAACACAATCATAACACCATAGCATAGTACATATCAATTCATGCATCCAAACATAACTTACCTCGCAGCCATGCATATGTCATCATACCATATATGCATACATCATCATGCACTCATCATCAAGTATTCACACATATACCATCATGCCATAGGTGCATATACAACCATGCACTCATCCTCAAGCATTTATGCATATCCATACCTCATGTGCACAGACCACAATGCACTCATACACATCAAGTCATATAGCCATGCGTACATGTCACCATACCATGCATGATTCAATTTCCACTTTATTTTTCAATTGGGTCACCACATTTATCTTTCCCGGGATCAGTAATTGCATCCTACATTTTATCACTCGCACCCCAAACTGGCATCGCGAGAAACCTCCGGCACACACCACCGGGCATTCGGCACCCCCACATTCCGGGCATCTCGTATCCCAACCGGCATCATGAGGCATTCCCCGGGCACAAACCTCCGGGCTTCCGGCACCCAACCATTCCGAGCATCTCGAAACTCCCGAGGACATCCGGGCATGTATCACAATACAACCGGGCATCCGGCACCTCCCATCCCGGGCATCCTGACACTCCCAGGGCATTATCGGCTCACCTCCAACAGTCTCCTCGTTCATCATGATTCATATTCACCAATTTATGTCTCACAATCAACATGGCACATGATATAATAGCAACAAAGTCTAATTCAACATTTGATTCTATATGCCATGCCAAATATCATCACATGTGCAGCAAGATTTGATCACTTAAATCAATATAATTCATGGGACTCATCCAAAACAGAATAATCATAAATTACAGCATTTGAAATTCGCACAATCCAGCTTGCACAGTTTTAGAAAATATTTCCATTAAATACCCAAATGACCTTTTAAAATTTTGAAATTCGAACATGTGATAGTCAAGACATAGTGGCAAATATTTCATGAAGGACACTGCACCAAAAGACCCTCATATCATGCGGTATAAACCGAACATCACAGCACCATTATCATAACCACTAAACTTGCACAGTTTTCGAAACATTTTCAGTTAAATGGGCAAATGAACTTCATAAATTATGAAATTTGAATATGTCACAGAGAAGACATAAGGAAAGGTACTTCATGAAGAGCACTTCGCCGAAAGAGCTTCATACAAAATGATATGACCCATGCATTGAAACTGATCAAATCCGAATATACCAGGTTACACGGTTTTAAAAGAATTTTCGATTAAATACCCAAATGGCCTTCAAAATTTATAAAATTAGACTATGTTATAGTCAAGATCCTAAGGTAGGTTTTTCATGAAGAAATAAAAGTCAAATTCGTGCTAGGTGATTTAAAATAGACGGTTAAAGCTTCTGTTTCAATACCGAAGTTTCCAGATCTGACTACTTCCAAAAAACCACGATTTCACCTATCTATTCTTGTTATGTTTCTATAAATTTTTGATATGTTAAACCTCAGGATGTCCTTTACATCTTTCGTTAAGAAATCGAAGTGAAATTTCAACAAAAAGATGGCCTTACAGTCCATGCATTCATCAAAGGTAGTTACCAAAATTTCCAGATCCAGTCTCTCCGAAAAATAAAGATTTACCCCACTTATACTTGTTCGTTTTGTCCCAAATTTGAGTATGTTATATTTCAAGAAGTCTTTAACAACTTTCATTTAGAAGTCGTGGCCAAAATCCAACTCAAACAACACATGCAAGCCAATAGAACATCCAAGGTCGAACTTTTTTCTCAAGAACAGTTTACTAGTTTCAACCATCACTCTTACAACTTCAACTTTTAACACCCTAAATATCCAAAATCTATCACCATTCAAGCACACATACTAGGCACAACATGCAAGAGCAGATTTAAGGATCCCAACTTGCCTTTAGACCGAACGAACACAGCAAACTCGAACGGAGGGCGAGGCGGACTCGACGGCGGCAAACAGATGACGGTGGACGGCCCTTCCCCCCCCCCGCGTACGCACAGCCTCCTTCTTCTCCCTTCTTCCTTCTCTTTCTCCCCTCTTTCTCTCTCGGACGAACCTCTCTTTTCCCTCTCTTTCTCGCTTAATCCGCCCACTTTTCCCTCTAATTTTCCTTCCCCTCCATCATTAGCCATCATTAGATATGCATGGGTGACACTTGGCAATTTCTTTGGGACAAATGGGGGAGGCATGCAACCGGATCCCCCCCCTCCTTTGCACGTCGACAGCCCTTTATGGGCTTGGCCCAGCCATGGGCCGGCACAGCTCTTCCTCTCCCTTGGGCTTCGCGGGCCAGGCCCATGTGGCCGAACGGTGGGTGATCGTGGGCTGGGTTTTTGGGCCAGCTTGGCCTAAGAATTTCGGCCCACTTCCCCTTTAATTATCTACTAATTTCTTCCACTTAAATAAATCCCTAACTTACAAAAATAATATGGCCATAAAACTTGTAGTCGTAAATCCATAAATTCCAATTTATAACACACATGGCCAATGATAGAATTTTTCTTTTCTATCAAATAATTATCCATTAGAAACTTGGCCATAAATCTCATTGCAACTTATGGATTAAATGGCTACAATTCAACTTAAGGGTACTTCCATCACCTATTCGTAGGCCTTAATGTATCTGGAGGTTGCCATGAATTTTGAGATGCCACATTTTAACCCTCAAACGGAATCGAATTTGGCTTGGACTGACAAGTTCAAGGTTGGATCAAGGGAGAACCAGTTCGATTTTGAGTTTCGAGAGCCTAGAATCACCCTACGTCCAATTCACTTCCTGATTCCAAGGTCAAAATCGTTAGATCTACTTGAGAATTGGTTCCAATCTAGTTTCCGGTTCCGATCTAGTTCCCATTCCGAAGTTGAACCTTTGTTTTACCCAAAATACAAATATTAACAACCACGCACAAAGACAAACATCCCGCGCATAGTCCTTCTTCCTTCTTTGTTCAAATAAACTAGCGATTTCTCCAATTAATTAATTAATCAAATCTGCCATAAATGTTATTTTAGATATACGCCTTTGATTTGTTTAGTGACAATCGCGGACTCACAATTACTAAATCATCATCATCACTAGCTTTGCCGATCGATTTTAGAAAAAGCACAAGCCTCCTTGATGCTTCCATTGGAGACTTGAAGTTGAGTCAGTTTCGAGTAGAACCCGAAACAAAAGTGGAACCGACTAGTTCGGTTTATGGTTCCAACAGTCGCAAGGTTTTTTCCTAGTTCTAGGCCGAGAACTAGGTTGAATATTGCCTTGAAACTGACCACTCATAATTTCAACATATCCATAACATTGCTAAATGAATATGTGATGATACATGATTAAAACTTGAACTTAATAATAACGAGAGATAAGTTGGGAGAAATTTGGAGAAACAGACAGCTATTTAACGGGGTTATTGAGTTGAAGTGATTAAGCTTAGAATACTTTGAAGCAAAGTCAAATTTGGAAGGAAATTTGAGAAACGAACGGCATAAGGGACAGGCCAAAAATATTAGCAATTCACCTATTTCCCCGTGAAGTTCAGTTAAAGGTAGCCTTCTGTAGAGACGTTTGATCCCAAGTTCTTAACTGGGCCGCGCAGCTCCCGCGTTCAAGATGCTGTGAACTCGAGACCTCGTTGTTCATCAATCACGTCGGCTTCTTCATGAAAAAGAATGCAGGGGCTTTCAATAGTCGACATGATTCCAGATTGGAAACCTCAAGTAGGACATCCGAAAGGAAAGACTTCTGGCAACTCTAATTGTTTCTCTTCTGACATTGAGCCGCTGTACCCGGTTGACTACCAGTTCAAATATTACTTTTCGCCACTCCCGTCACTCTATAATGTCTTTCGGGAAAGACTTCTGGCAACTCTAATAAATTGTCTGTCTCTTCCAAAAATGAACCGCCGTACCCGGTTGACTACCCGTTCAGATATTACTTTTCGCCACTCCCGTCAATCTCTCTCTCTCTCTCTCTCTCTCTCTAATGTTGATTCGTCTAGATTGTGCCATGTCTTTCACTAAGACAGAAACATTTTCAGAAATGGCCACGGCGTCGCCCTTTCTCCCAAGAAACTTGGGGAAGCTCCATTCGTTTCTCTTCTTTTGTTCCTTCTTGCTCTGTTTGTCTGTGACAGCAACCGACACGCTCTTGCCTGGTCAGGACATCAGTGGCAAGAAGACCTTAATATCTCCCAACCAAGTGTTTGAGCTCGGATTCTCCTCCGCCAACTGTTAGGGAAATCCCTTATGATGTTTTGAAGATGACAAAATAAATCAAAGGCTACTAATATGTTTGATGATTGAGTAATAGACTATGCAGATGATAGAATGTGTAAATGATATTATCAAAGTCTATATTTGGAAGAATCAAAAGGAAGTTGAACTGCGTACATACCTTAAAGCTAAATCTGTTCAGAAGCAAATATGTTCGGACTCAGATTGCAAAATCTATTGCACTCAGACTCAGATTATAAAGTCTATTGCTCTCAGACTTTACATCCAGAACGAGACAGATCGTAACACAAGCCCTGAAGATATAACGGCTAGTGATCTGGTTTGGATTTCACATCAAGATTGATTTGATTGACTCAATCTAATTGATTGACAATTGGATATTGAAGATAAGAACTTTCTATACTAAGAAGCTCTACTTATGGAAACCAAGATTCTGTTTGTATGGGCGATCGGAATCAATTTGGGATTCTACTTTTGTCACTCAACGGGTACCAAATCTTCTAGATATAGATCTGTCCAATGGGTAGATTGGAAGACGATCCTCGAGATACTGTCCAATGGCTAGTTTGGAAGTGGATGAGTATTTAAGGAGATGAAGGACCGATGAACAAGTAAGAGACGGAGCGTAGAATTTATAATTCCAAAGTCTGAGCGAATTCGATCATACACTTGTCTCTCGTGAGCTTAAACGTTTGTGATCTTGAGAGAAATACCAAAAGAGTGACTTAGTGAGATAGTGTGATCTACTACTAAATGTTTGCACTCAAAGTTGTAATCCCTTGTTGATTGCATAGTGGAATCCAGCATAAGCTGTTACCGTGGGAGAGTGGACGTAGGCTTGATCTAAGCCGAACCACTATAAACCTTGTGTTCATATTCTCTTCCCTGAACTCCTTTATTTTATTCGTAATTCTATTTAACTGCTAAAGTCTGATCTCGCTCAAAGTCTGCTACTCTTTAGACTCAATTTCAAAAGTCTGTTGTTATTCAGACTCAGGTTAAAAGTAAAGGTTTTCACTGCATTTTGCAGAATATGTTTTTATACCTATTCACCCCCCTCTAGGTGTTCATACTAGCCCTATCAATTGGTATCAGAGCCAAGTGCTCGGTTTATAAAAGTATTTTTACTTTTGAGCTAAAGATCTTCTATGGCTAGTATCTTGGCACTAGGACTTATGGAAGGGCAAAGCAACACCAGGCCACCATATTTTGATGGAAATGAATACAACATTTGAAAAAATAGAATAAAGGCATTCCTAAGATCTAGAGATCCCTTGCAATGGGATGTTGTAGAAAAAGGAATCAATCCCACTGCTGCGTTTACTTCAAACAAGAATGCCAAAGACAAAGAAACCAAATTCTATGCTCCTATGTCTCGACGGAGATGTCCAAAAGAGAAGCGCTTGATGCAAAGCTATTTATTTTTATATTGTGCATTGTCTCCTGTTGAGTATAATAGAATCTCTTCATGTGAAATAGCAAAAGAAGTTTGGGATAGACTTCATGTTACATATGAAGGGACTGATCGTGTAAAAGAGACTAAAGTGAACTTCTTGCTCGGCCAATATGAATCCTTTAAGATGAAGCAAGGAGAGTCGATTGGAGATATGTTCAGCCGTTTTACAGAAATTGTAAATGGTTTAGCATATCATGGTCAGCAAATTTCTTCCCCAATGAACGTCAACAAACTCTTGCGAGGTCTCTCAAAAGATTGGAACCATGTCAAGACCTCAATTCGGGAGACTCAGAGGATTATGCCACTGTCCATTGATGAATTGATTGGCACTCTTCAATCCTATGAAGTGGAACAAATCAACGACGAAGATCCCGAAGGTAAGAAGTCCATCGCTTTAAAAGCTAATGCTGATTCTGATGATATAGATTCAGAAAATGACATGAACGACGAAGAAATTGCTTTTATGATCAAGAAATTCAAAAAGCTAAGTGGAAAAGGAAGGAAATTCAGTGAAAGAAGAAAATACAAGAAAAATGACGAGAAAAGAACAATGAAAGAAGATGATGAGCAAGGAAATTTATGCTTGATGAAACATTTAGAATCTAAGTCTGACTCCGACACAGACTCAGAATCAGAGTCTGACTCGGACACAGACTCAGAATCCGATGAGGAAATTGAAGTAAGTCATTCAAAAATTCCTATCAAAGTTTCAAAGTTTATAAATAAGCTTTGCTTAAATCTCAAATCTTCTCTTAAAAGGATCTCCGAACTTAAAAAGGAAAATTCTTGGCTTAGACAACATGATCTTTCTCGAAAAGAAAAGTTTGAAATTTTGCAAAAAGATTTTCTACAAACAAAAGAAAGTCGAGATTTACTTGTCAAAGAAAATGATTCTTTAAAAAAGGAATTTTCAAATATTTCGACAAGATTTTCAAATGGATCAAAAACATTAGAGCATATCCTTTCTATACAAGTTCCTTACTATAATAAGTCGGGACTTGGTTTCAATAAGGAAAGTGATTCTCTAATAGATTTTCCTAAAGTCAATGAGAGACTTAAACAAAGACCTTCTAGACTTGCGTACAAGAAGCATTTTCAAAGGATCTTTACAAAGCTTGTTGGTCGAAATGCCCTCAAGTGTTCAAATTGTGGAGATTCAGAACACTTTGAGAAAGAATGTCCTAAAGTGTGGAGACCTATTAAGGAAGATTGGGTAAAAATAGCAAACTCTACTAACTCTCATGGACCCAAGAAAAAATGGGTACCAAAGAAAAGATGAGTTATTTTTGTAGGAAATAAAGCAAGAGAAGAAGGAGAGTTTGGTAAGGAATGTATATACTTTTATTCTCAATTTAGTACACAATTTAAAATTTCTCAATATGTTTGATATTCGATATATCCTTGGTTGATTCAGATTTTATAATGATCATATTCTTTGGTTTGTTTTATTGAAGAAAGAATCGTGTGATTTATTTTTGTGATTCGTGCATGAGATTTGATATAATACGTGTGATCATTTTGTTTAGAGACAAATGAATTTATTTGGTTTGATTTTATACTCTCAGATTTTATTATATTTTGCCAAATAAAAATCTGTTTATGTGATATTAACATTCTTTCTTAGATACTCAAGGATTTTACCCTCTCTGATATTATCATGCTTTGACTAAGTGAGAATTTATTTTTCAAAATATCATTGTGCATAATATTCTTTCTTTGAATACTTTGTTATGATGAATTAAGAAAGAATATTTGATTATGGAGATTTTCTATTTTGCTCTAACGTCAAGGAAGGATCCAAATTGATGGATACCAAAAAGGAAATGAGTTGATTGCAGGAAATTCAATAAGGCAAGAATGATTGCGAATCTACGTAGATTTTGGTGCGATAAGAAAAGAATCTCAGGCGAAGATTGGTAATAATTTTTTTTTATTAATGGTATATTTCAAACATATACCATGGGTAAGAGAATATTTTTTTTTCTGCCTTGCAAATCTCTACATACATTTATTATGATTTTAGATGATTGCAGATGAATTATATATGATTGCAAATATCTTTTGTCATAAACATAAGGCATTGCATTATTTGATTTGGCACGTGATAGAAATATCTTTCTTTTTGCGAAATGCATCAATAATATATATCTGAGATTTATACTCAAGGAAATCCATTTGATCTCGAAAAATATTATTGCATATGCATGGATATTCTTGCTATATTCTTAGAAGATGTCTTATATCTAGCAAGCTTGATCCGTAAATCAAATGAAGGTATTATGTGACATTTTTGCAAGTATTATTATCTGTTATACAAGAATTTGCAGGTCGCAAAAGAATCTTCCATATGGATTTTGGAAAGCTAGATTTGAAAATCATGGAGATTCTGTACTATCTTCTGGAGGTTCAAAAATTCTATTCCTTGTGCAAAACTTTTGCAAATTATTGAGGAAATCTCTTATGTGTTGTACGAAAGGGAGAGAAAGCGAATCCAAGAGAATGGAAAGAATCGTGATAATCTCAAAAAGGCAACAAATTGAGGGGGAGCCTTGATCAATTATGGAAAAATATTTTTAAATCAATCATGATTGTGATCTTATTATGAAAGGAAGTAAAAGGTAAATGTGATTAGAACTTACCAAGTTCTAAAAAATCCGGTTAGTGCATTTTTTTATTACCTTGTCATTAACAAATCTCTTATTTACATTATCTTTTTATTATGACAAAAAGGATAAGTGAATTTTATAATGCATCCGTGATTTTTATTGAATATTTGCTGAAATATATTATCGAAGTGAGCTATATTGCATATTTTTAATATTCGACTTACTTTATAAAAGCTAATTTTTGGAAATTATGTCTCATGCAAGACATATTTGTTATCGTTTTATATTCTCTACATGATTCTATCGCTTTTTGATTATGACAAAAAGGGGGAGAGAATATAAATATGCATATATGTTAATTGGTTGATATAATTTATTGCATAATATTGAGCTATGATTATTTTTTCTATATATTGTTATGCTCAATCTATTTGCTATCTTATGCTATCTTTTGATTTGAATTACATTGCTTTGATTTATCAATATTTTAGAAAGTATGATTACACATCTGCATATTCAGAGATTGTTTTGTCATCATCAAAAAGGGGGAGATTGTTAGGGAAATCCCTTATGATGTTTTGAAGATGACAAAATAAATCAAAGGCTACTAACATGTTTGATAATTGAGTAATAGACTACGCAGATGATAGAATGTGTAGAGGATATTATCAAAGTCTATACTTGAAAGAATCAGAAGGAAGCTGAACTGCGTACAGACCTTAAAGCTAAATCTGTTCAGAAGCAAATATATTCAGACTCAGATTGCAAAGTCTATCGCACTCAGACTCAGATTGTAAAGTCTATTGCTCTCAAACTTTACATCCATAATGAGACAGATTGTAACATAAGCCCTGAGGATATAACGGCTAGTGATCTAGTTTGGATTCCACATCAAGATTGATTTGATTGACTCAATCTAATTGATTGACAATTGGATATTGAAGACAAGAATTTTCTATACGAAGAAGCTCTACTTATGGAAACCAATATTCTGTTTGTATGGACGATCGGAATCAATTTGGGATTCTACTTTTGTCACTTAACGGCTACCAAATCTTCTAGATACAGATCTGTACAATGGGTAGATTGGAAGACGATCCTCGAGATACTGTCCAACGGCTAGTTTGGAAGTGGAGGAGTATTTAAGGAGATGAAGGACCGATGAGCAAGTAAGAGGCAGAGTGTAGAATTTATAATTCCAAAGTCTGAGCGAATTCGATCATACACTTGTCTCTCGTGAGCTTAAACGCTTGTGATCTTGAGAGAAATACCAAAAGAGTGACTTAGTGAGATAGTGTGATCTATTGCTAAGTGTTTGCACTCAAAGTTGTAATCTCTTGTTGATTGCATAATAGAATCCAAGAGGTCGTTACTCGTAGGAGAGTGGACGTAGACTTGATCTAAGCCCAAACCACTACAAACTTTATGTTCATATTCTCTTCCCCGAACTCCTTTATTTTGTTCGTAATTCTATTTAACCGCAAAGTCTGATCTCGCTCAAAGTCTGTTGCTTTTCAGACTCAGTTTCAAAAGTCTATTGTTATTCAGACTCAAGTTAAAATTAAAGGTTTTCACTGCATTTTGCAGAATCTGTTTTTACACCTATTCACCCCTTTAGGTGTTCATACTAGCCCTATCACCAACTACTATCTGGGCATTTGGTTCCGGGAGGACCCTTACCAGAAACCCATCTGGGTCGCCAGCAGAGAGTACGCGATTCCGGATTCCTCGAGCTTTCTCGCCATCAGGTACGATGGGAATCTGGTGATCACCGACAGGAGGCTGATTCCGGTGTTGGTCAATCCTGTGATGCTTGCCACGAGTGACGGCACGCATGCCACGGTTCTTGATTCTGGGAATTTCGTTCTTGTGGACGGAGAGAGCAAGAGCGTTGTCTGGGAAAAGCTTCTTTTATCCAAGTGACACGTTGTTGCCAGGGATGACACTTGGGTGGTTCAACTTACGGACTGACAAGTTGAGGGAACAGTTCCTGGTCTCGTGGCAGACCCCATCTGTTCCTTCCACCGGTTCGTTCGCTCTCGGCATTGATAGTAATAACGAGACTGCGATCCGGGTGTGGCACTTCAACTTCTCACGGGAGATTGGGTATTGGGACGGCTACAGATTGAGGTTCCTCTTCAATAGCTCACTGGATGATTACAATTTCAGTTACGTGACTGGCAGAGATGAGATATATTTCACTTTCGCTAATAGGAGGAATGATAGCATTTCCTGGTTTGTGATGGCGCCTTCTGGGGAAATTCAAGCTTTCACTATGATAGGGAAGGAGATATCAATGATGTATAGTCCGATTTGCAAGAATACTTCCTCTTCCGGTGCAACTGACTGCTTGCTCGAGCAGCCGGTGTCTTGCGGCAATGGGAATAACTTTTCGTTCAATGAGTCAGTTCGTCTGGGTATTAGCGACTGCAGCGTCATGTGCAGAACCAATTGCTCTTGCACTGGTTTTGCTTCTTATCGAGACGATGGAACTGGATGTGTGTTTCATTACGAGGACACTAGGTCCATTTTAGACAGAATTGGCCAGGGTAATGCGACTGTATTCATCCGTGGGAATGCAACCAAAACTGCTGACCAAAATCCAAGTAGATCAGGTAGGCGTCATCTTACTTCTTGAAATAGTGTCAAATCTCAAAATTATGACAAGAAAACAACAAATAACTCTGACCCCACAATGTTGCACTTACCTGGCTGAAGTAGATTTTATGTTTGCATATTGGCTTTAACTTTGATCATGAATTCATCATCAAGCGGTTCATCTTTGTGTTTAAAAGTTAGCGTAGCATCCCCTTTTCTTGTTATATCGCTGCCGGTGCAGAAAAATGAGACGGTTCTATTTTCAGGTTCTTGGAACAAGAGGCTGCTCTGGTTGATTGGAATCATTCCTGCGGCTGTATTGGTAATTTCTGTGGCAATTTGCAGAGGGAAATATTCCACCTGTCTAGGTATTGACTATACCTGAACAAATTCATAAGAGAGTTGTCTTCTTAGCCTAAATAGTTTGCTTGATTTCTCAAGTAGCAGCTTGGAAGGAGAATTGGACCAGCACAAATCGAAGTTTGGAGCTGTTTCTACGACAACTGGGTTGAGCACGAGGTCAAAGCAACAACACCGGTAGACTTGATTCCGTCAGAAAGAGGGTTCATGAGCTCCCGATTCTCAGTTTCTCTTCTGTCGCAACATGTACAAATAATTTCTCCCCCGCAAATAAACTTGGAGAGGGTGGTTTTGGGCCCGTATACAAGGTAGTTTGCCCACCGAAGAACACTCGGTTACCAACACTTGGTTTCTTGTGGGTTTATCTTTTAGTTTTGGTTCATTTGGTCACTCTGCATTAGAAGCAGTGTTATGAAGTCATGACTCTCATTATGATGTTAAGTTTGATTGTTCAGCATTCCTCTAAAAACTCTTCTTGCAGGGCATGTTGCTGAGGTGTGAATTTGCAGTAAAAAGACTCTCTAGGAAGTCCGGACAAGGAATAAAGGAGTTCAAAAATGAGGTTCAATTAATATCCAACCTTCAACACAGAAATCTCGTTAAGTTGTTGGGCTTTTGCATAGAAAGGGAGGAAAAGATATTGATCTATGAGTACATGGCAAACAAAAGCTTGGATTCCTTTCTTTTCGGTATGTAACTGGATCATGGCAATAACTGGGTCATGGCAATGCCTCTATTGATTTATAGTCCCACATTCATTTTTTGGGTCACTCATGAGATAAATTACAGATCCTAACAAGAAGCAACTGCTGGACCGGAGGAAAAGAGTTTCTATAATTGAAGGGATAGCTCAAGGGCTTCTTTACTTACACAAGTATTCTAGGTTAAGGATCATACATCGAGATTTAAAAACCAGCAACATATTGCTAGATGACGACATGAACCCAAAAATATCAGATTTTGGGATGGCAAGAATTTTTGGGGAGAATGAAGCAAGGGCAAGGACGAATAAAGTTGTGGGAACCTAGTAAGTCTCTCACATATACGTGTAAAATTTGATGCCCATGTCTTCTGATATGTTTTAATTGTTTTCCTTTTCTTGAGCAGTGGTTATATGTCTCCAGAGTATGCCGTACATGGGCTTTTCTCGACGAAGTCTGATATATTCAGCTTTGGTGTTGTTATGCTTGAAATCATTAGTGGCCAAAGAAACACAATTTTGGCTAATCTAGATCGCTCTCTAAACCTGCTTGGATATGTAAGCAATTGCATTCTTCTTATGATCTCATATCCAAATCTCCTAACACTTAGCTTTCAAATGGACGAACTGAACTAGTCCTCAAAAATTGTCTGCATGTAGGCTTGGGAGCTCTGGAATAGCAACCAAGGCATAGCGTTAATTGATCCGGTGGTGGCCGACACATCGTCAAGTGGCAAACTGTTGCTATGCCTCCACATTGCTTTGCTGTGCGTGCAGGAACGCGCAGAAGATAGACCCTCGGTGTCAGATATTGTTACTGCATTAAGCAACGAAAATGCGGATCTGCCCCCGCCAAAGAAGCCAGCGTTCTCAGCCAATATTGATTATTGTAATTCACCTCGACAGCAAGATCTTTCGACTAATGATATAAGCTACTCTGTCATAGAGGCTAGATAACAACTGTAGATACCATGTCAACAGCTTCTGCAGCTAAGATATTCTATTAATTTGTGAATATTCAGTCAAGAATTTGCATGTGAAGTGAGATTAGATCATTCCTTTAAATTTCTCAGCTAAAATTTTCTGAAGATACTTTTATTTGTCAAATAAACAGATTCCTGATTATTGTGCACTGTAATTCTGAATTTCAT
This sequence comes from Eucalyptus curtisii, assembly GCA_017140595.1. Lineage (NCBI taxonomy): Eukaryota > Viridiplantae > Streptophyta > Magnoliopsida > Myrtales > Myrtaceae > Eucalyptus > Eucalyptus curtisii. Next base: position 8,056,918 of record CM029496.1, read on the forward strand.
TAGCTTCTTCTCAGCCTCATAGTGGATGAGTTTTTCCTTTATTCTTCAGAGATCATGAATTTGATGAATAATTCATGTCCACACCCTAGGATCTAGCCAGATGGAGAATTAGTTCCTCTTGTTTTTGTATTCAATGCCAGTTACAATTTAGCTGCTAAGATTCTAAAACAGACCGGCTTCTTCTCCTTTCTTGCTTTCCCTTTTCTTTTGGGTCAATATGCTAGTGAAATACATTTTGCATAAAGTAAATTGGATTCTCAAACTTCAAGGAGTGAACCATAACACAGTCAAAGGGAAGACAGTCTGGAGTCTCTAACCAGCGTGTAACATGCTTGGTGTAAACGATTGTGGAATTTTTCGGTCCGATCACTTGGAGGTGAATCTGAACAGTTCTGAAAGCAATAAATTCTCCTACATAGTTGCTTTCTCTATCAAGGAAATAAAAGCTAATTCTCAAGTTGTTGATAATATCTCAGATGTCATTTTCTTATTTTCACTACATAGTGATCTTGTTCTTCTGATGCTGGTGTCTGATTTTTTTTTTTTTTTTTTTTTGATGCTAGTGCCTTATTTGGGAATCCATTTCCACCGTAAAAGTGAGTTTCTGTTTGATGAGCATCAGAGCATCTCTCAATGCAAAAAGCCTTGTATCACTAATACAGAATTTGTTATTCAAGACTAGTGTCTTTTCAGATATACTGCAGCTATTCTGCTTTGGACTTTCTGGTTCCTCTCTTGCGGCTTATGTCCATTGATTGTTTCTTAAGTATTTGCTGCTCATCCCCGAGTTCTGATGACCGAGTTTATCGGAATTAGAAGCTTTCCTCTCAAAAGGTGTGAATCCCGTTTTTCCAAAAAATTCCAGCATTTTTCCACTCTCTAGTTAATTGATCATACCGAGCATCAAATCTTGAAAAGCCATAAGATGTTCATCTGAGACACGATCTGCAATAGAAAGAGCTGCTATAGGGTCAGCATTTTTTTTTTTTTTTGATTCCCATGTCGATTGAATTGACAAGGAACTCGGACTAGGCGAGAATTGTTACTTTGTGGAACAACAATGTTAGGCAAGTCTGTTGGATGCAAATTGCACAATCCCAAGAGAATTGTTACTTTGTGGAACAACAATGTTAGGCAAGTCTGTTGGATGCAAATTGCACAATCCCAAGATCTCCATAACCAGAACAAGAATATGCATAATTGAGTAGAAAGATTAACGCACCTGTTTTGGGATCCATCATTCTTGAAGCGGAAGCGGAAAACTAATGTTCCACGCGCAAGTCCTTCTCCTCTATTGCCCTCCGTATCACTGGCTCAATGAGGCGGCCCCCTCACCTTTAGCGTTAGGTAGATGCTCTTTATGTGAAGATACATGTGAGAATTAGGGTTAGAGGAGAGACTTGAGCACTATTTATAGAGTTTTCAGCTAGGCCCCCTCATTACGGGCTAGACTCAACTCGGCCCACACTAGCCAGCTTCATATTAGACCGATTAAGAAACCTTCTATCTCACCTTAGACCAAATCTCGTAAAGCGGTAACCGTTCAACGGTAAATTACAATATCAATTAATGTAGTCCACATTAGGAAAACTCTTACATTCTCCCACTTGGACTATATTAATTGAAATCGTACTGTATGTGCGTACCTTGGTCTAGAGATAATTCTTAATAGTCAATCCTATCCCATAAAGTCTCAAACACCGAATCATGGCGGTAACTGCATGTATACACACAGAGCCTTCCATGGTCATGAGTGCTTTCAACTTTATTGATATGGATTCAATATGGTAGTGTGTCAAATGGATAACATCTCTCATAGAGAGATATCATTTGTCAGTCACCATTCTCTTACCTTAAGTGTCACAAAAAAACTTGTGCCACTAGAATGTCTTTATGGTTTCAATGAACTCACATATACATTGTCCTTACAGTTAACCTTTCTTTATGTATAACAAGGTGTTGACACATAAATTTTCTCATTTTCATTTAGGATTTAATTGTGCACGGAATTAAGAATTAGGAATTAGTCGCTAAAAAAAAAAAAAAAAAAGCAAAACAAAACAAAACAAAGAGACAAAAGACCCAAGAGGAGCTAGGTTGGGCTGAATCTAGCCTTGGCCCAACCCGGTCCTCCTCCTTTCCTCTCTCCCCTTGGCCCGGCCCACGCCGAGCTTCTTCCTCCTCAGCCGATCTTCACACAAAAAAAAAACCCTAAAGAGAACAAAAACAGAGAGAGAACAGAGGAGAGAGAGAGAAAGCTCAAGAAAAAAAAAAATGGAGGCGGCGTCGCCGTCATCGGGCGCCGCTCGACCGACGCTAACCCCGCCGCCGCTTGACCCATAATCCAGATTTGAAGGTGCTGTGTGGAGGAGGTTAGATTCGGCAAGATCAGAGACGCCATCCGAGCCGTCGCCGTCCTACGTCCCCGCCGTCGTCCGAGCCACCACCCTTCGAGTGACACCGGGAACTTCCCCACCGCATCTGTTGTTTCGCAGTCGCCGGAGCTCCAGACTTCATAGCCGTTGCAGCTCTCAGCCAAGCCAACGCCCTCCTGCCCAACGCCGTTTGAGCCGCCGCCTGCACACCGTTACCTCCGAGCGCCGACGCCGCGCCGCACCTCCGCTCCTCCTCATCGGATCGCCGCCGTAGCAGCACCTCTGCATGAGCACCCTCCCGCGATGCCAGAACCTAACGCCGAGCCACCGCATGCCTCCACCAGTCACCTCTGAGTCCCGACGAAGACAGATCTAAGCTGTTCATTGTTCCACCGTCGAGCGAGCCCCGCACAGGCCCGAGCCTCCGCGTTGCTACTCCTGGCCGTGTCTCCGTCAGTCACCGCCGTGCCCCGACGCCATTTGAGTCGTCGCCCTCTAGCTCCAGACGCCGTCCGAGTCGCCGCCGTCATCGACCCCGACGCTGTCTGAGCCATCGCCGTCCAGCCCCAGACGCCGTCGCCGTTGCAGCCCTCGCCACCGTTGTCCCTGTTGCTATTGTTGCCGCCGTCCACACTACCGCCACTCACCGCGTCGCCGTTGCCGAGTTGTCGTCATCCCCGACCACCCTTCATCAGCGTCGCGAAGGAGCGAAGGAGAGAAGAGGCGGATCCGAGTAGGGTTCTCTTCAAAGCGGGTCGGGCACGGGTCACGAACCGGGTAGGGTTTTGAACCAATTTGGGTTGGGTATATTAGGGCCAGGCTTGGGCTAGTTTAGGACGTGGGCCTATGGGCTTTTTTCCTCTATTTTAAAAAAATTAGACCGAACTAAGCCTGCATATCAGGCCCAGCCCGGCTGGTTTCTGCAGGCTTGGGCCGCATGGCCCAATTCGATCCGGGTTTGGGCCATTTTCGGAACTGGGTTAGACCCAACCCGGGGATCAGACCCGGTTCGTTTTAAATATATTATATTATTATAATATTAAAATAATATTTTAAAAAATAATTAAAAAATTAAAAATTTCGAAAATCCAAAAATGCAGGTTTTGATTAGGAATGATCATGTATTGCCTTTATAGTGTAATTAGGCATTTAATTGCTCGTATATTGATTATATTGCATGTTTAGCTTACCTGTTTAGTTATGTTTGCAATTGTTTAGTGGCATGTGTTAATTTTATTGCAATTAGAATCTTGATAGCTATGATTGTTATTTTGATTGCGCATGATCACCTCACATGTTAGTGGATATGTGTAAAATTAATCCAAACCGCCTGACAAAAAAAAAATCATTTTGTTAAAAGTGAACAAGATTAGGTATCGAAAGAGCACTAATTGGTTAATTAGTGTAATCAAGTCCCCGGCCCTAGATTCTCTTGTTGCGTAGGAAGTGAGGTACACTCTCATGCCTCACTTGGTTTCTAGCCGACCCAATAGGCTAGTGGCGACTCCTTTTGTGCAAAATTCCTAAAAGAAATATTCCGATGTCACGCGAGGTATGGGCTAGGGAGAGCTCGCACCTAATCATGGGTCTATGGCCCGTTCTTAGGGCAATACCCCTAAACCTATTCCCTCCCCCCGAAGGTAGGTCGTGACACAAGGCATATGCACAAGGCTAATAATCGGATGCCCCTAGCCTTCACTCAAGGTTTATACAATATCTCGAGACTTTATCAATATGTATTCAACATAATAATAACACATTCAAAAATATTTTATTGAATGCAAAAGTTGATACATATCAAATCGTTACTAAGTGTAACGAACATAGATGTGAACTTTATTAGATTAAAGCCAAAATAGCTCCCATTAAACAAGAGCATCTCATGATGCTCTTAAGCTCATATCAATGACATGTCATTCAAGAACAAAAGAACGAAGTTCTTTAATTAGTGGATCCGCAGCCATATCATCTGTGGAAATATGCTATATTATAACGTCATTTTTCTATACCGTTTCTTTATGGTCAAAATTTTTGACCGCCAGATATATAGACCCCTTGAGACCTCTATAATTAATAAAAATATTACAAATTTATTGTCTCAATACAACCATATGGGTCAATTCATAAAATTAAAAACGACCGACTCTTTAATGAGGTTCTGAAGCCTAATAACCCAAGTAACAGCCTAAAAGAATGTTACTAATGCTGCTTACATAGTAGAATACGACATAAAACTTTATTTACTACACTTCCCGCTAACATAAATATGTATTCTGTTATTAATTTCATGTTATTATAACAGCTAGCAAAGTTTACATCTAAATACCCTATAAGCTGCAATAATTGAACATGTTTGTAAATTAACATATAATCTCTTGTCCTCTTTAAGTACCTTAAAACCTTTTTGGCAGCAACCCAGTATGATTGATTTTTGCCTAGAAGTTCCGTAGCAAAGACGATATTTAAACTAGTGTAAATTTGAGCATATATTATACTTTTAAATGCACCGACACTAGGTACACCATTTACTAGATTTTCTCAATATCTAAATAAGGACAATGTAATGAATTCGGTCCACCACCCTTAACGACAAGAGCAATTCCTGGCTTGCATTGATGTATATTGAATATTTCCAAAATACAATTAGCAAATGTCCTCTGAGATAAATCTAATATATATGACAAGAACAATCCTTACAGACCTTAGTGTAAAGGACAAAAGATGCCTCAAGGTCACTATTTGTAAGCAAAAAATATCATGTTCATAGAGTATGAGAAAAATAAATTTCCTCCCACTGACCTTGCAGTATATTAAATTACTTTGTTCTCAATTAAACAAAATAATAACACTATGAACCTTTAATAATATTATTTGAAAACTTGCTTAAGACCATGAATAAGACTTTTCAGTCTACGCATAAGTTTACTTAAAACATGCACTGCAAAATCTTCCGATTGCACTATATAAAGTTTGTATTTATTTGGCGTAATTCCATATAAAAAATAAACTATCAATATTACGTTCACTCTGAAAGAATCTTTAAAAGATACTAGAAATAAATAATTATTTCTTCACTATAAACTATCCACCCCTCTTTCAGAGTGAAAACTTTATTATCTTTTATTGCATCTAATCACATACTTAATTGAGAACAAGAAACGACATTTATATAAGTTGCTAAATCAACCATATAATGGATATTACAGTCATGCTCTCACAAATAGACTATATAGTCTGATGGAATAACTGATCGTCTTTCCCTAGCAAATCTCCTGAATAAAGCTACAACCACTTCATTCTACACTTGAGAGGTTTGAGAAATTTCATTATAAACTATATCAAAAATAATATCTTGAACCTCAACAAGTTTAGTGTATGGTATAGGAGATTCCACAATTGTTTGTACCACAAATGTCAGTATAGGCATAGACAAAGACACAGTGATCTTCCATCGCACTATTATCCTTAATAGTCTAAGAGCAGATATCCTCTATCATTTCGTCGAACTTTAGAAACTTTACTGTATGTGATTTCATAATTCTTATACCTTCATTAGGGTCATAAAATCAATACCCTTTTGAACAATCTGGGTAAGATATAAAATAATTTTAAATGAATCTAAATTCCAACACACTTAATATTGGATTAGATAACCTCACTTCTGCATGACACCTCTAAATTTAATATGATTCAAGTAATTTACGTTTAGTCCATAACTCAAAAGAAGTTGATGAGACAACTTTGGTAAGAAACGCCTTTTGTATGTGAAAAAGTTGCTTTCATAATATCAGCCTATAGAAGATTGGATAAATTAGTCTTACTAATCATACTCATCACAATGTTCATTATGGTGCAATTATGCCTTTTGGCCAAATCTTTTGTCAGGATTTTCAGGCATAGTAATTAAATTACCATCCTAAAATTTATCAAGTATTTGACAAATGATTCTTTAAGCTATTCCGTATTGTCATACTTGCCAAAATACTCACTGCCACTATTAAGCCTGACAATTCTAACCAATTTATTTTTTTATCTCGGTCATTTAACTTCCACAATAATCTATAGAAGTCTTTAGATAACCGTTAAGAGTAGACAAAATATCAATATTGTCAACTTTTCTACTCTTTCTTTAAACATGCCTGAGATTATTCCTTAAATAGAAAACTTTTGAAAATAACATTTTCAACCGTATACGAGACGTATATATCATTAGGACTTAAACACAATCTTTGCAGATGTATCCCAATTTCGGTATTAGACAAGACATAATTTCAAGCCACTAAGGCTTCCTTCATCTTTTAGCAGTGCAGTTCGCAGACAGACCACTTTTCAAGTGTTCCTGAATGGAACGCTTCATGAACAGTAAGTAAATTCGATTGCTATTTTCCCCAAGCAGCAAATCATTTGTCCACAACTTAAATTCGTAGCAGTAAAAACCTCAATAATAGTTGAGTTATTAATTACAGAAAAGGTGACTGAAAAACAAGCAATGTATGTAATTAGCATCATGTGAGCACTGTGTAACTTGACATACAAGTACACATTTAGAGAGTTACATGCAAAATCATATAATCACATTTGGGCAGAATACATGACATGCAATTGTACACTCCTCACATGATAACGATCATGAGAATATATTCCAATCTTCGTGAATTCACCACCTTTGGGCATATGAACTACTAGGATCAGTCACTCCTCCACCATACCATCATGTATCCCTCCATGAACTAATACACAATCACATCCTTTGGGAGTATGACTACGCATTAGACCAGGAGACATCACAATCAATATATGAGACCGAAATTTCTCAAATCCAATCAAGCGTGCCACTTTGGTGGTCACTATTGAATTGAATCCTTGAAACTCTATCATATTAGGGATATAAACCTTACTGCTCATATACACCATAAATATATGATTTTAACTTCAAAGACAAGGGTAGTAAATCACTAAAATCACATATCATGCTAATTACACTGCTTTATTCATCCAGGAAAATCACCGATCATATCAACATAAGAAATTTCTCATAACATAGAAGAAAGCGTCTCTTGTGCACCTAGATTACAGATTACCAAAACAACATAAAGAAGAATGCTGATCTAGAAGATCTATCACAAATTCACATCAATAGCAACACAGGGTACCATAGATCGACAAGCCTGACAGTTGATCCACTATTGCTCATGAGTTTCTTAAGGCAAAATATGACTCCAAGGCCAACAACTGATTTATTAGCCAACTTTAAGTGACAACTTATCATTGCATCAATCAGTGGCTTATAAATTGAGTCAAATCACAGAACCAAATATCTAAACTATAACAGTAGATACTATTGTTCTGCGTAAATATTTTCATATTTCTTAACCATAAAAAAAAAATATTCAACTTGATGGACAACAAGTGACCATATGAGTTTAGGTACAATATACAATAACTTAACTGACATGCATTACCCACATTCAGCAAATGTGTACAATCAATTTGGTCACGAGTTCTTAAGACGTCCATCATTCAAAGGTTACCAGCGTGTAAAGGAGTATGCTTGAGCAACAAAAGTTTCATAACCTTTATTATTTCTCATCACCTCAATACATAGCTCAATTACTATCCCATAATGGTTATATCTCATTAAGCCAGCTTCAATTCACAATAAAGTTTAATTTTTATTAATGAGTCACACATTTATAATGTATATGTGATAACATACTTGTAACCCAACACTTGCATGTCCAAAATCACAGAATATACAAGAAAAATACGCAAAAATACACTTAAAATACACGTATTTAGGGCTTTGTATGTATTTTCACATCCATAAAATCATCAAACATGTAAAATAAATATTCCACAACATAGAGGATGGCCATAGGAATCCAACGCCACCAGCCACACGCCGATCTGACGCTCCACGCGCCCGCACACGCCGCCTGAGTGCACGGCGCGTGGAGCGTACGTGCGAGCCGCGCCTCGTGCGTGGGGAGTGTCTTCGACGCCCCAGCGGCGCGTGGTCACGCGTGGGGGCGTGTGAGGCCTCCCCTGGCAACATGCGGCCGACCGTCTTGCTCGTCTCGTTGAGCCCAGTTCAAATTTGTGATTTAATTTTATTTTTATTGAAAAAAAATTTCGAAAATCACAAATTAGGGCAAAAACTTTATGCGTTCAAGTTCTAGGGTTATGGTTGCTTTGATACCACAAGTTGGATGCAAATTGCGCAATCCCAATATCTCCATAACCAGAACAAGAACATGCATAATTGAATAGAAAGATTAACGCACATGTTTTGGGATCCATCGTTCTTGAAGCAGAAGCGGAAAACTAATGTTCCACTCGCAAGTCCTTCTTCTCTATTGCCCTCCGTATCACTGGCTTAATGAGGCGGCCCCCTTCCCTTTAGCGTTAGGTAAACGCTCCTTATGTGAGGATACATGTGAGAATTAAGGTTAGAGGAGAGACTTGAGCATTATTTATAGAGTTTCCAGCCAGGCACTCTCATTACGGGCCAGACTCAACTTGGCCTACACTAGCCAGTCCCATATTAGACTAATTAAGAAATCTTTTATCTCACCTTAGACCAAATCCCGTAAAACGCTAACCGATAAATGGTAAATTACAGTATCAATTAATGTAGTCCACATTAGGAAAACTCTTACAAAGTCTGCCAACTTATGCAAGTTCAGATTGTCCTAAAACTGCATTGAACTTGGATTGAGTATGCCCATGGACAAGGTAGTAGTGGGCAAGTGGCAAGAACTCAAGGAACGGAGCAATGTAAGAGTTACTAAGAACGCATCTGGAGAATAGGAGGTTTTGGGGAGACACACTGACTGGCAAAATGAAAAACAACAGTTAGATTTATTCTTCTTTTACATGGTAGTTGCAAGGACATCACTACACTTGGGTTGATGGTTTTCCGTTCAAAGGTCTGGTATTTTAACTGCAAGTTGCAATTCGAACCTTTGCAATGTGATGCAACGTTAGTTTATGACATTTCAGTCTTCATATTTGCACCAATGTGGGTAGTTTGGTTTTCTTTACATTGAGATAAGAGGCAAACCCTACCTCTTTTGGCTCGAAGTCAGTTTTCTTCAAAGTTCAGAATTATCTAGAATTGACTTGGCCATTCCTACATATGACACCATGTTTGAAAAAGCTAAATGATCATCATGATATTACCCGCTTATTTTCACTGCTTGGCAGTCGACCCAGTTTGACATCACAATTTCATTGTGCATCAAATCTAGTATGTTTGAATCATGTCGAGGATCATCATAATCCCCTGCATAAGTTTTCAGAAAATAATACCGTTTGAAGGACAATTTCTTGGCAATCAGCATGGCTTTGAACGATTAGTTCAAAGAAGCGCATATATTTTTTTTTTTTGACTTTTTTTTACCAGTGTTATGTGTGCATGCATATATTGAGCATTTTGATCCTTCTCCAGAGACCCTTCTGGTTCTAATCGAAGATATATACTGAAGCATGGGCATGCTATAAGTTCCCTTCTTTGAGAATTCTAAAGGCGATGATGAAGAAGAAAGGAGTGAACACATTATCATGACTCTTGTGCCTAAGAAACAAGTCAGTTTCAACATCCTTGTTGGCTTCATAATACACCGTGAAGGTCTCTATCAGATGAACAACACGTAAAAGGATCCACGCTATGATTCACAGCATAAAAATGAATCTGGAGTATGTTTCTTCCTACTGATTAACCACACCGAGGAAAATTGGAGGTGAACAAAAAATCAGAACAACTAGTTGAATGATGGTGCTCTGTAAGCAGTTCAATGACATTTAAGTCACTTGTACGAGAGGAATTTTATCTTCGAATCTAACTGCTACCTTGCATCTGTTGGAGTTGTGTCTCAGAGCTGCTGCTGATGTTCTACCATTTTTTTTATTTAGTCAAGTTTATTTGTTAGGTGGTTGGTTTGTTAGCTATTTTCTAGGAAGTGTAACAAGTTTGTTTTGCACATTTGTGTGCAGTTCCAAAAGAGGTTCTTATTTAGCTTGTACTTGACAGTTTTTATTTATTTATTTATTAATGCTAAATGAAGTTCATCATTCCTTCTCTCTCTGCGTAACTTGAAGTTCGTGAGAATTAGCTATTATATTAGCAATAACGGTGGTATCAGAGCCTCTGTGGGATCTTAAGGGACTGTGAAGTGAGGGAAAGTGAGTGAAGATTGCTTCCAATCTGCAAAGAAAAAGCTGATGGAGGTAGGATCAAGTTGATTCTCTGCAATGGCTACTGCAGTCTCTACTGGGGAAAATTATCAAGCTTGGGCTACTAAGACGACAACATTCTTGGAGGGTCATGATCTATGGGAGGCTGTGGAGAATGATTATGAGGTTGCTCCACTTCCAAACAATCCGATCTTGAATCGGATAAAGTACCATAAAGAGAGAATCACAAGGAAGGCCAAGGCAAAGTCTTGCCTGTATGCTGCTGTCTCACACCCTATCTTCACAAGGATCATGAGATGTGATTCTGCAAAGGCAATATGGGATTTCTTGAAGGATGAATACGAAGGAGATGAACAGATAAGGAGTATGAAGGTGCTGAATCTCTTGAGGGAGCTTGAGAGATAACATATGAGGGATTCAGAGTTGGTGAAGGAATATTCTGATAGGCTGATTGAGATAATTGAAAAAAAATCAAAGTCTTAAGGACTGACTTGAAGGATGAAAGGCTGGTTCAAAAGATCCTGGTGTCTCTTTCGGAGAAGTTTGAAGCAATCATAAGCTTCTTTGGAAAGTACAAGAGACTTAGTTGACATAAAACTTGCAGAATTGTTAAATGCCCCGCGAGCACAGGAGCATAGAAGACTGATGAGAAGAGAAGAGTCTGTAGAGGGTGCACTGCAAGCTAAAGTGAAGTCCAATGATGGAGGCAAAGGGAAGAAATGGAATTAGTCCAAAGGAAATGCAGGTGACTCCAAGTTTGCAGCAAAAGAAGGAAGTTCTAGTGGGTCTGGCAAATGGAAGAAGAACAAGAAGCCTTGTCAACACTGTGGTGGAACTAATTATCAGTCCTTTAGATGTTGAAGGAAGCCTGATGCTAAGTGTAGAAGATGTCACAAGTTTGATCACATGGAAGCGATTTGCAAAGAGAACAATCACCAGCAAGCAGGAGAAGCATAGATAGCAGTGAATGAGACTGAGAAAGAACATTTGTTTGCAGCTTTCTTTTCTGGCTCTTCTGTTGAGAATGATGCATGGCTAGTGGATAGTGGCTGTACCAATCATATGACTGGCAATTTGAAGCTGTTTAGGAGTTTAGATAGGTCAGTCAGGTTCAGAGTCATAATTGGCAATGGACAGTATATTGAAGTGCAAGCGAAGGGTACAATGGCTATTGAAGGAAATCATAAGGTGAAGCTGATCAGTGATGTTCTCTTTGTGTCAAAAGTTGACCATAATCTGTTGAGTGTTGGTCAATTAGTTGAGAATGACTATAAGGTGAAGTTTGAAGGGAATAAATGCCTTATTGATAATGCATATAGCAAAGAAGTGCTGAGAATGCCAATGAGGGACAAGAGCTTTATGTTCAAGCCACAAGAGATGTAACAAATGGCTTTAAAGTGCAAAGAAGAAAATGCAAAGCTATGGCATAAAAGGCTTAGGCATGTTCACATGAAGAACATGTTGTTTATGCAAAGGAATAGCTTGGCAGATGACTTGCCAAGTTTAGGGGAGGAATTTCCACAGTGCAGAACTTGTCTTCTTGGCAAGCAAGCCAGATTTCCTTTCAAAGGAGGAGGCTAGAGAGCACTTGAGAAGTTACAATTAGTCCACATAGACTTATGTGGACCTATGTCCGAGTCATCTCTCAGTGGTAGCAGGTATTTCATTACTTTCACAGATGACATGACTAGGATGAGCTGGGTTTTTTTTCCTACAAGCCAAGTCTGAAGTTGCTAATGTGTTTGTGAAGTTCAAAGCCTTAATTAAGAATCAGAGTGTGAAGAAACTTAAAATGCTCAAGTTTGACAATGGTTCTAAGTATACTGCTCACAAGTTCAAGTTAAACTGTGAGCAAGCAGGCATTGTACAGCAATTCACTGGTCCCTATTCACCTCAACAGAATGGGGTCAGTGAGAGGAAAAACAGAAGCATTATGGAGATGGCCAAATGTATGATGCAGGAGAAGATGTTACCTAAGAAGTTTTGGGCTAAGGCTACTAATAGTGCAGTGTTCCTGTTGAACCGATTGCCCACAAAGGCCTTAGAGAGGTCAACACCTTTTGAAGTCTGGTATGGTGTTAGACCTTCTGTGAAGAATTTGAAGGTTTTTGGGTGTTTATGTTATACTCTTGTTCCTCAGGTCAAGAGGGACAAGCTGGATCAAAGAGCTGAGCTTGGAGTCTTCATTGGGTACAGTCTCCAATCAAAGGCTTACAGGAGTTTTCACCCTATGACAGGGAAGGAGACAGTGAGCAGAGATGTTTTTCTTGAGGAAGATGAGTGGAATTGGATGGAAGAAAAGAATGCAGGACAACAACAATTTGCAAAACAACAACCTGCAACAATTGTAGAGGTTGATGAAGTTATGGATGGATTGTAAGATAGTATGGATGATTTGCTAGTAAGAGACACAAGGTCACTTGTTGAAATCTATGAAAGAAGCAATGTGGCAATGCTTGAAGCATCTAACTTTGTGGAAGCTAAAGAGGATCATAGGTGGATTGCAGCAATGCAGGAGGAGTTTGCAATGATTCAGAAAAACCATACATGGGACCTTGTTGATAGACCATCTAATAAGAATGTGATTGGGGTTAAGTGGGTGTTCAGAACAAAACTTAATCCTGATGGTTCTGTCAATAAACACAAAGCCAGACTGGTTGTGAAAGGCTATGCTCAAATATGGGGAGTAGACTATTCTGAAACATTTGCTCCTGTTGTAAGGCTTGATATAATCAGGCTACTATTAGTTGTTGCAGTAGAGAATGAGTGGCCTGTATTTCAGTTAGATGTCAAGTCTGCATTTCTGAATGGAGAGCTCGATGAGGAGATTTTTGTTGAACAACCTGAAGGCCTCAGTATCAAAGGGCAAGAAGAGAAGGTCATTGAGGAAAGCTCTATATGGACTGAAGCATGCTCCAAGAGCTTGGTATGGGAAGATAGACCGATATTTGTAGGATTTTGGCTCTGTAAGAAGCTTGAGTGAGTTCACTCTTTATGTCAAGAGGGTGAATCACAGTGTTGTAATTTTGTCACTCTACGTAGATGATTTATTGGTGACAAGGAATGATGTGAAACTGATAAAGATGGTGAAGCAAGGTCTGTTTGCAGGTTTTGAGATGTTAGACTTGGGAAATATGGCTTATTTCCTGGGTTTGGAAGTCAAACAAGCTTCACAAGAGATCTTCATTTGCCAGAAAAAAAATACATGAAGGAAATTTTGAAGAAGTTTTAGATGGAAGATTGTAGAAGTGTAAGCACTCCTATGGCTATTAAGGAGAAGCTGCAAAAGAATGATGGAACAGATGCAGTAGATGCTTCTATGTATAGAAGCTTGATTGGATGTCTCATGTATCTTATAGCAATCAGACCAAATATTCTATTTGCTGTAAGTGTTCTATCCAGGTTCATGAGTAGTCCTAGTCAGTTACATTTGGCTGATGCAAAAAGGGTCTTGAGATACCTCAAAGGAACATTATTCCTTGGTGTGAAGTTTAGGAAAGGTCAGAAGTTTAAGTTGTAAGGCTTTTCTGATAGTGACCTGGCTGGCTCAGTGGATGACATGAAAAGTACATCTGGCTTCTACTTCACTCTTGGTTCTGCTTGTTTCTCTTGGTGTTCCAAAAAGCAGGAGATTGTAGCTCAGTCCACTGCAGATGTTGAGTTTATAGCAGCTACTGTAGCTGCAAATCAAGCTTTGTGGCTGAAGAAGATAATGAAGGATCTGTGGTTGAATTCTGGTGATTGCATTGAAGTTAATGTGGACAATCAGGCGGCATTAGCAATATCTCCAGTTTTCCATGGCAAAACCAAGCATTTTATAGTCAAATTCTTCTTTTTGCGTGAAGTGCAACAAAGTGGTGAAGTTAAGTTGGTCTAATGTAGATCTGAAGATTAGCTTGCAGACATGTTCACAAAGCCACTTCAGGCTGGAAGATTTGAGTTGTTAAGAGAAAAAATAGGAGTTTGCAGCAGCAAGCGATCCAAGGAGGAGTTTGTTGGAGCTGTGTCTCGATCTTCTTCTGATGTTCTGTCTTTTTATTTTTATTTTTATTTAGTCAAGTTTATTTGTTAGGCGGTTGGTTTGTTATCTATTTTCTAGGAAGTGGAACAAGTCTGTTTTGCACGTTTGTGTGCTGTTCTATTTTGCACGTTTGTGTGCCGCTTCAAAAGAGGTTCTTATTTAGCTTGTACTTGACAGTTTTTTTTTATTAATGCTGAATGAAGTTCATCATTCCTTCTCTCTCTGTGTAACTTGAAGTTCGTGAGAATTAGCTATTATATCAGTAATAACAGCATCCACCATGGAATAGGTTATCTCAATTGACAAGCAATCTGGCTGCTCTTGTGAACCACGATAACCAACATGTGAAGAAAATGCTGGCTGTTTCGGCAAAGGCAGATTGGAACTCTCATTAGTTAGCATTGAAACGACTTCTGACATGTATGGTCTATCTTCTGGATGCTCTTGTACGCACAACAGCGCAATGTGGAGGCATTGAGGGAACTCTCTTACGGAAGACGGATCAGCTGAAACAAAGTCCATTAACTTGACCCCTCCTCCAGATTTCCACAATTCCCAAGCCTAACAAACACGACTTTGAGTCAGCTCACAGATTGTGTAAAAAGGAGTTTCGGGTTAATTGTAAATGTACTTCAAAATGTCAGGTTAAACACTGCAACTTACGAGCAGGTTTAGAGAGCGATCCAAATGAGTGAAGATTGTGTTCTTTCGGCCGCTAATGATCTCCAGCATAATCACTCCCAAGCTGAACACATCAGACTTGGTAGAGAGAAGGCCATGCACAGCATATTCTGGGGACATATAACCAGTGCACCAAAACAATTAATTAATTGAAATACATGAAGAACAGTCTGATATTTTTGGGTTTATGCCTTTATCCTACAAAATGGTGCTGGTCTTCAGATCATGATGGATATCCTTAATCTAGAATACTGGTGCAGATAAAGAAGGTTTTGAGTTATCCCTTCGATGACATATACACGTCTCTTCCACTCCGGAAGCAGTTTTTTGTGAGGATCTGCACCAGCATATTCAGTTGAAATCCAACGGACGCATGATTGCCAGCGTCAACTGATCAGAAAAGTTTTAACAAATTCCCAAAAGAAAAGGAGTCCAGCTTTTGTTGGCCTTGTACTCGTAGATCAGGATTTCTTCCTCTCCCAGTGCAACAACCTAGCAATCTGACAAGATTTCTGTGCTAGAGCTTTGAAACTAATAAAACCTCATTATTGGACTCCTCTGGCCCTTGTCCAGACTTCCTAGAAAGTCCTTTCACAGCAATTTCATGCCCCAGCAATATACCCTGCATTAAACACTAGGCCATTTAGTCTAAGATATCGCATGTGGAACACTGTAAAACATGAATTAGGAAATTTTATGTTTCTACTTGAGAAGGAAAGGATCAATACAATGAAAAGAAAAAGTAGCCACATTGAATTACTCATTCACAAATAACCTTATAAACAGGCCAAAACCACCCTCGCCCAAGTCATTTGCTGGAGAAAAATTCTTCGTGGCCACTGACACACAAGAAAAGCTAAGAATCGGTAACTCATGATCTCTCTTTGCGACAGATTTTGGCTTACTAGTGCGCTTGTCTTGATTTTCCATTGAGACATCAGAGCCCAGTTGGATCAGGAGCAACTCCAGGCTCCTTTTCGTGTCTGTTTCTTTCACATTCCATGCTGCTTCAAGAATCAAGCAGTTCAGAGAGAAATGGGTCAAAAAAAGGAAAAAAAGAAAAAGAAAGAAAAGAACCAATATTTTTGCTTATGAGTAGATTCAGTTCCTATGCAGGTGTAGCATTTCCATCTTGAGATAACGACGAAGGCTGAAATGACAAATACAACTAGAGGAATGGTTATTATCAGCTTTTCCAATGACCTGAAAATGAAACTTATTCATTACATGTTCAAGGCAAAGTCCATAAACATACTATAATCAAACCTTCTTTTGTTTTAAAGGTTCAATTCCATTACAATTGGCGGATCAATCTAGTCATGGATTTTGATAGATAAATGTGACTATCGGAGGCCAAGAATATGGGATGTAAGCATCAGTATTTCATCATTCATTTACTAATTTAGGCCAAGCTATTCAACAAAATTCCAAATAATGATCCTGTATTCTTGTTTTAGAAGTTCACATAGCTACTTAAAGTTTATGACAAAATACAAAAAACCATGCAGACCGACATTATGAAGTAAGTTATCGAACCTACCATAATTCCTTGGAAGCAGAAAAGCTGTTTTAGTGAAATTCCCATGAATAAACACGGTGGTGTTCTGATGGCCGGATTTACCCAGAGCGAAACTGACATCCAGTGCCGTCATCACGATACGAAGCAAAAGCAGTGCAAGAGCAATTACTCTGGCATATTATTTCACAGTCACCTATGCCCAGACCATCGGATATATTGAAAGCATTAGGATTTGGCAAATTTCTTTCTACCTTGAAAAGTTACTACCGTTTGCACATAAGAGTGGCTTCCTGATATGATGGTCAGCCGCATTGCTAGACGGAGTATTTGCACATATCGGACTATACACTACTGAAATTTCCTAATGGTTCGCTAAGTTTAGTAGGTTTAGCTTGAGCTCTCCTAAGTCCACAAATTCAAGACTCTTATGGTCTGAATTTTTAAGATGTAAGTTAATTTTTAATAAGAATCGCCACTAATCAATTTGGAGTGAGTCGATTAGAAACCCAAATGAAATATTTGGAGAAATATTTCACCCATGCGTAACCAAAAAATTTAGAATCGAGAACTTGATTATACTAGTTAATCACTAATGCCATTCCGATACCTAATATTGTTTAAATGCTAAGGCTTTTTTGATTTTCAAAGATTTCTCCATGCATTTGTGGAGAAAAACATATTTTTTGGTCTTTTTTTTTTTTTTTTACTTTTTGAATATAAAAAGCATTTTCAGATTTTTTGTTTTCTTTTAAAATATAAATCATTTTTGAATTTTTCTGATTTTTTGGGAAAACATAGTATATTTTTGAATTTTTTGATTTCTGAAAAATAAATTACTTTTATCAATATTTTGATTTTGATTTTATTTTTTATTAAAATATTATTTTCTATTATAATAATATAATATAAGCGACCTGGGTCGGATTTCCAGGTTGGGTCTGACCCGGGTCGTCCACCAATGGCCTAGACGGGCTTGCAAAGACGGGCCTAAACCAGCCTCACTCTTTTTTTTTTTCTTAAAAAAACTCAGCCTACAAAACAAGCCCACGATTTTGCAAAACCCACATGCTTTTGGCCCAAATTAGCCGGAACCCTACCCGGCCGAGACCCGCACGCCCGACCTGGTTCCTAGTCATCGACCCGAATCGCTCCTTCGTCTCTCTCTTCGCTACGCCGGTTGGAGACGGCTGCGACGAGCGGCGGCGACCGGCACCGGACTTGGTCACGGCGGCACCCTAAGCGGCTCGGCGGCCTGGTTCTTCGGACTCGGCTATGGGCACACACAGCGGCGATGACGAGCAATGGTGATCGGCTCGGCACAAGGACGGCGTAAGGAGATCGGAAGTCACGGCGGCGAGGTGAGCAACGGCAAGCCCAACACAGCGGGGCTCGCGACCGGTTGTCGAGGACGACGTCGGGGAGGGGGGGTTGGGAATGAACATCGGCGGCGTCGAGCCGGGCGTTGCGGGCGGCGAAGCGGAGCGATGGTGATCAAAGCAGCAAGCTCGGTCGTCGTCGGCTCGGGCGATGGATCATGGACAGCGGCGACTTGGGCTTGGCATGGCGGCGTCAATGGCTGAACGGTGGTGGCGTCGGGTGAGGTGTTGCATGCTTGTGACGGGGCTTGATCTCGCGGACCCTCCTCTCTCGATTTGGTTCTCAGGACCTCCGCTCTCCCCAGAGCTTGCACCAGAACTGCCTCTCCTTCTCCGGCCGGGCCGGAGGTGTGAAAAAGAAAGGGCTGGGCCTTGGGCCCGCGCGGAAAAGAAAAAGGGGCTGGGGTCAGGCCTAGTCCCAAGCCCCCTTTTTTTTTTTTAAATTTATTTATCCGAAAATAGGGTAAAAAAGGAAAAGAAAAAAAGAAAACAAACTTAATGGATGCAAATAAAAACTAAGACTTAGGTGATGTGCAAATCATTTTTGTTAGGGTCAAATTAATCCTTAATTTTTATGCAAATTAATCTTTATTCAAAATTTAGGTGTCAATACCCAATTATTGTGAAAGCCCGAATTTCCCTTGATGGGGCGATAACGAACCAACAAAAACTGTCAATTTCCCTTGGCAGCAAAAGTAAAGTAAATCTCAGTAGTGCTAGACACAAAAGTGAACTTATAATTATCGAGTTAGCTGTTAAACAAGAACCTGAATTTCTGACCATCATAGTACCTGATCAGTCTTGAAACCTCGTCACGGTGCCACACTCTAAGTTGGGCCTTATTCTTACCAGATAGAGAGAACATGAAGGAATCGGTGGAACACGAAGGAAACAGTGGACGGAACAGATGGACTCTACCACGAAACAAGGAATTGTTCCCTCACTTCATCGGTGCCTATGTTGCAAAACCCAAGTTTCATGCCGGGTAGGAACGTGTTTGATGGATAGTAAAAGCTTTCCCAAACCGGGCTATTGCCTTCCATCGGAACAAAATTGCCAGAATCAAGCAACATGGCGTGTGCTACTACTAGTAGATAACATCATAGCATTGACTAAATACTGAATCTGCCTTCTATCAGAAATCACCAAGTTCCCATCATATTTGAGGTAGAGAACACCAGAAGAATCAAGAAGCAGGTGTTCTTGATTTGTGACCCAGAGTTGTTTCTTGTAAGGATCATCCTTGAACCAAATGCCTAGGTAGTAGTTACTTGAGCAAGGCAGACTAGTCTTGAAGAATCCTAGCTCAAACACTTCATTGGATGAGACCAAAGTCTTGTTGTCTCTCAAGTCCTGACTGGGCACAAGAATGTTCGTCGCCTCGGATAGCCATTGTAAACAGCAAAAGATCATAATAAGAACACAGGACTTGATTAACTTCTTGGAGAGGGAGGAAGACAAAGTGGTTGTGGCCATTGAAGAAAAAATTCTCATTCTCTGAAAAGTTGGGTGATGCTTGAATTTTGAAAACTGGAATGTGTCATATATAGCATTAGGCTTTCAAAGTGTGTGAGAGAGCTGAGAGAGTAAAAGGGACGGAATAGGCGAAAGAATGATTTTGTAGTATTAGCATTTCTGATTACACAAATTGATGTTCAATACAAAAAGGATCCCAATCAAGCTGAATTAAAGGCGTCTATAAAAAAGAACCAAAACTCCTTCATTCCTTTATAAATGAATATCTTATCTGGACTTTTGTGGAACGAGGCGTGGTCAACAGGGGTGTCACATGCATATGTTTTGGCCGGAAAGCAAGCGCTTGTAACAATATTTCCCTTACTTTCTGTTATGGCGAAGTAAGCAGAATTGGTTAGCTTGAACCACTTTTCTTTTCGACGAATAATTGTTTTATGAGATTATTGGAATATAATACGCGGAAACGACATGATCTTGCAATTTACGTTAACGCGAAATCTGCTAGAGAAATAAACGAGAAAAATAAGGACACCAGAAATTTACGTGGTTCCGTCCGAGTATCGGTAACTATATCCACGGGAAGAGTCAGCAGCAAATAATCCATTATAATTGAAGAATAAGAGTTTACAATCACTCACACGCTCAAGTATTTCCCATACTTAGATTTAACCCAAAATCCAAAGTGTATATAAATAAACAACTCACTTGAATATAAACTCATGGCACAAAATTACCATGCGTTCAAGCTCAAAGTATAACGCGCTACGTACGCTTGGTTCACGTATGTACGGATTTGCAAAACTTGTGGCTCTTCGGAAGCAGCATGGACGTACGCCTCCTTTCTTCTTACGTAGGGTTTCAGCCGCGCGCCTCCTTGGACGTTTTCTTTATATTTATATGTGTGCCCAAGGTCAAAAGTTTGATCTTGGGCCCACCTCTTTTTGGCTTCACGTGGGAGAGACGCTTCTTTCCTTTCTTTTTTGTTTGCATGACCAAAAATTGTGTGTTGGGCCCCACGAGGATAACAACTTCCGGCAAGCTTCCGAAGAAGAAATTCGTATCTTCTTATACGTGTGCCCACTGGGCCCCACAATCAGCTTCATTCTTCAAAGATGAACGCGGTAGGCAACAGAGGCTTTACCATTTTTTTTCTTTATTCTATTATATCCTCTTTTGTAATCCTTCATACAGTCCCACGATCAAGTAATAAAAATTTTATTCAAGCGAATCGCGTTTTGCAAACGTTCAAACTCGAGACATAATTTAACAATTCTCCATCTTGGCTCGATGTTTGAAGCCAAGTTATAATACTTATCATCCATGCTGCTCTCCCGACGCCCTAACGGGCGCTCACTCTCCACAGACACCAATAGAGCTCAAGCAGAGCTTGAGCTTTGCCAAAGGAACAAACTTAGTCATCATGTCTGCTGGATTATTTGCTGTAGCAATCTTTTTGACAATAACATTACCCTTAGCTAAGACATATTGGATGAAGTGGTACCGATATTGATATCTTCGTTCGCTCGTGATAAACTGGATTATATGTCAAATATATCGCACCTTGGTTATCACAATGTATGTCCACACTTTTCTATTCTAAACTAAAGTCCAAGAGCAAACTTTGTAACCATATCGCCTCCTTCGCTACGAAGGTTAGTGCCATGTACTCTGCCTCGGTTGAAGACAGGGCAATGTGATCTTGTAAGGACGCTTTCCAACTAATTGCACCACCTGCTAGCGTAAACACGTACCCTGCTAAAGACCTGCAATCATCCAAGTCACCGCGTGACCGAATCCACAAAACCAGTGGTCTCATTGCCATTGCAGTCCCTTCGGTACACTATACTCACGTCTGTTGTCCCCTTCAAATATCTGAGGATCCACTTCACAGCTTCCCAATGAGTTTTACCATGACACTTTATATAGCGACTAACCACGCTCATAGCTTGAGAAATATCAGGCCTAGTGCATACCATAACATATATAATACTACCCACGACACTAGAATAAGGAACACGGGACATATGCTTCTCCTCCTCCTCAGTCTACGGTGATAATTTATCTGAAAGTTTAAAGTACTTCGCTAAAGGTGTACTTACAGATTTTGCTGACTGCATATTAAAACGTGCTACAATCTTCTCAATATATTTCTTTTGAGATAGATGTAGAACTCCTGCAGCCCTGTCACGCAAAATTTCCATACCCAATATTTTCTTTGCAGTACCTAAATCTTTCATATCAAATTCAGCATTTAATTGCCTCTTCAACACATCAATATCAGACACATTCTTAGTTGCTATTAGCATATCATCAACATATAAGAGTAGATAAATCAAAGAACCATTCTCCAATCTTCTATAATAAACGCAACTATTTATCTGACTTTTTGAATAGTCTTGACTAGCCATAAAAGTATCAAAACGTTTATACCACTGCCTAGGAGACTGTTTCAGCCCATACGAAGATTTATTCAACAAGTAAACATGATCTTCCTTATCCGGAATTGCAAATCCCTCTAGTTGTCTCATGTAAATCTGCTCCCCTAACTCACTGTGAAGAAACACAGTTTTCACATCTAGTTGCTCTAACTCAAGATCTTACGAAGCAACTAAGGCAAGTAAAACGCGAATAGAAGTATGTCTTATCACAGGAGAGAACACCTCATTGTAGTAAATGCCCTCACGCTGTGTATACCCCTTCGCCACAAGTCTCGCCTTATACCTTGCTGCCTCAACATTGGGAATGCCCTTTTTCCATTTGAAGACCCATTTACTTCCGACAATCTTTTGGCTCTTGGGTACTTTGACCAGCTCCCATGTCTGATTTCGATGGAGTGATTCCATCTCTTCACTCACAGCTCCTAGCCACTGCGATGACTCTAAACTAGCCATCGCCTCAGAGTAAGACGAAAGCTCATCTGTCTCCACTTCATCACCTACAGTCAATGCATAAGCAATATCTGTATAATCATAACGTACCGGTGATTTAATTTGCCTTCTCTATCTATCGGCGGCTCTAGTGTACTGCAGCTTTGCTAGTTGTTCACTATCATCGACTTCAGGAACTGCGGCTTCATCTGCAGTCTCAACTTCTATTACCTTCGAGGTCTCCGAAGTCTTCACCTGAAGCTCCACCTCACTAATGACACCATGATATGTCTTCTCTGCTGGTTGTGTCTCAGAATCCCTCTGTTGAAGCATTGCAGTCTCGTCGAAAATCACATATCTATTGATTAAAAAACCAGGTGATATGGGATCAGTGCACCACAGCCGATAACCTTTCACCCCATGTGCATAACCTAGAAATATGCACTTCTTTGTCCTCGGCTCAAGCTTACTATCACTCGCATGAGCATACGCAGGACATTCGAATATACGTAATCCGGAGTAATCAACAGGTTTCCTCGACCATACTTCTTCATGAGTCTTCCACTCAATAGTAGATGATGGAGATCGATTAACCAAGTAACATGCCATGTTTACCGCTTCGGTCCAAAATTCCTTGCCAAGTCTTGCATGCGAAAGCATGCATTGAGCTCACTCAAACAAAGTTCTGTTCTTCCGTTCTACCACACCATTCTGTTGTAGTGTCCCAGGTACTGTGTGGTGTCTCACAATACCTTCTTTCTCGCAGAACTCAGCAAAATCTTTACCATAGAACTCCATGCTATTATCGATTCTCAGGAACTTGATTTGTTTATTTGACTGTTTCTCAATCAATGCCTTAAATTTCTTGAACCGATCAAAAACTTCATATTTGTACTTCAGAAAGTATCTCCATATCTTCCTCGAATAATCGTTGATAAATGTTAGCATATATCAGACACCTCGTTTCGAAGGAACAAAAGACGGGCCCCAGACGTCTGAATGAATGTATTCAACCGGTCATTTGGTCGAATGAACAACTATAGTAAACTTAACTCGGTGCTGCTTCCCAAAGATGCAGTGCTCACATAAGTTCAGCTTCCCTATTTTCTGACCCTTCAACAATCCCCTTTCATTAAGTATCGTCATACTTGCCTCACTCATGTGCCTTCAATGTATATGCCATAACTGAGTCAAGTTAGAGTCTGACTCACTTAATGAAACTACAGCGGTATCGGTTATGGTCTCTCCCAGTAGATGATAAAGAGTATTCACTTTCTTCCCCTTCATCACTGTCATGGCACCTCGAGAGATCTTCAGTACTCCACCTTCAGCGATGTACCTGCACCCGATGTCATCGAATGTCCCCAGAGAAATAAGGTTCTTCTTGAGCTTTGGTATATGCCTCACATCTATCAATGTGCACACCACCCCATTGTGCATCCGAATTTGAATTGTCCCTATCCCCACAGCCTTATAGACTGCATTATTCCCAAAAAGAACCCTATCACCATCTGCAGTCTGGTAAGTAGTAAACCAGTTCTTATGAGGCGTCATATGATAAGAACACTCCGAATCTAGCACCCATTCGTCTCTTGACAAAGTAGTAGTCACACATAAAACAACTTCTGCATCACTATTGCTCTCCTTGGCAACATTTGCCACACTACTTGTGGCATTTTGCCTATCAACTCTATTCCTCCGCTTTGGATAATCTCTTATGATGTGCCCCTCCTTGTGACACTCAAAACACTTCACACGTCCCTTGGACTTTCTATGGCATGATTTCAATCTGCTTTTACCTCTACTGCTACTAGGCCCTCGATGTTGTTCTCTACCCCTAATTTGTAGTGCTTACACTACTCATTGCGCTAGACAATTATCTCGCAACTTTCTCTGCCACTCCTTAGAGAATAAGGCGGACTTTACCTCTTCTGAGGTAATTGTAGTACGCCATTGCAACAGTGAATCAGTAAGTATTCCCATGACTCTGGTAAAGAGGCTAGCAACATCATGCCATGTTCTTCATCATCAAGTATCTTACCGACGTTTTTCAGATCCATCATGAGTTTATTCAATTCATCCAACGTAGCTTCAGTATATCTAAATTGAAACATCTTCTTCAACATGTACAAGCGATTGTTCAAACCTTTCTTCACATAGAGTGCTTGAAGTTTTGTCCATAATGGTGCAGCATCCTTCTTCTCAGCAACTTCTATTAATACCTCATCCGACAAATTTAATAGGATTGTGCTCTTTGACTTTTCCATTAGCTCTACCCTCTCTGAGGTTTTCATTATAGTAAGCAACTCATCTTCACCATCCAGTGCTTTGGCCAAACCTTGGGTTGTTAATAATACCCGCATCTTGATACTCCATAATACAAAGTTGTTGCTCCTGTTAAACTTCTTAATTTCAGATTTCCTCTCAGACATAATTGTAATAACATAATTTCGAGATAATAATTAGACAAGCAATAGCTCCAAATCACAATCAAGAAATCTAATCCCAAGCTCGATACCAATTGTTGGAATATAATACGCGGAAACGACATGATCTTGCAATTTACGTCAACACGAAATCTGCTAGAGAAATAAATGAGAAAAATAAGGACACCAGAAATTTACATGGTTCAGTCCGAGTATCGGTACCTACATCCACGAGGAGAGCCAACAGCAAATAATCCACTATAATCGGAGAATCAAAGTTTACAATCATTTACATGCTCAAGTGTTTCCCACATCTAGATTTAATCCCAAACTCAAAGTGTTTATAAATAAATAACTCACTTAAATATAAACTCACTAAGTATAAAATTACCACGCGTTCAAGCTCAAAGTATAACGCGCTACGTATGCCAAGCATACGTACGGATTTGCAAAACTTGCAGCTCTTCAGAAGCAGCGTGGACGTCCGGCTCCTTTCTTCTTACGTAGGGATTCAGCCGCGCGCCTCCTTGGACGTTTTCTTTATATTTATATGTGTGCCCAAGGTCAAACTTTTGACCTTGGGCCCACCTCCTTTTGGCTTCACGTAAGAGATTCGCTTCTTTCCTTTCTTTTGTTTGCATGGCTGAAAATTGTGTGCTGGGCCACACGAGGATAACAACTTTCAACAAGCTTCCGAAGAAGAAATTCGTATCTTCTTATACGTGTGCCCACTGGGCCCCATGATTAGCTTCATTCTTCAAAGATGAACGCTGCAGGTAACAGAGGCTTTACCTTTTTTTTCTTTATTCTATTATTTCCTATTTTGTAATCCTTCATGCAGTCCCCGATCAAATAATAAAAATTTTATTCAAGTGAATCGCGTTTTAGAACGCCAAACTCGAGCATAATTTAACAAAATAACATCATATCTTTTTTGGCAAAAATGCCCATTTTGAGTTATTAAATTGTGCTTCTGGGTAAACTTTAGCCCTTCATATCGGCCGTGGTCATTTGGCGGGCTGCCACTACCTACATGCCCCAATAAGCTAGTAGAAGAGGGCTTGTTTAATCTTGATTTCTTGAAAGGTACACGTACGACCAAATAGTCTAGCCTTGGTTTTGTTTTGGTGGAAGGAGAGACCACTTTTCGAGGAAGCTCAATTTATAGTTTGATACATTTTCCCAAGGGAAACACTAATCGGAGGCTAAGCTCTGGGCGCGCAGGTTAATGAGCCGGCCGTCAATGTAGGGTCCTCTTCAGCAGGTCATTCGATCTGTATAATACAGCTTAACTTGTCGTATGACAACAAGAAATATTTTGGTTCTGCTGACGGCAGAAGTTATAGACTATAGTATTTCCTGGTTTGTGTGGCACCTTCATGGCTGTAATTGAGATGACTAGGAATAAAATGTGAATTGAGTGTAGGCCAGTCTACAAAAATGATTCTTCTGCGACGGGAATAGCTTTCCAGTCAGTTCGCTCAAGAAGTGTCAAGACTCCGACAATTTGGTTGTTGTCTGCTTAAAGTAGTCGTTTGTATCTGCTGTAGCAGCGTAGAAGGAGTAGCGGATTGGTACAAAAGAAAACCTCGAGCTGTTCCTTTCCTATTTAACTCGACTGGGTTCAAATACTGCACCCCAGGTCACCGTAACGGCGTTGCTAAATCAGATTCCTAGACATTTAACAACAGTTTCGTAGCTGCAAATGAACTTGGAAGCTCTCAGTACAAATGGACATTATAACAAAGTGTGACCACAAAGGCTTCACATCCGGTCACGATTAACGACAAAGTATTATTCTCCGCAGTTGCAATAATTACCTTAATGGGTGGTCGCTGAACTTCAGTAGATTTATAATCGGGCTATTAAAATTTTGATTTCTATCACTTAACAAAATAAACTTCCCTCTTTTTTTTTGGGTGCAATTGATGAACTTTGAACAGAATATGGTCTGTTTTTTGACAAACGCTAATGCGGCAAACACGTGGCCAATTTGCTAGATGCCACTTCACTATTTACCTAGCGGGAGCTTCGTTGGACATTTAGGTCTGTTTGGTAATAATTCTATTCCAAAGAACAAATTTTGATCGGAAATGGTTTTTATTTATTTATTTATGATTCTATTCTCTAGACGCGAGTTTCGAGTATTTGAAGCTTTTGGTAACTATTTAAAATTTTTATTCCTGGAATAAAAATGAATTTGGTATGACCTTAAATTATTTTGTGACTTAGAATTTCTTTTAATTTTTAAAATATTTTATTAAATTTTTTATTTTTTATTTTTTTTTTCTTCTTTTTCTTTTCTTCTTCTTAAGCTGGTCACTGGCCTCAACCATAGCTGATAGACTGACCAAATGAGGGTTGGCATGTGACATCTTGAAATTCGACCCCATCTCGGATATATGAAATGGTTGTTTGGTCAACGTGCCTATGGTCATTTTACGCGGAATTGAGCACTCTCGAGTTAACTAATCTATCAAGTGAGGCCGTTAAGGGGTATAAACGCGACAGATTAGAGAATTCGATTAGAAATCAACTGCTCGACCATAATAATTGGCAAGGGTCAATATGACACCGTGATAATCGAATTGTGATCGGATATAAGTTGATTCGATGGAATCATGTAGTCGAATTGCGGGTGATTTCGCACGATTGTGATATTCGCGTCGAACGGCAGAAAACCGATTTTCTATCGATATTATACTTAAGACACGTAATTGAAATCTCACGATATTATGACAACCGAAAGTCCTCTACGATACGGAGATGTACAAACGTGAATCGGAAATTATTGACTACGGGTTAAACACGCTAAAATTCCTAAAAGCTACCCGATATGTTAGGTTGTATTAAAATCGCGTTCGGTCAATTTTAACCACGAAATTGAATTCGGTTTCGGGAATCGGACGTTCGAGCGTGTCACGATTCATTTTTAGGACATCGTCTCATCTTTCGGAGAATTTTTTGTCGAGTCTAGAATTTTGCGGAAAAATCAATTTCAGCAAAACGGAAAAGAAAGGGGAAATTTGCATGGGCTGAAAAATGGGTTTTTTCTACCTCTAAATTGGTTTATTTGTGAGAATGAAGGGGAAAAATGGCCATTGGTTGGGCCATGGACTTTAAGCATGAAGACTTTGGTGATATTGTGAGATATTTACCCTAGGCTTTCTATTGGTAGCTAACTTAACTCCTTGGTTTTCCTTTTCTCTCTCCCTCTTTCCTCTCTATTCTCCCACGTTCACCCTCCCTTTCTTCCTCAGCTGAACTCCCTTCTGCCTCTTCTTCTCCTTCATTCTTTCTTTCACGTTTATTCTTCATTTCCCCTCTGCACCTTCACCTCTCCAGCCACCACCATCCCACTAACTTATTCCCCTTGGCTGTTGCACGCCCTCATCTCCAGTATCTCATCGTCACCCCGATCTTCCATCACGCCAGCTCACCACTCCACCGTCTCTTTTTCCCTCATGTCCAGTAGTCCTCGGCTAGCTCCATCTCCACTGCTGGCACCTCACGACGTTCCAGACATCCAGCGTCTCACCCGCACGTCCACCACCCACCTAACGACCTCACTGCCTCATCACCAGCACACCAACGCACCCTTCTCGAGTCAGCAACCACCAACTCCGACGCTTCACAGCCAACGGCCACCGAATAGCCACCCGTCCCAACAATTAGACCGCAATTCCAGCAACCAAGCTCCTCCTTGGCCGAGCCCTTGTAGGGCCTTTTTCCGCCAGCGACTGGCCTCCGTTGGAGACGTGGTAGCCTCGAGTCTTAGTCACTATCGTACTGCCATCGCCGTGAACCCGCCGCCGTCGAATTCCGGTGAGTTAACTCCTTAATCCTTGATTAGGTTGTTAATTGCGCTTAGGGGGTTAGATTATTGTTAATTAGCTTGGTTAGATTAGTGTTAAGTTGGATTAGCTTAAATTCGGATCTGTTTACTAGATCCTTGTTGTTTACGATTTTCGTGGGTTAAAATGTGTCACAATTTTGAGGTTGCTTCATTCTTGAAAAAATGTTCTAGATATCTTTAATTGTGACATATATTTTACTCAAGATTTTATGGATTTACAAGAATGAGATTTCAATTTCGTTACAATCAAAATAGAATCTCGAGTTGTGCTGGAACTCGTGACTTTTTGGTGTTGAAAAGATTTTTATCAACTCTTAGGGTTCGATTTTCGAAAGAGTTTCTTTACAAAAGTTGTTCATCACATCTTGTAATTTAACATAGTCAAAGTTCAGAGCAAATAGACATGTTTTGGACTTTGAATTAAACTGATCTTTGAAAATAAAATTTCTGGACACGGACACAGTTTTGGTAACAGTCTGAGAGATTTACTACTCTTAATCTAGAAAGATCTGGGTCAAGGTGTCTGCATGAAAAGTGCTCATTTAAGTGTTCTTTATAACATATTTAAATTTGAGAATTTTCAGAACTCGCTTGATTATGTTTCTAAAATTAATTCTGTAGACACGCGAGTGAACCCGGTTTCTGCCATTTAGGGCTGGTTGTGGTTTTGTAGTTGTTCTCGGTGCCTTGCTTGCTGGATAATGTGTATTTGGTGATTTGATTGAGCTTTAGCATGCTGAGGACTTATGCATGGTATTATGAGATTGATCGCTCTATGTTGGTTCTGATTTTTATTGCAAAAGATGGCTTTATAAGATTTTAAATAGAAAAACAATGAGGTGTCGGGTTAGGCACCAAAACTTATTTGCTCAACAAAACTATGATGTTTTAAACTAGGTGTGTGCAAAGTTTGATGGATTAATTTTGAGTACAAGAGCACCTACGAATTTCTTTCCAAAAGTTTTAAAGAAAAAAAAAGGGGTTACTCTAAATTGTTTCCAAAAAGAGGGGTTGGACAAAGAATTAGAAAAGAAATATGGTGTCGGGTTTGGATGCCAAGTTTTATGTGCTCAATAAAATGGTGAGCTTTCAAACTAGGTGCATGTAAAGTTTGGTGGGTTGATATCAAATACGTGACCCCGTATGAATTTATTTCCGAAAGCTTTGAACAAAAAAAAAAAAAGAAGAGTTGCCAAGTTGATTTTTGATAAGGGATTTTGATGTTCTTGACTATATGATGGAATTATGGGTGGTTTTGATAGCTTGTACGTGTGTTGTGGTGCAATTGATTGCTAGATGGTAGTTACCAATTATTATTACAAAACTCGGTTTTAAGGGCTTTTAAATGGAAAAATACTATTTGATAGCTTGTACGTGTGTTGTGGTGCAATTGATTGCTAGATGGTAGTTACCAATTATTATTACAAAACTCGGTTTTAAGGGCTTTTAAATGGAAAAATACTATTTGATAGCTTGTACGTGTGTTGTGGTGCAATTGATTGCTAGATGGTAGTTACCAATTATTATTACAAAACTCGGTTTTAAGGGCTTTTAAATGGAAAAATACTAGGTGTCGGTTTTGACACCAATCTTTTATGTACTATGTAAAACCGTGGAGTTTTAAAATGGGAGTGTACTCGGTTGGATGGTTTGATTTGAATACGTGACCACGCACAATTATCTTACCGGGATTTCTAATATGAAGAAAAAGTGGCCAAGTAAATGAGGCATTTGAATGCAAAGCACAGTGTTCTTGGCCAAATATGTGCTCGTGTGATCACCCAAATACCCTGATGCGTTTACGTGGGGTAGTGAACCTGTCCTAATGCATTTACGCAGGACGATGCCTGATTAAGTTCGGATGCCCCATGTCAACGGATGCCGGTCATGGTGGAGGCCGGGCCGATGCTCTTGTGTGGAATGTCGTCCTGATACGTATGAATACGTGGGATGATGTCGTGCCCGACGGAGCAGGATGATACCCGGTTATGCCGGATGACCGCCGACTTTTGAGTTGGCCGTGGCCATTAGGTTGTAATAACTGGAACACGCTTGAGCGGTTGTGATAACTGGGCCTAATTATGGGGCAAAATTGTGTGATACGGTATGGGACGTGTCATAACGGTTTGGCCTTATACTCGGGACCCGTGTGAGTGAAATGATGTGTTTCGGTTATTAAACAATGCTTACTGCATTAATAATAGCATATGTGATGAGCTAATGTGCAGGAATGCGCCGAGGCAAGGTGAGTTTTGTATGGTGTGTACTTAGGACTGCCTTCGAGGGGAATTTGTGTCCTAATTGGGGTTTAGGGTTTTGACTCGTTGAGATTTTATCTCACCCCGTCGTGGGCTAGCCTTTTTCAGGGCCATAGCGTAGAGATTTGCTGAGTGCGGATGTGGTGGGCGCGAGATGCGGCACCTTTTGGTTGGCCCTGCCGTTAGCGAAGTTTAGGGTGACCTTGATCCCTAAAGGTTTTTGAGAGGGTCGGTTGGAAGTTGCCAATGTAAGGACTTGTAAATCATTAAACTTCCTAGGGATAACAGTGGTTAAATAAATAAGTTAGTTTTGGCAACTTTTGTGGTGTGTTTTTACTATCCCTGTTTCTGATGATTGATTGTATGTTGTATTTAATTTGTTTTCGCATGTGTTTAATTGAAAGATAAAAAAAAAAGGGTCGGTGACGCGTCCTAGGATGTCGCATTTTTAATCAACTGCCGAGGGATGTGCATGTGCCCGAGGTTCGAGGCGTGACATGGCAACCTTGCCTTGGCTAGGTAAGCTTGGCCCCGCCTAGATCTCGCTTGCCCAACCATCACAAGGTTGGCCTCACCATGGCCAAGTGACGCTGACCTCGCGGTGGCTTGGCGAGGCTTAGCCTTGGCCAATCGTTGGCGAGGCCACCGACCCTCATTTGGCTAGTTGCCTGCCTTGCCCAACCAAGGCGAGGCCAAGCCTCGGCCAGCCATCAACGAGGCTTGTCCTCGCCAATCGTTGGCAAGAGAAAGAAGAAGAAGCAAAGGAAAAAAACAAAAGAAAATGGAAGAAAAGCTGTTGACACCTAAATTTCGTTTTTTTAATTAATTAATTAGGTTTCTTTTAATTATTCATTTTTGCCGTTTTCGGATAATAAAAAGAGAAAAAAAAAACAAATAAAAACAGAAAAAAAAAAAAAAAAAAAAAAAAAGAAAAGCGGCAGCGGCGAAGCTTCCCCCGTGGGCCTCCACGGCTTGAGCGCAAGGCCCGGCCCCCTTCGGGTCATCCCCTTCCTCGCGCCTCGCAACTCACGCGCGAGGGCGCGACGCCGGAAGGGTGGACGGACGGCGACGCACGTGGAGCGAGGGCAGCGTCGGATGGGACGCCGGTTCGGCCGGCGAAGGCCGTGGAGACCGACGGTCCAAACTCCGTCGACCGGCCGCCCCTCGGCCTATAAATAGGCCGTCCATCTCCGTCGACGAGGGGCACGGATCAGCAGAGAGAGAGAGAGGCAGCGAAGGATCGAGGACTGCAGATCTTCGAAACCTCCCACTGAGAGACTTCAGAACGGGGGGCCGAAGACGAGCAGGCCGAGATCTGGGAGCTCGCGGCCGGAGGGAGAGAGATCGAAGTCGCGACTCTTGGACACCCCACTGAGAGACTTCAGGGGGGCCGAGGGCTCGCGGCTTCAGATCTGGGTCTCGCCGGAGAGAGAGAGAGAGAGAGAGAGAGAGAGAGAGACGTCGGAGAAGAAGAGATTCGCGGGGGGTCTCGCTGTCGTCGCCGCCTTCGTCGCGCCGTCGTCACGAACAGTACCGCGCCGTCGCCGTTGCCGTCGCCACCTCCTCCTCTCCTCGTCTAGTCATCGCCGCCGTCGCCGCCGTCATCGCCGTCGTCGCCGCTGCGCCTCCTAGGCGCCTCAATTCGGAAACCCTAGGGTTCCCGATTTTCCGGGTCACGATCCCGGATTGTCGGGTCAGACCCGGGATCGGGAACCGGGTAGGGATTCCGTAAATCCGGGGGGCGGCGAAGGTCGGGTCGTGAGTCGGGTCGGATCCGGGTAGGGTTTCGCCGGGGAGCGGGCTGTCGGATCGGGTTGTCGGGCCGGGCCGGTTGTCCCTAAACACCGGCCACGACGCCGTTTCAATATAAAAAAAAAAAAAAAAAAGAAAAAAGAAAAGAGGACAAAAATCCGAGTCGGGCCCGCAACGCGGGCCCGTCCCGCGCGTGCGGGTCGTCGGCCCGGGTCGGACCCAACCCGCGGATCCGACCCGGTCATTTTTATAATATTTTAATAATAAATAATAAATAATATTTCAAAAAAAAATCAAAAATAATTTATTTTCGAAAAAAAATTAAAAAATGTTTTAATTTCCAGAAAATCGAAAAAATATTTAAAAAAATGTTGAAAAATGTTTTATTTTCTAAAAAATCGAGAAAAGTCAAAAATAATTTATTTTCCAAAAATATTTTGAAAAATATTAAAAAAAAAAATATTTTATTTTCCGAAAAATCCAAAAAAAGCCAAAAATTCATTAAAAAGCCAAAAAATTCAGAAAAAGCCAAAAAGACTTGTATTTTCAAAAAAAAAAAAAAAAAAATACCAAAAAATCCAAAGAAATCCCTTTTATGTCAAAAAAATTAGAAAAAGACTCAAGAAATGTTTTTCCTCCCAAAAATGCATGGAAAATCCCTCGAACATCCAAAAACCTCAAGGTTTAAACAAGATTAGGTACCGAAAGGGCATTAGTGATTAACTAGTGTAATCAAGTCCCCGATCCTAATTTCTCTGGTTGCGCAGGAGTGAGTATTTCTCCCAATACTTCACTTGGGTTTCTAATCAACCCACCCCAAATCGATTAGTGGCGACTCCATTTTAAAAATTGATTTACAGGTTAAAAACTTGAACCATTAAGTCGTGAATTGGTGGACTTGGGAGAGTCCGGGCATACCAAATTTCAGCCAAGCCATTAGCCTCCTTAGGCGCTCATACCCGATGGCGGGTGCCGAGAAAAAAAGAGGTCGCGACAGCTTGGCGACTCCGCTGGGGACTTAAAGACTTAGGCCATTTCTGTCTTGTTTAAATTCTTTACTAACTTAGGTTTTTTTTTATGCAGGTCAAAAGCTTAGAAATTTATTTTAAGTTTGCTTAAAATAAATTATCTTGTGATTATAAACTGTTGTGCATGCTTTACTGTTTTAAACACTAAACATGGCACACACAACCCGGCCGGACCCGGGCCGCCATAGGATTTCTAGGATGGTGTTAAGAAAGATACGACCTCGAACGCGAGACTGCGATGTAGAGGTTGCCTTTCTTTTCCCCGAATTTCTTAGCCGAGGTTAGGAGGATATGCTGCTAACGCGAGACCGCGACGGGCGGATATCCTTTTAATCTCACCAAGCCTTCATAGTTAGAAATCGAGCCGCACGTTCCATGTGCATGTCTTTGTGCTTGCCATTTTCTTTAAAAGCGAAGTAATTTATTTACTTTTAGTCAATCTTTTTATTGGCCCATGGCAATTTAGGGTAGGTTTTTCGAGTCCCGGTTTATATGCAATGGGAGAAGATGATATCCAGTTCATTCCCGCTCCCAAAGCGGAACTCTTCGATGGTGGGGTCAATTGGACCAAGCACGCCCAAGACCATGTGAAAGCCAAAGTCGGTCATCTTCTATCGTTGATCCAAATCCGTGTTCAGCCTGAAGTCATACAGGCCATGACACATTTCTGGTGCTCGAAGACGACTACTTTTATGTTCGGTAAGTTCGAGCTAACCCCAACTCTGGAAGAATACAGCATAATCACTGGAATGCCTCTCGAGAAAAAGCTTGTTAGGCCGTCAACAGGCATTATCCCGTTGCGTGGGTTAGCACGAATTTTAAGAACTGAAGTCCATGTCATGAGGCAAATTCTTGAAAACAACCATAATACTTGCCCACTAGCATTTTTGACTGCCTGTTTTGAAAACCAACCCATGACCCAAAAAAGTGAGATTTTTCTCCTGGCCTTTTTCGGGTTCATCATTTTCCCCCACCAAAGAAACGTCATAAGTCCAAAAATGGCATGGATAGTTGATCAAATCTCAAGGGGGCAAAATTATGTCAACATGATTTTAACCGAAACATTCTTGTCCCTCAATCGTTTTAAAGGAAACACGGAAAAAGTCATGCGGGTCTCCCCCGGAAATTTTACAAGTCTGGTTCTTTTCTCACCTAAGTGAATATCGATGCTTCATGCAATCATCTCGAAGCAAATAATTTTGAAAATCCATTGCAGAAATTTATGGTTTTAGGACCATACATTCCTAACCAAAGCTGTTTAAATTGGATAAACTTCCTAAGGGACCCGACTCCCGAGGTATTCCAATGGTGTGCTGGTTGGTTCCATGAAAAGAGAGCTCACTTTGCTTATAGACGCTGCCATCCAATTCCGTTGCTCGGCCTCACCGGCGCCGTTTCCTATTTCCCATATCGGGTGGCACGACAATATGGAGCCCTTCAGGAGATCCCGCCACTTTTCAAGAGGAAGGCCCCTCCACTTTTTTTCACCCATCAAAGCCGTGAATACACATTCGAGATTGACATTATCGAGGAAACATGGAACAAGTGCCATCGCAAAAGGATTGTGGTACCTGAAGGGCTTGAGGGAGAAGAAAAAGCCCACCACGCCTCTACGTCCTACATCCACAACCATCGTATCCCGACAAAATGGAAGCCATTGGTCCCTCACTCAATCAGTGAGAGTACCCAGCACGAGCAAGCGGAGCTCATGGAGAGGGATTTGGGAATGGACTGGATACATATTTCAGAGCCAGTTCAAGGAAGTAGGCATCCTCGCAAGAACAAGGCTCCTCGTCGCATATAAATTGGCAATCATGTGCCCCTTAGTGTTAATCTTGTGAAAGTTTTGTCCCATTGTTTAGGGACTTTTGTTTAATATCTAGTATTTCCTTCACATTTCAATTTCAAGTTTTAGATGTCGAAGTCTACGGTCTATAAAATCCTCTTTTGATAAATAAAAAGCGCTTAGACCATTGCCATGGGTCAATCTTTGTTTACTTTCGTGCTCATTCATTATTTTCGCGACAACAGGTAATTATGAATCGCCGGCCACCAATAGCTCGCGAATGGCCTCATGCACTAGGGCCCGATCAGAATGATGTACAAAATTGCC
Source organism: Eucalyptus curtisii (assembly GCA_017140595.1). Classification (NCBI taxonomy): domain Eukaryota; kingdom Viridiplantae; phylum Streptophyta; class Magnoliopsida; order Myrtales; family Myrtaceae; genus Eucalyptus; species Eucalyptus curtisii. Next base: position 8,092,862 of record CM029496.1, read on the forward strand.
TTATTAACATTGAAGACGGCGTAGGACGATGTCCATTGTCCTTCAAAGCAACTCTCAAGACAAATGAAATCTACTCAAGCTGAACCCAACTCGCAGTTGCCTTAAACACCATCATGACACCCACATATTCGCCAAAAAATAGCCGGTACCATAGACAGGTTGAAAAGATCATGAAAAAGTTAAGCCGCCTACAAGAGCGAATCCCATGGACATGTCCAATTACACCGCATTGAGATCCCCGAAAAACTCAAAGCACCCGAATGCGAAAGGTATGCTGATACCTCCCGCCCGCAGACCTACTTGCGCCTACCTGGTTCGAAGGATGATTCAATCGTACCAATCGAGCTTGACCGGCCCCGCCTTGCGATGGTACATTGTCGGAAGATTAGTCCCCTTAAAACCTGGAGGGAACTAATTCATGTTTTTCACCAAGAATATGATATTGACATAAGCCTTGACATAGCCGAAGAACTGATGATCACGGAGCACGAGGAACCGTTAATCGCTGAGATAGGAAAAGAGCATGTGAATCAAGCCTTGCATGATAAATGGGCAGCTGAGCAACATCTTGTTGCTAGAAAATTTCCTACTAGGAAAGGCAAGGAGCCTTTGTACGAGATCAAAGACACAGAGCCTGTTCAAGAGTGGGGCACGACTGGAAGACTCCCCAAGCTTACTCCAAGAGCTAGGGTCCAAAGAATACCGACCCCTATCAACCTGGAAAGCGAATCAGACAGTGAAACTCTAATGTCTCTCACTTCCCTTGACAGAATCGAGCTGGCGAAACGCAGGGCCTTACTCAAAAGATCTGGACCAGAGGCCAAGAAAAGAAAGCCTAAACAGATCAATTCAAAGATTCGCCAACGAGCTACCGCACCGAGCTTCGAGCATTCCCAAGAATACAGCTTTGAAGGCTACCATCCCCTAGAGTACAACCCTGAAGACTTCCCGCTCCAGAATACAATCTCAAGGACTTCCAGCATTATTTCAACAATGAAACTGACGATTCATCGTATAACCGTTTCCTACTCTCATCCGGGATGAAGGCCCGTCGAAGAGGAAGCATACGTCTTTATCCGCTACGATCCTAACGAAGTACTAAGCTTGTCCTCGACCATGAGGATAGCTTCAATACTTTATCCTCATTCGGAAATTTCGACCAAGAAGAAAGCAATGGGGTAATCTCGGTAGAATCCAACTTCCCCGAAGCAGAAAAATTCACCACTACAACAGATATGCGGTGGGAAAACCAAGGCCTAACCAAGATACATCAAGCTCGTCCCGCGCTCATAGGATCATGACCCCCGAAGAGATGTGGATACCTAATCTCCGTAAGTATAACGGCACCACTTGCCCCGTGGCACACTTGCGGTATCTCCATGCGGAAATGAGTCGATTACTATGGCCCGATGTCGTTCACAACTCGGCGTTCCAAGAAACTCTTACGGGGTCTCGCATTACAATGGTTCTTCACAGCAAATATTTACCTCATAAAGGATTGGAGCAAGCCGACTTCCACATTCTTGCATCAGTACCAAAACCAGATTGGAACTGAACTGCCTTGCGAGAATTTGGCCCACTTCAGAAGAAGACCGATGGAGGATTTCCGAACATATGCGGGGAGGTGGAGGGCTTTCATGATGCAAATCCACCCTGAACTGGCTGAAGAGGAGTTAATGAAGTGGTTCATAGAAGCTTTGTCCTACAAGCATCGCTGTTGGCTGCATGGGTTACACTTTCGTAGCTTCAACGAGGTAGTCATCGCATGCGAATACTTCGAATCTACTGAAGGCGAGGAATTCAAAGATGTTTAGCTTCAAGACCAGCACTATCAAAGCGCTCATTTACACAGGAGTTTTCATGGGTTTTACTTGTTTTTATGATTTCATGTTTCTTATCTTGTCTAGTGTGCTACTGTTGTATTTTCCATTCCAAGTACTCTAATGTATAATTCTAGTATTTTGAAGGCATGAGGCGGTATTCCAAACCAGCCCAGTGATGTTATCTAACCATGAAAAGAAAACATCATCCAAGGAGAATACTGAGGGCTGGGCTTCCTCATGCTTTTTCCCCCAAAGACATACTTTGAAAATAAGAAGTATCTCACCACCAAAAGCTTTTGTCAAAACCAAATGTTAATTTTAATCATGTTTGTCTTTTTGACTCACTCACTTCATGTTTCAGAATATCATCCCCTTTTGATTTAATGTGACAAAAGGTAGTTGAAACTGGCGCATCGTGTGAACAGACCAAATTCAAGGGTATCTTTTCGAAAAAAGCGGACAAACGAAAGGAGCATCCCGTTCCAAAAAGTGTAAGTCTTATTTCCTTAACATAATATTGAGAATGACAACCCATCTCTTCTATGTACAGAAACAAAAAATAGGAGGTAATAGGCATAGGCATACGGTTAAACTCGAAGCATGCACACCATGGTAACTCGAGGCAGGATAACCTCCCCCATGATGCTTTTGCAAGCCGTCCTCGGGAGTTCTCGTGCACTCCACCTCACTCGTATCCAACTCCTTCTCAAGCCAGAGCAATGTCTTTTCCCCACAACGTGCTTGAGCAACTAGATGATGTGGCTTCATCAACAGGACTTCTAGCTTTGACGAGCCCAGAAGCACAAGGAAGGGATCTGTTCCCTTTCTTTGAATTGGCTACTTTTGTCAACAGGAGAAAATCCAGACATCCAAGGCGATCCATAGCCCCCACTCCCGACAACGACTTTAGAATCCGGAAGCTTCACTCCGTGTTCCGCACGCATATTCTTCCAAGAAATAATTGCCTTCGTGGAACTGGAGATTTTGATTGTCCATCTCGATTCCATGGAAGCTTGAGGTACATGACTTTGCCCAAAGTGTTGCAATAGTTAAAGACGAAGGAGAAATTCCACAGAAGGAAGGCATTGAAGATGAATCAACGACCAGTAATCATGCATACATGGCCACAAATGGGAAAGGCCAATCGAAACGTTGAACTGTGTCGAGACAAAGGGGCCGTCATCGACATTCAAATATCCCTAGGAGCCAGCACATATAAACTCTAGGGGAGAGTAATTTGGTATCGTTTCCAATACTCCCAATATCTGGACTCGCTTGTGACATTTTTTCTCCTATTGACAGGAAGCATAGGATTCAAGAAACAAGCTTAATGGTTAATTTGGGCAAATCAAGTGACCCATATCGATTTACCTAACTTGGTATGAAAAGACGTGTCGTCCAAGAGCCGGTTTGGTTAAATAAAAAAGAAGCACCCTACGGACACCGTCGGCGCCTCTAGCCGAGTGGTACCCGGGAAGAAGCAAAATGGTCCGAAGTCGGGGGTTCGAATCCCCGACGTGGCAGTTAGCCGCTTGGTAAAAAAAATATAATAAATTTTTTTTTTTTTTGCTTCTCTTGCGCCTGCAAATTACGAGAGAGCAGGTGACCTAACAAAGCAAAAGACATAGGACTTCGTGTCCCACTCGCACTTCGGTCCATCCAATCATCATCGCAAATCGGTGAAGGGTAATGTTGTATCGCTCCCAGTTGTTTAAACTCCTAAAAAAAAAAAAAAAATCGCGACGACACGTTCTTTCCTATCTTTTGTAGGATTACCTGACTGTCAAAAACAAGGATAACAAATCAAGAAAAGATATGTCAAACTCTGATAAGCGCTCCCAAGCCAAATGGCGTCTCAAGTATTGCCAAAACAAATGACAGAAAATCTTCAGGCCTCAACTCACATTTGATTTTGGCCAGACTAATTGATCTACTTGTACATCTTCTCTTCTACAGGGGCAAAAGCATAAAGAGCCCGTCAAATCAATAGATCAGATTCCCAATCCTTGGCTGATCATTCTTGTGTCATTTTCCTATAGGGACGATCCATTGACACCCATTTGTGAATAACTCTTTTGATGTTCAAAATTCAACACATTTGTAAATACAATTTCACCAAGTGAATACCCCTAAAGTTGTCAATAGGGTTTCTTGAGTAAAAATCATTCATTTGTTTTGAGAGTACAAACTCTCTCATACTTAAAAATGCTGCATGCCTTCTCCAAATGGATTTTTGCATGATGATTTCGTCAAATCAAATCATTGATTCTATTAAGGATTATTAGAATAGACAGCTAAGTGAAGAATACAAGATTAATTGAGCATGCTGGATGAGGCGCGTCAGAATGATGACAGGCAAGCCATATTCTACACACAATCCCCCATCTATACACTTGTGAGATGAGTGCAGAAGATTCCATGGCTGCAGGGTAAAGAGTTCTCTCGCGAATGGTACGATAACCAAAATAGTGAGAGGCATTCCATCGCTCACCCCATTGAGCCCCATACACTGGTGAAGCTTCTCTCATATCCCCGTCAAAAAAAAAAAAAAAAAAAAAAAAAAAAAACCACCCCACACTGGGGCAAGTCGAAGGCAAGTCAACATCACGAGGTGAGAAAAGGGATAGTATTTCTCTTGCTTGCACTCGCATCAATCTTCGAGTGTCTTTATTGCATATGAACACTCACGTTAATTTAAGTGCCATAGAGTCATGAAGAGCAATTCTTTCGTTACGCACTTGTATCCATTGTACAACTCAATTGAGTCTGTAAATTTACCTTCACATGGAGGCAAAGTAGAAGTTACTGCCATTCGAGCAGCATAATCAGGAGCGCCGACAAAAGATGAACAACGACGTTTGCTTGAGCTTGTCTAGATTAGTTCCTCAAACAATAAAAAAACTAGGGGCATAAAAAAGCAGTGTACCTGGTAAAAGCAAGGTCAATGCCCATGAATAAAAAAACTGGAATAGAAACTAGGGGCATGAAAAAGCAGTGTGCCTGGTAAAAGCAAGGCCAATGCCCCCCAACTAAAGAATACATTCAATTGTATTCTCAAGAAAAGTTGATGTTGTGATTCAATTGATAGAGCCTCTATCTGACAGTGAGAAGGAAAACCAGTGACAAATGCCAAGGCAACCACCAGCTCTCACCTTTTTACACATCAGTCAAGCCTACATTGCGTCCCATTGTAAAAGTCTCTTCAGACTAGGGCACTTCAATTAACGTAGGATTTCATATGTTTATAAACATCGCTCGAAGAAGTACGAGCAAGACTATTCTATCTCTTTTCGCAGGATTCCTAAGCTTGCAAACCCGTAGATGATCGTGTAGTGTTCTATTCATAAGCCTTGACCGTGATGGTCCCCATTGACGAGCCAACAACCAAGCCTACATTACGGTCTCAACAAAGACCTCCCACACCGGTAAAATCGTACCACTTGCGAGAATACTCGGACCCCCGCGACATGATGACAATGAGATGTGTGGTCCTTATAAATCCTGCATCAATGGTCGGGATAGCCTTTTCCATGAGAGTGAGTGAAAAGTCCTTTCGACGAAAGTCCCTCATCCGGCATGCTCAAGACATCTATATTCCGAATAAAGGTTGTCTTTCAAAATCTTCCCCAATGGAATTCAAATGGTACGAAACGACAAAATTGTCATGCATAAATCACATTTGAACTCATAAATTTACAGCATATACAATCATTGTGTACATGTGTGCATGTTGTGTAAATAGCGTAGACATACTTCCTGAAATCAGAGATATTGCTAGGTAAGCATATCCCTATCCCCATTTGTCTTAAAGTACTTACCACTGTCCAGGAACTCTCTTATTGACGCTCGACCTATTCAAGTCGTCCCTTGAGTTTGGGTGCTTGCAATTGTCCCAGTATCCCATTGTCTGTGAGTACCCACCACTTGCCGGGTACTCCTCTTATCGACACTCGACCTGTTCGAGTCGTCCCAGAATATTGATACTTGTGACTCGACCAAGTATCCCTTTATCGTTGAATACCTACTGCTGTCTAGGTATCCCCATTGTCTTTGAGTATCGGCCATCATTCGGATACTCCTTTCCCCGACACTCGACCCGTTCGAGTTGTCCCCCATATTGATACTTGTGACTGACCAAGTATCCCTTTACCGTTGAAATACCTTCTGCTGTCTAGGTATCCCCACTGTCTTTGAGTATCGGTCATCGTTCGGATACTCCCCTTCCCTGACACTCGACCTGTTCGAGTCATCCCCAGAGTATTGATATTTGTGACTCCGTCCGGTATCCCCCGTTTTTGAGTGCTCGCCGCTACTCGGTGCTCCTTCGTTAATACTCGACTGTTCAAGTTGTCTTTAAAGTTTGGATGCTTGTGACTTGTCCAAGTGTCCCCTTGTCTTTGAGTACCGGCCATTCGGATACTCTCTTTTCTTGACACTTGACTTGTTCAAGTTGTCTTCATAGTTAGGATACTTGCAACGACCCAAGTATCCCACTACCTTAGAGTGCCTTTCATTGTTAAGGTCCTCCCCTTTCCGAGTTGTTCTCAAAACTCGTATCATTGAATACTAGCAGCCATTCAAGTATTCCATCGCATTGTGCGCCGTGGTTACCCGGGTATGCTTTCTTACACTTGGACTAGCTTGAGTGGTCCCGATCATATCATTAAATACTTGTATTCATCCAAGTTTCCCGACTTTGTACACCGACGGCTACCCGGGTGTTCCAGCCCTTTTAAAGTGCTGCGGCCTTCCAGGTAAGCCCTGTGCTACATTCAAGTTTATTTTACCAGGAGGTGAGAGACCTTCACGAATATCCCAGGTACGTCCTCGATATTCCCCATTTACCAGGAGGTGAGAGACCTTCACGAATATCCAAGGTACGTCCTCGATATTCCCAACTGCCAGGAGGTGAGAGACCTTCACAAATATCCAAGGTACGTCCTCGATATTCCCATTTACCAGGAGGTGAGAAACCTTCACGAATATCCAAGGTACGTCCTCGATATTCCCAACTGCCAGGAGGTGAGAGCCATTCACGAATATCCCAGGTACGTCCTCGATATTCCCCATTTACCAGGAGGTGAGAGACCTTCACAAATATCCAAGGTACGTCCTCGATATTCCCAACCGCCGGAGGTAAGAGACCTTCACGAATATCTCGTGTACGCCCTCGATATTCCCAATTACCAGGAGGTGAGAGACCTTCACGAATATCCAAGGTACGTCCTCGATATTCCCCATTAACCAGGAGGTGAGATAGCTTCACGAATATCCAAGGTACGTCCTCGATATTCCCAACTACCGGGAGGTGAGAGACCTTCACGAATATCCAAGGTACGTCCTCGATATTCCCAACCGCCCGGGAGGTGAGAGACCTTCGCGAATATCCAAGGTACGTCCTCGATATTCCCGACTACCGGGAGGTGAGAGACCTTCACGAATATCCAAGGTACGTCCTCGATATTCTCAACCGCTGGAGGTGAGAGACCTTCACGAATATCCAAGGTACGTCCTCGATATTCCCAACCGCCCGGGAGGTGAGAGACCTTCACGAATATCCTGTGCGTCCTCGATATTCCCCATTTACCAGGAGGTGAGAGACCTTCACGAATATCCAAGGTACGTCCTCGATATTCCCAACCGCCGGAGGTGAGAGACCTTCACGAATATCTCGGTACGCCCTCGATATTCCCAATTACCGAAGGTGAGAGACCTTCACGAATATGTGAGGCATGTCCTCGATATTCCCAATTACCGGAGGTGAGAGACCTTCACGAATATGTGAGGCATGTCCTCGATATTCCCAGTTACCAGGAGATGAGAGACCTTCATGAATAGCCGAGGCGCGTCCTCAATATTCCAACTACCAGAAGGCAAGAGACCTTCAAGAATATCTCAAGTACGTCCTCGATATTCCATCTACCAAGAGACCTTCGAAAAAATGTCCGGTTTTCTCTAAGAATTTGTACTTGTGATCATCCAAGTACCCTTTCAACACCCGTAAGCAATCGGGTATTTTCCAAAGCATCTAGTACTTGTGATCATCCAAGTACCCTTTCAACACCCGTAAACAATCGGGTATTTCCCAAAGATCTAGTACTTGTGATCATCCAGGTACCCCTTCAACGCCTGCGAATGTCCAGGCACCCTCCAGAATTCGCACTTGTGATTATCCAAGTATGCTTTTGATGCCTGCAAAGGCCCAAATATCCTTCAGGTTAGTACTTGTGAATATCCAGGTACTCTTTGATATGCCTGTGAATTTCCAGATATCTTCCAGAATCGATGCCCTGAGAAAGGTTGGCGCATCCTCCCGAGAAAGGTCGGGTTCCTACTGGTGTCTTCGACAGAAGTCAGACACCCCAACAAATCGATGCCCTGAGAAAGGTCGGCGCATCTCCCGAGAAAGGTCGGGTACCAACTGGTGTCTTCGACAGAAGTCAGACGCCCCAACAAATCGATGCCCTGAGAAAGGTCGGCGCATCTCCCGAGAAAGGTCGGGTACCAACCGGTGTCCTCGACTGAGGTCAGGCACCCCCAACAAATTGATGCCCTGAGAAAGGTCGGCGCATCTCCCGAGAAAGGTCGGGTACCAATCGGTGTCCATGACAGAGGTCAGGCACCCCACAAATCGATGCCCTGAGAAAGGTCGGCGCATCTCCCGAGAAAGGTCGGGTACTAACTGGTGTCCTTGATAAAGATCAAGCACCCACAAACAGATGCCCTGAGAAAGGTCGGCGCATCTCCCGTTAAGGCGACCGAAGAAAGGTTCGGGTCCTCGACAAACCACTAATTGCTCTAATAGGCGACCGAAGAATGGTTCGGGTCCTGAGAATGCAATTTCCCGTCAAGGCGACCGAAAAAGGTTCGGGTCCTCGACAAATCACTAATTACTCTAATAGGCGACCGAAGAATGGTCCGGGTCCTGAAGAAGCAACCTCCTCATGTCACCAGGTAAGATAACGCCTTGATACTTGCCAAACTCAGGGTTCACACCCTATCTCACTCACTCCCGGTAAGTAACTCCGGTATTTTCTTATCTGTCTTAGTATATGTAAAGTTATATTGCTATTTTTCTGCATAGAATAATAGGTTCCAAATGAAATATAATCTGCTACGCATGCATGGATAAAATTTAGGCATCAGTTTGTCTTTGAATGCAACCTCTGCGAGCTCACCTTCAAAGAGGGGCAAGTATTGACACCTAAATTTCGTTTTTTTAATTAATTAATTAGGTTTCTTTTAATTATTCATTTTTGCCGTTTTCGGATAATAAAAAGAGAAAAAAAAACAAATAAAAACAGAAAAAAAAAAAAAAAAAAAAAAAAAAAAAAAAACAAAAAGAAAAGCAAAAGAAAAGCGGCTTCCCCGTGGGCCTCCACGGCTTGAGCGCAAGGCCCGGCCCCTTCGGGTCATCCCTTTCCTCGCGCCTCGCAACTCACGCGCGCAGGGGCGCGACGCCGGAAGGGTGGACGGACGGCGACGCACGTGGAGCGAGGCAGGCAGGGCGTCGGATGGGACGCCGGTTCGGCCGGCGAAGGCCGTGGAGACCGACGGTCCAAACTCCGTCGACCGGCCGCCCTCGGCCTATAAATAGGCCGTCCATCTCCGTCGACGAGGGGCACGGATCGCGCGAGAGAGAGAGGCGAAGGATCGAGGATCGCAGATCTTCGAAACCTCCCACCGAGAGACTTCGTAACGGGGGCCGAAGACGAGCAGGCCGAGATCCGGGAGCTCGCGGCCGGAGGGAGAGAGATCGAAGTCGCGACTCTTGGACACCCCACCGAGAGACTTCGGGGGCCGAGGGCTCGCGGCTTCGCATCCGGGTCTCGCCGGAGAGAGAGAGAGAGAGAGAGAGAGAGAGAGAGAGAGACGTCGGAGAAGAAGAGATTCGCGGGGTCTCGCCGTCGCCGCCGCCGCCGTCGCGCCGTCGTCACGAACAGTACCGCGCCGTCGCCGTTGCCGTCGCCACCTCCCTCTCCTCGCCTAGTCATCGCCGCCGTCGCCGCCGTCATCGCCGTCGTCGCCGCTGCGCGCTCTGGGCGCCTCAATTCGGAAACCCTAGGGTTCCCGATTTTCCGGGTCACGATCCGGATTGTCGGGTCGACCCGGACGGAACCGGGTAGGATTCCGTAAATCCGGGGGCGGCGAAGGTCGGGTCGTGAGTCGGGTCGGATCCGGTAGGGTTTCGCCGGGAGCGGGCTGTCGGATCGGGTTGTCGGGCCGGGCCGGTTGTCCCTAAACACCGGCCACGACGCCGTTTCAATATAAAAAAAAAAAAAAAAAAAAAAAAAAAAAAAAAAAAGAAAAGAGGACAAAAATCCGAGTCGGGCCGCAACGCGGGCCCGTCCGCGTGCGGGTCGTCGGCCCGGTCGGACCCAACCCGCGGATCCGACCCGGTCATTTTTATAATATTTTAATAATAAATAATAAATAATATTTCAAAAAAAAATCAAAAATAATTTATTTTCGAAAAAAAATTAAAAAATGTTTTAATTTCCAGAAAATCGAAAAAATATTTAAAAAAATGTTGAAAAATGTTTTATTTTCTAAAAAATCGAGAAAAGTCAAAAATAATTTATTTTCCAAAAATATTTTGAAAAATATTAAAAAAAAAAATATTTTATTTTCCGAAAAATCCAAAAAAAGCCAAAAATTCATTAAAAAGCCAAAAAATTCAGAAAAAGCCAAAAAGACTTGTATTTTCAAAAAAAAAATACCAAAAAATCCAAAGAAATCCCTTTTATGTCAAAAAAATTAGAAAAAGACTCAAGAAATGTTTTTCCTCCCAAAAATGCATGGAAAATCCCTCGAACATCCAAAAACCTCAAGGTTTAAACAAGATTAGGTACCGAAAGGGCATTAGTGATTAACTAGTGTAATCAAGTCCCCGATCCTAATTTCTCTGGTTGCGCAGAGTGAGTATTTCTCCCAATACTTCACTTGGGTTTCTAATCAACCCACCCCAAATCGATTAGTGGCGACTCCATTTTAAAAATTGATTTACGGGTTAAAAACTTGAACCATTAAGTCGTGAATTGGTGGACTTGGGAGAGTCCGGGCATACCAAATTTCAGCCAAGCCATTAGCCTCTTTAGGCGCTCATACCCGATGGCGGGTGCCGAGAAAAAAAGAGGTCGCGACAAGGAAATAGAAAAAAAAAGAAAAGACTTGATTTTGGAGTTGTTCCTAGGAACAAAGAAGTAATTTTTTTTTTTTTTTGCTTATTAATTCTGTTTCAAATCTATTTAAGATAATAAATTTGTTCTTGAAAACAAAAAAAATTACCAAACAAATTTCTAAACTATTTTCGTTTTGTAGGATAAAAGAATAGGATCGGATATTATTTAGTTGATTACCTAACGAGCCCTTAATAGGATTTCAAAGTGAAAGTGTATCAATCACATAAAAATCAAAATCACTCCACTGGATGATTCAATCGAAAGTTTAATGACACGATTGCAAGATCCATTAAAGTTTAGTGATCGCGCATGGAATTTATCGCAAATAGATTATTATTCAGCTCTATAATGGGATCCAACACATTGGTTTTCAAACCCCAAACACCAGGAACCAGGATGCCGTTCTTGCATCCACATTTTGCCTAACTTTTTCCTCGTTGGCTCCACATTTTCTCCTAGCTCAAATTACAGCCAATTTGCCATTCTGTCAAGAGTTTATTTGGGTCTAGTCGGGCTTGGATCGATGATCTCAACCATTTAAATAGCATAAATTCAAAGGTAGAAGCAGTTTGCCCTGTTATATATGCCCAAGAGAAAAACTGAGCTGAGACGTATAGTTTCAATTTTTCTTTTTCCAAATCTGTAGATGAAGGCGAATGCGATTTTATTTTCTTCGCACGTGGGTCAACTGGACCGACAAATTATAAGAATTGACTACAAAATCTCGTGTCGTTTTCCTACAATTAATTGACTGATGATCTCTGCATGTACAAATTGACGTTTGAAGTTGAATCTTTCAATCCTGTTTTTATCAGCCACTGCATTCTGGGTGCACATTGTGGACCCGACGTTGCTCGTGTTTAGAAAAGATTGAGAAGCTTTACCCCGGGTCGGGAACAAGCCAATATCACTAGATTTTTTTTTGGTCGGTTATATTACTCGATTCACTAGACGTTTTTATAGATAAGGTTTTTAATTAATTAATTAATTAATTAATTAATTAATTAATTAATTTATAAATGTAAAGAATAATGACACAAATAGTCCATAAATTATTACTCAATGTGTAATGTAATTCTTAAACTTGTAATTTATTTTGTGTAATGTTGCCCTGAATTTTTAATTTATTGATTGCACATGTTCAAAATAGTTTTTAAATGATGTGAAAATGTTCAACGTTGTCATTTTATTAATTCAAATTCAGGGGCAATAATAGTATTGTTTTTTTTTTCTGTAATTTTCTCATTTTTATCTTGCCCTTCAATTATATATATAACGAATAATGTATTCGACATTCGATGCACTTTTTTATATTTAAACATTACTATTAAATATGGCCTACTATTAAATATACATAAACGAATAATGTATTCCACATTCGATGCACTTTTTTTATTTTTAAACATTACTATTAAATATGACCTGTATGTTATGTTCATTAGTTGATATTTATTTTAATTATATGTATACCCGATGAGTGAAAATTATTGTCGAGCAATAACTTAAAAAAAAAAACACAAACCAGCAGTTAGACGTGACAGATGTTGTTTAACGAAAATGATGTTAAATAATATTTTCAGAGTTTGGCTATAACACAGACTATTGCAACAATTCAAAATCGATGGTAGTAAAATGCATCTCTGCAATTTCTAGGGTCGTGAGTGCACCAACTCTGAAAGTTCAAGGAGATAAAATGTAATTTCTGTATAAAATTTATTTTCCTGATAATAAAGGAGATGACCGAAATTACATACTTTAATATTTTAATCTATACACGCTTGATCAAAGTTTAAGTCATGAAGTAGCACCTATTAATATGTTAGTTTTAAGGGCTGGTACTTGATATTTTAAATCTAGAACCGTTTGATTTGAGATCTCAAATTTTTGCATGTATATAAAAAATCTCACGCAAGTCTTATAATGGATAGATGTAATGGCTTCGATGCGATTATGATATAGTGAGACCCTCGTGAGCTCTTGATTCTTAACACAAAAGTACCCTACTTTATTCGAACTTGACGTAATACTCATCAAAGTTTGAGCCGAACTTGGCGTGAAACGTGACTCGAATATCTCTCACTTCTCATAGAGAAATCGAGCCGAAGTCAAATAGTTTAATACTAAGACCTAGTCAAGATCAAAGTTTTGAATAAGTCTCCTCATCGATGACATCAAATGTCATTCTTATTTAATTCTCATGTTCTTCCAAGAAGTTACTAGAATGGAGGAATTATTTCATCGCTTAGTTATTCAGATATTTGATCAGTCAACTACCAAACTTGACCGGGAGTCGATGGAGAACAATCGCTGTCCACATTGCTCGGTCAGCTCTCATGTTCCTATCTTTAATATGGTCAAGGAAGGAATAAGTGTTAAAGAACCATTTGGATCGGCCCGGATCGGCGGGACTGGAGATCACCGTTCAAGTCATTTGTCATCGGGGGACCGAGCTCCATGTCCACAATACCGACCCCTCATGTTGTGTTTCTGATAACTGTGCTTTTTATTGAGATGTCTCACTCTGACTAAGCAGGTCAAACACAACTTAGTTAATGGATTAGTCAAACCGACAATTTTCATTTTCATCGTCTGAGGCATAAAAAACTACCCATCATTACTATTCTTTTATGATAACTCCATATTAGCTGTACAGCGGACGAGCTTATCCAAGCATTTTCTTTGAGCATTTGGATGTTTAAGGTGCATTTGATAACCATTTTGTTCATGAGGATAAATTTTTGCTAAGAAATGATTATTTTTTATTTTGTTTCCGTGATAAGTAACTGTCCAAAATTTCTATTCTTAGAATAGAAATATATTTGGTGTGACCCTTAAATTTTTTTGTGATTTAGAATTTCTTTTAATTTTTTCAATATTTTTACTATATTTTTTTCTTTTTCCTTCACTCTTCTTCTCTAGCCGGTCGCCGTCACAACAATGGCCAGTGATCGGCTAGGTAAGGTTTGGCGACCTCGCCGAAGCCTCACTAGGCTAGGGCAAGGTTCATAAAAGGGATTACAAAATCGTTATATTTATTGATTTGCATACCTCATTTATGAAATGCATTATGTTGTGAAAGGGTATATGTTTGGTGTAGTGAAAACTATTTATGATATTGAATCTGGATTGGATTTCTGGAAAGCATTGATTTGTTAAAGGATATATGTTTTGGTTTGTAAAAATTTTATTTTGATTATGAGATTGATAATGGATTGGTATTATGATGTTGGAGAATAATTTGATACTTATTATTACTGTGAACCCGGTTAGGGGTTTCTTTGATGCATATTGGTTTTAAGAAATCTTTTTAGGCCGAGTCACAGATTAATAATAGATAGAGATCTTGCCAAGGGTGGAATTTTGGCCACCTTGTGTCCAAGCGTTGTCTAGACCATAGTTTGATGTTGTGCAATAGATTGGTCAGTGGAATGGACAATTAATGTGTGATTTGATGAGATGCATTGATGGAATAGACTATTGATATGTAGTATGAGATTAATCAATAGAATATACCAATGATATGTGAATTGACAAGATTGATCAATGTACTGAATCTTTGACATTTCTAATGATATGAATATTTCTAATATGTAAAAAGTTCTGTTAAAAAGAAGAATCTTGTTTTTGATTTCGTAGATATGCTATACCGTGGATTTGAATTAAACGAGTTTCGGTATGGTTTTGTAAATATACATAATAGGTACTGGATCTGCTTAAAAGAAATATACACTACTCAAAGAGCTGTGTTGCTTATCCCATTTCTTTAAAATCTTTTCAAGTTGTTCAGCTAGCAACAATCAAGTTGAGAGTATTATTGGCAATGAGCTTTTGGTAATTGCTTTTCGGATATGACTTGAGTTAGAAATAATTGGATATAGACATTTTCCTATTAGTTTTGTGTTTAAGGCTATGTTCTTTGGGTGGAAAGATGGCTATGCCATTTCCCTATTCTTACAGGATTTGTGATGTGATAGTTTTAACTCTCAAATGGAATCAAATTAGCTTGGACTGACAAGTTCAAGGTGGGATCAAGGGAGAACCAGTTCAGTTTCGAGTTTCGAGAGCCTAGAACCACCCTAGGTCCAATTCACTTCCTGATTCCAAGGTCGAAATCATTAGATTTACTTGAGAATTGGTTCCGATCTAGTTCCCATTCCCAAGTTGAACCTTTCTTTTACCCAAAATACAAATATTAACAACCATGCACAAAGACGAACATCCCGCGCATAGTCCTTCTTCCTTCGTTGTTCAAATGAACTAGCGATTTCTCCAATTAGTTAATCAAATATGCCATATATGTTATTTTAGATATACGCCTTTGATTTGTTTAATGACAATCACGGACTCACAGTTACTAAATCACCATCATCACTAGCGCTGCCGATTGATTTTAGGAAAAGCACGAACCTCCTTGATACTTCCAGTGGAGACTTGAAGTTGAGTCAGTTTTGGGTAGAACTCGAAACAAAAGTGGAACCGACTAGTTCGGTTTTTGGTTCCAACAGTCACAAGGTTGTTTCCTAGTTCTAGGCTGAGAACTAGGTTGAAAACCGGCCCATCTTGAAACTAACCATCCATAATTTCAACGTATCCATAACATTGCTTTGAAATGAAGACGGGATGATATGTGATCGGAAGTTGAACTTAATAATAACGTGAGATAAGTCGGGAGAAATTTGGAGAAACAGAAAGCTATTTAATGGGGTTATTGAGTTGAAGTGATTAAGCTTAGAATACTTTGAAGCAAAGTCAAATTTGGAGGAAATTTGAGAAACGGACGGCATAAGGGACTGGCAAAAAATATTAGCAATTCACCTATTTCCCCGTGAAGTTCAGTGAAAGGTAGCCTTCTATAGAGACGTTTGATCCCAAGTTCTTAACTGGGCCGCGCAGCTCCCACGTTCAAGATGTTGTGAACTCGAAACCTCGTTGTTCGTCAAGCACGGCGGCTTCTTCATGAAAAAGAATGCAAGGGATTTCAATAGTCGACATGATTCCAGGTTCGAAACCTCAAGTAGGACATCCGAAAGGAAAGACTTCTGGCAACTCTAATTGTTTGTCTCTTCCAACACTGAACCGCTGTACCCGGTTGACTACCAGTTCAGGTATTACTTTTCGCCACTCCCGTCAATGTCTCTCTCTCTCTCTCTCTCTCTCTCTCTCTTGTTTTTCGGGAAAGACTTATGGCAACTCTAATTGTCTCTCTTCTAACATTGAACCGCTGTACCCGGTTGACTACCAGTCAGATATTACTTTTCGCCACTCGCGTCAATCTCTCTCTCTCTCTCTCTCTCTAATGTTAATATGTCTATAACTGTGACATCACTGACATGTCTTTCGCTAAGACACAAACATTTTCAGAAATGGCCACGGCGTCGCCCTTTCTCCCAAGAAACTTGGGGAAGCTCCGTTCGTTTCTCTTCTTTTGTTCCTTCTTGCTCTGTTTGTCTGTGACAGCAACCGACGCGCTCTTGCCTGGTCAGGACATCAGTGGCAACAAAACCTTAATATCTCCCAACCAAGTGTTTGAGCTCGGATTCTTCAAGACCGGGGGGTCCTCCTCCGCCAGCTACTACCTGGGCATTTGGTTTCGAGAGGACCCGTACCAGAAATCCATCTGGGTCGCCAACAGAGAGTACCCGATTCCGGATACCTCGGGCGTTCTCGCCATCAGGTACGATGGGAATCTGGTGATCAACGACAGGAGGCTGATTCCGGAGTTGGTCAATCCTGTGATGCTTGCCACTAGTAACGGCACGCATGCCACGCTTCTTGATTCTGGCAATTTCGTTCTTGTGGACGGAGAGAGCAAGAGCGTTGTCTGGGAAAGCTTCTTTTATCCAAGTGACACGTTGTTGCCTGGGATGAGATTTGGGTGGTTCAATTTAGGGACAGACAAGTTGAGGCATCAATTCCTGGTCTCGTGGCAGACTCCATCTGTTCCTTCCACCGGTTCTTTTGCTCTCGGCCTGAATAAGAATAACCGGACCGAGCTCCGGGTGTGGCACTACGAGTTCTCACGGGAGATCGGGTATTGGGATGGCCGCAGATTCAAGTTCCTCTACAACAGCTCGCTAGGTGACTACAATTTCAGCTACGTGAACAGCAGTGATGAGATATATTTCACTTTTGCAAATAGGAGGAATGATAGCATCCTCTGGTTTGTGTTGACGCCTTTGGGGGAAATTCAAGCTTTCACTATGATCGGGAAGGAGATATCGATGGTGTATAGTCCGATTTGCGAGAATATTTCCTCATCCAGTGCAACTGACTGCTTCATTGAGCAACCGTTGTCCTGTGGCAACGGTAATAACTTTTCTAAGATAGAAGGGGCGATGCTGAATCCTACTGTGTTCAATGAATCAGATCATCTGGGTATTAGCGACTGCGAAATCATGTGCAGAACCAATTGCTCTTGCACTGGTTTTGCTTCTTATCGTGATGATGGGACTGGATGCGTGTTTTATTATGAGGACAATAGCTTTATTGTGGATCACATTGGCCAAGGGAATGCCACTATATTCATCCGCGGGAATGCTACCAAAACAGCCAATCAAGATCCAAGGAGATCGGGTAGGCCTCATATTAGTTCTTGAAAGAGTGTCCGATGTCAATATTATGTCAAGAAAACAACAAATAATTCTGACCCATAGTTTTCCACTTACCTGTCTGAAGTAGATTTTTGTGTTTGCATATTGGCGTTAATTTTTCTCGCATATACAATATTAAGCGTTCATCTTTCTGTTTAAATGTTATTGTAGCACACCCCTTCAATTTTTCATAGAGCTCCCGGTGCACAAAAATGAGATGCTTCTATTTTCAGGTTCTGGGAAAAAGAGGCTGCTCTGGGTGATTGGAATCATTCCTGTGGTTATATTGGTAATTTTCGTGGCAATGTTCATATCAAGAGGGAAATGTTCCACCTGTCTAGGTACTGATTAAGATCTGAGCCTTAGCAAATTCACAAGAGATTTGTCTTCTTAGCCTAAATTGTCTGTTTGATTCTCAAGTAGCAGCATGGAAGGAGAATCGGACCAGCACAAATCAAAGTTTGGAGCTGTTTCTACAACAACTGGGTTCAGCACGAGGTTCCAGCAACAGCACGAGTAGACTTGATTCTGTCAGAAAGAGGGATCACGAGCTCCCGATTCTCAGTTTCTCTTGTGTCACAACATCTACAAATAATTTCTCCCCAGCAAATAAACTTGGAGAGGGTGGTTTTGGGCCTGTTTACAAGGTAGTTTGCCAACCGAAGGACACTTGGTTCCTTGTCGGTTTATCTTTTATTTTCGGTTCATTTTATCTCTCTTCCTGAAGCAGTTTTGCGAAGTCCTGACTATCATTACGATGGGAAGCTTGATTATTCGACATTCCTCTAAAAACTTTTGCAGGGCACGTTGCTGGGGCACGAATTCGCAGTAAAAAGACTTTCTAGGAAATCCGGACAAGGAATAGAGGAGTTTAAAAATGAGGTTCAATTAATATCCAAGCTTCAACACAGAAATCTCGTGAAGTTGTTGGGTTGTTGCATAGAAAGGGAGGAAAAG
Source organism: Eucalyptus curtisii (assembly GCA_017140595.1). Lineage (NCBI taxonomy): Eukaryota > Viridiplantae > Streptophyta > Magnoliopsida > Myrtales > Myrtaceae > Eucalyptus > Eucalyptus curtisii. Next base: position 8,111,414 of record CM029496.1, read on the forward strand.
ATTTTGATCTATGAGTACATGGCAAACAAAAGCTTGGATTCCTTTCTTTTCGGTATGTAACCGGATCATGGCAATGCCATTATAGATTTATAGTCCCACATTCATTTTTTCGGTCACTCATGAGTTAAATTACAGATCCTAACAAGAAGCAACTGCTGGACTTGAGGAAACGAGTTTCTATAATTGAAGGGATAGCTCAAGGGCTCCTTTACTTACACAAGTATTCTAGGCTAAGGATCATACATCCAGATTTGAAAACCAGTAACATATTGCTAGATGATGACATGAACCCAAAAATATCAGATTTCGGGATGGCAAGAATTTTTGGGGAGAACGAAGTGAGGGGTAGGACGAATAAAGTTGTTGGAACCTAGTAAGTCTCTCTCATACACATGTAAACTTCAATGGCACATGTTTTCTGATATGTTTTAACTGTTTTCCTTTTTTTTTTTGTGAGCAGTGGCTATATGTCTCCAGAGTACGCTGTACATGGGCTTTTCTCTACGAAGTCTGATGTATTCAGCTTTGGAGTCATCATGCTTGAAATCGTTAGTGGCAGAAGAAACACAACTTTTTCCAGTCTAGATCACTCTCTAAACCTCCTTGGATATGTAAGTGGTTGCATTCTTCTTATGAGTCTCTTATCCAAATCTCCTATTATTTAGCATCCCGATCGAAGTACTGAACTAGTCCTAAACTGTCCGCTTATAGGCTTGGGAGCTCTGGTATAGCAGCCGTGGCATAGAGTTAATTGATCCACTGGTGGCTGACACATCGTCGGTCAGCCAACTGTTGCTATGCCTCCACATTGCTTTGCTGTGTGTGCAAGAATGCCCGGAAAGTAGACCCTCAATGTCAGATAATGTTGCTGTATTAAGCAACGAAAATGCGGATCTGCCCCCACCAAAGAAGCCAGCGTTCTCAGCCCATATTGATTTTTGTAATTCACTTCATCAGCAAGATTGTTCGACTAATGATGTAAGCTATTCTGTCCTAGAAGCTAGATAGCAACCGTAGATACCACATCAACAGGTCTCGCAGCTATGATATTCTATTAATTTGTGAATTCTTGAATTCACATGAAAAGTGAGAGTAGATCATTCTTTTAAATATCTCAGCTATAATTTTATACAATTCTTTTATCTGTCAGATAAATAGGATCCTGATTATTTTGCACAGTGATCCAGAATTTCACTAGCTTCATGTAAGCCTCATAGTGGATGAGTTTTTCCTTTAATTTTCAGAGATCATGAATTTGACTGAATAATCCATGTCCACTTCTTTGGATCAAGCTAAATGGAGAATTTGTTCCTCTTGTTGTTGCATTCGATGCCAGCAACAAATTTTAGCTACTAAAATTGTAAAACATATTCCCTCTTCCTTCGGGGTTAATATGCTAGTGATATACAATTTTCATAAACAGCAAACTGGATCTTTAATCTTTTAGGATTGAACCATGATATAGTCAAATCAAAGAGAGTTGAGCCTCACATACTATGCTTTTATGATTGTGGAATTTCTTCAGGCAATCACCTGGAGGTAAATCTAAACATTTCCGGAAGCAACAGGTTCTAAACTGTTGGTTTCCCTATTGTGGAAAGAAAGTCAATCCTCGAGAGAATAGTCTCGCGTTGTTGATAATATCTCAGATTAAATTCTAATTTCCATTAGGTAGTGATCTTGTTCTACTGATGGTGGTGCCAGATTTTGGAATCTATTTCTACAGCAAAACTGAGTTTCTGTCTGACGAGCAACAGAGCTTGTCTTAATGCGAAAGCCTTGTACCACTGATACAGAATTTGTTTTTCAAATTCAGTACCTTTTCAGAAATACTGCAGCTGCTCTGCTTTGGACTTTCTTGTTCCTCACTTGCAGCTTTCATCCATTGATCATTTCTTAACTATCAGCTGCTCATCCCTGAGTTCTGATGACTGACCAATATCTACTCTTACGAAATGTGTTTGCTTCTTCCAGCACTACTTATTTATCAGAACTCGAGGCTTTCCTCTCGAAAGGTGTACTCCTGTTTTTCCAAAAGATTCCAGCATTTTGCCACTATTGGGTCGATTATACTAAGCATCATATCTTGAAAAGCCATAGGATGTAATTGAAATAGCTATGATAGGGTGAGCATTTTTGTTGATGCCCATATCGATTGAATGACATGGACCTTGTACTAGGCAAGAACTTTCAATTGTCTGACAACAGTGTTGGGCAAGTCTGAATTTCAGTAATGCTATACACAATCTTTGAGAAAGCCTGAATTTCGCCTGATGGGGCCACGACGAACCAGGAAAAACTATTATTTTCCTTGGTAGCAAAACTTAAGTAAATCTCAGTAATGCTAAACACAAAAGTGAAATTGTAGTCATTGAGCGATATGTTGAACAAGAACCTGAGCCTCTGACCATCATAGTACCCAATCTGTCGAAAAACCTCGTCGCGGTGCCATACTCCAAATTTGGTCTTATTATTTTCTAGTATAGCGAGAATGAAGGAACTAGTGGACGGAACAGCTGGACTCTGCCACGAAACAAGGAACTGGTCCCTCACCTTACTAGTGCCTAAATCGAAATACCCAAGTTTCACGTCAGCTGTGAACATGTCTGATGGATAAAAAAAGCTTTCCCAGACCGTGCTATTGCCTTCTATTAGAACAAAATTGCCAGAATCCAGCAATATCGCACTTGTGCTATTACTAGTAGATAACATCTCAGCATTGACTAAATACAGAATCTGCCTTCTATCGGATATCACCAAGTTCCCATCGTACCTGATGGAGAGTACAAAAGAAGAATCAAGAAGCGGGTATTCTCGATTTGCGACCCAGACTGGTTTCTTGTAAGGATCATCCCTGAACCAAATTCCCAGGTAGTGGTTGCTTGAGGAAGACCCACCAGTCTTGAAGATTCCTAGCTCAAACACTTCATTCGATGAGACTAAAGTATTGTTGTCCCTCAAGTTCTGACCAGACACGAGAATGTTCGTTGCTTCGGATAGCTGGAACAAACAGCTAAAGATCATGAGAAGAACATACGACTTGCTTAACTTCTTGGAGAGGGAAGACAAAGGAGTTGTGGCCATCGAAGTGGAAATTCTCATTCTCTGAAGGGCGATGCTTGAATTTTGAAGACTGGAATGTATCATTTATCGTTAGGCTTTGAAAGTGCGAGAGGGAGAGAGTGAAAGGGACGGGAGTTGGCCAAAGGATGGTTCTATAATATTAGCATTTTCAATAAGACGAATTGATGGTCAACACGGATAAGGATCGCAATCGAGCTGAATCAAAGGCATCGTCTATTAAAAAATGAATGAAAACTCATTCTGACTACCACTAACATTTACTTTATAAATAAGTAGGGGTGAGCATGGTCCGAATTGAGACCCACCCGCAAAGTGTTGGTCTTCAATTTTTGGGACCGAGAACTGACACTATTAAAATTGGAACTGAGGACCGGATCGACCCAATGGGTTTAGTCTAATTCTAGGGTCAATCTAGGACCAACCGATAATTTTTCTATTTCATTTTTTATACTCCTTGAAAGGTAGTCGAGGATTGGACCGACCTAATGGGTTCAGTGTGAAGCGAGGTCAGCTAAGAGAGGCGAGCGGTGAGCATAAAATGGTTTGAGTGTTGAGCATGGGTAGGCATCGAGTGGGGTGAGCAGCAAGCAACAAGCAGGGCGAGCATCAAGTGGCGAACAACATGAATGACCAAAAGCAAGCGAGGCAAGTGTCGAGTGGCGAGCAGAGAAATCGTTTCTTTTGATTTTGACAAATTGAAGACTAAGAGGACAAATAAGACAAAAGAGAACGAGTACTAAAATAGGATGCCGTAAGGAGCTGTTTATGCCATTTTGGACGTTGTGATGACTCCTTACAAAAACATTTTCATTCTTTGTAAATTATGGCTATTAATGCCGTAAAAAATATTAAAAATCTAAATTATTAAAAAATAGTATAAAATTACTTAGACTCCTTACTAAGGAGTTGTTAATGTTGTTGAAGTCGTTTGTTTTAAGATTTTTTCTATATAAAAAATTATAAATAATATGTATCGCTAGGGTTGGTTCGGATTATATCAACCCTAAACTCTTAGGACCGAGAATCAATTCTCACAATACTGGTCGGAATCCCATAAAAAAAATTGACCTAATCTCCCTAGAAATTAGATCAAGACTAGCGGGTTGGGTTGGTCTAGAATCAGTCCATGGTTGACTTTAAACCGATGCTCACCTCTATAAATAAGTATCTTATCTTGACTTTTGTGGACCGAGGCATGGTTAGCAAGGTATTCAGCAATGTCACCATGTCAACATTGGCATATACTTTTTCATTGGTATTTAATTGACACGTATTCACATATCCATGTAAGCAATTGATGTGGAATTTTAAGTAAAAATCTTCTCTCTCTTCACCTTTGCTCTGTCTTCCTCCTCCATCCATGGCCGCTGACCTCCACTCCTCCTCTAGGCCGTCGCCACCAGCCGAGTCAACGGTGCCGTGACCAGGCCGACCACCTTTGCGTTCAAGCCGAGCGTGGCCGGCTTCCTCCGTTTTCTCCACCTCGTCCGTCTCCAAATTTTGAGATTTGGCCAGTCCATGGCAGAAACCATCGCTGGTCCATCCATGGTCGAATCTGTTCAAGCTCGTCTCCATCGTCTTTGTGGTCGTCTTTGTCTTCCTGAGTATGACCTTTGCTTCCTCTGTTTCTCTACTTAATATGTGAACTTTGTCCATGGCCGTTGGGATCTCGACCTTGCACGTCACGGCCATGGACGAGCCAGTCATGGTCAAATCTGAAGGCGTCTTTAGATGTGGAAGCCCTGCCTTCAGTGCCACATCTGCTGTTGAAGAAAGCACGACTTCAGTTCAAATCTGAAGCAGGGGGAGCAGAAGTCGAGATCTGAAGCCCTACTGACGACTAAGCGCATTTCATGGTTGTCTGGACCTCGAGCTCGCCGCCAAGGCTCGCGATCCATGGACGAGCTAGGCTTGCGGCTCTAGAGGCAGGACTCTAATCCAGATCTCAACGGGCAAGGACTTAGCCTGGAGGGGTAGGTTGGGTCATGATGTGAATTGTTGTGGAAAGATCATTCTACGAAAGCCCAGATGGTGCGAATTGCAAACCTCGACCTCTAATCGAACCTGTGATTGGCAATCTTGGTATGAACGTGACCTGTTGACGAACGCGTGTCAACCAACCAACGTTATAGACGTCACGAGTGAAAGAATTCGCTATCTCTCTTGATAAGTCGAATCGACCGCCACAAAAGAATCTTGATAAGGTCAAGTCTTCAAAAGAACAGTAGAAGAGAACCTCTCAATTCTTTTCCTCAAAAATAAAATATATCTGTCTCCCAAAGAAAGTCGGCCAGTCCTGAATATAGGCTTTCTAGTTGCCACAAAAACCCTAAAACCAGCCATAGAAATCTAATGCATCATATTCTAGAAAATATCTAAACAAGAAGATAATTTTTTTTTTTGACTTGGTCAAATAATTGGTGATCACATAATCAAATTGCACCAAGATTTCCAAGATTCTTCAAGATTCGATCCAGGGTCATCTCCATGCCAAAAATTATGCCAAGATTTCCAAGATTCTTCAAGATTTGATCCAAGGTCATCTCCACGCCAAAGATCATGAACCATAACGCCAATAGCTTGCCTAAATTGCTTGGCCCGTACTCAAGTGATTGAACCAGTCGGAATAGACAATGGGTCCCTAGCACCTCCTCCTTGATATGGCTCGATGTACACATCATTCCCTCCCCCGTGCAAACGATTTGCCCTCAAATCATCACTTGCATCGAAAAGAGTCAAGTCAAAAACATTAAATGTAGCACTAACGTCATACTTACTAGGAAGATCAAGCTTATAGGCGTTATTATTAACTCTTTCCAATACCATGAATGGTCCATCCCCTCGCGGTAATAACTTAGAATGTTGCTGCTCAGGAAATCGCTCCTTGCGCATATGAACCCAAACCCAACCTCCAGGTTCAAACACCACTTCCTTGCGCCCTTTGTTGGCTTGTCTTGCATATTGCTCAATCTTGCGCTCGATATTTGCGTGCGTCTTCTTATGCAATGCCTTGACAAATTTGGCTTTCTTTGCTCCATCTAAATCCACACGCTCATCAACAGGTAAATGGGTTAAATCTAACGGAGTTAACGGATTAAAACCATAGACAACCTCAAATGGTGTAAATTTAGTAGCAGAATGCATGCTCCTATTATATGCAAACTCAACATGTGGTAGACAATCTTCCCAAGATTTTATGTTCTTTTTAATAATAGCACGCAACGACTACCCTAAAGTTCTATTAACTACCTCGGTTTGACCATCGGTCTTTGGATGACAAGCAGTAGAAAATAACAACCGTGTTCCTAGTTTTTTCCACAATGTTTTCCAAAAGTAGCTAAGAATTTTAGAATCCCGATCTGAAACAATCGATCTAGGCATGCCATGCAAACGTACAACCTCCCTAAAGAACAAATCAGTAACATGAGATGCATCATCAATTTTATGACAAAGTATAAAATGAGCCATCTTTGAAAACCGATCAACAACCCATAAATAGAATCTCTACCATACTTAGACCTAGGCAATCCTAACACAAAATTCATAGAAATATCAGTCCAAGGATGCGTTGGAATAGGTAATGGTGTATACAAGCCATGCGGTTTAGTTGTAGACTTCGATTGCTTACAAGCAATGCATCTCTCACAGACACATATGACATCTCTCTTCATATGTGGCCAATAAAAATGTTCATGCAGCACTTCATAAGTCTTATTAATGCCAAAATGCCCCATTAAACCACCACTATGCGCTTCTCGCACCAACAATTCACGCAAAGAACACTTAGGCAAACATAGTTTGTTTTCACGGAAAAGATAACCTTCACACCTATAGAATTTATCAAATGCAGTATGTTCACATGCTTCAAATACTCTCCCAAAGTCATCATCATCAATATATAAGCCCTTGATATGCTCAAAACCTAAATACTTTGCTTCTAAAATAGTTAGAATCACATACCTTCGAGAAAGTGCATCGGCTACCACATTCTCCTTACCTTTCTTGTACTTGATCACATATGGAAAAATCTTGATGAACTCCATCCATTTGGCATGTCTTTTATTCAACTTCTGTTGGCCTTTCAAGTACTTCAAGGACTCGTGGTCGGTGTGGATCGCAAACTCCTTCAGTCATAAATAATGTTGCCAAGTCTCCAAAACTCACACTAAAGCATGCATCTCCTTATCATAGGTAGGATAATTCAATATTGCTCCACTCAATTTCTCGCTGAAATAAGCTATGGGATGCCCTCCTTGCATCAATACGGCTCCAATTCCTGTACTAGAAGCATCGCACTCTATCTTAAAAGTAGCATTGAAATTCAGCAAAGATAACAAATGAGCATTAGTCAACTTATCTTTTAGTAGATTAAATGCTTTCTCTTGCTCTTCTCCCCACGTGAAACCCACGTGCTTTTTGATAACCTCAGTCAAATGTGCGACAATGGTGCTGAAATTTCTCACAAATCGCCGATAAAAACTCGCTAATCCATGAAAGCTATGCACCTCTCCTACGGTCTTAGGCGTTGGCCATTCACGGATTGCTTTGACCTTTTCTTCATCAACCTGTATACCATCAGCATTAACAACAAATCCTAGAAATACTAATTTGTTAGTAACAAAAGAGCACTTATTTAGATTAGCGTACAATTGCTCGGCCCTTAAAACCTGCAAGACACCTCGCACATGCTGAATATGGTCATTAGGGCTTCGGCTATATATCAAGATGTCATCGAAATAGACAACTACAAATCGACCAATAAAAGCATGCAAAACATGATTCATAGGTCGCATAAATGTGCTCGATGCATTAGTTAATCCAAATGGCATGACTAACTACTTATACAATCCATACTTGGTCTTAAATGCAGTTTTCCATTCATCACATTCTTTCATCCTAATTTGATGATAGCCACTATTCAAATCAATCTTAGTGAAAATGCAAGAACCATGCAACTCATCTAACATGTCATCTAACCTAGGAATAGGATGTCAATACTTTACCGTAATGTTATTAATTGCTCGGCAATCGACACACATTCGCCAAGTTACATCCTTTTTTGTCACCAACAAAATACGGATGGCGCACGAGCTAAGACTTTCTCCCACATACCCTCGCTCCAATAGTTCGCTAACTTGCCGCTGAAGTTCCTTTGTCTCCTCATTATTGCTTCGATATGCGGGTCGGTTAGGTAATGGCGCACCAGGAATCAAGTCGATTTGATGTTCAATTCAAATCGATGGTATCCCTCCCGGAAGTTCATCAGGAAAGACATCTTCAAATTCCTGCAATAAAGACACAATAGGACTAGGCAAACTTGGGTCAAAATCGTTAGTAGAAAACAAAACCTCCTTGTACAAAAGTATAAGCACCGATGGGTCTAGAACTAAAGCTCTCCTCACCTCACTCGATTTTGCCTTTTTTTTTTTTTTTTGCCTATTTTCTTTCCTCTCTTCTTTTCCCTTGGTTTTGACCACAATCCTTCTCTCGGCCTCTCCTTTTCCTTGCGTCTTAGACACACCATGCAAGCCCTCGGATTTCTCACCTTTTCTCTCTCCCTCGGCTTCTTGTTGTAACTTTAATTGATCTTGATACACCTCACTCGGTGTCATTGGTACCAAGGTATAAGTCTTTTGATTCATCACCAATGAAGAACGATTAGTATACCCATCATGATATACCTTTCGATCATATTGCTATGGTCTTCCAAGCAATATATGACCCGCTTACATAGGTACACATCACACTCTACCTCGTCTTTATATCTCCCTTTTCTCAAATGGGATTCAAACTTGCTTTGACACTTTCACCTCACCACTACCATTTAACCATTGAAGTCTATAAGGCTTAGGGTGCTTTGTCGTCTTCAAACCCAACTTATCCACCATAATACAACTTGCCACATTTGCACAATTACCTCCATCAATTATCAAACTACATATCTTACCATTCACCACACATCTTGTATGAAGCAAGTTATCTCTTTGTTGATGATGCTCCTCCTCCTTTACTTGCACACTAAGAGAACGCCTAACCACAAATAAGTCTCATTTTATAGCTACTTCTCTATCACTACAATCCTCCAACGGTGGCATCTCATCATCCTCTTCTTCCTTTTCACTTTCAGACTCAATAACATCATGTCCAGTCATGATCATCACCCTCCTATTAGGGCATTGATTCGCCATATGACCCTTGCCCAAACACTTAAAACATTTAATCTCACGAGTTCTAGTGTTAGGGTTTTCGGTTTTACCTGAAGTCAGATTCGTTGCAACTTTACCGTCCCTCTCATTCTCCTTTGAGGTTTCGATTTTGATGTTGTTTCCTCTCCAATTTGGCTTCTCATCTCTCTTCCAATTGGATGTCCAATTCTGATTTGAACCTCCTCCACTCTTGTGATTTCGGTCCAACTTCAATTGCCGCTCAACTTTGATGGCTTTGTCCACCAATTCCTCCAATTCAACATAGTGTTGCAGCTCCACCACCCTTGCTATGTCTCGGCTCAAACCACTCAAAAATCTTGATATTATGGCCTCATGATCCTCGACCACATTAGCACGGATCGTGGCAATCTCCATCTCCTTGTGATACTCTTCCACGCTCTTATTGCCTTATGTGAGATTTTGTAACTTTTGAAACAAATCTCGATGGTAATGACTTGGTACAAAACGCCTCCTCAGGCCCGCTTTCATCTCATCCCACGTCTCTATCGGTCTTTCACTATTGCGCCTCCTACTAGTCACAAGTTGATCCCACCAAATTATAGCATAATCAGTAAATTCAACAGCTGTAATTTTTACCTTTTTGAGCTTGGAGTATCGTTGGCAATCAAATACCATCTCCATGCGTTTCTCCCACTCTAGATACGCATCGGGATCATTCTTCTCTTGGAAATAAGGAATCTTCATCTTGATATTGCCAAGTTCATTATCTTCTCGGTGTCTAAACCCTCAGGCTCCATTCCACCTTCCAAATCAAGCATCTCGATCATCCTCCATGTCGGCCTCATCATCATCATAATGCCGCTACCATCTATGTCGTGTTCTAGAGGCATCTCGCTGATGTTGCAGCCTTCCCCTGGGTAGCTCTCGGTTACCATCAACCCTCATACCATTCCCCATCATTCGGCCACTAAGCTCCTCCACTACAACCCTCAATTGCTGGATGCTTTCCACGAGCGCTTCATCCCTTCGTATGGAGTCAACCTCCCTTTGATTCACGCTTTCTTCGGGTGACGTATTTTAGACCTGCAAGTAAACGTTAGTCACAAAAATCCTCACCAATTACTCCCTCACGTGTTTCTCTTAAGGTGTTTGTCACTCCCCTCGTGTTTAACTCAAGTCTAGGCTTTTTTTTACCCTCAATTAAACTCACACAATCTTGCATTTTCCCTCTTGTATTCCATTTTCACAAGCTCTTTATCGGACTCAAAACCTATCTCTCAACCCCCTTACGACAATTAATTCAGCAAGTAACAATCTCAAACCAACAAGTACAACTTTCGAAATTCCAATTTAAACCCAAATCACTACCGATTTTGTTTCAATTCGGTCCACTAACAAACAAGTCAACTTCTTAATTTTTCTCTTTTGGTTCGGCTATTTTTTTTTTGTTTTCTGCTGAATCTTTTTTTTTTTTGCGCACTTTTTTTTTTTGTGTGCGTTTTTTTTTTTGGAAGAACTCAAATACAATTTTAAGATGCTAGGACCGACTGAAGTTACAAAAAAAAAAAATTAAAACTAATAGCAAACAACTACGTATGGAAACACAAAAGCAGTCGGATCCCTAAATTGGCTAGAATCGAAACCCTATCCCAATAAATCTCAAATTGCGGAATAAAATAGAAAATTAAAGATAAATTGACCTTGTAGAAGCAAGCTCTGATACCAAATGATGTGAATCGTTGCGGAAAGATCATTCTATGAAGGCCCGGATGGTGCGAATTGCGAACCTCGACCTCCAATTGAACTCCGTGAGTGTCAACCAACCAACATTATAGACGCCTCAAGCGAAAGAATTCGCTATCTCACTCAATAAGTCGAATCGACCGCCACAAGAGAATTTTGATATGGTCAAGTGCTCAAAAGAACAGTAGAAAAGAACCTCTCAATTTTTTTCCTCAAAAATAAAATATATTTGTCTCCCAAAGAAAGTCGGCCAGTCCTTAATATAGGCTTTCTAGTTGCCACACAAACCCTAAAACCAGTCCTATAAATCTAATGCGTCATATTCTAGAAAATATCTAAACAAGAAAATATATTTTTTTGACTTGCTCAAATATTTGGTGACTAGATAATCAAATTGCACCAAGATTTCCAAGACCCTTCAAGATTCAATCCAAGGTCATCTCCATGCCAAAAATTACGCCAACATTTCCAAGATTCTTCAAGATTTGATCCAAGGTCATCTCCACGCCAAAGATCACGAACTATGACGCCAATAGCTTGCCTAAATTCCTTGGCCCACGCTCGAGTGATCGAACCAATCAGAATAGACAATGGGTCCCTAGCACCTCTTCCTTGATATGGCTTGATGTCCACATTAGGTCGATCGCAAGTAGACCCATTAAACGGGTTGGTCGGTCGGGTTTGGGTCGGGTCATAAATGGTTCGACCCAAATCGACTCATTTAACCCGTTTATGACCCGTTTATTGCAGTGCAAAATTTTTTACCCATACCCAACCCGACCCGTACTCAACCTATACCCGACCCATTTAACGAAACCTAAAAATTATATATATATATATATATATATATATATTAAAAATGAGATTGCTAAAATGGTTATATACAACACAAATTTAATGGACATTTTTTATAATTTTTAAAATAATTATTTAAAAAAATCAAAATTTAATTATATTTTATTTTTTAAAAATGAATTTTTTAATTATTTTTATTTTTATTTTTAAGAATATAATATTTAATTTTCTTTTTTTTTTTTCTTCTTCTTTGGCCAGCCGCCGGCCATGACGATAGGCCGGCGATCGGCCACAAGTGAGCCTCGAGCCTCGAGCTCGCCCGGCTCGCCAACGTCGGCGAGCTCAAGGCTTGCTAGATCGGTGAGGCTCGAGCCTTGCCGAATGTCTCCGCCTCACCAAATCCGGCGAGCTCGAGCTCTCCGACATCGGCGACCTTGAGGCTCGCCCGGATCGGTGAGGCTCGAGCCTCGCCCGATGTCGGCGAGCTCAAGTCTCTTTAGATTGGCGAGGCTCGAGGCCTCGCCGGACGTCGATGAGGCCTTCGCCTAGCCGGATCCGGCAAGCTCGAGGCTCGCTAGATTGGCGAGGCTCGAGCCTCGCTCGATGCCGGCGAGCTCAAGGCTCGCCTAGCTGGTCGCCGGCCATCACCGGCCGGCCATCGGAAGAAGGAAGAAGAAAGAAAAATAGGAAAGAAAAAAGAAAAGAAAATTAAAATAAAAATAATTATAATTTCGATTTTTATAAAAAAAATATTTTTGTAAAGTTAAAGAGGGAAGATGGAGGTTGTTCATTTTGGTTGAAAATGGGTTCTAAATCCAACCCACTTAAGACCCATTTAAGACCACCTATCTTAAGTCTTTAATTATTAAACACAATTAACTAGTCTCTTCAAAAAACAAGTGACTCATATATGACCCATTTATGAGTTAAATGGGTCATATATGGGTCTAAGACCCATTTTGTCACCTCTAACTGCAAGTGACGTCGAAAGTGGTGGAGATGCTGGCCCATTGGATGGTCCTCTGTGATGGAGGAGGAAGCGCCGGTGGGCATGGAAGAAAACCAGATCACCGATCTTTTTATTCCACCTCAGCTGCCGCGTGATAATTTATTATTGGATATAAAAAAGGTATGCCACCTAGGATATTGACATGGTGGTAAATTATTTCCTCGTTACAACATTGTCTTCCCCTATTTTCTGGTGTGACGCAACCAGCAAAATGGGTCAGCTAGAACTACTTTTCTTTCTAGTGTATATACATATTTTTATACTGGAAATTTAATGAAAGTACTAGGATATTTTTTTATAATATTTTAATATTTTTTAATTAATTATTTTTTTCTCTTCTTTTTTTTCTTTATTCCTTTTTTATTTTCCTTATCCTTTTTTTCTTTTTTCTTTTTCTTTTTTTCCCTTTTCTCCATGTTGGCCTTGGGTAGAGACGTTTGTGCCTAGGCTAGCGAGGGTTCCCCTTGCATAGGCGGGCGGTGATCGCTCTTGTACCCTCACCTAATCTGGCAAAGGGTTGCCCTCGTCAAAGGCCAACAAGGGCATTCTTGCCAAGCCAATGAAAGCCTCGCTCACCTAGGCTCCAGAGTCCCTTGCCCAAGGCTGGCAACCTTTGTTGGCAATGTGAAGGGAAAAAGGGGAAAAAAGAAAAAGAGGAGAAAAATAGAAAAAAAAAATATAAAATAATAAAAATTTTAAAAATATTATGCATAAGTGTTGACCGCGTCACGTGGAACAACCAATGTCTACATTAGTGATTTCCGGTAAAAATTAGCCGAATAAACTTAATTGACATAAGTAAACGATTTGGTATTGAATTGATAAAATTGCAATAGATTTAAGATTTTTTGAATAGTTTTCTCTTTTTATATGAGATTACATCACATTATTTTTGGACGGTGATGCCTACATTAAGTTATGGAAATTAACTTGTGCTTTTGGGCAAGCTTTACGCCTTCGCATCGGCCACCATCATTTGGCGGACTGATATCACTTACATACCGCCACTAAGCTTGTCAAAGAGGGCTTGTCTAACCTTAATTTCTCGGAGAGCGCACACACATGACGCAATTGTCTAGTATTAATTTTGTTCTTGGGCAAGGAGAGTGCACTTGTCTGAGTTAGCTTGATTTATCCGACACTCTTTTGCTGGGGAAAAACAAGGCAGGGACCGAGCTCTTTAGCGTGCAGTTGTGGTACTCCGAAGCCTTGCGAGCGACTGGTTATTGAAGATTAGTCGAACATACTTCATCGGCGTTTGATTCATCTTTAATAGATTTTGCAATCAGGTCACCGAAGTTTAATTTCAATCGCCTAGCAAGCTGAGCTTTCGATTTATTTTTCGATTGATGAGCTTTGAACAGAAATGGCACAATTCCAGGCGAAATTGTGATGCGGCAGGCATATGCCAATTTTCTAAAAACCACGTCATTGCCACTTGTCCGCCTAGTGGGAACCTCCCTGGACAATTAGTAGGAAAACTGCACCAATTGAAAGAACAAAAAAGGAAAAAAAAAAAACCAAAATTTCAATGCTTTGGTTGATGCAGTTGAAAGTTCGATGACTCGATTGCAAAATCTGCTAAAATTTAACGATCTTCTATGAATTTTAACACGATATACCCACTTTCAACTCTACCATAGGATCCAACACTTCAATTTTTAAACACTAATCATTTGTAACCGAGATGTTGTTCTTGCTTTTCCTTGTTCACTCCATATTTTCTTCTAGCGAGATTTATGGTTGATTTGCTATTTTTTTTTTTTTAAAGTTTATACAGGTTGGATTGATGATGAGCAACACCCTATATAATGCACGCCGAGCTAGAAGCTGAAATGGTATTAAGTCATGGAGGAAAGAAACTGTGGGTTAATTTCAAATATGAGAAACTCCCGCATTTCTGCTACCCTTGCAGGAAAATTGGCATTACACTACCAATTGCAAGATGGTGCCATTTGAGGAGTCAAGGCTAAAGGAGAATAAAGAGGGGAGATTCGACCACTGGCGTGAAACGGAAGTGCGTGTACCTAACCCATATTAAAAAGCATATTATGGAAGCAAATCCCTGATCTAAATAAGGATGAAATGGCCCCAGAATCTCCTGCTTATTCCACCCATATGGAGTCGATAGTGCCAAGAGGTAATAATGTTTTTGGGGTATACAAAGGGGAGAGGAGCAAAAGCAGAATGTCACGTCCAAACCCATGATTACAGAGGAGCTTCGAGACTAGAATTGGGAATTACTGAAAGAGCTGGGATTGCATATCATTTCCTGCTCCATGAGTCCCCTTCCTTGAGTCTAATAACCTAAAAAGATTCTCAACTTTAGGTCCAGTCCAATTTTACCATAAAATTTTGTTTTTTACTCATAAAGAACCATTGACTTGAGGTCCAATCCTAATTTTGTCCTCTTTTTTTTTTTTTTTTTTTGAAAAGTACACTATAAGTTCTAAAATTTGTCATGCAAGTGTAATGGAGTTCTAAAACTTTAAAAAAGTGCAATTAAGTTATAAAATTTATCATGAAAATGCACGTTTTAAAAGTTTAAAAACTTTGTTGCACTTTTGAAAGTTTTAGAATTTGATTGTACTTTTATAAAATGTTTTAAGATTTTCAATGTACTTTATCCCTTTTTTTGTCTTACAAAAACTACCAACTTTTACTTGAATCTCAAATTCAGATATGTTAATACTCCATCTAACATCGTCCTTAATGATGTGGCATTTCCACATTAATTCTTTAGTTTCCCCCAAAATTTCAAATCTAAGAAGACGTCTTTTGGAGATAAATTTCCACATCAGCCCCATTAACATCTTCTTGGATTTGAAATTTAGGTAAAAAGTAGAGCAATTAGAGTTGGCATTCTTCAATTGTCCTTGCTCTTGTGAGAGTTGTCCTTCCATCTTACTTGAGGATCTTCAATTTTGCACTTAGTGTCAATTTCTTGTGCTTGGGAATCTTTCTTCTCTTGTAGTCGAGAGCTTGCGCTTAGGATGCTCAACGCTCGAATTAAGCTAATAAGTTTTTTCATCTCCCGATTATCGAGAGAAATTTGGGTAGAAGGTTAAATGAGGTAGATTTGGGACTCAAGTAAAAGTTATGAGTTTTTATGAGATAAAAAAATTTAGAGTAAAATTGGAATATAACTTGAAGTGTGAGGATTTTTGTGAAACAAAAATAATTTTTAAGTGGTAGAAGTGGGACTACACCTAAAATTTGGGTTTTTTTTAGGGTATTCAGCCCCTTTCTTGGACTTGATCTTTGAAAAAGCCTTAGGGGCTTTGAAAAAGAGTAAGAAAGGACATAAGACTCCAGGCTCCAGCTGCCATTTGAAGAATATGTGATCCTTATGGAGTTTATAATACTAGTTCAAATGTCCTTGATGACACCCAAGTACTTGATACTCTTATTGAGATTGCGGAAGGTGCAAAGGAATGGACTTTGGTGGAGTACAAATGAAGTTTTTAAGTTGGAATTGCCATGGATTGGATATACATTTGACAATACAAGCTCCGAAAGCCTTAGTTATTTGTGAAAGGTCCAATGTTTTGTTTCTCTTGGAGATAAAAAAATAAAATACCAGTGGAACAACAACTCTAATTTCAAAATTTAGTCATTTTAATTCGAGAGGAATTGTAGAGGGTTGGTAGTCATGTGGAATGAAGAGGTGTCAATGGATGTTTGAAGGAGTATATATATTTGCTATGTAAGGAAATGGGAAGTGGAGCAATCATGACACTCACTGTCACACATGTACCAACGAACTTTCAAGAAAGGCTCTTATTATTAGGGGTGAGCATGTTGAACTGCCCAAACCAGAAACCACCCAGACCGCATCGGACTACCTCGTTTGGTCTGGTTCCCGGAGGGATTGGTCCGGTTTCCAGTTCCATAATGGAACTGGTGATTGTCGGTCCGGTTCTCCATTTCGGAGAGGAACCGGATCGAGATCGGACCGATAGATCTGACCGACTCTTTAAAAAAAAAAAAAAAAAAATATATATATATATTATTTAATTTATTAAAAATAGCCATATTACCTAAAAATAGTAATAACTCTTTTTTTTTTAAAAAAAAAAAATTTAAACTAAGTGATGGGTTCCATGAGACCGGACTAGTTCGGTCTAGTTCCCAGTCCTAGGACTGTCCGGTCTGGTCCTTGATCCAAAAAATTGGGAACCAGACCAGATTGGAAACTGATCACCCCTACTTATTATAGGAAGAGTTAAAAAGCATATACTTGCTTAACCATCTCCCATGGGTATGCTTAAGCAACCTCAGTGATAGACTATATCTCTAGAAGAGTATTAGGAAAAGGAGAGCAGAACATTATAGGTTGATTGCATTGCGAGAGTTTTTGAGTGAATGTTAGTTAATTGGTTTAAAAATAAGACACAAATAATAGAGAATGGGAAAAACTAGTATATAAGTATGACATCTAGATTTTCGACTTCGTGTCAATTATATGAAATGTGGATTTCCTCGACGCGCCTATAGTCTTTTTTTTTTTTTCAGAGCTGATCACTCTCGAGTTAACTGATCTATTAGGTGAAGCCGTTAAGGGATATAAACGCGACAGACTTGAGAATTCAATCAGAAATCGACTGCTCGACCGTGATAAATGGAAAGCGTCAATATGGCACCGTTATAATCGATTAGTGATCGGATATAGCTCGATTCGATGGAATGGCATAATTAAATTATGGGTGATTCAACATGATTGCAAAATTCCCGTTGAATGGTACTAACCCAATTTTCCGTTGATTCTGTACCTAATACCCATAATTGAAACCTTGAGATTTTCATGACAACCTAGAGTCGCCGATGAGTCGAAGATGCACAAATATGGATAAAAAATTATTAACAACGGATCAAACGTGATAAAATCCCTAAAAGCTACCCAAAGGGTTGGGTCGCGCTAAAATCGCGTCCGGTCGATTTTAACCACGAAATTGAACTTGGTTATGGGAATCGAACGTTCGAGCGTGTCACGGTTTATTTTTAGGACCTCGTCTCATCTTTTGGGAAAATTTCATCGAGCCCAGAATTTTGGTGGAAAAATCAAATTCAGCAAATTAAAATGGTGGAAATTCGGATGGGCACCTTTGGTTGGATTTTGGTCACCAAAATGATTTAATTTGTAGAGAATAAAAGGGAAATTCGTATGGCAGCTTCAAGGGGATCAATTGGCCACCAAAATGACTTGATTTTGTGAGAAATTGAAAGACAATGGCTAGAAATTCGTATGGGTAGATGGCTGGGCACTTTTGGCCATCAAATTGAAGTTAATTGTGAAGAAAGGAGAGGAAATTGGCCATTGGTTGTTGTCAAGACTTGGATGGCTGAAGACTTTGGTGCCAAAACACTCAAGTGGGCTGAATATTTTCTCTTGTTCCTCATTGGCCAGCTTGTTGACTTCATTGGTTCCTTGTTCCCCCTCCTTCCTTCCTTCTTCCTTGTTCATGTGTGCACACCAGCCTAGCCGAACACCCCCTGCTGCTGCTTTCTTCTGCTTCTTCTTCCTCGTTCCCATTCCCTCACTTTTGCTACCGCTCGACCTCATAACAGCCCCGCAAACCGCCTGTCGTAGCTCCACCTTCCATCGTCCTTCAACGCCACACGACCAGCCACCGTTACACCCACCGTTTCACCGATTGACCACTAGCTTCTCCTCACCGTCGAACCGCATCATGCCAGCCCCTGCTTGGCCGCCTCACACTTGCCTGAGCCAGCCACTCGTCTATGTGGCTCTGCCATTACTGCCTTCGCCGTCCCCGTGCTGTGTCCAGCCCTCCTCAGCCCAACCAGCAGCCCCTCTAGAACCAGCTTCCAGCAGTAAGCCATGAGGCTTGTTGGCCTTTTTCAGCCCTTTCTACCCCTCCGTTGGAGTCGCGGTAGGCTCGAGATCTCATCGTCGTCGTGCCGCCGTCACCATGAACCCGTTTTCTCGCTAATCCAGTGAGTTAAAATCCTAATATTTGATTAGGGAGTTAATTACACTTAAGTGTATTAGTTTAGACTTAAGTATGGATTAGGGATTAGTTTAGTTAGTGTAGCTAGTAGTTAGTTAGTTTAGTTAGTTGAACTAGATAGTTAAGTTAGTTAGGTTATTTAATTAGCTTAATTAGATAACGTAGTTAGTTTAGTAAATTAGTTTAGTTAGCTTAAGTAGATTAACCTAGTTAGCTTATGTAGATTAATTAAGTGGTTTAATTTAAATAATTTATAATTTATTTAATTAATTTTAATTAGCGTAAATTATACCGGGATAGCCAGTTAGTAGAATTTTACGCTGATCGTCGTGGATGCGTTGATTCGTGAAATTGAGTGCTAAATTATGTAATTGAGTGCTTGGTGACGATTTTTGAATTATTATTGCAAAAATATGATTTTATGGTATTTAATTAGAAAAATACTGGGTGTCGGGTTTTGATGCCAAAAATATTTTAGGTACTATATAAAATCGTGGAATTTTGAAATGGAAGAATATCACGTTTTATGATTCGATTTGACTGTGTGACCACGCACAATTATTTTACCGGGTATTTTTAATACGAAGAAAATTGGCCAAGTCCATTATTTGAAATGGAAGTTTTGAGTGTAAAGCACGATGTTCTTGGCCGAGCATGGATGTGCATGTGATCACTATCGAAACCTGTCACCCGATGAAAGTTGGGGAGGCGATGCCTGATTAAATTCAGATGCCTTTGACAACGGATGCCGGTCGCAGTGGAGGTTGGGCCGATGCTCCTTCGGGAATGCCGTCTAGATGTAGACATTGCCGTGTCCGATAGACCGGGATGATGCCAGATGATTGCCGACTGATGAGTTGGCCGTGACCGTTGGGTCGTAAATAATTGTGACACGCTTGAGTGATTGAGATAGCCGCGCTTGATTATGGGACGAAATTGTGTGGCACGGAATGTGACGTGTCATAACGATTTGGCCTTATAATCGGGACTCCTGTGATCGATTGATATATGAAAATGAGGTGTTCCAGTTATTGAATGCATTTACTGTATGCATATGATATATGAGATGTACTAATATGCTGGGAGGTGCTGAGGCGGGGTAAGTCCTATATGGTGCATGTTTAGGCTGCCTCTAGGTAAATTATCGTCCTAATCGGGGTTTAGGGTGTAAACTCGCTGAGACCTTGTCTCACCCCGTCGTAGTTTAAAATTTTGCAGGTCCTTAGATGGAGGTACGCCACGTCCGTTTTTGGTGGCCACGGGAGGCGGAGATCGAGACTACTCTTCTCCCCATCCATGGGTCCTCCTGGACCCGTGAGCTTATGGTGACCACTCTTTGGGTTGATAAGGGCCTACCTTACTTGGTACCTCATCGCTTCAAAGCGTGGTTCCGTAACGGGCCTAACGGGGTTTGGGAGGATCCTCTGGAGGTTTTGACGAACCTGCCGTCGATACCGAGTATGAGGAGGTACTCGATCCCATCGTGGATGCCGATATTTTGGATGATATTGTGACGAATGCGGGGCCTGAGGCTGAAGGGCACGGAGTAGAAGTAATTGATCCTTTAGACATCAACATCCCAGATGGTGTCGTGGTAGACTCGGATCCTAAGTAGGTAGGGTTCGAGGTAGGATTGGCTTAGTAGCTTCTTTTTGAGTTAGGCCTTCTGTATATAACTTGCAGGGTTGACCTGGTGTGTTTATAAAGTGTGTTTTGTGAAAATTGGTTGTTCCTCTTTTCCATCCCATGTTTGATCGTTATCTGGGGTTTATTTAATTCTCTTTCGTATGTGCATAAAATGAATGGGTTGGCGACGTGTCCTGGGAACGTCGCAAAATTCTATTGACCATCAAGGGATGTTCGCACACTTGAGGTTCGGGGCGTGACAATAAGAGTTTGGATAGGGTTTCCATGCAACATTGCATGGAGAGCTACATTTTCTAATGCTGAAGCCTTTGCATTGCTAGCTATTGAATTTAATTATATTTGATCCTTGTGTTAATTCCACTAGATACCATAAAAAGGAAAAAAAGAATTCAAATTCAAAGCATATTGGCTAGAAGATATTGAAGGTAGTGAAATTGTGAAAGCTGGTTGGAATGATCTAGTGCTCAATCACGAGGATTTAGTGGGCACATTAAAGAGGGTCTTTGGGGAATTGGCCCAATGGCGCAAGAAATCAATTTTATAGTGATGAGTCAAGATCTAAAAATGTTGATGATATTCAGTTACTAACATTTTAACCTCTAGGAATATTTTTCTTGTGCCTTCTATTTTTTTTTCGGATTATTTTTGTTATTTTCCCGTTTTAGTTAGCAATGAATAAAAAAAATTTCAAAGTGTTTGGTGACAACATTTTTCTCATGAAAAGAAAGTTTTCAAAGTTCTATATTCACATTGCATGGGTCCAGAAAATATCTATACATTATGCAGGGAAAATTTAAAATTTTTTTTTTAAATATATTACATTGGTGCTAATTTAGTCCCAAATCTATTAACTAGACCAATTTAGTCATAAACAATTCATATTTTACTGATTGAGTCAATTCGACAAATTTTGACCTGAAATCACTGACATAGATGTCGGACTTCTTATATGGCATAGCCAGAACGGTCAACGTTGACATAAATAGTTTTTGTAAGGGAGAATTACCAAAAAAGTCCTAAACCTATTGCAATTGTGTCAATTCAGTCCTAAACTTTGTTTTTTTTTTTTTTTTGCCAATTTAGTCATAAACCTTTTACAATTGTGTCAATTTAGTCCATCCAAATGGCGCCGACGTGGACACCGGCCGGGGCAGGCGGGCGGCGAATGCCGACGTGGCAATTTTTTAATTTTTTTAATTTTTTTTTTAATTTTTAAATATTTTTTCTCTTTTTTTTTCCCATTCTTCTCCTTCCTCTGACCGGCGTCGGCTGGCCAGAGGTGAGGGCCGGCCAGGTCAGCCTCACCGGCCACCGGCGAGGCTTGCCCCGCCGTCCACCGGCGGAGGCGAGCCTTGCCCGGCGGACGGCGAGGCTGCCGTTGCCATCGCCGCCACCGCCGCCTCCCCCGCCCCCGATCGTCGGCACGATCTCCCCTCCGAGCTCAAGTGGCCCTCCCCGGCCGTGACCGTCGCCAAAACCTTGTTCTAGTGCCTCTAGATTGACGAGGACGAGATCGAGCTCCTCCGCGAGTTCCTCGACTACACCACGCAGCGCGGGGGTCTCGCCCTCGCCGGTGGCCGACGAGGGCCGAGTTCGCCGGATCTGGCGAGGCTCGGCCTCGCCCGGCGACGGCGAGGCCGTCGTCGCCAGATCTCGGCGAGGTTGGTTCTCAGTCCTGAGAGTTTCAGGTCAGTCCAACCCTGACCATATATATATCCAATATATTACTTATAATTTTTTTATATAGTGAAAAATTTAAAATAAACAGCGTAAAAAATATTAAACAACACTTTAGTGAGGAGTTCAAGTAATTCTATATTGTTCTTTAATAATTTAGATTTTTAATATCTTTTACGGTGTCAATAGTCATAATTTACCAATGAGCAAAATGTTTTTGTGAGGAGTCCTGACGGCGTCCAAAAAGGCATAAACAACTCCTTATGGCATCATCCTCTAACATTCGTTCTCTTTTATCTTATTTGTCATTTTAGTCTTCAATTTGCCAAAATCAAAAGAAACAACTTCTTTGCTCACCACTTGACACTCGCCTCTCTTGTTTTGGGTCACCCGTGCCGCTTGCCGCTCGATGCTCACTTAGCTTGTTGCTTCCCGCTCGACATTCGATGCTCATTTTGTTCAATGCTCACCCCACTTGACCCTCACCGCTTGCCGTTTTTAGTTAACCTCGCTCATCATCGAACCCATCGGGTGGGTATGGTCCTCGGTTGCCCTTTTAAAGAGTACAAAAAATGATTAAAAATTATTGGTTGGTCCTGGGTTGACTCTAAAACCAAACTGAACTCATTAGGTCAGTTCGGTCTTTAATCACTTTTTTAAGGAGTACAAAAAATAAAATAAAAAATTATTAGTTGGTTCCGGGTTGACCTCGAAACTGGACCGAACCCAATAGGTCGTTCGGTCCTCAATCACTTTTTTAAGGAATACAAAAAATGAAATAAAAAATTATCAATTGGTCCTAGGTTGACCCTAGAATCGGACCGAACCGATTGGGTCAGTTTGGTCCTCGGTCCCAAGCTTAGTAGGGTCGGTCCTCGGTCCCAAAAATTGAAGATCAAAGATCACATGCGAGTTGGCCCTAGGGTTAGGGGGCAGACCGGCCCAACCCAAACCATACTTACCCCTATTAAAAACCCCCTTAAGTGATGGCCACATGAGAGACCGTCGGGCAACACCTCCCACAGATTTAAAAATTCATCCTCAATGGCCACAGCCCAATCTTCGCTCTCAAATATGTTTCCCAAATTTGTGTTTTCCTGGTCTTATGTAGCTGCTTGTTGAGCCTGTCTGAGGCAACAAACACCTCAACAAACACCCTCTTACGTGGTGAGGACTTGAAGGACGACAAGACCTTAGTCTCATCCAATGAAAAGTTCGAACTAGGATTCCTTAGGATAGGTGCGTCTTCCTCAAGCAACTACTACCTGGGTATTTGGTTCAAGGATGATCCTTACAAGATATCGGCCTGGGTTGCTAATCGAGAGCACCCGATTCTTGACTCTTCCGGTGTTCTTTCCATTCGGTATGATGGGAACTTAGTGATTTCTGATAGAAGGTTGATTCAAGTCTTGGTCAATCCTGTAATGTTGGCCACAAACAACAACACCAATGCCATACTTCTTGATTCAGGGAACTTAGTTCTCGTGGAGGGTGGGACCATGGTTTGGGATTGCTTCTACTATCCGTCGAACACATTCCTACCTGGGATGAAACTAGGGTTTTTCAATCTAGGCACTAATAAGACGAGAGAACAATTTCTTGTTTCATGGCAGAGCCCATTTGTGCCTTCTACTGGTTTTTTCGTTCTTGACTTGATGGCCACTATGAATGAGACACAACTTGTGTTTCATCGCAATGATGTCTCGAGGGTGATCAAGCACCTAGATTGTTGGGATATAATACGCAGAAACAACAGGATCTTGCAATTTACATCAACGCGAAATCATGAGAGAAATAAATGAGAAATAATAAGGAAACCAGAAATTTACGTGGTTTGGTCCGAGTATCGGTACCTACGTCCACGGGGAGAGCCGGTAGGAAATAATCCATTATAATCGGAGAATCAAAGTTTACAATCGCTCACACGCTCGAGTATTTCCCACACCTAGATTTAACCCTAAACTTAAAGTGTTTGTAAATAAACAACTCACTTGAACATAAACTCACGGCACAAAATTACCGCGCGTTCAAGCTCGAAACAAAAACGCATGCGGCTCTCTGCAGCTTGACGTGTGCGGCACCTATTTTCTCACTTAGGGCTTTCAGCTGCACTTTCTTCTACGCACAGAGGGCTTCGGCAGCTTCACGGATCGTGGATGTCCCCAGAGAGTTTCTTTTGTAGGTTTATATATCATGTGTGCCCAAAAGTCAAGTCTTTGACTTTTGGCCCCATGAATATGACCTTTCGGCAAGCTTCATATCTATTATAATATGTGTGCCCACTGGGCCCCACGGTGATTCATTATTCAAAGAGTTGAACGCTGCATTAACAAAGAAGAAACCCTTGCCCTTTTTTCTTCCTTTATTCTATTATTTCCTCTTTTGTAATTCTTCAAGAGTCCAGCGAATCGCGGTTTTTGCAAACACTCAAACTCGAGTCATAATTTAAAAATTCTCCACATTGTCTTGATGTTTGAAGCCAAGTTATAGTGCTCATCATCCATGCTGCTCTCCTAACGCCCCGATGGGCGCTCACTCTCCACAGACGCCAATAGAGCTCAAGCAGAGCTTGAGCCTCGCCAAAGGAACAGACTTAGTCATCATGTCTGCCGGGTTATCTGCTGTAGCAATCTTTTTGACGTTAATATTACCCTTAGCTAAGACATCTCGGATGAAGTGGTACTTGATGTTGATATGCTTCGTTCGCTTGTAATAAACTGGATTATACGCCAAATATATCGTAACTTGGTTATTACAATGTATATCCACACTTTTCTATTCTAACCCAAAGTCCGAGAGCAAACTTGTAACCATCGCTACAAATGTTAGTGTCATGTATTCTACCTCAGTCGAAGACAATGTAATGTGATCCTGTAAGGACGCTTTCCAACTAACCGAACCACCTACTAGCGTAAATATGTACCCTGCTAAAGACCTGCAATCATCCAAGTCACCGATGTGATCCAAATCCACAAAACCAGTGGTCTCACTGCCATTACTGTCCCTTCGGTACACTATGCCCACGTCTGTTGTCCCCTTCAAATATCTGAGGATCCATTTTACAGCTTCCTAATGAGCTTTACCAAGACGCTTCATATAGTGACTAACCATGCTCACAGCTTGTGAAATATCAGGCCTAGTACACACCATAGCATACATGATACTACCCACAACACTAGAATAAGGAACACGGGACATATGCTCCTCCTCCTCCTCAGTCTGCGATGATAATTTATCTAAAAGTTTAAAGTGCTTCGCTAAAGGTGTACTTGCAGATTTTGCTGACTACATATTAAAACGTGCCATGATCTTCTCAATATATTTCTTTTGAGATAGACGTAAAACTCCTGCAGCCCTATTACGCAAAATCTCCATACCCAAAATTTTCTTTGCAGCACCTAAATCTTTCATCTCAAATTTAGCATTTAATTGCCTCTTCAAAGACATCAATATTAGACATATTCTTAGCTGATATCAACATATCATCAATATATAAAAGTAGATAAATCAAAGAACCATTCTCCAATCTCCTAAAGTAAACGCAGCTATCCATCTGACTTTTTGAATAGTTTTGACTAACCATGAAAGTATCAAAACATTTATACCACTGCTTAGGAGATTGTTTTAGCTTATACAAAGATTTCTTCAACAATCAAACATGATCTTCCTTACTCGGAATAGCAAATCCCTCTAGTTGCCTCATGTAAATCTACTCCTCCAACTTACCGTGAATAAACACAATTTTCACATCTAGCTGCTCTAACTCAAGATCCTGCGAAGCAACTAAGACAAGTAAAACACGAATAGAAGTATGTCTTACCATAAGAGAGAACACCTCATTATAGTCAATGCCCTCACGCTGTGTATATCCCTTTGCCACAAGTCTCGCCTTATACATTGCTGCCTCGACACCAGGAATGCCTTCTTTCCGTTTAAAGACCCATTTACTTCTGATAATCTTTTGGCTCTTGGGTACTTTGACTAGCTCCTGTGTCTGATTTCGATGGAGTGATTCCATCTCTTCACTCATAGCCCCTAGCCACTGCGATGACTCCGAACTAGCCATCACTTTAGAGTAAGACGAAGGCTCATCTATCTCCACCTCATCACCTATAGTCAATGCATAAGCAATATTTGTATAACTATAACGTACGGGTGATTTAATTTGCCTTCTCTGTCTATCTGCGGCTATAGTGTGCTGTGACTTTGCTAGTTGTTCACTATCATCGACTTCAGGAACTGTGGCTTCATCTACAGTCTCAACTTCTGTTACCTTCGAGGTGTCCAGAGTCTCCACCTGAAGCTCCACCTCACTAATGGCACCTAGATTTGTCTTCTCTGCTAGTTGTGTCTCAGACTCCTCTGTTGAAGCATTGCAATCTCGTCGAAGATCACATCTCTGCTGATTAAAAAATCGGGTAATTTGGGATCGGTGCACCATAACCGGTAGCATTTCAGCCCATGTGCATAACCCAAAAATATGCACTTCTTCGCCCTTGTCTCAAGCTTACCATCACTCGCATGAACATAAGCAGGACATCCGAATATACGTAAGTTTCCCCGACCATACTTCCTAAGGAGTCTTCCACTCGATAGCAGATGATGGAGGTCAATTAACCAGGTAACATGCCATGTTCACTACTTCAGCCAAAATTCATTACCAAGTCCTGCATGCGAAAGCATGCATCGAGCTCGCTCAAGCAAAGTTCTGTTCTTTCGTTCTGCCACGCCATTCTACTGTGGTGTCCCAGGTACTGTGCGGTGTCTCACAATACTTTCTTTCTCGCAAAACTCAGTAAAATCTTTATCACATAACTCCATGCCATTATCGGTTCTCAGGCACTTGATTTGTTTATCTAACTACTTCTTAATCAATGCCTTAAATTTCTTGAACCAATCAAACACTTCATATTTGTGCTTCAGAAAGTATACCCATACCTTCCTCGAATAATTATCGATAAATGTCAGCATATATCAGGCACCTCCTTTCGAAGGAACCGAAGACGGGCCCCAGACGTCTGAATGAATATATTCAACTGGTTGTTTGGTCGAATGAATAGCTGTAGTAAACTTAACTCGGTGCTGCTTCCCAAAGATGCAGTGATCACATAAGTCCAGCTTCCCTGTCTTTTGACCCTTCAACAACCCTTTTTCACTCAGCATCGTCATACCTACCTCACTCATGTGCCCTAAATGCATATGCCATAATAGAGTCAAGTTAGAGTCAGACTCACCTGATTAAACTGCAGCAATTTCGGTCATGGTTTCTCCTAGTAAATGATAGAGAGTGTCCATTTTTTCCCCTTCATCACTGTCATGACACATCAAGAGATCTTCAGTACTCCACCTTCAGCGGTGTACCTACACCCGATGTCATCGAGTGTCCCTAGAGAAATAAGATTCTTCTTGAGCTTCGGTACATGCCTCACATTTGTCAATGTGCGCACCACCCCATCATGCATCCGAATCCGAATTGTCTCTATCCCCACAGCCTTACAGACTGCATTATTCCCCAAAAGAACTCTATCACCATCTGCAGTTTGGTAAGTAGTAAACTAGTTCTTACGAGGTGTCATATGATAAGAACACCTCAAATCTAGCACCCATTCGTCTCCTGACGAAGCAAAGTGGTCACACAGAAAACAGCCTCTGCATCACTAGTGCTCCCTTCGGCAACATTTGCCACACTGCTTATGGCATTCTACCTATCAGCTTTATTCCTCCGCTTTGGACAATCTCTCTTGATGTGCCCCTCTTCGTGACACTCAAAGCACTTCACGTGTCCCTTGGAATTTCTATGGTGTGATTTCGATCTGCTTTTACCTCTGCTGCTATTAGGCCCTCGATGTTGTTCTCTACCCCGAATAGTCAGTGTTTGCGCTACTCCTTGCGCCAGACCGTCATCTCGCAACTTTCTCTATCACTCCTTAGAGAATAAGGCGGACTTTACCTCTTCTAAGGTAATAGTAGTACGCCCATGTAACAGTGAATTAGTAAAGTGCTCCCATGACTCTAGTAAAGAGGCTAACAACATCATGCCCTGTTCTTCATCATCAAGTATCTTACCGACGTTTTTTTAGACCTAACATGAGTTTATTAAATTCATCTAAGTGGGTTCTGATAGACGTACCTTCAGTATATCTAAATTGAAACATCTTCTTCAACATGTACAATCAATTGTTCAAACCTTTCTTCACATAGAGTTCTTGAAGTTTTGCCCATAATGCTGCGGCATCCTTCTCCTTAGAAACCTCTATTAAGACCTCATCCGACAAATTTAACAGGATTGTACTCTTTGCTTTTTCCATTAACTCTACCATTTGAGAGTTTTTCATTATAATAGGCAACTCATCTTCACCATCCAGTGCCTTGGCCAAATCTTGGGTTGTCAATAATGCCCGCATCTTGATACTCCATAACACAAAGTTGTTGCTCCCATTAAACTTCTCAATTTCAGATTTCCTCTCAGACATAATTGAAGTAACATAATTTTCATATAATAATCAGACAAGCAAAATCACCAAATCACAATCAAGAAATCCAACTCCAAGCTCTGATACCAATTGTTGGAATATAATACGCGGAAACGACAAGATCTTGCAATTTTATGTTAATGCGAAATCACCAGAGAAATAAACGAGAAATAATAAGGATACCGGAAATTTACATGGTTCGGTCCGAAACTCGGTACCTACGTCCACGGGGAGAGCCAGCAGCAAATAATCCATTATAATCGGAGAATCAAAGTTTATAATCGCTCACATGCTCGAGTGTTTCTCACACCTAGATTTAACCTCAAACTCAAAGTGTTTGTAAATGAACAACTCACTTGGATATAAACTCATGGCACAAAATTACCGCGCGTTCAAGTTTGAAACAAAAACGTGCATGGCTCTCTGTAGCTTGACGTGTGCGGCGCCTATTTTCTCACGTAGGGCTTTCAGCCACACTTTCTTCTTCGCGCAGAGGGCTTCGGTAGCTTCACGAATCGTGGATGTCCCAGAGAGTTTCTTCCGTAGGTTTATATATTATGTGCTTTGACTTTTGGGCCCCACAAATATGACCTTTCGGTAAGCTTCTGCCGATAAAGAGGAAATTCATATCTATTATAATATGTGTGCCCACTGGGCCCCACGGTGATTCATTCTTCAAAGAGTTGAACGCTACATTAATAGAGAAGAAACCCTTGCCTTTTTTTTAATTTTTATATATTTTTTCCTCTTTTGTAAATCTTCAAGAGTCCAGCGAATCGTGTTTTTGCAAACGCTCAAAATTGAGTCATAATTTAACATAGATGAACTTAGCTTCAAGACTTATTAACAGCTCGCTCGAAGACTACAACATTACTTTCGTTTCTAATGGTGGTGAGATGTACTTGACTTACGTCACCAATGTAACTGGTAGACTGTCCTGGTTTGTCCTGTCTCCATTTGGGCAAATTCAGTTCACAATGATTGGGAAGGAAATTTCGGTGCTTCGAGCAATTCAACTGACTGTCATATCGAGAAGCCAGCCTTGTGCCCGGATCGCAATAACTTTAGAATAAAAGAAGGATTCGTGCCAAAACCTAATGCTTTCAATGAATTGGATCGTCTGCAATTGGGTCTATAGGTTTTCAATTAAAAGATTGAAATGATATATTTTCATTCTCAGAGAATTGGAGCAAGAGGCTGCTCTGGTTGATAGCGATCGTTCCAGTGGCTGTGTTCGGCGTCTCAGCCATGATCTCCATCTCAAGATGGAAAAGTTGCAGCTGGAGAGGTACTAATCTTTGCACATTTAAATAGGATCGGCCACTCTGTCTTATTCTCATAGCTTTGAAGCGGCATGGAAGAACGATATGGACACGACAAGGAACTTGGAGTTATTCCTGATGGAATTCGGTTCGAATGTCTCGGTGGAAAATCAAGACCACTGCTATTAAGCTGAAATCTGTCAGAAAGAGGGATCACGACTACTGATTCTCAGTTTCTCGGCAGCCATGAGTAATTTTTTTGCTGAAAACAAACTGGATGAGGGCGGATTCGGTCCAGTTTATAAGGTTTATTCACCTATCAAGACTACAATTGCAATTTGTTTCTTGTCCCGTGCTTAAGATTTGCAGTACCCAGAACGCAATCCGTTAGAGTAAAGGGTCCTGGCGTCCCCTGTAGAATATGTTGATGGGGCATGAGAATGGATTGAAGCCGCTTCCGAATCGCAAGGATACTTTTTATGTAAGTCAAAAGCAAAAAGGTCAGATCATGTAAAAAATGGAATCCAAGCTTTTGTAGGCCATGTATTCATAGATCAAGATTTTCTCATCTCTCGATACAGCAACCTAACAAGAAGCCAACGCTATGGAAGAGACACATGCATAATCAAAGGGATAGCTCAAGGACTCCTTTATCTGGATCAGTATTCTAGATAAGGGATAGCTCAGGGACTCCTTTATCTGCATCAATATTCTAGATTGAGGGACATTCACCACGACCTGAAGACCAGCAACATTCTATTGGACAACAATATGAACTCGAAGATATTAGACTTTGGAATGGCGAGGGTTTTCGGAGAGAATGAAGCGCGGACAAAGACAGCTAGGATTGTTGGGACATAATAAGTCTCTAAACATATACAAGAATATATTGTCTGTGCAGTTCCGTTCGGATTGCTACTTTAGGGTCTTTAAATTTTTTTTGGGGTAGCGGTTATATGTCTCCAAAGTATGCTGTGTATGGCCTTTTCTCTACTAAATCTGACGTGTTCAGCTTTGGAGTGATTATGCTTGAGATCATTAGTAGCAGAAAGAACACAATCTTCACTCACTTTGGATCGGTCTATAAACTTGCTTGGATATATAAGAGATAATTGTCACGGGCCGATCATTTGGGATTGAGACCATGTGGCGACTTAGGCTCTTTCGGATCGTTTGGCGACTTAGGCTCTTTTGGATCGCTTGGATTGTCAAGGTACGTAAGCCAAGCCTTATTCGGATCAATCGATCGATCGCTCGCTCACCCGAAACTTAGAAAGAGATTTTTTGGAGAGAAGCTTTGAGAGAATGGAACTCTAATTCTGAAATGGTTGGATGGATACAAAACACTTTTTTTTTTTTTTAAAAAAATTTAATTTTTTAATTTTTATTTGAGACCTTTAGATTACAACCATTGATCGAGATTATATCCGGCGAACGAGATTGTATCTTCTAACTTACCAATTACTGGCATTTATGCTCTAGATCCTAGCGCAATTACTATCTCGCCCATCCTTGGAACGTTCTGAAAGCTCTTGTGGGAACCTCGAGTAATCTTAGGAGGTCTTCCTCGATCATGCACGGTCTCTTGATCGCGGGAACCTCATGACCGTGACACAATGTTCTGTCTTGGATTCCAAGTTACGTTGGTTGATTAATGATTAGCCCATCACTCTTTCCTTCATCAGTTAGCTAGAACCTGATTAAGAAAAATGGTTTCTCTAGGCTTGGGAATTATGGAAATTCGATCAAGGTGTCGAGCTAATGGACCCCGCATCGGCCGAACCGTATTTATTTGGAGAGTTCTCTCTGTAGCTCCATATTGCATTGTTGTGCGTAGAAGAGCATCCCGAGGATAGACCGAGCACCTCCGATGTCGTTCAGATGCTAGGCAACGAAAGTGCCAATCTGCCTCCGCCAAGGCCACCAGCATATTGTTCGCACTTAGGCTATTGTAGCTCCCAGGAGTGGTAAGAACGTGTGACTAATGATTTAACCCATTCCGCTATTGAAGCGAGGTAGCATTCAATTAGATGGTACTTTTTTTTTCCTTTCCAGTTCAAGGTAATCTGTTATTCAAAGTTTCTGCTAAAAAAGAGAGAAGAAAATTGCATTTAAAACTATGTTCATGAAGAATATTTCTCTCTCTACTCAGGGTCAAGCCTGTTTTCTCCCTCAACTTGTGTGAGTCTTCTCTCTATCCCTTCCGGTGATAGTCTCTTCAAATGAACCTTTACAGTTAGTTTCTCCAGCTCAATATCTTCTAGCTTTCATCATCCATGGAATCCCCGTCTATCTGCTTGAACCCAAATTAACTCTTCAATCCCATCTCCCCCATGGTTTTGCTCTCGAATATGGAATTGGGATACCTCCCTTAGCGGCAACCCGGAAGCATAGCCCTCATCTGCTTCAAATTCCCTCTACTGGTGCTCATTTTCAGCAAGATTTGGGCAACCCAAGTATTATAGATTTTGGGTGTTTGGTTCCTTACGCGTCTGGCCCGAGAAAGTTCAAAGGGCTTCTAGGGCTTCCTTCATTCCAGAAAATCAACAAGTAATCAGGCCATTTAGATAATCCTCGCATTAACAAAGTGCAGGAAATCGCAACAAGCATGGAGGGTACTTTCGACAACAACCTCAGAATGATGGCGCTGTGTAGAAGGATGGGTGACCTATGGGCAGAAGAAGACATCACTGAGCTGCTCGATGCAATGCCAGACAAAGAAAAACAGGAAAGTGAACTCACCCTTTTTGGGAAACTTCTGTCTAAGCCACATGTTAATGTCCAAGCATTCTTAAGCATGATGAAGAAAGCATGGAAAGTTGAATCGGTGAAATGTGAGATAATACAACCTGGATTTTTCATCTTTGTCTTTAACTCGGTGGAGGAGAAAAATAGAGTGCTGAATTCAGGCCTTTGGTCTTTTGCTAGTAATCTCCTCATCTTGATACAAGGAGACCCGAATGTTTCTGAACATTGCTATGAGTTTAAACACTACCCTTTCTGGGTGCATATTCTGGGTCTACCTCGGGCTCGGATCACGGAAACTGCTGTGTGCAATATAGCCTCGAAATTGGGCAAAGTAGAGGAAGTTAGAATTGAGGCTAAGAATAATGGGCCGTGCAAAATTGGTAAAGTTAAAGTAACTTTGAACCTGGAAAGTCCTTTAAAGACTGGAACGATAGTTGAGGTGGGGGGGGGGGGGGGGAGAAAGTGGTGGATAGACTTTAAGTATGAAAAGTTGCCTCACTTTTGTTATTCTTGTGGATGTATGGGCCACTATGCAAATTTCTGTCCGAAGTTCCCTTATGAAGAGATAGGCTTAGCTCAAGACAAACCTGGTAGATAGAGGTCATGGCTGAAGGCTGAAATGAGAGATCACATCCCATGTTGGAAGACCTTTTATGGTGAAATAGACACTAATATAGAGGAGGAAGAAAGTGTACCAGAAACGCCTTTTAATGCTGAAGAGCTGAACCTGCAGAAAGACCAAACAGGCTGAATAAGGCATTAGTTATTTACAATTCAGTAGCAAGGGAGCCGATACAAGATGAACTAATGGTGGAACAAAGTGCTAGCAACAAAGGGAAAAGAGCACAACACATTCAGGTATTATCTCTACCCTCTACAGATTAGTGAAGGGTCATCGAAGAAAGGCAAGATGGGACAAAAACCTCTACCTTCCAAAAAATAGAAACGATTTACTCCATATGAAAAGAGAGGGCAAATAGGGAAAGTGCTTGATGAGGAGAATCTAATGGATACCCCTGTTCAAGTGTGGCAAGGGGCCAATGAAAGGGCTGTGGTGGCTAGCCCAAATAAGCTACCGGGGTATATATGAAGATACTGAGCTGGAACTGTCCAGGGTTGGGCACACCCTCGACAGTCCAGCACCTTCGAGCCCTTGTGGCTCGAGAGAGACCCAACTTGGTTTTCCTTATGGAAACCAATAATAGAGAAACCGTGGTTGAAAGAGTTCAAAATAGGCTACAGTTCAAAAATGCAGTGTTATGTAATCTGATCAGAATTGGGGTGGTTTGGCTCTTATGTGGGATGAGGAGGTTAATGTGGAAGTGAAAACAAGTACTGAGGAGTTGCTGGATGTTATTTGTAAATGCCTTAATAGTGGAGTGACTATGAGAATATCTTTTCTTCACGCTTCTACGAACTACCAAGAGCGGTTGCAACTATGGCAGATGGTGTATTCCATTCACACCTCAAATATTCTACCGTGGCTGTGTATCCCGAGACTTTAATGAAGTTTTATACCAGTGGGAAAAGGCTGGAAAACGTGAGGTGAACCGATATAGAATGATATCTTTCAGAAATTTCGTCAGTTCATGCTCACTTATGGACATTGAGAGTAAGGGATGTGCGTATACATGGTCTAACAAGCAGGAAGGGGCAGAGCTGGTGAAAAAAAGGCTAGATAGAGCCCTTTGTAATCTTGATTGGCACGTTCTTTTTCCTAATGCAGAGGCATACGCACTGCCGGCTATTGGATTTGACCATTGCCCAATAATCCTGACTTCGGAGATAATGGGAGCTAGGGAAACAAAAATTTTCAGATTTGAAGCCTTCTGGACGGAACATCCAGATTTTAAAGAAGCAGTTCAAAGTGCATGGAAGAGTGAGGTAGAAAACTCTCTTGACATTGTTAGCAAAACGAAGAAAGTTACTGAAGCGTTGAGGAGATGGAGTAAGGCTAAATTCATAATTGCATCGCGAGAAATTCAAAAACTTGGGGGTATACTTACTGAGATGACAAACCAGCCTATGGAGTCTTCAAACCAGGGGGAATATCGAAGAATCATTGAACAAATAGAAAACCTGTGGAGACAAGAAGAAATGTATTGGGGGATCAGATCCAGAATTAATTGGATAAAATGGGGGGATAAGAATACGAAGTATTTTCACGCAACTACAATACAAAGAAGACATCGCAACAAGATTTCCATGCTACAAATCAGTGAACATAATTGGAGCAGAGACCCTTCCACCCTCAGAAATCATATATCAGAGTTTTTTCAATCCTTGTATACCACAGTGGGTGCTCGAGATTATGAACCTGTCCTAGATCAATGCTCACAACTGGTCACAAATGAGATGAATGAGACTTTAACGAGGAAGATTACAAGAGAAGAAGTGCAACTTGCTGTCTTTCAAATGGGTGCTACAAAGGCTCCAAGGCCGGATGGGCTAAGCGGATTATTTTACCAAAGAAATTGGTCAGAGATCCAAGAAGATATATTCAGCATGGTCGAAAACTTCTTTAGACAAGGTACTTTTGACCCTGAGATCAATAAAACTCACATAACCCTTATCCCAAAAATCTCAAATCCTGAAAACATATCCCAGTATAGGCCCATCAGCTTATGTAATTTTAGTTACAAAATCATTGCAAAAGTGATGGCCAATAGACTGAAACCCTGGTTGCCAAATCTTATATCTCTAGAACAAAGTGCATTTGTTGGGGGGCGTCAAATACAAGATAACATCTTCATTGTTCAGGAGGTTTTACATCAATTGAGAGTGAGGCAAAGAAAGAGAAAATTTCAAGCAGTTCTAAAAATTGATATGCAAAAAGCTTATGACAGGGTAGAATGGGATTTCCTATGTGATTGTATGCTGAAAATGGGATTCTGTGAGAAATGGGTCTCTTTGGTCAAATATTATATCTCCTATGTGTCTTTTAGCATCATAGTGAATGGGGAGCCATGTCAGTATTTCACACCATCTAGAGGGATCGAGACAAGGAGATCCGCTATGGCTAATGTTCTATCCTCTTTGATCCTTAAAGCAATAGCAGATGGCAGCTTAAAAGGAGTTCAATTGAATCCGTACTGCCCTATACTTTCACATATTTTATTTGCGGACGACGCACTATTTTCCTGGATGGGACTATCATTGAGGCTCAGAATTTAGCAAATATCCTACATCAGTATTGCTTTGCATCGGGTCAGGAGATTAACCTCAACAAGTCGAGAATTTTCTTTGGGAAAATTGTCCCCAACGCTTAAAACAGAATCTAGTAGCAAAATTGAGAGTGCCGGTGATCGAGAAAACAGGGAAATACCGAGGTGTCCCATCAGACTGGGGACAAACTAAGAAGCAAATGTTATCATGGGTTCTTGCAAAAGTCGATAGAAAGCTAGATGGATGGAAAGAAAAGCTAATGTCGAAGGCCGGGAAAGAGATCTTGATCAAAACAGTAGTCCAAGCCTTACCTCAATTTGTAATGTCCATATTTAAAGTTCCTATATCGATATGTAGAGCTATTGAGAAGAAAGTTTCTGCATTCTGGTGGAAACAAAATGCTAACAAGAAAGGCATACACTGGAAGAAATGGGAGATTCTGAAGAATAGGAAAGATTTGGGGGCTTGGATTCCGAGACTTAGTCGATTTTAACAAGGCGATGCTGGGGAAACAAGCTTGGAGATTGATTCAAGACCCGAATGCAATATGGAGTAAGCTGTTAAAAGGACTCTATTTTCCTAGAGGAGATTTCTGGACAGCAAATAGAGGTCCCCGACCCTATTGGGGATGGCAAAGCCTACTAGAAGGGAGGAACACAATCGAGCCATAGCTTAAATGGGAGGTGGGAGATGGGGAAAAAATCAGAATCAGAGAAGATAAATGGCTACAATCAGGCAAGATTGGAGGTCCCGCAAACAAAAATGACCCTTAGTTGGTAGCGGAACTAATAAACCATAATGAGAGAGGATGGAATTTCCCTTTACTTCACGAGGGTTTTGACGAAAGAGTTGTACAAGAAATTTTAGCAACGCCGTTAAGCCTTACTCCCGGATTAGACAAAGTCATATGGACAGCAAACAACTCAGGCTCCTATACGGTCAAAAGTGGATACAACAAGCTTCGCAACTTAGGCAAAAAACCACAGGAAAATCAACCATCCACCTCATACCAGCCACCAAAAAAACTATGGACAGAAATCTGGAAGCTTCAAACCTATCCCAAAGTTAGGTTCCTTTTGTGGAGTGCGTGTAACAACGCCTTGCCCACAAAGGAGAATTTACATAAAAGGGAAATGTTACCTAATCCGGTATGTCCCTTATGTAACCAAGCACCCGAATCAACGGAACACGTCTTCATCAAATGTCCCTGGACAGAGCGTGCATGGTCGGATCAGAGGGTACAAGCCAACATATCCCCTGAAATATGCAATAGAATGGATAGATGGGTTTGGGAAAACCTTACTGTGAGAGCTACCAAAGAATCCAACCCTCTTAGCTGAAATGGTTTGGCGGATCTGGAAAGAGCGGAACAAATTCATTTTTAAAGGGAAAAAACCAAACCCGAGTTTCCTCATCGATGAAGCCATCAACACGGTTCACTTGGTTGAGAAGTGTGGAAAGAAAAAACTTACCTGTGATGAAGAGCAACAAATAGCAGCAGCGGGTGAACAAAACTCGTCTCGGATCGACTATAGGTTGAATAGCGATTGCGCCTGGAATAGCTCGACGATGGAGGGGTCTGCTGCGGTGATTTGTAGAAGTGCCGAGGGTGTGCTGCTGGATGGGTTTGTGAAGAATTTGGTCGCTCCATCAACAGACATTGCCGAAGCCCTAGCTGTTCGTGAAGGCTTGCGGTGGCTTCAACAGAAACTGAAGGAAAGAGATCCACGAACTGGTTTGGTACTTGCTAAACCTCAATCAGTACTTTTAACTACAGACAGCTTATCTACAGTTGAGTTCATTATGGGCCGGTCTGCAGTTCCTTGGGCTTCTAAACCCATCATCTATGACTGCATAAATCTGTTGGGCTAGCTTAATGGTGTCAGGATCCACTATAAACCGAGGGATTATAACAAGGCGGCCGATTGGGTTGCTAAGGCCCACCGTGTCAGCACTCTTCCGATAGATTGGGTTAAAAAATCCCCCTCATTCCCTTTGGTTAATCTTATGTTTGGACCTTGAATCCTTTTGTAATTTGTCTACTTCGGTTTGAGTAATGCATATTCCTTTTCTGACAAAAAAAAAAAAAAAAACTATGTTCATGTCTGAAGGCTTAAATTTTATGCATGAGTTGCATTCAAAGCGTGGGTTGACATTGACTTGGTCTCTCGAGGACAAAAAATCATGATAATTGACTAGACTTTTGGTAGTGCCTTAATTGACCTCCATTTAGAGAAAGTGACAGGAGTTAATTTATTTTAATAGCTTGATTTTCATATAATTTAATTTTGTGTAGTACCAAAGAAAACGTGTTTATCATACCAACTAAATCAATTTAGCTGTGCCGAGTCGCCTTAGTAGGGCTTAGTCACTTGCGCTTGAGTTGGGTCAATTCATCTCTCGAATCAGACAAACTCTTGGGTTGGGCTTTGGGGGAGGAGATTCCAATTTGAGTTCCAAGTGGGCCTCATTGCAGGGTTGGATTCCTCGGGTCTCCTGTGGGCCTATGCTGGACTTGGGGCACATCTAAATGTAAGGGCATTTCAGTAGAATATTAATATGATCCCAATCTATGTAATTCTCACGAGGTAATCAATTAACCAACATGTCATTTCTCAAAAAATAGTAAATTTCGACACTTGATATATACATGATAAGTTATCATTTTTATGATTATATCAATTAAATTATTTTGATTCAAATTCACAAATAAATGATAAAAAGGAGCCTAGAATGATTACACTAAAAATATTAATCTACCATTTGATAATATCATTTATTGTTTTAATTTTGAGTGATACCGGTGAGAGGAGCGACACTCGATGAGAGAGTTGACCGTGTGTTGGATTTTTCAACACTTGTTGACCGCTTGTCAGAGCGTGTCAAAGTATGTCGGACACGTGTTGAAGTATTCGATATGACACAAAAACTTATAGAGAGTGTTGATGCTTCCTAGGTAATCAATAGTGGTGATTAAAAATGACATCAATGCTGCCATTACAATTAGACGCAAAAGCAATACAAGAGCAATTACTTCCATGGTCATTGATGCCCAAGCCATCAAATGCATGGACCCTTCTATCCTTGAGAAGTTAATCCCAACTGTGCGAAATCATAGCTTTTCTATATAGCAGTCGGCAATCACTGGGGTTTACTCTAATAGTCACCCTTTCTACATGGGAATGGATATGTGAATAATTCGAATCACCACATTCTCAAGGGGTTTAGATGGTGACTATTTAATTTTAGGTGTAGATTTCAACGCTCACACCTTACAATGAAGTAGAATAAAAGACTAAAAATGAGAATTAAAGTAGAAGTAGTATATGACTGACAAAACAAAGATATATAACGGGCTGCACTGTTGGGGAAGTCTAACGAAATTTCCCTCCCAATCATCATGAAAACTTGAAATTCTCTTGAGGGCCATCACGAACTAGGAACAACTATTATCCCCCTTCGTAGCAAAAGTTAAGTAAATCTCACTAGCGATGGATCCAAAAGTGAAATTGTAATCGTTAAGTGAGCACGCTATTAAACAGGAACCTCAATCTCCGACCATCGTAATACCCAATAAGTTGCGAGACCTCATCGACTTGCCACACTTTAAGTTGGGTCCTGTCGTGTTCGAACAGAGCAAGACCCAAAGAGCCAGTGGATGGAACTGATGGACTCTGCCACGGAACAAGAAATTGATCCCTCTTCTTATCAGTGCCTATATCGAAAACACCAGAGTTTCATGCCGGGCAGAAATGTGTCTGATGGATGATAAAAGCTTTCTCAGATAGTGCTCTCTCCTTCCACGGGGACAAGATTGCAAGAATCAAGTAACGTGGCGTTTGTGTTGTTAACAGTAGCCGACATCACAACATTGCGAACCGCATGTTCCTTCTATCTGAAATCGCCAAGTTCCCATCATACCTGATGGGAAGAACATCGGAAGAATCAAGAAGCGGGGACTCACGATCCGTAACCCAGACCGGTTTCTTATGAGGATCATCCTTGAACTAGATGGCCTAGAAGTAGTTGCTTGAGGAAGACCCACCATCCCTAAGAATCCTAGTTCAAAGACATTGATGGATTACACTAAGGGTGTACATGACAAAATTGATTTCTCAATTTATATTCTCTGAATGAGTTTCTGAATAAAGAAACGCATTTGATATATGACTTAAAATTTTTCTTTAAGGAACAAAAATTCATTTGATAACAAAATAAAATTTCTATTTCTAGGGGGGCCACAACTAGGCGGCTGGGCATCCAGCGTCCCACGGACGATGGGTGGGTGGCAAGCGGTGACAAGTGTATAATGATAAGAGTTTTCATCTCTCACTTTTGTTTTAGAAGTAGAAAAACTGGAAATTTTATATTTTGATTTCTACTCCGAATCTTTTTCTGGAATAGAAATTTGTTATGGAAATAGAAAAATGAAATTGCGTTATTAAATAGATTTCCGTTCCAAATTTGTTTTTCGGGAACGTAAAAACGAGAGAAATAGCAAAATATATATTTTGTCATACGCATCCTAAGATTCCATTTATTTTGTGAAAAATGTTACATTTTTTAAAAATTTTTATAATAAATTATTTTCTAAGAAAATGATAATATTTTTTTTTTTACATTTAGCTGAAATATAAAAAATAAGTGGAAAATATTTTTAGCTGTTTGGAAGGGAAAATTTGATTTGATTTTCTTCTAAATAAATTTACATTATTTGAGCGCTCGTGACTTGCATGGATAGTTAAGGAACTAGGCACAATTACTGCGGAGTCTCGTCCTAGGTCCAACCTTACGTGACTCGGGACCGAGCACTAGTGGCCTAGGCCGGAATTTTGTCCCGGGTGGGGGATGCGACATGGTTGCCGGGGTCTCGGGCTCAACCTTAATGGACTCGGGTTGGAGCACTAAGGACCCGATCTTGAGCTCGGCGCAGGGGATTCAAGAGGGGCATTAGGGTCTCAAGCTCGGGTGTTAGGGGCTAGGGCATGAGCACCTAGACATTAGGTTGGGTCTTGATGGGCTTGAGCCTAGGTGTTGGGGACCTAAGCATGGGTACCGAGGTCCTAGGCCTTAGCCTTGATGAACTTGGGCTCAGGTGTAGGAGATCAAGGCACGGGCACTAGTGTCTTGGGCCTAGCCTTTATGGACTTAGACTTGGGATTGGGTGCCAGGATTCGAGCATGGGCTTTAGGGTCCTGAGCCCTGAGCCCAGCTTATGTAGACCTTGAATTTGTAACCTTTATAACATTACAATAGATATGCCTTGCAACTATTTATGCATGAAATGAGCGTGGAAGGGGTTTACTCTTTTTAAGATGGCAACTATGCATTATTTTATGAAAAAACTTATGTATTTCAATGCTCTACTGCCTTTCTCTTTAATGCACAAATCTGTACTTTTGAAGTTTATATGCATTCAATCGTTAAGAATAATGTCGGCTGTGGCAATAATTATTAACGTATGACCACAAAAGTATGTTCAAAGACAATTTTTATTCTTTTAAAAATTTATCTTTTACCATGTTTGGAATAACAAAATAATCACCATTTACCATCTTTAAATGTGAGTTTCTTTATATAATAAAATAAACTCAAAGAACTTTCCCAATAAGTTCAATAAAAAACCTAAGGTGAAATTATAATGTTACAATGTTAATAGAGGGACAAAATCGTAACAAACATAGAATGAATCTCTAACATTCATGATTCCTTAAATTTCTAGCACTTTCCTAACTTGCTTGGATATTTCTATTTTTTCTTGGCAAGTTAAATAATCTGTTACTTCACCAAAAATTAAAATTCACTTTCTCAAATATATCAAATCATTGAAAAAAAAAATCTCTAAATACTTGAAATCTATATATTTGGATTAAAGAAAAGTTTTTCAATATATATTGTCTACCTACCCAGCCGCCTCAAGAAGTTTCTTTTGGATCCATCCCTACTTGGAAATACCTTGCATCATATCTAAATTTTCGCTAGTTTCTTCTTTCAATTTCAGTTTCTCTATTTTTTTCTTTAATTTCATTTGTAACTCTTTATTCATGGACATTAGATAGGTCTTAGAACTAGTTATGCATGCAATGAACGTGGAAGGAGTTTGCAAACAAATGTCTTACATATACTCTTTTAAACTGGCAACCATGCATTATTTAACGAAAAAGTTTAGTATCTGGATACTCTAATTTCTAGTCAAACCTTAACTGCCTTTTTCTTTAATAAATAAATTTATCATTTCGAAGTTTATATATATATTTGGCCGTCAAGTATGGCTGGTCTATGGCAATAATTATGCATGATATGACCTTGAAAGAATGAGACAAGTGACAAACATGCATTATTGAAAGGCAGCTTTTAATCTCTTAAACATTTATTAGAATTAAAAAAAAAAAGCATTTACATCTATTTATCTTTTAAATATCAGTTTCTTGCACACCCATAATCCATCAAAAGCCTATGGTGAAGTTGTAATGGCATAACGTTAATAGAGGGACAACATCATTATTCATGCTTAAACTGGACAATTTTATTTTTCTTTGTAAGCTCAATAATTTGTTATTGTACGAAAAGTAAAATCCACTTTGTCAGATAGATCAAATCTTCAAGGACTTATTCTGTAAATACGATTGACTTTAATAAGAAGACAGATAATAAATGGGTGTTTCTGCAAGTCTAACCCTCTCAATCCCACAGTAAACAATATCCACTTTGCAGGATAACGATTTGGTCCCTGCAGTGCTCAGTCCTCTTTTCCAGTGGGCTAACACGCTCGGTGTTGCTTCATTAAACAAGCGTAGCCAACCGCTAGAGGGCCTTGCTTCTACGCTTCTTTCTATCACCATGAAACTGAACGTGGAACTTATGCTGTTGCTGCTCCTATTTTTTAGTCTTTCTCCATGTGAGATGGCAAATATTCCGACGAGGATGATTTAGACTTGGAAACACAGGTAAGAACAATGACCAAGCCATCCATCAAGACTTTTACGGTAATTTTCCTTCAAACCCTCTCTTTTTTTTTCAGTCTTTCTCTGTGTGAGATGCAAAAACTTTTCAGTCTTGCTGCTCAACGGACGATTAATTGCATTTGATTTTATCAAGAGTATAGAAGGAGACATGATTGACTGTGTTGATATCAACAAACAACCGACACTCGATCATCCTCTCCTGAAGAATCATAAGGTTCAGGTAAAAATTTACCAATTTCTCCTAATTAATTGATAGATTTGCGGATCAATATTAGATAATTTAGTTGGAATGGTTTACTTGATACTTTTATAATCAATTTTTTTTTTTTTTCATTTTGTAGACGGAGCCAAATCTACATGTCACTAGCCTACACAAAATTTCTCCGAATCCAAAGTCGGTAAGATTTGGGTTGAGAGAGCTTTGCCCCATTGGAGGAGTACCCATTTGTCGAGTAATAAAAGATCTGGTGAGCGTAACATCCTTGCCCACGATACCGTCTGTCGTAGGCTATGAGGCAAAGTACTCTTTCTTCAAATCAACATGTAATATCCCTCTCTCGCATGCTCACATGCATATCTACACGCATTCAATAGCATAAGTGATTTTGTTTTTCAAATCTACCAGTTAGGCTATGTATCTATGAATTTGCATGAGACCACATATCAAATGTTCACTTAGTACAATCTCAAAATCTGTTCTTTCCATGAT
Source organism: Eucalyptus curtisii (assembly GCA_017140595.1). Taxonomy (NCBI): domain Eukaryota; kingdom Viridiplantae; phylum Streptophyta; class Magnoliopsida; order Myrtales; family Myrtaceae; genus Eucalyptus; species Eucalyptus curtisii. The sequence goes on from CM029496.1 coordinate 8,154,830, forward strand.
TCGTGTACAAAAAGAAAATCAAAACATCTTTTAAAGTAAGACCAGTAGGCATAGGTGAATAAGAGATTATTTATCATTTGTGGATGGTTTAAGTTACAAACTAACATTTTTAGGTGGTTTCTCTAATAGACAACATGGTACAAAATATTAAATATGGAGGAGGTGGATGTGTGATGGTCTACAATCTAACTGTTGCTCATGACCAAATGAGTGCACATAATATGTGGAATGAATTTGGTCCCCCAAAGCATATTAGCATGATTGCAGCTGGTTGGATGGTAAGTGATTTACAAATAAGTCAATGTTATAGTTTTTATGGACAAGAAGTTGAATATATAGTAAAATGATTTGAAAGAAAAGTCTCTTATTTTTCTGGATTTCTCCATAGTTATCTGGCGATACCCTTTCTCAGTTATTCACGTATTGGACGGGTGGGCTGTGAAGATTATTGTCAATTCTTAATTGAACCAATTTTTTCGCTGATTTTCAAAATCCAAACCAGACATTGGAGATAATTTGAATCTTATTGACTAAAGCATTGTCTTCTTATGGTGATGGCTACCACAATGGGTGCTATGATGTACTATGTCCGGGTTTTGTCCAGGTGGATAGGGAAGTAACCCCCGGTTTCCTATTAAAACCTAGTTCTACTTATGGTGGATCTCAATATGAGCTTGTAATCGATATCGAACGGGTATGTTTGATATTTTTCAAGGTGCTTAAGATAATAATTTTTTTCCTACAATAAATTAGCTACTACTAGTTTTGTTCTTAAAGTTAAAATTGTCGCTATCATTCTACCCTACTGAAACTAATCCATCAATCATTGATCCGTGTTAGATAAGTTTTGCGATATCACAAAGTCTATCGAAATAAACTAGTGTTAATAATTGTCGCATTTTTCCATTACCACTTATCATCAATATTTCTTTTTAATCAGGATCGAAGTACTGGGAATTGGAGGTTGGTCGAGCTCCGCGGATCGATTAAAGTAGGCTATTGGCCAAAGGAACTATTTCCATATTTGTGCGATGGCTCACTACACACAACTTGGGGATGAATTGGCTTAACGGGAAGCGATGGGATTTGTCCACCAACGGGAAGTGGTCACAAGCCAGACGATAATTTCAAGCATGCCGCCATCTTTCGACGACTCCATTGAGTTCAATGGGATGGGAAATTCCTACCTCCTTCAGATAACACAACGGAGTGGATGGACAGATCCAAAGTTTATGATTTGGTAAATCATCACCATGTTAAAAAATATCGAAGTGGCTACACCATTAGTTTTGGAGGTCCAGGGGGTTATTGCAGGTAACATGAAGACGCTATCTTGAGCGATTCAAATAACAGAGCTATCAATTTCCCGTCAACTCTTTCAACCGAATCCAACATCTATGCTTTGAAGATCGCTATGCTAAACAATAACAAATGAACTGAATAAATTCATTATGGAGATCTTGTAAATTGTTGCAGGGGATAGATACGTAACAGATGAGTGCTTAACTTACAAAATTCAATAACCGAAACTGTCTATTTTAATTTTTATCTACTCCCTTTTACAATTCGTGTTTCTTGAGATTGAGATTGAGATTGCATTTACTAGCGGTAAATATTAGTACGAATAGACTTTAAGACAAAAAATAGGCATGCTTGTATAGAGAAAATCATCTATTTTGCATCTATAGTGATTATAAATGACTAATGACAGCAAACTATATATGATCAATGGCAGAAATTGCTGTGTTGCGGCTATTATTAGAGCTGTTGCTACTAATGGTTTTATTGGCAAATTTCGAGTCATTACAACCCGCAAATAATAATGTGCTTGTAGGTACCACCTCTTCATTTTTTACCCAAAAACAAAATTGACCCGAGATCTCGCTGGTCAGAAAATACGTGTGAATATTATAGTTGCAAGAATTTATCAAGAGATATTTAGCAATACCTATTTTGTCAAAATCTATGGGCGCAAGAAGTTTCAATCTTTCAAAAATAGAATCTCTAAATTTTCCATGTAATAAGAACCAACACTCATTCACAGTCCTATTGGCCTATAACAATGTCTTATTATTTACACCAAAAAAAAATTATTGAGTCGTCGACACGAACAAGCACGTGCTTGACAAATGAGTGTGGACAGTCACCTGAGTTACACATGAACATGATCATGCATGTGACATCCTATCCACGACCGTGATGATTGATACTCGTTGATTGACATTCGATGTTAGAGATGTACCTTGTCTCACACTACCAGACAAAAATAATTTTGAAAGAGAGAGTTTGGGCCTAAATCTATCATGAATTTTAATTTAAAATCCCTAGTGGAGCTGTCAAGTTGCCGCAACCTTCCCAGAGGTTATGCACCCAGGGGAAAGCTAATGGATTACTAAGCTTACACTAAACTAAAAGGTCTCCCAAACCCATATCAACTGCAACTTTTGGGTCGTAATTAACATGCAAATTAATTTATTTAGGAGTCATCACTAATCAATTAGGGTCAATTAGTGTGGGAACATATTTTACTTGTATGAATCAAAGATTTAATGGATTCGGGGAATTGATTACACTAGATTAATCTAATACCCTTTGATTACATTTTTTTCTTTATTTTCAAAAGAAATATTTGTGCAAGCAATATTGGATTGATTTTTAGCTTAACCACTAACATACAACACGTGATCATACCGATGCACAATTAATGAAATAACACTCAATAATCAAATTATTAAATAAATTGATGAAAATAAAGCAAAAATTCAAATACCTTGAGCTAATTAACTTTCTAAATGTAAGTAAAGCACTAGAATACTATACCTAGCCTAACCATAATTTTACTAACTAATTAAGCAGTCTTAATTAATTCCCTTTTTTGGGTTTTTATTTATAAAATCTAATTATATGCAATTCTAATCTAGGCTTAGCGTGCATGATTTATTAATCTAATGGCATGTGACATTCAACTTCTATGACATAATTCTAATGTCCAGCAAAAATTAATATGAACTACTTTAACATGACATGGATTCTAAATTAAATGACCCTAAACATACTATCACTAAATGACATGGAATTGAAGTCATGGCATAAGTGACGTGACAATAGGATAATATATGGCATGATGTGGCAAGATGACATGGCACATCCAGATGGTGGCAGCTAATCCTAACTCATCTCACATTGGTTCTAATGAAATAGAAAAACGCATGCCTCCGAATATTTTTATACTACTAATTATAATGTCCATAACGTCATTCAGTCTCAATAATCTTCTTTTTCCTTTTATTTTTCCTTTTGGATATGGTGATGAATCTTAATGGTGCAAAAGATGGCATGCAAATTTTTCTAGCGAAAATCATCTGGCTTATTGGCCAAAGAAAGTGCAACCACACGTAGCATGCGAAGTTAATAAGCTTGGGACAATTTTTTTTTATTGCTGTGATGTGCTAAGTGACGTGAATGACTGCAAGAAATAAAAAGCGGAGGTTTGACTCGACTCGCACTTTAAACTTATGTGGTGTGGTGAATTGGGCATTGCATCTATTTACTACATCCATGCAAACCGTAAAGCAAAGAGAGCATCAGGTTCTTATCTGCATCACCTCTCTCAATTCATTTATCTTTAGGATTTGATTCCTAGAGGTATCATAAAATTATTGCTGCAAAGGCAAGCCCCTCCCCTTTGAACCTTAAAGGTGAACTACCCAGAGAAATCCTGTGAATCTTTTTATATATATATTTTGGGGTCCTTTCCTATCGATAATTTTCCAGTTCCTTGTATTGGCTGACTGTAAATGTCTAATGGGGTGGTCCAACTATATCAAGATTTTGTGATGTATTTGCATTTGTTATTTACTTTTTCCTCTTTGGCTCACCAACTTTGGTCTCTATAGTTATGCATTCAATGATCCATCTGAGAACAATTCCCTTGAACCACCCATTTCAAAGGGCTCTTGAATTATAGATGTTAGTGCGGGCGCACATATGTTTTCTCAGAGAGAGATATTCCGAAAAATGCATGCATAATGTAAATGAAGCTAGGAAGAACCCTTGAGGGAGTAGACAGCATTGATTTGTGCCAAAAGGGACATTAAATGACGACTAACACAACGATGCATTTATTTGTTTTTTATTTCTGGGAAAACTAAAGCAAAAAAGTGGCATTTTGTGGAGAAATCAAAGGGGGTTCTTGAAGCTTTTCTCTCCTTAAATTGCGGCACCTGAAAAGGAAAGACAATCTACATTATTGACGGACATTAAAAAAGGCAAGTACACCTTATAATCTATAGCTATTGATAGCAACAAAACTAGTGGAACATAAGATGATAGATTCATTAGCCTTACCATATTCCCTTGGTGTCTTGCATTTGTAGCATTCTGTCCTGCTGGCATAGTTGTGCACTCCACATCCATATCTGCGAAACCCAGATCACATTTCTTTAGATAATATTAACTATGGAAATGAATACAACTTGGACATTAAATGGGAGAAGATCAGTAGAAGTTACATGAAATTGTTAGGTAATGGAAAATTCTTGTCCTTCTTATAAATTTCTAAGGGAAGGATGGAATTAAATTCCAAAAATAATTTGCTATGGCTGATGAGCTACAGATGGAAAATGATCTTAATTAACACAACAGCACTAAAGAGCCTTGGACTCACCTATTGCAAATCCAGTCGCCGGCTTTCCACCCCGGAGGAGCGTCTGTCTCTGGTCTGTATCCTCCACTACAACTGCCGACATAATCATTCTTGAGTGCACCACACCTGTAACAATTCGATCGGCTCGCGTAATTGTGAGCTCCACAGTTCATTGAATTGCAGTACCAGTCTCCAGCCAAGACTTCTGTTCGGTTGTACATGAGGTATGTTGAGACGTCAGGACCTCCGTACTTGGGATAACCACATCGTTGGCATGCCTCCCGCTTCTTGAAGTTCTGGTGCTGGCAAGCGCTGCACAACCAGTCTCCTCCGGACCAGCTCATTTTCTATCTTCATTGCAAAATAGGTTACAAATTCAGCCTCAGCAACTTGATTGTATGAGCTACAATAGAAACTAAGAAGATAATGATGAAATGAAAATTAATGTTTGTGAAATTTTTTTTTCCATTTATATTTATAAAAGCTAGGAATTAAGTGACTCAGACTATCTCCAATTTCATAGAATATGTATACTGCTGATGAGAAAACAAGCTGAAACTGCATTTTCTTGCAGACTAGCCTATTTATTTTCTATATAAGCTCATATTGCTGATCATCCTGCTGTTCTTGTCTTCTATTCTATATGGGTTACTACTGTTTATTTCCAAACCCACAGCAGTTGTTTCCTAACATGTAAGCTAAAGCTAGTATATGATGAATTGTTTGCAATATATTTCTAAACCCTAGAAATGACTTCAAAATTCAAACTTGAAACAATGTGGAACAAGAGTAATAAAGGATAGTGGAGCTAACCTTGATGGAAATTGCAGAGTCTTGGAGCTAGAAACGAACAGAGAACAGCAAGATACTGCTTATGTTCTGCTGTGTCTGGGTAGAAGAAATAGCCAAAAGCGGTTGGTGGTTTTGAAGTTTGGGTTTGGGGACCTTATATATACACTTTGCGATTGGCCTCGTGTGGGCCCCCTGTATTTCTTTTTGGCCTTTTTTTCCCCCAATGTCTGGATTTCTTCTCAGATGGTTCTCTAACGATAATTGGATTCCAAAAGTAGCCACCAAAAAATATATATATATATATATATATATTGCAACTTCTAGATAAAACCTTCTCGACTCCTAATGTTACTTTCGTTGTTCTGGGGAAGCTTTGTTTCATCTCTAAGCTAAGTGCAGGCATGCATCCTGGACAAATCCTTCTTTTCTTTTTTCTTTTTTCTTTTTTTATTCCAAATGTAAGTGTCATTTCTAAGATGACGTACAGCAACTTAGAGGCATTCCCAAGCATTACAAAAATAATTGAGAACATGAAAAAATAGAGTGAGAGAGTCTCCATATAGTAGTCGGTATTACATTCATCTAGAAAGGTCTACAATTTTTTTAATACGAAGCTTGCCCTCTTACAAGTTTACAAACTTGTACAACGATGATGGGGACATTAGTTGACTTGTTTAGGAAACATTTACAGCTACATTCCATCCAAATGCAATATATAGTTGCTAAGAAAGATACTTTGAGAAGCTTCATTGCCAAGTCCTTGCCTTTGGTAGTCCTGATCTTCCATTGGAGTTCATCATTCCTTCCTCCTAAAGAACCACAGATTCCATATTGTGCAAGAATAATACACCATATGCTTCCAGTCCATGTGCACTGAAAAAAGATATAATCTCGATTTTCCAAACCAGCCAAATATAAATTTCAATATATAGATACTACAGGCATCCAATATGATACAATCTTTGCTGCTGGTAATCTATCGCTACAAATTAGCCAACCGATAAAATTGTGCTTGCCGATCTTGCCTATCCAAATCAATTGATACCATCCCTCAGCCTGCTTGACACATTCTTATCCCAAGTGACATTCCACCCATGCCCTTTCTTTTTACATGATTCCATCAAGCAATAGGAAAAGAGTTCGATGATCCTATAGAGCTTTGCACTTTACATACACCCTTCATTATAAACTGGATAAATCGCATTCGCTCATAACAGGACGCATCAAAGAAAATCCACTCTATAGGCGATCGATGAGGTGTTGTGTTGACACTTGTACCGCAGCTCACACCATAGGGCTAATAGATAAAGAGAGATATGTGAGGTTTTTGTTCAATATGATCAACCATAAGTTAGTTAGACAGGTGGCAATACATAAATGGAGCACATATGAGCCACAGTAGTCCCAACTCTCTGCCCATGCATGGAATCAAGCTATTAGAGCACATTTCCTCTTGCTTGTCGTGTTGCATGAAGTTTGAGAGGGCAAAACTTTGGAAAATAATATCTCAATGCTTAGGCATCTTTTACGGACGATCTTATTTTTTATTTCGCATAATTTTTCCGGAGGAATCTCCCAATAGCATGAAGTGAAGACATTATTCCCTCCCATTATTCAGTTCCAGCAAGGTGTTATGAGGGGACGATGTTATTTAACCAAGTTGGGCGGACAAAGAATATTAATTTGTTACTTTTCCCCCCTCTTTTTTGCCTTTCGTTTTCTAGTTCTTAGCTCCTATTTATCTCTCATCGACATTAACATTGGGCCCAAGGTGTGAAAAGGGCAAAGATGGATGTTCGCATGCTTAGGTCATACACATAAATTCTTCCCATGTAACTTCTCCATCATCTTCAACGAGGGAAAAGTGGAGAGATGCCTCCTTAAAATTCCCTAGGGGCCCACCAGTTGGTGCCACGTGCAGAAACAAGATTGTGAGTGTCGTTTTCATGGAGGGAAAATCCAAACAGAAGTTGAGGTTTTGACCGGCAAACCCAAAGTCAAATCTTTCTTTATTCTCTTTGAATGCGGCGATAAGACGCGGAGAATGCGGCACTCTTTTGAAGCTAGTAGCCAATCTTTCTGTTGGGGCGACCATCATTAGACCAATTTTGATATAATGTCAATTAGAAAGTCGAAAAATTGACGCAAGTAATTATAATTTATTATTTGCTAAGAGTGATGATCCTCAAATCAACTTGACCTGGAAAGTTGTTAATTATGGGCTTGGAATGCTGCATTGCAAATTATCCATTGTGCGTCCAAACATGAATGGTTTAGGCAAGTGGCAACTAACAGCCCAACATGAGTTGCATCCTAAAATTACGAAGATCATAGAATAAATTGGATGAGTGAGGATCGGTCTTCTTTCTATATCGATATTATTATAAGGTGTCCCAACAATTTTCAAACTGTTTATTCCTATGAAGATTATAATTTTGAGTGTATCATATAATGTCATGTATTTTAACTTGGGACGCTTCAAATATAGTTACATAAAAGCAAATATAGTATATGTCATTTAGTGTTTGGAGTCAATTGAATAGGACTCTATTAAAATAAAATTCAATTTTTTGTAATTTCCGAATTTTATGGTGTCTTTGCAGTGTCTTAATTATAGGGTCAAAAAGGGTCCACAATCGCTAACGTGGTGAATTCAGTCAAAATCCACGTAAGCTCGCGTTAGCGTCTTGTTTTAGGGTTTGATAAGGTAGAACCTCGCTCGTCAATATCAAACTTTCCAGCCAAACATAGTGAATATTCCTCGTATAAAACCTCAGACACAAGCTTCCCTTTATTCTCTACATGTGTGACCATTCGTAAAAGAGAGTCAAGCTCTCCCCACATCTCTCCTCAATTATACACCAAGAATCCACATCTCAAAACTCAAGGAAAATGGCCTTTGCTTTTGAATATTCCTCCTTTTACCCTTCAACTCGATAATTTTCATTTGAGCACCCACCTAGGAACCTCAAATCATTCGTGATTTCTACAGGCTTGATGTCTTAAAAGGGATTGAAGGCGCCAAAAAACCTTTTAAGTATTGAGCATGAGGAACTTTCGTGACAAGGGCAATTCACGTTCTTATAAGTCCCACGATTTCATTACTCCGAAAGCTTTTGGTTTTCATTAGCAGCTAACCTTTCATTTGGCGGCATATTCCCCCAGACCTAGCTCTCTCTCTCAACGGTGGGTTCAGGTATACCTCCACGAGTTCGGACTTTTAGGATCTCTTTTGACATTGATGGGTAGAAAATAGAATCTATCCTTCTTCAGGATTTTTATTCTAAAGAGATGTGATCAAACGAGGATTGGCAAACGATAAACATTTCATAGGAAACTACAGAATCGTTTCAGGATTTCTTTTGATCGGACTCCTAAAAAGAGTACTGATTCATTACGCAGCTTTAATGTATGGATGAGCACATGTGTCACGCTTACAACTAGGGCCACGTCGGCATTGTCTTACGACCAACCATACCACATATCACCTTCCCAAGTCATCGCTCTAGCGCCTGCATGGCACATGATATGCAGTGAGCAAACATAACGATTTGTATTCTGATTATCACGTGGCCAAGGTCCTTAGTAGGAGCACTTCATTAAGTTCGGTAATTTGGATTCTAGAGGAGTGCCTTGACTCTCGAACATATTGGTTTTCCAATATTTTATGTTGTTCGAGAGTTTCAATTGAGAGTTGTTGGTGTTAATCTCACATCAACTGTGAAAAAGGTTGGTGATCAGTTTATAAGTGAGAGAAAGTCTCACTCTTTAAGCTAACTTTTGGGATGAGAGAGGCTCAAGACCACTCAACAAGAGTGTATTCCAATACCCAATTTACACCCACACCCAAGCTCTCTTGGATTGCTTTTCTGTCCCACTTCCTTATTCTTTTCTCTGTCGTGTCTATCTTGTATTGATGTGGATGCATGGCGCGAGCCCCACTCACATTGCATACAAATTACAAAAATCGACATATCTATATCCGCGCGTCTACATATGGTCATTCATAAACTAATACCACGAATGTATACCGAGCAAGTATGTTCAAATGAGTATACCATCACATTTCCGGGAGAATCTAAAAAACTTCTCTCTACTTTGAAATGTGATGTGGACCACACTCACGTTGGACCCATAATTATGTGAAAGGGGTTTATATGTGCAATTTATCTAAAAGCCCCTTCCACAAAGACTTTGAGGCCACATGAATTCAAGGAAGTAGTATTTCAAGTGAATTTTGTTTTTTATGTGTTCTCTTAGTTTGTTGCTCAATAAAATTTGAGATTAAATTTTGATTTTTGAGCTTTAGGTGTTGTGATTTGGGGTTTACAAATTCTATTGAGCTCGAGTTTGGAGTAATATACACGGTGGGGTCAAAGTTCACAAAATAATGGGGGCCAAATATACACTACCACACAACCTGAAATCTGCGCCTCAGGGTCCTTTGCATTTTTATCAAAAACTTCGGAAAAATGCAACCAAAAAGAAAAAAAAAAAAACAAAAACAAAAATAGCACGATCATAAGCTGATTTTACATATTGATGTCATACTAGTGCACGTGAATCCATGCATATAATCTATTGAACATTTGCAGACAATGTTGGACATGAAGTTTGATTCAGCAAAAATACTGGTGCAAGACTCAGGATTGAGAAACTTATGCCTCAAGAAGTTATTTTGGAGGATTTGGCATTTGGAGATTTCTTTTCAGGAGATTCAATCGAGACAAATTCACTTCTGACGCTAAATGAATTCTTGAAGGGGATAGAGAAGGGAAAGTGTGCTGCTTTTTCATGTGCAAATAGGTTTCATTGCTTGGCTCATTGGAAAGAACATCCATGCAACGCGCTGTAGTCGTGTTGTTTTTAATGGGGGAGAATGATGAAGAATCGGAATTACACCGAAATTAAACTTTTAATTAATTTTCTTATCGACAAATTTATAAATATCTCAGTAAGGTTTTACTTGATAATCGTTCTTTTTGACGGTTGTCTTATTGGGAAATTAGGTTTACCAATTACATTATATATTTGGGATAATTTTCCAAGAAGTTATAAACCTAGTATACGGCGGCCAATTAAGTCCCAAGTATTTCAATTATGCCAATTTAATCCTAATCCTTTTGACGATTTGTCAATTTAGTCCTAAAATTTTCAATTGTGTCATTTTAATCTTAAACCTTTTGAAAATTTGTTAATTTAATCCTAAAACTATTATTTGGATATTTTGTTGTAAGGATTGCATTGGCAAATTGTTAAAAGGTTTATAACTAAATTGACAAATCACTAAAATGTTTATGATTAAATTGACACAATTGAAATGTTTATGACTAAATTGGCATAATTAAAAAGTTTAAGACTAAATTAGCTTATGTACAATAAGTATATGACTTTTTGGACAATTTTTCCCAGCATACACCGGTGGTCAATGCATGTAATTAGTTAGTTTTTTTTTATATTACAAATTGATATTCCGATCATTGAATTGTTGCCGAATCTTGGCATTCTCACCCTTTCCTCCGTCTTTTATCTGATTGCCTTTCGCTTTCATTACCCCCTTTTTCTCCCCTTTCTGTGATTCTCAATTATGTTGTGCCGGCCGCTTCCGTCCTACACCAGTTTGCTCCTTCTTGCTATCCTATTTTCCTACCCTTCCTACGATTCCAAACCTACATCGACCATCTTTTGCTATACACCTTTCGTTATAAATGGAAAATGATCTTGTCCAATCGCGGGGTCTTAGATTTCAGCTGCGATTAGAATGTTCGATCTCAATTATGTCCATCATTAATCAGCCTTTAGTCCACAGCCAGCGATCTTTCAACTCAACGTAGCAAAAACATGGTACTTGGAATCCGGTTCTCCACGAGCAGAATTCGCTTTAACCTTCCCCAGTTATCGTAAAATTCAGTGTGTTTCATATGGGAGGATTCAAAAGACCACCCAAAAAGAATTAAAAAAAGAAAAAGAAAAAAAGAAATCGACTTGGGTCCTGCTAGATCTTTCAGACCAATGAAGTAAGCTCTGAAAATACATTATTGTAATGGTCCTAAACTATATTGCACCAGATAGGACCTGGATTGGATATGTATATAAAGGTCACGAAGAAAAGGAATAATAAGAAATTGACCCATAATTTAATGGAAAAAACAACTCATCAATGGTTACTTTTGCAACATTCCAACTTGTAACTTGAATTTTAAACGTGCGAAGGAAGCAGCTAGAATGAATCTTACACTTGATATGTGCATTGGGAATATAGTTTTGGGTTGAGTGAGTCATGCGCTCTATGAAAAAAAAAATGTTATGTCGTGACACTTTCATTCCTATGGAAATTGATTTTTTTTTTTTCTATCGCTTTCATTATTGGCAATGTTCTTAGTGTGTGATCACATCTACATCATGATTCAATGATGTGGGAGCATCAAGTGCTATTAATTAGCACGCAAGCTCAATTTAGATCTCATTGATTAATCCAGCTAATGATGTAGGTGCTTCCGATTCTATAGTACAATCCTTAAGTTCTAACTTGATTCAATTGATCAACCCAACACAAGCGATGTTCATTTGAGTAAAGGTAGATTTTGGTTACAACTTGCTTCGATGGGTCAAGAATGAAGTTATCAATGTGGAGACTATTGACCATGTTGTTGATTGTTTCCTTGTTGATCAAGTTTAAATTACTGATTCACCAAACTAGTTGTTTTTTTTTTTTTTTTTTTGGTAAGGTAAGTAATATATTGACTATTAACCAAAAACTATACAACAGAGGGATCTCGGCACCAAAAAACTCACACTCATGATGACGAGCGTGTCAAAACAAGTGGAAGGGTGTTGAGAGGAAAGGGAAAACTAACAGCCAAACAACAGCAACCAAATAACCAACTAGCATTAAACAACAGCCAAACATTGACAGCAAAAGAAGAGAACAAAGACAGGAAGGCCAAACAGCAACAACGGCAACCACCGAGTAACCGAAACTAGCGCGCAACATCGATGAGCCCTCAACCGCAGCATAAGCAAGAAACTCCGAAGGAAAACTGGAATAAACTCCCCACTTTGCTCCATGCATCTAGGGAAGACCAAACACCTATGAAGAGAAAAACAATAGCAACCAAATAACCAAACTAGTTGTTGATTTCAAGACAAATCAACAACATATCAGTGGTAAACTATTGTTGAGAAAACTCCTACCATATTTTGAAGTTGACAAAACTTTTTGGTTCTAATGCCTATCTTAAGAACAAATTTATTATAAGTTGTTTTAGAGGAACTATTGAAGACTTCTATCAAACTCTATTCTGAAAGGGCTAGTGAATACACCTAGAGGGGGGTGAATAGGTGTGTATAAAAATTTTCGCATGACTTAGTAAAAATAATTTTTCTTTTAGAAGATGATAAACATTAAACGTATTTCAACTTTGAGCAAATAAACACCCAATAAATAAAATTAAGGAGTTCAGGGAAAAGAAAATATAAACACAGGGTTTGTAGTGGTTCGGCTTAGACCAAGCCTACGTCCACTCTCCTCGCTGACAGCCTGTTGGCTGGATTCTACTAAGAATCAAAAGAGATGTTACAGCTTGAGATCTCGACTGTCACAGTGACAAGTCTCTATGGAACTTTTGCACTATCTCACTAAGTGTTTCTTTTTTTTTTTTTTTTTGTATACAATGTTTAACTCGATGAATGAAAAAAGCGAGAGACTAGAAAGCTTCGTACTTTGGAATTCTCTTTCAAGCACTACCTCGAACAACTAAAGAGTCAATCCTCAAATACTCCTTCATGTCTTCTCGACTGTTGGCACTTTCCAAAAGAATTCTTCCAATCTACCCGTTGGTCAGAATCAATTAAGGTAATCTCGAGTCATTAGATGATTTGTGATGAAAGCCCGTCAATCATGTTCGTTCATACAAATCAAGATCTTGAGTTTCCATAAGTGGAACCTTCCAAGTTTGTTCGCCTTTCGAAGATCTTCAAATCGGAGTAGTTTCCAATAAGAATAATCGATCGAGTATATGTGAAATCAAACTATAAGGTCTTCCAATAACCATACGAATCGAATCCTTGAAGATAATCTTCCATCTGGATAATAATCCTGCATTTGGATAAGTCTTCATACATCAGTCTGGAACTATCGGTGAGGATAGACTTTGAGACTAAAGTCTAGTGGTCTGTCGGTCTTCAGACTTTGACAATAGAGTCTTGAGATCTTTCAATATAAATAAGGAAATGTTTTGTCAACTTCAAAACAATAAATGAGTTTTCTCTAACAATCTCTCCCTTTTTGATTGTGACAAAACTTTCCTGCAGATTTGGAAAACTTTTAACCTGTAAAACAGTACTTATGCAATGTATAATATCTTATAAAGATAAGTTGATTAGGACCTGGAAATTTTAATTCTGCAACCACAAAGCACATGTTAATCCATAAGGATAAATAACAATTCAATCATAATCAATATTGCAAACATTAATCACTATGCAAGCAAATTCACGATCCGAAGTCAAATGTCAAAAGCAAACCAAAATAAAAAAGTCCACAGATTGTAAAGTCAAACCAATAAAACCAAAACCAATTTGCAAATCTGCACTCAAACTCTCCCCCTTTTTGTCATCAACAAAAAGTGGAGAAAAACGGTTGAAAAGAGTTGGATAAGATCAGTGTTGCTTGGGGATACGAACGAGCTAGAAATCCCCCATGGACTTGACAGTGTCTTCAAGCTTTTTCAGAGACTCCTTGAGTTGAAGTAAGTCCTCACCCTTTGCAATTTCCTGCATTTGAAGCTTCAGGAGTTGAATCTGTTCTTGGATAGAGTCTGCTGTGAAAATTGTCATCATGTTCTTCATCTCAAAATCGAAAGCATATTGTTGTCCCTTTAATTCCAAAAGAAGTTCCATCACTCTCTGAAAATCTGTTGAGTGATCTGTAGTAGTACTAGGTCCAGCCGAATCAGTTACAGGAGTTTGAAAATGAGGGGGAACATCAGTTGTTCTATCACCATGACTAGGAGTGTTTGCCTCAAAATTTGTTTCAGGGAATTGAGAGGCATAGACTTCTTCTGGGTCTGGTGGAGAACTGCTAACATCACTAGCAAAGATGGGTGAAGAAGTACCTTGTTTCTCACCATCTCCCCCTGTCTTTGTGCCTTCAGGTGGAGAAGTATGTTCTTCTTCATGCTCTGCTTTAGCACTGGAGCGATGTTGTTCTCTAATCTTTCCACTCATTGTCTTCTTCGAATCATCAGACAATGATACAACCAGTGTTGGTTCAAAATAGTCATCGCGACTCCTTTCTTCTTCGCTTCTCCTTCTTTCTTTTTCTTCTCTTTCTTCGTTTCTTCTCTCTGTTTCCCTATGGCTCACAAAACTTTGTAGATTTCGCAAGGCAAGAGCTGAGATAGTTAGATCACCATCTTCTTCTTCTTCGTCTTCCAAGATAAGAGAGCTCATTTTCTTCACTCGGTTCTCATAGGCTCTTTGCCTTTCCTTTTCTTTGCAGCAGAGTCTGGCTTCGTCTTCATAGGGGACTTCTCCTTGAAGCGCTCCAGCTCCTTGCTCAGTTCCTTCAGCCTCATCTTAGAAACCATTTTGAGACCAATAACCATTGGAGCAATGGTTCTAACACAAAGAGGAGCAGGAAGTTTGATCTTGAAATGCTTAAAGAGTTGACAGATAAGCGCAGAGTAAGGGAGTCGTCCCTTGTCTTTCACCACAGTCCTATACATGTGCATAAGAATTGTGTGAGGCAGAGAGAACTTAAGACCAGTGTTGATCGCGTACAATAGCTTTGCTTCGGAGCGAGAAACATCCGTCTTTGTGGTAGATTTGGCCTGATGCAATTAATCACCACCTTGTGAAGAAGAATGTTGGAGGCATTCATTCTTGAATAAGAAATCTTGCCTTCGACCATTCTGTCATTAATAATGGACAATGTAGCATGGGCATAAGACACACCAATTGGTTGGAATCTTCCTCTTTCCACACCAATTATGTCAGCCAAAGTGTCTACATCAACTATGAACTATTTGTCCCTCATAGTAAAATTGAATTTATTCACATCTAAAAATGATAGATTTGAATAAAAGTAGGTAGTAAGTTCAGGGTATGCGATGGTCGTCTCGGTGCAAAAGGGTTCAAGTTGAAGCAAACTAAGCTTCTTCCTCAAATTGACCTTTAAAAAGTCAAGAAAGTCGAAATCCACACTCTTGGGGTTCATAACCCCTCTTTTCAACAAACTTGAGTAAGTCTTCCCGTGGTCCTTGGATCGAAATAAATTCGTCCCTTCACCACGAACTTTTGAAGCAATGCCCATCTTGGGCTGAAAATGAGCGAACATCTTTTCATCATCATCTTTCTCTTCAGGCTTACTAAATCTCGGATCACTAGGAAAATTTTCACACGATCATTGTGCCAAACCTTGAGGCGCAACTCCTAATCTTTCCATAGTGTTCAAGAAAAAGGTCTCATTTTTGTAACCATGTGCTTTTAAGAACTCATCGATCAGAATTGTAGCAGAACCACCCATTTTCAAGTTGGAATACAGTCTATAGATAAATTGGGGTTTTTGAGTCCTTACAGGTTCAACGTCTTCAATAACCTCTTCTTGTTCTTGCTGTGGAGGAGGATTTTGCACTGCTTGTTGACGCTGTTGAGGATGTTGTCTTGGCTGTTGCTGCTGTTGTTGTTAAGGAGAGTCTTCTTGCTCGGTCAAATCGAAATGCGTAGGTCCCTCACGCATCTGCTGTGGTCCCCGGCTTGCAATTCTCAAAGACTTTCTTTGGTAAGACATTGTAGCAGTCGAGGGGAATTTCTTGAACTCGTTCGTTGAAAAGGTGAAAACTTTTTAGATCAAGCTCAAGAAAAAATGAGAGAGAGAGAGTAAGATCACAGTATTCTAGGGTTTCAAGAAAAGCGTAAATGAAGAAGAAGAGTTTTGACAGTATATAAAGCAGGTATACGAAACGTCATAAGGAAAAAGTAAAAACTGCATTTTAAAAAAAATGATAAACTGCCTTTTTCAAAAATGATAACTGCCTTTTTGAAAATCGTCAATAAGGATAATTTTTTTTAAAAAAAAAAATGAAATAGGCAAAAAGCAATTAAAAAGATAACGTACATTTTCAAAATTTTTATCCAAAAAAACTTCACATTCAATTAGAAGAAATTCACTTACAGTCTTAACATCTGGAAGTTTTGAGTCTGGACACCTTCGACTTTATCCGGTAAGAGATATAATGTTCGAGTCTTGCACGAATAGACTCAAATAAGCTTTTCTTCGGTGGCTTTGTAAATATGTCTCGCTAGTTGATTCTTCGAGTCAATAAACTGAATCATAACTTCTCCATTTTGAATATGATCTCTAATAAAATGATGACGTATTTCTATATGCTTTGCCCTTGAATGAAGAATTGGATTCTTTGTGAGATTAATGGCACTTGTGTTGTTGCATTTGATTTCAGTGCATGATTCTTCAATTCCAAAGTCTCTTAGCTGTTGCCTCATCCATAAGATTTGAGAACAACAACTTCCAAGTGCTACATATTCCGCTTCAGCTGTTGAAAGAGCTACGGTACTGCTTTATTGAAAACCATGATACCAGCTTATTGCCAAGCAAAGCTTGACATGTACCGTAGTACTTTTTCTATCAACTTTGCATCCCGCACGATCTGCATCTGAATATCCAAGAAGAGTAAAGTCTCATTCTTTGGGATACCACAGTCCTAGCTTTGGAGTAGTTGCAACATATTTGATTATTCGCTTTGCTGCACTGAGATCAGATTCTTTGGGTTTTGATTGGAATCTAGCACAAATACAAACACTAAACAAGATGTCAGGTCTAGATGCAGTAAGGTAAAGAAGTGATCCAATAATACTCCTGTATAGCTTCTGGTCCACATTTTTTTCTTTTTCATCTTTATCCAGCTTTGAAGAACTTGACATAGGTGTCTCTGTCTTTTTGCAGTTTTCCAATCCAAACTTCTTGATGAGATCTTTTGCATACTTCTCTTGATGAATGAAAATCCCTTTTTTTTTACTGTTTTACTTGTAATTCCGGAAATAAATTTAGCTCACCCATCATACTCATTTCGAATTCATCCTGCATGCATCTATAAAACTTCTTGCATAGATTTTCATTAGGTGATCCAAAGATAATATCATAAACATTAAACGTATTTCAACTTTGAGCAAATAAACACCCAATAAATAAAAGTAAGGAGTTCAGGGAAAAGAAAATATAAACACAGGGTTTATAGTGGTTCGGCTTAGATCAAACCTACGTCCACTCTCCTCGCTGACAGCCTGTTGGCTGGATTCCACTAAGAATCAAAAGAGATGTTACAGCTTGAGATCTCGATCGTCACAACAAGTCTCTATCGAACTTTCGCATTGTCTCACTAAGTGTTTCTCTCTTTTCTATATAATGTTTAACTCGATGAATGAAAAAAGTGAGAGACTAGAAAGCTTCAGACTTTGGAATTCTCTTTCAAGCACTACCTCGAACAACTAAAGAGTCAATCCTTAAATACTTCTTCATGCCTTCTCAACCGTTGGCACTTTCCAAAGGAATTCTTCCAATTTACTCGTTGGTCAGAATCAATTAAGGTAATCTTGAGTCGTTAGATGATTTGTGATGAAAACTTGTCAATCATGTTCGCCCATACAAATCAGGATCTTGAGTTTCCATAAGTGGAACCTTCCAAGTTTGTTCGTATTTCAAAGATCTTCAAATCGGAGTAGTTTCCAATAAGAATAATCAACCGAGTATATGTGAAATCAAACTATAAGGTCTTCCAATAACCATATGAATCGAATCCTTGAAGTTAATCTTCCATCTGGATAATAATCCTGCATTTGGATAAGTCTTCAGACATCAATCTGGAATTGTTAGTGAGGATAGACTTTGAGACTAAAGTCTAGTGGTCTGTCGGTCTTCAGACTTTGACAATAGAGTCTTGAGATCTTCCAATATAAATAAGGAAAGGTTTTGTCAACTTCAAAACAATAAATGAGTTTTCTCTAACATATTATTTCCCAAAAGCATATCCCACACTAACGAGTCTAGAATGAGATCGTGTCAAGGCTAAAACGAGGTAGAGTTCAAAATCAGACTTAACAACGTTGCATCACAGATCTAGAATAAACTTTATTTGGAAACTATTCTACAATGACTAGTTTTCTGGCTAAGGATTTTACTTACCATATACAAATACATTGTTGAGTTAATCACAAATTGACAAAATCAATCATGAAGATAAGTTCCATATGAGGAACCATCACTTTTGAAAACCAAGATTCTGATTGTAAGGGCGACCAAAATTAAGCAAAAATTATATTCCTATCTTCAACGGTCACAAGATCTCTTTGAAAAATTTTGTCCAACGGTCAGCTTGGAAGAATTTCCTTTGAAGAATGTTAACGACTAGTGTTGCATAGAGATGTATTTAAAGGAGGTTATTCGGTCAAGATGAATAGAAACATGAATATGAAATTCTAAAGTCTGAAGTTGTTCTCAATTACTTGCACTTGTCTATGAGCTTTACAAATTGTGGTCAAAAGTGCAAAATATAAAAAGAGTGTCTTAGTGAGCTAGAGAAATCTGTCATTGAGTGTTTACACTCATCAGTTGTAATTTTTTGTTGATCCTATAGTGAAATTCAACTAGTAGGTTGTTAGCGTGGGAAAGTAGATGTAAGCTTAATCTAAGATGAACTAATATAAAATCTCGTGTGCTTTTTCCTCTTCCCTTACCTCTCTCTATTTAAGTCTATTGCTCACTTACACGTTTTTGCATAAGTCTGGTTTTTCGCAAATCCGATTCTGATCATCATCCAAACTTTGCTAGTAACTTATTTTTTTTCCACGTTTATTTGTCAAGATTTCTTTTAAATATCTATTCATCCCCCTCTAGGTGTTAGTTCTAGCTTTAGCAATTGGTATCAGAGCCAAGTTCTCGTCTTTTTGGGGTGCTTTTACTTCAGAGCTAAAGATCTTCTATGGCTAGTATCTTGGCACCAAGACTTGTGGAAGAGTAGAGTAACACCAGGCCACCTTATTTCGATGAAAATGAATACAATGTGTGGAAAAACAAAATGAAGGCATTCTTAAGATCCAGAGATCCTTTGGAATGGGATGTTATTGAAAGAGGAATCAATTCAAATGTTGCTTCTGCTTCAAACAAGAAAAAAAGTGTCATAGACAAGGATCCTTTAGAAATTGATCAAGTAAAAATAACCATGAGACAGGCTATTGATGCAAAAGTCATTTATTTCTTATATTGTACTTTGTCTCATGCTAAGTATAATAAAATTTATTCATATAAAATAGCTAAAGAAGTTTGGGATAAACTTCATGTCATTTATAAAGGAATAGATTGTATAAAGGAGAGAAAAGTGAACATCCTGCTTAGCCAATATGAGTCCTTCAAGATGAAGCTTGGAGAATCTATTGGAGATATATTCAGTTAATTTACAGAAATTGTGAATGGTTTGGCATATTAAGGACAACCACTTTATGTTCCAATGAAAGTCACCAAACTTCTACGATGACTCTTAAAGGACTAGAATCATGTCGAGACCTCAATCCGACGTACGCAAAAAATTATGCCACTCTCCGTTGATGAACTAATTGGCACCTTTCAATCTTATGAAGTGGAATAGATCAATGATGAAAACGACTCAAAAGATAAGAAGTCCATTGCACTTAAATCTAATGTTGATTATGATGATACAGACTCGAGAAGATTACTTGGATGATAAAGAACTTACACTTTGATCAATAAGTTTAGAAAGTTGAATAGAAAAAGAAGAAGGTTCAACTAGAAGAAACAGCACAAGCAAAATTCCTAGAAAAGATCAATGGAAGAGGATGAACCAAGTAAGGATGTGATATGTTTTGAGGGCAAGAAAAGGGTCACATCAAGCCAAATTACCCTTTGCTGAAAAAGAAGAAAGGAAAGTAAGAGAAGTACAAGAAAGTACTAAAAGTAGAAACCTAAAGCGAAGGAGTATGCAAATATGTCAGATAGCTTACTCAAATTCAGATTTAGATTCAAAGCTGACTTATACATAGACTATGAATCCGACAAGGAGATTGAGATAAGTCATTTTGAGATTTCTATTAAAGTGTCTAAATACATCAATGAGCTTCGTTTGAACCTTAAATCTTCTGTTAAAAGGATCTCCAAATTGAAGAAGGTAAATTTTAAACTTGGAGAACGTGATATTTCTTGGAAAGAGAAGTTTGAAAGTTTATGAAACAATTTCGATGATTTGAAAGAAAATCATGATTCTCTTTTCAAAGAAAATGAAAGTTTGAAAAAGGAATTTTCGAACCATACTAAATTTTCAAATGGTTCGAAAACCTTAGAACACATTCTTTCCATTCAAATCCCCTATTACAATAAATTCAGTTTAGGCTTTAATAAAGAAAGCAATCTTTTGATTGATTTTCTAAAAGTTAATGAGAGACTCAAACAAAAACCTCCCACACTTGCTTAAAAAAAATCATTTCCAAAGATTCTTTACAAAACCAGTTGGTCGAAATGCTCTTAAATATTTTAAGTGTGGAGACTTAAAACATTTTGAGAATGAATGTCCCAAAGTCTAGAGACTTGTGAAGAAGGTGTGGATAAAAACAGTCTTTACCACTGACTCTTTAGGACCCAAAAAAAATTGGGTACTAAAGAAAGTTTGAGACTTCTTTTTTATTATAAATTACAATGAAAAAGGAAGAGCAAATGGTACCTGGATAATGAATGCTTTAGGCATATGACAGAAGACTAAAGTAATTTCCTCAAACTAGAAAAGCAAAGAGGAGGAAGTGCTTCTTTTGGAGGAAACAGCAAGGGAAGAATTGTTGGATAAGGAACAAGAAGATTGACAACTTGATCATCAATAATGTTTCCCTAGTGAAGGTCTTAATTACAACCTTTCAAGTATTAGTCAATTATGCAACATAGGGTTCAAAATCAACTTTCA
This sequence comes from Eucalyptus curtisii, assembly GCA_017140595.1. Taxonomy (NCBI): domain Eukaryota; kingdom Viridiplantae; phylum Streptophyta; class Magnoliopsida; order Myrtales; family Myrtaceae; genus Eucalyptus; species Eucalyptus curtisii. Next base: position 8,176,247 of record CM029496.1, read on the forward strand.
AGAGAATATTTGTTCTAGAGTCAATTAAGACTTATCTCAATCTTTCACTGGACAAAGGCATGGCAACATATACTATTTGGACATAAATCCATAAAGCTCTCAATGTCTTATCTCAATTCAAGATGAAGCAAACCTTTTGCACTCAAGCTAGGGCACATCGACATAAAGCAAATTGCAAAGCTATCTTCCAAGAAGCTAGTCTATAGTCTTCCTATAATTATTTACCAAAGACTGAGCTATACACTCCATAGACTTTAGGAAAATAAGCCAGGAGTTCATTCAAATAAATAAACTATGTTTCCACTAAATGTACTTTGCAGTTCCTTCACGTGAATCTTTTTGGACTAACTAGAATCCAAAGCATTGGATGTAAGAAATATTGTTCGGTGATTGTGGATGATTACTCAAAGTTTACATGTGTTTTTTTTTTTTGACAAATAAAGTAGAAGCTTTTTCTTACTTTTCAAAATGAGAGAGATTATGCAATTTCCAACATTAAAACAGACCATTGGGGAGAATTTGAAAATCAAAATTTTATGAGTTTTTAAGACGAAAATGGTTTTCAACATATTTTTTTCCTCACCCTACACTCTAGAAAAAAAATGGAGTTGTAGAAATGAAAAATAGATATTTATAGGAAATTGCCAAAACTCGTTAATTAAAGTAGAGTTTCTTCTCGCTTCGAGTAGAAGCAATCTCCGCTATTTGCCATATAATTAACAGAGTTTTTCTGAGACCCATCCTAGAGAAAATCCCCTATGAGATTTACAAAGGTAGAAAACTAAATATTTCTTATTTTCATGTTTTTTATTGCAAGTGTTTTATCTCGCAAAATACAAATGACTGTCAAGTAAGTTTGAAGAAAAGTCAAACAAATTAATATTTCTTGGATATTCTACAACAACCAAGGCATACAGAGTCTTCAACAAGAACACCTAGATTGTTGAAGAATCGATGAAGTCTCCTAAACAGAACCAACCTCCTATTGAACAAGAACGAATTGAAGAGAAGTAGGAAGAATCAACGGAGACTGAGACTCAAGAGACTCCTGAAGAAAAGGACAAATTCAATAAGAATTGGAAGCACAAATCGAGTCATCCTAAAGATCTCATCATTGGCAACATAGAAGAAGAAATCTGCACCATATTCGAAGGGAAGGAAGACTCAAATGCTTTTCACTTATTTTTGAAGTGGAGCCGAAGGGAGTCGACGAAGCTTAATGCGGGAAGAATTTGGGCAATTCAAGATCAATGATGTTTGGGAGTTGATTTCCAGACCTAAAGGAAAGTCTGTAATTGGAAATAAGCGGGTATTCAGAAATAAGATGGATAAAAAGGGTAAAGTGACAAAAAACAAGATAAGGCTCGTGGCAAAAGGTTACACATAGGAAGAAGGAACATATTATGATGAGATATATGCACCAGTAGCCAAGTTGGAAGCCATAAGGCTATTGCTTGCTTATGCGTGTTATCATAACTTTAAGTTAATCCAGATGGACGTCAAAAATACATGGATTCATCTAAGAAAAAGTTTATGTGGAACAACCACTAGGATTTGAAGATACTTTGTTTATAAACTGAAGAAAGTTTTATACATCAAGTAAGTACCTTGTGCTTGGTACGAAAGACTAAGCAAGTTTCGGTAAGTAATGGATTCAAGAAAGGTATGGTCAACACTACTTTATTTATTAAGAAAGAAGGTAAAAATTGCTTACTTGTTCAAATATACGTAAACGACATCCTCTTTGGTTCTTGTAATGAACTTCCGTGCAAGAAATCCTCTAAGTCTATACATGAAGAATTTGAAATGATCATGATGTGAGACTTGACATTCTTTTTGAGTCTATAAGTTAGACAATTCAAAGAAGGAATTTTCATTTATCAAGAGAAATATGTCAAAGATATTGTCAATAAATTTTGAATGAAAAATTGCAAGAAGATAGAGACTCTTATGTCAAGTTCTTTCAAACTTGACAAGGATGATTGAGGCAAGAGGTGGACCAAAAGACCTATAGAAGCATGAGGTTCTCTTCTCTATCTTACTTCTTCACATTCGGATATTCTATTTAGTTTGTGCATGTGTGCTAGGTACTGAGCAAATCCTAGATAATCACATCTTAGTGTGATTAAGCGTATTATTGAATATATTGTTATCAATCCTAAGTTATATCCATAGTATCCAAAAAGAAAGAGACTTTACTTTACTTGGATACTCAGATGCTGGTTTGTTTGGTTGTATCTTTTTCCAGAAGAGTACCTTAGGGACATGCCAACTTTTGGGACAAATGTTGGTATTATGGTTCTTAAAGAAACAAAACACTATGGCTCTCTTAATCACAAAAGCATAATATATTACTCTCGACAGTTGTTGTTTTTTAGTTCTATAGATTAGACAACAATTGAGAGACTTTGGAGGAGAAGAATCCTATACTGAAATCAGATGTGACAACACAAGCGTGATCAGTCTCACTACGAATCCCATTCTCCATCCAAGAGTAAAGCACATTGAGATTTGACATCAATTCATAAGAGATCTTGTGAAGAATGGTAAAATTAATATTCAGTTCGTTGATTCAAAGAATCAACTAGTAGATATTTTTACTAAGCCCCTAGAGAAAGGTGCATTTGAATATATTTGTGAAAAACTGTATATTACTTACTCATTTGGTTAAAGTCTAGTCAAGCTAGACTTAAGAGTACAATCTTCTGCAATATATATCATTCTAGAAGCATATTTAGACTCAGGTACTTGTAATTCAAATTTTGGTGCGTAAGTTTCCTTACTTATTGAAAGTTATGAATATTTTATATTTATTGAAATTTTTATTTGCCTTTTACGGTTTTTGGAAATTGTTATCTATTTTTCATCATTTCCCAATTTTTTGTTATTAAATCAAAAATTTCCAAAATTTCAGTTATTTTCAAAATTTCCAAAATGGCAGTTACTTTCTTTTGCGCTTGTTCACTTGCCTTGGTTCAAATTTCTTTAAAAAAACCCTAATCTCTTCTCTCCATTTTTCACGACTACATTCCTCTGCAAACTCTAAAATGTCGAGCGATCTTTCTCTTCTTTTTCGATCATGTTTTTCTCTCGATTGCTCTCCAAAACTTCCTCTTCACTATGTTATCGAAGTCCTCCAAGTCCCCTTTGATCTCCTCTCAGTAGAAGTCCTCTCGCAATACCAGTCGAGGGCCTCGTTATGCAAAGGATGAACAAACCCATTTCGATCTTACTGGTGACGAATCTCTAAGGAGTTCAACTCGACCCTCAATGGAATAAGAAGTAACTTAGGCAGCAAAAATGCCTATTCCAATAAGAACACTTGATGTTCTCCTTACCATTATTATGTTTGAAGAAAGTAGGGGGTGCTATGGATTTTATTACCAATTTCTTGAAAGGAAATGGGTACAGAAATGAGACGTTTTTGCAAGAGATGGAGAAAATGGGTTTGGTAAAACCTAAAAGAGTGGAGGAGGAGTTTATAGCCTTTCTTCTGAATCCTAGGCTTGGGTCAGAGAGTCAAGCATGGGTAAGAAAGAAGATGAAGATGAGATGTTGTTTAAGAATTTTCAGCTTAAGATTAGAATTGTTATTGGTATAAATGGTTCAAAAGGAAAATTAGTTCTATTTAAGGAGCACAATGAGGTTTATGCACAAATGCTAAATAAGAGAGTGATTAATCATTGAACTATTGATTTTGATTTCTGAGAGACAATTAAAATTTCTCTCAGGGAAAGGTTTGCAAAATTTCATATGGAAACTTTTTGCTTGGAATCGTCTGATGTATACCCAGAACTGACTGTCTATTTCTATTGAAATCTATTTGTTCTGTCTCCCACACACATTTAGTTTACTGTGTGTGAAAAAGCTTTTGATATAGATGTTAATTTGTTAGCTGACATTTTGAGAGTAGAAAGGTGTGAATTTATGCCTATCAATGTTTCAAATGAAGAGGTGACCAAATTTCTAATTAAGGATAAGATCCCAAAAGGAAGTATAACCTCCTCTAGGTTGTCATCTTTCAACATTTTGCTTTATAAGATTGTGATCAACTATATCAGACTCAAGATTGCATCAAGAATAGGTGTCTCCAAATTTGAAACCAAGATAATGTAAGCCATTAGGAATGGAGTAGCTTTTTCTCTACAACACACCATTCTATTACACATATATAAAATAGAGATGAAAGCACTTCTAGATTCAACCTCCTTCAAGCCTTTACTCTAGAACACTTCCTTATATGCAAATTGGGTTCAAAATGATATCTAAAATGAGATTGAAGGATATCTACTATGTCTGGGAGCATATGAAGAAAGCATTTGCTAGTTCTGTCAAGACTAGCACTGTAGCCGAGAAAAAAGAGGAAGGGAAAGAATGTAGTCTCCAAGATTTCTAAAAGAAAGAGACCTCTCCTTTCGCTAAGAGATGAGGACGAGGATGAAAATGAAGAGGAGACTTTCTTTGACATTCTTGCTATGAGAGATCCAGTTACTAGCATGGCTAAAGAAGAGGCTGAAGAAAGTGAGAAAGAACAAGAAGAAGAGAGTGAAGAAGAAGAAGTAGGAGAAAAAGTGGGAGAAGAGGAAGACAAAGATGAAGAAAACAAAGAAAGTGACCAAGAGGAAAAAGAGACTAAGAAAGAAATGGATGATGAAGGTGATGATGCAAATGATGTCGGAGGAGAAGATGAAAGAAACGAAGAGGAAAATGACCTACACAAGGGTGCTGAGGATGTATAGAGACATGATGAACTTGAAGGTGATGATGCAAATGATGTCGGAGGAGAAGATGAAAGAAACGAAGAGGAAAATGACCTACACAAGGGTGCTGAGGATGCATAGAAACATGATGAACCTGAAGGTGGAAACTTTAATGTTCAGGCTGAAGGCACGACATGCAGGGGAAGTAGCTGAGAAAACTCCTTTCTAGAAGCAAAGTTGTAAGACAGACTTTCACCGAGACTCAAGTCACCGTTCTCCAATAGATATAGAGGACATCTATGCTTCTCACTTTCTTGAAGCTTTCGTTGGAGATAAGGAGAAACATGCTGATGTTCAAGGGGAGCAACAAACATCTTGGGTACAATATGATCTTCCATCGAGTTTGGATATCCCTCCAAGATAATTTGTAGAAGCTAGTGCTCGAGACAAAACCGATGCCAACTATCCTTGGATTGTTGATCTCCTTATGGAGATTAAAACACGGTAATATTAGATGGATGTTGAAATGCAAAAGTTGCACACTTCTCCCGATGAAAAGGTGAAGAACATGAACCGGCAAGCCGTCCAAAATATGGCTAAGATCAATAATGCCTTTGGTCAATGCATGGCCAAGCTTGATGAGACCGTGCAGAACATGGAGGATTTTCATCTTGTCCACATCCCTAGAAACCCCTGACTCTTGAAAAATGTTCATATCTTCATGGGTTTTTGTGCGGTTTAAACTTTTGGTGTGTTTTTATGATGGTTAAAAGTGTTTGGTTAGATATGCAGAACTATTAAGACCTTCTTGATGCTGACAAAAAGGGGAAGACTTATGCAGATTTTAAGTGTTTGATGTGTTTGAATGTGTTTTTGCAGAGTTATGTGGTTGCTATTTGTAAATATTATGCTTATCTAATGTCTGCTTGTTCACTTATTCATAAATCCTATAAGTTGTGTTGTTTAAGTGTTGTTTTGCAGGTTAATATAAACTTTACGTTTAAATTTGCATGAAAGCTTTGTCATCATAAAAAAAAAAATGGGGGAAATTATTGAGAAAACTCCTATCAGATTTTGGAACTGACAAAACATTCTAGTTCTAATGTCTATCTTAAAAATATGTTGATTATAAGTTGTTTTGGAGAAACTATTGAAGACTTCTATCAAAGTCTATTATTTCCCATAAGCATATCCCATTCGACGAGTCTAAAACGAGATTGTGACAAGTCTAGAATGAGATTGTGTCAAGCCCGAATGAGGAAGAGTCCACAATCAAATTTAATAATGTTGCAATACAGATCCATAATAAACTTTATTTGAAAACTATTTGACGATGACTAGTTTTCTAGCTAAGGATTTTACTTACCACACATACTATCGATTGAGTCAATCACAAATTAATAAAATCAATCTTGAAGATAAGCTCCATATAAGGAAGCATCACTTAAGGAAACCAAGATTCTGGTTGTATCCCTTTGAAAAATTTATGTCCAATGGTCAACTTGGAAGAATTTTTTTTAAAGAATGTCAACGGCTAGTGTTGCATGGAGGTGTATTTAAAGGAGGTCATTTGGTCAAGATGAATAAAAATGTGAATCTAAGATTCCAAAGTCTGAAGCTATTTTCAATTACTTATATTCGTTTGTGAGCTTTACAAATTATGATCAAGAGAGAAAACACAAAAAGAGTATCTCAATAAGCTAGAGAAATCTGCCACTGAGTATTTGCACTCATAAGTTATAATTTTTTGTTGATCCTATAGTAAAATCTAGCTAATAAGCTGTCAATATGGAAGAGTGGACATAGACTTAATCTAAGCCAAACTACTATAAAATCTTGTGTGTTTTTTCCTCTTCACTTAACTCTCTCTATTGAAGTCTCGTTGCTCATTTACACGTTTTTGCAAAAGTTTGGTCTTTTGGAAATCTGTTTTTGATCCTCATCTTGATTTTACTAGTAACTTATTTTATTCTGCGTTTATTTGTCAAAATTTCCTTTAAACACCTATTCACTCCCTCTAGGTGTTAGTTCTAGCTTTATCAATAATTCATATCAATTTCCTTATATATTTGTTGATATCCTAAGATGGTTATTTTCCGATCAAGATTGGTGGATGAATTTTGGAAGGTGTACCGCAAGGCTAAAGAATCAAGATATCAAGTCTCCATGTCATTAATGCATTTTCTAGTTTCTAGGTCTTTAATTGATTTCTAATTCCCATTTCTTTAATGTTTATCTATTTCATATGTCTTAGTTCTTCTATAAATGGAGGAGTGTTCTCAATTGTAACGCAGAATTGATGAATATATGAGAATCCTCTGAGTGAGTGCATATTTATTTGATTCTTTATCCAACATCGTGGTGGTATATCAAACAATTCTTCATCCTTGATCAATGGAGCAATCCTTTACGCCTTGATAGTGAGTTGCATCTATCCCAATTTTTATCCTTGGCTAGCAATTTGTGCCTTTACAATTCAATGGTGAACCTCTCATATCCTTTGTCCTCTACACATCATTTCATTATCATTTTTCACATTGCTTCCAAACACTTAACTAGAAGATTCCCATTTCAGAAATCACTAGTTCCACGCACGCATCATTTACGCTCTAACAAAATCATGTGGAATGATTATGTTGGACATAAATTTTAAGATGGTTTTGACAGGATATATATATATATATATATATATATATATATATATGCACACATATAAATATATATTTACAAAATTGAGACATAGTTTTAGTATATTCCTTAGTATAAACGTGTGTAGCGACTACGACTTTCAAAAGAGGAGTTTCAACTTTGATAAGGTGCTGGACTAAATATTCATAAGCACCTCAGACTTTCTCATAGCCACCATCTCCTTTTTTAAGGTCTTCTAGATATAACATACGCATTGACACGCATTCATCATTCATAGCCACAGCACATCATTACAGAGCTACGACATAACTGAGCAATTGTACAAATGACTACACATTAGGTTTTGATATCAAGTATGCGTTTACACCTAAGTCTCTAAATACGTGCAAAATTAAAGATTAAATCTACTTTGCCAAGTAGTAGTTGCTTACCAAAAAAGAAAGTAATAGTTAACTTAAATACATTTGATGTATTTGCAATAGAATCTCTCTATCACTTCCCTTAAACATCACTACTCACCTAAATCCATCTCGATCCAAAGCTTTGGTCTCAAGGTATGTGAACTCCCTTTTTGAAGGAAATTTTTACATTTTATAAGTATCATCTCATTAATCATTTGATAAATACTTGCTTAGATATTGAAATTCCATTAGCCAAGAAGTCGAATTTGAAAAAGAAAATGAAAGTGGGGGCTAGGTTTCACTTGCTCGGATCAAACCGTTTCAATCTGGGTCGGGCCAAAATTCTCTCCCGAGGATCGGGCCGAAGTAGCCAGGCCCCCAATTTGTGGCGGGTACCAGACGTTGACTCGAGAATTCACCAACTGTAATTTAAAATCTGTCTTCTTTTTCATCCCTTGTCCTCCTCCTTCACAGTCCAGAAGACCAAGAAAGAAAATGCTCGCTTCACCTATCGCTTCCTCAGTTTCGCCTTTCAGCTTCCATGTCCTCCCTTCTTCTGATCCACCGTGCAACCTCCTCCAAGCACACCCATCTCTGTGGCATCTCTCCAAGTGCAAGAACCTCCTCCAGCTCAGGCAAATCCCCTCCCAAATCGTAAAAATCCAGCCTCTACAATACCCAGTTCGCCCTCGGCAAGCTCATCGAGTTTAGGCGGTCTGACCATCCGCCTTGTAATCATGCAGGTTCATTAGAATTTGGACGGAGTTAATTTTATTTAATGATCCAAGACTATAAAGTCTCCCCTAAATTGCAGCATTACGGATGCTTCATAGATCTCTTGGGTAGAAATGGACAAGAATCAATGAATGGGCAACCGATGGTGCTATTTGGGGTTCTCCGCTAGAAGATTGCCGAGCTCATCAAAAAGTCAAGTTGGGCGAAATTTTTGCTCTGCATCTTTTCGAAGTGGAACCTGATAATCCTGGCGCTTATGTGCTCTTATCAAACAATTTATGCAAAAGCTGGTAGGTGGGACGATGTGACGAGAATAAAAACTAAATTGAATGATAAGGGAATGAGAAAGGTTCCCGCGTGTACATCTGTAGAAGTAGATAGTGTGGCTCATGAATTCCCCGTGGGTGACAAAACACATCCTCAGAGCAAAAAAATATACATGATGTTGGATGAAATAGACAGGCTTTTGGAAATGGCTGGGTTTGTGCAGGACACAGCCGAGGTGCTTTACGACGTGGATGAAGAGTGGAAGGAGTGTGCTTTAAGTAACCACAGGGAGAAGCTGGCGATTGCATTTGGACTGATTAGTACCAAGCCCTGGACGACCATCAAGATCGCCAAGAACCTTCAAGTCTGCAGAAACTGCCATTCGGCAACAAGGCTCATTTCAAAGATTTTCAATAGGGAGATAATTGCCTGGGATTGTAACAGCTTCCACTATTTTAGAGATGATAATCGCTGATGTAAGGATTGGTGGTAATGAACGCATTATGAAATAGGGACAACATTTGGTAATTGTAAATTGCACTAAATTTCCGAGGGCATCCTCATACTCTTCATTCTTATATAAAATGTGAACTAGATCCATCTTCAGGATGAAGCAGAAGAACCCATACTTATTTTTTGGGTGACACAAGGTGGTAATCTGCTTTCTAGTTCACTCAGATACAAGTTTGATCAAAATGGAAGCCATATAAGCTTCTTGTCTAGTTTTTTCAGTTCACCCCTCAATGTTGGAGACTTGCTTGAAGGAGTTCTGCCTAGCCGTGGCCAAGATAGTCTTGTCAGCAACTATGAAATAAGCTGCTCCAGCGACTGCCATAAGAATGAAAATATTCCTGTCAGATAATCGCAATATATGGTCTATTACATAAAGGTTTATGATGCCAAGCCATTGATCATTGTCAGTAAGATTAAAGTCTAACGACCTGTTGAGATAATGAGTGCTTGAGCCGAGTGGTTGAGGTTTGCTCTTGCCCAGGGCAGCATCCTTGCACTAGCCAACTGCATAGTTAAGCATGTACATATTGAGAAAAAAGAAGTACGATAAAAAGATACCCTTGAATTGAACAAAATTTTCAGCCGAAGAAATTGAAAAAGATTACTCACAGTCGGGATGGCTGTTGCTATCCCTGCCAAAACAGCCGCCTTAGCTCCAGCTTTTACACCCTATGTTTGATGCACATCAGAAATTTAGATTTAAGCCATTGTACAGATAACAAGAAGACAGAACAGTAAATTTGCAAAATCAAGGTAAACATAGTTCATGGACTTTCAATGTAACAGAATGTTGCATACCACGAGAGCAACGTTTCGCCATGGCCAGCCTTTGGTCGAGTGAAGCCAAGCTGGTTGTCTCAAGAGGAGATCCGGTGACGTTACTGTTGGCCATTGATGTATTGTGATGAGAAGATCCTAATGAAAACAGTAAGAGAGGGAGAGAGTCAATTTGCAAAGAGGACTTGTGTTTAGGAAGCTTTGCCTGAAGAGGGAGTGAGGTTAGTGTAGTGTTATTTATGGCGGTCACATGGACGAGAAAGAGACGGAGAGAGAGAGTATCAGGTGGTGTTGATGGTATTCAAATTCCAACGTCGTCAGTCACTTGTTTTCCTTCGGTTTCTTTTTCTGTTCTGTTCTGGTCGGTTGGTTCTTGGCTGTGCGCACAAAGTGTACGGGTACGCTCCTTTCTCACCAAGAGGGAAAGGATGATCTAGATTCATGCGGATTCAATGCATCTAAATTTTTGAATTATGTGGGTTCTTAAGGCCTGTCCGATCCAAAGATTTGGTGTTGTTCCCATAGAATAGATAATTTTAGAAAATATTAAAGAAAACCTAACGTCGAGTATCGAATCGTTAAATTATGGGACACAGATGACACTAATAATTATATTTAATCTTTATTATTTTTCTAATTCAGTGTTTGAAAATAGATAACCAAAATCGATCTTTAAATGTCTTGAAAGATTATCCAATAAAGGTACAAGAACTCCAGACTTTTAGCCATATAAAAATGGAACCCACCTTGGAAATCTTCCTGAAATAGGATCCTAAATTGGAAACGCCACTTTGGTGGAATTGTTTTTCAGAGGATAGCTCCTTAAACAATACATACATGACCCACGTGAAGGTACTAAGTTTTTGATTCTTTATTGAAGTGTTTTAACCCGTATCCGCACAAAATTTATCCAACGACATCAGGGGGACGGAACCGACATTTCTTGAAAAATGGTCAGTAAGACTCAAAATTTTACGAAAGAATGAAACTCGGTTGGAACTAAGCTTGGGATCACAGCTTGGAGCAGAGTATTCCACAGAGACTGCACTTTCTTGATCCAGATAAGCGGATAGGATCGTGGAATGGAGCTGAGAAAACCGCAGCATTGAAGAAGACGACGAATGATGGGTGTTGGGTTCCGCACACACCCAACACCCATCATTTGTTCTATTGCTTTATGTTTCGCTCTGACACTCTGATCCGTGAGAGAGTTGGACGCTGCTACCCTAAAACCATGGGCACCGCATGGCCCTATGCACTAGATATTTAGAGTGATCCTCAAAATTCAATTGATGTGGACCGATTAATCAGTCATTAATTGTTATGTTAGTTTTTAGATAAATTGAAATTTTGTTGATATTCTCTTCTTCTTCTTCTTAGTCATTGGAAATACATTGTGTTTAGTACTTCAAGTAGAGGTGAGCATGATTTCGGAGTAGATACAAAACTGAATCAAACTGGTGGAAACCAGTTTGGTTCCAGGTTCCCGGTATGTAGAGTAGTATCTACATTCCAAAAATTGGAGAACCAGTTTTGACGGGAAGTTGTAGGTTTTAAAATAAAACTTGAAACCTAAAATCTAGAACAAGTTTTTGAGCTTTTATTGTTCTATGTTTTTGCTTGTTGGCTTTTGCAACTTAATCTCCTACTTGATTGGTCTCTCTAAAACATGGTATGATTTGGGTATTCTTGAAATGAGCTAACTGAAGCTTGCCTCTGGTGATAAGGTTTTGCACATCGCAAGCCGACAAATCACAATTAGTTGGTGATCATGTTTCACGCATACTCTAAGTAGGGGTGAGTAGAACTTGAGCCTGCCCGTCGAACTTGGAACTTACCTTTTTGCAAGTTCAAGGCCTAATAGGTTCTTCTCTTTTTTTTTTTCTTTTTTTTTTTTCAGTTTTAGTTAAGTAAAATAAAAATAAACGCAACCCTAAAAATGAAAACTTGTCATTTGTTAACAAGAACAATCCATAACAGATAAACACTTAAAATAAAATAAATACTAAAAAGTTCAAAACATGTAATGTAAAACATAAATTATAAAACTTCAATCCTCAATCATCCACGAAAAATTGTTTAAAATTCTGACCACTTAAAATCAAAATAAACAACATCATAGTTGTCACTTAATAATAGTTTTAAATTTAAAATTACTATTAACTAAACAAAAATAATTATTAGAAAGCCTCACAACATATATTCATTATGCTCTAATTGGTAAATTCTATTTACTGATGATAATCTTCTCATTAAAGGAAGCCATATCTTAAAAAAAGGAGAAGAAATAAAATAAGACACTTGCTCATTAGATATATAAAAAGGAATTACAATATATAAAGATAGAGATGACAAGATGAAAGGAAACACAACACAAAAATTAAAGTTAAGTCGAAAAAGATAATTAGGGATTTTGGAATTTGGGTTTGGTTCCCTTCCAATTCCCGTTTAGTTCCCATTGGAACCAAGAATTAAGCTGGGAATTAGTAGTTCCTAAAAAGTGGAATTGGGAACCGAACAATTTCTCCCTAGAATCTAGAGCCGGACTGGTTGCCACCCATATGGTTCTCTGATTCATAATTCTACCTTGAAATCATGCTTACCCTTAACTCTAAGTATGGATTAAGATGAGTTCATGATCATATTCCACCACCGTTCTTGGATTTAGACTCTATTGCCTGAAACAAAGTGATTTCTTGATTTCCACATGTTCCATGGAATTTCCAACTAGAAGATCAAGTGAGGGTGAGTTCGACTATGAATTTCCCCGTTGAAAAAACCACTCTTCCATTCAATTAAAACCCTGATTTGTAATTTTAACTTTAATTCTAACTTTAATTCTAGGTGTAGCCATGCTTCTTCTGTCCAGCGGCTGAGAAGAAAGAGATGGTCGATGCTTTCTGGGTGCAGTCGAAATGCGTATGGCCCAAGTCCAGCATAGACCCAAAGGAGACCCAAAAAATTCCAACGCTGCAATGAGGCCCATTTCGATTTCCTGAGCCTTTTTCTTGCCATTCTCTGATTGAGACCAAACAAGAATTCTTAATAATCTCTGTTGGTTGGAACAAAGAAGAGGCGGTATTCTCTGAGCACACCAATCAAGGCGCAGGCACATGAGGATAGCTCATTTCTCTTTCCAATCGCACATAAGACACTTCTCATTTGCATAAATTATGTTTCAGCAAAAGAACATAATGACCGAGCAAACATTACCCCCGAGAAATGGGAAAATAGAGCATTTAGATTAATCTCAGCTTTCCCAGGTGAAATCCCAGAGGATCACACAACAAAATTGCTAGAATTATCAAGAATGACCCAGAATAAGAAATTACAATTAACGAAAGGAGAGGGAGAGATGAGTGTAGCGAGGCTGCAAGTGTGTAGTGGTGGTACGTAATTAGAGTTTTGGAACTTCATAATTAATATATATATTTATTTATTTGTGGATTCAGTATAAGATGGTTCATATTAAATCTCCTAATCCTTTATTAGTAAGAGAATGCTCTTTTTTAATCAGATTTTTTAATTTAATTTTATTACATATTTGTGTTCCCAATCTATATATAAGAAATTAATTCTTCATAAAAGAGTAAGTGATAAGGAATTTGACCATCATATTCTCCTGTTATTTTATTACGAACTTACATATCTAGAAAATTTAAACATTTTCGGATACACACAACCCAGACATTATTACCCATTCGACAGCCACCATATATCACATAATCCATCCTTCAAAATGGGCCCCATCACTCGATACCCAAATGAAATTTGAAAGTAAATTGACCCAACCATTACCATGTCGACCTACTTTCACATTTTTTGATTACCAACAAGCTTTGTGGAATACAGTCTTCAGGCAAAACGCCAACAAAAAACACACTTGATTAGTATATATTGAGATTTGTATATAATATGTCGGTTTTGTCCGGGTTGGTGGTTTCACACTTGGAACTAGACCGGTTCTCGTGGGAACCGCCCAAAATCGGACTGAACAACCGGTTGGCTCGAGCAATTTCCAGTCCGATCCGGTTCTTGTCTCACCCCTATTGGAAGTCTCAGTGAAAGCAGAATGGCACTCTCGTTGCCTAGCATCTGAATGACAACGGACGTGCTCGGTCTACGATATGGAGGCAAGGAGAGAACTCTCCAAACATTGATGGTTTGGTCGGTGCGGGATCAATTAGCCCAATGCCTTGACCGAGTTTTCTCCCAAGCCTAAAGGAATAATTTTTCCTAATCAAGTCCTAACTAGAGAGTGATGGGATAATCATTAATTAGCAAAAGATATTTGGAATTCAAGACAAGAACAGTTTCTTACGTATCTAACCTGATTAGAGCAATTCAAAAGACTAAGGATGCATTTGGTAACCATTTTTTTCCTGAAACAATTTTTGCTCAAAAATGATTTTTTTTTATTCTACTCCCGAAAACAATTTCTAAGCTTTTGAAGGCATTTAGTAACTATCCAAAATCTTTATTTCCAAAATAGAAATACGATTGGTAGAATTCTTAAATTCTTTTGTTTCTTTTAATTTTTAATACTTTTATTATTTTTCTCTTATTTTTCTTTTTTCTTTTTCCTTTTCTCTTCTTCTTCCTCCTTCTTTGTGGCAAGTCGCCAACCACAACGGTGGCCGGTGACTGACTTGGCGAGGTCGAGCGAGCTTGCTAGCCAAGTGAGCCTCAGCTCCGTAGATCTAGGCAAGGCTCGACCTTGCTAGTTGGCACGGGGCTAGGCCTCACCAAGGCAGGGCGAGGCTGACTTCGCACCACCTGGGTGAGACCGAGCCTCGCCGGTGGCCAGGCGAGACTTGCGTGGCCATCAGTGAGGTTAGCCTTACCCAGCCTTGCGAGGCCGAGGCTTGCAATGGCCAAGCAAGCCTCTAACAAGCTTGTTGGACCTCTCCTTGGCTTGGTGAAGCTTTAGCGAGCTCGTCCAACCTCCCTGGCCGGTTGTCAACCACTGCCAGTGGCAACGGTGACAATGGTCAGTGATCGGCTAGAAGGAAGAAGAAGAGAGAAGGAGAAAAGAAGGGAAAAATAAATAAATAAATAAATAAAATGTTGGACTTAATTCTAAAATTGTTCCCCGGGAGTAAGAGGTAACTTTTTTCTACTTTTTAGTTTTGTTCCAAATCTATTCTCAATAAAAAAAAAAAAATTGTTTTCGAGAATAAAAAAATTTACCAAATTGATTTCTTTCTTTTTTTGTTCTAAGGAACAAAAGAATAGAATCGGACACTATTCAAAGTGTCACCGGACAGAGCCTTAAAGTTGTGCTCTTTACGCCAGTAATGATCTTGAGCATAATTACTTTGAAGTTATACATTCGTCACGTTAAACTGCTAGTTATGTTTGTCAGTTATTGTTGATAATACTTTCACTCATCTAATAGCGATAATTCAATTGTATGGAAATTCAAAATCAAAGAATCTTAAATCTTCATGATTTATTCACGACAAGAGGGATGGAGAATATACATTTATCCATAGCAATGGCTTTGAGAAATTGATTATTATAGAAATAGAAGAAATGTGCAAATTCGATTTCTCCCACTTAACTCTCTTTTTATGTAAATGTATTTTATCTTATGGAGAATAGAATACGAGCTTTCATTATCTTGTGTGAAGATAAGGACCAAGCTCTTTGTATAGGTTATCTATAGATACCTTCAATATGTGCCTTTAACAAGTGCATTTCATTAAAACACGTTCTATCTCCATGTGAGTTGCAACTTTCCATGTTCAATACGCTTTAGGCACTTAAATAGTTACTAAGCTATTGATTAATAAGATCAATAAGTGTCTTCCATCAAAATACATCCAGCCTTCATAAGAGTTGCAACTTTTCATGACCAATACAGTTTTAGCTTTTAAATAGTTATTAAATCATTAATTAATAATATCATGTGATTATTTTTATATTCTCCCACTTGGCCCACATGACTTTTCTTTCATGGTTTAATAAAGACCATAATGTGCACAATGACATTATGCTAAAACCTTTCTTAAATTAACTATCACATAATAATCACAACTAAGTAGGGAAAACTAATGTGAGCCATAATTGTTGTATATTATTAATTGACACAATCCCTTCCTTGTACTACAACTATAGTTCTCTATAATCTATAAAATGAGAAGTATATAAATGGTCCAACTATGATGTCTTTGTTGGAGACTATCCCATTAAACATTTATCTATTTCCATCATGTATACTAAATTCAAAAAAGGAAATATCAAAAACGCAAATGAGCTTGAGGTGTCAAATAGACAATGAAATATAATTCAATATCATTAGTAATGTTCAATAATACCTATCCATTCAACATGTTCATATGAGTAATGTGAGTCATTCTCTCTCACTCGGCCCATATGACTTTTCTTTCATGATTTAATAAAGATCATAATGCGCACAATAACCTTATGCTAAAAACTTTCTTAAATTAGCTATCGCATAATAATCACAACTAAGTAGGGAAAACTAACGTGAGTCATAGCGATTGTATGTCATTAATCGACACAGTCCATTTCATGTACCACAACTATAGCTCTATACTAAATATAATCTATAAAATGAGAAGTATATGAATGGTCCAAATATGATGCCTTTGTTGGAAACTATCCTATTAAGCCTTTGTTGGAAACTATCCTATTAAACATTCATCAATTTCCATCATGTATACAAATTAAAAAACAGGAAATATCAAAAATACAAATGAGCTCAAAGTATCAAATAGACTTAATAAAATCATAATCCAATATCATTAGTAATATTTAGTAATGGCCATCCTTTCAACATGTTCATTAATTATTTTGGGTGGTTGTCCTTTTGTTGAGAGATGTATAATCATAAAGTTGATGCTAATATACTCAATTTTTTTTTGGTCGAAAATATACTCAATTGACACTCTATTTCTGAAACTTATTTAATAGACAAGTATTTAATTTCCATATTTTTAGCATAATCGTAATACTTGTTGTTCTTAGAGAATAAAACTGTTGCAGAACTATCACAATAAATTTTCAATGCCTGGCAATATTGTCAATAATCACAAACCCTAAAATAAAGTTGCGTAGACATAACCCATGAATAGTACCCTCAAAGCATGCCACAAACTCAACGTTCATATTGGATGCGATAATGATAGACTACTTTGCATATTTCCATGA
The DNA here is from genome assembly GCA_017140595.1 of Eucalyptus curtisii. Lineage (NCBI taxonomy): Eukaryota > Viridiplantae > Streptophyta > Magnoliopsida > Myrtales > Myrtaceae > Eucalyptus > Eucalyptus curtisii. The sequence goes on from CM029496.1 coordinate 8,193,465, forward strand.
AATTGTCCCTCTAGCAAGAGGGAATAAGTAGCCAAATGTTGATTTTCTTGTATTAGCACATCCAACTAAGTTTGAATTTAAATATCCAATCACCTCAAGATGATCAAATCTTTCATAATTGATCACATGATTCTTTGTTCCTAACAAGTATCTAAGAACTTTCTTTGCAACCTTTGATTAGGATACTTTGATACTCGCCCAGCATTTGGACAGCCAAACTAATGTCTAATAATCCTCATGATCTTATGTTGATAACTAACGAAAATAGACATGCTCGTGTGTGAAGGCGATGGTGAAAGTGGAGGCAATTTTTAAAGGGGAAAGGAGAGACGGTGGAAAGGCGATGGAAATCTGAAATAGCAAAATAATTAAATGCGTAAATTAAAAAAAGGAAAAACAAAATTCCTTTCATAAATAAAACCAGAGCCCCCCCCCCCCCTCTCTCTCTCTCTCTCTCTCTCTCTCTCTCTCACGTCCTATGGGAAAATCATGTTTTTTTTTTTCTCTTTTTCTGTCAATTCCCAAAATGCAGCCTCCTCTCTTTGGGGCCGAAATTGTCCGTAACAAGAAAAAAATAAAATGGGAAATCCATAAATCCGGAGAGAAAAATATGGAAACACGAATTAAATTCTTTCTCCCGTTACCTGCTAATTTATTAGGTGTAGAGCTTCTGAGATACCATTTTCCTTTTCCTCTTTCTTTCCCTTTTTACCTTATTCGGCTAGTGAATTTGTCATCATTGCAGGGAAAAGTAATTAGTAATTATGGGTTCAATTCCGGACTATCCAGCTCTTTTTTTGGTGCCGAATTTATTATCAGCATAAAGTCGGGAAAATTGTCGAAAAAGTCTTAAATCTATTGTACTTTTGCCAATTCAGTCCTAAACCTTTTAACTTTGCCAATTCAATCCTAAACATTTTCACTTCTTGCCGATTCAGTCCATTCGGTCAATTTTGGTAGGGAAATGCTTGACGTAGACACCGGCGGTGCCACGTAGGACTACCGGCGCGACGTGGACAATTTTTAATAATATTTTATTATTTTATTGATTTTTTTTTAAATTTTTATAATTTTTTTCTGTTTTTTTCCCCTTTTTTATTTTATTTTATTTTATTTTATTTTTTTGGCGAGGCCCGGCCGAGCGAGGAGGAGCTTCGGCGAGGGGAGCTCTTGCCCGGGCGCGCCCGGCAAGGTCACCCGGGCAAGGCCGACCCTCGCTAGATCCGGCGAGGGAGCCCTCGCCGGGCTCGCCCTCTCCCCGGCCGGCCGATGCCACCCACCTCGATGAAATCACCTCTCTCTCCTCCGGCGTCGGCGCGCGCCGCCGCCGCGCCATCGCTTTCGTCTTCTCCATTGAGGAAGACGCGCCTCTCGCCTTACCTCTTCGCCCTGCTATCGTTCATCGTCTTCATCTCTGTCCTCTACGGCTGGACCTAGCCTGCATCTTCGACCAACAGCTCCAAGTCCGCCTAAGCTCGGCCAGGGGCAAGGGCCGGCCTCGCCAAATCTGGTCTGGGCGAGGCCGACGCTCGCCTGGGAGAGGGCGAGCCCCGGCGAGGGCTCCCCTCGCTAGATTTGGCGAGGCCGATCCGTGCCTACGCGACCCTTGCCGAGTCGCGCCCGGGCGAGGGCTCCCCTCACCGGAGCTCTTCCTCGCCCGGCCAAGCCTCGCCTACGTGGCAAGCGAGGCCCGCCCGGCCGGCCGTGGCCGGCCACTGACCACCGGAAAAGGCAAAAGAAAAAGCCAAAAAGAAAAGAAAGAAAATAAAAGAAAAAAAAACAGAAAAAACAGAAAAAATAATAAAAATTTTAAAAAAATCAATAAAATATTAAAATATTATTAAAAATTGTCCACGTCGCCGCTAGCAGTCTACGTGACACCGCCGGTGTCCATGTCAGCATTTTCCTGCCAAAATTGGCCGAATGGACTGAAACGGCAAGAAGTAAAAATGTTTAGGACTGAATTGGCAAAATTAAAAGGTTTAGGACTGAATTGGCAAAAGTGCAATAGGTTTACGACTTTTTGGACAATTTTCCCGCATAAAGTCCTTAGCTTTTCTTCCTGAATTGCCTTCTTTTTCTGCTCTGTGTACTTATAAGGGGATAAGATTGCTGTGTATTACTCCCTCATTAGTCAATATATATTGGGCCAACATGCTCGGTGGTATATATAAAACAAGCGTAGCTAACCGCTAGAGGGCTTTGCTTCCACGCTTCTTTCTATCACCATGAAACTGAACATGGAACTTGTGATGTTGCTACTCCTGTTTTTCAGTCTTTCTCCATGTGAGATGGCAAATGTTTCCGACGAGGATTATCTAGACTTGGAAACATAGGTTAAAACGATGAACAAGCCATCCGTCAACACTTTTACGGTAATTCGGTAATTTTCCTTCAAACGCCCCTTTTTTCAGTCTTCTCTCCATGTGAGATGGCAGATATTTTTGTCAGTGCTGCTCGACCGACAATTAATTGTGTTTGATTTTATCAAGACTGAAGGAGGAGATTCGATCCACTGTGTTGATATTAACAAACAACTGTTGCTCAATCATCCTCTATTGAAAAATCATAAGGTTCATGTAAGAATTTACCGGTTTCTCCAAAATCAAATGATAAATTTGCAGACCAATATTAGATAATTTAGTTGGACTGGCCTGCTTGATACTTCTATAATCAGTTTTTCTTCTTGTAGACAGAGCCAAATCTACATGTCACAAGCCTACACAAAACTTCTCCGAATGCAAAATCGGTAGGATTTCGATTGAAAGAGCTGTGCCCCATCGGGACTGTACCCATTCGTCGAGTAACAAAAGAAGATTTGATGAGGGCAAGATCCTTACCCAAGATACCGTTCGTCACAGCTACGACCTACGAGGCAAGGCAAAACAAACCTCCTCCTTCAAATCAACATGTACGATCCCTCTCTCCCATGCTTACATGCACATTTACACGCACTCAATGATATCAGTGATTTTTTTTTTTAAATCTACTAATGAGGTTATGTGTCTAATGAATTTCACGAGACCGCTTGTCAAATGTTCACTTAGTACAATCTCAAAATCTGTTCTTTCCATGGATTGTGTACAAAAAGAAATCAATACATATTTTAAAGTAAGACCAATAGGCATAGGTGAATAAGAGATTATTTATCATTTGTAGATGGTTTAAGTTATAAATATCGTTTGTAAGTGGTTTCTATATCAGACAGCATAGTAAAAAATATTAAATACGGAGCAGATAGAAGTGTGGCAATCTACAATCTAACTGTGATATCCCGAATTTCCAATTCTATTTTCAATAAATTGAAATGGGCATTTCATCTGTGCGCATATAGTTCTTTTCCCTGAACTGATCATTCATGGGATAACTAGTCTATCAGGTGAAGCCATTAAGAAATTCTAATGCATCGGACTCGAGAATTTGACTAAGAAACGACCTTTCGACCGAGTTAATCTGCAAGGGTCATTATGGCACGCTTAAAAATCGATTAGAGACCGGAGATAGGTCGATTCGACGAGGCATGTGATCGAGTGTGGGTGATTCCACCGATCGCACAATTCTTGTCGATCGGCACTAGACCGGCTTTTCCGTCGTTTGGGTACCCCGTGTCCGTGTTTGAAACCTTGAGATTATCCCGACAACCGAGAGTCGCCAATGTGTCAAAGATGTACATTGTGGCTTGAATTGATCAACCACAGGTCAAATGCACGAAAATTTCTAAAAGCTACCCGGTGGATCAGTACGCGCTAATATCGTGCCAAAGTGAAATTAACCGTGAAATTAAGATCGAATTTAGAAATTGGAAGTCTTGGTGTGTCACAAATCATTTTAGGAATATTGACTCATACTTGGAGGATTTTTCATGCAAACCGAGTTTTTCAGCAAAATAATCAAAGTATGGTTAATTTGGCTCGAGAAATTAATAGGCCGCCTTTGGTCGTGTTTTTGGGACTCAAGATGGTTCTATAGTCAAGTAAATATGTGAATTGAAGTGTTGTGACATTGGATTAATTTTATGGACTTCAATTTGGTTCAATTGGAAGAGAATTGAAGAATTGGATGTACAAGATTTTATGCCCCGGCGGAAAATGAAATTGAACTTATTGGATTAAGGTTGTGTGGGAGGTTGGAGTTAGTGGATTGTGATCACAAGTGATGTCATGGTGTGGGGCAAGAGTGTCTAAGATCTTGACAAGTGGATGGTGGGGATTGGCTCTTGGAAATGTGGGATGTCACTTCCCCATTGTCTCCATCATCTTCTTCCTTGAATCAAGGGAAGTTGTCTTGGTTTTTGAAAGAGGAGAGAGAAGGTGGATCCGACCGGTTGAACCAGCAGCCCCGACGCCCCCTCCATCTGCCCGCTCGGCCGCTTGCCGCCGTTGTCGCCATCGCCGCCGCCGCACGTCGCCTGCGCACGCCCCCGCGCGCGCCCTCGCCGGCCAGCTCGCCGCTCGCCGCTTCCGTCCCTGCTTCGTCCGGCGTCCCCAGCAGCTTCTTGCCGTCCGTCGGAGCCAGCCAAGACCGCCGGAGTCGCCGCCGGTCGCCGCCCGAGCTGCCGCTCCCCTCCTCCGCCGCCCCCGGGCCCGAACCGCCGCCGGACAGCCCCCTCCGAGCTTGGACGATAGGCTGCAAGAAATGGGTATGGCAGCTAGGTTTTGGCCCGTTTTGGCCGGCTTCCCGACCGGAGTTTAGGCTCACCTTTGGGAAAGTTGATCCCCTTTGTCGCCCTCGTTGTTTTGGTCCGCTCGGCTCGCTAATCCGGTGAGTTTGGCTCACTAAACCTCGCTTAGAGGGTTAATTATGCTTAAGGAGGTTTAGTTTATGTTAAGTGCTATTAGGTGGTTAGTTTAAGTTATTTAAGAGTGGATTAGATTAAGGTGGTGTTTTAATTTAAAGTGTGTTTAATTAGGGTTAAGAAGGTTTATTTTATGATAAGCCTTGATGTGACTTAAAGAAATTTATTTTTGATTTAAATAAATGTTTCGAAATTAATGGATTATTTAATAATATATTATATTACGAAAAGTATTAAAATATTATTATTTAATTAATTTTCGGAATAAATTTAATTATTTAATAAATTCGAAAATTTTGTCGGGACCCTAAATTCTTAGAATTTCGTGCTGATCAATGCCGTGTATTCAGATTTTGAAATTGATGGTTGGATATTGCAAATTGAGTGGGGATTGTGAAAAATATGAATATTATTATTTAATTAATTTTCGAAATAAATTTAATTATTTATTAAATTTCGAAAATTATTTCGGGACCCTAAATTCTCGAATTTCGCATTGATCGCTGCTGTGTATTTAGATTTTGAATTCGATGAGTGGATATTGCAAATTGAGTGTCGATTGTGGAAAATGTGGATTTTATTCAGAAAATCTCGGGTGTCGGGTTTGGCCCCAAAATTGGATATTTAAGGTTTACTATTGCAATTGGAATATTTGAGTGAAATGTAAATTTTCCGGAGGTCATTATTGAATTGTCATGTCTTTGGTTGAAAGACTCGGTCGATGAGGCTAAGCCAACTAGACCCGTATTCCAATCGCCGTCAATTTAGTGATAAGACTCGGTCACAAGAGGCTAGGCCAACTAGACGATTCTAAACTTAGTGACGAGGCTCGGGTCGCAGTAGAGGCTAGGCCGACTGGACCTATGCTCCTTTGGGAATGCCGTCGACGTAGTGACGAAGCCGCGCTCCAAGGGGGGGAGGCGATGCCTGGCATTAATGTCAGTAGATAGCCGAACCGCGAGTAGGCTATGCCCTTGCGTGGCGAGAATAATAATTGGAATGCGTCTTGAGTGTGTTTGTGGTTCCTATGAAAGTGTTGGCATTCCAATTGTTTGAATCCTTATTATTCCCCGAGTTTGTGTGATACAAATTGTGCTAACTGCGGGAAGGGATTAAGACGAGGTAAGTCTTCGTGTGATGTGGCTAGGCCACCCGGGGTGTATTTTCTTTCTAATAGGGGTTTAGGGAGTTGAACTTGCTGAGACAATGTCTCACTCCGTTGTGGGCCAAAATTTCAAGTCCCTAGATGGTGGTCGTGGAGGACCCGGCCATGGAGTCTCGGAAATGTGAAAATCCGAAGGATCGGTGAACGTGTCCGCTAGTGGTCTTAGTATAGTTCCCCTTTTATCGAGTTAGTCTATTTTGTAATTAGTCTAGTATTGTATTTAAACCTATGTGTTTATAAGCGAGTGTTTGGTATTGTGATTGATTGCCTGCTTTTCTATCCCAAGTTAAATGTTGTCAGGGGATTTGTTTCGCTTCCGCATGTGTAATAAAACGAATGGGTCGGCGATGTATCCTGGGATGTCGCATGTTTGATCGGCCGCAGTGGGATGTGCACGCGCTCGGAGTTTGGGGCGTGACACTAACGGTTGCTCATGACCAATTCAATTCACAGTATGTTTGGCTTTCAACTGATTCCCCAGAGCATATTAGCATGATTGCAGCTGGTTGGGTGGTAAGTTATTTTTATAGTACGACAATGCCATAGGTTTTTTTGGAGACAAGAAGTTCAATATATAGTGAAATATTTTGAGAGAAAAATCTCTTATTTTCCGAGGTTGCTCCATAGATATATGGCAATACCCTTTCTCGATTGTTCACATATTGGACAGAGGAGCTGTGAAGGTGGTTGTCAATTCTTAATTGAACCAATTTTCATCGCTGATTTTCAAAATCCAAACTAGATGTTGGAGATAATTTGAATCTTATTGAAGCGTTGTCGTCTTAAGGTGATGCGTACCGCAATGGGTATCATAATGTACTATGTTCGTGTTTCATCCAAATGTCGATGAAAGTGGTTTTTATTTAAGTCAATGAGAGGATAATATCAACAGAATTTCAATTTATGTAAAAACTCACGCATCAACTAATGGCTATGATAGAACGGTCCACAACAGATTGAATTTTGAGGATCACTCTTAATATGTAGTGGATATAGGGCAATGCGGCGCCCATGGTTTTAGGACAGTAATGTCCCAAACCAGTGGCCTGCCGGCCTCTCTCTCTCTCTCTCTCCACAGAAGAAACAAAGGTTTAATGCGTGTGTGAACATAAAGTCATATGAGAACAGCATAGGAAAAAGGCCAGCTCCCTACACCCATCATTCGTCGTCTTCTTCAATGCTACGGTTTTCTCGGCTCCATTCCACGATCCTACCGCTTATCTGGATAAAGAAACTGCGATCTCTGTGAAATGCTCTGCTCCAAGCTGCGATCCCAAGCTTAGTTCCAACCGACTTTCATTTTTTCCAGATTATTTCTTTCGTAAAATCTTGAGTTTTATAAACCTTTTCTCCAGAAATGTCGGTTCAATCACTCTGATGTTGATGGAGAAATTTCGTACGGATACTGGGTTAAAACATTAATATAAATAATCCAAAAACTATTTCCGGATGTATCTATAAAAAAATTCCTCCAAAGTGGGGTTTGCAATTCAGGATAATATTTCAGGAAGATTTCCATGGCGGGTTCCATTTTTGTATGGCTGGATTTATGAAGATATGGTACCTGTCTTTGAATAAATTTTCAAGATATTTAAAGATCAATTTTGATTGTCTATCCTTAAACACCGAACTAGAAAAGCAATAAAGATTACGCACAATTATTAGTGGTATCTATCTGCCTTTTATTCTACCATAATCCACATAATTCAATAATTTGATGCTCGACATTAGGTTTCCTTTTGATTTTATCTAAAATAATCTGATTCTATGAGCTCAACACAATCTTTGGATCGGATACTTCTTAAAAATCCACATGATTAGAAAATTTAGATCCATGGAATCCGCATGAACCTTAGCCCATCTTTTTCCTTTCGCTAAGAAGGTAGAGTACCCGTACAATTTGTGCGCACAATCAAAGAACCAACCGACCAGAAAAAAGAAACCCGCAGGAAAACAAGTGAGATGACGTTTGAATTTGAAAACCATCAACACGACCTGCGCCACTCCCTCTCCCTCTCCCTCTCCCTCCCTCCCTCTCTCTCTCTCGTCCTCCTGCTATGCGAACCCTATAAATATCCCTGCACTGATCTCACTCCCACTTCAGGCAAAGCTTCCTAAAACACGAGCTCTCTTTGCAAATTGACTCCCTCCCTCTCTTACTGTTTTCACTAGGATCTTCGTCACAATACAGCAATGGCCAACAATAATGTCACTGGTTCTCCTCTTGAGAAAACCAGTTTGGCTTCGCTTGACCAGAGGCTGGCCATGGCCAAACGTTGCTCTTGCGGTATGCAACATTCTGTTACAATGAAAGTCCACGAATTAAGTTTGTCATGTTTTTGCAAAATTACTGTTCTTTCTTTTTGTCTGCAAAATGGCTAAAGTTTGAATTTCTGATGTGCATCAAACAGAGGGTGTAAAAGCCGGAGCTAAGGCGGCTGTTCTGGCGGGGATAGCAACGGCCATCCCGACCGTGAGTCTTTGCATTGCCCATTTTGTCGGGATTTCTTTCTTCTGGAGATATTTGATTTAAATGTTTTTCAAATTCTTTGGCTGAAACTTTTGTTCAATTCAAGGGTGTCTTTTTATTGTACTTTTTTCTCAATATGTACATGCTTAACTATGCAGTTGGCTAGTGCAAGGATGCTGCCCTGGGCAAGAACAAACTTCAACCACTCAGCTCAAGCACTCATTATCTCAACAGGTCGTTAGACATTAATCAGACTGACAATGATCAATGACTTTGTATCATAGATCTTCATGTAATAGACCAAATATTGCGATTATCTGACAGGAATATTTTCCTTATGGCAGTTGCTGGAGCAGCCTATTTCATAGTTGCTGACAAGACTGTCTTGGCTACGGCTAGGCGGAACTCCTTCAAGCAAGTCCATAACACTGAGGCATGAAGTCAAAAACACTAGACAAGAAGCTTATGTGGCTTCCATTTCGAACCAACTAGTATTTGAGTGAACTATAAAGCAGAGTACCACCTTGTATCACCTAAAAAATAAGGGTGGGTTCTTCTGCTTCATCCTGAAGATGAATCTAGTTCACATTTTATATCAGAATGAAGAGCATGTAGATGTATTAAGCAATTTAGTGTAATTTACAATTACCAAATGTTGTCCCTATATCATGATGTGTTCATTACCAACAATCCTTACATGAGCAATTACCATCTCTAAAATGGTGGAAGCGGTTACGGTCCCGGGCAATTATCTCCCTATTGAAAATCTTTGAAATGAGCTTTGTTGCTGAATGGCAGTTTCTGCAGACTCGAAGGTTCTTGGCAATCCTGATGGTTGTCCTGGGCTTAGTACTGATCAGCCCGAATGCAATTGCCAGCTTCTCGCTGTGGTGACTTAATGCGCATTCCTTCCACTCTTCATCCATGTCGTAAAGCACCTCGGTTGTGTCTGGCACAAACCCAGCCATTTCCAAAAGCCTGTCTATTTCATCCAACATCATGTATATGTCTTTGCTCTGAGGATGTGTTTTGTCACCCACAAGGAACTCATGAACCACACTATCTACTTCTACAGATGTAGACCCAGGAACCTTTTTCATTCCCTTATCATTCAATTTGGTTCTTATTTTAGCCACATCGTCCCACCTACCAGCTTTTGCGTAAATGTTGGATAAGAGAACATAAGCACCAGGATTGTCGGGTTCCAGCTCGAAAAGATGCTGAGCAAAAGTTTCACCCAACTCGACTTTTCCATGAGCTCGGCAAGCTTCTAGCAGAGAACCCCAAATGGCACCATCTGGTTTCACATTCATTGACTCTATGAGGGCCTCCACTTCATCAAACAATCCATTTTTACCCATGAGATCTATGACACATCCATAATGCTGTAATTTAGGGGAGATTCTATAGTCTTGGATCATTGAACTAAAATAACTCCGTGCAAGTTCTAATGAACCTGCATGATTACAGGCAGATAAAACACCAACAAATGTGATATCATCTGGCTCGAGCCCTTCATTAACCATTCTCGAGAAAAAGCCAAGGGCCTTCTCTACTTCCCCATGGACGGCCAATCCAGAAATCATTGCATTCCAAGAAGACAAGCTTTTACACTTCATGCCATTAAAAACTTGTTCTGCTGCCTCCACATTTCCACATTTTGCATACATGTCAATAAGACTGGTATATAGAGCGGTGTTTGTTGAGCTTTTGAAGTTCCTGTTTATGTAAGTGTGAATCCATTTACCAAGATCGAGAGCACATAAGCAAGCACAAGATGGGAGAACATTTAAGAAGGTGACATCATTAGGCTCCACATTAGATTTTAGCATTTCCCTGAACAGAACCAATGCCTCTTTGTAACGATTCATATGACTGTAACCACCAATCATAACATTCCACGAAACCACATCCTTCTGTGACATTCCATCAAACAACCCTTGAGCTGTTTCTACATCCCCACACTTTGAGTACATGTCAATAAGTGCATTGACAAGCCGTATATTCGATCCCACCCTGTGATCCTCTATCCAACGATGGATCCACTTCCCTAATTCCACTGAACCTGACTGTGCACAAGCTGAGAGAACAGTAACCATTGTACTCTCATTCGGCATCACACTTACCTTCTGCATTCCCTTAAATGTTTCTATCGCCTCCTCAAATTGGCCACATTCACTGTATCCTGCAATCATAGCATTCCACGACACCGCATCTCTCACCGGAATATCCTCAAACAGCTGTTTGGCTTCATTCATTTGACCACTAGATGCATAACCAGTCAACAAAGCCGTATAAGACACAACATCTCTGTAAGAGCTTTTCTCGAACACCAGATGTGCACTGTCCAATTCACCGCTCTGAGCATACATACTGATAAGTGAAGTGTGCACAAAAGCATCAGACTCAAGTCCTAGCTTCAAAACATGCGAATGAATCTGTTTCCCTTCATGGGTCAACCCAGCTTTCGCACAAGACTTCAACAGGAAAGGGAAAGTATAAGAATTCGGCATCGCCCCACGCAACAACATTTGAACATAAATATCTATGGCTAAGCCCGGGGCAGCGCTCAAACAATACCCTCTGATTATAGTGTTCCAAATCAATTGATTCGGCTCCTCGATGGATTCAAACAGCGAGACCGCATAGGACAGATCGCCGGATGGTGAGACCGCGCAAAACTCGATGAGCTTGCTGAGGGCGAACTGGGTTTTGGAGGCCGGATTTTACGATCTGGCAGTGGATTTGCCTGAGCTGGTGTAGGTTCTTGCACTTGGAGAGCAGTGACAGAGATGGGTGTGCTTGGAGGAGCTTGTACGGTGGATCAGAAGAGGGGAGGACATGGAAGCTGAACGGCGAAACTGAGGGAGCGATAGGTGAAGCGAGCATTTTCTCGGTCTTCTGGACTGGGATGAAGCAGGGCAGAGGATGAAAAAGAAGACAGCTTTTGAATTACAGTTGGTGAATTCTCGAGTCAACGTCCAGTACCCGCCACAATTTTGCGGGCCTGGCTACTTCGGCCCAATCGCGGGCCCGATCCCCGTGAGAGAATTTAGGCCCGCGCAATATTGAACCGGTTTGATTAGGGCAATCGAAGCCTAGACTCACTATCATTTTCTTGCAAAATTGTACTTCTTGGTTTATGTAACTTCAAAATCTAAGCAAGTAATTATCAAATAATTAATGAGACAATATGAAAAAAATTCATTCAAAAAGTAATCTCTCCAACTTGAGATCAAAGCTTTGGATCGAGATGGATTTGGGTGAGCAGTGATGTGTAAGCAAAGTGATAGAAAGATCCGACTGCAAATATGTCAAATGTGTCTGTTGTTAATTATTACTTTAGATTTTAGTAACTCTTACTTTATAAACTGGATTTACACTTTAAATTTGTACAAATTTGGAGATCTAAATAGACATGCATTTTTTATAATTGCTCCGTTGTCTTGTAGCTTTGAAACAATATGTTGTGGCTATGAAGGATGAATGCGTTTACCGATGCATATGTTAAAGCTAGAAGACCTTAAAATAGGAAATGGTGGCTTTGAGAAAGTTTGATGAGCGTATGAATAGATAGTTGAACACCTTATCGAAGTTGAAACTCTTCTTTTGAAAATCGTAGTGCTATGCATGTTCATACCAGGGATTATACTAAAACTATATCTCACTTCTAACTAGGAGTAATCAGTTTTCAGTGAGCCAGCTCCCATCCAAGAAGGAAGTGGACCGTAGGTGTCGTTCCCAATTTGTAAAATCGGAATCTAGCCCACTTGGTCTTGGAACTAGACCAATTGGTCTAGTTTGGTTCTCGAGTGGCCAATAAAGCTGGTGATATGTGTTGGAGGAAACTCATTTGATGTTTTGAAGATGACAAAACTTATCCAAAGTCTATTCTGAAGAATTCAAAACTTTTGTGTCAAAGTCTGAAGATGCCCAGACTTTGTGTCAAAATCTAAAGACTCCCAAACTTTGTGTCAAAGTCTACCCACTCCGACAAATTCCGATCGAACGAAAGTAAAGGATGAAGACTTTTCTAGATAAGGGATTTTCTATCTTTCTTCAAGGGATTGGTTCATATGGATTATATATGGACTTATGGTTGGAAATATCACCTACAAGATTATATATTTTTACTGGAATCAATTTAAATTTATCAAATTTTTTTGAACGGCAAATATTTTTGGAAAGAATCCACTTATGGAAATCAAGATCCTGATTGTATGGGCAAACAGGATTAACAGGGTTTCATCACAAATCGTCAAACGGCTCGAGATCTCCTTGATTGATTCTGTCCAACGGATTGATTGAAAGAATTCTTTTGGAAAGTGCCAGCGGTCGAGAAGGCATGAAGGATTATTTAAGGAGGACTCTCCAATTGTTCGATAGAGTGCGTGAAAGAGAAATTCCAAAATCTGAAGCTTCCCAATATCTTGTTACTTCTTACTCGTGCTCCAAACCGTACTAAAAAAGAGAGAATTATAGTGTGACTTCGTGAGAGAGCAAGAGACACTCTTCACTATGAAGTTGAGATCACAAGATTGTAAATTCTCTTTTGATTCATAGTGGAATCCAACTAGAAGGTCATGTCGGCGTGGGAGAGTGGACGTAGGCTTGATTTAAGCGAACCACTATAAATTATGTGTTCATATTCTCTTCCATGAACTCCTTTATTTTGATCGTAGTACTATTTAATTGCTAAAGTCTGAATTCGCTCAAAGTCCGTTTGTTCTTCGGACTTAGTTTCTAAAGTAAAATATTTTCACTTTGTTCTTTGCGAAAAATTGTCTTCACACCTATTCACCCCCTCTAGGTGTTCTTACTAGCCCTAACAATTGGTATCGAGCCCGTGTGCTTAATTTTTGAAGTGTTCAGCTTCTAAGCTAAAGATCCTCTATGGCTAGTATTTTGGCTCCGTGGTTTGGTTGAAGGTCAAAACAACACCAAACCTCCTTACTTTGATAGAAAGGAATACAATGTCTGGAAGAACAAGATGAAGGCATTTATCAAATCCAGAGATCCTCTGGAGTGGGATGTTATAAAAAAAAAAAAAAGGAATCAATCCTAAAGCAACATCGGCTTCAGATCAAGGAAAAGAAGCTATTGATGCTGACGAAGCAACACGAGCTGAATTTACCAAGAGACAAGCTCTTGATGCGAAAGCAATCTACTATTTATACTTGTACTTTATCTCCTACTTGAGTATAATCGAATTTCTTCCGTGAAACAGCAAAAAAGTTTGGGATAGATTGTATGTAACCTACGAAGGAACTGACCATGTGAAGGAAACCAAAATAAACATTTTGCTCGGACAGTATGAAGCCTTCAGAATGAAGCCTGGAGAATCCATTACTGATATGTTCAGTCGCTTTACAGAGATTGTAAATGGTCTGGCTTATCAAGGTCATTCAATCTCAGGACCAATAAAAGTCAATAAGCTATTGCGTGGGCTTTCGAAAGATTGGAATCATGTGAAGACTTCAATTAGAGAGACCCAAAGGATCATGCCTTTATTAGTTGATGAACTAATAGGCACGCTTCAGTCATACGAAGTAGAACAAGTAAATGATGAAGAAGAACCTAAAGATAAGAAGTCAATTGATTTAAAGTCTAACGTTGATTCTGATGATACAAACTCAAATGATGATATGGATGATGAAGAGTTGACACTAATGATCAAGAAATAGAAAGCTAAATAGAAAGGGAAGAAGATTCAACTTGAAGAAACAGAGCACGCAAAATTTCCAGAAGAGACCAACTAAGGACAATAAAATCAGCAAAGATGTGATATGCTTTGAATGCAAGAAAAAAATGGGCATATCAAACTTAATTGTCTTATGTTGAAGAAGAAGAAAGGAAAAATTAAGAAGTATAAAGAGGCACTCAAAGCTTAAATATGGAGTGATACGAGTGTGAGGAAAGCGAAGAAGAATATGCCAACATATGTCTAATGGCTCATTCCGATTCATACTAAGAAATTGAGGTTAGTGATACAAAAATTCCTGTCAAAGTCTCTAAATATATAGATGAACTTTGTCTCAGTCTCAAATCCTCTCTTAAAAGGATTTTTGAACTAAAAAGGGAGAATTCTAAACTCAAGCAACAGAAGTTTCTTGAATTTTTTTTTTTTGAAAATCTGAAAACAAGTTTTGACATTTTGAAAGAAAATTCTGATTCTCTTTCAAAGGAAAACACTTTTTTGAAAAGTGATAGTTCAAATATAACAAAAATATTTCCAAAAGGATCCGAGAAACTAGAGAAAATTCTTTTAGTTCAAATAACCTACTTTAACAAATCTGATTTGGGTATGACTTCAGAAATTGTTCCATTAATTGATTTTTCCAAAGTGAAAGAAAGAATTAAAATAAGACTTGCAAAAGCTTTTTACAAAAATCATTTTCAAAAAGTCTTTATAAAACCCGTTGGTCAAAGTGCACTCAAATGTTCAAAGTGTAACAGCTTAGAACATTTCGAGAAAGAATGTCCCAAGGTTTGGAGACCAGCTTAAGAAGGACCGGGCTAAGACCGCTTTTAATACTAACCCTCCCGAACCCAAGAAAATCTGGGTACCAAAAAAGTTTGAATTTCTCTTTTGATTGCAGGTCATTATCAAAAGGAAGATTAAATGATATTTGGATAGTGGCTATTCAAGACATATGATAGGAGACTCAAGCCGCTTTATAAAACTTGTTAGACCGAATGAAGGAAAAGTATCTTTTGGAGGAAACAACAAAGGAAAGATTGTAGGATGTGGAACTGTGAAGATTGAAAGCCTAACTATCAACAATGTTTCCTTGGTGGAAGGATTGAATTACAACTTGTTGAGCATAAGTCAGCTTTGTGATACTGGTTTCAAAATAAACTTCCAAGAAAGCATTTGTTCTGGAACGAGTTAAGACTTCTCTCAATCTTTCATTGGGCGAAGGTATGGTAACATTTACCTTATGGATGTAAACCCGTAAAGTTCTCAATGTCTTATTTCCATTCAAGATTAAGCAAGTCTCTAGCATAGGAAGCTTGGTTATGTTAACTTGAAGCAAATTACCAAGATTTCTTCAAAGAAGCTTGTTCAAGGACTTCCCAATCTGGCTTATCAGAAGAATGAGTTGTGCACTCCTTGTGTTCTGGGAAAACAAGTCAGAAGTTCTTATAAACCTCCGAATCAAGTCTCTACCACTCGAGCTCTGCAGCTTCTTCATATTGACCTTTTGGTCCTACCAACTCAAAATATTGGTGGAAAGAAATATTGCTTAATAATCGTGAATAATTACTCTCGCTTCACTTGGGTATATTTTCTACCAAGTAAGTCTGAAACTTTCTCCTATTTCTCGAAGTTTACCAATAAGGTTCATAATGAAAAATGTTATGTTATTTCAAGCATAAGAACTGACCATGGAGGTGAGTTTGAGAATCGGGATTTTGCTAAGTTCTATGATGATTCTGGTTTTTAGCATGTTTTCTCTTCTCCATATACTTCAGAACAAAATGGGGTTGTGGAAAAAAAGAACATATTCTTATAGGAGATGGCTAGAACTCTCTTAATAGAGAGCAAAATATCTTCTCGCTTTTGGGCAAAAGCAATTTCAACAGCTTGCTATATTATCAAAAAAGTATTCTTGAGGCCTATTCTAGAGAAAACTCCCTATGAAGTGTACAAAGGAAAGAAGCCAAATGTATCATACTTTTATGTCTTTGGCTGTAAGTGTTTTATTCTGAAGAATGCAAATGATCGATCTGGAAAGTCCGAAGCAAAGTCAGATGAAGGGATCTTCCTTAGTTATTCGACTTCAAGTAAAGCTTATAGAGTCTTTAACAAGAAGACTCAATCCGTGGAAGAATTTATGAACGTCAAGTTTCAAGATTACGAGGAGAATCTACCAAACCAGACTCAACTTGAAGAGTCTGAACCTATTCCAGACTTTACAAAGTCTACTTCCTCCGAAGAGGTTTAGATTTTTGGAGAACAACAACAAGCAAAACAAGAAGTTTCAACCAATACAGACGGACAACCAATTGTTAAACCAAGCAGCAACTGGAAGTACAATTCAAGTCATCCCAAAAAACTCATCATTAGCAACGTTGATGAAGGAGTTTGCACCAGATCCATAGGAAGAGAAGAGTCTAGTGCTCTAGTACTTGTTTCTGAGATAGAACCAAAAGGTGTAGATGAAGCCTTATCTAATGAAAGCTGGATAGAAGCTATGCGGGAAGAACTCAGACAGTTCAGCATCAACAATGTATGGGAACTAATTCCAAAACCTTGATTATCCATTTTCCCTCCAAGCATTCATCCTTTAGTATGGACTTTCCTAGTCCTCATTTATAATTTTAACTATCGGCTATCTTCTTGCTTTACAGCTTTTGTGTCTAGAGGGAAGTGTACAGCTTAAGACAAAATCAAGACTCTCCGGGAAGCTGGTGTTACGTAGGTAGAGTCTCCCACGAAAATTGGTGCAGCCATGTTCGAGGTCTTCAAGCAGAGAGCCCTTGTCAATTAACCGATTCACCGTCAACATTTTGCCTTCATATAGTGTTGCAGAATCTTAAACAAGGTTGATGCTTCATTTCTCTATTTAATCTTTGTCTTTGGAGATGTTTGTTCTTTTCATGCTTGGGGTTTCCCATTTCACTAATGCAAACCATCCGATAAAAAAACAATATAGACAAGCAAAATACTAGTGATCTAGAACACTGCTGTTGCAGCTTAACTAGTGTAGAAAGAACCACATGCTTCGCTTGAAAAGGCCAAAAGGTGTTTTGGTCCTGAAATTTTTCTTGACCCTCCACTATGGCTAAACCTTCTTAAATAAATTGAGGAAAATTTTTTTTTTTTTTAAAGATGAGGCACTTTAGGGTTTCTAAAACTTACTGCAATATCAAGTTTGGCACTTGTTTGAGATTTTGATTTAATCCTGTTCTACAATGTACAGCATGCTTAGATGCTACATTGCCCGGTTCTCATCCTCACCTTGGCTCTAGATTTGATGCAAACAATTGGCTCGTCCATTTAAAGGTTTGTCAAATGGACTTAAAGTTAGCAAATTCTCTCAATGGAATCCGTATGTTCAGCAGAACCTTTTCTTCTTTAGTAAACAGCTTGTCCATACGTCTTTGCATAAATGCATGCTTCTGATATGTTGCAAGGTCATGATAATCTTCTAGGAACTTGCAACTAGCTTATTTAACTGTGTTCATGTAGCGGAACTAATTTGATTATGTAATTGCAACTGTTGAATGTTAGTCTTGTTGATATGATAAATTTGCTAAAATATTGTTATAATGCCCATTTGTAGATCTCTGTATCAAGGTAATAATATCATTTGCAAAACTAAATATACAATGAGCCAATCTTTAATGAGTGAATCTAGCGGTACAAATAGAAGGAGGCTCAAATCTGTTGCATGGGAACAACTTAAAATGACAAAAAATAGCCAAGACAAAATCGAATGTCTATATTATGGGGCTATTATTGGTTGTTCTAGTGCTCAAGAGACTAGTGGGATGCATGATCATTTAGGTAGATATAAGAATTATCCATATTCAAATATGGAGAAAAGGAAAAAAAGTGCCTCGAATAAACTTGTTGGGGTCGATAATTCTATTTCAATTGGTTCTTGAAAATTTGATCAAGATGTTAGTCGAAAAGACCTAGCGGTGATGTTCATTATTGGTGAAATACTCTTCAAGTTTGTGGAACTTGAGGCATTTTAGAAATTCGTGAGTAAAATCTAGCCAAAGTTTTAATCCCCTCAAGAAACACATTAAGGGAGGATTGTTATAAGTTATACTTGGAGGAAAGAAGCAAATTGAAAAAATATGTTTCTAATACTTCTCAAGGGTTTGTCTCACGACCGACATGTGAACCTCATGTCAAAATCTAAGTTATATGTCTCTTACTCGCTCACTTTGTAGACGCCGATTGAAAGTTGCAAAATAAAATTTTGAATTTATGTCAAATCCTAGAACATCTGCTGAGATTATAGGGAAAGTGGTTGAGATATCTAGTTGGGGGATTAAAGGCATTTTTTTCTGTCAGTGTTGATAATGCTAGCTTCAATGACTTGGGAGTTCAATACTTGAATAAAAGACTTAATTCTTGGAATGCTTTGGTATTATCAGGTGAGTTACTTCATGTGAGATGTTGTGCTCTATTTTTAGTTTGATTGTGGGAGAGGGTTTGAAAGATATAGATGATTTCATCGTTAGAATACACTTAGTTGTGCATTATGTGAGATCTTCTCCTTCGAGGTTGTAACAGTTTAAGGAGTACATTTTGCTGGAAAATATTGAGTCCCATAATCTTGTATGTTTGGATGTGGAGACTCGGTAGAACTCAACTTACCTAATGTTGTAAGTGACCTTGAACTTTCGAAATGCTTTTATCTCATTAGATATTCAAGATAGAATATTTGTTGAAGAGCTTTTTAAGATGAGAGGGTTAACTACGATGATGATTGGGATTATAACCATGGAATATTTATATCTTTCAATATTACAATTGATACTTCAATTCTCATTTTCATTGTGAATTTGATGCAGAGTTGTCAAGTACGACCATGGACCTAAACTCAATAGCGATTTTTCTTGATGATTGACGAACTTAGAGTTAGGTAAAATATGTGTATAAAATATGTATACTTGCTTCTAATGCTCTATCTTTATATTCATCTATGTTGGTTCTCGCTTGGAATCAATCATTTAGCTATTTTTAAATGGTCCAAGCTGTCATTTGATTGTCTTATTTTCACCATCTCACTATCTTTGTCACACTTTATTATTTAGATTGATCTCCTCGATGGTGAGATGTGGAGTTCATCCAAGTTTACTTTTTTCTATTTTTTGAATGATTAGTTCATCCAAGTTTATTGCAAAAGAGATAAGCAAAGAATCAAAGTTAGATTTCTTTGAATACGAGGAGATGCTTATAATTAGAATACAATCTGATTGGAGAAAGGTGAGACTTTGTTCTGTTGCTTCCTTTTTGTTTCTCTTTTATTTTTGATGATTTCCTCTTTTTTTCGCAAAAATAAAATTGTTGAGCCGAAATTATATCATTCATGATCAGGTGGTCTTTGATTGCTAGTAGAATCCCAGGAAGGACAGTTGAGGAAATCGAGAAGTACTGGAATTCCAGATATTCAACAAGCCAATGAAAATACTAAATCAAGATGACTATCTTACTTAGAGCAACATGAATGCTTGGCTCACAAAATTTTCTCTAAGATATGAAGATTTTTGTAAGTTTGGGATATGTACTTGGTCCTATTGAAGTTCTGGGTCAATTCATATGATCTTTAGGAGTGGAGTTTCCCTCCCTCTTTTTTTCAGTTAATTTTTGTATCATGCTCATGTTAGGGTAAAGCCATTGTTTTTTTTTTTAGGTTCAATGTCTTTTTTTTTTCCCTTAGCGCAATCAGTTTTGAATGGACTCGTGTTTTATTATTGCTAGTATGCTTACACAAATTTGAAAGCGCTTGCAAATTGCAATAATTGTTTGAAGATGTGAACCTTTTAGAAAAATGTGATCTTGTAGGGCGTTAATTAAACTGGGGTTGGACCGATCCGAAAATATACAACAAAAAAAAAAAAAAAACGAAAATAAAAAATTCGAATAGAACTAAACCAACCGCCAAATTGAGGCCTGAGAAAATTACTCTAATAATATTGGACCAAAAAAAAAAAAAAAAACACGAAAACCCAACATTGAAAATCCAAATCAAACTGGGGATTGGGAAAATTACTCTTATAATATACAAAAGAAAAACAAAAACAAAAAAAAAAATGCAAAAACCAAAAACCAAAAAGTGAAAACTAAAAACTGAAAAACCAAACCAAACCAAACCGAAATATCGATTCATATTCAGTTCGGGTCTCATTTAGTTTGGTTCGGCAATTTTTCCCAACGGTTCAGTTTTTTTTTTAAAAAACTGAATCGAACCGAACCATTGACACCCCTAACTGTTGTGGTTACTATGCCGGCTACACAATAGGAGGTTACAATAGTTGTCTCCGTAACAATAGATGGCTACTGACATCATCGTCAAACGAGATGAACAATGTTGAGGATCAATGTAGGGAAAGATATTAATAGCCATAGGCACGCTCCCTTCTTCGATCGAAAGATGCGCAGCCCATCCCTTCAGATATTGACCATAGTAGCCATGGACACGCTTTTTGCAGGGCAAGTGATAATCTCTTTGAGGATTTTTATTTCCTTTGCTTTACTAATTAAAATGTGTTCGTAACTTATAACTTCATCTGTCAGAGTAAATACACTAGTGAAAATTCATTCTGCCGCCTCATTAGATAGATCATTAGGATTAGGATCAGGCCAAATTGTCAAATTTTTCATAAGTATGATATATTGCTTAACTCTTGTGAGGAGGTTAGTTTACCAAGTTTAGAGGAGCCAGACCTCTCAATAGGATCCTTCAAAAGGATATGGCATGATGAACCTCTTACAAGTTCCTTCTGCAAATTAGCCACCCTCACTTTTAAACATTTCTCCAACTTACTTGACGTCTTCCCTTCGACAATCATAGAAAGATTGCACAACTTGACTAGAGTCAACATTTTTTAGAGTT
Organism: Eucalyptus curtisii; assembly: GCA_017140595.1. Classification (NCBI taxonomy): domain Eukaryota; kingdom Viridiplantae; phylum Streptophyta; class Magnoliopsida; order Myrtales; family Myrtaceae; genus Eucalyptus; species Eucalyptus curtisii. Next base: position 8,214,476 of record CM029496.1, read on the forward strand.
CCTCCTAGAATCAGTGTTTGATTGTGGATCCTTTGATCCTACGCAACGAAAAATTGTATTGCTCCCAAATTGGAAGAATTTTGTGTGAGTAGAGAAGGAAGGCTGATGCACATGGTGAAGAGCAACTCCAAAATGATCTTTGGTCTTCCTAATATAAAATCTATCAAAGTCGAGCAGCGGCCAATCAAGCTCTTGCACTACTCATTCGTGCTCGGAGCTTGACACTCTTCACCGACAACCTTGCTCCATCGACGATTCTTGATCGATCCATTGACGACCATCAATCCTCAAGCCCAGCCGGGGCAATTGATTGTTCGTTGCTCTTTTTTTTTACTCTACTTTGCAGGCTGATTTGTGCGCCGACAGCCCAGCGACGAAGCTGCAAACCACTCACGTCTCCTGCTTTGCTACTCCAAGACCGCAAGCGGCCACCGAGGAGCCCCCATCACGAGCAACCTTTGCCCAGCCGGACACCAAGGACTAAACTAGCACAAACACAAAAGATTTAGGATTTTTTGGCACTTCTCCCATTTTAAAATTCACCCACGGCCAATTGCTGGCTCTGGGAAAGCTATCATCATTACTTGCAATTTTGCCAAACATTGATCAGGAATAATTAAGTGTCTGCAGTTTCTTCATTAATTCTTCTCAACATGAAACTTGTCTTATGATGTCTGGATTTACTGAATAATTTTGTTGAGGAGTACTCTTTTTATGAATGAGGAACACTGGAAGGATGTGTTTTCTTCTCATAGATGATATCGTTTTGCTGAGTTGCTGCTCTCTGTTCTTTCATTTGGTTTATGCAGCTTTCATCTTCTGTCAAATTCGGACAAACATTTGTCATGCACATAATGAGCTCTAGACACAATTCGATGAAAATTTAACCGTTTTATCCTAGCTACTAACTTTAGCTTTTGGGAAGAACCTGAACCGTACCATTTCTATAAAAGAAATGTTGACAAGAATTAATGGAGGAAGAAAAGTTTGAGAACTGGGCTGCCGTGGGAACCTTGCATTTTATAAAGCAAACTCATGGGTAACATTCCAATTATATGAGCAAATACACTAGAAAGTAGAGGTCCGTACAAGAATCTGCAGTAAACCAGAATTGAAGCACTTGCCCCTTCAATAACTTTCAATAAAAGTGGCAGTAGACAACTTTAGACTTGCTCAGCCATGTTCAATACTGGACAGCTTGCCTTCATTACACTTTCAATAATGGCTACATGGCTATTGGTCCACGCATCGGCCTGCAAGTTGTTGTCCCAGAAACAGAATAATATGGATAAACAGATCAATCAGAGTTATTGCGAATAGATGATGCTAACAGGCATAATTCCTTTCTTAGACGTGCCTGAGCATATGCGAGTCAATGCAAATAGTTGTAGCAGGACAAACGGCACTCGAGCCTGCTGTGCACCTAAGTGACAACAATTTGAACCAACCTATTAAGGAAAGCACTGAATCGATCTTCGCACATCCTTTATTTTCTCCTGAAGAATAGTAAACATGCCTCAGCTACCGCATCTGGGAATATTACAAGAGTCTCAAGCCAAAACTTCTTTTCAGAGCTTTACCATCCAAATCAAGATGATGACCTCTTCATCTTGAATCTTGTGATGGCTCGATAAATGGATAGTTTTGCATTGAGCCTAGCTTTCAAAATTGGACCATGTTCATTCCAGTCCCTTTCTTATCTGTGCCCAGAACCAACATTTCAGCAATTGACTGCTTCTGCTATCAAATTTAAGCTAGGAAACCTACAGCTAGAGCAAGAACTAAACCATGAAGGGCTTCCCGAATACTTCTCCCAAAAAACATCAATTGGACTCCATTGTTCTTACAGAGAAGTTAAATTTTATAATGGAAACTTAACAAGGACCAAGACACTGCCATTTACAAGAAAAGAAGCGGAGAGTCTAGAAGAAAGGGCACCGCACCGCGTCACCAAAACGTACCTTAAATATGCAGGCATAGATTGGACTTGCTTCCTTGCCAGTAATCTTACCTGCTCCGACAACAACTTACCTCAAAAGGAAGCAACTTGCTGTCTGAACAAAGCTGTAACTCCAGCCCCATTGCAGTAAAACTCCCACGATGCTCCTCTCTTTTTACCCTGGAGGCCGTGACTCGTGAGCATCCTTTAAGGATGTACTAAAAAGAAAATAACATGGAGTTTTATGCCTAGCATCTTTTGTTTTGTTGCATGATTTGAACCCATCAAAGTTAAAAGGCTTGTGCTCAAAATGGACCGAATTGTGGTCTACGACTGTGATGTGCAGGTGGCATTTTCCGGTTCAAGGTTTTTGCTCTCAGTCTCTCTCTCCGTTCCTCTTTGTTTAATCAAAGCAGGCTGGTGGATAAGTCAACGATGAGGGTAGTCCCTTATGTACAGAATCGAATCGCACTTTTAAAATCTTCTAATTAATTCGATCGGATGTTGCATTTTTATAAACATACACATAATTAAGCCCTAAATATTTTAATCGGTTCGATTACGTCCAAAATTTATGTTGAAAAGGTATAATTTAAGGACTTAGCGTAGCCAACAAGTTTTAAGTGACATTCAGATAATTTGAACTAAAGGTTCTAAGTGACACTCAAACAATTTAAGTGGCATTTGGACAATTTTTTCCTTTCTTGCGGTTCCAATATGGCTTTTAGATGAACCGTATTCTTTCGTTTTGCACTTTTACTTCGCGACCATCTCCTTTAATTTCCTAAAGGTGTTTTATAAATGGTTTAAAAAATTAGAGAATTTTATTAATTTAAAGAAGAAATTCATAAATGGTCTTTGTGGTCCTTGATGCATTTTGATTTGGCTTTAGAAATAAATCAAACGTATTCTATCTTCTACATGTATATTTCACGTACCACTCTCTTTTTTCTTTTTCGATGTAACAACGTCATCTAATCAACAATTGAAATTAACTTCAATATGTTATTCAAAAGTTTCATTTAGGAATGAATTGAAGGGAGACGGATATAAAGCTCGAATAAAAAAAATTATCGCTTATTTTGCATTGACCTTTTTGGGCTCGTTCGGATTATCGAACAATTTTGCCAAAATAAGATCTTTGGTTTCGTCTCAACAAGATAGGATAGGAAAAAGTTTTTCGTCGTTTGTATCCTAATAATTTTCATTTTTCTTGCCCATTAATTGTCGAATAGTTTAGTAGATTAATACACAATCTGTACTTGCTTTTAATCGTTTAAAATACATTCACAATTTATCTTTTTTTAATTGGAATTGTCTTTATATGATTTCTAATGAGATCAGATCATAAAATAAAAAATTGTAAGTGATTTGTCAGAATATTTAAAATGCGCTGGAGAATAACTCCATATGGTAGATTTCAAAAGTATCTAAAAATGGACATATGATGGTCGTTCAAAATTAAATGAGCGAATATGTCCAATATCCAATAAAAATGTATATCTTCTTCTTCCCCAATTTTTTTATCTTACGATTTTTTAGCAAAATAAATCTGTGTTTGAGTTCGGATTTTTAAAAGGTTCAATTGAAAAAAAGTCTACTTTTTTTAAACAATGGTTCTAAGAATTTGCTCCGGCAGTCGACTCCTTCTTTCAAATTGCTCATTATTAAGAAAAAGGTAACAAAGTAAAATGGACTTGTTTTATACATGTAATTAATCTGGTTTTGCATCTAATCTATTTCCGTCTAGATAATATTTTTTCCTTGTTCACTAATAAATCACTAATTAAACTCATGTTTCTATAATCAATTCGATCCCCCGATTGGATCGGGAGCAAACGCCTACGAAAAGATCGCTTGGATTTAAGAAAGAGTCGCTTATGATTTTTCCATGGTTTGTTTATTCCTTATCCTCAAAATCCCTATTTCAATTTGATCCAAAAAGATTTCAAATTCAAAATATAGGATTTGATTTGGCTTTTTTTTTAGTTAGTTATATTATGTTAACTAAAATGAAAATATAGAATAATATGGTATATGTAGAATATGTCCTTTTCGTGTTACTTGTAAGAGTGACACACAGGCACTTGATTCGAGTTATTTTCTTTATCTCCCCGTGAATCGTATGTTTGTAACAATAGGGACAGGAATTTTCTCAATTCCAATCGACTAGGCGTATTGTGTCGATTCTTTTGAGTAATATATCTGGAAACACCCCTTGATTCCTTATTAAGACCGTTTCTAACACAGTTGGTACATTCTAAAATAACCGTTACTCGGACATCTTTACCCTTGGCCATGAACCTCCTTTGCGTTTTTGATTCAACCAATTCTTCTACTTTCTGCGAAAAAAGAAATAAAAAAATAAGAAGTAAAACAACAAACTAATATTTAGGTATATTTTGAATCGAATTCGATTCAATGTACAGTATTTTATTAAAAGATCTTGTATGATCTTTTTACCCTAGACACATTTCTGTTCTCACAATATTTTTTCTAAATGGAATTGGAGAAAACCCGAATTTCGCCGAGGTTGAATCTACTTTTTTATTTCTCTTTCCTCCTTTCTTGATTATACTTCTACTTAATATATTGTATCGAATTCGTTTTTTTCTAAAAAAAAAAAGAGGGGGAGGGATTAGTCACAAATCTTTTGATTCTATCTCTAATCTTCTTCACCCCTTCCCATGTCAATAACTAGAATGAAAAAAAGGGAATGTCAACGCATCCGGAAATAAACGATTGATCTCTATCAAAAGACCTGCTAAAGCCCCAAACCATAGAGTACTTAGTACCGGTGCCACGGAAAGATATGTTTTTAGATCTCGCATTTTAAATCCTCCTTCTTTATTCTTTTTATTTATTGTATTATTTATTGTAATGCCTAATGTTAATACATATATGATCCGATATAATATATATGTAAGTAGTTAAGTATAATATATATGTAAGTAGTTAAGGACCGCTTGTATTTGTACACGGAATTCCTAATTCCAATTGAAATCTACAATGATTCGGTAGATAAGATTTTCTTTTCTTAAAACCGAAAAAGACGTCCCTTCCGACTGAGCATTCCCAAAGAATATTCCCTTTTTTAGTTATTTTTTACGATGGGTTTCATATTCATGTGTATATAAGCCTTCTACTATTATTATATGTTACATGAGAATAAAAAAAGAAATGGCAAGATAACTTGGATATATCAATGGAGAAAATAAGGATTTTGAAAACAAGACAGGGATTCTATAAAATGACACTGTAGACCAATTGAAAGGGATGTAGCGCAGCTTGGTAGCGCGTTTGTTTTGGGTACAAAATGTCACGGGTTCAAATCCTGTCATCCTACCTATTACTTCTCGTCTGAGCAGTAACGAGGGATTTATTGAAATCGATTAAAATCAGGCATACATAATCTTTTTTTATTATATCATATTCTATATGATAGTCTTATGCATACAAGATGTATTCGGGTTATAAAAAAAATCCTCTTCTTTTTTTTTTAGTTTTAGCTAGTGTGATAATGATAAGAAGATAAGAAAGCGCTCTTAGTTCAGTTCGGTAGAACGTGGGTCTCCAAAACCCGATGTCGTAGGTTCAAATCCTACAGAGCGTGATTCCATTCTTGGTTAGGTTAGTCCCAAAATTACAATTAAATAATTGACCAGTAATCTTAATTTGACCTCCTTTGGATTAAAGAAAAGAGGAGGTCAATTAAAAAAAAAAGATGTTAATTAATTTAATCAAAGATCCAACTGATCACCACGTCTGTATTGTAAATATGCAGTTACAAATAATCCAGCTAAAGTAATAGGAATTAGACCTAAGACAATTCCAAATAGAAAAACTTCAATCATTTCAATTTTTTTGAAAGGGAAAAAGGAGAGGTAATATCTATCCCTACATATTAATCCGCATTGCCCATGAATCTCAATGACCACTAATTGGAAATTGACTCTCTAAGGAACTATAGAGTCGATCAATACCACAGAAAGATTTATTTTTATGCGTTGTGTTCAGTCAATTAATTTCAAATAAGTCGTATCTTGGTCAGACCAATAAAGAGAGCTGAGGTTATAGTTAAAGCTGCTAGTAGAAAACCGAAATAACTAGTTATAGTAAGCATGAAAGAGCTAAATGAAATGTGTTCTTTTTATACATATGTTTAGAAAGCACTTCCCTAAGTTTCAATATACGAAGATAAGCAAAAATACCAATTCAAATGAAAGAATAAGTTCAATTGATAGTTGTTAATTCATCAATCATTATAGACGGGATTAACAAAAACATAGAGTAAGGGAGGTAGAAAAAGAGATCAATTAATCATTTGTAATGCCTACCTATCCCTTAATTTCGAATCAAGTGATTCATTAGATAATTCTTGAGTAGACTAATATTAAAATAAAAAAATAGTAAGAAATTCGAATCCATATAGAACAAAATTTGAAAATCATTTCTCTTTTCTTTTGATCTTTTTTTTAATGGTATCGAATCGATTTTTCGATTTTAGAATAAAGAGTGACCTTATAACAATAACACCTTTTTTTCTTGTCATTTGAGATATTATGTGAATGAATCTACTCCTGAATTTAATGAGTAAAAATGAAAATAAATAAAGTAAAAATAACAAAGGTATCGTACAACTGATCAAATCACTCACGAAAATCAAATCTTTATTTTTGTCCAACTCGATTCTAAGACTAGTAATTCCTATCATTTTTTCTTTCTTTTCTAGGTTCTACATTTTTTTCCATATTTATTAGAAATAGAAATTGTCTTTTCATATCATAAATTCCCATCCTCGCAGCTAGTTCCAGAAAGAACCTTTCGATCTAATACAAGAAAACAATGTGTGCATCACGAATACTGATTCTTTCCATTCTATTTTTTTTGTTGTTCTCTTTTTTTTTTTTCAATACTATCTACCCCTTTTACTTGTTACTCTACGAGGAAACAATTCCTCTTAAAATGTAAAATGAAAAAAAAAAGATTCCAACAAAAAACTTTTCTACAGTTTAAGCTTATATCTTTGAAAAGGAGATTTTTCAATTTCGCATCGAATTGAATTGTAGAAAAAATGGAGAGAAAGAAACCTTATAGAAATTGGAGAAATTCGATATTGAATAATACATGCATGATTCTACATCAATACATGCATGATTCTACATCGACAAGCAACAAGAAAAGAATACAGAAATTATCGAGTACTTCATTTTCATACTGATTAAAATTGCGTTGCTGTGTCAGAATAAGGATAGCTATACTGATTCGGTATACTCGAAAAACACCCTTGGTACAATATTGACGATCTAACAAGGATGGAACTTCAGTGAATTTCCATTTACTGATATCATCTTTTATGGAATCGATCCCCCTTTAACTGTACAAGAATATGTGGAGCTCAGCATGTCTGGAAGCACAGGAGAACGTTCTTTTGCTGATATTATTACCAGTATTCGATACTGGGTTATTCATAGTATTACTATACCTTCCCTATTCATTGCGGGTTGGTTATTCGTCAGCACGGGTTTAGCTTATGATGTGTTTGGAAGCCCTCGTCCAAACGAATATTTTACAGAGAGCCGACAAGGAATTCCATTAATAACTGGCCGTTTTGACCCTTTGGAACAACTCGATGAATTTAGTAGATCTTTTTAGGAGGACCCAATGACCATAGATCGAACCTATCCAATTTTTACAGTGCGATGGTTAGCTGTTCATGGACTAGCTGTACCTACCGTTTCTTTTTTAGGGTCAATATCAGCAATGCAGTTCATCCAACGATAAACCTAATAAAAATTATAGAGCTACGACACAATCAAATCCGAACGAACAAAATGTTGAATTGAATCGTACCAGTCTCTACTGGGGTTATTACTCATTTTTGTACTTGCTGTTTTATTTTCCAATTATTTCTTCAATTAAGAGAGAAAAAAGAATAGTATAATACTAAATCATAATAAAAATTATCTTAACCCATTCGGAAGGATCACATCTCATAATTATCTATGGCTGTTTATGTCTTTAGCATGACAACTTTGATGAAAGAAATGGTGGAGGAAGCGGGATAAATGGCCGATACTACTGGAAGGATTCCTCTTTGGATAATAGGTACTGTAACTGGTATTCTTGTGATTGGTTTAATAGGTATTTTCTTTTATGGTTCATACTCCGGGTTAGGTTCATCTCTGTAATAATCTAATAATAAGATGAACTAAGTTGGAGACATGAAAGCTTAAGAAGGCAAGGGGATCCTTCTTAAGCTTTCATAATATTTTATTAGTCTAAATAAAAAATAAATAACTTTTCCCGATTTTGAAAAAAAAGACTTCATTTCATTTTTTTCTGATAATGTTTTGAAAATTTCATTAATTGATTTAGAACATCTCTTATTCGCTGATAGTATCTTATCTATCTTTCAAAGTTCGAAGAAAGAAGGAATCGCTCGATTTGATTTTCCTGAATGACACAATTACAATATATATTTCTATCAATCAGATATTATCCAAAGCAAATCCTTTTCGAATAGATCCTTACTCTACTCTATTTAGTATCTCATCAAAGTGGAATTTTTTTCTAAGTTCATTAGAATAAGTTCTATTTTATCAAAAGATTTCCCTCTATTTTTTGTTTGTTCACTACTTTATATATGTATACGTAATAAATAGAAAGTAGGGGTTCTGATAAACCTGGAAAAAATAGAAACTAAAGATAGTAATCTTTTACTAACGGGATCAAAAACCGGTTTTCTTTGACACAAGAAAGGAATGCAGAAAATTCCTTTCTTGTGTCAAGAAAAGACTAAGAAGAAGAAGGCGAATAATCCTTTGTTTTCTATTCTCCACTTACTTATTTTATGTTTAGTATCCAGTGAAATTTTCGATTTGATTTATTCTATTAGAATAGAAAACGATTGATCCATTCTATGACATTTCAATCTCACAAGAGTGACCTAGTGACACCGCTCGAATTTGGCTTAAAAAAAAGAAGGGATAAAGTAAAATAATCTTTTTCACAATATACATACGATGACTAGTAATGCGGTACAAATAATTCCCGATATCGACATCTGGAATAGAAACAAGCAAAAAGCTTTTCATAATTTTTAATCATACATAATATAATTGAATTGTCAAAACAAAAATTTGATTCTTTTTACGAATTTGATATTGGAAATCCGCGAATCTAGAAATTCATTTCGGACAATTGAACCTTCTCAAACTGTTTCTTCTTAAGAACCAAAAATATTTGTGCCAAAATAACAGATGCCAAGAAGAACAAAAGGCCTTGGACACGGAATGGATCTTGAAGTACTATTTCCGCATCTCCTTGACCAAATCCACCCACATTAGGATTACTCGTTAATGGCTGATCAAGTTTGATAGATTCGCCTTCGGAAACAAGAAGTTCTGGCCCTGGTGGAATAATATCAACCACTTGACGTTCATCTGACGCATCCGATATGGTTATTTCGTACCCCCCTTTTTCTTTTCGTATGATTTTACTTACTACACCAGCCGCTGTAGCATTATAAACTGTATTGTTACTCTTGCTCCCATCGAGATAAATCTGACCCCTTCCTCTGTTCCCGCCTACATATATGGGATATTTTAAGAAGTGAACATCTTTATTAGTAGCGGGGTCCGGGAAAGAATAGGAAAGGTGACTTCACTATATTTCTGACCAGAAACAGGACCTATCACAAGAATATTTTTTTTATTGGGGCGATAGCTCTGAAAAGACAGATTGCCTATCTTTTCTTTCATCTCGGGCGAAATACGATCGGGAGGCGCTAATTCAAATCCCTCAGGTAAAATAAGAACAGCCCCCACATTCAAACCTCCCCTTTTACCATTAGCAAGAACTTGTTTAACTTGCATATCATAAGGAATTCGAACAACTGCTTCAAATACAGTATCAGGAAGTACCGCTTGCGGAACCTCAATATCCACGGGCTTATTAGCTAAATGGCAATTGGCACATACAATACGTCCGGTCGCTTCTCGTGGATTTTCATAACCCTGCTGTGCAAAAATGGGATATGCATTTGAAATGGATGTCCGAGCTATGATATATATCATCAGCGATACGGAAATAGATCGAATAATCTCTTTCTTTATCCAAGAAAAGGTGTTTTTAGTTTGCATGGTCCAATCATTGATCCCGAAAATTTCTACAATAAAATTAGGTAGGTCGCTTGTATAGTTCCCTATCCACAATTCTGCTATTTACTTTATTGAAATCATTTTACTGGAATATCAGGAGTAGGAAAAATCCCTGTAGGGTAGAAAGAGTAAGTACGTCTTAAAATGGAAATGCTTTGCTTATGTACCTTATGTTACAAAGTAACAAATATTCTAGTTAGATCAGTCATTCATTGAATGATAAATCACTACAAGTGATGGAGATACACGATTTAAATAACGGAAGATCCAATATTTTAAAATTGTATCCAGAATGACTGGAAAAGTAGAAACAAGACCCGATATAATTTGATCGTTGTGAGCAAATCCAAAATCTTTGTAGAAATAGCCAATCATTAGTTCCCAACCATGGGGCGAATGGAATCCGATACATAAATCAGTTAATAAAAGAATAGAAAAAGCTTTTATTGTGTCACTTAAGTTATATAGGAATTCTTGAACCCAAGAGTTAAGAATAGCAAGTTCTTCATTACCCAGAATAGAATAACCACTTAAAATAATGAAAGAGGTTATATTTGTCGATAAGTGCAAAATCATATGGATATGATCCTCATTGTGCATCTTGATCAATTGGATCGTTTCTTTGTGGATTCCTATACGAAGTGTTTGTAGATGTGTTTCCGGGTATTCTTTTATCATTTCGTCCAAGAGTAAGAGTTCTTCCAATTCTATGAATTTTTCTAGAATACTCTTTTCTTGAATATCAGTCAAAAAAGTTTCGGATTGCCTAGTATTCCACCAATTAGTAATCCAAAATGCAAGACTTTTATTAAATGAGAGAGATCCACCAGGGCAAAAATACTATAGATGTAAGATATAGAAGAGGAAGAAATGCTTTCTTTTTTACCATTTTTTCATCTTTGAATTGTTAATGAACCCACCTCATTTGTTGAATCTATGTGATCCACTATTTCTATTAACCCTAAGTTCTATTACAGGGCATCGGACCTATTAATCTATTCCCTGTTTTTTTATTTGTGATTCAGTAGTTAGTCCTTGAATTTCGAAAGAATACAGAAATAGAATAAGAGCCCGTTTCAAATGAAGAACTAAGAAAAAATATTGTTTCCAGATACCTCAATTGAATTGATCAAATTCGAAGCCCTTTTTGATAAATGCTTGAAAGAACCAATTCAAGCAAGTAATGAATATTATTCGGATTTTAAGCCAAAAGAACTCCCTTTGTCTTTTCTATCAAAAAAGAAAATCTTTCGAAAAAAAAAAATGGTCGGCTACCCCACAGTTCTAGTCCAGGAAAAATGGAGAGAGATTTATTAAGAATATTGTGATCTACCGATCATAAATTCAAAACCTAATGTAATGATCAAAAATGAGTGGCAAAACAAGACAGAAAAGTTATCCTTATAAGAGATCCAAGCAATCTTTTGCCTTTGATCATTAAGAAAAAGAAAAGATAAAAAAAAAAAAAAAAAAGAAAAGTCGATTGACAAAAGAAAGGGGAGAGAATTTCCAAGATATGATCTATTTATATCTAACCTATCAATTCATATTGAAAATAAAAGGAGAAATCCTTTATTCCGAAATGTTTTGATATACGAGATGAATCTAGTATTGGATTTCGATTTGTTACTGTTACTTGTTTTTTACTAAATTGAGTTGAGTGGATTTCCATACGCATAAATTCTTTTTTATGCATACAAAAAAAATTTCGTTTTATGGATGTTCCATATACGCATACTTTGGCTCGAATGAACGTTCTGAAAAAATTTTATTAAGCTATGCTATGCTGAAGAAAGAACAGAGAATTCTTGAATTTTTTCCCTGCCGCTGGGAAAGAATTTCTTCTTCAGTTCAAGTTCATTTCAAAATACTTCAATCGGTACGCGCAAGAAATAGGCCAATTCGGCGGCTTTTGCTCAATTTCACGCGGAGTCAAATTCTCATCAGTACGCGTCAAGGGAACGGCCCCCTGTCCTTTGATTTCCATATAAAGGACACGACGAGCATAAATACCCTCTTTAACTTCGATTCGGATGGACTGAATATCTTTCATACGAAATCGTAGAAAGATGCGACGATTTTTTCCAGGAAATCCCCAACGAAAAATACACACTATTCCTTCTTTTTTATCGAATCGATCATAGCCACTACCTACATTCCACGAGATTGTGCACCACAAATAGGAACTAATAAAGAGACCTGCGATACCGTAGAAAGACATCACGATCCCTTGTGGAAAAAAAAAGAATTTGTTGAGACGGAACTAAAGATATCAAATTCTTACCGAGATAACTGGAAGATCCAACTAATACGAATCCTAGTGAACCTAAAAAAAGGATAAAGGCCCAGCAGAAATTACTTATTTTTCGAGACCCCACTATAAGTTCTATCCATATATGTTCTGATCGACAACTCATACTAGATCCAGTTGCATTTTATTGGAATTGAGAAAATAGTCCAAATGAATTTGACTTTCGTTTTTTTTGTTTCCGAAGTAACTCTCATCAACTAGTGTCATTCGAATGTAAGCCTTTAGGAGTAATTCATCTAATTGGTTAGATCAAATTGGTTAGGTCTAAAATAAGAATATCCCTTTTATATGATCTCCTATAGATATCCACATATAGATACATTGACTTTCCATTTCCTACATCCACCTCGATTCCGATCTATTTGAAAATTGCTATAATTTATTTACCCATATATTTACGCATACATCAAAGCTATGTTCGGAGGAAACTGCCATATTCTACTAAATAGATATCTGTGTTATCTATATCTAAGTCTTGAAAAAAAATAGATAAGATTTGCACCTATCGAATCTAAAAAATCTTGTTTTTTTGAACATGAAGAGATAAAGAAGCCATTGCAATTGCCGGAAATACTAGGCCCACTAAAGGCACAAAGAAAGAGGGTAAGTTGTTAAAAATTATCATAGAATGGGTACCTCGATTTAATATTTGTACCTGTTATTGTTAGAAAGATATCTTAGAATAATTATAATTCGTATATAATTATATTGAGTATATCGAAGTGACTCTATATATTAAATAATAAGTGTAAGGAATGGATAATTAAATAAATGAGACTTATTCTTCTTTATCTTTCTACATGAAATATAGAACTATACGTATGATAATCTATTCTATTCTTGTCTTCAAATTCGAATCGAATTTTTATTTTCTTTAATAAATAAAAAAGAAAGAGTTTCTTACAAATTCACGAAGGATTCGTTAGAATTCAATCCAACAACAGGATTCTTAGTAAAAATAGAGATTCTCGGAAGATATAGTCGAAAGAAAAGAAGATATAGTAGAAAGAAAAGATACTCTATATCTATCTTTTCTATATTTGAATTATATATACTATACATACAAAGCAAGAAGGAAAGATGACCTTCGGTTTATTTTATTTGCCTTGCCCAATTTGAATTTTGAAGAAGGAACCATTTTTTTTTTCTTGTTGCTAGAGGTTTCCTAATTAATAATCAGGAATATCGGTAGAAAAAAAAAAAGAATTATCCGCACGATTCTTTCTACAATTTACAATTAAATATTATGATTATGTCACCAAAGAAAAAAGAAGGTCTTCTTTTGAATTTTTACTTTGATTCCGATAAACTACCTAATTGTTCGCTACAAATACAAAAATGTAACTAAATCAAATAAAAAGAATTTGACTTAAGGCTCCACTTAACTTAATAAGTGAATCTTAATTCAAAGGAAAAAAAGCGTGAAGCTTAAATAACTCACTCAGAACACCCTTTAAAGGATTACGTGGTACGATTGGATCGAATAAGCCCTTATGGAATAAATATTCAGCCGCTTGTGAACCTTCAGGTACTATCTTATTCAATGTTTGTTCAATTACTCTTTTACCTGCGAATGCAATGTAAGCATTAGGTTCGGCAATAATAATATCCCCCAACATCCCAAAACTAGCCGTTACCCCACCAGTAGTAGGAGATGTAAGGATTGATACATAGAATAACTTTTTATGGGATTGATAATCATATAAAGCAGCAGATATTTTAGCCATTTGCATCAAGCTCAAGCTTCCTTCTTGCATACGTGCTCCTCCGGAAGCACACACTAGAATCAGAGGTAAAAATTTATTGGTAGCATACTCGATCAAACGGGTGATTTTCTCGCCTACTACGGATCCCATACTACCCCCATAAACTGAAAATCCATAACTCCAATTGCTATGGGAATACCGTTTAGTCGACCTGTGCCTGTTTGAACAGCATCGGTTAATCCTGTCTTTCTTTGATAAGAATCAATACGATCTTTATAAGGTTCCTCCTCCGAATGAAATTCAATAGGATCCAGAGAAACCATGTCTTCATCCATAGGATCCCAAGTACCTGGATCAATCGAAAGTTCGATTCGATCTGAACTACTCATTTTCAAATGATATCCACATTGGTCACAAATATTCATTTTGGGCTTCAAAAGTTTCTTATAATTTAATCCATAACAATTTTCGCATTGAACCCACAAATGACTATATTCTTGAGTCAAATCGAAATCAGTAGAATTTTCTCTTCGAGTGAAATCAATACCATTCCTGCTAGTTCTTATACTGGAGCTCCCCCTTTC